>JAZHRO010000036.1:194188125-195418437 GCA_037157565.1 Thalassia testudinum
GCTACGTCGCGACCGTGATCCCTGGGGTGGTAGACCGGGTGTAAGACTACCACAGGGTACTCCCTCGGCCAGGAGAGTGCCACGTGTACATCCTGCATCACGGAAAAACTACAATCAAGATCTTCCCCTTAGGGAACAAGTGGATTAAGAAATCTTGTGGACCCTTACTAGAAACCAAATCAGAAACACATAGATGATTTAAACGAAAACAGATAATAATACATAACTGAAAATTGTATGATTAGTTAGTCGCTTATTCTTTTATGTCTAATTGCATGTAAATGACATATACACCACTCTACTCAGCGTTTGCTGACCACAGATATATGTAACTTGTTCAAGTCAGGGAGCTGAGCAACCAGCACCACCAGCTCCGAAGGGAGCTGGTCCCAGTCGAGCCCAGCAGTAGTTGTACTTGCTCCTGTTCCATTTCCCAGATTTTCTATTGTTAGTGAGTATTTTGGCTTATGTTATGCTTTTATTAGTTGTGATGGCTAGCTAGTAAACTATACCTTTATTTCTCGCTTGTGACATGTCACTTCTGTTGAACTCTATTCCTGTTTTCCGTTGCCGACTTTTAATCATTTTGCTTAGTTACATTACATGTGCAGTTGTGGAAATGTTTATTCTTGCATTTGATTTGGTTCTCATTGGTCAACTGAATGAACGACCCATCGCCCTTTTGCCATTTTAGACGTCTGAGAAGTTCACCAGACGTCTGTACAAACATCTGAAAAGATCAACAGACGTCTAAAAATACTTTTCCTCTTCATCACGTACCGTACGCATGCCATGCCTTCTCCCTCACCCGCGCCTCACCGTACCTTCCCCTGCGACGTCGCTCTGTGCCACACCCCACCCATACCCTTCCCCTCTCCTTTTCTCTCTTTATAAACCCTCCTCCTCCCCTTCTTCGCCTCACATCCACAACCGGGCAAAAGAGAGAGAGAGGGGAGCCAGAGTAAGAGCGAACGGAGAGCAGAGAGCTGATCGCGAGTCTGAGCGCGAGAGCGGAGGGTGCTGCAATGTTCTACTGCAGCGTCTGCAGGTGAGGGAAGCCAGAGCAATTCCACGGAAGTCATTTTTCCACGGAATCAGCCATCCGGAGCGACATCCAGACGACTTACTGGACGTCCAAAGGTAAAATGAGACGTATGGTAGAGATCTACTTTTCGTATTTTTCCTCTCTTCCAAAGTCCTAACAGTGTACATATGTGTATCAGAAGTTGGAAGGCGGACCGAGGTAGTGTCAGACGTCCGGGAGCACCTCCAAACGTCTGGCGGAACCCTTGGACGTCGGCACTGAGTTCCAAATGTCTGATAGAGGAACATCGAGAGAGGTATCCCTGAGAACTGTTTTAAGACGTCTGGGACCTTTTCCAGACGTCTGATTTCTATCTGGCCACGTGTTTTTGAGCCCGTGCAAGGCCCTAATGTTATCGATTTTCCGCAAACAAAACAACTCTATTTTCCATATGAGTTTCTCTATGTAATGATACCTTGTCTGTATCATTCTGAACCTTTTTGGCCTATTGATCCATGTTTTAGGTCTCCAGTCTGTCGGGTGTACAGAACCTGCGAAGACGACGGGAGCTACTATACGTGCCCTCATTCCACCCGGTTACCCTGGTAGAGTGGTTATCACCATAAATCTCTAAATTAATGCAAATAGTTAATCCTAAGACTTAAGATGAACCCTAGGAAGGAATAAACGCATACTCTAGAGTAAATTCTTGAACCCTAGGTTATGGCATGAACATTAGGGTTAGAGGAAAATACATGTGAATGATTGAGTAATAAAAAGCTACCTATATTATCTGGTATGGACTACATACTGTGATAAAAATTGAAATTGAACTGCTTGTTCTATATATTCCAACCCAGATATGCAAAAACTCATGTACGAACCCTATGGGGAATGTAGACAAGAATATCGTAATACGGAGAACCGGATGGTTCTGGAAATTGCTGCCCACGGGCAGCTGTAAGGGAAGTTAGCTGACCTTCGTGTACATGGTACCGAAGAGAGCAACTATCCCTTATAGTGTAGAGGGGAGCTTGCTACCCTTGGCTTGAGACCTAGGGTGGGTTTGGCCACTCTACGTCGACTCTTGCTGGCCTTCGTGTACGTGGTATCGAGATGAACTACTTAGTGTAGGGGGGAGCTAGCCACCCCAAGGGGCTCGAGGCTAGGTATGGCCACCCTACATCGACTCTTGTTGGTCCGTTGGGCAAACCGGGATAGTCGAACGAGGGTATGCGGACTGAGGAGGGGCGTGACCCCTATTCTGTTCTGTTCTGTTCTGAGAGGGCAAGGCCCTATACTGTTCCGCGCTGTACGTTGAAGCGTACCCACTAGCAGAAACGACTGACCGCGTGCCAGTGCAGGGTAACTACCCACGCACCTATCACATGTGCCGTAGTCACCGCTACGTCACGACCGTGACCTCAGGGTGGTAGACCAAGTGTAGGACTACTACGGAGGAACTCTCCTGGCTAGGAGAGTGCCACGTGGGCATCCTACATCATGGGAAGCTGCAAGCAAAATCATTCCTGTAAGGAACAAGAAGATTAATTAATGCGATGAATCCTGATTAGAGATTTCTACGCACCAACATGTATAAGATAGTTGGAAACAAAAAAATTATATGTTAAACTACTTAAATGCATGTTACTTCTTAGCCAGCACTCTACTTAGCGTTAGCTGACTCCAGATGTATATCTTTGTACAGGTCAGGAATTTGAGCAGCCCGAGCTACCGGCTGCGAGGACACTGGGCCTAATCGAGCCTAGCTTTAGTTCTACTATTTGGTGTTGTGAGTTTCTATAGCTTTGTTTCTGTTATATGTACTCGTTTTTGTTGTGATGACTGTATTATGACATGTAATATTACTGTTCTTTTTCCCCTGTTGCTGTCAATTTCTTCCTGTTTAGTTACTGTACTTGTGTGATTGTGGTTTGATGAATGTTATTTGGTTATTTCTTGTTTGACGACTGGGTCTTGAGATTAGTCAAGGCGAGCCAGTCTCGGGTCCTATAGGGATCTGGGATCGAGTCGTGACACTGGATCTTGGGATTAGTCGAGACGGGCCGTTCTCGGGTTCCGTAGGGAGCCGTGATCGAGTCATAACATATATATATGTAGTTGGATTGTTAATGACTAGCTGGGTGGTAGGTAAGTGAGCTGATGAGTTTTGAAATGGAAATAAAGTCTCATCAAATTTGACAAATCGTGACAAAATAATTTTGTTTGTAATAGGATTAAGACAATGGTAAGCTTTGTGACTTGGACTTGGACCAAGGAATATATGAAGGGAAGATAAAGGATGAGGTTTATGGTTATTATATGGTTTCAAATATGGATAACACCCACAGCCAAAAATCCTTAGGAATGTATAATCTGGTGCTTGACCAAAAAGCAGTTGATGTGGTGAAGTATTATTGGTGTTAGATGAAGGTAACATGTTTATGGTAGTAGTTGTTGTCTGAATAGCATAAAATCAGTATCTGATAAGTATAGACGACTAGAATAACAAAGCTCTAGTCATTACTCCCAAATGTCTATTCTTTCTTTCAGTTATACCATTTTGTTGGGGTGTGTGTTGTGCGGAAATACGATGAAGTATCCCCTTAAGTTTCAACCACTTATGTGCTTTTTGATATTCTCCTCCCCAGTCACTATGAAAACATTTAATAAGGCATCCAAATTGGATTTGAACATAAGCAACAAATTGCTGAATTGTAGAGAAAGCATCAGACTTTTGTCTTAGTGGAAAAATCCATAGGAATTTTGTACAATCATCAATGAATGAGATTGCATATTTGTATCATTCATTAGAAACAATGGGAGAAGTCCATACATCTGAGAATACAATATCAAATGGCATCTTACTAACTATATTAGTGGAATACAATGGAAATCTATGAAATTTGGCTGCACAGCAAACTGAATAAGGATTTGAAAAATCCTTTATTAAATTGATAAGAAGCTTCTGAGACTGAAGAATTTTATTTAATGTATCTATATCGGAATGGCCCAAACGTTGATGCCAAACCTTAATAGAGGGTGAAGAAGCAATCATGCATGGACGACTGAAAAATTGTAGCTTGTTGAGTACCTCCTTGCTGACAGAGAGAACCTTCTTTTTGTTTAGTTCGCAAATATAGAGGATAAAGTCTTCTATGTGGTTGGCCTTGATAGATATATAACCTCCTTGGTCTGAAGATCCTTTATAACAATAGAATTAGGATAGAGTTTAACATAGCATTTGTTATCATTTGTAAAACGATATACAAATAACAAATTGTTTGTAGCACATGGCACTCGAAGAATACTTTTGAGATATAATTGTCAACTTCTAGCAGTAAGAAATTTATGACCAATATGAGAGATCTTCTCACCTTTACCCAAACCAAATCTGACTTTATCATTGCCCTCATATTCTATGGAAATATCCAAGTTATTAAGTGAACTTGTTATATGATGAGAGGCGCTAGAATCTGTAAGCCAAGGAGTAAGATCAGTGGAGCAATTTGCTGCAATATTATCTTGAGCTTTAACAACATTGGACTGATCATATCTCTGATAACATGTTTGAATAGAGTGATTGAAATGTCCACATATCTGACATTTCACACCAGCAACTGAATTTGTGCGATTTGAATTAGAGTGACCTCCTCTGCCTCTGTCGGTCCTAACTCCTTTGTTGAATCTACCTATATGATAGCGACCATTTCCAGATCCATGATCAAAAATCCTTGTAGAATGATGAACAGAGATATCTAGCTGCTCTTGAAGATGTGTAAGACATTGTTCGTGACTTAATAGAAGACTAAGGACCTCATCTAAGGTGATGAGATCACGAGAATTAATAATTGATACAATAGAGTTGTAATAAGTGGGAAGACCATTCAGAATGGCTAGAATTAGATTATCATCATCTAATTTCTTGCCAGAGGAAGCAAAGTTGAGTGCAATGTTCTTGGCTTTGTTAACAAACTCAATTATAGAAGAATCACCTTTCTTTAAGGAGCTTAACTGACATCGATCATCAAATATCTGAGAACGTGACCTAGTGCCAAAAAATTTCTGCAAATATAGCCAAACATCATGAGAGGAATTAAGATCAGAGATCTATGTACAAATCTCCTCACTGACTGAGCTAATCAACCAACTCAACACAAGTTGATCACATTTATAATAGAGAATATAAGCACTCTCACCAAATCCTTGAGTAACAAACTTAGGTGAAGGAAGAATCGAGCCGTCAATAAAGCCAATTAGCTCATAAGCTCGTAAACAAGAAGAAATTGTGCCTTCCAAGTCGAAAAATTGGATGGCGTGAATTTGTAAGGAACAATGTGTTGTATATTTGGTGAAGGTTGAGACGTGATTGACGAAACCAAAGAATTAGAAGAAGTTGTTGAAGTAAAAGAATTAGCAAATGCCATGATTTCGATTGAACACTTAGCAATCCAAAGATGATCAAAACAATGAACAGAAAAGTGAATAGATCACATTTGATTGCTTGATGTAGATGTGAAATGGCGAGCCCCCAAAAAAAGGTGACTACTGAGGAATGCCAGCTCTTGATACCATGTTATGGTAGTAACTCATGGTACAGAGGAATAAGGTTCTCGTATCCTTGCATTGAGACCTGTGATTGTCATTTATAGAGATCCTATAAGAATATTAAGTTGTTACAATCATATCATACTCAAGTCAATTTACAAACAACACCTTATAATACATATGGATTAACACCCTATGCCCTAATGGAGACCCATGACATATCAATCCTTGGTAAAGAAACTAAAGGAGAAAAGAGACACCCAACTGAAAACCACTAGGAACAAAAAGGAGGTTTAATTAAAGGGGTAGGAAAGACAGAACTCCAATTTTATATATGTCACACACACACACACATATATATATCAATGTTGCACAACAAAGAGGAGGAGACATGGCAAGAAAGATTGATCAAAAAGACAATAGATCATTCATCTGCTTTCTCTACTTTATGGGTGCAATGGGAAGAGCTCCAGCAATGTCAGATCTCCACCAGTACTGCTGCTGCGATTATCACCTTCTCCTCTCCCTAATTTAGAAGTTATTTCCAAACTCCAATTTCGCATTGTCGATCTCCTCTTCAACTTGCCCTCGAATTGCATCAATCCGCACGATTCCTGATCGCATTGTACCAAAATTGGAGTTACATATATATGACATGGATTAATGTCGAATGACCATGCAATGAAATTATAACAATTTGTTGGGGTTCCCATACTAGTATTATATTTATATATATATATTGCTAATGATTCAGAGGTCTACCTTCGGAGGACGGCTATGATTAAAGCAATGTTGTACAAGAACAAGCTTTTCGTACCATCATGAATATATCGTTAAACCTTTAATTAAGTAACGTATATAGTCCCTGAAAAGAGCAACTTGTCGCCCTTCCATCAAGAAATGAAAGGTGTTTCTTTCCTCAACCCACCATCGACTTCTCCTAAATAGTTATAATTAATTGGTTGTCAAGGGTCTAAGGTTTAAAATCGATCCTGGTATTAAACGTTAGGAGTACAAGGTAGATGTGGTGTAGGCTGTAAACACATACGTTTGGATGCGAGATAAAATAAGTAAAAAAAAAAAAGGATATGATAGTTCCATATCGTACATTGCCTTTACATGTCAATCGAGTATAACAGGATCCAAGAAGGTAGAGCTGAGAGTATTGAACAGCAAATCCTGAGGGAGCAAGTTAAACAAGGGAAACGAGGATGAGGAGGGAAGTTAGTAGCATACCATAATCCCAAGGATACTATGAGTATTGGTGGATTTTAGTTGCACACTAAGTTAAATACCGGTGTATTTTATCTTTTTACATGTAAAAAATGATTTTTTATTTAAAAATTATTTTTTATTTTTATTTTCATCGGTGTATTTTAATTTTTCACAGGTATAAAATCACCTTGCACCCATAGTTGAAAACTAAAACACACAGATATGTTTTGATTTTTCACAAATTGAAAATTATTTTTCATCGATGAAAATTTATTTTCAACCGATATATTTTGATTTTTCCACCTTAATGTGATGGGATTACTTTGTGTGAGTGGTGTAGATCCCACGGTACTAAAGTTACTTTCTTGAAATGTACGGTGGACACGTAACTTTTAAGGTCGATGTCTGTGCATACATAAGCAAGGACATGAGTGAGAACAGACACGTTACAAAATATACTACAATGTATGTTTCCCTACTCGCATTGGTCAAACATGCAATAGGCATGATCATCACTTTGTATTTAAGGCATACCCTGCAGCCTCATGGGCAAGAATCCTTGGAAATATAGGGGTTTACCCTTCAGCTTCCCAAAACCAGACATCACCGTGGCAAAGTGCAGTACAAGGGATCTTAATGCGGACCTCATCAGCTTGTGGTGGTGCAACCTCCACCTCCTCAATCTTTAGTGGGTCCCCCGCCTTCCATGCAACAGCGGCTATGTCAACAACCACATGCAACATGATCAGACTCAAACTCTAGCTCCTGATGGTAATCAAAAACATTACAAGTATCAGAATAAAGGACATTCAAATGAAGAATCAAATCCAAGTGACCAACCTCTACGTTTGATGACCTGACCAGCAGCGGTGCTTGCCATCTCCCTCTGCTATTTTCTTGTCAAAAGGCAAGTCTGTGGAGTTGATTGGTTTCGCTTTACTTCGGTAAGGGGGATGGTTTACTTTAAACATATGCGTCTCCTACTTGCAAGTTAAGAATTTTTGCATGTATTTTTGTGGCATGTGGCTGGGTGAGATCACAAAAGAAGGAAACCCCTAAAAGCCATTGGGATTCATTCAATTGCATCCTATTAGCTCTTCATGGCATTATAATTTTTATTAGAATTTGAACGGGGGTTATATGCATCAAACAAGTCATGCAAGATACATTTATATAAAAGCCCCTTAAGATATTCTTGAGTTGTTAATCTTGAACAAGAATATTCTCCCACAGGAAAATTATGGGCTCTAGCAAGTGGTTTGTTATCATCGTACAAGGCAGAGATCTAATGTCGATGCCTATTCATGTCCTTGTTAATCTCAGGGCATTGATTTTTGCCCATAGGTTCTCAGAGCTGTTGGGAGAAAGCCAAACATTAGTTACTCTATATTAAAGAAGACTAAGGGTGATCTTAAAAAGGTTAAAATGCGTTATTTTTTAATTGTTGAATGAGAAGTTTTTGTTCATTAATGGAAACAAGCTTTCAAGCAATCAAAACCTTAAAGCCATTCCAATCTTCTTTTTTTTCCCAGGTGCAAATGGAGTTGGAAATCTCAATTGAAACAAATTGAGGTTCATAACAAGATTCGGTATTTGGTTAATACCTTTCATGATGTCTCACATGCATCATGAACATCTTTCCTACAATATTTTACAACCAAGTCTTTCTCTTCGATCTTCTATGTGGAACCTATGTTTAAAGTTTTGCTCCTCAAAAACTTGAACTAATGTGTCCCCTGACCATGCAAACATAAAAGATCTAAAGAAATTTATGACCCTTATGTAAATGGAACATTTCTTATGAGTATGTTAATTGGACACAAAGGCCCACAAAACTATGTCAATTGCAATAGTTCAAGTTAGAGTCACAAATCAAATCACATTATTTGAATTCGATTCGATAATTATTTGATTCAAACTAAATTAATAAACTATGAATCCTCAATGTAGACTACATAGCTTAACAAATTGCATATTTCTTTTTATTGGATTTGTTTCAATCCAATACGCACATACATACACAGAGGAAGTGAGAGAGAGGTGTGTGTGTGCACACGTGTGCACATGCACTTTTCAGAAATGTACATGTGTATATAAGGTGAGAGAAGAGCATCTTAAGCTCTTAGCCCTTGCATCATCTAACAATGGAGACTTTTCCTCCTCAAGTCACATGAACATAAATCCTTACTAAAACCTAAACGAACCTAATAAACAAATTATTGACAAATGAATAAATAATTGACATATCTCATATACTTATGCATCATATATATGGAGAGAAAAAGTGATGCATTGCCTTCAAAGAAAACTCTAGCCTCCCTTTTATATTAGAGAGGTTTGGGTAAATTAAATAGTGACCCAAGGAAGAATAAAAATGACACATATGTCCCTTAGTCTCAACACTCCTCAAGTTGAAGCGTAGATATCAACAAGATCCAACTTGTTGCACAGAAAATCAAAACGTTTCTTTTTTAGAGCTTTGGTGAATAAATCTACTAACTGAAGCTCAAAGGAGATATATAGAATGCTAATCTTTCATGCAATGACCGCATCCCAAATAAAATGGTAGTCTACCTTGATATACTTGGTTCTCTCATGGACAATAGAGTTCGAGGCAATGTATGTGGCTGACTTGTCACGTAGGAGTGGAACTGGCATATTGGCCTGAATGCCTAAATCATGTAAAAAAGAGACAACACACATAATCTCAGGAGCAGTCTGGATGAAATGACCCTTCCCAAAAGTCATTTGGCCTTTTTCTGGAACTTAGGGGGGTTGTTTGGAAATTTCTGCGCTCCTAAACGAAGTTTTGACTTCTGGAGGGGGGTTGTCGCAAATGATAACTCCCTTGGAACTTGCCTTGTGAACTCGGGGGGAAAAATGAGGTTCTTTGGGGGCAAAACAACAAATACCTCGGCCCCACGCACCCCCATGCCACCCAAGGAAGGCCAATGTGGTGGCTAATGCCTTGAGCCGGAAGGCGCCTGCACACTTGGCCAGCTTACAGGCACAGAGTTGGAGACTTATGGAGGAGGTGGCCAATTGGCAACCCCAGGAGCCATAGGGGTATTACAGGGCAGTGATAGTGACGAGGTAGGCACGACCAGAGCTGATAGACTATATCATTACTGGTGGATAGCCGATCTGTATTTGCAGACACTGCAAGACAAGGTGTTGATAGGGGACACAGGAGACTTCTCTTTTACTGACAAGATCCTACGCATGAGGGGACACTTGTGCGTTCCTAAAGACGATGAGCTGCTGAGAGAGCTCCTAACTAAAGCACACGAGTCCAAGTTCACCATACATCCCAGGAACATGAAAACGTACCACGATCTGCGACGCGACTTCTGGTGGAGGGGGATGAAGTGGGATGTTGGTGAGTTTGTTCAGCAATGCTTGGTATGCCAGAAGGTGAAGGCCAAGCACTAGAAACCTGCAGGGCTGCTACAGCCACTCCCTGTGCCAGAGAAGTGGGAGAGTATAACCATGGACCTCGTAGTGGGGCTACCGATTACACAGCGGGAACACGACGCAGTTTAGGTGATAGTGGATAGGTTGACGAAGACGGCATGGTTTTTACCAATCCGAGTCACCTTTGGGCCATCACAACTAGCAGAGCGATACATCAGAGATGTGGTGCACCTTCACAGAGTTCCTCGCGAGATCGTATCCGACAGGGATACTCGTTTCACTTCCCAGTTCTTGGCAGAGTTTCAGCAAACCTTGAGGACTCATCTGAGGTTCAATACCGCCTACCACCCCCAGACCGACGGGCAGTCGAAGCACACCATACAGACACTTGAAGACCTCCTACACACTTGTGTGCTGACTGGAGAGGCTCCTAGGAGGAGCATTTGCCCCTGGCAAAGTTTGCATACAATAACAACTGCCACTCGAGCATTGGCATGGGACCTTATGAGGCTCTGTACGGGAGGAAGTGTACGGCACCCTTGAGTTGGGTCGTGGTGGGGACCAAGTGGGAGGTTGGTCCTAGGCTGATCTGTCAGAGTCAGGAGGTGATAGAGCAGATCCACAGACGATTCCGTACTGTCAAGAACAGACAGAAGAGCTACGCTGATCAAAAGCACAGAGAGGTGCAATTTGAGGTTGGGGATCACGTCTTCCTCCATGTTTCGCCCATGAAGGGCTTGCAGCATTTTGGGGTGAAAGGGAAGTTCACGCCAAGATTTATGGGACCTTTTGAGGTCTTGGAGAGAGTAGGACCCGTTGCTTGCTGGCTTGCCCTTCCCCCCAGCTCTCTGGAGTGCACGACGTGTTCCATGTGTCCAACCTCAGGAGGTATATCACCGATCCCAACTACGTTAGCTGACCACAGATTTATATAACCATGTTCAGGTTAGGAAGTTGAGCAGCCAGTGCCACCGGCTGCAGAGGATGCTGGGCCTAATCAAGCCCAACCATAGTTGTATTTTCTCTACTTTCTATTTCAAAGTCCTTTTGTTGGTAGTGAGTATCTTTAGAATGTAGTAACTGTTTTTGTTAGATCTCTAGTTGTGATGGCTATGTCGGTAAGAGTACTTTCCGCTTGTGGCATGTGATATCTTTGAGATTTTCTGTTCTATTTTCCATTGTTATCTATTATCTTTTCTTACTTAGTTACATTGCATTTGTGTTATGGAATGATTTATGCATTTGGTTATTTCTCGTTGGACGACTGGGTCTTGGGATTTAGTCGAGGTGAGCCATTCTCGAGTTCTGTAAGTAGCTGGGATCAAGTCGTAACACTGGGCCATCGCCTAATACTCAGCCTCTACACTAGAATGAGCAACAACACTTTACTTCTTATTCCACCAGGAGATAAGGTTCTCGCCAAGATAGACTGCAAAACCTGAGGTAGAACGTTGATCATCTACAGATCCAGCGTAATCTACAACGGAATAAGCTAAAACGTCTAGATTGCTACCATCTCTATAATATTCCCCTCTTCCTGGTAACCCTTTGAGGTACTTAAGAATAAGGCAAACCTCATGCTAGTGACTGTATCGTGGTGCCTGCATATACTGGCTGGCTCTACTCACTACAAAACTAATATCAGGCCTCGCGATGGTAAGGTATAATAATTGTCCCACTGTGCTACAGTATCGAGTAATATCTTCATATGGTGGATCATCCCCATCAGAAGAATGCATAGATAGAGGCTCAACTGATATAGCAAAAGGCTTAGTCCCAACCAAACCAGCCTCATGAAGAATCTACAGTGTATATTGTCTCTAATAGGGAAAGACAAGATCCCTGTCGTATAGCATCAATCTCCAAAAAATATCTAAGATCACCCAAGTCCTTGGTAACAAATGTAAACTGTAAGAAGGACTTGATCTGAGCAATCCCATTCTTATCATCACCAGTGAGGATCATGTCATCTACATAAATAGCCAAAATAACAAGAGTACGATCACCATACCTAGTCTTCTTGATGAAGGCAGAATGGTTAGAAGTAGAGCACTGAAACCTAATCTTCTCAATCTCAAAACTAAGCCTCTCAAATCAGGCACGAGGACTCTGCTTCAGGCCATATATGACCTTCCTCAGGCGACAAACAAGCTCCCCCTGACTGCTATAACCTAGTGGTTGTCTTATGTACGCCTCCTCAGATAGATCACTATTTAAGAAAGCATTTTTAATATCAAGTTGAGATAAAAACCATCCTCTGACAATGCCTACCAATAGATGAATCACGATAGAAGTAATACAAGCTATAGGAAAAAATGTCTCAAGATAGTCTATCCAGTAAGTCTGAGTAAAGCCTTTGGCTACCAGCCTGGCCTTGTACCTGTCCACTGTCCCATCTGCTCTGTATTTGATGGTGTAAACCCATCTACAATCCACCAATGTTGCATCCGGAGGACACGGCACAAGATCCCATGTCTTCCGTGACCGCAATGCCTGCATCTCCTCATCCATGTACTACACACCACCTAGAGTCTTTAGAGGCCTGAGTGAAATCTCTGGGGATAACAGCAATAGTAATAGTAGAGGCAAATTGGCGAACACCATCCTCAAGGTGGGTAACTCCTGTATACTGTGAGATAGGTAAAGAGTGAATGCTTTGCTAAATCTCCTCAAGACTAGATGCTCCTTTGTATCTGGATTGCTCTCATCTGTTTGTATAGGACATGGCACTGTATTTGATGAAGTCTGTTATCTCTTGTGATAAATCTATGTCTCCTCCAAGAGAGGCTGAATAGAAGTTACTTCTTCTGAGAAATAGGAGACTTTCTCAAAGAAGCTGTATCTTGGAATATCCAAGAAAAATGCATTTTACTACCCGGGTAGAAAACTTATCTGGATTGCCATGTACCTAAATAAAATAAGTGCACCCAAAGACCCTCAAAGGAAGAGCAAATGGCTTGTCACAATCTGGATGGATCACCTAGAAAGGAATCTTCCCCCCCACGTGGGCACCTGATTAATCAAATAAGATGCACTAAGTATGGCATCCCCCTAGAATTTCTTAGGAACCTTCATATGGATCATCAAGGTCCTAACAGTATACAAAAGATGTCGAAGCTTGTGCTCAGCCATGCCATTCTATCGAGACGTGTGCACATAGAAAGTCTGGCGAATAATGCCTCTAGAAAAGAAGAGACTTTGGACATCCCACTGCGTAAACTCTAAAGCATTATCACTACGAAAAACTCTAACTGCATTAGAGTACTATGTCTAAACCTCTGACAAGAACTGCTGAATAATTAGGGAGATCTCTAAGCGGGTCTTCATTAAGAAGACCCAAGTAAGACAACTATGATCGTCCAGAATAACAGTATAATATCGATGCCCTCGAGGGGTAGGAATGCTAGACGGTCCCAAAACATCACAATGTACTAAAGAAAAAGGAACGTCACTCACCTTATCAACTCTTTGTGGGTAGGTGCTCCTGTGATGCTTCCCAAGCTGGCAGTTCTTGCACTGCAGAGTCAAAAAATCTGGCAATCCAAGAGACATCTGTCCAATCTTCTTAAGTGATGAATGTCCAAGTCTCCTATGCCACAACCAAGGATCAGAGGTTATAGACACGGCTCCAGCAAACAGTATAGGTCTGTCCAGGTAATAAAGACCATCTCTCTCTATACCCCTATCTAAAATCTCTCCCATCTATCGACTCTGAAAGTAGCAATGATCCCCATCAAACACCACACGGCATCCAAGGTCCCTGCAGATACGACTCACAGACAATAGGTTCATCAGAAACTCACACCATCTTCCGGGAAGTACGCACACTCCCAACAATTGTGATTGGAGATGTGGCCCAAGTAGCCGCTCTCACATCTCTAATCCCACATGGGTGAATGGGATTCTCCAATCTCTTCATATCCCCTGTGAGATGTACAAAGGCACCGGAGTCAACAATCTATGCTCCTCTGAACCCCATCTTCTTCTTTGAACCTTCTTGGGTTGCACACACATGCCTTTGTTGGTCTAAAATAGACCCTTCAAAATGTCCAATCCCACTTGTTTTGCACAAGAGAAGACTCATCATGCTTGTGAGAAGGGACCTAATCAACTGTTGTGAGAGAAGGCTCATCACCATGAACATGAGGCGTGAGAGAAGGCTCATCACGCTGAGAAGAACACCCCTAACAGGGGTTACCATGCACCCACCGGCCTACTAGGCCGTCGGCAGGCCAGCAGCGGCGGCGCTAAACCTGCCAGCGATGGAGGCAGCAGCCCATGATGGCGCTGCAGCATGGGCGACGGCAAGGAAGGGGATTACAGTGGGGGCGACGATGTTGTGAATCTCTTCTCCCATGTTGCTACTACTGCCACTGCGATCCTACCTCCTCTCTTCCATGAAATCACCCTTTCGTTGGTGATTCAAACATCTTTTGGATGGATTTTGGTGGGATATCAAAGCACCGGCCTAGGACCGCTGCTCCGATATTATGTGAAGAGAAAAAGTGATGCATTGCCTTCAAAGAAAACCCTAACCTCTCTTTTATGTTAGAGAGGTTTGGGTACATTACTTAGTATTAACGCAACGAAATCGAGTTTTAAAATAAAGAGTTATAATATAGTCAAAATCACTTTGAAAACAAATAGATTTATTACTCGAAAAAGTTCCAAGGTCGAACACAGGGAGCAATATGGAATTTAAAACACAAAATCGCAATATAAGACAAGAAAGCTATAGAATTGAAATCAAGAATTATTTCAAAATAATGTAGCACTAGGATCAAGTATCAATTTGCAAAAATAATGGCGTAAAATGGCGGTTGAAACCACCATATGCACCTTACAATAATAGTTAAGGAACTCAATGTATATGTATGAAATGAAAGCTCAAATCTGTCATCTGATTTGGAAATCAGATGGCTTAAAGTCGTCTACTGATGTGCTGCAACTCTTCTTCTTCCTATCTCTGACTCTGTCTTTTCTCTTCAGCTACGACCTTCACCTTCTTTTTCTTCTCTATCTCTGCTTTTGTTACGACTCTATTTCCGAATCCCTACAGGACTTGAGTTTGGCTCACCTCGACTAATCCCAAGACCCAGTCATCTAGCAAGAAAAAATCAAAAGCAGAAAAGTAAACCACATTCACATATACAAT
The DNA here is from genome assembly GCA_037157565.1 of Thalassia testudinum. NCBI lineage: Eukaryota > Viridiplantae > Streptophyta > Magnoliopsida > Alismatales > Hydrocharitaceae > Thalassia > Thalassia testudinum. Next base: position 194,203,482 of record JAZHRO010000036.1, read on the forward strand.
ATAACTAAGCTGAAGAAACGTACAAAGCAATAAAGGAAAGTAAATCTGCTGTTTCAGTACATACCTGATGGGAACACCATCATGAGTCCTAACTAGCTCATTTTGACTCAGAAAAGAGAACAAAAGCTCCTACATAACCAACTGGAGGTCCTAACTCAATGAATAACCATTCTGAGAGAAAAGCAAGAAACAAGGGGTAAAACTGTAATTTTACCATTGCAGTACAACAACGGGATTTCTTATGAGCTAAACACAGGTCAAATGGTCTTAACAAGATAAAAAGTGAGTTGGTTCAAACAGAAAAGGGTTCATGTGAATTCTAGAAATTAAATAACTTCTTGTAACCCTAAAACAGACCCACTTAATTTAACAAGGTTTTGGTCAGGATAAAATTCACCTAAATCCTCTTAAAATCATGGAAAAATATCATCTAGGGTTTAGAATCTTCAATTTGGCCCCTAGAACCTGTTTTGACCTAAATTGGGGTCTCAGTCAAATGTTTACCCTAAATTGGGTTTTTATGCAAATTACCCAGTCAAACGTGGTCAAACTCGAAATCCAACTTCACCATTGGATTCCTAAGGTCAAAATTAGGTTTGTACCAAAATTTGGACCTAAGGGGAATTCACCTTGACCTACTTTGAAACAAGTCCAGCCGAATTACATTTTACCCCTAACTTTTGAAAACTTCTGTAGAAACCCCCCTATCTTTATCTTCGTTCTTTGAAATTAGGTCCCTCTGCCATTATAATGGAGATAATCCTACTCCATCAAGGTTTCGAGCGAAAGATCTCCCTGATTCCTCAAAGAATCCCCTTCAAAATTGAAAGGGAGATTCTCTGAGAAATCTCCTCCAGTTCGAACACAATTCCAAGCTCGATTTGGTATCCAATCTCTCATGTGAATGCATGAGAGATTTGGGTCTCATTTGACCTTCCATCTCCGGCGAGGTTGCCATGCGTGGAAGCTTGGCTTCCAAGCATGAAACCTTCCTCCAAAGCCTATAAATGCAAACCCCAAAGCCCTCTACATCCTTGAAGCTTGAAATTGGCCAGAGAAACCCTCTATTTCGTCTTTTCCCCTTTCGGTCAGTGACTCAGCAAGCTCCAGTGACCCCCCTCTCTCTCTCGTCATTTTGCCACAATACTAGTGGCAGACGTCGCGCCGCACCAGCCGACGCTCCTGCAGCCCCTTCATCGTCGTCGTCCTCCTCCATTGAGTATTTCGTCTTCGGTGACGGCAATACAAGATGGCCGCCTTCTCTGCATCCCCCCTCGTCTATCCACGCTTAGCTAAGTTCTCTCACCTCTCTCATCATTTTTCTGTCTTTATTTCTTCAAAACATACCTCAACACATGCTATCACCCTCACCTTCCTCATCTCCTGCCAGACCTCCGGCGAGGCATTCCCACTGCTCCACGCCTCCATCTGCCTCGCCAACTACCCCATAAGCATCGCCACACCTCACTGACCATAAACCCTCGCTCCACTCACCACTCCAAGCCCTCAGAACTCCCCCCGAACACACCCACTTTCGCGCACACAGGGTGGCCTAGGCACGCACGCTCCGACCACCCCACGCCACATCGACCCTCGCACTACCTTCGCCATGTCTAGGTGAAGCTGTCTGAGCCTTCTGATGAGGTTGCAACGCTGTTTTCGTGGTTGACAGGTTTAGAGGCCTGCCACCATTAACGTAAGCAAGAAGCTTGCTTGGGAGCTTCCCCCAGGTCTCCTCGCTCCAGGCTACAGGTCCCAGGTCGTGCGGAATCCCTTCGCACACAACCCCAGCCAAGCGATTGGCACTGAAGCCCCACGTAGCTGCTGCAATCAAGGAGACTCCTGCTGCGGGCGTTCGCAAAGGAAGGTGGGACAACATAGTCCCACCTCGGAAGTGAGTGAGCGACTACAGTGGGATAAATTGAAAAAGTGACATAGCCTCTTCGCCTCCTGACCATGGGGTGAGGTCCCACTCACTCCTCTCATAGCCTCGTCCACGGCACTGCCCACGCAAATCTGGCTTGACCCGTATACCCGACCTGCACTCCTCACCCACCACCGCACGCCGGCAGGCCTGGTCCCGAGCACGCGTACCCAACCTGATTACCCGAGAAGCAGCTCTAGGAGAACGAGCCTAAAAGAGAAAGAGGAAGAAAGATCGTGGGGGCGGGAGGGGGTAGGTTTTGCTCTCTCACAGGGAAGGAAAAGAAGAAGCAGCCAAAGAAGAAAGAGGGCGGAGGCTAGAGAAGTTAAGGAAGGAGAAGACAAGGCTGAAGAGGAAGAGCTGAAGGCTGAAGGGTTGAAGAAGAAAAGGAAGAAGGAGCTAAAGGCAAGAAAAGGAAGCCGCCAGAGAAAGAAGAAAGAGAAGAAGAAGATAAAGGCAACAAAAGCAAAGGCACAGGCATAAAGAAAAGAAGAGAAGAAGAAAGAAGAAAGCCAGATAGAGATCAGAGACAGAGAAGAGAAAAAGATCAGAAATAGCACTGTAGCAATCACCTGTTTAAGACGTCTCATTTACAAATCAAACGTCCATTTTTTGTGCTCTTCATATACATTGATATCCAATGTTCACATTTAAATTTTTGCACTGTAACTCCGATTTCCATTGCATATTTTATTCAATTTTAAAGTTGTGCTCTTGATTTTTAAACCCTAATTTGTTCCCTGTGTTCGACCTCGAATTTAAAACTTCGAGTAATAAAATTTATGTGTTTTCGAGCGATTTCAACTATACTACGACACATTGATTTTAACATTGATCTTGCCTCGTTAAACATTTTGGTGCCGTTGCCGAGGAGCAACGGGCAATTTAGAAATCTTGATCACAATTTCTGGTTGGGTACTAAGTTGATATATCTCTTTTGTTGTGATTGTTTCAGGAGAAAAGATTCAAAGGAAGATGGCCGCACAACAAACACACCCAGGGCAGGTAATCTCTAACTAGCCATCTCTCTTAAACCCCTTATTCTGAAAAGGAAAAATAAGATAAAAATCAATTAAGGGCTACCTGCTTTCCATATTTAGCTAAGTCACCAAAGTTGCCTAATTTTGATTTCAACAACAAATTTTGATTTGTGCATCCATTTAAGGTAACTAGGGCTACCACCTTCTTGATTGAGCCCTAGATACCATATTTTTGGCAACTAAATTGGACCAAAAATTAGAGCCAAATTAAGGATTCCAATTTAAGGTTTTTAGAGACATATTTCTAAGCAAGAATCAACTATTCCAAAAAGAGGTGTACCTAAGCCTTGGTTGAAAAGACTTATTCAAGAGAAACCCTAAAAATTCAAGCTCTTAATTTTACTTGAATCCTAAAAGAAAGGACCTAAAGCTTCTCAAAGAACAAATAGGTGAAGTTGACCTCTTGTTGGGTCAACCAACCTTGAAATTAGGCCACTTTTGCACTCAATACATCTAAAGTTCAAGTGGAATCCTAAGCACCCGTGCTTGAAAATAAATGTGGTAGACTTAAGAGGTCAAAGTCCTCATTCTGGTCTACCTGGAATCTCAGTGACAAGAGAGGTCGAGTGGGTGAAATCCTGTAACTCGTGGAGATGCTCTACCATGTAGGGGTATTTGCGGGACTCTCCCTCTCTGGCTACCCAAGTATTTCTCAGGTGGAAGGCTTTTCTGACTAAAGGGTATCATTCACCCCGAACCTCTATAGTCATCCAAATTTTTTGGGTGTCTTGATTGGGTCCAGCACATTATACTCTCATCCAAACCTTCGATGCATGTTCGGTAGGTCCTTAAGACCATCCTTAAGACCTTCTTTAGCGATTCATTCCCACCGAGGCCAAGCCTCGATGTCCGTGTTTATGCAGCAACCCCACCACATAGACATCTCCTCTAATTCATCAGAACCAAATTCTCCTTCTTCCATCATCATGGCACAACCAGTAGAAGAGAACAATCTTGAACACCAACTCCAGCGCCTGAATGATCTATTTCAAAACTTTATAAACCCGCCGCGGCGTCCTATGATACGAGATCACTATAATCCCGCTGCGGTGGTGATCGAACCTCGAGTCCAAATCCCGGCTGGAGGTCCTAATTCTGAACTCAAGCCCAACATGATTCATGCTATTCCAAAATTTCATGGGCTTAATTCCAAGGATCCCTTCCAGCACATCAAACAACTCAAACATCTGGCCCAGACCTTCGGGTCGGATGTTCAAAACTGGGATATTCTTCTTATAAAGATGTTTTCCTTCTCTCTCATGGACAAGGCAGTTCATTGGTATCAGACTCAAATGCATCCAATCAACACATGGGTTGAACTACAATCCGAATTCTTGAAAAAGTTCTTCCAAGTTGATCGGGATGAACGCCTTGCGCCACCATATCACACACTTCACTCAGCAATCTGGAGAACCTCTTCATGAAGCATGGGACCGTTTCTTTGATCTCATGCGGAAGTGCCCCCACCATTGAGTTCCTAAATGGGAACAAGTCTAGTCTTTTTACCAGGGACTCCTTGAAGACATCCGCTTATTCATCAATGTAACCTGCGGAGGAAATATCATGGGTCAACACGAAGATACTGTGTGGGAGATTCTCGAGAATATGTGCAAGAACTCTATCAATAATGACTCCATGGGCTTATTCGACCAAACGAATGCCCGCGCATCGACGAATCCGAGGGGAGCACATGAGACGCAGGGCCTGTCTGCATCCGTCGACTTAGAACTGATGGCCAGTCGGTTGGACAAGGTCTCTATCATCAAAAAGAAGGTGGATGAGCTAACTCGACATCTACAGTGAGCCACCTCTGCGCAAAACCCATTTGCACAACCACCTCTTGGGAGGGAAGCTGTGCATAACATCTATCACCAATCTTCTCAGGGATGGACCCATATCCACCCCCGTCTAACTCTAGGACTGGAGGAAACTCCAATCCTACCTACTCTAGTTGGGGAAACTCTGAACCCTCGTATGCAAACTTTCCTGAGGTTCCTCAGACCTGCGAGGACCTCAACGCAATCCAAAATGACCTATTCTCTAACACCTATAACCTTGGATGGCGGAATCATCCCAACTTCCTGTGGACGGGAAATAATCAGAATCAAAGACCACCATATCAACCCTGTCCACAAGCTCTTCGTCCATATCAGCCGCCTCAACCTCGGCCCAACCCTACCTATCAATCTGGACCAAACCAAGCAGATCAAATGACTCTTATCCTTCAAACTCTGGCTGACATTCAGAAGACGAATGCGACTATGCAAAAACAGCACAAGGACGAGATCATAGAGGTACAAAATCAACTCACCCAGATGGCGAATTCCCGCCAACCTGGCACACTCCCTTCGCAACCTCTGGCAAATCCAAATAACGTGCCGAACTAGAGCCACGTTATGAACCCAAATCCGGGCTTGAGCCACATTATGAACCCAAATCCGGGCCAAGCCCACATGATTTATCAAGCCCCTTTTGTTCCATCACCTGACGGGATGGAAGCTTCGACGTCATATGCGGGATTTCAATAGCAACCACCAATTTTACCAACCCCAAACCAAAACCAAGCAGGACTAAATTCTGTAACAACCCGTAGTGGTAAAGCAACACAAGACCGACCTTATCCAAGCCACTCTCAACCTGGTAGTAACCCAAGCCCTAGGATAGTTATTCAGGACACCCCTGAACCAGATCAAGAACCTAGACCTATTCTAGAGGAACCAAGCAAGGTTCCATTTCCCGAGGCCTTGACCAAGGGAAAGAGGACAAACAAACCCACGCCTCCTGAGGAAGACCTAGTCAAGCTCTTTGAACAGGTCCATATAAAATCCCCTTGATGGATGCAATCTGCCATGTACCGGCTTACGCACGATTTCTGAAGGACGTGTGTACACCCAAGCGTAAGCCACGAACCAAAAGTGGGAATCCGATTGTACAGTCAGAGCAAGCCAACTTTGTAATTTTGAGCAAACTCCCACCTAAGGCAAAAGACCCAGGTACTCACCTGATCTCCTGTACCATTGGCGATACCTAATCCGACAGAGCTTTATTAGATTTAGGTGCCTCCATAAACCTAATACCTACATCCCTCCTTAACCACCTTGAGGAATCTGAGCTTAAACCGACAGAGGTGACATTACAGTTGGCTAACCGATCTATTAAGTCACCTAAAAGAGTTCTCAAGGATGTCATCGTTAGGGTACGGGATTTCTATTTCCCGGTGGATTTCGTAGTCTTAGATATGGATGCTCCAGAAAACCCAAGGGATACACCAATTATACTAAGGAGACCCTTTCTGGCCACTGCTAGGGCCAATATAAATTGTAAGGGCCAAATTGAACTAAAATTCTCGAACCAAACATTAAAGATTGACATCTTTAAGGCCCAACAAGGGATTAATTGTGGAGTTATAGAACAAATATGTGATATCAAGGCCGTGGTTGATGAACCGTATATTGAGGATAACCTAATTACTTCCGATCAACCATAAGAGGATCAAAACCCGCAATCAGAGAAGTCCGACCCTGATCTAGATACACCCATAACTCCTTTCGTTGCTCCTGACACACACCCTGGACCGCCTACTAATGCCGATAACCCCGTTTTGGAACTCAAGCCTCTTCCCGACCATCTGAAGTACGTCTTTTTAGGTTCCAATTAGAAGTTTCCTATTATTATCAACTTCAGACTCACACCTGACCAGGAATCCCGTCTGATTACTATTCTCCAGCAACATCGTAGAGCCATTGGATGGACTCTCGATGATTTGACTGGTATCGGCCCCTCTTACTGCATGCATCGTATCTACACCAAAGAGGGCACACGACCTTCCCGTGAAATGCAGAGACTTCTGAATCCTAATCTGCAGAAGGTCGTGAAAAAGGAGATCATCAAGTGGTTAGATGCAGGGATCATCTACCCAATCTCCGACAGTCGGTGGATGAGTCCAATCAAGGTTGTGCCTAAGAAGGCAGGACTCATCTTTATCACGACTGAAATCGGAGAAGTCATACCAACCCATGTGGCGAACTCATGGAGATTCTGCATTGATTACAAAAGACTCAATTCCTCCACGAAGAAGGATCATTTCCCACTACCGTTTATTGATTAGATCCTCGAGAAACTGGCGGGAATAGGTTCTTCTGCTTTTTGGATGGGTACTCCGGTTATAACCAGGTGGCAATCCATCCTAAGGACCAAGAAAATACCACTTTCACTTGCCCCTTCGGGACGTACGCATTTTGAAGGATGCCGTTCGGTCTCTACAATGCACCCGCTACTTTTCAGCGGTGCATGCTTGCCATATTCTCAGATATGGTAGGTGATTATCTGGAAGTCTTCATGGATGACTTTTTAGTATTCGAAGAATCATTTGACTATTGTCTCCTGCACTTGGTCCAAATCCTCAGGCGGTGCATTGACTTGAATCTGGCTCTTTCCTGGGAAAAGAGCCATTTCATGGTGCCTGAAGGAATTGTCCTGGGACATCTCATTTCAGAAAAAGGCATCCAAGTCGATCGAGCCAAGGTGAACTTGATTTCCAAACTCCCTATGCCTAGCTCGATCAAGGACATCCGTTCTTTTCTGGGGCATGTCGATTTTTACCGTCGATTCATTCCTTATTCTCAAAGATCGCACGCCCCCTGACCACTCTACTCTCTAAGGATGTACCTTTCGAAATCTCCAAGGAATGCACTCAAGCATTTGAAATCCTCTGTGATTGAGTTACCCAAGCCCCGATCCTACAGTCCCCTGATTGGTCTCAACCCTTTGAGATCATGTGCGATGCATCTGATTTCGCTGTAGGGGCGGTACTTGGGCAGAAAATTGATGGGAAACCCGTGGTCATCTACTACTCTAGCAAGACACTTGACAAGGCTCAGCGTAACTACATAGTTACTGAGAAAGAGCTACTAGCCATAGTATTTGCCCTGGAAAAATTCAGATCTTATCTCCTGGGTTCCCACATTATCATTTACTCGGATCACATAGCTGTGAGGCATCTCCTTGCAAAGAAGGACGTGAAACCTTGATTAATCCGTTGGATCATGCTATTGCAAGAGTTTGACCTCGAGATTCATGAAAAAGTGGGAAAACAGAACGTGGTAGCTGATCACTTGTCCTGCCTTCCTCCTGAGATCATCAACCCTTCTGGACCCATCGCGGAACATTTTCCTAATGAGCACCTCCTGACTATCAATACAGGGCTTCTATGGTTTGCTGATATAGTAAACTACCTGGCATCACATCAGACCCCGTCCGATTGGCTGAAGGCCAAGAAGGAAAAATTGCTTTCCGATGCCAAGCATTACTTCTAGGAAGACCCGTATCTTTTCCGCATCAGTGCTTATCAGATCATTCGACGATGTGTCACGGATGCAAAAATTCAAGAGATATTGTCTTTCTGCCATGACCAAGCGTGCGGTGGACATTTTTCAGGTTATAAAATCGCAGCGAAAGTCCTCCAGTGTGGCTTCTATTGGCCCACGACTTTCAAAGACACGTACAATCACTGTAGGGCATACACTCGTTGCCAGACCTTGGGCAACATGAGCCATCGTGATATGATGCCCTTACAGCCGATTCTGGTATGTGAAATCTTTGACATATGGGGAATTGATTTTATGGGACCCTTCCCTGTTTCGGATGGCTTCGAGTACATTTTACTCGCTGTTAACTACGTGTCCAAATAGATCGAAGCCGTTTTGACTTGAACCAATGATCATACAGTTGTTATCAAATTCATTCATCAGAACATCTTTTCATGGTTCGGGATTCCACGTGCTATAATTTCTGACGAAGGGCCCCATTTCACTAACACTCAATTCAGGTCACTGATGACCAAATACGGGGTGTCGCACCGAATCTCTACTCGAAACCACCCCCAAACTAATGGCTAGCTGAGCTATCCAATTGGGAGATCAAGAAAATCCTCCAGGTTATTGTTCGACCTGATAGGAAGGACTTGTCATCCCAACTTCTGGAAGTTTTGTGGGCTTATAGGATCATCCACAAAACCCAATTAGGTATGTCTCCCTTCAGATTGGTGTACGGAAAGGCATGTCACCTCCCCGTCAAATTGGAGCACAAAGCCTATTGGGCAGTAAGGAATTGCAACCTAGATCTTTCTAAGGCAAGAACCCAGAGAAAGTTTTAAATGAGCGAGATCGATGAATTATTTCACGACGTGTATGAGAACTTGCAAATTTACAAAGAGCGGGTTAAGGCCTTTCACGACAAGCACATATCCAGAAAGATCTTCCATCCTGGTCAAAAAGCCCTACTCTCTGATGCCAAGCTTAAACTGTTCCCAGGAAAACTATGATCAAAATGGATCGAACCCTACCTCGTCCAACGAATCTTTGGAAATGGAGCCATTGAGATCAGTCCACTCAGCCACGATTCAGAACCCTTCGTTGTGAATGGTCAGAGACTAAAACCGTTCATTGACTTGACCGATACAAATTTGGCTAAGATATCCTTTACCCTCCATTCTCCCTGAGCTCATTGCGCCCAGCTGATGGCGTAAAACTCAGCGCTTAACAGGAGGCAACCCGTCATTCTTGAAAAATCCTCCATTCCCCCTCCGGTCAATGACTCAGCAAGCTCCAGCAACCCCCCTCTCTCTCTTGTCGCTCTGCCACAATACTAGTGGCAGGGTTCTCTTCATCCTCTTCGTCTGCATCGCGTCGCACCAGCCAACGCCCCTGCAGCCCCTTCATCATCGCCGTCCTCCTCCACTGAGTATTTCATCTCCGACGACGACAATACAAGCCGGCCGCCTTCTCTGCATCCCCCTTCATCTATCCACGCTCAGCTAAGTTCTTTCACCTCTCTCATCATTTTTCTCTCTTTATTTGTTCAAAACACGCCTCGACGTACGCTATCACCCTCACCTTCCTCATCTCCGGCCAGACCTCCGGCGAGGCGTTCCCACCGCTCCACGTCTCCATCCGTCTCGCCAACTACCCCATAAGCTTCGGCACACCTCACTGACCATAAACCCTCACTCCACTCACCACGCCAAGCCCTCAGAACTCCCCCCGAACACACCCACTTTCGCGCACACAGGGTGCCCTAGGCACGCACGTTCGGCCACCCCACGCCACTCCGACCCTCGCATTACCTTCGTCGTGTCTAGGTGAAGCTATCTGAGCCTTCTGACGAGGCCGCAAGGCAATTTTCTTGGTTGACAAGTTTAGAGGCCCGCCTCCATTAACGCAAGCAAGAAGCTTGCTTGGGAGCTTCCCCCAGGTCTATTCTCTCTAGGCTACAGGTCCCAGGTCGTGCGAAATCCCTTCGCACACAAACCCAGCCAAGCGATTGGCACTGAAGCCCCACGTAGCTGCTGCAATCAAGGAGACTCCTGCTGCGGGCATTCGCAAAGGAAGGTGGGACAACATAGTCCCACCTCGAGAGTGAGTGGCTGCAGTGGGATAAATTGAGAAAGTGACATAGCCTCTTCGCCTCCTGACCACGGGGTAAGGTCCCACTCATTCCTCTCACAGCCTCATCCGCGGCACTGCCCATGCAGATCTGGCTTGACCCGTATTCCCGACCTGCACTCCTCGCCCACCACCGTACGCCGGTGGGCTTGGTCCCAGGTGCGCGTACCCAACTTGATTACCCGAGAAGAGGCTCTGGGAAAACAAGCCTGAAAAAGAAAGAGGAAGAGAGATCGTGGGGGCGGGTGGGGCTATGTTTTGCTCTCTCTCAGGGAAGGAAAATAAGAAGCAGCCAAAGAAGAAAGAGGGTGGAGGCTAGAGAAGCTAAGGAAGGAGAAGACAAGGTTGAAGTGGAAGAGCTGAAGGCTGAAGGGCTGAAGAAGAAAAGGAAGGAGCAGAAGGTAGAAGAAAGGGAAGCCGCCAGAGAAAGAAGAAAGAGAAGAAGAAGAAGACAAAGGCAACAGAAGCAAAGGCACAGGCACGAAGAAAAGAAGAGAAGAAGAAAGAAGAAAGCCAAACAAAGATCAGAGACAGAGAAGAGAAAAAGATCAGAAATAGCACTGTAGAAATCACCAGTTTAAGACGTCTGATTTACAAATCAGACGTCCATTTTTTATGTTCTTCATATACATTGATATCCAGTGTTCACATTTACATTTTTACACTATAACACTGATTTCCATTTCGTATTTTATTCAATTTTAAAGTTGTGCTCTTGATTTTTAAACTCCAATTTGCTCCCTATGTTGGACCTCGGATTTAAAACTTCGAGTAATAAAATTTATTTATTTTCAAGCGATTTCAACTATACTACGACGCATTGATTTTAACATTGATCTCGCCTCGTTAAACAATACCATCACAACAACAAAAACAACGGAAAGCGGAAGTAAAAAGTAGAGACAAACAGAAACTAAAGGTCCAATACTTACTACAACAGTAAAGGAACAAAAATGAAGTACTGAAAAACTACGGCTAGGCTCAACTGGGCCCAGCACCCTCCGCAGCTGGAAGCTCGGGCTGCTCAACTCCTGGTCCTGAACAGTATTATGAAAGACAGAGTCAGCGAACACTAAGTAGAGTGGTATCTATATTATCTAAAAATAGTAAAAGCAACAATTTTAATTCTCATTTCTATTTCTCCATTTATTATATATATTTCTATTTCATCCATTTCTCTCAAGCATCTAGATATTCTTGATCTTCCATGTTCCTCATGGGAACGATCTTCATTGCAATCTTTTCCATAGAGTAGAAAGTACACGTGGTGCTCTCCTAGTCGGGAGAGTCCCCCGTGGTAGTCCTACACCCAGTCAACCACCCCAAGGTCACTGTCAAAACGTAGCGGTGACTACGGCACGCGTGATAAGCGCACGGGAAGCTATCCCACACTGGCACGCGGTCAATCGTTTCCGCTAGCGGGTACGTCCAAAGTACAGCACAGAACAGTATAGGGCCCTGCCCTCTCAGAACAGGGATCTCGCCCCTCCACTGTCCGCACACCCTCGTCTGACTACCCTGGTTTGCCCAGAGGGCCTAACAAGTCAGTGTAGGGTGGCTAGCTCCCTCCCTACACTAGTAGCTCACCTCGGTACCACATACGCGAGGGTCAACTGGAGTCGGTGTAGAGTAGCCATTCCTAACCCCGGGTCTCAACCCAAGGGAGGCTAGCTCCGCTCTACACAAAAGGGGACAGTTTCTCTCCATGGTACCACGTACTCAAGGGCCAACACACTTCCCGTCTACATTCCAGATTTTCGCTTAACTACAAGAGTTCTACTCCTAATTCCCCGTAGGGTTCATCCTCATATTCACCTCATTTATTCTGAACCAGATTTCACCTTTCACAATTCATTTCTTATCCATATACAGGCAGCTTGTGTTTCAATAATTCGATACATGCAACTGGCGATTTCACAGGTAATTGTTCATTAACTACAGGCAGCTCATATTCTAACAGACAACTCGCAATTATAGTACAAGCAATTGCTAACAGTTTATCTCAATCATGCATGCAAGTACATCATACAGCTCAAACGGTTCATTCATTTCTCTACCCTAAGGTTCATGTCACATCCTAGGGTTCCATTCAGCTATTTCTACAAGCACAATCTTATTTAAATATTATTAACAGAATTAAACCACTCTACCAGGCAACACAAGAGTAATAGGGGCTCGAACCGCAGACCTAGGTATCTTTGCAAGCCCAAAACACGCAGCAAGCTGAAACCATATACCAAGGAATACATAACAAAAAGAAAGTTCAGAATAGCGTACAAAGGACTCTAATACGTAGGGGAACTCGCGAGGAAAGTATAGGTATTTCGTTTGCGTAAAACGGATCCCGATCAGACCCCAAACGGATCAAAAGCGTGCCTACTGCTCAAAATCAGACGTCTGGGAATGAGCCCAGATGTCTTAAAAGGTGCCAAATCTTTACCTCAAGTCCCTTCGGTATCCTCAGATGTCCAGACCTTCTCTACGATCATTTGAAGGCAGTTTCAGACGTCGAACGAAGGCTCTGGTCATCTGGATGCACCTTCGGACGTCTGGAGATGCGATTAGACATCCAAAAGCATAGGAGTCTGTGCTCCTTCCCAAGGCTGCACCTGCATACGACAACGCAAGCATAGTCAGTCAATATACACCCCTGTGCTGCGATATGCATGGAGCATGGAGATACGTACCCGGCGATAAATGAGCTTTCAGACGTTTGGCCTTAGCTCCAAACGTCCAGGTACCCCGTTGGCCATCTAGACTCCACTCCAAATGTCTGATACTGGAAAACTTCCAGTACCAAGAACTCCTCGCAGCTCTCTCCGCCCGCTCTGCCTCGCGCTGCAGCAGCTCCAACGGCTGCAGAGAGCTGGGAGGTCGCCTCTCCGAGCTCTCTCCTCTTCCTGCACGCGCCCGCGGTGGCCGCGCGAGTGATGAGAACCACATCATGAACCCTAACTAGCACATTTTGACATAAGAAATCAAACAAAAGGCTCCTACATAACCTAAGGGAAGGCCTAAATTAGGAAATTGTTCAGCAGAGAATAAAACATTGCACAAGGGGTAAAACTGTAATTCTACCATTGCAGTACATGAATGGGATTTTTAAGGGTCTAGACACAGGTCAAGTGGACTTAATAAAGGAAAAAGTGAGATGGTTTGGTTAGAAAAGGGTTATGACAAAAATTGAAAATTAAATGACATTCTGTAACCATAGAACAAACCCACTTTAATTCACGAAGTTTCAGGAAAAATAAAAATCAATCAAATCCTCTAAAATTAATAAAAAAATATCCCCTAGGGTTTATAACCTTCAATTTTTCCATTAGAACCTATCTTGACCTAGATTGAGAACCATACCCAATTTTTGACCTAATTTGGGTTTTTATGCAAAATGTCTGGTCAAACATGGTCAAACCTGAAATCCAACCTCACCATTGGATTCCTTAGGTCCAAATTAGGTTTATAGCAAAATTTGGACCTAAGGGAAGGTCTCCTTAACCCACTTTACAAAATGTTCCTCAATAATTACTTTTTGACCGTTAGCTTTTTGAAACCTTGCAAGGACCCCCTACCTTTCCAGTCGTATTCTTCAAACGGGTCCCTCTGCCACCCGCCTACGCAGGCCATACCTCTGGCAACTTTACGCGGAGGATGGCTCCACGCATGCATGGGGAGCCAACCCCAGATTTGAAAGGGAGACTCCTTGCGTTGTCCCCTGCAGCATGGGCTGACCCCCACGCCCTATTGGCTGCCATATCTCTCGTGCAAACACTCGAGAGGTATGGGTCTCGTTTCGACCATACCTCCGACAAGATATTCCCGTCTCCTCCTTGCGACTCTCTCTCTGCCAGTGCCTATTTAAGGAGCGGCACCCCCTTCCGCATCCTTCAAGCTCGACTTGGCCGAAGAATTCCCCCAATTTCGTCTCCTCCTTGATGTAAACACAATTACACTACATAAAAGGTCTATTTTTGCATGTTCTTAAGCATAGGATTGCATTTCATGATATAAATATTGCATTACATGCATCATCTTGCATTTAGAATAGTTTGAATAAAATGGAGGTTAATTGTCTCCTTTTATGTGCTTGGACAGGGCAAATATTTTATCAGGGCCTCGGATCAAAGATCCAACCGTATGGATGTGATCAGGGCGACGATTGGAGTTCAACGACTCCAAGATCGCCCTAATCAGGCATCCGTAGCATCAGATAAGTGACCCGGGAACCCTAGAAGATCAAGGGCCAGGATGGTGTAAATTTGCACTTCAGATGATAAATCCGACCGCACGGATGAATTCGGATCGACGATCGCAGCCCAACGACACAAAAATCAAGTCAATCCGACATCCGTGGCACCATCTACAACTTCCAGAAGATGGACGGCCAAGATGACGCCACGTGGTGCCATCTCAGCCGCCCAAACGGCCGCTTGCATCTTGTGAAGACTGCGCACCCATCTCCTCTCCATCGTTGGATCTCGATCCAACAGCTGCGACACGCCCGCGCTGAAGTCAAGCGCTCGACACAAACGCGACCGCAGCGCAGCGGTCGAGCGCTTTAACGCGAAGCAGCGACGCGCGTTCGAGCCGCGCCCCGCAAAAATTGGAGCGGTGGCGCACCTCCAATCGACCGCACGATCGCGATCCAACGGCCGCGCACGCCCGATAGCGCCGACGCGCGATTGGACGCGCGCGTGAACACGCGATCGCACGCACAGGCGGGCGGGCGGCAGCGGTGAAGGCGCGATTTTAAGCCGTCCGATCTCGCGATCGGACGGCTGAGACTTTGCGGACGTGCGTAGGCGTTACGCACGCGGGCAGCCGAGCGGGCGCGCGTGGGCGCGGCGGCGACGGCCACGTCGGGGCTTTAGTGACGGATTTATCCATCACTAAAGACCCCTTATTTATTATTTTGAAGATGTAATGTCCATTTTGCCCCCACTCCTTGCAACTATAAAAGGAGACCCCCTCCATACGAAATTTTCATCCCTTCTTTCTCCAAAGCTCAAGAGAAGCTTGTCCCACACCCGGGATGCTTCTCGCAAGATAAAGTCCAATTTTCGTTCTCCTTCGGAAGTGGATCCCGCGACGACGACGGCGTGCTGCTTCGTTCCCGTTCTTCTATTTCGTCCTCCTTCGTCTCTCTTCGTTCTCCTTCGTCCAGGCGTCGTCCCGTCCGGCTCGTCCTCCAAGCAACCGTCGAGGAGGATTTCTCTCTCCCTATTCTTTTTACTGCTTTCTAGTATAGATTTACTGCTTTCTAGATTAATCTACTCGTCCTCCAAGCAATCGTCGAGGAGGACATTTCTCTCTCCATTCTTTTAATGCTTTCTAGAATAAATTTATAGCTTTCTAGAGTAATTGTTTTATGCTTTCTAGTTGTAATGAACAATCTCTTCAATACAAAAATACCTTGTTTATTCTACATCTCATTTTGATTTCTCTGTGTAATATTCTCTTTCTCTCTTACTCTTTCTCTCTCTTCTATTTATTGTAAATAATTAGATGGTTCTAAATTGAATTATTCTGTAACAAATAAAAAGAAACGCGTAGTTTTTAAATCAAACGTCTGCCTCCCTGTGTTCGACCCGGAATTTTAATTTCGGTATAAATTTTATTTGTTGAACACGAATTCTTCGCTTTCGAACTACAACGACAGGTTTTCCAAAACCAATCTCGTTAGCGTAGGTTCGTAATCGTTCAACATTTTGGCGCCGTTGCCGGGGAAGCAACGATCTTTGATTTCTCTTCGCGTTTTGTAACTTACAAATCATTTACCTCACTTTTCTCCTTTCTTATTGTAATTGCAGGTACTCTTTTGAGGCAAGCAAAAGCGGTAGATTGGAGTAAAGTGCTGTGGAAGGTTTTGTAAGTTATCCCCCATTCTTTCCCCCTCCATAGATTTCATTTGCCACATTAAATTCAAATTTCAATTAACCTAGGTGTTTGCATAAATCCTATGAATAATTTGGTTATTTGGATTTCCACTCACATTCATTCCACCTTCGTTCATAAAAAAATAATAACAAAAAGATAATCTTGTGGGATAATTTTCAACAAATACATAACGAACACCCACATTTAAAGGCACTTAACCGAATTGATTTGTTTCTACTCAACCGAGTTCTGATCTGTGGGACCGGTACACATAAAGCAACACATAAAAGAGTAGAAATCATTCTAAGTTAACCATCTTTGTGTGCCTAACTTAGTGGTGCATTTGAGGCCAATTGTTTGAGTTGATTGGGCTGCACCACTTCAAATAAAATCAACTCATCAAGTAGCTGCCAATTAGGTTCAACTCTTAGGGATTTACCAGGCACTCCACATTCTTTTTAAACTTTAAAGGAAAACATGTTCACCTGTGCTTGTAAAACTTGGTGTGCCAACGAAACTTTATTGAAAACACCTAAAGTTGAATCCTAAAAGCTACTAAGCAAGATTTGAATCTTAAAATTCACCACATCAAAAACAATCTTGCTTGAAAACCACTGGTTGTGCACTCACACACAAATCAATCAATCATTAAGGGCACAACCCATTTAAAGGGCCCATCACATTCCAATGCACATTCAAACCTAGCCCTAAATAAAACAGAGTAGACGTTGGCCTTAAGGATTGGACTCGCTCTTCAGAACTCAGAACGAGATTATTTTCGATTAGTCTGTTTCTACTGTTCAATCTGATGTCTAGCTAGGGGAGCAGAGTCAAACGATCGCGGCTGGGGGGTACACTAGGAACCGGAGGCGTAAGCCGAAGGAAGAACCTTCTCCCCAGTCCCTCCTTCTAACTGGTTGGATTGAACAGACGGAAGTAGATCAAATCGTTCCTTTATCTCAAGACGGGTTTTGAGAGTCTGTAGGTCTTTAGGCTAACCTATTTAAGGACAGGTTTGATTGTTTGTATTGCAGGGCACCTTTCTTCCTCCCGTGTATCATGAATCCTTCCACATATTTCACGCATTCCCTCTCTTTCCCTCCTGTTGTAAATTATCCTCAACATGACGATTATCCCAACTCGTATTGTAATCGACCATCAGTTAGTTGGGATAATTCGGATTGGGGATACAATTCCGGACCCCCGTGTTTAGGGTATAACCCTGAACACTTTGATTCTGATTTCTATCCTTCTCAGAGTTACATCGATTATAGATCGTCCTCCTTTCATGAACAACCTAATACGATCTACAATCAAGAAGGATACACTGATCCTTACCCATCCTCTGATTTCACTGCCTTTAGGTCATCACCATCTTTTGAACAATCTGAAATGACCTATTATCAGGATGGGTATAACGAATCTCAATTCGTTAATTCCTCTACATTGATGTCAAACCCGCCCAACCCTGAACCAACTCATTTGGTTCAGGTTAATCAGGTTCAAGATAAGGTTCTGGCTAACTTGAGGAATATCATTCAATCTTTAGAAGTTCAGCCAATACCTTGCATTGAGAGATTGGAGCCCCTGATTGAAATGATTGATGATTTAAACAAGTCTTTGTTGGATTGGCTCCAGGATGTTAAGGATAAGAACCCGGGTGAGTTTCTACTTGGGAAATTAGCGAAATTGAGGATGAGATTCGTGGTTGCTTTGATTCAATCTTGGAATAATTCCCAGGATGAACTCTCTTCAGGAAAGCCAATGACAGAACCCGCTCAAGCACCTGTTGGGGGGACACGTGTTACGAGGCTGACCAGATTGAATTAAAACAACCAATTAAGGATGATTTGATTTCTTCACCTGAGATCCCTAAGTAGGGTTACGAGGAAACATATGTCTCCTTGGAACAGAAAGTGACAACTGATTTTGGGACATACATTGATACGGATCCTGATGGTGAAGATTCAAGTTGCGAAGTCTCACGCGAGTTTTCTGAACACGATTTCTGTGAGACAATTGGGCGTGAGGAATCTGATAGATCATTTAATAGCCTAATAACTGAGGAAACTGATCTTATTAGGGCACACATTAGGGATCCAGAATCACATTTTCTGGAGGAATCAATTCAATGCCCTGATTATCAGTTACACCCTGTTGAGCTTATTGATGATTCTAATTCTGAGATAATTAGACCCAAGTCAATTTTGATTCTGCCACATCATTTAGACTTGGAGATTCCAGACGGGGTGATGAATATACAAGAGGTCTTGGAATTTGATACACTTAATGAGGAGGATAGGAGCGGGGAAGTTCTAATTTGGGAAGTTAATTTTGGAGGAAATGGAAGATTGAGTCGAAGGGTTTCTTTTAAGCTGAAACCATCAAATCAGAACCCTTACGACATTTGTTTCGAGGATGTTCAACTCAAGCACACATTCAACGATTATCCTTTTGAGCTTCAATTTTCTGTAACCCGACTTTTTGGTCTTGGGTTGCATCCTCAGAAATCGCAGGCTCGATCCCGCTTACATTCTGATTTTAGGTTTTGGGTAATTTTTATCCAGAACCTAAGATATTCTCGATTATGGGGTGTGGGTCTGCACCACAATCTGGTCCACATCTGTGGACCTCTGCTGACAGGTCATAGGATTCTTCTGTTCATTCTAATTCTGACCTGCACATGTGAATTCTTCATTTCTTTTCTTTGTATAGTGTGCCTAGCTGAAGGCACTAAACTCAGCACTTATACAGTTCTTTTTCGTTTTCATCTTGGAGCAGACCTGATATTCACGCAATTCAGGTGCTTTCTACAATTTTCCACTCTGTTTTATGTCTTTTTAATACAATGAGGACATTGCAATAGATAGGCATGGGGGGGGTGGATATTCATCTCTGAATTCATTTGTCAGCTCCGTAGATTTGTTTATTTTCTTTTATAAAAATAAATAAATAAAAATTTCAGAATTAGGAAAGAGAATTTGGGTTTAAGAAAATTTCAATCTTAGGAAATACTACATTAGGATCTGAACACAAAGACCCTCAGGTCTTTGGACTTAATTAGCCTGTGTATCCACTAAAATATGGATTTGTCTTTGAGTCCTCGCCATCTTAATTCTATTATAATTGGAATAAATAAGTTTGGGTGATAAGTACACGACTTATCAACCCGCCCTCTGATTTGAGGGAATTTCGAGTCTTAAGCATCTACACACTTTCTTTGCACTGACTCGTTGTTCGGCGATTTTTACGGAAATTGGATAGCTAATGAACCTTCTAGGGTGATATGGCTGGCAAGTTATCGTGGGTAACAGCCCATAGGTAGGTTGTCCAGAGCCCAGTCACTGGACCTTTCTCTTTTTGCTGCCTTTAGGTAAATCTTAGACCAGGGAAGCCACCTACTTAAAAAAAAAAAAATCAAAAAGGAGAAAAGAACAAAAATAAATAAGCCACACTTCGCCGCACGAGTATGGCTGGCAAGTTGTCGGTGGTAACAGCTCATCGACCGGTTGTCCAGAACCCAGCTCAGAAAATGCACTAAAAATTCCCAAAACACTTAGGAAAAAGCGGAGAAGTAGAATAAACCGGGGAGATATACACTGGATTCACCCTTGTGTTGACCTCGTTAAAAAAGTAAAAGTAGGGAGAAAGCTACCGGTTGTAAAGATACACCTTTAGGCAGAATTCTTTTTGAGGTCACCTAGAGGCGTAGAAATCCGAAGTCCGTTCTAATTGCCGGTCAACGAGTCTATCACAATCACAATAAGATGCTTAAAACTTAGGGTTCTCATCAAATCTTGGGTGAGTTGAATGGTCGTAGAAAGCCACTCTTAAACCCTAAAATTTGAAAATCCAAAAAAATTAGAAAAGAGTAAAAAGAGAAAAAGAAATTTTTCTTTGAATAAGGCGAGGGCTTGAGGCGGTCTGCATTTTGGCTGATACCCGGGCACTGTTGTGTCTTTGAAAGTTCAGTTCCTAAGTAGAAAATTTCTTAATGATTGAAAGTGACTCAGGTCCAAATAATCCAACCTAATTCTTTTATAAATAGCATATAGTTTTTGCTAGGGACTAGCAAAAGATAGGCACGGGGGTATGATGTAAACACAATTACACTACTTAAAAGGTCTATTTTTGCATGTTCTTAAGCATAGGATTGCATTTCATGATATAAATATTGCATTACATGCATCATCTTGCATTTAGAATAGTTTGAATAAAATGGAGGTTAATTGTCTCCTTTTATGTGCTTGGACAGGGCAAATATTTTATCAGGGCCTCGGATCAAAGATCCAACTGTATGGATGTGATCAGGGCGACGATTGGAGTTCAACGACTCCAAGATCGCCCCAATCAGGCATCCATAGCATCAGATAAGTGACCCGGGAACCCTAGAAGATCAAAGGCCAAGATGGTGTAAATCTGCACTTCAGATGATAAATTCGACCGCACGGATGAATTCGGATCGACGATCGCAGCCCAACGACAAAAAAATCAAGTTAATCCGACATCCGTGGCACCATCTACAACTTCCAGAAGATGAACGGCCAAGATGATGCCACGTGGCGCCATCTCAGCCACCAAACGGCCGCTAGCATCTTGTGAAGACCGCGCACCCGTCTCCTCTCCACCGTTGGATCTCGATCCAACGGCTGCGACGCGCCCGCGCTGAAGTCAAGCGCTCGACACAAACGCGACCGCAGCGCAGCGGTCGAGCGTTTTAACGCGAAGCAGCGACGTGCGTTCGAGCCGCGCCCCGCAGAAATTGGAGCGGTGGCGCGCCTCAAATCGACCGCACGATCGGGATCCAAAGGTCGCGCACGCCCGATAGCGCCGACGCGCGATTGGACGCGTGCGTGAACGCGCGATCGCACGCACAGGCGGGCGGGCGGCAGCGGTGAAGGCACGATTTTAAGCCGTCCGATCTCGCGATCGGACGGCTGAGACTTTGCGGACGTGCGTAGGCGTTACGCACGCGGGCAGCCGAGCGGGCGCGCGTGGGCGCGGCGGCGACGGCCACGTCAGGGCTTTGGTGACGGATTTATCCGTCACTAAAGACCCCTTATTTATTATTTTGAAGATGTAATGTCCATTTTTCCCCCACTCCTTGCAACTATAAAAGGAGACCCCCTCCATACGAAATTTTCATCCCTTCTTTCTCCTCTCTACCCCTCCAAAGCTCAAGAGAAGCTTGTCCCACACCCGGGATGCTTCTCGCGAGATAAAGTCCAATTTTCGTTCCCCTTCGGAAGTGGATCCCGCGACGACGACGGCGTGCTGCTTCGTTCCCGTTCTTCTGCTTCGTCCTCCTTCGTCCCTCTTCGTTCTCCTTCGTCCAGGCGTCGTCCCGTCCGGCTCGTCCTCCAAGCAACCATCGAGGAGGATTTCTCTCTCCCTATTCTTTTTACTGCTTTCTAGTATAGATTTACTGCTTTCTAGATTAATCTACTCGTCCTCCAAGCAATCGTCGAGGAGGACATTTCTCTCTCCATTCTTTTAATGCTTTCTAGAGTAAATTTATAGCTTTCTAGAGTAATTGTTTTATGCTTTCTAGTTGTAATGAGCAATCTCTTCAATACAAAAATACCTTGTTTATTCTACATCTCATTTTGATTTCTCTGTGTAATATTCTCTTTCTCTCTTACTCTTTCTCTCTCTTCTATTTATTGTAAATAATTAGATGGTTCTAAATTGAATTATTCTGTAACAAATAAAAAGAAACGCGTTATTTTTAAATCAAACGTTCGCCTCCCTGTGTTCGACCCGGAATTTTAATTTCGGTATAAATTTTATTTGTTGAACATGAATTCTTCGCTTTCGAACTACAGCGACAGGTTTTCCAAAACCAATTTCGTTAGCGTAGGTTCGTACACATTCAACACTCCTCCTCCGGTCAGGAAGTCTAGCGAGGTCCTATGAGCCCTCCTCTTTTTCGTCGCTCTGTCACAATACCAGTGGCAGAGCCGCCTTCACCACCTTCCTCCGCGTCGTGTAACACCCGCGCACGCACCTCTAGCCCCATCGTCATCGCCGTCACCCCTCCTTGGACATCTTCGTCTCCGGCGTCGACAGATACGCGTCGACCGCCTCCTCCCTCCTTTCGTCACGTGACAACCGCCTCCTAGACATCTTCGTCGTCAAGTGGGCACTGTCAGCATCCGAGGTAAGTGGGCACTGTCAGCATCCGAGGTGGGACTAAACGTCCCACCTTTCGTCGCGCGCTTCCGCAGCAGGAGGCTTCCTTGATTGCAGCAGCTGCCACTGCCCTTGTCACCAATTGACAGCCTAGAGTTGTGCGCGAGTGTCTTCTGCGCAACCTGGGACAGAGAGCAGGGGCTGGCGAAGCCTGGAGGGCTACAAGCAAGCATCGAGCTTCGCTTCAATGGCAGATGACCGTTTATACCTGAAAGCACCAAAACAGCCTTGCGGCCACGTCATAATATTCAGGAAGCTTCGCCAAGGTACGGCGAGTGTGCTGCAGTGGTCGGGGTGGTGTGGAAACGCCTGTGTGAGCGTGCCTAGGGCTTACTGTGGCCGTGGAGTTGGGTGTGTTCAGTGGACGAGTATGGAGGTGTTGGCGGTTGGTGGAGGGGTAGATGATGATCAGTGGATGAAGGCGAAGGTTTTGAGGTTGGTGGAGAGGCGTGCGGAAGAGTGGAGCAATGGTTCCGACTCGCCAGTGGTCTACCGGAGGTGGAGAAGGTGAAGGTGGTCTGCGGTGCCTAGGGGTCGAAAATGCAAAATAAGAGAGGGGAAATGAAGAGGGGAGAGAGGAGAAGATTTCTAACCTACTTAACAGACGAAAGGAGGAAGGAGGCGGTCGGCGCATATCTGCCGACGTCGGAGACAAAGATGTCCAGGGGAGGGGTGACGACAACGACGACAAGTCTAGAGGCACATGCGCGGGTGTTGCACAACGCGGAGGAAGGTGGTGAAGGCGACTCTGCCACTGGTATTGAGGCAGAGCGACGAAAAAGAGGAGGAGGGCTCGCCGGAGCTCGCTGGACTTCCTGACCGGAGGAGGAGGAGACGAAATTGGGGGAATTCTTCGGCCAAGTCGAGCTTGAAGGATGCTACAGAGGGTGCCGCTCCTTAAATAGGCGTTGGCAGAGAGAGAGTCACAAGGAGGAGACGGGAATATCTCTCCGGAGGTATGGCCGGAACGAGACCCATACCTCTCAAGTGTTCGCACGAGAGGTATGGCGGCCAACAAGGCACGGGGGCCAGCCCATGCTGCAGGGGACAACGCAGGGAGTCTCCCTTTCAAATCTGGGGTTGGCTCCCCATGCATGCGTGGCGCCATCCTCCGCTTAAAGTTGCTAGAGGTATGGCCTGCGCAGGCGGGTGGCAGAGGGACCCGTTTGAAGAATACGACTGGAAAGGTAGGGGGTGCTTGCAAGGTTTCAAAAAGCTACGGGTCAAAAAGTAATTGTTAAGGACCATTTTTTAAAGTGGCTCAAGGCGACCTTCCCTTAGGTCTAAATTTTGGTATAAACCTAATTTAGATTTAAGGAATCCAATGGTGAGGTTGGATTTCAGGTTTTACCATGTCTGACCAGACATTTTACATAAAAATCCAAATTAGGTCAAAAATTGGGTATGGTTCTCAATCTAAGTCAAGATAGGTTCCAATGGCAAAATTGAAGGTTCTAAACCTTAGGGGATATTTTTTTATCAATTTTAGAGGGTTTAATTGATTTTTATTTTGCCTGAAACTTCATGAATTAAAGTGGGTTTGTTCTAGGGTTATAGAATGTCATTTAATTTTCAGTTTTTGTCATAACCCTTTTCTAGCCAAACCATCCCACTTTTTCCTTTATTAAGTCCACTTGACCTGTGTCTAGACCCTTAAAAATCCCGTTCATGTACTGCAATGGTACAATTATAGTTCTACCCCTTGTGTAATGTTTTATTCTCTGCTCAACAATTTCCTGATTTAGGCCTTCCCTTAGGTTATGTAGGAGCTTTTTGTTCGATTTCTTATGTCAAAATGTGCTAGTTAGGGTTCATGATGAAGTTCTCATCAGCGAGCTCCACCGAGCTTCCACCGAAGCTCCTCCAATCTCAGCCTCCTCCTCCTCCCGTGCTCTCCTCCTTCTCCCTCTCGCTCTCCCTTGCTCGCCTCCTCTCGCCACTCCCGCACAGCTCTGAAGGTGGTGGTGGTGGTGGCTGGTGTGTGGAGTGGAGGGGAGATGGGAGGGGAGTTTATATAGACGGCGTGGGGGGTTTACAGTTTGGGGAAGAAAAGGAAGGGAGAGAGGAGAAGAGGGTTCTGCGCACCACCCAAGCGCAGAGTGCAATGTGCGCACAAAAATTTCATTTTCAGACGTCCGGGAATAGGTCCAGACGTCTGACTGAGACTCCAGACATCTTAAAAGGCTAAAAGTGTGACGGGTCATTACATCATAACAAGCTTAAAGGAAGTTTCATCTCCGAAACCCGAAACTTGAGCTAGTTAGGGTGCGGAAAGAAGGAACATAAAACACATAACAAACTTAAAGAGAACCAAAGTAGGTCCGAAAAGACGTACCCTCAAAAAGCTCCGGGTACCACTCTCGTATCGCCGCCTCAGGCTCCCAGGTAGCCTCCTCGTACCGCTGGCTTCTCCATAGAACCTTCACTAGTGGTACCTGCTTCCGTCTCAGACCCCGAACGACTCTATTTAGTATCCGCACTAGTCTCTCGGGGCAGGTCAGGTCGTCACCCACCTCGACGCTCTCGTGGCTTAGAACGTGACTGGGATCAGCGACGTACTTCCTGAGGTTGGACACGTGGAACACGTTGTGCACTCTAGAAAGCTGGGGAGGAAGGGCAAGCCGGTAAGCAACGGGTCCCACCCGCTCCAGGACCTCAAAGGGCCCTACGAACATCAGCGCAAGCTTCCCTTTCACCCCAAAACGCTGCAGGCCCTTCAAGGGAGAAACACGGAGAAAGACATGATCCCCAACCTCGAACTGCACCTCTCTGCGCTTCCGGTCAGCGTAACTCTTCTGCCTGCTCCTAACAGTGCGGAGTCATCTGTGGATTTGCTCTATCACCTCCTAACTCTACCGGATCAACCTAGGGCCAACCTTCCACTTGGTCCCTACCTCGACCCAACTCAAGGGTGTAGTACACCTCCGTCCGTACAGAGCCTCGTAAGGTGCCATGCCGATGCTCAAGTGGTAACTGCTATTATATGCAAACTCTACCAGGGGTAAATGCTCCCCCCAGGAGCCTCTCTAGTCTAGTACACAGGCGTGTAAAAGGTCCTCAAGTGTCTGTATGGGGCACTCTGACTGTCCGTCCGTCTGGGGGTGGTACACGGTACTAGACCTCAAACGTGTCCCCAAGGCCTGCTGAAACTCAGTTCAGAACTGTAAAGTAAAACGGGTATCCCTGTCGGATACAATCTCATGCGGAACTCCGTGCAGTCGTACCACATCTTGAATGTACCTCTTTGCCAACTGTGCTGGTCCCAAGGTGACTCGAATCGGCAGGAAACGCGCCATCTTCGTCAACCTGTCTACTATCACCCAGACTGCGTCGTGTCCTCACTGGGTAATCGGTAGACCCACCACCAAGTCCATGGTGATGCTCTCCCGCTTCCACTCTGGCACTGGAAGTGGCTGCAACGGCCCTGCAAGCCTCTAATGCTCGGCCTTCACCTGCTGACACACCAAACACTGCTGCACAAACTCACCAACATCCCGCTTCATCCCTCTCCACCAAAAGTTGCGCCTCAAATCATGATACATTTTTGTGTTCCCGGGATGTATGGTGAACCTGAACCCGTGCGCCTCAGCCAGGAGTTTTCTCAGTAACTCCTCGTCCCTAGGAACGCATAAGCATCCCTTCATGCGCAGTATCTCGTCTATAAAGGAAAAGTCTCCTGGGTCTCCTGTCAACACCCTATCCCGCAGTGTCTGTAAGTACGGATCTGTCATATGTCTTGCGATGATGCGGTCTATCAGCTCTGATCGCATCTGCCGCGTCACTGTCACTGTCCCACAATACCACTGTGACTCCCGGGGTCGCCAACTGCTCAACTCCTCCATAAGTCTCCAATTTGTACTTGTAGACTAGCCAAGTGGGCGGGCGTCTTCCGACTCAAAGCATCAGCCACCACATTGGCCTTCCCTGGATGATAGAAGATGCTGCAATCGTAGTCCTTCAGGAGTTCTAACCAACGTCTCTGTCTCATGTTGAGCTCCATCTGGTCAAACAAGTACCTGAGGCTCTTATTATCCATGAAAATCTCGAAAGTCTCACCGTAAAGATAGTGCCTCCATGTCTTTAGGGCGAAGACAACAATTGCCAGCTCTAAGTCATGGGTAAGGTAGCTATGCTCATGGGGCTTCAATTGCCACGAAGCGTAAGCGACAACTTGACCCCGTTGCATGAGCACACCCCCTAACCCCTGCAACGAATCATCTGTGTAAACCACAAAACCGTCACTACTGTCCGGGATGGTAAGCACAGGAGCTAAAGTCAATCTCTCTTTCAACTCCTGGAAACATGCCTCGCACTCATCTGTCCAGGCAAAGGGCACGTCCTTCCGAGTCAGGTGGGTCATAGGACGCTCAATCTGGGAGAATCCTCTGATAAACCGTTGATAGTAACCTGCCAGTCCCAAAAAGCTACATATCTCTGTCACTGTACGCGGCCTATCCTACCCAAGTATGGCCTCAACCTTGGCTGGGTCCACAACCAAACCATCCCCTGAGATCATGTGGCCCAAAAAAGTCACCTGCCTCAACCAAAACTCGCACATGCTGTACTTGGCATACAGCCTGCGTCTCCTCAAACTGTCCAGAATCATCCGTAGATGTTGTCCATGCTGTGCCTGATCCCACGAGTAAACGAGTACGTCGTAGATGAACACCACCACAAACTGGTCCACGTACGGTTTGAAAACCCGGTTCATCAAATCCATAAAAGCCGCGGGGGCATTGGTCAACCCAAACGGCATGACCAAGAACTCGTAGTGCCCGTACCTGGTACGGAAAGCTGTCATGGAGAAGTCGATCTCCCTGATCCTCAACTAGTGGTAGCTTGACCTCAGATCTATGTTGGAGAACACTATGGCGTCTCGCAACTGGTTGAAGAGGTCGTCAATCCTCGGCAACGGATACTTGTTCTTGATGATGACCCAATTCAGCTGTCGGTAGTCGACGCAAAGTCGCAGGGTACCATTCTTCTTCTTCATAAATAGCACAGGGGCTCCCTTCGGGGGCACACTAGGCCTCACAAAGCCCTCCTCCAACTGGTCCTGTAGCTGTAACTTGAGCTCTCGCAGCTCAAGCGGTGCCATTCGGTACGGTGCAATAGAAATGGGGCTGGTCCCCGGTACCAGTGAGATCTCAAACTCGATCTCGCGCTCGGGCGGTAGTCCTGGCAGCTCCTCTGGAAAAACATCGGGGTACTCGCAAACCACCGGAATACTTTGAAAGTCAGCCACGGGGCTAGGCTCTGCCACTACACTGGCCAAAAAGCCATCACACCCCTAGCTCAAAAGCCTCACTACCCGAAGCGCGAAGATCATCTAAAACCTTCGTCCATCGGCTGTCCGTGAAACTCAAAGAGAGGCAACTCTAGTATGGAGAAGACGACCTTCCTCCCAAAATTGTCCACCAGGGCGTGATAGGCGAACAGCCAGTCCATCCCTAGAATCATGCCAAAATCCTCCATCTGTATCTCAATCAGGTCAGCGGGGAGGCTGTGTCCCCCTATACTGACCTCGCAGTCCGTGTAGACCTCCTCAGCTACAAAAAATTGGCCACTTGGGCCTCTGATCACAAACGGATCCTCTAACAGTACACTGCCCTACCCCAGACTGACGGCAAAACTCACAGCAACAAAAGAGTGTGTGGCACCGGAATCAAAAAGTACGTCACTAATCTGCCAGAAACAGTAACCATACCTGCCACCACTTAACCTGAAGCCCTGGCATCTCTATGTGTCAGGGCGTTAATACGCCCCTCAGTCCTCGGTGCAGACGAAGCAGCTACACTCTGGGTCGGGCGAGTAGCCGCTGTCGGTACCCTCCTCATGACTGCTACCCTCTTCCATGCGCCTGGGGACCACGACCACCAGCTCGGCCTCCATTGCTCAGTGCGGGGAGCATCTGTTGTGCTCCGGCACTAGATGGGCAGTCCCTCCTGATGTGACCAGGTTGGCCACACTGGTAGCAAAGGGGGACACAACCTCCTCCCTCAGTAGGTCCCTGCTGGCTGCTGGGCGGGGGTCCAGTGCTGGTAGCTGGCCCCTGTCTAGGGCCCTTGTAAAGACCCGTTCTGTTCTGAGCCTTTTAAGACGTCTGGACTATCAGTCAGATGTCTAGTCAGACGTCTAGACCCCTTCCCAGACGTCTGGAAATTGAAAAATCTGCACGCAGGGTCGGGTCTGCGCACTGGCTGCACGCAGACAGCCTTCCTTCTCTCTCTTCTTTTCTCCTTCCTCACCGAACCCTAACCCCCCCCACTTTCTATATAAGAGCCCTCACCCCCTTCCTCTCTTCTCCACTCCACCACCACCACCACCTTCCTTCCACTCCACAGCAGCGAGGGGGATGAGCGAGAGAGAGGGAGCGAGAGCAAGGAGCGAGGAGGAGTGGAGTGAAAAGAGGAGGAGGAGGTTGAGCCCACGAGTTCGTTGGAGCTCGCCGGAGGGCGCATGGCCGGAGCAGTGCGTGCGGGAGGAAGAGTGCGTCGGGGGAGTCGTCCCCGACTTCCTGCTGCAGCCGGAGCTGCAACAAGAGGGAGGAGCCGCGGCAGCGCGCGATGAGAGGAGAGGGAGCTCGCTCTGGTTCTAGGATTTTCCCAGAATCAGATGTCTGGAGTGCCATCCAGACGATGGGTTGGACGTCTGGTGATGACACCGGACGTCTGAAAGCAAGGTTTCGCGAAGGTACATTCTTCTTGCAATTACGGCCATGCAGACCGCACCGCAGAGCCAATCTGTTTGGCTAAAGTTGGGAGATTTTGTCCGTCGCATGCAAGGGAAGCTTTGGGAAGGCACGCGACATGCCCTCCCACGCGTTTCGAACGTCTAGACAGCTTACTAGACGACTGGAGGTGAGGTCGGTCGTCTGGAATGAAGTCCAGACGGTTAAGTAGGGGTCTTGGACGTCTGAAATCGACGTAGGAACTTGAGGTGAGACCCTGGTAACTTTTAAGACATCTGGATCTTGTGCCAGACATCTGATTTGGTTCTACACTCCCGTTTTTGACCCGTTTAGGGTCCGTTTGGTATCCGTTTTACGCAAATAAAATATTGGTAGTTTCCTTGTGAGTTCCTCTATATGTTAGAAATCCTTATATACTGTTCTGAACATCCGTTGTGTTCTGTTCCTCAGTATAAGACCTCGTTCTGTTGTGTATTCAAGGCTTACAAAGGCACGTGAGTCTACCGTTCGAGCCTCCAATACTCCCGAATTGTCTGGTAGAGTGGTTTCCTCCTGTTTTAAATATAAAATATGAATGAATATGTGAATTAGATAACTAGAAGCCTAAGATGTGGCATGAATCCTAGCAAGAAACTTTTTCCGAGTAAACCATAATAACATAAACCAAACCGCCGCCAGAGAGCGCTACCAAATTACTACAAATTTTTACTCAGAAAAAGTTTTCCCGAGGTCGAACTCAGGGAGCAACTAGAATTCTAGAAATATAAAAATTCTCAATTAGGTTACAAAAATAAGAGAGAGAGAGAGAGGGAGCTAGAGTTTCTCTTGGCTTCTTCTTCTCTCCTCCTTTTCTTTCTTCTTTCTTTTTCTTTCAGCTGATCTCCTTCTCTTCTTTTTCCTACAGAGTCCTCCTTTCTTCTTCTTTCTTTTCTTCTCTTCTTCTGCAGCTGTGGTAATCTTCTTCTTCTCTGACTTCTTCTTCTTCAACCTTCTTCTTTCTGCTTCTTTTCTTCTGTTCTTCTCTTTCTTTCCTTGCTTGCGGCTTCAGTCTTCTTTCTTCTTTCTCTTTTCTTCTTCTTTTTCTTCTCTGCTTCCTTCTTTTTCTTCAGCCCTCTTCTTCTTTCTGCTTCTTTTCTTCTGTTCTTCTCTTTCTTTATTTCCTTGCTTGCGGCTTCAGTCTTCTTTCTTCTTTCTCTTTTCTTCTTCTTTTTCTTCTCTGCTTCCTTCTTTCTTTTCTTCCCTTACAACTCCTCTTCTTTTCTCTTCTTTCTGTTCTGGCCGCTGCCCTTCCTTCATCTGATGCAGTGGCCAGACGACTTAACTATAGGTTTGCTACAGTGCCTTCCTTCTCTTCTTCTTCAGCTGCCCTGACCGGCTAAGGCTTCGGCCGCTCCCCTTCTTCTTCTTTTCCTTCCTTCCTTCTTCTCCTTCTGTTCCTACACGCTCACACAAGGGTTAGAGAAAAACCTACCCCTACCCTTCCCCATGTCTCTCTCTTTCTCAGATTTCTCTCTTAGGACTGCTCTCCCAGAGCCGAGTAATCGGGTGCGGGTATCGCGCCCAGGACCAGGCCCACCGGCATACGGTGGTGGGCGAGGAGTGCGCGGTTTGGGTAATCGAATCCTGCCCAGACCGGCGAGGCGTGAGCGCGGGCGAGGGCGAGCGAGCGCGTGGCGCGCAGCGTGCGTGAGAGGGACCTGACCCCTGTGTTCGAAGGCGAATAGCCTTAAACACTTTTCCAATTTATGTGCGGACGCTTGGCACGTACTTACGACGTGGGACTAAAGTCCCACCTCCCAAATTAGCGCCTGTAGCTGAGGAAACTGCAGGCAATTGCAGCAGCTCACGACGCCTTCACCCAAACTGCAGGCCTGGGTGCCTTCGCAAAGGTAAACCGCGCGACCTGGGGCGTGCACCTGCGCTGGAAAGCGCCTGCAGCTGCAGGTGGAGGAGCTGCAGTAGCTCAGTAATGGCGGCGAAGGGGCTCCGACCTGAAAGCAGGAATACGGCCTCTTGGCCTAGTCAGAATACGCAGGGAGCTTCATCGGAGTGCGGCGAATGCAGTGCAAGTGTTGGCAAAGCGTGAGGGCGCGTGTGGAGGTAGCCCTAGGTCGGATTGTGTGCGAGAAGATGGGTTTGTTCGGGAGGTGGTCAGGCGGTGGATGGTGATGAGTCCATTAAAATGGACTATTATTAAGCCTAAGTATCTTTAATTATACAATTTAGGTGTGTTAATAATGGTAATTAAGTTATAGAAGATTTGTACACCTCATAATTTAAGTTATAACATTCTATAACTTCATGATTCTATTGTTTTTATGTGCAGGTAATAAAATACACAAAGATCAAGGGTGGGGGGATAAAATTCCCCAAACAACCGCAACTCTCCCCCTCCCCCGATGGACATTGGGCAAAACTTCTGGCGCCGCCTTTCTCAACAGCCACGACCGGGGATTTGGGAAAATCCCTGAACTAACGCGGTGAGGGGAGAACTTAAAAAGAAGAGGCGGGGAGAGAAGAAGAGGCCGCCAGAGAGAAAAAAGAAAAAAAGAAAAGTGTGCACTGTGTGGCACTACGTCCTCTTTCCCCTTGCAGGGAAAAAGTCTCTCCGCCCGCACACCACCGCCGGCGCAGCCTCCTTGCGCGGTGCAGGTAACCGCGCGCCAGCCCCCGTACCTCAACTCTGCCCGCTCGCCATCTTCCAACCACTGCAGGCGCACACCAGTGCGCGCGCCTTCCTGCCTTCACCGCCCCCACGCCACAGCGGGCGCTTGCACCCAAGCCCACGCTTCCTCCTTCCAACGCCTACCGCTCTGCCTTCAAGCACCCGCAGGTGCTGCGTCTTCATCCTGCCCGACCGCGCCCGCATCCTCCCTTCCAGCCGTCCTTGCAGCACGCCTCAACGTTGCGCGCCCGCACCCGCAGGCACTGCATAGCGCCATCACGCCACCCCTGCCCGCATGCCAGCCTCCTACCGCTCCAGCTTCCTACTGAAGGCACGTCCCTGCGTTCCTCTCCGCCCGCTCGCTACTGCAGGAAACCACCACCGTGCCACAGCGGGCACTCGAACCCAAGCCCGTGCCTCTCCAGCGCGCCCCACCGCCAGCTGCAGGCGCACTCTCCCCTGCGCGCCTCCACGCCAGTTGCAGACGCTCCCTGCCCGCACACCAGCGTGCGCGCGCGCCCGCTCAAGCAGCCACACCAGCAGCCGCCCTCCAGCAGACCGGCGTTCTTCACCTCCGGCCACCTCCGCCGCCGCCGCTGCCACCGTCGGAAAGCTCTCGACCTCGCCGTCCTCTTGAACCTTGCATCGACCCTCGCGGCGCCCTCTCTCTCTCT
Organism: Thalassia testudinum; assembly: GCA_037157565.1. Taxonomy (NCBI): domain Eukaryota; kingdom Viridiplantae; phylum Streptophyta; class Magnoliopsida; order Alismatales; family Hydrocharitaceae; genus Thalassia; species Thalassia testudinum. The sequence continues at coordinate 194,235,987 of JAZHRO010000036.1, forward strand.
CGTGAGGAAGAGAGAGAGCAAATGCTCTATTTTTGTTGGAATTAGAAATTACATTCAATGACATTGCCACCAATTTCATTTTTTTTATTATTATTATATTGTGGCAGAATTACATTCAAGCACTCACAGTTCTTTCTAATTACATGGTATTAATATTGGCTAGTTTAAAAATTGATTTTGGACTTGATTTAAGTACTAATTGTCTTTAGTACACATCACGTGAAAATTACACTAATTCATCCTAAATTTACTGAGGATTTCTGTGAGGGAAAACTGCACTTACACCCTTAACTTTTTAGGTTATTGCAAATCTACTTTCCTTCACATTTTAAGTCCAATTTGAAAAGGAATTTCGCACTATCCGAAATAACATTAAATAATTAAGTATTGATTGCATCATTGCCTCCCTGTGGATACGATCCGCTCTTCTGCGAGTGGTTATTTTCATTATTTTTTATTCGTCGATTTTTCCACCACTTAAATACTATAACGCTAAGCGAAAAGTCGACCGTCAGTTGGCAGTGAATGGGGAGGGGGGTTCGGTTAAGTGGAGTGAGGGGAAGCTTCTGGGGCAGTCGACGAGGGGTGAGGAGGTCTGTGGAGGTGGAATGGACTGGCCGGAGAAGGTGGTCGGAGATAGAGCAAGTGGAGGTGGAAGTCGCGTGCAGTGGAGTAAAAAGGTAAATTATGAGAGGGAAAGTGTAAGGGAGGGGGAGAGGAAGCTATTTACCTAAGTGTTAGACGAAGGGGGAGGGTGGAGCAGCTGGCTCGTATCTGCCGAAGCAGGAGAAGAGGGAGCCCTAGATGAGGAGTGCGGCGACCAGGAAGCAGGCGAAGGGTGCTGACAGGTACATCCCTGTGCGGACGAGGGAGTAAGGCAAACCCTGCTGCAGGTAGGGCAGCAGAGCGACAAGGAGGAAGAGGAGGAAGTCGCCGGAAGCTTCAGGCCTTTCTGACGGAGGAGGAAGGGATGAAGGGGTGGGAGTTCTCCGTCAAAGAAGAGCTTGAAGGAGCCGGCAGGGGGTGCCGGTCCTTATAAAGGGGTTGGCGCAGAGGGAGGAGAGGGCTGGCGACGTGCCAGCCTCGCCGGAGTGAGGTCGGAGATGACACCCATACCTTCCGCGCGTTCGCACGGAAGGTATGGTGGTCGGCAACGGGCATGGGCGGGTCCCTGCGACAGAGGACGTCGCAGGGAACCCCGCTTCTACTTTGTAGGGCGGTAACCCTTCTCTATGCGGAGCCATACTCCGCGCAAGGTCGCCGAAGTATGGTGCTGCGTAGAGTTTGCAAGGAAGACCGTTATGCAAAGAACGATAAAAATTTAGGGGCCTAAATGCAAGGGTTTCAAAAGATAAGGGTCAAAAAGTAAATGAAGAGGACCAAATTGCAAAGTCAATCAAGGAGCTCTCTTCTTAGGCTCAAGTTTTTATACAAGACCAATTTAAACCTAAGGATTTTAATGGTGAATTTTAATTCTAGGTTGGACCATGTTTGACTGGCCAATTTACGTAAAAACCTAAATTAAGTTATTAATTGGGCATGGTTCTCTTTTTAGGTCAAAATAGGTTTCTAAGGCTATATTGAATGTTCTAAGCCCTAGAGAACATTTTTCTATGAATTTTAAAGGGTTTAGTTGATTTTTATCCTGCCTCGAACCTCGTGAATTGAAGTGGGTTTGTTTTAGGGTTACAGAATGTCATTTAATTCCTGGAAGTTGCAATAACCCTTATTTAGATCAGATCATCCCACTTTATTTCTTGTTAAGCTTGTGTGACATGTGTTTGAACCTTTAATTACCCTGTTTGCAAACTGCATTGGTGAAATTGCAGTTTTACCCCTTATGATTTATTTTATTCTTAAACTCAGAATTCTCTGAGTTAAGCCTTTCTTTGGGTCATGTAGGAGCTTTTTCTCACATATCAAGGTTAGATTGTGCTAGTTAGGGTTTATGATGAGGTTCTCATCAATGCGTATTTGTGATTGCAGTCATAAATGAATGAGAAGAATTGTAAACAATTATCTAGTAATAAATACGAGCTGCCTGTTAGAATATGAAATGCCTGTGCTAATTAAATAATTACCTGTGATATCACTTGTTGTATATGTTAATTGTGAAAATACGAGCTACATGTGTAAATACGAGAATGGAAATGTGAATAATGAAACCTTGTATGGAATAATGTGGTGAATATGAGCATGAACCGTACGAGAAATTAGGAGTAGAGATCCTGTAAATGAATGGAAAGACCTAGAAATGTGAGTGGGAAGTGTGCTGGTCCTTGAGTACGCGATACCAAGGAGAGCGACTGTCCCCTGTTTAGTGTAAAACGGAGCTAGCCGGCCTTGGGTCGGGACCCAGGGTTAGGATTGGCCACTCTACACCAACTTTGTTGGCCCTCGTGTACACTGTACCGGGGAGAGCTACTAGTGTAGGGAGGGAGCAAGCCACCCTACGGGCCCGGGGTTTAGCTAGCCACCCTAAACCGACTTGTTAGGCACGCTGGGAAAACAGGGGTAGTCAGACGAGGGTGCGCGGACTGTGGAGGGGTGAGACCCCTGTTTGGTTCTGAGAGGCTAAACCCTTGTTCTTGAGAAGACTAGGCCCTTTACTGTTTCGTGTGGCACTTTGGGTGTACCCGCTAACGGAAATGACTGACCGCGTACTAATGCGGGGTAGCTACCCGTGAGCTTATCGCACATGCCGTAGTCACCGCTACATCTATACAGTGACCTCGGGATGGTTGACTGGGTGTAGGATTACCACGAGGGACTCTCTCGGCCAGGAGAGCACCACGTGTGCCTTCTACTCTTGGAAAAGACTGCAACCAAGATTGTTCCCACGAGGAACATTCGAGATCAAGAAAGAAATCTGAAAGTAAGCCAATGGGTGAAAAGGAATTACTTGTAAATTAAAATAATTGGAAAAGATAAATGTACCGGTTAGATTTTACTGCTGTAGATATTTTGGTTACCACTCTACTCAACGTTCGTTGACTCTACCTTTACATAACCCTTTACAGGTCCAAGAGTTGAGCAGCCCGAGTCACCAGCTGCAGACGGTGCTGGGCCTAGTCGAGCCCAGCAATAGTTTCCTGTTGTTGTACTCTCTTTTCTACTAGTGAGTTTTAGACTGTTGTTACCGATTTTGTTACTGTACTTTTGTTCGACTTTGCAGTTGTTGTCGTGGTATGTACTAAATAGTAGCTTTTACATTCCTTACTACTTATACGCTTTTACTGTTAGTTACATTGTATAGTGAATGTGGTTTATTTTCCTGCTTTTCGATTTTTTCTTGTTAGATGACTGGGTCTTGGGATTAATCGAGTCGAGCTGATCTCAAGTCTTGTAGGGATTCTGGAATCGGGTTGTAACAGCCCTCAAAGGTCACTGATGGCCCCGCAAAATGAGACAGCTCTCCTGCGTGTGCCATGTGCCTCCTCTCCCGACGACCCTGAGAGTACTCTGGCTGATAGGGCCTCTTCCGTCCATTGTCGATGTCTCATGCGGCCGGGTTGGTCTCCTTGTAGGTCATGCCTGCCTCAACCACTCGTGAGAAAGTGGGCAGCTTCAGGGATTTGACATACCCCCGAATAGCAGGTCGAAGCCCCTCAATAAACCTCCACAGGCGCTCCTCCTCCGTAGACACAGTTGTCGAGGAAAAATGTGACAGCTCCAGGAAACGCGTGCGGTACGCATGACGTAAACAAGTTTACACTACATAAGATGTCTATGTATACATGTTCTTAAGCACAGAATTGCATTACATAGTATAAATATTGCATAGCATGCATCATCTTTCATTTAGATTAATTTGAATAAAATTGAGGTTAATTGTCTCTTTTTATGTTCAGGGATAGGGCAAATTTTTATCGGAGCCCCAGATCGAAGATCCAACTATACAGATTTGATCAGGGCGACGATTGGAGTTCAACGACTCCAAGATCACCCTAATCAGACATCTGTAGCATCAGATAGAGACCGAGGAACCCTAGAAGATCAAGGGCCAAGATGGTGTGAATCCGCACTTCAGACGACAAATCCGACCGCACGAATGGATTTAGATCAACGATCACAGCCTAACGGCGTGAAAATCGACTCAATCCAACAACTATGGCACCATCAACATTATCCAGAAGATGGACGACCAAGACGGCCCCACGTGGCGCCATCTCAGTCGCCCAACCGACCGCTACACCAGTCGCACCCTCTCTTCTTCGTCGCTTCTCCATCATTGGATGCGCATCCAAAGGCTGTGGATGCGCGTGCACAAAATATTTCCGTCACAAACGCCTCTGTAACGTAGCGGGTGAGAGCGCTCGCGTGATCACGTGGCGTACGTTTGATTCGCAAGGAGCGGCTGCTGAGGCGCCATGAGCGGGTGAGATTGACCACTCGATCGCGATCGAGCTGTCGCACACGCGCGATAGAGGTCACACAGCATCAAACGCCCGCACGTAACGCGGGATCAGACGCGGCGAGCGCGCGATGAGAAGGCGCAGCGAGGACGCATCTCAGCCGTTCGATCTCGCAATCGAACGGCCTAGAATTCAAGAATATGAACATGCATTTCACGCGAGGGAGGTGAGCGGGCATGCGAGCGCTGCCCACGAAGGCCACGTTCAGACCTTTAGCGACGATTTTATCCATCACTAAAGGTCTTGAATTAATGTTTTTCAAATTAAAAAGACCAAATTGCCCTCACTCCTTGCAACTATAAAAGGAGACCCCCTCCATACGAAATTCCCATCCCTTCCTTCTCTTCTCTCCCACTCCAAAGCTCAAGAGAAGCTTGTCCTACACCCGAGATGCTTCTCAAGAGATAAAGTCAAATTTTCGCACCCCTTTCGGAAACGGATCCCATGACGCCGATGACATGCTACTTCGTTCCCATTCTTCCCGCTTCGTCCTCCTTCTTCCTGCTCCGTTCCCCTCCTTCCAGGCATCATCCCTTCCGGCTCATCCTCCAAGCGACCGTCGAAGAGGATATTTCTCTCTCCATTCATTTTAATGCTTTCTAAAGTACATTTACTACTTTCTAGTGTAATCATTTTCTGCTTTCTAGTCGTAATGAGTAGTGTAACGAACAATCTCTTTGATAATGAATTCCATGTTCATTCTACATCTCTTTTTGGATTTTGTTTGTAATATTCTCTCTCTCTTCTATACATTGTAAATAGATAGATAGTTTCTATTCAATTATTCTGCTTCGTGACAAATAAATTAAACGCGTATTTCTAATCAAACGTCTGCCTCCCTGAGTTCGACCCGGGATTTCTATTCCAGTATAAATTTTATTTGTTGAACACGAGTTCTTCGCTTTCAAACTATGACGACAGGTTTTTCAAAACCAAATACGCTAGTGTAGTAACTCGCAGCTTCAACATTTTGGTGCCGTTGCCGGGGAGGCAACGTTATTTGATTTTTTTTTTTTCACGTTTTCCAACTTACGAATCCTTTACCTCACTTCTCTCCTTTCTTATTGTGATTGCAGGCACACTTTTGAGATGAGCAAAAGCAGTACAACGGAGCAAAGTGCTGTTGAAGGTTCTATAAGTCTTCCCCCACCTCTCACCCATTAGTTTTCATTTCACCACATAATAAAACAAACATCAATCAACCTAGGTGTTCTTATAAACTCTAAGGTTAGCTTTGTTTGTTTGTTTGACACCCACACCCACCTCAACCTCCAAATTTAAAAAGGAAAAAAATAAGAAATCTCACAGAGGGACACAACCTCATCTAATTTTCAAACTCAACCAGTAAACCGATCTTTGGAACCGGTACACACATCCAAACACATAATTGAGTAGAAATCAGATTAGGTAATCACTTGTGTGCCTAATTAAGTGGTGCAATAGGTCAATTGCTTGAGTTGATTAGGCCGCACCACTTCAATTAAAATCAACTCATCAAGTAGCTGCCGCATAGGTTCAACTCTTAGGTTCAAACAGTGTTGAAAAGCCAATCCTAAGCTAGAATTAAAAATAAAAAGAGAGAAAACTCTCCAAACATATAAATCTTCTACCTCTCTTTCATACAAAACGCACTGCGAACTGAGCCAGGGCTAAAATTATCTCAAGCACGGGTGCTTTAACCACAAAGTCCAATAAACCTTAGGTTAGTTCTTGTAGGCCTTAAAAACTTTTGCTAAGGACTGAGGCTGAGGCTAGACAAATCTGGATCTCGGTTGGTACTTGAGTACCTTTTAGGCCTATGGTTGGCATTCTGACCTAATCAAGGTTTCAAAAGAAAAATCACTTATCTGAAATCATTAAGAACTTCATGGTCTAGAACAAGGGTTGAAACCTTAAAATTTTGCTAAGGGACTAGCAAAAGCTAGGCATGGGGGTACAATGAAAACCTCATCATGAACCCTAACTAGCATAATCTAATCTAAATATGTGTGAAAAAACTCCTATAAAGCCCAAAGAGAGGCTTAACTCAAAGAATTCTGAGTTAAAGAATAAAACAAATCATCAAGGGTAAAACTGTAATTTCACCAAGGCAGTCTGCGAATGGGGTAATTAAGGGTCCAAACACAGGTCAAACAAGCTTAACAATGAGGGAAGTGGGATGATCTAATATGAAAAGGGTTATAGCAACTTCTAGGAATTAAATGACATTCTGTAACCCTAAAATAAATCTACTCTAATTCACGAGGTTCGAGGTAGGATAAAAATCAACTAAGCCCTCTAAAATTCACAGAAAAATATCCCCTAGGGTTTATAACCTTCAATTTGGCCTTTGAAACCTATTTTGACCTAAATTGAAAACCATGCCCAATTAATGACTTAATTTGGGTTTTTAGGCAAATTGACCGGTCAACTCTTAGGATATTTACATATCCTACTGGGGGCGACCACCGTATACCCGACCTGCACTCCTCTCCCACCACCGCACGCCGGTGGGCCTGGACCCAGGCGCGACCTGTACCCGATTACCCAGCGGCTCTGGGAGAGCTATCCTACGAGTGAAATTTGAGAGAGAGATGCGGGGGAGGGTAGGGTTAGGTTTTGCCCTGACCAAGCTGTGAGTGTGCAGGCTGAGGCAGAGAAGAAGAAGAAGAAGAAGAGAAAGAAGGAAGGAGCAGCCAGAGCCGTGGCTGCTTGAAGCAAAGCTGAAGAAGAAGGACTGCGAGAAGAAGAAGAAAGACACAGAAGAAAGAAGGAAGGAGGACGCGCTGTAGCAGAGGCTACTTAAGTCATCTGATTGAAAAATCAGACGACGCTCTGAAGAAAAAGAAGAAGAAGAAAGAAAGAAGAAGAACAGAAGGAAGAAGACAAAGAGCTGAAGGAGAAAGAAGAGAGAAGCAGAGCACGAAGAGAAAGAAGGAAAGCTTGGAAGAAAAAGAAAAGGAACAGAAGAGAAACAAGAAGAAGAAAGAAGACTGAGGAAGACAAGAGAAGAGAAGAGAAGAAGAAAAAGCCAACAAGATAAATCTCTCTCTCTCTTTCATTTTTGTAATAGAAACTTTGTACTTCTAGAATACAGTTTGCTCCCTGAGTTCGACCTCGGGAAAACTTTTATTTCCGAGTAACAAATTGTATTTAAACTGGTAACCGCTTCTCTATTCTATACTATGACGAAATATTAGAACTATAGACGAAAGGCGAGCCAGTTTTTGGCGCCGTTGCCGGGGAGCAACGGCTATTCTAGAAGTTATAAAAGTTCTATTCATAAGTTTCTAATAAACTCTTTCTCTTTGGTACAGGTACAGGAAGAAAGAAAGACGCAGCCACAGCCACTCCAAGGACAGGTAACTTCCTATTGAACCCTAAAATTTGAAAAAGGAAAAACAAAGAAAAACTAGGTATAACCTATCTTTCAATAATAGCTGCATGTTCTCAGAACTACTATTCCTGCACACAATTTTAAGGTAATTAAGGGCTAACATCTCCTTGCCTGAGCCCTAATTACCCAAACAAGGAGTTAAATGGACCAAGTAGAGCCAACATAAGGTCAAACATTAGGATTTCAGAGACACACCCCTTAATCAAGAATTGAGAAAATCCAAAAGAGGTGTGCCCAAGCCATTGATTGAAAATAATTAATAAGAAAAATCCTAAACAATTGGCTCTCTCTAAACACTTGAATCCTAAAAAACAAGGCCTAAATTCTCAAGGGAACCACTGGGTGAAGTTGACCCCTAGGGTCAACCAACCTTCAAATTAGGCCACCTTGCTCACAAAAACACCTAAGAGTTCAAGTGAAACCTTAAGCACCTTGATCTTAAAGTAAAAGAGGAAGACTTAAGAGGTCAAGATCCCCATTCTGGTCTACCTGGAACCGCAGTGACAAGAGAGGTCGGGTGGGGGAAACCCTGTAACCCGTGGGGACGCTCTACCGTGTAGGGGTCTTCGCGGGACTCACCCTCTCCGGCTGCCCAGGTAATTCTTAGGTGGACGATCTTTCTGATCAAGGGGTCCATCTGCTTCGCACCTCTATAGTCACCCAACACATTTTTGGGTGTCTTGATTGGGTCCAGCACCTTCTAAACTCTTCTACTCCAACAGTGCATGAACGGTAGGAGATCCTTAAGACCACCCTTAAGATCTCCTTTAGGAATTCACTCTCGTCAAGGCTAAGCCTCGACGCCCGTGTTTGAACAGCAACCCTACCCCATCATTCTCTCATCTGATTCTGAATCAAGTTCTTCTTCTTCCCCCATCATGGCTCAGCCAGTTGAGGAAGAAAACAATCTGGAGCACCAGCTGCAGCGACTCAATGACCTCTTCCAAAACTTCGTGCACCCACTGCAGCGTCCTATGATGCGGGACCATTATAATCCTGTTGCGGTGGCCATCGAGCCTCGAGTCAGAATCCCGACTAGAGGACCTGATTCCGAATTGAAGCCCAACATGATTCATGCTATACCAAAATTCCATGGGTTTAATTCCGAAGATCCCTTCCAGCACATCAAGCAGCTAAAGCATCTGGCCCAAACTTTCGGGTCAGATGCGCAAAATCGGGATATTCTTCTCATGAAGATGTTCTCCTTTTCTCTTATGGACAAGGCCGCTCATTGGTATCAAACTCAGACCCGGCCGATCAACACTTGGGAAGAATTCAGTCCGAGTTTTTGAAAAAGTTCTTCCCCGTTGGTCGGACCAACGCCTTGCGCCATCAGATTACACACTTCACTCAACAAACAGGGGAACCTCTCCATGAGGCATGGGATCATTTTCAGGATCTCATGAGAAAGTGCCCCCATCACAGAGTTCCTAAATGGGAACAGGTCCAATCTTTTTACCAGGGACTCCGTGAGGACATCCGTCTTTTCGTCAATGCAACCTGCGGAGGAAATATCATGGGTCAACATGAGGACACCGTGTGGGAGATTCTCGAAAACATGTATGAGAACTCCATCGACAATGACTCCATGGGATTATTCGACAGGACGAATACCCGCGCATCGACGAATCTTAGGGGAGCACATGAGACGCAGGGCCTGTCCGCATCAGTCGACCTGGAATTAATGGCCAGTCGATTGGACAAGGTCTCGATTATTGAAAAGAAGGTGGATGAGCTGACTCAGCATCTGCAGCGAGCCACCTATGCGCATAACCCCTTTGCACAGCCTCCTTCCACAAGGGAAACTGTGCAAAACATTCTCCATCGATCTTCTCCAAGGATGGATCCATCATCCGAATCTTTGACCGGAGGTCCTTCCGATTCTTTCTACACCAGCCCGGGGAATACCATCCCCTCTTTCTCTGACTCTCTAGAGGTTCCTCAGAACTGCGAGGACCTCAACGCCATCCAGAACGACCCATTCTCCAACACCTATAACCCTGGATGGCGAAACCACCCCAACTTTCAGTGGGCGGGAAATTCCCAAACCCAAAGACCACCCTTTCAACCCGGCCCACAACCCCCTCGTCCTTACCAGCCGCCTCAACCTCGGCCCAACCCTACTTATCCATCAGGGCCAAATCACGATCAAATGTCCCTTATCCTTCAGACTCTGGTTGACATTCAAAGAACGAATGCAGCTATTCAAAAGCAACACAAGGACGAACTTACAGAAGTCCGAAACCAATTGGCCCAGTTGGCAAACTCTCGCCAGCCGGGCACCCTTCCTTCCCAACCTCTTCCTAATCCAAATAATGTGCCAACCCAGCGGTGCGTTATGAAGCCAAACCCAGGCCATGTCCATATGATTTATCAGACCCCCTCTGTTCCTTCACCCGACGGGATAGAGGCCTCCACTTCTTCTGCAGGTTACCAGCAGCAACCTATCTTACCCAATCCCAACCAAAACCAGGCAGGACTTAATTCCGTAACAACCCGTAGTGGTAAGGAAACCCAAGACCCACCTCATCCAAACCACCCCAAGCCTGGTAGTGATCCCAAGCGTAGGACAGTAATCTAGGACGTTCCTACCCCTATCCCAAATCCAAGACCTGGACCTATCCTAGAAGAACCAACCAAGATCCCGTTTCCCGAGGCTTTGACCAAGGGAAAGAAGACCACCAAGCCCGTGGCACCTGAGGAGGACCTGGTCAAGCTCTTTGAGCAGGTCCACATAAACATCCCCTTGATGGATGCAATCCGCCACGCACCGGCTTACGCACGATTCTTAAAGAATGTGTGTACACCCCAGCATAAGTCGCGAACCAAGGGTGGGAGTCCAATTATTCTGTCAGAGCAAGCCAGCTCTGTAATCCTAAGTAAACTCCCAACCCAAGGCAAAAGATCCTGGTACTCCCCTGATTTCCTGCAAGATAGGTGATACCCAATTTGATAGAGCTTTGCTAGACTTGGGTGCATCCACAAATCTGATACCCACATCCTTACTCGACCATCATAAAGAATCTGAGCTAAAACCAACCGAGGTGACATTACAATTAGCAGATCGATCTATAAAGTCACCAAAAGGGATTCTCGAGGATGTTATTGTAAGGATACGGGATTTCTACTTTCCTGTAGACTTCATAGTCTTAGACATGGACGTACCTGAAAACCCTAGGGATACACCAATCATTTTAGGGAGACCTTTCTTGGCTAATGCTAGAGCCAACATTAGCTGTGAGGAGGGAAAAATAGAGCTCAAATCTGGGAATCAAACCTTGAAAATTGATATATTTAAGGCTCAACAAGGAATCAATTGCGGTGTCATCGAACAGATTTGTGACATTAGGGCTTTGGTTGATGAAACACACTTCCAGAATGACCTGATTATACCTCATCAACCACAGAAAGATCTTGACCCGTAAACAGAGGAGTCGAATCCAGATGTAAACAACCCAGTAACTCCTACCCTTGAACCTCACGTCTATATTGAACCACCCGCCGCTGCTGATAACCCTATCCTTAAGTTGAAGCCCCTTCCTGCTCACTTAAAATACATCTTTCTGGGTTCTAATCAGACCCTCCCTGTCATTATCAATTCCAATCTCAATCCCGAATAGGAATCCCGTCTGATTACTTTCCTCCAGCAACATCGCAGAGCCATCGGGTGGACTCTCGATGATTTGACTGGAATAAGTCCCTCTTATTGTACTCATCATATCTATTCAGAAGAGGGCGCACGACCTTCTCATGAGATGCAGAAACGTTTGAACCCTAATCTGCAGGAGGTCGTGAAGAAGGAGATCATCAAGTGGTTAGATGCCGGAATCATCTACCCGATCTCCGATAGTCGTTGGGTGAGCCCAATTCAGGTTGTGCCTAAGAAGGCAGGACTCACCACCATAACAACTGAGATCGGAGAAATCATTCCTATCTGATTAGCCAACGCGTGGAGAGTCTGTATAGATTACCGCCGACTCAATTCCTCCACGAAGAAGGATCATTTCCCACTACCTTTCATTGATCAAATTCTCGAGAAACTAGCGGGAAATAGGTTCTTCTGCTTTCTTGATGGGTACTCCGGTTATAACCAGGTGGCAATCCATCCTGAGGACCAAGAAAAGATCACGCTCACCTGCCCCTTCGGAACATACGCTTTCCGAAGGATGCCTTTCGGTCTTTGCAATGCACCCGCTACCTTTCAGCGGTGCATGCTTGCCATATTCTCAGATACGATAGGTGATTTTCTGGAAGACTTCATGGATGACTTTTCAGTTTTTGGAGAATCATTTGACGATTTCCTCCAATACTTGGTCCAATTACTCAGGCGGTGCATCGAGGTGAATTTGGTTCTTTCCTAGGAAAAGAGCCATTTCATGGCGCCTGAGGGAATTGTCCTGGGACACTTAATTTCAGAAAAAGGCATCCAAGTGGATCGAGCTAAGGTTGATCTGATCTCTCGCCTTCCTATGCCTAGCTCGATCAAGGACATCCGTTCTTTTTTGGGGCACGTCGGTTTTTACCGTCGTTTCATTCCGGATTTCTCGAAATCGCGCGCCCCTTAACTTCTCTTCTCTCTAAGGATGTACCCTTTAAAATCTCCAAGGAATGCACACTAGCCTTTGAAAACCTGCGTGACCGAGTCACCCAGGCACCTATCCTATAATCCCCTAACTGGTCTCAACCCTTTGAGATCATGTGCGATGCATCTGATTTCGCTGTAGGAGCGGTTCTGGGGCAGAAAGCTGACTGGAAACCCGTGGTCATCTACTACGCTAGCAAGACACTTGACGAGGCTCAGCGTAACTATACGGATACGGAGAAAGAGCTGCTAGCCGTAGTATTTGCCCTTGAAAAGTTCCGATCGTATCTTCTGGGTTCCCATGTCATCATTTACTCGGATCACATGGCTGTAAGGCATCTCCTTGCCAAGAAGGACGCGAAGCCACGGCTAATCCGTTGGATCTTGCTGTTGCAAGAATTCGATCTTGAGATTCGCGATAAGGCGGGAAGGCAGAATGTGGTAGCCGACCATCTGTCCCGTCTTCCTTCTGAGATTATCAACCCTTCCGGACCCATCACGGAGCACTTTCCTGATGAGCACCTGCTTACTGTTGGTACTAGGCTTCCATGGTTTGCTGATATAATAAACTACTTGGCATCTCATTAGACCCCGTCTAATTGGCCGAAGGCCAAAAAAGACAAATTACGTTCTGATACCAAGTATTACATCTGGGAAGATCCGTACCTTTTCCGCATAGGTGCTGATCAAATCATCCGGAGATGTGTTCCGGAAGAGGAATTCAACAATATCCTCTCTTTCTGAAATAACCAGGCATGCGGTGGCCATTTCTCTGGGCATAAAATCGCATCAAAAGTCCTCCAGTGTGGCTTTTACTGGCCTACACTATTCAAAGACGCATACAGTCACTGCAAGGCATGCAGTCGTTGCCAGACTTGGGCAACATGAGCCGTCGTGACATGATGCCTTTGCAGCCGATTCTCGTATGCGAAATCTTTGATATTTGGGGGATTGATTTTATGGGCCCCTTTCCTGTTTCGGATGGTTTCGAATACATTCTGCTTGCTGTGGACTACGTGTCCAAATGGATTGAAGCCATATCAACCCGAACCTGTGATCACAAAATTGTTCTCAAATTCATTCATCAAAACATTTTCTCAAGGTTCGGAATTCCCCGTGCTATAATCTCTGATGGAGGGACCCACTTTACAAATGCTCAGTTTAGGTCACCGATGACCAAATACGATGTGTCTCACTAAATCTCTACTCCTTACCACCCCCAAACTAATGGTCTAGCTGAGCTGTCAAATCGGGAGAACAAGAAGATCCTGCAGGTCACTGTTCGGCCTGACAGGAAGGACTGGTCGTCCCGACTTCCGGAAGCATTGTGGGCCTATAGGACCGCCCACAAAACCCAATTAGGCATATCTCCCTTTAGACTGGTGTACGGAAAGGTGTGTCACCTTCCCGTAGAACTGGAGCATAAAGCCTATTGGGCAGTACGGAACTGTAATCTAGATCTTTCAAAGGCTGGAACCCACAGAAAACTCCAAATCAGTGAGATCGATGAATTACGCCTAGACGCGTATAAGAACTCGCGAATCTACAAGGAGCGGGTTAAAGCCTTCCATGACAAGAATATCTCGAGAAAGATCTTTCATCCTGGTCAGAAGGTCCTACTCTTTGATGCCCGACTCAAACTCTTCCCGGGAAAGCTGTGATCCAAGTGGGTCGGACCATATTTAGTCCGACAGGTTTTTGGTAATAGAGCCATCGAAATCAGTCCGCTCAACCACGATTCCGAACCTTTCATCGTGAATGGTCAGAGACTCAAGCCGTTCGTTGATGTGACTTCTGCTGATTTGGCTGAATCATCTCTTGTCCTCCATTCCCCTTGAGCTTATTGCGCCCAGCCGATGGCGTAAAACTCAACGCTTAACGGGAGGCAGCCCGTCATTTTCTGAAAATCTAAAACCCTTTTCACACTTTTGTACACTTAAAGTTCACCCTTATAGACAGCCGACCCCACCTCAGATGCTTGCATCTGAGATTAGAAATCGTCCGTAGAATTCATCCCGACCCATTCACTCATTAAAACATCTGTCTTAAGGAATGAAATAAGTAAATAAAAACCCCCTAAGTCACAATGAGGATATTGCAAACCTTAGGCATGGGGGGGTATAAAAGTGCAAAACTTGTAAAAAAGGGGTTTTAAATCAAAAAAAAAAAATCACATATGCCAAAAATACCATAAAAATTAAAAAAATTTTCAAAGAATAAGAGGAGAAAGGAAATTTTGTGGGAGAAGGAAAAAGAAACAAAATGAAAAGGAGCACAAAAAATGAAAGAAAAGAGTGATAGTCCTTAGTAAGAAACTAAGGAATTGACCTAAGTTCTAGACCTTATTCAAGAAAAGAAATGAAAAGTGCATGGTGAGATTAGTAAGAATGCAAACTTTAGGCATTCTTGGATAGACTCCTAGTACCCATTAAGATCTAGACAATCCTCAAGAGGTTGAGGAAAATGAAAAGCTTAAGTATTAGATCCAAGGCTTAGGGAGTATTTGACCTCATTAACTTATGGTTTACGGGACTCAGTAACCTAAGCATCCCAACCTCACACACAGCCTGGTTCAGTAAGCGTAAAAATCAAAATCACGCAGAAGCGTCACAAAATTCTGAAAAAAACACCTAGAATAGGAGCGGCCGATCAACATAAGTTGTTTCGGACAAGTTCCCAGTGCGGAGAGGCGGGAAATCCCCTCGAAGATGCGTAACAAAATATCGTCTCCTCGGTGCTTGTCTCTTAGGATATTTACATATCCTACTGGGGGCATGTAAGCACTCTGCTGGTTCAGATTCCATGGATGGAATTATCACGAAGTGTCAATTGCCAGGGTCTGGATTCGGCCACGGAACACCATGGATGGGATTATCTCGAAATCTCAATAGCCAGGGTTCCGGGGGTTGCCATGGGCGGTGCTATCTCGAAGCATCGATTGCCAGGAACCATTGAGGATTGATGATGGGAGCAAGGAATCTGATACAGACCGTGTTGAAAAGCCAATCCTAGGCTAGAAATAAAAGAAAAAGAGAGAGAAAAACTCTCCAAACAGAAAAACTTTCTATCCCTCTCTCTTACAAAAATGCACTACGAACTGAACCAGGGCTATAATCATTTCAAGCACGGGTGCTTTAACCACAAAGTCCAATAGACCATAGGTTAGTTCTTGTGGGCCTTAAAAACCTTTGCCAAAGACTGAGGCTAAGGCTAGACAGATCTGGATCTTGATTGGTACTAGAGTACCTTTTAGGCCTATGGTCAGCATTCTGACCTAATCTAAGTTCAAATGAAAAAGCACCTATCTAAAGCTGTTAAAAACATCATGGTCTAGAACAAAGGTTAAAACCTTAGGTTTTTGCTAAGGGACTAGCAAAAGCTAGGCATGGGGGTATGATGAGAACCTCGTCATAAATCCTAAACTAGCACCATCTAACCCAGATTTGCAAGAAAAAGATCCTACATAACTATAGAAAGGCTTGACTCAGAGAGATTCTGAGTTTGTGAAGAAAATAAGAACTAAGGGGTAAAAATGTAATTTCACCAACTCAATCTGAAAATAGGGTAACTAAGGGTCCAAACATAGGTCAAACTAACCTAATAAGAAGAAAAGTGGGATGAGTTGATCCAATAAGGGCTACAGCAACTCCAAGGAATTAAATGACATCATGTAACCCTAAAAACAAATCCACTTCAATTCACGAGTTTTGAGGCAAATAAAAAATTGACTAAACCCTCTAAAATTCATATAAAAATAATCTCTAGGGTTTAGAACCTTAAATTTGGCCTTAGGAACCCATTTTGACTTACATTGAGAACCATGCCCAATTAATGACTTAATTTAGGTTTTTACGTAAATTGACCGGTCAAACAAGGTCTATTCTAGAAATAAAATTCACCATTAGAATCCTTAGGCCCTAGTTAGTCATGTATAAAAACTTGAGCCTAAGAAGAGACCTTCTTGACCAACTTTACATTTTGGTCCTCATCTATTACTTTTTGACCCTCAACTTTTGAAACCCTCGCATTTTAGCCCCTAATTCTTCTTCGTTCTTTGCATTTGGGTCCTCCCTGCAAAACCCTGAGCAGCGTCATACTCCGGCGACTTTGCGCAGAGCATGGCGCCATGCAGGGTGAGGGAGACCCTCTGCCAAGACAACCGGGTGTTCCCTGCAACGTCTGCTGTCACAAGGACACCTCCATGGTCTCTGTGGCTGCCCATACCTCCCGTGTGAACGCATGGAAGGTATGGGTCTCCATCTCCGGCCGTCCTCCGGCGAGGGAGGCACGTCGCCTCCCTCCGCCCTCCTCTCTGATTTCACCTCTATAAAAGCTGCCCCCGTCTGCCGAACTCAGTAGCCCGGTTCTGACGGAGAAACCCCCCCCTCTTCCCACTCCGGTAGAAGCCCTCTAGCTCTGGCGGTTCTTCCTCCTCCTCCTCGTCGCTCTGCCGCATTACCAGCAGCAGAGCCGCCTTCGCCCGCTCTTCCCGCGTCGCGCTGTACCTAGCGCGCGCTCTCCCGCCCTCTCTCTCTGGGCACCTTCTTCTCCGGCGACAGTCGATACGACTGCCGCCCTGCACCGTCCCCCCTTCGTCCCTCCAAGTAAGTACAGTTGTCTCCCTTCCTCCCCTCTTTCTTTTCCCTAACTCAATTTGCTCAACGACCCTTCAACCGCGCCTGATCACCCTCACCTTCTCCATCTCCAACCAACCTCCGGCGAGGCACCCCCATCGATCCACAGTCCCACACTCCTCGCCGACCCTCACAGAACCTCCGCCTCATCATACTGAGCAACCTCTGCCCACCCACTACCGCTCCACACCCCCACCACACTCCCCCGAACAAACCCATACTCCCGGCCACAATCCGACCTAGGGCAGCCCCTACACTCCGCCCCACGCCTAGCCACCACCCGCACGAGCTTCGCCGCACTCTGGCGAAGCTCCCTGCACCTTCTGACTAGGCCGAAAGGCCGTATTGCTGTGAACAGGTCACCCGTCCTCCGTCGCCATTGCTGAGCAGGTGGAGCTTCTTCCGCCTGCAGCTGCAGCTTCGCCTCGCCCAGACTTGACTCTCCAGGACGCGCACTTCGCCCCCACGCAGCTGCCCAGGCCTGCAGCTGGGGTGAAGGCCTCGTAGCAGCCGCGATTGCCTGCAGCCTTCTCAGCTGCAGGCGCCAAATTGGGGTGGGACATTTAGTCCCACCTCGGTAGTTCTAAAGGCCGCGCACCCGCATAAATGCAAAAAGTGCTATAGGCTTATCGCCTTAGCACACGGGGTGAGGTCCCTCTCACCCGTTTACCCGGCCTCGTCCGCGATCACCCCCGCGGACCTGGCCCGACCCGTATACCCGACCTGCACTCCTCGCCCACCACCGCACGTCAGTGGACCTGGACCCGGGCGCGACCCGTACCCGATTACCCGGCGGCTCTGGGAGAGCTATCCTACGAGTGAAATTTGAGAGAGAGACGCGGGGGAGGGTAGGGTTAGGTTTTGCCCTGACCAAGCTGAGTGTGCAGGCTGAGGCAAAGAAGAAGAAGAAGAAGAGAAAGAAGGAAGGAGCAGCCAGAGCCGTTCCTGCTTGAAGCAAAGTAGAAGAAGGACTACGAGAAGAAGAAGAAAGACACAGAAGAAAGAAGGAAGGAGGACGCACTGTAGCAGAGGCTACTTAAGTCGTCTGATTGAAAAATCAGACGACGCTCTGAAGAAAAAGAAGAAGAAGAAAGAAAGAAGAAGAACAGAAGGAAGAAGACAAAGAGCCGAAGGAGAAAGAAGAGAGAAGCAGAGCACGAAGAGAAAGAAGGAAAGCTTGGAAGCAAAAGAAAAGGAACAGAAGAGAAACAAGAAGAAGAAAGAAGACTGAGGAAGACAAGAGAAGAGAAGAGAAGAAGAAAAAGCCAACAAGATAAATCTCTCTCTCTCTGTCTCTCTCTCTTTCATTTTTGTAATAGAAACTTTGTACTTCTAGAATGCAATTTGCTCCCTGAGTTCGACCTCGGGAAAACTTTTATTTCCGAGTAACAAATTGTATTAAACTGGTAATCGCTTCTCTATTCTATACTACGACGAAATATTAGAACTATAGACGAGAGGCGAGCCAAGCGGCCAGAGCAGAAAGAAGAGAAAAATAAGAGAGAAGAAGGAAGAAAAAGAAGAAAGAAGACACAAGAAAAGAGAAGGAAAAGAAAGAAGGAAGTAGAGAAAAGAAAGAACAAGGCAGGCTGAGAAGAAAGGAAGACTCTACAGCTGAAAGAAAGAAAGAAAAAGAGAGGAGAAAGAAGAAGAAGATCACCACAGTCGCAGGCTGAAGAAGAAAGAAGAAGGCAGGAAGGAAAGAAGAAAGAAGAAGGCAGGAAGAAAAGAAGAAAGAAGAAGAAGAAGAAGAGGAACGGCCAAGAAGAAGAAAAGAGAGAAAAAGAAGAGAGAAGAAGAAGCCAACAAAACTCTCTCTCTCTCTCATTATTTTTGTAACAAAATTGTGAATATTTATGCTTCTAGAATTCTAGTTGCTCCCTGAGTTCGACCTCGGGAAAACTTATTATTCCGAGTAAAAAATTTCTGTAGTAATCTGGTAGTTGTTTTGTCATATACTACAACGACTGTAAATCGTAAATAACCATCACGACAGAACTAGCTCAAACTAGCGGTTACTAGTCATCACCACCTTTTGAACAATCTGAAATGACCTATTATCAGGAAGGGTATAACGAATCTCAATTCGTTAACTCCTCTGCACTAATCCCAAACCTGCCCAACCCTGAACCAAGTCATTTGGTTCAGGTTAACCAGGTTCAAGATAAGGTTTTGGCTAACTTGAGGAATACCATTCAATCATTAGAAGTTCAGCCAATACCTTGCATTGAAAGATTGGAGCCCCTGATTGAGATGATTGATGATTTGAACAAGCATTTGTTGGATTGGCTCCAAGATGCTAAGGATAAGAACCCGGGTGAGTTTCTACTTGGGAAGTTAGCGAAATTGAGAATGAGATTTGTGGTTGCTTTAGTTCAATCATGGGATGATTCCCAGGATGAACTCCCTGTAGGAGAGCCAATGTCAGAACCCACTCAGGCACCTGTTGGGGGGGACACATATTACGAGGTTGACCAGATTGAATCAGAGCAACCAATTAAGGATTATCTAATTTCTTCACCTAAGATCCTTGAGCTGAGGTACGAGGAAACGTATGTCTCCATGGATCAGAAAGTGACAATTGATTTTGGGACATACATTAATACGAATTTGGATTTTTTTGATTCTGATGGTGAAGATTCAAGTTGCGAAGTCCAACGCGAGTTTACAGAACACGATTTCTATAAGACGATTGGGCCTAAGGAATCTGATAGATCATTTGATAGGCCAATAACTGAGGAAACTGATCTTATTGGGGCTCACATTACGAATCCAGAATCCAATTTTCTAGAGGATTCAATCCAATGCCTTGATTATCAGTTACACCCCATTGAGCTTATCGATGATTCTGTTTTTGAGATAACTAGACCCATGTAAATTCTGATTTAGCCACATCTTTTAGACTTGGAAATTTCAGATGGGGTGATTAATATGAAGGAGGTCCTAGAATTTGACATTCTGAAGGAGGACGATAAGAGTTGAGAAATTTTGATTTGGGAAGCAAATTTCGGAGGAAATAGAAGACCAAGTCTAAGGGTTCCAATTCATCTGAAACCATCAAACCAAAACCCTTATGATATTTTTTCTAAGGATGTTCAACCCAAGCATACATTGATTGATTATCCTTTCGATATCGAATTCTCTGCAACCCAACTCTTTGATCTTGGGTTGCATCCTCATAAATCGCAGGCCCGACTCCGATTGTATGCTAATTTTAGGCTTTGGGTAATTTTTATCCAGAACCTTAGTTATTCTCGATTATGAGGTATGGGTCTGCACCACAATCTGGTCCACATCTGTGGACATCTGCTGGTAGGTCAGAGGTTTCTTCTTTTTATTCTGATTCTGACCTACACCTGTGAATTCTTTATTTCTCTTCTTTGTATAGTGTGCCTAGCTAAAGGCACTAAATTCAGCACTATACAATTTTTTTGTTTATCTCAGAGCGAACCCGACATTCACGCAATTCAGGTGCATTCTATTACATTCCACTCTATTTTATATCTTTTTAATACAATGAGGACATTACATTGATAGGCATGGGGGGTGGATATTCATTTCTGAATTTATTCGTCAGCTCCGTAGATTTATCTTATTTTCTTTTATTTATATATATTAAATAAAAAAATTTTGGAATTAGGAAAGAGAACTTCGGTTTAAGAAAATATTCAATCTTAGGAAATATTATATTAGGATCTGAACACAAAGACCCTTCACGTCTTCAGACTTAATCAGCCTGTGTATCCAATAAAATGTGGATTTATTTTTCGAGTCCTCGCTAACCTGAATTCTATTTTAATTCGAGTAAATAAGTTTGGGTGATAAGTACACGACTTATCAACCCGCCCACTTATTTAAGGGAACTTTAAGCCTAAAGCATTTACATACTATCTTGTCACCGACTCATTAATCAGCGGTTCTAATGGAAATTGGGTAGCTAATGAACCTTCTAAGGTAATATGGCTGGCAAGTTATCGTGGGTAACAGCCCATAGGTAGGTTGTCCAGAGCCCAGTCACTAGACCGTTCTCTTCTTGCTGCCTTTAGGTAAATCTTAGACCAAGGAAGCCACCTACTTAAAAAGAAAAAGAAAGTCAAAAAGAAAAGAAAAAGAAAAGGAGAAAAGAAAAAAAATTAAAAAAAAAGAAAAGAAAAGAAATAAGCCACACTTCGCCACACGAGTATGGGTGGCAAGTTGTCAGTAATAACAACTCATCGATCGATTGTCCAGAACCCAGCTCAATAAATGCACTGAAAATTCCCAAAACACTTAGGAAGAAGCGGAAAAGTAGAATAAACTGGGGAGATATACACTGGATTCACCCTTGTGTTCACCCCATAAAAATAAAAGTAGGGAGAAAGCTACCGGTTGTAAAGATATATCTTTAGGCAGAATTCTCTTTTTAGGGTCACCTAGAGGCATAGAAATCCGAAATCCGTTTTAACTGCCAATCAACGAGTCTATCACATTCACAATAAAATGTTTAGAACTTAGGGTTCTCATCAAATCTTGGGCGAGTTTAATGGCCGTAGAAAGCTACTTTTAAACCCTAAAACTCAAAAATCCAAAAAAAAACAAGAAAAGAAGAAAAAGAGAAAAAGAAATTTTTCTTTGAATAAGGCGAGGGCTTGAGGCAGTCTGCATTTTGGCAAATACTCGGGCACTGTTGTGTCTTTGAAAGTTCAAATCCTAAGTAAACATTTTCTTAATGATTGAAAATAACTCATGCCCAAATAATCCAACCTAATTCTTTTATAAATAGCATAAAGTTTTTGCTAGGGACTAGCAAAAGATAGGCATAGGGGTGTGATGTAAACATGCTTACACTACAAAAGATGTCTATTTATGAATGTTTTTAAGCATAAAATTGCATTATATACTATAAATATTGCATAGCATGCATCATCTTGCATTTAGATTAATTTGAATAAAATGGAGATTAATTGTCTCCTTATGTTCAGGGACAGGGCAAATTTTTATCGGGGCCTCGGATCGAAGATCCAACTATACAGATTTGATCAGAGAGACTATTGGAGTTCAACAACTCAGAGATTGTCCTAATCAAATATCTGTAGCATCAGATAGAGACTGAGGAACCCTAGAAGATCAAGGGCCAAGATGGTGTCAATCCACACTTCAGACGATAAATCCAACCACACGAATGGATTCGGATCAACGATCGCAGCCTAACGGCGCTAAAATCAACTCAATCCAACAACCGTGGCACCCTACATCATCCAAAAGATGGACGGCCAAGATGGCGCCACGTGGCACCATCTCAGCCGCCCAACCGGCCACTACACCAGCCGCACCCTCTCTTCTTCGTCGCTTCTCCGCCATTGGATTCGCATCCAACGGCTGTGGATGCGTGTGCAAAAAAATATTTCCGCGACACAAACGCCTCTGTAGTGCAGCGGGTGAGAGTGCTCGTGTGATCATGGGCACGCGTTCGATTCGCAAGGAGCGATTGCTGAGGCGCGGTGAGCGGGCGCGATTGACCGCTCGATCTAAATTAAGCGGTCGCACGTGTGCGATAGAGCTCACACTGCATCAAACGCCGGCGCGTAACACGGGATCAGACACGGCAAGCGCGCGATGAGAAGGCACGACAAGGGCGCATCTCAGCCGTTCGATCTCGCGATCGAACAACCGAGAATTCAAGAACGTGAACATGCATTTCACGCGCAGGAGGCGAGCAGGCATGCGAGCGCCACCCACGAAGGCCACGTTCAAACCTTTAGCAACAGTTTTATCCGTCACTAAAGGTCCTGAATTAATGTTTTCCAAATTAAAAAGACCAAATTGCCCTCACTCCTTGCAACTATAAGAGGAGACCCCCTCCATACAAAATTCTCGTCCCTTCCTTCTCTTCTCTCCCTCTCCAAAGCTCAAGAGAAGCTTGTCCCACACCTGAGATGCTTCTCAAGAGATAAAGTCAAATTTTCGCACCCCTTTCGGAAGCGGATCCCGCGACGACGACGACATGCTGCTTCGTTCCCGTTCTCCCCGCTTCTTCCTCCTTCCTGCTCCGTTCCCCTTCTTCCGGGCGTGGTCCTGTCCGACTCGTCCTCCAAGCGACCATCGAAGAGGATATTTCTCTCTCCATTCTTTTTAATGCTTTCTAGAGTAGATTTACTACTTTCTAGTCTAATCATTTTCTACTTTCTAGTTGTAATGAATAGTGTAACGAACAATCTCTTTGATAATGAATTCTATGTTCATTCTACATCTCTTTTTGACTTTTGTTTGTAATATTCTCTCTCTTCTATTTATTGTAAATAGATAGATAGATAGTTTCTATTCAATTTTTCTGCTTCGTGACAAATAAATTAAATGCGTATTTCTAATCAAACGTCCGCCTCCCTAAGTTATACCCAGGATTTCTATTTCAGTATAAATTTTATTTGTTGAACACGAGTTCTTCGCTTTCAAACTACGACGACAGGTTTTTCAAAATCAAATACGTTAGCGTAGTAACTCACAGCTTCAACGCACTAACAATCATCGTCCCCTGGCGGAGAGTATAGAACTCCTACCTCCTCTAGTCCTGCCAGGTCTGCGGAAAGTACTGCCCGCAGAAGAGAGTCACAAACTAGTCTCACGTCGGCTCTCTCCTCTCCTGGCCTCTGACTGCCCTCCACCACTTGTGTGCTGCACTCTCTAGCTAGTACGTGGCAAAGGCCACGTGGCACTCCGCCAGAGGGCGAAGGGTGTCGAACACCTTCTCTATCTGATCCAGTCAGTCCTCTGCCTCAGACGGGACCTCATCAACCTTGAAGAAGGGAGGCTTCAGCTTCCGGAACTATCCGAAAAGCTCGTGGTGCAACTGCAATAGGAAAATGAGCACGTCTCCAAGCAAGGAGGGCTCGTGCTCGGAAATGTCAGAGTGCGGTGGAGGCGGTGGAGGACCACCCCCCTCCCCCTCCTGCTCGTCCGGCTCTGCGGCGGTTTCTCTATCCCACTGAGGACTCCCCCTCCACATCCTCAGGGAGAGGTGCTCGTGGAGGCTGGTGGAGCTCCTCTCGCATTATATCTCTGATCAGCTGGGCAAGATCCTGGGCCTGAATGCCTGGGAGAAGAGGTGGGTCAACTGGTACCTCAAGCCCAGCACGTCCGCCCCTCCGACCTCATCCACGGCCACAACCACGGCTCGCCTCAACAACTCCCCGATGAGGCATCTCCTGCAACGAGATGCGAAAGACAAAATAAGAGGGTCAATGATACCAAATTTCTTCAAGAAAAGACTCGGAATGAATATTAAGGTGATACGTTGTGGTGCCTATCCTAGTTATATGCATGTGAACAGTTATTCTCAAGCCAATTGGTTCATTTCTCGGAACGACCTTGCTCTAATACCATCTTGTTATGACCCGATTCCCAGATCCCTATAGGACCCGAGTCCGACTCGCCTCGACTAATCCCAAAACCCAATTGTCCAGCAAGAAATAACCAAAAGCAGGAAAGTAAATCGCATTCACATATGCAATATAACTAAGCAGAAGAAACATACAAAGAAGTAAAGAAAAGTAAATATGTTGTTTCAGTACATACCACCACAACAACAAAAATAATGGAAAGTGGAAGTAAACAATAGAGACAAATAGTAACTAAAGGTCCAATACTTACTATAACAGTAAAGGAACAAAAAGGAAGTGCTGAAAAACTACGGCTGGGCTCGACTAGGCCCAGCACCCTCTGCAACCGGAAGCTCGGGCTACTCAACTCTTAGTCCTGAACAGTAGTAAGAAAAGACAGAATTAGTGAACGCTGAGTAGAGTGGTATCTATATTATCTAAAAACAGTAAAAGCAACAATTTTAATTCTCATTTCTATTTGTCTATTTATTATATATATTTCTGTTTCATCAATTTCTCTCAAGCATCCAGATATTCTTGATCTTGCATGTTCCTCGTGGGAACGATCTTGATTGTAGTCTTTTCCATAGAGTAAAAGGTACACGTGGTGCTCTCCTGGCTGGGAGAGTCCCCCGTGGCAGTCCTACACCCAGTCAACCACCCCGAGGTCACTGCCATGATGTAGCTGTGACTACAGCACGCGTGATAAGCGCACGAGTAACTACCCCGCACTAGCACGCAATCAACCATTTCCATTAGCGGATACGCCCAAAGTACAGCACGGAATAGTATAGGGCCTTGCCCTCTCAGAACAGGGGTCTCGCCCCTCAGAGCCAAATAGGGGTCTCGCCCCTCCACAGTCCGTGCACCCTCGTCTGACTACACCAGTTTGCCCAGAGGGCCTAACAAGTCGGTGTAGGGTGGCTAGCTAAACCTCGGGCCCCATGGGGTGGCTAGCTCCCTCCCTACACTAGTAGCTCGCCTCGGTACCACGTACGTGAGGGCCAACAAGAGTCGATGTAGAGTGGCTAATCCTAACCCCAAGTCTCAACCCAAGGGAGGCTAGCTCCGCTCTACACAAAAGGGGACAGTTGCTCTCCTTGGTACCACGTACTCAAGGGCCAGTACACTTCCTGTCTACATTCCAAATTTCCATCTAACCACAGGAGTTCTACTCCTAATTCCCCGTAGGGTTCATGCTCATATTCACCTCATTTATTCCGAACCAAATTTCACCTTTCACAATTCATTTTTCATCCATATACAGGCAACTTGTGTTTCCATAATTCGATACATGCAACTGGCAATTTCACAGGAAATTATTCATTAATTACAGGTAGCTCATATTCTAACAAGCAACTCGCAATTATAGTATAGGCAATTGCTAACAGTTTATCTTAATCACGCATGCAAGTACATCATACAGCTTAAACAATTCATTCATTTCTCTACCCTAAGGTTCATGCCACATCCAAGGATTCCATTCAGCTATTTCCACAAGCACAATCTTATTTAAATATTATTAATAGAATTAAACCACTCTCCCAGGCAACACGGGAGTAATGGAGGCTCGAACCGTAGACCTAGGCATCTCTGCGAACCCCAAACACGCAGCAAGTTGAAACCGTATACTAGTGAATACATCACAAAAGGAGAGTTTAGAACAGTGTACAAAGGACTCTAATACATAGAGGAACTCGCGAAGAAAGTACAGGTATTTCATTTGCGTAAAACGGACCCCAAACGGGTCAAAAACATTCCTACTGTTCAAAATCAAACATCTGGGAATAAGCCCAAACATCTTAAAAGGTGCCAGATTTTTACCTCAAGTCCCTGCGGTATCCTCAGACGTCCAAACCTTCTCTACGATCATCTGAAGGCAGTTCCAGACGTCGGACGAAAGCTCCGGTCGTCTGGACTCACCTCCGGACGTCTGGTGATGTGATCAAACATCCAAAAGCACAGGCGTCCACGCTCCTTCCCAAGGCTGCACCTGCATACGACAACGCAAGCACAGTCAGCCGACATATAACTCTTCGCTGCAATACGCATGGCGCAGGGAGATACGTACCTGGTGATAAATGAGCTTTCAGACATCTGGCCTTAGCTCCAGACGTTCAGGTACCCCGTTGGTCATTTGGACTCCACTCCAAACGTCTGATACTGGAAAACCTTCAGTACCAGGAACCCCTCACAGCTCTCTCCGCCCGCTCCGCCTCACGCTACAGCACCTCCAGCCGCTGCAGAGTGTTGGGAGGTCGCCTCTCTGAGCTCTCTCCTCCTCCCGCACAAGCCTGCGGTGGCTGCGCGAGCTCCGCCGAGCTTCCATTGAAGCTCCTCCGACCTCGGCCTCCTCCTCCTCCCACGCTCTCCTCCTTCTCCCTCTCTCTCTCCCTTGCTCGCCTCCTCTCGCCACTCCTACATAACTTTAAGGTGGTGGTGGTGGCTAGTGAGTGGAGTGGAGGGAGATGAGAGGGGGGTTTATATAGACAGCGTGGGGGTTTAGGGTTTGGGGAAGAAAAGGAAGGGAGAGAGGAGAAGAGGGTTCTACGTGCCGCACGCGCGCAGAGTGCAGTGTGTGTACAAAAATTTCATTTTCAGACGTCCTAGAACGGGCCCAGACGTCTGACAAAGACTCCAGACATCTTAAAAGGCTAAAAGTGTGACGGGTCATTACAACTTTGCTCCTTCTTCTTCTACGCATCTGCTCAGGCCTTCACCTCTTCTTCTTTCTCTAACTCTTCTGCATTTAGCTCTACGACTCTCCTCTTCTTCTTTTCTTCTTCCTTCTCTGGCTTTCCTCTTCGAAATTCGGCTAAGTGTCAGTCAGACTTCCCTGTGGTAAAATCCCCTGCCCTCGCATAACTCTCCTCTTCTCTCCTATTTCGATCTCGCTCTCCCAGAGCCACAGTCGGGTAATCGGACCTAGCGAACCCGGGTCCAAGCTCACTAGCGTGCCGTGGTGAGCGAGGAGTGCAGGTCGAGTTATCGGGTCGAACCAGGTCCGCGGGGGGTGGTCACGGACAAGGCCAGGTGAGCAGGTAAGAGGGACCTCACTCCGTGTTCTAAGGCAAACAGACCCTTTCACTTTTGCATGATATACGCTGCAGTCACTCCCGCAGCTTCCGATGTGGGACTATCTGTGCGTCCCTTCTTCTCACGTCTACTGAAGTACTTCTCCTCTGCAATTGCCTCAGCTTCTAGGCTCGCTTCTTCAATTAAGGACCTGGACTTGTGCACGAGACGCTTTTGCACAACCTGTAGTGCTAACCTAGAACGGGGGCACCTGGAGCAGCTCTCAAGCAAGGTCGAAGCTTGCTGCTTCCATGGCAGGGAGGTCGAGTACCTGAAATCAATAAAATGGCCTCTCGGCCCTATCAGAATGTTCAAAGAGGTTTGCCAGGTCACGGCGAGTGCATCGATGAGGGTTATGTGGCGTGTGGATGTCTGTGGGTTCATGGCGACGTCGAACTGCATGCATGTGAGTGGGTGTGTTCAAGGGTGCATGTGAGTGAGTGGAGTGGTGAATAAAGAGAGGGAAAATGATCGAAGAGGTGTGGCGATGGTTGTAGGGTGGTCGGCGAGGGATTTGGTGGCCTGTGGTGGTGAAACGGGCTCGCCGGAGGGATGGCCGGAGTTGGAAGAGATGAGGTCACGGAGGGTCGTCGGTGGTCGAAACAAGATGTGGTAGGTCTGGAAATAAAATAGAGGGGATAAGGGACTTAGCTAGGAGGTTGGTGGATGAAGCAAAGCAGAGACAGCGTCGGTTGATGTATTGCCGGCACCGAAGGCGAAGGTGGTTTCGGTGAGGGAGAAACGGTGAGGACGAACGGGAAACAGGTGTCTGCTGGTATGCGAGACATGGAGAGGAACAAGGATAAATCTGCTGCTGGTGTGGCGAACGGACGTCGAGGAGAAGCAGAAAAGGTCACTGGACGTCGAGGAACCTTCGACCGAATGAGAGACAGGAATTATGGGGAATCTCGACCGATTTCGAGCGTGGGAAGATTGGGGGGATCTGGGCTCTCTTATATAAGGATCTAGAAGCTGTTTGAGCTTGGGAACAAGCATTCCAAGCTTGGAAAGCCTCGCCGGACTTGGGAGTTCCTTGATACCCAAATCTCTAATGCATTCGCATGAGAGACTGGGTGGGTTTTAGGGCTTGGGATTGGTTTCAAAAGGAAGGGAATTTCTTGACGAACTTCCCTTTCAATTTTGAAAGGGATCAATCAAGAAATCAGGAAGTTCTTTCCATTTTAAGGTCGCCAGAGCAAGTAGGAATAGGATTAATGGTGGCAGGGACCTTTTTGTAAGAACAACGACAAAGTTAGGGGTCTATTTGAAAGGATTTTGAAAGTTAAGGGTAGAAATGAAATTACACATGACCAATTTGCAAACTAGGTTAAGATAAACTCACCTTGGGTCCAAATTTTTCTATAAACATAATTTGGACCTAAGGAACCCAATGGTGAAGTTGGATTTTGGTTTTGACTACGTTTGATTGGCTAATTTATGCAAAAACCTAAGTTAGGGCAAATGTCCATCTGTGCTTCTATTTTTGGTCAAAACAGGTTCTGATGGTCAAATTGAAGGTTCTAAACCCTAGAGAATATTTTTCTATGAATTTTAGAGGGTTTAGGTGAATTTTATCTTGATAAAAACCTCATTTAATTAAGTTCATCTATTTTTAAGGTTTCAAAAGTCATTTAATTCTCAAAACACGTGCAAATCATTTTCTATCTATGTTACGACCCGGTTCCTGAATCCCTACAGGACACGAGACCGGACCGACTCGACTGATCTCAAGACCCAGTCATCCAACGAGAAAGTAACTAAAAAGTAGTAAAATAAACCACATCCACCATGCAAGCAACTAACAGTAACAAAAGTACAGTAGTAAAGAAATAAACTACTATAGTACACATCACCACAACAGTAGGAAAGTAAACGAGTACAGGAATATAAAGTTCACAATGAAAGAGTACAGAAGTGTAATAAACTACTCACTACAACAGGAAACGGAGTACAACAGAAAGCTACAACTACTGGGCTCTACTGGGCCCAGCACCCTCTGCAGCTGTGGGCTCTGGCTGCTCAACACCTGGACCTGAAAAAGGTTATGAGTACAAAACGTCAGCAAACGCTGAGTAGAGTAGCAACCAACTAACTAAAATAGTAAAGGTGGACAGGTAGCTATTGTTTTTCAATTTCTTTCTTTCTTAACTAATTATTCTTTCTTCCATCACTTGGCTTATTTATCAAGTCTCTTTTTTGATCTCGAATGTTCCTCGTGGGAATGATCTTGATTGCAGTCTTTTCCGAAGAGTAGAAGTAGCACGTGGTGCTCTCCTGGCCGGGAGAGTCCCCCGTGGTGGTCCTCCACTCAGTCAACCACCCCAAGGTCACTGACAGATGTAACGATGACTACGACACGCGCGATAAATGCACGGGTAGCTAGCCCGCACTGGCATGAGGTCAATCATTTCTGTTAACGGGTGCACCCAAAGCACAGCAAGGAACCAGTATAGGGCATAACCTTCTCAGTAACAGGGGTCTAGCCCCTAAGAACCAAACAGGGGTCTCGCCCCTCCACAGTCTGCGCATCCTCGCCTGACTACCCTGGTTTGCCCAGTGAGCCTAACAAGTCGGTGTAAGGCGGCTAGATGAACCCCGGGCCCCGTGGGGTGGCTAGCTCCGCTCTGCACTAAACAGGGGGACAGTCACTCTCCTTGGTACACCGTACTCAAGGGCCAGCTCACTTCCCCATTCACATTTCCAGTTCCATTCTATTTATTTTCAGGAGCTCTACTCCTAATTCCCCGTAGGGTTCATGCTCATGTTTCTCAGGCCAAGCCATACCAGGTTTCACCATTTCTATTTCCATTTCTCAAGTTCTACACATGTAACATGTAACTTTAATGTCCACATTCCAAGTTTATTCGAAGGTAGCTCGTGTTTCCAACATTCAATCTCCCATTTCCAGTTCATATACAAGCAGCTCATATTATGACATTTAACGTAAACAACAGAAATTTGCATGCAACAGTTTCCTAACACAAGTATTTTACATTTCACAGGCAACTGTTATTCATTTACAAGTAATTGTTATTACTCTATCTACTCCTCCAAAACTACAACCCATACATTCTATACAAATATTCCAGTGTTTCTAGTCCTAGGATTCATGCCATACCCTAGGATCTAACATTCATTCCACATATGCATTCAAGTTTGTAATTAAACTAGGGGAAGCCACTCTACCAGTAAACCCAGGAGTAGTTGTAACGACCCGATTCCCAAGTCCCTACGAGACACGAGAACCGGACCGACTCGACTAATCCTAAGACCTAGTTGTCCAACGAGGAAGTAACCAAAAGAGCAGTAAAATAAACCACATTCAGCATGAATATAACTAACAGTAAGGAAATACAGCAGTAAGGAAAGAAACCACTACAGTATATACCACCACAACAGTAGAACAACATTCATAACATAGTATGAACTACTCACTATAACGGAACAAAAAGAGGTACAAGATAACAGTGGTAACTCTACTGGACCCTACTCGGCCCAGCATCTTCTGCAGCCGCTGACCCTGGCTGCTCAACACCTGGTCCTGAAAGGTAACGAGTGTAACACGTCAGCAAAACGCTGAGTAGAGTGGCAGCTAAACTAAAGAAACAGAAAAGTGTACAGTAGCTGTTTAATTTTCTTTCTTCCTTTATTTACGTCTTTCTATTGTTTCACAATTTATCTATTTCTCAGATCCTTCACTTGATCTCGAATGTTCCTCGTGGGAACGATCTTGATTGCAGTCTTTTCCGAACAGTAGAAGTAGCTCGTGGTGCTCTCCTGGCTGGGAGAGTCCCCCGTGGTGATCCTACTCTCAGTCAACCACCCCAAGGTCACTGACAGACGTAACGGTGACTATGGCACGCGCGGTAAACGCACGGGTAGCTAACCCGCACTGGCACGCGGTCAGTTGTTTCCGTTAACGGGTGCGCCCAAAGCACAGCACGGAACCAGTACAGGGCAGAGCCCTCTCAATAACAGGGGTCCAACCCCTCCACAGTAACCAAACAGGGGCCTCGCCCCTCCACAGTCCGCACACCCTCGCCTGACTACCCTGGTTTGCCCCAGTGGGCCTAACAAGTCGGTGTGGGAGGCTAGTAGAACCCCGGGGCCCGTGGGGTAGCTAGTACCTCCCTACACTAGTAGCTCTCCTCGGTACTACGTACACAAGGGCCAGCAAGTCGGTACAGAGTGACCAGTCCTAACCCCGGGTCCCTGGGGCGGCTGGCTCCGCTCTACACTAAACAGGGGGGACAGTCCCTCTCCTTGGTACTCCGTACTCAAGGGCCAGCTCACTTCCCCAATTCTATTCCATTCACTTTCTAGGAGTTCTACTCCTAATTCCCCGTAGGGTTCCAGCTCTTTAACTCAGAACATTCCAGTTTCACCATTCCAGTTTCACGTTTATACATCCCATATTCTTAATCATGTTCATTTATTCATAACAGGCAGCTGTTAATTCAATTCACAGGCAGCTATTATTTCCTTTCCACATTTTTCAAGACTGCAGTATTCATACATTCCACGAGTTTTCCCGTCCTAGGATTCATGCCATATCCTAGGATCTATCATACAATCTAATTTTCCAGCCCTAGGATTCATGCAACACCCTAGGAATCTACCATTCAATCTATTTCTCATTCCTAGGATTCATGCAATGTCCTAGGTTCTATTTATGGTTTCATAATTTAACGGTTTATACTTAAAGCCACTCTACCGGTTACAACAGGTGAATTGGAGGCGTGGTCGGGAATCCCGCGTGCCTCCGCAACCCCCGAGACTGCAACGGAACGGGGTCCTATCAAGGATCAAACACAAGGAACTTCTCAAAATAGTATACAGCTACTGTAGACAGGTAGAGGATGTAATTCCTAAAAGAACGCAACTTGAAACGCGAAAAATGGAGCCCAAACGGGCCCTAAACGGGTCAAAAACGATGAAACAGTGCAAAATCAGACGTCTGGAACTTCTTCCAGACGTCTTAAAAAGTGGATCAGGGAATTACCTCGCTCTGCGTGGGCTCTCAGACGTCCAGAAGCCTGCGGGGGCGTCTGGCCTAGTTCCCAGACGTCCGATGGTCACCCAGGACGTCTGGAAGTCGTTCCCGCCGTCTGGCACTGCAGCCAGACTTCTGATTCGCGTTGGATGCGAATCTCCGACCCTGCGCATACCCATTTCCTCTCTCTCTTAGTACGGTCAATCGAAGGGAAGGAAGAAGACGGAAAAACTCACCTTTCAGACGTCTGGACAGTTTTCCAGACGTCGTTCCAATTGTCTGTCTAGAAGCACAGACGTCTGATTCTGGAAAATTTTCCAGAACCAGGGCGCCACTCGCCCTCCGCTCGCAACACCCGACCACACTGCGAGTGCTCCGCCTGCTGCTCGAGCCGCAGCAGGCCTGCCGCGTCGCTCCGCGCCCGCTGCGCCCCCCGCCGGCCGGCCCTAGCAGCCCTGGCGAGCTCGCCCTCACGGCCGAGCGCCTCTCCCACGCGCAGCACCTCCTCCCATGCTCACCGCGGCTGTCGCTACCGCTGCACCCTCGCGCTCGCTCTCGCGCACTAGCTGAAGGAGAAGAGGAAGGAGGCGGAGGTGACGGGAGTGAGGGAGAGGCGTGGCCCTTTTAAGGCCGCGCGAGGAGGAGAGAGAGAGCGCAACAGAGGGCGCAGGAGGGACAGGGAAAAAGATGAGGCGGAGCAGGTCTGCGCGTGCAGGCGCGCAGACACAACGGTGTGCGCGCAGAAAAATGAATCCCAGACGTCTGGAAGTGATACCAGACATCTGGTACAACGTCTAGGGCACCTCCCAGACATCTTAAAAGACGTTTGAAAGCACGGTTCGTAACAGTAGTAGGGGCTTGATCGGCAGGTTTACGTGCCTCAGCAAACCCCAAACCCGCAACGGAATGAGGTCTTATCACAAGGATCATTCACAAGAGACTACTCAGAATAGGATAAAAAGTATTCCAACAAGTAGAGAAATTTATACGGGAAACAATGGTATCTTAATTGCGGAAATCGAACCTCAAATGGACCCTAAACGGGTCAAAAACAGTAATTCTGACTCAATTCAGACATCTGGAACACCATCCAGATATCTTAAAAGAGTCCAGAGTCGTACCTCAGTTCCTGCGCCACTCTTCAGACGTCCAGGAACTCTGCTGGACCGTCTGGACCCAATTCCAGACGTCCGACCACCTCTCCGGACGTCTGGAAACGCTCTCCGTCGTCTGCTGCCTTGTCCAGACGTCTGAACTACATGGGAGGGCATGTCTCACGCCTTCCCGAAGCAAATCCTGCATGCGTTGACAAAATCTTCTCAACATGGCACGAAACAATGCCTCGGTGAAACGGCCTGCATGGCCGTATCTGCAAAGAAGGTGTACGTCGTGAAACTTACCTCTCAGTCGTTTGGAACCTCCTCCAAAAGTCGTCTACGTCGTCTGGACGTCGGTCCAGACGTCTGATTCTGGGAAAATCCCAAGATCAGAACCAGCCTTCACCTTCTCGCGCCGCACATGGCTGCGCCGTGCCCGCTCGCCTACTGCTCTAGCTGCAGCAGTGTCAGGGAGGACCTCCCTGACGCACCTCTCCGCCTCGCGCACGTGCCGACCGACCGTGAGCTCTCCGGCAAGCTCCCACATGAGCTCGCGCACTTGCTCTCCTCTCTTCCCCTCGCTGCTCCTCTCCTCCCACGCCGCTCACGCCCGCTGCTCGCTACTCGCCTCTCACTGCTCTCGCTGGAGGAAGAAGAAGGGTGGCTAGAGGTGGGGTGAACGAGGGAGAGGAGGGGGTTTAAATAAGGCGCTGGGTTAGGGTTTGCATCGACGAGAGGAGAGAGGAGAGAAGAAAACTAGGTCGCATACTGTCTGCGAGCAGCACGCACGCAGATGCGAGGACGTATACGAAAATTTTGATTTCCAGACGTCTAGGAAGGTGTCCAGACATCTGACTAGACGTCTGACCCAAGTCCCAAACGTCTTAAAGGGCTCTAACAGTACGGGTCTTAACAATCTATCTGATCCCACTTGTTATCTTTTTAAAACCAATCGACCTTCATTCAACCCCTAAGAAACCTGTGGTTATACTGCATTCATGATAAACTGGTAAAATTACAGTTTTAACCCAAGTTTCTTATTTTTCCTTCAGAATGATTATACAGTGACTTGCGACTCTCTGATGGTTATGTAGGAGCATTTACTAACTTAATTGGGTCAAAATGAGCTAATTATGACTCATGATGATGTTCCCATCACATAGTGACCCAAGAAAGAATAAAAATGACACATGTCCCTTAGTCTCAATAATATAAATATTTGATAAATATTCAATGAATATTCAAATTATTAACGAATTGAATGTGAATCCAAGCTTTCAAATTCCAAGCACATTTGAATTTAAATTTTCTCTGTGAATTGAATCCAAATTCGAACAAAGAAATTTGATTTAATTAGCACCTCTACTTCAAGTATATGATTAATGTGAATGAACTTCAAGTAAGATATGTACCAGGTGTAAAGAGAAACTTGGTTTGTGTGTCCTTAGATACTACAAGAAAATAGATCTTTTTTGACATTTGTCTCCTAAAATAGTGTTATCTTGATGTTTAACCAAAATAAACATTAAGTTAATTAAGTTTATCATGACATACCTTTTAATGCAGTATGTCACAATAGAACTAATTTTACGTTTGGACTAATGTAAAAATGTTGAGACCAAACGTCTCAAAAGGATATGTCACAATAAATCCAACTTGATATTTATTTGGTTAAATGTCTAGATAACACCATAGTTCTTTGGACATTGAAGTAAACAGACATTAAGAAAAATCTTTCCTCTTGTAGTGACACCATTGGAAATAGAGTTCTAAAGGCAAGAATCAATTGTAATAACCAAACCTATTGCAGTTTTAGGTTAAGTTGGGTTATCGATTGGGCCAACCTTAAAAAATGCCTCGACCCCAAGCTTAATCTGGCACAATCCACAAGTCAAAATTCTCAGGTCAACCAAGCCCAATATGGGTCTAGCCAACCCAAAAGCAAATATCCATATTGCATCCATCCAGTAATTCAAACAATATTTTCTCTATTATGCCACCAAGGGGTTAGCTCAACGGTAAAGTACTCTATTAGCATCCTAGAGGTCATGGAGTCAAATCCATGTCGAAAATATTTACCTTCAAAAAAACATCTCTATTAGAGTTGCATCCATATCTCATACATATAAATCACATTACAAGTAACAAAAGTTAAGTCAAATTTCACTGCTTTTCTGGAGGTCTGTCAATCAAGAACAAGGTCAAGTTTGAGAGACTTTTTGAATTAGGGAATGGGGAAGAATTTTTTGATTGGGATTTAGTTAGTCTTAGATGAGTATGGGTCAAAAGAATAATATCAAAGTCCAGTTCATGTTGCTAGTGCAACCTCTTATTATATATTTTTTGATGATTTTATAAAATGATCTAATAAAAGAAGAAAAGATATTAAAACAAGTTATTATGATTGTTTGGATAAGGACCGACCAGAATTGTAGGATTGAAAGTCAATTTCCAAGGCAAATCATGATGACAAGGAGTTCTTGTCTTAGGTCCTAGGATTTCGAGTACTAAAAATTCAAGTGTTGAAATTTGATATTTATTGAGTCTAGATGAGTTGTATAAAAAGCCCCAATAAGACCTAAGTAATTCACACACAACCCTTTAACACTTATGCAAAACCAATATATCCTACTCCAAACTTAGTTCCAAATCAAATCCTATAATTAAGCATCCAACACTTGTATCAAATGTCTGATGTTTCATTTTAAGACGTCCAAGAAGAACATCTGGCCTCCAATATCCAAATATATTCTCTTTACAAGTCTTGTCTTCTACACATTAGACGCCCAACCTTTATCCTAGACGTCTAGACCCACCTACAGACATCTAAACACATTCTCAGACATCCAACAATGGAATGTTAGATTTAAATTAACTCCAAATCAAGAGATGTCAGACCAAATCTCTCTTAAGACTCTTGAGAGATTATTTTTCAATGAAACATTATTGTCCTTAAACATTCAAAGCCTTTCCTAAGCATCCATACATGCCTCTAGACGTCCAAGACCTCTCTCAAACGTCCAATAAAGAAACATTAGGGCTAATCTGACCCAAATCTTGATTTATCGAACTTAATCACCTTCTTTACCTTTTCAAAAAATCACTTCTTGAGAGAATCGTGATCATCAGACATGCAATAGTCAAACCAAACGTCCTATAGACGTCTAACACTTAGGTACAAGTACCCTGCAAAAGATCCAATGGATTAGGAAGAATTCCATAAACCTTCCCACCTATTTTTAGACGTTTGTTTGTTGTCTCAAACGTCTAATACACTCGCTTCAGATGTCTATTCCATAGAACCATGTACCCTGCAAAAAGTCCAAACGAAATCAGTAACAACACCTTTCAGACTTAGACATCCAAGCTTATAGCCAGACATCTTATCAATAGGCATCAGACGCCTGACACTTTAGGCAAACATCCAATAATGTTGTTAGACTTAATCATTGCCCTGAGCTCAATGGAATTTTGTCCAAATGTTCTTGAATTTGATTCCAACAGCTAGGACACCTCTCCCAAGCCTTCTTGAAGCTTCCCTTGAGCTCTATAAATATAGATGAACACCCCTTGGCCACATACATACCATTGAAGATTAGAAACAAGCTTTCTACACAAAATTACTCCAAGAAACCATAACCCAAAGCTCTACCCTGCTCTACACTCTTTGGGTGCTCTTCCCTACCGTGCCAATCTTTCACTCTACTCATTTTTTAAAGAATTCATTTTTCCCTATAGTAGCTAATTTCATTTTTATCTTATTGAGAGCTCTATAAGTTGTACTTATTTTATTTTTATTATTAGGCAATTGTACTAAGGTGTCTGGCCTATCAGTTCCCCTTCTCTTCCTAGTGGAAAGGTAAAACCTCTATTTAAGGATCAGAGGTGAAAGTGTGCTTGAGGAACACCACCCTCATTCAAAGTGGTGTGGTTATTATTTGATTAATCTCTTGATGATCGGTAAATCCTAAGTCAAGTTGACTTAAGTAGTGTTTGTTACCCGATTAGATTTCCACCTAAAAATCTATGAGTTCTTTGTGAGATTGTTGTTGCAAATTTTTATTTACTTTATATTTACTCATCCAATTTTACTATTCACCCCCTTTCTGGTGTATTTTCAAATGTGACCAAGCCAAAGTTCCAAGTCAGGCTGACCAAAGGGCTTATTTTCTAAGACCAAGCCTAATCGATGGGTAGGCCAAGGAAGCTGGGTAAGTGAATGGGCAACTGTGATGCCTCAAACCCACATGAGATTGGGTGCCAACTGTCTGACCATAGGATCGCTAGTTGCCTAACAACAAATACATACATCCACCTCATATAGCATGCAATTTTCAATAGTTAAATAAGTCATAAACAAGCAATTCAAGAAAAAAGAAAAATGCAAGAATAAGGTCCATACAAGTTGAAATGGCACTTGCCACCCAACTAATACTAAAAGGTCAAAGTAAAAGTAGACTAAATCAACTAAAAGCCCTATCAAGAAAATTGGAAGCTCGATCCACCTATAACAGTTAATCATATCAAAAATAGAACATCTCCTACTTAGTTTGATTCAAGTCTCTTAAACTTGATCGAAAGGTCAAATAACGTAACATGAATCAAATAATTCAATAAAGATAGGTTAACTTGCAAGCCACCAAATAAGAAATCTCTAACGTGCTAGAATAATCTAATTATCAATGATTAGAACAACATAATCAATTAATTATAACAACAAACAAACATGCCGCAAGAAATTTAATTTATATATTACGCAATTAACTCAAAGAAAAAGGTAAGAAAAAAAAAAATAGTTTTGCATGAAATTAAGGAATACATTATTATTTATAAATTTATATCCAGTACCCCAAACTAATCCCATATTTAATATTGCAATCACCTACATGTTCGTCGAATATTACTCATGTCAAATATGAGACCGAGTGGAGGAGTTGCGTAGAATCTCTACAAATAGAGAAAGAAAGGGGGTAGATAAAAAAGACAAAAGGAGGGAGAGAAGGGAAAAGCGACTAAATAACCTTTTTGGCAGGACTCTCACCTTGTCATTTATATCTCCAATACCGTCCTGGTGTCAATCACTGAATCGAACAATTTTCGAAGTAAGTTAACCTCCGACCTGTACACAACCCTTGTTCTTGGCCTATACCTTCTTCAACTGTAGATGTTGCAAGGGATAATCCAACGATTTGATTCTCGATGATACCAAGGAAGCATTAGAATTGATCATTTTAAAATTTTCTTTAAATCAAATAATTGAATCAATGCTCAAAAATTCAAACAACAAAAATTAAGAAACTGAAACAACCTATGTAATTAAAATCACATGAAAAGTTTTAATTTCTTTTTATTTTAAGTTCCCCGCAAATATTGAGTTATATCTACGATGTGACATAGCAGCACCTCAAGTGTTATGCATCTTCGAATAAGTCCTTATCTCACATGACAAAAGACCAGGGAGATTACCTAGAACTACATGTACAATGTAGTCTTTACCTGTACGCGTATGAGTGCTTTGGGAGTTTCTCGATCTTACGCGAATCACGACGTTCATCTCCAGATCGCAAGTCTCCAAATTATGTGAAGTTGCTAAGTGATTTCGCATTTTGAAATAATGATATAAGCGTAAAATTTCGATAAATCGAAAGATGAGATGGAGAGGGAAAAATATCCAATTGTGCATGTAATGTGAGTGGGGAAGAGGGTGGGACAGAGAGGAAATAGTAGAGGGGTGCTCTGTGTTTCACAGTGTGGGTTCTCTCACGTGGGTGGCGTAACAAAGAGAGAGGGAGAGAGAGAGAGACGGTCGCCGCTGCGGCCATTACGCGACGGCGGCGTGGTTGTTACGTGGCGGCTCGGCAGGACGACAAGGACAGAGGCAGGAGAGGATGAGGCCGGCGATGGTCTCGCGGCGTCCAGGGGACGACAGCGGGATAGGGAAGAGGAGTCGGGGAGGGGGGGGTAGGGAGGAGGAGGAGGGTGGCCGGTGATGGTAATGTCGCCGGTGCAAAGGAAAAAGATGAAGAGGAGGGGGATGGTGACGGTGACGGTGGCGGTGGCGGCTCCTATATGTGGCTGTGGCAGCCGCGGGTTGCTGCGGACGAGAGGCGGGACGCGAGGAGGAGAAGAAAAGATGGAGGAGGAGGTGGACGACGAGGACGGGGAAAGAGAGGCGGCGTTACCAGAGGTTGCGGGGAGGCGGTGGACGGCGTCGGGGTCGTGACGTCGACGAAGAGAGGGAGAGATAGAGAGAGAGAGAGACCTCGAGGGAGGAGGAGAGGGTGGCGGCGGTGGTGGGTTTCATGGAGAGGAGGGGGAGTTGGATTACGTAAAGAAGGGTAGGGGAGCAGGAGAGAGAGAGAGAAGGATAGAAGGAGAGAATTAACGAGAGGAAAGAAAAGAAAAGGAGTACAAAAAGGAATTGCTATGATGAGAGGTGGGATTTTATTATTTTCAAATTTACTTTTATTTATAAATTTACTTTTTATATTTGTCTCAAATATAATTGAAAAAAATTTACTTCGTATCTGTTGAATTAAGTGATGTTCATTTAATTAATGGATATTTATTAATATATTGGTATCGTAGTATCCTTTTAGTATATTATAAGGAAAAATATATATTTTATTATCAAAATTTGTTCGACAAAATCATTTTTCTTAGAATATATAAAATAAAGAAAAATCTTATAATCATAAAAGAAAATATCAATATTTTAAATATATTTCATAATTTATAACAAAAAAAATAATCACATAAGAGAAGAGATAATGCAAAGAAGAGAGGAGATGATAAAAAACGTCACGTTATAGTGTTGCTTGAAATGAAATTTGACGTTGAGATGAAATTTAAAAAATTAGAAGTTTGAGAGATGTAAATTTGTGACCAATTTTCGACCTCATGGTCACATGAGCAACTCATTGTGGAAAGTTAGAAGTCTTAGGACATTTAGAATTTTTAGAATAGGGAGTCCTGGAGTCGTAGAACATTTGGACTTAATTTTTAGAATCTTATATATATAATATATTTATATCAGGTATATAGATTCAAAGAAACCTTTCCCCATACCTAAACCTAAATCCGATTGAATTTGCATCCAAAAATCCAAATCCACTTAGATATTCAATGGAACATGTTTTACCCCATCTAAATTAAGTCGAGTGGGATCAGTTCTCCATACCAGATTGATGCCCCTGGTTGGGGGCATATCATA
This sequence comes from Thalassia testudinum, assembly GCA_037157565.1. NCBI lineage: Eukaryota > Viridiplantae > Streptophyta > Magnoliopsida > Alismatales > Hydrocharitaceae > Thalassia > Thalassia testudinum. The sequence goes on from JAZHRO010000036.1 coordinate 194,276,727, forward strand.
GAGAAAGGCTTTGCATTTTTTTTATTTTTAGTTCTTTCTCAAGTCTCTCCCTCGTCAAAATAGCACGTGTCGTATGAAAGAACATATGTACCACTGATCCAAAGATTAAAATGGAAGGCTCGTAAAAAGGTTTGGATTATGGCTTATCTTTACTATTTCTCAGTATTAAATGTAGGCCTCGCAAATTATGTAAATTTTTATAAATTTACCACGTGTACCTATTTGACATGGAGCGAGGACCATCGGATTCGATTTTTCGAATCGAGAACCAAGGTCGTTGAACCAACCCATGGCCGCGTCAAGTTCCGAGGACAACGGAAATGCACTATTGATGGTAAGTATTAGTTGTTGAGTCGTGATAGAGTCAAGCAAAGGACTTAGAACTCGAACTCAGGGTGCAGAGGTTGCAAATCTCAAGAGAGATGCGGGAAATCTTCCTCAAAGAAACAGATAAGGTATGATTTGCGCAATTCAATCATCTCACAAGGTATATCGGACTAGAAATAGCATAATATCCATTATGTACGACAACCTAATAATCTCAGGAAAACTTAAGTGTAAACCTCGTAAGTTAAATTTATAAGATATGGATAAGTAAATGAGCTTCATCGTGTGACAAAAAGCTCAATTAGTTAAGATCTTACTAAGCCCGTCGACTCACACCTACGTTTTTTTTTTTTTTTGGTACCTCTTACTTCTAGATCAGGATGTCGAGCATGCATATATAGTTCCTAAACGCATGTCAAGAATTCGAACACCTTCGGAAACACACTACTAAGCACCTCGAGCTATATATCCCAACCTTTCCGCCGATCTCTAAGCCCGAGGACACATTCTTTACCATTGTATAGCAGGAGGAGTTGTACCTTATGATGATCGTCGCTGAGCCAACGAGGCCGTGGGAATATAATTAATAGAGGTGCATCAACATTGGTACTGTTCATATGTGCCCCCACGGCCTCTATCATGTGGTTCTGGCCGCGTTTAGAAACGTCGGTTGGTGGCCACTTGGAGTCCAATAATCCTTGGGATGGCCCCTTAGCTTTCGTAATTATAAATAAATATTATTGTGAGATTTTTATATCTATATCTTTAAAAATATATCTAATTACATACATATTTCTTAACATTTCATATATATATATATATATACACTCTTACAAACTTACTAGGCCGTTATTTACATATGTCCTAACATTATATTTGATAGTAACTATGATTAATACGTTACTCTTCATCGTACCTTTAAAAATTTTTTAACTACATCTAAATTTCCAAAGATTAAATTTTTTCTCCTAAAAGAAAAGGGGTTGAGGAAGGATGGGGGTGTAATGACTAAGGAGGGAGGAGGTCAAGCAACAATGGCCACGGAGAAAGAGCCATGGCTAGAGATGAGGAGGAGGGCAGTGGCTAGAGTGAGGGATGGGTGGTGGTGTTGGTTGAGGAGGAAGTAAGAGGGATGGTGGAAATTGGAAAAGAGGGAGGAGCTAGGCACGACAGCTAGGAAGGAGGAAGGAAGGGGGTGACCTTCGGTGATGATCTTGACATTGTCGTTGCTCTCATGACCTTTGACAAGAGGTGCAATCCAAACCTGGTAGGAGAAAGATGAGAGAGGAAGAAGAAAGGAGGAAAAAAATTATGAATGTACTAATGTAATTTCAAAATATCCATGAGGATATGAATGCAACTTTCAAAGTTTATGTCAGTTACCTTTTAACGGCCATTAAGGAACACTTGGGAGAATATTTTCTCAAATATAAAGGAGACAAACCTTCGGATATAACCATCATATATCCTAAATTTGTAAGGATATAGATGAAATAATAAAGGATATAAAGGTAAAGATGTAATTAATTATTTCTATAGGAATTTAGAAGTAAAAATCCCTATCATCGTAGAGGTGGATGGCTTGTGTAAGTTTGCTCATCGCAACATGAACAGACGCACTGTTATCGCGCTGTTAGATGCGTGCAAAGAACGAACTTCATCACATGTCTCCCTCTTCTCCTCACCCCCCTCCTCCCCTTTTTGCTGTTTATGTACATTTTGAGAAAAAATGGAAAGGAAATTCAAAACTATTGCACTCGCATTCCACCGATCCCTCTAAATCATTTAAGAACGTCATGTTGGATCATAATTTAATATATGAATTAATATATATATTTACATGTATAGATATACTTATTTATCATAAAAATTATAGAATGTAATGTTAATGTCCATTATTCAAAGTAATCAAATTAAAATTTATTAAGATTATGGATGTAAAATGTGAAAAGATAATGTGATATTTAATTTACACGTATAGAGATTTTTTTAGTATTTTACATTTTTTTGATGGACACTTATGCAAAATGAAAATAATAATTAGTATGAATAATTACCTATTATGGTGTGTGTGCGTGGGGGAGGGGGGGGTGGTTTATGATCCCCAAGTGACCCTTAGAGATTAATCTCAAAATCAACCACATTGTGACCGAGATTAAGAGAGAAGAAAGATCTTTGTGCGATAGGGTGAAGAAGGGTTTCTTCTTCCTAGCATTAAAGTTAGACCTCTCTGATGAAGGATCACTTGGAAGATCATCCCACCCTTCGCATACTCTTTTCACTTGAAAGATGAATATAGGTTTCTCCATACTCCTATGTAAATAAATTCCATGTCTATCTTGTCAAGTCCATGTTTTATATTTAGATATCATAGATTAACATGCTAATTTTCTAACTTCCAAAAGGAGATATTGAACATCCTATGATGTTCATATATATCTGTTAGTAATACCTAGGACCAGCAAAGATTAGGTTAGATGTCTCATTTCCCAGAAAACCTCGTAATCACTTTTGTAACTGACACAAGTACCGATACTAATAATGAGTACCAGAACATGCAAGATACAATTTTAAACGCAAAAAATACTGTATGCTGCTAGTATTGATACTCTTTATGAGTACCAGCACATGCAAGCTACATATCATCTCAAGGTCATCCTAAGTCTAAAACTGGAACTTACATATGAGTACCAGTACACATGAATCTCAAGTCAGATTCTTGACTTGAAGTCACCTAAACCTGTAACTTACAAATACCGATACTAATAGGTTACAAATGATATATCTAGTACTCAACAAATACCGATACTCTTCATGAATACCGATACTCGTTAAGATCAGTTCTTTCTTAGAGTGATAACAATACTCACTAAGTATTAAGTACTCAACATAAGTACCGATACATAGTGAGTACTGAAAGAGTACTCATCTGAACATGAATTCTAAACTATAACTTATGAATACCAATATTTGACATAAATATCGATATTTATTTGAATATAAAACTCATAACTGTGACTTATGGATACCGATACTGATTCACCAATACCAATATTCAATGTATATGATACTGGTATTAGCATACAAGTACTAATACCTAAATAGTATGAAGTCCAATTGTAAAAAGTTTTGATATACATATCCATCCTAAGTCAAAAGTGAATTATTTACTATTAAACTCCTGACAGTCAAAAGAATCCCACCACACCATTCCAGGCAAATATCTGCACCAAAAGCTTATGCACATGCAACTACGATTCAACCTGCAAGGGGCCATATGTATGCCATCATCAACACCAAGCAAAAGATTTCACCAGTAAATCAGCACCAACAAAGCCAGCTAGCCATTTTATTCCGAATAATATAAACATAGCAACAAAACTCATAAATAAACACGTTAGACCCTCACCAACTTTCTACCACTCGCCTTGTTTCTCTTTAGCAATACCCTCCTCCAGAAGCTCACATGGGGCCTTTGTTTCCTAGGAACAATGGCTAGAGCATTGCCTACACCTGTGTTCTTGTTCTTGTCGACACCGATCGTGGCATTCACTAACGTGGGTGATTTAGTTTGCCTTGCCTGCGAACCGTTAGCAATGGCCTGATTGAGGGCACCCTGGGCGGTGGAGAGCTTCATGCCATAGAGCAGGCCCACATTGTCAGTTGATGATGTCCTTGGCATTAGCTGTGTGTCGGCACGCATCGCCTCAGCAAGCATGTGCTGGGAAGGCTTGTTAGTGTCTTCAATTAGCAACTGGTCTCCTAGGCACTGGCTAATTTTCACAGGCGCAGGCGAAGGTTTTGCCTTCTCGAGTGATGCGGGGTTGCCTGATGCAGCCAAAGCCTTGAGCTGTTTCTCTATGTTCTGGATCGCCCCTTGGCACTCGGTTAGCTTTTCGGAGGCAACTGAGATCTCCCAGTTCTGCAAAAGATTTAGAAGTGCTCATTGTTCCAATATTTAGCACCAGATAACTGTGAGGATTTCCAGCTCTAGACTACCAACTACCTTAAGGAGAACCCTAATAGGGGCCACTCATATTGTTTTCAACATTGCTTGACAAACAAAGAACAAAATAAAGAAACTCTTTGAGTCGACTTGAGACATGAAGATAATGCAACATGTAGCGTCATAACAAGATTGCTATACCTTGTGGGAGAATGACCCATTCTACGTTTGGAACCCTAGTTTTGTTATACAAAAGAATGATGGTGACATTGCAAATGTCAACTAATGAAAATTCAAATTAATGAAAAAAGTGATATGAGAAGACATCAACACCCTCCTCAGACCCGAGCATGGATATCAATCATCCTCAACTTTTATATCAATTGTGCTCAACATAGAATTTGTGTGGTTCAAAGATGGAGGATGAGAGTGGCTTGGCATAGATATCTACCGCTTGATGTTCAAACAACATTGATGGTGTAGAATCGGTGGATGGGTCTCTTCTAAATTGTGTCTCAAGCATTATCGCAATCAACCCTCCACATTTGTCTTCTTATGGAATATTGAACAATTAGTTATACGTATGGCTCACGACATTTCATCTCTATAGGTTAAAGGGTATAAACATAGATCTTATACACATCACCTCAACATATTGCCCCAAATATTAACTTAAACTAGGTTTTCTTTTTTTTAAAAAAAAAAAAGGAACTTTAACTAGTGCTATCAACCACATTTTGCTTCTTATTACTCTAAGGTCATATTTAGTAGGTGGGTTAAGGCACTTAACCTGCATTTGTTCACCACTTCACCTATCACCCATTTACATCGGACTTAACCCGACACAAACTTTCCACCCCTTTTGTGGAACAAGTTTAAGCTGTCTAAACTCCCACACACCAAAATTCACTTATTCCACTATTTTATTCCACAAGCCCATTCCCTTTACCAAAGTACCACGTAAGTATCTAGATATCTTCCAATAAAGGTAATGAAGTTAGTGGTAGACTTTCCTAACTACTAAGAAACCTACATTATTAGCATATGCGCAAAAGGACTCCACTTCATTTAAAAAATATCCCTCTAGCTTGACATATGCCTAAGAGATGTTTGGATTTTTCAAAACTCTACAAAAGTGTAAAAGAAAAATACCATCCCCACTCAAACCAAGACATCACTTTTACCAAAGGTGGTCTGTAATATTTTTGTTCAAGTAAGAAAGTGAGGTAGGATTAGGAACAATGAATCGCCATTAGTTATTTATCAATGTTCTAACAAAAATACTTATATGCATCAAAAACCTCTTGTTTTATGGGGTATGTACATGAAAAAAGGGCAAATTTTAACGGATGGTTCAGCTACCATTGCTGGGGAACGTGCATTGGGAAAAAAATATATTGATAACTTATATGATGTGGGGAGGCTGTAGTTTTGAAGATGAAGTGTTTATTGGTGAACGTCTAGTATATGATGATATTATACTTCTTTTCACATTATCATGGTTGCCTTCCAATTTGCCTTGCTAGGCATCTCCATCATTCCATGAAATGGCCAACTTCTCCAACAGCCAGCCAGGATTTGTTAGACCTAAGATCTTCATCCATAGAGGCTGATTAAGGGAACTCCACTTCACCAAACCTCCATGCAGTCGTCAAAGACAATCTTAGTCAAAGTTGATAGCCATTAAAGTGAAAGGAAAGGAGGAAGGTGGTAGATGGTATGATCTCCAACCTAAGGCCAGTACTCAGAGAAATCTTAGAAAAAAAGCATGATCTCTTCATTATTGAAATCTTAATCCTCTTATTGTAGAGGACTAATGAGAAAAATACAAAAGCCAACTCGGGAAAAATCAAAATAAGAAATCGCAAAAAATGGTACAAGGAGAAATCTCAACATACAGTTTTTAGTTGCTTTTGGTCTTGGTCTATGAAAACATCCAGTTTTTCTTCCGTTTTGACACTGCAAAAACATAAAAATCATAAGTCATGGTTTATATTTGTCTGAGATTAAAAGGAGGAAACAATTAATTTCAGAGGTTAAAAGGTTTGTTCATTCTCACCGTCCTAGTTGGATTTGCATATCCACGCAAGCTCTAGTCGAATCTTCCAGGTGGTTACTTCTACCTTCCAAGGCTTCCTTGAGAGAAGGAAAACTACAGTCAGCCTCTCTAGGGTCGGATTTAGACACCGGGATCCAAGAATTGGAATGCTCATTGCAAGTTATCAGTTCACCGGTATAATGACCCGTCAATCCTTTAATTTCTTTAAGCCTTTCAAGTTCTATCTGCAAGCTTAGGGTCCTTTGATGTGTCTTTATGAGCTCTTTACTTCCATTAAAACACTTATTTTGCAGTTCACCATACGCTGAATCATCTTGCTCACCATGACCACCTCTTTTGTCAGATGTCATATTCTTTTCTTTACGTGTTTCAGAATCCAGTGTGAGCAAAGGTACTTCAATAGTCAGCTTAACTTCTTCAGGTACAGACGGCTTGTCTGTCTCTATCCCTGGACAGGTCTCTTTCCTATCGAAGCTCACAGCTTCTCGAGCAGGAGTCAAGTGATCGGCAATCCAGTTTATTGTTGATGTCATCTCACTGACAAATTTTTTAAGATCAACATTCCCATGCAATAACCCATTGCAGACTTCAAGAAAACTCTCTAAAATTTCCCTCAGTTCTAAGCCTTTCCCTTGAAATACCTGAGTTGCAAATTCAGTACCATGTATGGCAGATTTTTCTTCTGGAATTGTACTATCATCCTTTTCTGGTATCGCCTTATCATCAATGTGGTCAATCAGACATTTATGCTTAATGTCTTCAATAACTGCAATTAGTTCGCAGATTGCCTTATCCAAGTTTCTGTGAAACTCTTGGGCAGTTGGTTCACATGATGACGAGCTCACGCGATCAACTGCCTCAGAGGAAACCAAACATGCAGCCTCTGATGTAGAAAATATTGCAGGATTTGCATTCTTTAAATTTGCCGAATCGTGATTGGCCAAGCAGCTGGTATCACTCAAAGTGACTCTAGTCTCCTCAAGGATAGCGCTAATGTTTTCTTGTTCCACATGGTGTTTCTGCAGGATGGACCTCAAAGTATCTTTGAGTCGACCAGAGAAACCCTCGTTAGACATATGGCTTGAAAGAGTTTCACCATTCAAGTCACTCAAACTGGAGATACTGAAGGTGGAAACAGGATCTTTTCCTGTTGGATCCTGTCGGTTACTTGAAGTTGTAGATGCTAATTTCTCCATCTCGACGAAATCATCCATCAAGCTTATGTCCACTACGCCAGTTTTGTGGGTCACCATCACCGGCTTGCTATTTTTGAAATGCTCTCGTTCGGTCTTCAATGCAGAAGCCCAAGATTCAGCCGAGCTTAACACATCATCATTGCAGCCATTCTCAGAATTCGAAGCAGGGATGTCACAGGACAATGGAGTGCTCATCTCCGTCACACAAGTGGATGTTTTGGATACCTCGTCAAGCTGTTTCTCAGCTTGTGACAATTTTGAACCAGTGCGTGCACACATAAGCAACGAGGATTGAAGATCACTATTTTTCTTGGTTAATTCCTTCTTGAGGATCTTGTTCTCTTCATCCATCTCGTGCATTCTCTCAACTAGCAAATCCCTCTTACCTAATTGCCTACAAATAGAATCAGCACTTGCCACAACACCACTCTTCTTAGGATTTGGCTTTTTCTTTGGTGCTCCAGTGGCATTACCATTACCATTGAGCATTTCGACTTCGTTTTTCATCTTTGCTAAAGCAGCTGGACCAGGCAATCTCTTGCGAAGCATCACACGTAATCTGTTGCATTCCTCTTCCAATTCAGTTATCCTCTTCACACTGCTTAAGTGCTGCTTGTGTGCTGCTTTAACCGACTTAAGGTTGAAATCCTTCTCTTCATTCCTGATTTGAAGCTCCTTTCCAAGCATGTATACCTCATATTTTAAGGAGGCATTTTGCTTTTCCGAGGCATCAAGTTTAGCAGATATCATCCAGCAATTTTCCTCTTCACGGAGCTTCTCATCGTTCAAATTTCTAATCATCTTTTCTTTTGTTTCAAGAATGGAGTTCAGACTATCTTGATCAGCTACTAATTTAGCAACTGTATCCTTCGTTTCTGACAGCCTTTCCTCTAAATCCTGAGCCCTCTCTTCTTCTCTCAATGTTTTTGCTGCAAACTCATTGATCATCTTTTCTCGCTCTTCCTGGACAGCACATAACTGCTGTGTGCATTCCTTCAAGGAGCGATCTAAGTCCTGTAGTCTTTCTTCAGTTGCAACTGTTTGCTGTAAAGCTTCATCAAGTTCCTTCTTGAGGGATGCCACATTTGCTTCAGCCTTTTCCCAACCTGAAAACAGAAATTTAAGAACGTAAAAATCAGCACTTGGCTACTTCTTCAAATATGAAAAATGCAAAACAGATTCTCATCATGCATCATGAACAAAAATAATGATTATTGAACCTGCAAGTGCTTCCTCTGCAACCTTCTCCTGCTTTAACAAAAGATTATCTTTGGCATCTGACTCAGTGAGAAGAGATGTTAATTTCTCGCTTAAGTGTCTCAAGGATTTTTCCAATTCCTGGCCTCTCTCCGCCTGCATTAGACATTTCTAGAATGATTAGTACATTGAAATGGATCATAAAAGATTTGGTTAGTTTCAATTTTCTTGGAGATGTTGGGGACGGGGAATGGGAACAACTTAAGTGAAAAGGGTGGCACACTTTAGGTATCTATTATACATATTCAAGAGTCAAAACCCTCCTCAAAACCAATAGTACCAAAAAGTTCTTAGGAATCTCATTACTTACGTCAATCTCATAGGAACCTGCTAAAAGAATGGTCCGAAATCTATAGTGCAAAAACTGCAATGTGGCTGAAAAAAAATGGGCCTCTCTCCCTTGGTGTAGCAATTGGTTTTGCGTTAAGTTTTTAGTTCCAAATGCCACATAAAGTACAAGACAGATAACAAGTTCCCACATAACATGTTCTCCAAAAAACTAAACTAAACTTAGGTAAAAAATGAACAGAAATTAGATAAAAAATGATATGACATTAGGCCAAATACATGATTTAAATAACGGACATAAAATTAGGGCAAGCAACTATTGCACAGTCAACATCATATTAGGGCAAGAAGTATTGACGATACGTGTTACATGAATGTATACAACTCACAAGATAATCACAAATAGAAGTTTAAATCACAAGATCAATAGCACATGCAACTCACAAATAAAAATCTAAATCACAAAATCAATTAACAAATGCAACTCACAAGAACATAAGCAACTCACAAACTAATCTAAAGTAACATATATGCAACTCACAAGAACAAAAACTAATCTAAACTAACATATGCAACAAAATCAGTAGATTAAACAAAAAAAAAGATAACCAAGGGGAGGAGAACAGATTAGGTGGTGAGAAGAGAGGAGCAACAGCCACCGCCAACCGGTGAGAAGCTTTGGAGAGCCATAGGAGAGCACAACCAGAGAAGCACCACCGCTTAAAGGTCGAGAGGGCGACAACGGGAGAGCAGCTAACTGGAGAAGCCTTGCGAAGAGGCTGGGCGGCAGCTATGCCATTAAGGGGAACTGGAGGAGCCAAGATGGGTGTATTTAAGGTTTGGGGATCAAGTATTGGGAGGGGGAGGGGAAGTCAGGGTTCAGGAGGGGTAGCCTTATTTGGGTTGGCATGGGAATCAAGACCCAAAAAAAAAACCAAAACTTGAAACTAATAGCTCAATCAGTCCATTAATCAATAGATTAATCCGCCTATTCGATTATAAGCCCGAATATGTATATATGGTTCATTTCTTGACTGTATAGTGCATAGACCGATTTTTGTACCCTCCAAAGAACGGACACCTCCTATACACTGCTCGAGCATTGTTGTATCAGAGGAATGTGCTCAAACGCTTCTAGGGAGATGCTGTGTTGACAGGCACTTATTAATCAGATGCTAGATTCCATCTCATGTTTTGGGAAGCAAGACTCCTATATCACCGTTACTCCCTAACAAAGAACCTTTCTCCTTGCCTCCTAAGGTCATGTGGGGTTTATGCTTTATTCATAATCTTACTCCTAATGGTGGAAAACTAGATCCAGAGGCTATCAAAGCTATTTTTTCACAATAGTCTGCAACATAGGAGTATAAGCATGTTAACCCAACTGCAATGAAACAGCATGTAACCAAGGATGATATCTTCTTTGAGGAAGTTCCATACTTTACCAAGGTTCCTCTTCATGGGGAGACTGTAATGAAGAGGATCTTGTTATTGGCATCTTTGGCAAAAATGGTGATCACACGGAAGGAGAAATTCTACAATTGGTGATGATGGAGATAGTCTACATGGTGGAGATGGGTATGATCTGAGAAACAATGGTAGTGACAAACAGGGGAAGTTTGGCGGCAATGACAGCAAAAACAGAATGTTTGGTACAGCATATCAACATCAAGGGTCCAAAATGAGGCATACCGATACGAATCTTCATTCCCTCTTCCTCCTCATCTCCAAATCTGACACCAAGTATAACTGATACCCCTACTCCCATTTTTTATCTAACGAAGTGGAAGTTGAAGCTGAAGAACAGGCAATCAAAACAATGGAAGTATCACCGCATATGACAGCATCGCCCAGAGATGTCAGAGGATAAAAATTAAATGACCTTAGAGATAATATGCAGAGTCTAACCAAATCTCCATAAGCACACAACCTGAATTGGTGATTTGATCCCAACTATCAATCAAGATTTTGTTGCTAGCTACATCCATGTACATCCCATCAGGATTAAACATAAACAACGCTCAGATCAAATGGTGTTTTATAAATCCAACGGTAAATGATCTGATAAACAACTGCCTCAATGTCATTATCTACCAAAAAAAAAAAAAATGTTATAGAATAAGTCAGCCAACAAAGACAACCTCTGATGTCCTGTTTTGTAGCATGGAAATGGATGAGTATACTTAAAAGCTTTTACCCAATCGGGCAATATTATCCAAATTCTTTTGGCAAGTCAACCAATGTGATATCCCAAGAGCAGCCAGCAGCCATCTTTGTGTAATGCCACCTCAAGCACACCTTCTATTTCCTAGTGCAATTCCCCCTTCTTTAATATCCATTACGCCTTTCAAAGTAGAAAGTTTTTTTTTATTTTTTTCCTTCTTTTTTTTTTTCCATCACCGGTTGAAATCTAAGATAATCAGAAGTAATTATATCAAATCATAAGAAATCAAGGAACCCTTAAACTTTACGTGAAAACCCCACTCATAAAAAACGAGAAAACCACATAATAAGTGTCCCTGTGGGCATGTTTCTTTATATTTCTTCTCAAATGAATAAGTGAGGAGTACACACCTATTTATGAGACACCACACACTAGCAAAAGTCTCACTCCACTATGTGGGACTAAACCACTACACATCTCTCTATACTCCCCCTCAAATCGAAGCATGTAATACTCAGCTTGTAACACAAAAAGATCCACTCTACACAACAGAACATAACCTCTGGATTGATTCTTGCTTGTATGTAGGAACACAGGCTAGAACTGCTAAACGAACTATAGCTGGCTCCGAAAAGAGACATCTCCTTTGAAGACCTGGTACTGGTGACTCTTCATTCAATATCCCTGAAATGGAGTCTTCCTCTGAAGACCTCGAAGCTATATCTTTCACATAGAAATCGATTAAGTCCTTCCTCTGAGGATCTCGAAAATGAATCTCCCTCTCTCTGAAGACCCCGAAACTCTGGACCTTTCAGAGTTATGATTTCTCATGTGATGATCAACTACTAAAAAGTCCATACCAGTATCCGATGTCACCTAAACTGTTGGAGAATGCCATCGTGCCTTAGGACTGCAATAAAGGAACTTCCAAATGGAAGTAACTATAATGGACTTCCACACTCCCCATTTTCTCCCATACTCATAGGAGAAGAAACTAACAAAGAAAAGAATAGTGAAAAGCTTCTCCCCCTCTTCTCTTAAATTCATCATCATTTTTTCTCCTTTTTTTTCCCTTGTACTATTTCTCCAACTTTTTGATTTTTTTTCTCTTTTTCTACTAACCTTTTTCTTCTCTTTGTTTCTCTCAATATCTTTTTTTTTTCTTTTTGAGAAATGTTTAAGTCCAACAATTCTACCTAAAAACAAACCCACCCCCTATCAAAATAGGGGCTCACATCGTAAATTTTGTCCAATTCCCCCCATTTTGTCTTCTTCCTCCCCATCTAAAGGCTCACATCTCATGGGTGAGATGGTTGGTGTGGATAATGGGATCCTCTCTCTCTCTCTCATGGCCATCAAATTCGATGGAGACATTAGTATGCCCTGGATAAAAAAGAAAATCCAAAACTTAGGGTTCAATAGGACCCCAACCACCCTGTTCTGCCACACTCCTTCCACGGCGAACGAACAAGAACTCCTTGATCGGCTCAAGGAAACTTACAACGATGTCGAGCCCATTGTTCCCGCCATGGCCGAGCTCCTCTACGTGCTTCATCTTCCCGAACGGGCCCCCTGTCCTTGTCTTCACATCGAAGATCCCTGCCAAGTGTCATGTGATGCGGAGCATCAGCAGGGTACAATCCTTGGAGGCGATTAGTGTGGCGAAGAGGGAGGCCTCAGCGGCTGCGACGGGGCCCAACACAACCACCAAGAGGGCATCCGCCTGGGGGCTCTTCGACGAGGAAGAGGGTTCCATCAGTAAAAAGTTGTGGTCGATCACCGGGTACTCCAACTTCACCGTCGCCATTATGTCTGTGTTCATCCCTTATCGATCGATCGCTTCCCCTCCGATGATAGATGGATGGATGGATCTGCCCAGGTCACGCCCTCCCTCTTTCCTGCAATTGCAGCCGGCAACGGACAATCCCTTTGCCATGGTCAAGGGGGGCTTCCAAGGGACCTCCTTCTGGACGGGGGGGAGGGTCGATCCAGGGCCTCTACTCGGCAAGGGCCTAGACACGATCGCCATACACGGTGGCGACAGATGTTGCTGCTCGAGGTCCTCCACAAGATCCTCCACGAGGTCCTCGATCTCCAAATGAATCAAAACATTGAAACCCCAACAAACTAATAATAAATCTGATAAAATAAACCCAAGAATCGAGCATGCTCTGATGCCAAGTTGACTTGTATAATAAGAGGAAGCATGATATCAAAAGCATAAAGAAATGAAATGAACACTTTGGTTTTACCTGAAAACCCCACTCACGAAGAACAAAGATAAAACCACAAGAGAAGTGCCCCCATGAGCGTGTTTCTCTGTATTTCTTCTCAAATGAATAAGTAGGGGTTACACACCTATTTATAGGCCACCACACACTAACAAAAGTCTCACTCCACTATACGAGACTAAACCACTACACATTTCTCTCTACATTACTGATCGGAGGTCCTAAATAATCGAAGGATCCGACTCAACAAATTACAAGCAAGCAATCACAAGAAAGAGAAAAATTGGTGACACAATTCCACCGTAAGGGATGTACGTCTGGAAGAAGGGTAGTGCTCCCAAATATCCACTAGAAGTAGCGGTAGTACAATCTCTGGAAGAAGGGTAGTGCTCCCAAATATCCACTAGAAGTAGCGGTAGTACAATCTCTCTTAATTTTTCTGTCTCGGATTACGTGAAGAGCCACCTCGAGGGTCTCCCTTCACTATTTATAGTAAGATCCTTTTCAATGGTCTTTGCGAATTCTCCGACACATCCATAGTCTAGCTATTGATAGCATTGGTAACGCCACCGTTACTACTGACGTGGGCATAGTGGACGTTACCACCGCCTCTCTGACTTCGATCAAACCAGGCCCTCTGGCAGGTTGAGCTTGTTCAGATCTACCTAGATGAAGGTGGATCTAGATCCACCTGAGCATAGGCCGGTCAAGCAAAGCCGGATACGCCTATTTACTCAATATCCGGGTAGCCAGATCCTTTTTTGGGCCTCGTTCGGAGTTTTGAGTCCGAGGGCACTTTTTGCCCCTCATCATATGTCGCTACTCTCTAGCTAACGGCTGTTGCTGAGAGATTAGTTAAAGCACTTAAAACTCCACAGTAAACGATGCCCGCAAATGATTTCTCGTCTGTATTTCAAGCAGAATAAACATTTGCCATGAAGTGGGAGTTGTGATCTCTACGCGAACAAGACACCTTTAGTCATGTGATGAATGACAATGGAGATATGCGTGGAACGTGGGCGTGTACCACCTAGGTTCCTGTTGGCCTTAAAAGGTCAACAAATAATAATTACAGGAAACATGAGTGTTGTTAGTTCAACCTCTCATATATAATATTTTGATGATTTTACAAAATGAAGAAATAGAAATAAAATATAAGCATAGCATATTTCTCTCTATAATAATACAACTGCAAGTTTCATAGAATTTTCCAAGATGGAACATTAAAAGCATGAAGACTAAGTAGCATAAGTATTGTCATAGGTCATAGGCTTTTTTATGTAAACTTTCAAAGGTTGTAATTTTCGTTTTATTTGAGTCTAGAAATGTTGTAAAGAGCCCCCAAACATAACCTATAAATAGCTAACTTAGGCTCTCTACACTTAGGATAAATTAGAAATAAAAACCTAACACTAAGACACTAATCAGAACCTAACACTAACACACTAATCAGACGTCCATAACAACTGTCAGACGTCTAAGTTTCAACTTTAAGACATCTAACAAGTCTTTCAGACGTCTAATTACCTATAGCTCTGCCTTTAGTTTCTGACTTCGTAAACATCAGTCGAAGCAATCTTCTATCAAACACCCATAGCCTCATCTAGACGTCTAATACTTTACCTGGACGTCCTCAACACAACCGTTAGATTAAGCACCATCTTCCTTCTATATATAACGAGCAAAATACTTTTTCAGGCGTCTGAACATGCTTCCAAACGTCTACCTTTGAAACGTTGCTCATTTATTTCTGTGCGTATCTCATTACGAATGATAGATCTTTTGTCAGATATCGTAGCTAAGTCCTTTTAAGTTTCCAGGCATCTAGGGAATCCCATAGACGTCCATACAGATGTTTGTTCCTTCAAAGCTAGAACCCTATTTGGATCTGGTCAAAACAGGAACGAATCCAGACATAATTAGATGTCCAATAATTTTATCAGTCGTCTTATGTGAAAACATCAGACGTCCTTGTTTAGATCCAAAGAAACCAGTACAGCCTGGCCAATAATATTAGACGACTATAATTGTAATCAGACGTCTGACCCTAAAATTAGACGTCTAATATTACGATCAGACTCATCATTACCCTAATTTGAGGTGGATTTCATCCCAATCTCTTGGGATTTGCCTCCAACGGCTAGATCTCTCCCAAGTGTTCTTGAAGGTTCCAAACTTACCTATAAATAGACTACAATCCCTCTTAGGCAAAATACACCTCTTGAGATTCAATTCCCTTAGAAAAATCACTTGCTCACTGCTCTTAGCTTCCCCTTGCCCTTGTGCTGTGCCAACACTCTGATCAAAGGGCAAACCCACACTCCCAGCTCACTCCATTCTGCAAATTCTCAGGGAGTTCTCTTTATGCTTAATAGATAAGAAAGTAATTAAAGTATTGGGGTGCTCTATAAGTGCTATTTTAATTCTTACTTTTGTACTTTGGGTATCCGGCCTATCAGATCCCCATCTCTTCATTGTGAAGGAAGAAACCTCCATTTAGGGATCGGAGGTGGGACTTGTAATTGAGGTGCACTACCCTCGTTTAAGTAATGTGATTAGTAGATTGATCACCTTGTGATCGAAAATCCTAAGTCAAGGAATTGGCTTAGGTGGTGATTTTCACCCATCTTAGGTTTCCGCCTAAAAATCTGATACCACTTTTTGTGATTGAATTTTTGTATTACAATATTTAATAAATTCACTATTCACCCCCATCTAGTGCAATTTCAAGTGTTCCACATGGCTTTGGACTGACCTTAAGAGGTCAGTATTATGTAGAGAGAACGCAGGTGTTTTCCACCTGAATTCCTACCGGCTTGAAAAGGCGATGTTCTAATAAATGGAACGTAGGCGTGTTCTCCTGAGTTCCTGTCGACCTTAAGAAGTTAGCATATAATGTTGTGAACGTAGACATCACCGCCCAAGTTCTTGCCAACCTTTAGAAGCTAACATCCAAGGTAATAATGTGATGCAAGCGTCACCTTCCGTGAGTGGTGGTCAACCACTGTTGGAATTAAGTTTTGTCGTGTAGTGTGATAAGATTGGCATTAATTGCCATCATGATAAGGAATTATGACCTCAAATATCTCACTTGTCCGCAATGTGATCGTTGTTACTGCGGCGATTGATACGCGTGCAGTGGCATTAAGTGCCCTAAATGATGACCGAAGGTCACTTCAATTTAGGTGGGGTTTTTTGAAATCCGCACCGCAATCTACAAGATTTTGTTGTTTTGAATTCTGTGCATCGCAAGGGGGAACCACCCTCAAAGGTGGTTATAAATAGGGGTGGGTCACACCTAATGGCTCACCTACCCTCTTTACTGCGGCCAAAAGACTCGTAAGTCGTCCTCAACTACTCTTCCAACGAGCATGTGAGAGCTGTTCGTCGGAACACCGTATTTAGAGTAGCCAAAGACTAAACATGTCTGAGCTCGCGGGCAAGTGTAAGTCTGCCTCATCCTCATCCGACATTTCGGATGAGACAAGGTCACTCTATACTTTTCCAACCGACTTTCATAGCCAAAGCGCCATTAAGGTGTTTCTGAACACTTATGAGCTAGGAGAGTTCCTTTCCAAGCTTGTGGGATCGAAACCCACCTGTGTTCAGACAGGACGAAGATGTTTATCATCTGTAGATAAGCCACAAAACACAGACTACGAGTACCATTAAATTCATTTTTGGTTCCCTTCCTTTCATATTATCACCTCGCCCCTTCTCAACTAAGCCTCAACTATTGGCCCATCCTCAACATCTTTATCGTTATTTGTCTTCATCTGGGGATTGCTCCCTATCCAGGCATTTTCTACCTAATTTTTAGGCTCATGCCCCTTAAAGTTAAAAGGAGCAAGCCCCCTTCTGGGACTATACCCTGTACAGCTGAAATACTAGATACCGAATTGTTGATCTCCCCGATAGTTTAAAGAGGCAAGACCATCGTTTCTTTTTTCTTTGCAATATTGAGGACTTGACCGTCCCTTACACCTGACAAGGCCTACCTGAGAGGGACTTGCCACCTAAAGCCGAGGAACTCAACCTATCTGCGTAGGCAGACACAAACAAGGTGATGTAAATATATTTCTATCACATAAACCGTCTATTTATGAATGTTCTTAGGTATACAGTTGCATCATACATTATAAATATTGCATAACAAGCATTATCTTGCATTTAGGTTAGATTCTATAAAATTTAAGTTAATTTTCTCTTTTTGTGGTCAAGAAATAAAGCAATACATTATCAGGGCCCCAAATTGAAGATCCATCTGTACGGATCTAATCAGGGCAACGATTAGAGTTCAATGACTCTAAGATCGCTCCGATCAAACTTCCGTACCATCAGATACAGTCCGAGAAAGATCAGAGGTCAAGGGACAAGGTGATGTAAATCCATTCTTCAAACGACAAATCCGACGCATGAATGGGTTCATATCGACGATCACAGCCCAACGAAAAAATCAATACAATCCGACATCCGTGACACCATCTACAAGACACAAAAGATGGACGACCAAGATCGTCCCACGTGGCACCATCTCAGTCGCCCACATTGGCTAAAAGCGCCCGCTCCCTCTCTCCTCAACCATGCGATCAGATCTGAGCCATTGGACTGCCATCCAACCATGGTCGCGTGTGCATTAAAACGTGCACGCGCCTCAAATGGGGACGCAGTGCGTTGGGCGGAGGCGCTACGCAAAGGCGAAGGCACAAGTTCGAGCCTCTTCAAGCGCTCAAATCGATCGCAATTGGGCGCGGGCAAAATGCGCCCATTGGATGCAACACAAGCGGTGGATGAAGCGACGACGAAGCACCATCTGGGCACCTCATCATGCACGTGCAATCAGACGCACGTTTGAACGCCCGATCGCACGTAGGGATCTTGCGTTCGAATAGCTATGAGCGCACAATCGTGCATATGCGTTGAAGCATGGGGAGAGACGCAGCGTGCGCGCGACCTATGCCTACATTCAGTGGCTTTAGTGACGCTTAAATCCGTCACTAAGCGTCACTGAAGACCCTAAGTTAATGTTTTTAAACATAAAATGATCAAATTGCCCTCAATCCCTACAACTATAAAAGAAGATCCCTACCACTCGAATCCATCATCCCTTCCTCTCCTCTTACCCCCTCCAAAGCTCTAAGAGCTTGTCCCAAACCCGGGATACTGCTCTAGAGTTAAAAATATAATTTTTCCACATTCTTATCCTATTCGTAGAGCATTTTGCGGTGGTCCTCTCACCGTCATTCGGGAAGCGGATCTCACTGCAACATCACCTTGCCCTGTCCTCCACTGTCCGTCATCGTTCTCCTTCATCCCACATCTCACCACCTTCATCTGGGCGCTCCGTTAACGCGACTCGTCCTCGAAGCAGCCGTCAAGAAGGATAACTACTCTCCATCTTTTTACTGCTTTCTAGAGTAGATTTACCGCTTTCTAGTTATAAGATTTTCTACTTTCTAGAGTAGATTTACCGCTTTCTAGTTGTTAGATTTTCCGCTTTCTATTGTAGTGGTTAGTTGTAATAGACATCATTCTGTAATTATGAAATCAATATTTATTCTATCTCTATTTTATCTTTATTTATAATATTCTCTTCTATTCATTATTATTTAAATGAATATCTAGTTTAGATTAAATTTGACCAGTTAATCTGCTTCTTGACAATAAAACAAACACGATTTTTAATCAAATGTCCGCCTCATTATGTTCGACTTGGAATTCCTTTTGAGTTTCAGTAAAATTTATATATTGATGATTTTTCTCGTAAATCGCACTACAACGACGAATTTTCCACACCAACATTTTGACGCTGTTGCCGTGGATATTCTTCTCTGAATTATTTTGTCAGCTCCGTAGATTTTTTTTGTTTTCTTTTTATTTATTAAAAAAATTATGAAATTAGGAGAGAGAACTTGGACTTTAGAAATTTTCAATCTTAGAGAATAAAACTGTATGACTTAAACACTTAAACCCTTCAGGTCTTCGAACTTAATCAGCACGGATGTCAACTAAAATGTTGATTTATTTTTTAAGTCTTCGCTAATCTAAATATATTTCTAATTTGATTAAATAAGTTAAAGTGATAAGTACACGACTTATCAACCCGCCCTCTGATTTGAGGACACTTTAAATCTAGCATCTACACACTTTTCACACTGACTCGTTCGGCGATTTTAACGGAAATTAGGTAACTAATGAACCTTCTAGAGTGATATGACTGGCAAGTTATCGTAGGTAACAGTCCATTGGTAGGTTGTCCAGAGTCCAATCACACGACCATTCTTTTCCTGCTGCCTTTAAGTAAATTTTAGATCAAGGAAGCCACCTACATAAAAAAATAGAAAAATATTCAAAAAGAAAAGAAAAAATAGAAAAGGAGAAAAGTAAAGAGAAAAAGAAATAAACCACACTTCACCGCACAAGTATGCTGGCAAGTTATCGTGAGTAATAGCCCACTTGTAGGTTATCCAGATACCAGCTAAAGAAATACATGTATAATTCCAAAATACTTAGCAAGAAGCGGAAAAGTAAAATAAACCGGGGAGATATACATTCCGTTCGCCCTTGTGTAGATCCCATGAAAATACAAATAGGGAGAGCTACCGGTCGAATAGATGCACCTTTAGGTATAATTTCTTTTCAAGGTCACCTACAGAAGTAGAAACCCGAAGTCCGTTCTAATCGTCGATTAGTGATATCACATTTCACATATAAAGATGCTTAGAACTTAAAGTTCTCTTCGTGTCTTGGGTGGGTTGAGTGGCTGTAGAAAGCTGATCCGAAACCCTAAACTCAAAAATTCAAAAAAAAAAAAGGAAAGGAAAAGATCCTTCTTTGAATAAGGCAAGGGCTTGATACGATCTGCATTTTGACAATCACCCGGACGCTAATGCATCTCTGTAGTTCAGGTTTTAGTTGAAATCTCCAAGTATTGAAAAATAACTATTGCCCAATAAATTTGGCCTAATTCTCTTATAAATAGCATGTAGTTTTGCTAGGAACTAGCAAAAGATAGACATGGGGGTGTGATATAAACACATTTATATCACATAAATCGTCTATTTATGCATGTTCTCAGGTATATAGTTGCATCATACATTATAAATATTACATAACATGCATCATCTTACATTTAGGTTAAATTATATAAAATTTAGGTTAATTTTCTCTTTGTGGTCAGGAAATAGGACAATATCTTATCGGGGCCTCGGATTGAAGATCCAACCGTACGGATCTGATCAAGACAACGATCGGAGTTCAACCACTCTAAGATCGCCCCTGATCAAACTTCCGTAACATCAGATGCAGTCCGAAAAAGATCAGAGGTCAAGGGACCAGGTGGTGTAAATCCATTATTCAGACGACAAATCCGACCGCACGGATGGGTTCAAATCAATGATCGCAGCTCAACGACTTGAAAATCAATTAAATCCGACATCCGTGGCACCATTTACAACACACCAAAGATGGACGACCAAGATGACGCCATGCCATCTCAGCCGCCCACACCATCCAAAGGCACCCGCTCCCTATCTCGTCAACCTTGCGATCAGATCTGGATCGTTGGATCGCCATCCTACGACCATGGTCCCGTGTGCATTAAAACATTCTCGCTCCTCAAACGCGAACGTAGCCCTTTGGGTGAAAGCGCTACGCAAAGGCGAAGGTACCGGTTCGAGCCTCTTAGAGTGCTCAAATCA
This sequence comes from Thalassia testudinum, assembly GCA_037157565.1. Classification (NCBI taxonomy): domain Eukaryota; kingdom Viridiplantae; phylum Streptophyta; class Magnoliopsida; order Alismatales; family Hydrocharitaceae; genus Thalassia; species Thalassia testudinum. The sequence continues at coordinate 194,297,895 of JAZHRO010000036.1, forward strand.
ACAAGCGGGAACGGGCGAAATTTACCCGTTGGATGAGGCACAGACGGTGGATGAAGTGACGACGTGGCGCAATCTGAGCGCCTCATCACGCACACGCGATCGGACGCACGTTTGAACACCTAATCGCACACAGGCGAGCGATGAGGCGCGATGACTTCTAGGCGCATATGCGTTGAAGCGCACGATCATGCATATGCGTTGAACCGTGGGGAGAGGATGAGGCGCAGCATGCGGGCAACTTATGCCCACATTCAGGGCCTTTAGTGACGCTATCCGTCACTAAAGAGCCTAAGTTAATGTTTTTAAGCATAAAATGACCAAATTGCCCTCAATCCTTACAACTATAAAAGGAGACCCCTACCACTCGAATTCATCATCCCTTCCTCTCTTCTCTCACCCCCTCCAAAGCTCTAAAAGCTTCTCCTAAACCCAGGATGCTCCTCTAAAGTTAAAATTATAATTTTTCCACCTTATTCCGTTCGTGGAGCATTCTACAGTGGTCCTCTCACCACCATTCGGGAAGCAGATCCCGCTGCAACGCCCTGCCCCGCCTTCCGTCATCCGTCGTCGTTCTCCTTCATCCCACATCTCACCACTTTCATTTGGACGCTCAATCAAGCGGCTCATCCTCCAAGCAACCGTCAAGGAGGATAACTTCTCTCCACCTTTTTACTACTTTCTAGAGTAGATTTACCGCTTTCTAGTTGTAAGATTTCTCGCTTTATACTGTAGTGGTTAGTTGTAATAGACATCATTCTGTGATTATGAAATCCATGTTTATTCTCTCTATTTTGTCTTTATTTGTAATATTCTCTCTTCTATGCATTATTATTTAAGTAAATATTTAGTTTAGATTCAATTAGACTAGTTAATCTACTTCGTGACAATAAAACAAATGCGATTTTTAATCAAACATCCGCCTCCCTGTGTTCGACCCGGAATTCCTTTTGAGTTTCGGTAAATTTTATATGTTGACAGTTTTTCTCACAAATCGCACTACAACGAGTTTTCAAACTCAAATACATTTGCTACGATTTTCCGCACCAACACAAGGTAATGAAGTTCGGGCCAATTGCTTGCTCGAAACTCAGGCGAGATGAAGTTATGGAGGCATTGTCGTAGGTCACAGATGTCTATCCCACTCCACGTAAGCTGAGGGGTAATAGCTTTTTAGAAACCATATTTCCTCAACCCTTTACTTAACTTGATGTTTGCTTGGTAGCAACTTTTGGGCGATTTGCCCGCCCGGATACCCCCAAGCGTCGAGGCAATAGCTCCAACCACCGCAGATCTCGGCACGAGGAAAGACCACAAGAGCAGGGTGAAGGGAGTCAATCCTCTCGCTCGCACGAGACAAAGAGGAAGGTAGCAGACGAAGAGGATGAAACGTCAGGAGTTCCCCTAAACACCTAAGGGGAGAACCAGCGGCGAGAGAACCAGCAATGCCTACCTCTGCGAACTTAGGTGGGATTGAGACAGAGGGCTCGATGATCCCATCTCTTCTGTCTAACCCGCCTGAGTCGATCATTCTAAGTGACTTCCCACTTGAGGACCCGGCAGAGGTGGCCTAAATGGGGAGTACTACTCCACCCATCCAGTCCGCTGGCATCTTCGCTCAGCTGGCGCAGGTGGCTGTCACTTGGGGCTTCTTAAGTGGCAGCGTGTTCACACAGCCCTACCCCAGGTGGAGCTCGACGAAGACGAGGGTAATGGTGCATCCCTCTGACGTGGAGGTCAGGGTATGATAGGCCAAGCAATCAGGTCCACAAGGGGATCCATACTAGAGTTGGCTACTGAGGGCCCCACGTCGAACCGAATGACACTAATTCAGGTGGGAACTTCGAGCAGTGCCCCCCACCTGGAGCAACAAGCGCTTCGCTCCTGAATGATGCCCTATTCTGGGCGACCTCCTGTCAAAGGGAATGAACTTCAACCACGTGTTCTATTACTATTCACACGAGGTAAGTTATTTTCTGTTAAACCTTTAATTTCTAATTTTTTTTATAAGACCTTAAGCCTCATATCCTCCGACTGTTATTCATGATAGGTTGAAATGCTTGGAATCTTCTGTCCCGAGAAAGCGCGCCAACGACCATCACGGATCCTGGCATCTCTACTGAGGCAACTGAGATGGCCGTGAAATGGGTTGTCACCGCACGGGCGAAGCAGAGGAATCTTGCCCATCTATTCGCGGAGAAGACTGCCACCCGGAAGAAAGCAGAAAAGGCCGCAGAGTATGCTGCGCGAAAGCCACGCTCGCAACAACTGGTGATCAGCCAATTAACCCGGCTGCAAAAGGAGTTGAAGAAGGCCCACCAACGCCTGAGACTTGCCAGGTACACTGGTGACAAGCTAGAGCAGCACCTTATCAAGATCCATAAGAGATCTCACAATGCTGCAAGATTTATCCGAGCACCTAGAGTCCTATACCAGCATACTATCTTTGAAGGAGATGCAAGTATTCAAGGTTAAGCACTCCTTGTCTATAGAGAGGTACGAGATAGCTCTTAAAGAAGAGTGCCTTCTCCTGGGCGTAACTATTGACGAGCTTGCTCATCTGAAGGCAAGCCACGAGAAGGCGGAAGTAGCTGTGAACAGCCTGAGAGCCGACCTCGCCAAGGCCCGTCAGCTCGTAGAGAAGGGAAAAAAGCTGCTAGAACTAGAGAGCATGACGTAGTCGGAGCTCAGCCCTAAGACAGTGATGGGCTTCTTTGCCTCTGATCCGTCTCTGGAGGAGGGCAAGGAGATGATCTCGAAGATCAGCAAATATATCCTTGCGGCCGCACAATCCTTGCTGGGGGACAAGAAGACGTCAATGGAGGAGCTGTGCACCTGGTCCATGGACCAATTCATGTCCGAGTTCGATTAACAAAAAGCTGACGGATCGATCGTCGACAAGGCTCTTATTGAACCGTCTGAAGATCAGCCGACTCCTCAGGAGGAGGTAGACCAGCCGGGTCTGTCTGGAGCCACAGAGCCGCCAGCTCACCCCAACAGCCCATCCCACACAACCTCATCATCCCTTCCAACTCCTGGAGTTGATATTTTTGAAGACTAAGAGTGAAACCGCTTGGTGTGAAGAGTGTTTCTTTCCCTTTACTAACTTTTCCTCCTTTTTTGTGGACCAACTGTATGTAATGGTCCCGGGGAATGCAACAGACAACACTTTTAATGAAATAAAAAGAAAAGTTTTTATTTTCATTTTCTTTTCTTTTTATACATGATACAAGCGTAAATTACTCACATGCCAAATACAAGAAATTGATTTGCCACCTTGGGTTTACAATTAGTAAAAGCACCTTTTCTTACAAATTTTATATGGTCCCTCCCATGGGACATCTAACTTCCCGTTCGAATGACTAAGCATGGAGACCCCGATCTTACACAAGACTAAGTCTCCTTCGGAGAACTTCCGCTTGCACACCCACCTGTTATAGGCAGTCACAGTGGCTTCTTTATACTTCAGCGTTGCTTCAGATGCTTCCTCCCTTAGCTCATCCACAAGGTCCAAGGCAAGGCAGACTTGGTCGTCATTGGAGGCGGGATCATAGAATTATGTCTGATAAGTCGAGAGGACCATCTTTATAGGTAGTCGATGCTTCCCAGGAGGTTGAATAGTGTGTGACCTGTGGAAGTCCTTTGGCATATCAAATAGCCCTATAGCACATCCAACAACTCGTCCGCCCGTCTCCCTTTGGCTCAATATAGTCAACGCTTCCCGAGAGAACCGTCTCTATAGGTAACCAGACTTCCATGTCATAGACCATGCTGAATTGTGTGACCTATGTAAGTCTTTTGGCACATCCTATAGCCCCATAGTACATCTGACATCTCGTTTGCCTATCTCCCTTTAGTTGAATCGATTCGGCACTTTAGCACTAAGATGATGGTACGATTTGTTACCTCTGCCTATCCATTTGCTTTAGGATGACCCACGAATGTGAAACATAGGCGGATACCCCAACTGTTGCAAAATTTTTCAAACTTTTTGCAAGCGAACTATGTGCCATTGTCTTTGACAATGTGCTGAGGTATCCCAAACCGAGCTAAATGTTTTTCCAAACAAAAGAGACAACTCTGTCAGCTATCGGACTAGCCATGGTTTCAGCCTCGATCCACTTAGAGAAGTAGTCCACTGCCACAAGTATGAATCTTTTCTGAGGTGGAGCTGGCGAAAAAGGGCCTATAAAGTCCATATCCCTACTTTGCAAAGATAATGGTGGCATGATAGGTACTAACTTTCCATGTGGCAAGTGGTACAGGGTTAGCAAACCGCTGGCACTTATCACACTTGAGCACAAATTCTTTACATTGCTGCTTCATTTGGGACCAAAAATACCCCGCATGGAATAGTCAGGCCAAGAGATCCTTATACCCTTTATAGTTCCCGCAAATGCCACCATGGGCTTCTTGGAGACCCTGAGATACCTCATCTTTTATAAAGTAACGCAACAAGAGGGTGGAAAACCCCCACTTGTACAATTGCCTGTCTATCAAAGTATATCTAGAAGTTTTCAGGCAAAATGCCTTGGGTCGTAGTTCCCTTGGAGGTAGCTCACCACTGGTCAAGTAAGTGATGATAGGCGTCATCCATGATGAGAATTGCTCTATCGTGAACATCTTGGGAGCAAGCACTATTGGTTCCTTCAAAGTTTGGAGACAAATATCCTCCTACTCAAGAGGAATTGCTGAAGCCAAGTAGGCCAATGCATCCGTAAGGGGATTGTCGAATCGAGGTACCTGCCTGATCGAGACGGTCCTGAAGTCCAACAAGTCCTCCTTGACCTTGTCGATATACAAGATCATGTGTTGGATCCCTAGCTTGGTACTCACCATTAACTTGATTGGCGACCAACTAGGAATCAGTGTAGACTTCCAACGAGGAGACACTTCTTAATTTGGCCACCAGAATGCCGGCTAGCATCGTCTTATATTCCACCTGATTATTGGATGCTAGGAAGACCAATTTAATAACGTACTTATGAATAACGCCGTCTGAGGCGATCAAGGCTATGCTAACCCCAAACCCGACTGTCATAGACGAACTGTCAACATACAACTTCCAGGAAAGAGTGAGGGAGGCATACGGGTCTGTAAATTCCACCACAAAGCCTGCCAAGACTTTGATAAACGTCAATTTATCATCATTCTTATGCATTAAAACAAACCTAGTGCTTAGGATTTTGCTCCGCAAACGGATTTTTGGGTTGCATTTAGGCATAAATTAAGTTAGGCATGCATTTTACTTTTTATTATCTTTTTAATGTGTTCTTGTGAGTTTTAGGGATATACAATTTTACATATCCCTAAAACCTTAGCACTCAAGAAGGAAACAAGTAAAGGAGAAGCCCAAACCAGCTGGAACTCAGCTTTATCCAGCTCACCATAGTTGGAATCCAACTCACTTGAACTAGAGTTAACTCATCCTAGCTCCATCCAGCTCATCTCAGCTGAATGGCAGCTCAGGAGAGTTCATCTTAGCTTACCCTAGCTTAAGTCAGCTCAGATCCAGCTCAACTTAACTAAGTCTAGCTCATCCCAGCTCCCATTAGTTCACTGGGAGCTTTAGCTAGCTCAGCTCAATTGACTGGAGTTTACCTCATCTCAAGACCAACTATATCCAACTCCACTCAACTCCAGCCAACTGAAGATAACTTCATCTTAGCTCAGGAAGCTCAAGTCCAACTCTCGGAAACTCAGCTTGGCTCAACTTAGTTGAGCTAAGCTACCTTAGCTACTCCAACTAACTGGGTCCTCCCCGGGAACATCAAACTCAACTCACCTCAGCTCATTTCAGCAAAAGTCAGCTTGCTTTAGCTTGGCTTAGCAGCTAGCAAAGAACCAGCAAGATAAGCCAGCTAAAGTAACTCCATGACACCCTCTTCAGCAGCTGCCAACTCCACTTCAGCTCCATACTTCTCCTATCCAGCTCTTCTTCTCAAACCCTAGCTCCAATTGCCTCATCCTCTACTCCCTACTAGCTAAGCTAGCTTACCTTAGCTTAGCTTAGTTAGGTTTCAGCTCCCTTAGCAATCCACTACCCTAATACCTTACCTAACTAGCTCCACCAATTAAACACTACCTAAGCCACCTAAGCTAGCTCCGCCCTACTCCTTTTGGCGCCACCACCTAACCACCTTTTCACCCCATCACCACCACCAAAAGGCATTAATTTTGGTGTCAAAACCTAACCCTAACTACCCCCCTTTTGGTGCCAACATCCAACCCCCAGATCCACCATACACCTACCCCTTCCAAGCCTCATCCACCCTACACATACCCCCCCTTCTAGAACCCCAAGTTGGCGTCACCTAACCCCCTTCCAGAAGCCAAAAATGGCGCCAACTCTAGGTACCTTTTGGCCACCATAACCACCCACTTAACACCCTTTAAGGTGGTGCCAAATAATCTCCACCATAGGATCACCAACCACCTCCATCAAATCATCCAAGCCATCCATTCCAAGAGCCCCCTATACCCCCATCCTACTCTATAAAAAGACCCTTAACCACCACCATTTTCCCCATCCTCCATTAGTGTTAACTCTACCCTATACCCACCTACAACTCAGAGCCAAGGAAGGAGGAGAAGAAGATTAAGGGGGCACTCTACCTGCCCCATTGGTACCTTCTTCGCCTTCTCACTTCTTCCTTGTGCCATGCCAAGGAGGAGCATTCCACCACTTGAAGGATGGCCAGGCATTGAAGGAAAAAGGGTGGTACACGCCCACCCTTTGGAGGAGCCATTAGGGTGCACATCCCCCCTTGGAGAGCATAGGGCATGCCCCCTTTGAGGGCTTGTCTTGAAAATCTTCACCTTAAAGGAGCTTTACAAGGAAAGAGTTGGAGGACTTCTTCTCAAGCCCGAGAGCTACTAGGCTTGGAGCAAGAAGCCTCTATCTCTTCTTCACCATCACCATCATCATCATCAGGAGGACTAATGTTTTTACTTTTTGTATTTTTGATTTCTAGTAGTAGAAGCATTCCTCTACTAACGTTTTGTAAAATATTTTTTCTCCTCTAATAAAGTTGCCTTTTTCTTAATTGTGTCTCGCAATTTTACTTTTACCTTACTGTAATCACCCCCTCTCTCTAATTACTTTAGGTTTCCACCTACATAGGGTGAGCTTAGCGAGAAGAATTACTTGTCACTTAGGTTTTAATTTAGTAATTTTAGGTGTTAGTCACCTTCACGTCATCAAATCCGTGTTGCTTTAGTTATTTCAAACTATAAAAATTACATATTTGAAAACAACGAAAAGAAAGTTGATTTCCATTTCCGAGCAGGAGATTCGATTTTGCAACATATTGCCTTCTTGGACGACCCTAGATACTTCCCTATCTAGGTTTAAAAATTTAAAAGCGAAGCGATTTTACGCGTTGTAACGACTTATAAAAACCTAATTTTACAAACCGCGTAAAAACATGATCAGACTTGCCCCTTGATTGATCTCCGCAATTGGTGTTGAACATCAAATTCCACCTATTCCATAGTTCATTTTATCTATCATGCTAACCCGTAGGCTTATGTAACATTCGTCGCAGAGGGTAGTTGGACAAAACTATTATAGTATGTGCTTGGAAGTATGTGTGTAACTTCCTGACATCGTTCACCAAGGCTAATCCAAGCTTCTCAATGATCGTATACTTAGCTTCTGTGTCTTGATAGGTCTTGCTGATGAAGTACACTGGTCGTTGCCACCCATCTCGTTCATCGACTAAGACAACACTAATGGTAATGGACGCCACCAGGTATAAGCAAAGGGATTCCCCAGGTGTAAGCCGTCAAGATGAGAGGACTTCTGAGAGCTTCTTTTACTTCCTCTAAAGCCTTCTGGCAATAAGGCCAATGGGCAACAGTGTAGCCCTTGCCCTTTTTGATGCACTCAAAGAAGGGAAAGCATTTATCAAAAGATCGAGACAAGAATCGTCCTAAAGAAGCAATTTTATCAACTAATGATTACATCCCTTTCAAGGTACTTGACAGTTCCAAGGCTATGATCGCTTAGATCTTGTCGGGGTTGACTTCGATTCCTCTACTAGAAACTAAGAACCCCAAGAATTTTCTGGTTGAGACCCTAAATACACACTTCTCAGGGTTCAGGCGGTGACAGATGTTCCTTAAAACTTGAAGCACCTCTGGCAAAATGATGGCATTGCCATCATTCATTATAGCTAGCCTAATTTTGCTAAGTCATAAGAATAAATACACCTAAATTATACATAAAAGGAGTATAATTCAATCAAGAGAGATTAGAGGGGAAGAATCATCAAACGAACCCAAAAGGTAGCTAAATAGGCACAAAACAGTCAATATAGGATTTTCTCTTAAAATCAAGCTATAAAAATAATGATTAAACCCTAATTTTGGCCTAACTCAAATTAAAAAGGTTCCAACAAAAATAAATGTAGTCTAAAAATCATTTTAAAATATTTTATAAGATTTGGCACAGTAAATTTGATAATCGGAACTCATTTTGACTTAAAATAGAATTGTAGATGGAAATTTAGTACATTTTAGGTCAAGATGTAAATTAACCATACAAACAACATTAAATTCCCTATGTTATAATTAAGCTACCATAAAAAATTGGACCGATTTGGACCTTATTTGCACCTACTTTATATTTTAGTCCTCAACTTTCACAATCTTTTCAAAATGATCCAAAACCATTACTTTCAAGTCCTTTCTCTTGCATAACGATCCCCGACTGACCTGACATTAGCCGCCTTCCTCCTCAGGCCATCGTTGACGAAGCTCCGCATCGTGATTCGAGCACAAATCGTGGCCAACCAAGGCCACGGCTGCCCTCGCAACTTGAAGAGGAATTGTTCCTCTCGACATTCCGCACCTGCCGACAATTGTTTCGCTGTCAATGTCGCCTCTACGGCCCTATCTCGATGGTCAAAGCCGGTGCGGCTGTTGCGAGCTCTCCGAGCATTTCTCGCAACCACATGCCCTCAAATGCTCCAGCATAGGTCTATAAAAACCCATGATCGAATTCCGAAGTGGCTTGTCTAGAAATCACATGCACTTCCCTCCTTTCTCCTATGCACACCGCCATCAAAGGACCTCGGAGCTTCCCTCGACACCTTCATTCACCGCTCTCTCGCCAAAATTGAGAGAGGGCTTTCGCTCTCCACCCTCGCACGAAGCTTCACGCGAAGCTTCAGAGCTTCCCACCTCCACTTCGATTTCGCCCCCAAATTCGTCGTTGGTTGCCTACCACCACCACCGGCCTCCTCGCCTCCTTTCCAATAAAAGTAGGGCTTTTACTCCCTTACTCTATCTCCTTAATTTCCTCTTTCAACCTCGTTTTCACCGTCACCGACCACCGCCACTTGAAGCTCCAACGAGCTTCATCGCCACACCTCCATACACGACCAACCACCTAATAGACTTAGGGCTTTGCTTCGGGGCTTAACCCCAAAGCTTTTAAACATAATTTGGAGTCAAAAGACCCCATGTGTTGTTTGCAGAACATTACCGAATTTCGTCGTCTTCTCCATCTCCAACAATCGCCTCCAGTCACCTCACTACTCCAACCACCAAGTTGTAACCTTCAGGAGAGAGGCGAGTACCTTATGAGCTCTCTCTACCTTTCACCAGACTTCCCCAACCATTAATGCTCCATGCCGGCCAAGCTCCAGCGACCTGCACCAGCTGTGAAGAAAAGGTCCAAGAACCTTCATACAGAAAAAGGACCTATTGGCAAATATTCTTAGGGACCCAACTGCAAAAATCAATGACCTAGTCGCATCAGTGCAAGGGCAAATCTAAAAGTCTCCTTGATTTGACTTCAACTTATTTCTGAAGTGAATTTTACTGCAATATATTTTTGAACATTTTATTAAAGTTCCTTTGTGCTTAATTTGATAAATACTTGATTATCATTTATCATTAATTTTTATTAAGCTTTTAACAATTTTTTTGCACTCAATACATTCTCTATTTTCTATAATTCAAGTGCATTTTTCCTAATTTCACCCATAAGTTCACTAAAATCATTTGTACAAAATCAAATAGTGATATTGCGCATTTTTGCTTTGAGAGACAACCTCAGATTTCTCTTTTAATTTAAGCATAAAAAAATTTAAATGGTAATTCGCTTTGATCACCTATACTACGACACACGTTTTAAAAACCCGATTGAAGCATGTTTAACACCAAAATTCTAAATGTTGAAAGAAATTTGATCCCTTCATAAGCATATCATCTATGTACACTTCAAATGACTTTCCTATTAAATGAGAAAAAATCATATTTACAAGACGTTGATAAGTTACTCCAGCATTTTTCAAGCAAAAAGATGTGACTATATACTAAAACAAACCTCTATCTGTTAAAAACGAGGTATAAGGCCTATCTGCCGAAAGAAGGCTGATATAGTGGTACCCTTTGTAGGCGTCCAGGAAGAACATGTGGAATTGACCACTAGAGGAGTCCATCAAAGCGTTCACCCTTGGTAAGGGGAATTCATCCTTCGGGCAAGCTTCATTGAGGTTGGTGAAGTCCACGCACATTCAACATTTTTCATTGGCTTTCTTCACCATAACCGCATTTAAGAGTCATGTCGGGTACAAGGATTATTCGATGAAACCGACTTGAATGAGCTTCTGGACTTCAGCTTCGACCGCCTGCCATTGCTCGGCTAACTTACGCCTACACGCCTTTTTGACTGCCCGGGCACCTGCCTCAATGTTGAGGTGATGTTGAATTAAGGGTGGATCTACCCTAGCAGGTCATTGGCAGACCAAGCAAATGCGTCAATGTTAGTCCTCAGCAAGAGTAGCAGCTCCTGAACTTCGGATGGATCAAGGTTCGCTCCAACTTTGACGAGCTTAGAAGCGTCGTCAGGGTACAGCTGGATAGCCATGACTGAAGAGCCCGGTTGGAGTTCCAAAGTCACCGGTGGATCAGTCAAATTTACTTCCTGCTGTATAGCCTGAACTTGGTTTCTCTTCCCCATTTCTGTGGTTTGGGGGTCTTAGCTCCATGGATCATTCCAACTCGATCCTTAAGAGTTCTCACCCGACCGTTTGATCCCCATGTACTATTCCCACTCAAGGAGTTTAGAAAAGCATGAATTGGAAATATGAAGATGGGATTTAGCAAAAGACGTGAGTCGTTGGCGGCCCATGATGTCATCAAATGCCGCCATCAACCCAGCCACTATGAACGTAACTGTTCCGTTGAGATGCCTGTCCTTGTCGCAAACAGGCAAGGGAAGGCTGATCTCCCCTTTGACATCACCTTGTGATTGTCGAACCCCACAACTTGATGAGTTGACAGGGAAAGATGCTCTTCCTTGAAACCCAACCTTAGTAATGTCCTCAAGAAGAGAACATCTACGGTGCTGCTATCATCCACAAGAAGACTAGGTTGTAACTATCCTGCTAATAGGAGCATCACCAACAGCAGGTCATTGCGCTCTACCAGATTTGGTAGAGAGGCAAACAGGTTGGAAGGCGCCTACTTAACAGTACATATCTTACCCCATTAAAGAGTAGGGAACACACTATAGGCTGTGGACCCGGAGACAGTGAGTTGCTGACTCGGGGCAGCGTTGACACCGAAAATGACCTCAACCTCCGTGCCGGCAGGCAGCAAGAGATGAGTATCCTGGGGCAACCGCGACCAAAGCTACCAAAACCTGGTAATGGTACTCTGTCGGGAGGAGCGAAGGCAAGACCGCCTGCTTAATCTGGTTGGCCGTTGTCCTATCGAGCTCGTGGTCCTCGACAAGAACCGTGTTGACTCCACAGAAGCTGCTGGAGCTTCTCCTTGTGGTAGTCTTCTGGACCCTCCATGGGTCTCTTGCCCTTGTCAAGGCCCTCATTTCACCTGACGAAATAAGCCAAATTTCCATGCCAAATCTAAAACTCCATATAGTCGCGCAAATCCCGACAGTCTTCGGTGACGTGCCCTCGAGTCTTGTGGTATTTGCAATAAGGCCCAAACTCAGCCTTCTTTTTTAGTGGCTTAGGCGGGGGTAGCAGATCCTTGTCCGTAGATGAAACCTCCGCCAACACATCCGACTGGTTCACGACAAGGGGAGTATACTCTTCAAAATAATATCGCCTGGGTTGGCAGGATCCATTGTTTCAACCCTTGAAGAACCGGTCGCTTCTTTGGTCCGAGAAGTTAGTTTTCTGATTGTTGAAGCGATTGCCTCCCCGAATGGATACGGTACCCAGCTCCCCCGAGGTCCGCTTCTCAATGAGACCGAGGTCGTCTCCATATCCTTCCACCAACCAGCTAGGGGAGCGGAAAAAATCATTTTGCTCTATAAACCTCGTAGCTCTATCCCACAACTCCGCTATGTCTCTAGACGAGAAGTCATCGATGTCATACTAAAACCTCTAGGTCAAGAGACCTGACTTTAAATATTGGATGGCAATGACATCATGAGGCCTCTTGCACTTGAAGTACTGGACCTTGAATCAATCCAGGTAAGATCGGAAAGATTCACTCTCACTGTCGGATTTCCAACAACCTTTCAGGGTTGTCTCTAACCCATTGCTATCCTGCAAAATACTAGCAGAATTTATCCATCACTTCTTAAAAGCAGGTTATCTATCCAGCCGGTAGTTCAATGAACCATTCATGGACCGTACCAGACAGATAGGGCAGGAATACCCAGCAGAGTACTCCATCAGGACAACCGTGCACTAGCATCATTTGGCGGTAACTCCCAACGAAGCTATTAAGGTCCGCCATCTCGTCATACTGGGCCATGACAGACTGAATTTTTCTGACAGGGGGGCCGTCATCACCTCCTCAGTGAAAGGATAGGTGGTGACGTAAGCTCGTAAGCGTATACCCCACATTGCCCGGGTGACCTAGCGAGCAATTTCGGGAATCGAGCCTCTACCACTTGTCCCAAGGGTTGAGCTCCTAACTGCTCCCCCAACAATAGTGGGCGGGGAGCTCTAAGCAGGCTAGGAAGAACTTCATTCTTCTAGCTACTAAGCTCTCGTTTTGGTTTCTTGAGTTGTTCGTGCAGGCGGATGTTCTCCTCTTCCACCGTACGACGCCACTTTAGCTGCTCGTCTTCAAGACTCGAATTGCGGGGCTCCTTCGGCTGAATTTTATCAAACTCCTTGATCTACCGCATCTCTTGGAGGCTTTCAACGACTAAATGCTCTTCAGCCCTCAGAGCCACTAGCCTGGCTTCGTACTGCTCCCTCGCTTGCATCTCGAGGAGAGGGTCTCACCCGGGGACCTCCAATAGCATTATGGGTTGATTCGACTTCACCTTACTTGGCCTGGTAGGCTAGGATGTCTCTTAGACATCGAGACACTTGACTCTACCTACACCAGCACCTTTTCAAGATTAGCGCGAGAAGAGTTGCAAATTGTAGGGGCCATCAAAGAGATCCAAAGTAAGAAAATATTATCGAATGATGATCATTTCAAACATTGCCAATTGAACGGAGCTCCTAAGTAATCAGAGGATCCGACTCAACAAATTACGGGCAAACAATTATAGGAAAAACAAGAGAATTAATGACCCAGTTCTACTCAAGAGGTGTATGTATAAGGGGAGGGCAGTGCTCCCAAATATCCACTAGAAGTAACGGTAGTACAATCTCTTTTAGTTTCTCTCTCTCGGATTGCGTGAAGAGCCACCTCGAGGGCCTCCCTTCACTATTTATAGTAAGATCTTTTTCAATGGTCCTAGTAGATTCTTCGACACATCCGTGATGTGGCTATTAATAGCATTCGTAATGCCACCATTACTACTGACATGGACACAGTGGGTGTTACCATCGCCTCTCTGACTTCGGTCAAACCGAGTCCTCTGGCGGGTCGGACTTGTTCAGATCCGCCTAGATGAAGGTAGATCTGGATCCGCCTGAGCGTAGACAAGTCGGGCATTTACTCAGTATCTGGGTAGCCAAATCCTTTTTTGGATCTCGTACGGAGTTTTGAATCTGAGATCACTTTTTACCCCCTCATCAATTACCCAAATAATAAAAACAACTAACATTTTGAGAATGATGATTAGTAGGTAACATTGTTCTCTTTTCTGAAAGGTAAAAGAAGATTTTTTACTTGTATCTTTTACAAAGTTCATTGCAGATACATTATCAGTTTTAACCAAAAATGGAAAGAATGCAAATGAATACATCTAGAAGTAGGTTGAAGGATGATTGCAGCCTAGTGCTCTAAGCACCTGAAGCACAGAATCATTGTAGATCTTTCAGCCTCGAAAGCTTTATTTCATCCAAAGGATGCCAAGAATCTTTAAGGTAGGCATTAACAATCATAGAAGACAAACAAGGCAAGCTTAGTGCCAAAATCAAACACAACATATGTAAATGCACAAATATGATAAGCATTTCCTTTCCCTGTTTAATGAATGTAAACCTCATTAGAGTTTCTCTGAATTATAAACATCATCTCAAAAGAAGTGCATTACAAATATTTTGATTGAAACATAAAAGGGATCAGAATCACATGTTTTGCTGCTGGTGATAAATCAGGATGGTAGAAAACAAAATAGGATGAGTAAACAAGAAGATGGCAAAACCATGTTGGTTTTCCGTCTGGTAATAATTAAGATGATGGGAAAACACAATAAATGTAGTAAGTGGCAACTTGGAAAGCAACGTTATTACCTCCTCCTTAAGTGCCTTCAGTGTTTTGGTTTTGTTGGAGCATTTTCTCCAAAGCCATGTCCTCTGCTCCATGATATCAGCTAATTATCTCTGTTCAAGAATGTACTTTTATAAGTCCAACGAGCCCATTATGAATTATTTTGATCAAAGAAAACATCCAAGCTAAGAATAATGCAGTCACACGTAAGCACATGAAATTACAACGTAAGAAGATTATATTGCCATGAGGGTGAATATATTTACCTAAAGAGAAAAACAAAGTAGAAAAGAGAAAAACTAGTCAAAAGATTACGGACTTCATAATAAAAGTACATCACGAATACTTTTTTAATGGAAGAGCATTGTACGAACAGATTCTTGATAAAGTAAAAGAAATATAAACCTATATAGGACCACTGTACACAATATAGCACTTGAAGACCATAAAACAGTAAAGTAAAAAGCAAGAGGAAAAATACAAGGACCAAAAAAGGATTCTCTTTCATCATGAGTAGTCTTTGGTATGAAAAATCATAAGTTGAAAGCAGGAAAGGCTGCGTGACATAATTTGGTGCAAAGACACCTTTAGCACCACATATTAGTTCTACATGTCTTGTTTTCTTAACTTTGTAGAATCTAAATCTTAAAATTCATATAGCATGCACGCTTTCATGATTTCAAGACCATGAGGTGGGCACAAATCATGAGAGCACCGTGGAGATGAAGAAAATCAATTATTCCTACAATTTTGGAAAACGTGGAACTTAGTTCCAATATGTTCAAACTATAAGGGATGTAATAGTATGTCTTGTGCCGGTTCAACAGATAAAGGCCCTTTGACATCTAGCAGTAACCACAATGCACCTTCATGCGTACATTTCAGACGAAAAGATGAGATCTATATTATATGTATTTAACAATCTTTGTTAGATAAACCATAACTATCAGATTAGACCACCCAATCACTATCTGCAATTAAATGTCACCATCTTAGATCTCATGCAATCTTACTGGGCAACAGTAAGACCCCTTTTAGCATAAACTGGAATGCCATTCTGGCTATTCCCATCCATCCAAACATCGTACTCAATAGGACACATTTCTACACACACGCACACATAACCCACCACAGAATGCAAATAGCAAGAAAGCAAAGACTGACAGAAGTTGAAGGAACATTTAAATCGGAAGAGAAAACTTCAAGATCCACTCTCATCCATCAATCTATACCAGCTACCTCAGCATCTGATTCCCTTAAAAGAGGCCCTAATTAATTGCCTCAGTTTTATTTCTAACAAGAAATATTTCTTCAACGTGACGAGCTCAACACAAACAGTAGAAAAAAGACAAGCCTCTGGTCCTTTTTTTTTTTTTTTTTCAGTTGATAGCTTCCTTACGAATAAAATATTATGGCAAACAAGCCCAAGAAAATCTCCTCGGCATATAGCAAGAATACATGGCAACAGAGAGAATTTACATTTCAAGATCCTTAAAAGGGCATGCAGAGCTCCAACACTCCCATGCCAAAAACAACCACTGCAGCAAGAAAGCAAGTCCAAAGCTCAACAAATCCAACAAACCCATCCTCTCCACCACCCAAACAAAGGAAAAAAGAGCAACCAACAAAGCAGGGGGCATGCAAGCATGAGAGCAAAGACTAGTGACTTGAGTTGCCTTGTGGATAACCTCTAAAACTGAGCTCAGCAAACCTTCCAGAGCCCAACCACTCTCTCTCTCTCCCAACCAAACCTTCCACCACCACCCTCACCCCTCCATCTTCACCGTCTCCACTCAGAGGAAGATGGGCGGTGGAGAAGGAAGACCGGCAAAGGCAGGACTATGGTGGGCGTGAGTATCCAAGGCTTGGTCGAGGCATCTTTACGGTCACGTGGGTTTGTACTGTAATGGATAGGAACTGACACGCGGGGAGTGGCGTGAAGTCACACGAGAACGGGAGGGGGAGGGGGAGGGGGAGGGGGAGGGAGAGAAGAGAGACCACTGGCTGTCTCCATCAACCAGTCACCCTTTGTTTCTCTTTTTTTCCATTGCTATTGCCATGCACCTCCTTTTTTCACCTTTACTCCTGTGCTGATTATTTTACTGAGGCGTGTCCACTTGGACGTAGATTTATGGATGGTTGTGCCCTTCTTTTTAATCCAGGAAGAAATAGTGCATCTTTGGCCAATTGCGGACAACTGCATTGAATGCTCCTCCTGCTCCTCCAATGCCCACTTGTTTCTTTATTCTCCTGAAGGAAAAGGCAAGAGGGCCCAAGGAGGGACACGCACAAAGAGAAGCTTTTGTCTAGGTGTACTCATGTGAAAGAGGTGGTGGTGGGTAGGTGTGTGTGTGCGCGCGCGCGCGTGTGTGTGGTAGAGGTGCAAACATGTCCATGTATGCACGTATTTCCGTATGCATGAATGGAGAGGTATGGATAAGGTTATCTATCAAGATTGACTTGCCTTGACCTGCTATAATATCGAGTTTGGATTTAGGATTTGGCCATAACTTATAAAGCTATCACGACAAGGTTGCGAGCTCTCGTTTATTTCAAGCCTAAATGTTAAGCTTTTTTTTACACCCTTAAGTATGGTTCTCTCGAGATTAAATATAAACTTTGATTGATATTATCTACCAAATGCTCTTAGTTTAGTGATTTTATATAATTTAAAATTAGGTAGGTATACTTTTATCAAACACATTGGCAACGTTACTTACCTTGAAAATTACTTGTCATGAATGGGTTGGAACTCTTAAATTATTTGTATTACAATTTACTTTCTATAGAGACATGCATGCATATGTGTCAATTGTTATTGAGGTTGAACCTTTATTGGGTCAAGTCTACTCAAGTTAAGGCTCCATTCGTTAAACTACCAAACCTAATTTTTTGATTAGGTCTCAACTCATTAACCTATCAAGCTCGATTTGTGAGCCATTGTGAAGTTGAGCCCATCATGATCAAGCTTTTTTTGACACTTCTAAGCAATAATTAAGCCTTGATCGTTTAAATAGAAGTTCACCTAGTCAACTAATACACTATTTAAATTGGTTATATTTTTGTTTGAGAGTTGAGAATTACATTAAGTTGCAAATATATTCGTTAAGGGGCTTGTATCTGCCCATTTTAGAAAGACAATCAACAAATTAGGCATGTTTTGATCGCTACCAACTTGAATCTGAGCTTTGAGTTGTACACAAGGAAACAAATCTTAGTTGCGATTTTGATTACCTTTAGGAAACTATATATCGTACTTATATCTCACAATTTCTCCTTCTTTTAGTAAAGATAACCCTAAATCGATACCAATGGGCTATAAAGATCTTTTTGTGGTTGTTCTTTCTCTTTGTAGAGAACTTTCCATGTAATTTTATCTATCTTTTATGTGATTTGATTTTCTTCTTTGATGCTCAATCTCTACAACACAAAACAAAACATCTAATGGGAAAAAAGATAGTGTCAAATGTAGCACCATCTCTCTTGATTAATCACCCATACAACTCAAGTGATTTGTGATTTTCACTTGTAGCTAGACTTTGAAAGTAGTCCTAGTACAATCCTGCACTAAGCCTATAATGTCACTACAGTTTTCATGTTACCGGTACTTGATTCTCACCATAGTGGTTGTCTATTTAGATTTTTTTATTTCAAAAAAACTTGTCTGTTTAGATTATATCTCCAAATATTGATAAAGAACAATTTCGATTTTCTTTGCTAAAGCCTTCATTTTATATAACAAACTTGAGTTTGAAGTAACTTCAATCAAAATGATTTTTGCTAGATAGAGCATTTACCTTTGATGCATGAAACTAAGCCCTTATTTGTTATTTCTTACTAATATGATGTCCTAAAGTTGACACGACCTCGATCATGACTTAGCAATATAAATTAATATTTATTGTTGTGATGACACCAAAGCATGTAGGCCATAAACCTTACTTTACTGGTACAAACTAAAATAACTTTGGAAAAGAAGAATTATTGCAAAACTTTGCTTCACCAAGGATCTTGGACTAAAAATCTCTCATTTGTAAGGCGCAATGGTGCCTATGTTCTTTTGGTAAATTATTGATATTTATGATTGTAGTCTCTTGACAATTATATTTAAAATTATCATATTAAAACTTTATATTTAGACTTACCCACTACATAATCGTTTCCAATCAATCACTGAGATGAAGGAGATTACTTGATTTTATCAAAATTAAAAGTAAAAATACTTAGAAATATGTGATCTAACTCCTATGTGATATCAAAACACCATAATGTAATTCCTCCCAAGAATGCTAAGACATATTTAGCTATTTCTTGCATGTGTTCAACTATCCAAATCCATTTAATTACCAAATAAGCTTGGAGGCTTATATAAAATTATTCATCTTGTTCTTAGTGGTAAGATTAAGGTAGTATTTGATGAAAGAAATAAGAAATGAGTGAAATTAAATAGTATAATAAATATATTTTGATGTTTAAAAGTTTATGTAGATTAAACTTTACATTAGAATAAATTTTCTTAAATTAACATAAATGAATGGTAAGTTAAATAATAAATAAATATAAATTAAATATTGTAATCCACCAACCAAATATAACCTAAAGATATCAACAGCTGACAAGGCAATGAATTTCAGAAATTATTCAAAGCAAAAGTAACATATTTCAACAATAAGACCGAAAATTATATGTTGACAATTGTTTGACAGTGTGAAGGTTACTAAAAGCAAAAGATTGTTATCCTACAGTCCTATACTTAATTGTACGTTGTATGGGATTAAAGAATTTTTGGCATCTTGAAAAGTGACTGTTCCCTTAATCATTGAATAAAGATATATTCCTCTTCATATATTTATATATCTTTACACGCGGCAAGACACTCCCACATTGCCATCTTTTATTGATCCCGTAATTAACTCGTGTGTTGGTTTGGAAAAATGTATGATAGGGAATTTATAATGGGCAAAGGTTATCTTTCAGTTTGAGTGGTCCTCAGATATCCATCTGGTTTATTCTTATCTACGATGCATACCCAAGAGTCGGTACCATATCCCTCACCCACTTTTGGTCAAAGGATTGGACTTGACGACTTAACGACAAAGCTTGATATAAGAGGGATTTAAAAGCCTCAACTTAGTTCAGTTATTTGCCCATTGGAATATGGTCAACTGGTTGAGTCTTTTAACTTTATCAAGAGAGAATCAGGTTCCAATTTTCACCTTTGCATTACTAACGAAATTAATAGATTGGGAAAGAGCCAAGGTTTCACCAATTCATTACGTTATTTGTGCCGATCTACATATCGTAAGAGGTTAAAATTAGGTTTTAGAGAGGCACAATTTAATGATGCCGTGGTTGAGCAAGTAAATTCTCATTCAAACGATAAGGACTTAAATCTTACCTTAGTCAAAGTCAAGTTTTAGCTAGGGTTGAGTATAGGACTTAGCTCTTTAGGGTCAACTAAGATCCAACTTAAGTTCATTTAATTAAATGAATTTAAGGGTAAGGCTTAATTTTTTTAATTTGTAAAATTTTGCTCCAAGTCTAAGCTCGGCTCAATGTAAATGAGCGAGGGTTAAGAGGATTGGACCCATTTATTATTAAAAAAAAAGGCTAAAGTCTAAAATTTATGAAATAAAAATCCTAAAATTGATAAGATGAAGAAGATTTGTATAACTTAAATTTAATGGATAATAAATACAAAATTTCTAGTCATTAAAAAAAATTTGATGGTAAGATTAGGGGAGGTATGTGGGACGAGAATGGGAGTATCCTAAGAGAAAAGTGTAGATTAGAAGGATTTAGGAGAGGAATTGTGTAATGATCGAGGTAAATTTGAATTTAATTGAGAAAATTTAATTTTGACAAACATGGATCCATCAGACCTAAGGTAATCATCTAAAATACTTAAGCCTAACTTGTTAGATAGTAAATTTCAATCTTTGTATTAATCAATCCATATACTCTTAATATTAGTAGCAACTTCGTCTCACGGTACATTCTTTTCGTAGTGTTTTCCTTTTATTAAATAGAGTTTAATTTTAATACCATTTGTAACAACCTAATCTAAGCTTAAGTTAAATGAGAAAAACTAACCTCAACTATTCATTCAATATGGGATCCAACAAATCCAAAGGCAACAACTCAAAATGCTTAATCTTAACAATTGATGAGTAGTAATTCAAAATTCATATATTTCACTACCCATTTTCATAAGTTTTCAATGCGAGACTATACTTCGGGGTATTACAAGTTACCTTAAATTTTCACTAAGATATCCACGGCATTTGCTTTTCTAACCTTGAATACATTTATGTTATTTATTTATGTATATATAATACACATTATAAATATATATACGTATATATGAATCTAAAAGTTTGGACCAACCTAGGCTCTTACTCTCACTCATTTAATAAATGGACAAAAATCTCAATCCAACCTTGACTCTTAAAATTATAGATTTAGGCATAGGTCGAGCTGGTGTTGAACCCTGATTTTACAAGCTTAAGAATATTGTAAGTCATAAATTTCTATCCATTCTATCGATCGTTGGAGTTAACTATTCCTTGAAAGATTCCTAAATTAGTGTTTTTATCGGACAACATAGTTCTTTCTTTGTTGACGGATATGAAACCACAAAAGTTGGAAGTCAAATACTCCTACTTTTGACAGATTAATAAATAGGAACCACCTGCCTGATAGCATGTAGGTCAGACGATTTTACTAGCCTTTACCATTTACATGGGAAGATTGAACATTTTTTTCCCTTTGGCCCCAGCGATTCTACTCCACGTAACTTTTACCTGTTGTCTTAGCCTACTTAAATGCTGGTGCTGCCATGGTTGGGCATTGTTGGTCTTTATCTCTTGTCGTATGTGCCACAATGGATTTCGGGCGTCGATTTCTCATCCCATTTATATAAGAATACTGTTATTTACATCACTTATGAAATTTGAGTTATTCATAACAGAGAATAAGATAAAAATAAAGAACAAAATTTTTTATAAATAACTCAGATCTTATAAATGAGATTTTGAGTGAGAGTGAAAGTGTACCAAATATTTTTATTTACATAAAAAGGTCGGATATTACCTTTACATGTAAAGAAGGAAAATGAAATAAAAGAGGTAAAATGCACAAAACTGACGCACGTGACGCGATCATCGGGGGAATGGATCGAGAACACATGTCGGTGGGTCAAGATGTAGGAAATAGCGATGCTGTTGTCAAGGGGGGAAAAAAAAAACTAAGAAATAACACATCGATATGTATATACGCGTCTTATCACATCCGTGGATATCCTGTTTCCCCCTGCTTGGAAAAGATAGTGGAAATGATGTTGGATCCCCTATTTCTATTCATAGGATAAGTTCAAATGAAATATTAGATATGGCATTAATGTCACGCAGAAGATTCTAAAGTTGTACTTATTTGCAGGTTAATGGGTGAAACAGGGATTAATAGGTGAGATAAGATTAGATTTCGGTGCGGATTATGCATGATATAAGGTATCATCAAAAATTATTTTTATATGGATTTTGAATTTCATTAATATATATAAATATATAATTCAAAAAAATATCTAATAATTTTAATTCATAACATTAAAATATATTAATTCTCTCTTTCAATACAGAATCACCACACCGATCATTACAAGTCTCTTAATCATTATAATTTCATAAATTATTACAAATCTACCAACCAAACACCTAATACTTATTCAACTCAAATTCTATACCAGAAGAACACTATCTTCCTACCAAACGCAGCCTAAATATCTTATTGAATAGGTTAGGATGGTGATTAGCGAAAAAATTGTTGCGAAAAGTTTGAGTTTAGTAAACTCGAGTCGTTGTAAAATTCACAAAAAAGTTCGCTACTAAATAAATTTTACCCAAACTCTAGTGATTCTGGAGTCGAACACAGGG
Source organism: Thalassia testudinum (assembly GCA_037157565.1). Lineage (NCBI taxonomy): Eukaryota > Viridiplantae > Streptophyta > Magnoliopsida > Alismatales > Hydrocharitaceae > Thalassia > Thalassia testudinum. Next base: position 194,320,427 of record JAZHRO010000036.1, read on the forward strand.
AAGCGAATTTTTGATTAAAAACTACGTTTGGAATTATTGTCACAAAGAAGGATAGCTGATTGAAATTAATCTACGCCAGCTATTCTACTTAAATAATAAATAATAGAAAAGAGAGAGAATAAGACAAAGAAAAGAGAGAGAGTGAGTAAACAAATATTTCATAACCATCTGTTCATTATAACTACTTGCAAAAATGAAGACTACACTAGAAAACAGTAAAAAGATAAGGATGAGAAAATCCTTTTCGATGGTTGCTTGGAAGACGAGCCGCATTGACGGAGCACCCGGAAGATAACAGTGAGAGGCTAGATGAGTAAGGACGAACCTGGACGACAGAGGAAGAAGCAGGGCGATGTCGCAGAAGGATCTGATTTCCGAATTGTGGCGAAAGGATAACCACATGATTCTCCACGAAGGGAATGAAAAGATAGACAAAATTTTGATTTTTTTACTTTAGAGGAGCATCCTGGGTTTGGGACTAACTCCTTAGAGCTTTAGAGATGGCGAGAAGAGAAAAGGGATGGTGAAATCTGTGGTAGGGGTGGCTCGTTTATAGGTGAGGAGAAAGGGGTAGAAAAGCCTTTTTCCAAGGGCTAAATTTAATTTAGAACCTTTAGTGACGTTTATGACCGTCATTGTAGGCGAGCGTTGCTGAAGGTGTGCGTTTAACCTTTGTCGTGCGATGGAGATCGACGCCTCTCGTTGCGCCACATCTGCACCCGCTTCATCTTCAAGCGCTGAGAAGATGGCACAATCTCAACCATCCGATCAAAATCGAACGACCTAGAATGCACCTCTACCGCTTCGCCTTCATACGTTAAGAGACGACACGGCCAAATCATGGTTGTTTGATCTATATCGGAGGGATGAGAAACGTGCTCACCTGTGCGCATCAAATAGCGCATCATCACGTGCGTGCACATCCAACGCGCTTAATTGCACCACATGGCTGCCGCCGTTGTCGCTCGATGTCGATCCAACGGGTGAATTCCGCTGTGAGCCTCTTCTCACGGATTTAATTAGTTTGTGCGGATTCGAACCCACGCCACGTGGTGTGCATAAGGTGCATGACCGCTGTTCTTCGCCTTGAAGTGTGTCGTGTTTATGTTTTAATGTCCACGCGTTCTCAACCGTTGGATGAAGATCCAACAGTTGAGATCAAGGGGCGCTTGATGAGAAGAGGAAAGCTGGCGGAATTGGGTGACTATGATGGCACCACGTAGCGCCATCGTGGTCCTGCAGCTTCCTTGGCTCGTAGATGATGCCACGGATGCCGAATTGGACCGATTTTTGTGCCGCTGGGTTGAGATCGTCGATACAAACCATCTGTGTGGTTAAATTTGTCATTTGAGGTACGGATTTTCACCACCTTGCCCCTTAGCTTCTGATCTTCATCAGAGTTTATTTGATGCTACAGAAGTCCGATTGAAGCACTCTCAGAGGCGTTGGACTCTGATTATCGTTCCGATCATATCCGTACGGTTGGATCTTCAATCTGAGTCCCGGATAAATATCACTCTATCCCCTAATCACAAAAAGAGATGAATTACTATACAATTTATACAAATTAACCTAAATGTATGATGATTCATGTTATACAATATTTATAATGCATGATACTTCTAAGACACTAGGAACATGCATAAATAGATATTTTAGGCCAATTAGATGTATGCACATCACACCCCCATGTCTATCTTTTACTAGTCCCTGACAAAACTACATGATATTTATACAAGAATTATGATCAAATTACTTGAGCAATAATTATTTCTCGACACTAAGAAATTTTTGTTAAAGATTTGAACTACAAAGACTCAACAGTTCTTGGGTGTCTACCAAAATGCAAACCGTCCAAGCCCTTGTCTTATTCAAAAGCAAATATATTTCTTTCTTTCTTTTTCTTCTTTTCTATTTTTTTTTGAATTTTTGAGTTTAGAGTTTCAGGATAGCTTTTTACGGGTACGCGACCTACTCATGACTCGAAAAGAACTCTAAGTTCTAAATATTTTTTTGTGACTGTGATGGACTCACTGATTAGAAATCAGAAAGGACTTCAGGCTTCTACGAATCCTCGGTGACTCTAAAGAGAATTTCTACCCAAAGGTTTATCTTTTCAACCGGTAGCTTTCTCCCTACTTTTTATTTTTATGGGGTCAACACAAGATCGAATCCAGTGTATATCTCTTTGGCTTATTCTACTTCCCTGCTTTTTTCTAAGTATTTGGAATTAAACGTGCATTTCGTGAGCTGGGTTCTGGACAATCGGCCGATGGGGCGCCAAACCCCATGATAACTTACCAGCCATATTCGTGATGTGAAGTATGGTTTATTTATTTATTTTTTCTTCTTTTCTATTTCTTATAATTTTTTTATATTTCTCTCTTTTTTTTGAATAGGTGGTTTTCATGATTTAAGATTTACCCAAAGGTAACAGAAAGAGAATGGTTGTGTAGCTGGACTCTAGACGACTGGCCAATTGAGCGTCAAACTCACGATAATTTGCTAGCCATACCACCCTAGAAAGTTCATTAGCTACCTGATTTCCGTTAAAAATTGTCAAAAAGTGAGTCAGTGCAAATAATGTGCAAATACTTTAAATTTAAGGTCCCCTCAAATCAAATGGCAAGTTGATAAGTCGTGTACTTATCACTCCAACTTATTAACCAATTAGAAACAAATTTACGAATGACAAAGACTTGAGAGACAAGTCCATATTTTAGTGAACACCCGGGCTTATTAAGCTCGGAAACTTGAAGAATCTAAGTGTTTAGGTCCTATTGTATCATTTCCTAAAGTTGACAAATTTCTAATGCCCAAGTTCTCTTTCCTAATTCAAAATTTTTTTATCAATTTTTTTCATAAATAAAGAGAAAATAGAAGAATCTACGGAGCTAACAAAATAATTCAAATAAGGATATCTATCCCCTCATGCCTATCTAATATAATGTCCTCATTGTATTAAAAAAAATGGAAAAGAATGGAGTAGATATGAAATCACCTGAATTTTGTGATTACCCGGTCAGCTCTGAGATAAAAACAGACTATATACGTGTTAAATTTAGTGCCTTCAGCTTGGCACACTATACAAACAAAGAAGAAATCAAGAATTCACAAGTGCAAGTCAAGATCAAAATAAGAAGATCGATTTTAGGACCCACAAGGAGAAGATGTCCACAGATATAGACAAGATTGTGGTGCAACCCATGCCCCAGTGTCAAGTGGTTTTAACGTTCTGGATGAAAATTACCTAGAACCGGAGATCATTGTGCTTGCGGGGTCGGGCCTGTGGTTTGTGAGGATGCAACCCAAGTCTAAAAGGTCAGATAATAGGAAAATTTATATAAAAAAGATAATAAGTTAATTTGTGCTTGGGTTGGACATTCTCAGAGTTGAAAATATCATAAGAATTCGGGTAGAAGGTTGGTGGTTTCAGGTCTATAGGAATCCTTAGATCCAGAGTTCTACTTCCCTTAGAATTAGCTTCCTAGATCTTCATTTCCAGATTCCTATCCTCCACAATCAGGATTTCCGGGACCTCTAGGTTTTTACACACTCCATATATAATATCCAAGTTTAACAATTGTGGCTCAATTAGAATTGACTTGGGTATAATGATTTCAAAAACATCATCATTCATCTCTTTAGGGTGTGATTGAGAAATGAGGCTATTGATTGAAGCATCCATGAAAATAGGATCTGGATCTTCCATGCTAACCCTGATGGGATCACAATCCTCAATTATTAGGCTATGAAATGATCCATCCATCGTACTCCTCGCGCCCGTATATCTCACTAAAATTATTTTCCTCAAACTCAAGTAAGACTTCATATAAAGATCCTTCACCTTCAGAATCAAAGAATTCTGGATTCGAATTAATATATGTCTCAAGATCATATGTTGTTCCTTGGTCCATAGACACATTTTTCCTCGTATCCTAGTTCAGGGATCTTGGGTGAAGAAATCAATTCATCTTCAATTGGTTGCTTTAGACTAACCTGATCATCCCCGATCTCATAAAATGTGTTCCCCCCTACAGGTGCCTGAGAGGGTTTTAACATTGGCTCTCCTGAAGGGGGTGCATCCTGAGAATCATCCTGAGATTGGACTAGAGCAATCACAAATCTCATCCTCAATTTTGACAATTTCCAAAGTAAAAACTCACCTAGGCCATTATCCTTAACATCTTAAAGCCAATCCAATAAATACTTGTTAAGATCATCAATCTTTTGAATTAGAGGCTCCAATTCTTTAGTGCAAGATGTTGGCTAAGCTTCTAAAAATTGTATGGTATTCCTTAAGTTAGCCAACACCCTATCTTGGACCTGGTTCACTTGAACCAAATGATTCGATTCAAGGTTGGGTGGGTTTGGTTTCAATCTAGGGAAGTCAAGGAATTAAGGTTCTTGAAGCCCTCCCTGGTAGTAGGTCATTTCGGGTTGATCATAGAGGGGTGGTGACCTATATGCAATGTAATTTGTGAGAGGGTAAGAGTTGTAATCAGGATATTCTTCTTGATTGTAGATCAGGATAGGTTGATTATCAAAGGTGGAGATCTATAATCAGTGTAGCTCAAAGAAAGATAAAAATCAAAATCATGATGTCTAGGGTTGGACCCTGAACATTGAGGTCCGGAATTATATCCCCAATCAAGATTATCCCAACTAGTAAATGGGTGGTTGGTGGTCAGGTCAGGATGATAATCATCTTGGGGATAAGTGATAGCAAGAGGGTAGGAATAGAAATGTGGGTGTGGTGTGGAAGAACACATTGTAAAGCAGGAGGGAAAATAAAGGAGAGAAAGGTGCCATGCAGTACAATCAAACCAAACTTATCCTTAGGTGGGCAACTTAAAGACCTACAGACTCATAACCTGTCTTAAGATGAAAGAAACGATTTGGTCTACCTTTATCCGGTCAATCTAACCAGTTGAAGGAGGGATTGAGGAAAAGGTTATTCCCTTGGCTTTCACCTTAGGTTCCTTTGACACCCCCCAACTACGGTCGTTTGATAGTACTCCCTTAGACATTAGATGGACCAGTAGAAGCAAATTAATCGAAACTAATATCGATCTGGGCTCCAAAGAGCAAGTCAAATCCTTAAAGCTAACATCTACTCAGTTTTAGTTAGGCTTAGGTTTGTGCTCTAAAATATGATGGGCCCTTTAGATAGATTGTGCCTTTAAAGATCAATTTCGATGTGTGTGCGTGCACAACCAAGGTTTTCAAACAAGGTTATTTGATGATGTATCTTTTAAGATTTAACCTTGTTTAGTTTAGTAGCTTTTAGGATTCAATTCTTAGGTGTATTCAAACAAGGTTCAGTTGGCACACCAAGTTTTGAAAGCACTGGTTCAAATATTTTCCTTTTAAAACTCAAAAAAATGTGGAGTGCCTGATTAATTCTGGGTCCTTAAGTCAGTTCTCTGGATAAGTGATTGAATCAAACAAGAGCGGTGCACTTTAGTGTGTGTGTGGGTGTATAATGTGTGTAAGTTTAAATAAATCTCATAATCAGATTTATATATGTGTGTGTGGATAGGTGTGTGTGTGGGGGGGGAGTTAACCTTAGGGTTTATGCAAGCTCCTAGGTTAATTAGGGTTTACGTTATTAAGTGGTGGAATGAAATCTAAGGTGGTGGGAGGTGAGGATATACTTGCAAAAATTTTATCTGCACTTTTCTCCAATTTAACTACTCTGGCCTACCTCAGAAGAGTATCTACAATCATAGCAAGATCAAAGAAAAAAAGAGATAAACGTTTGGTAAGGCGAAAAATGTGGGAAATCAAAGCACGTTGCCTCCTTGGCAACGACACCAAAATGATCAGCGAGAAAATCGTTGCGAAAAGTTTGAGTTTGGAAAACACGAGTCTTTGTAAAATTTGCAAGAAAATCCGCTACCAAATAAATTTTACTGAAACACTGGTGAGTCCTGGCTCGAATACAAGGAGGCGAACTTTTGATTAAAAATCACATTTTGAATTATTGTCATAAAGCAGAATAGCTGGTTAAAATTAATCTACACTAGCTATTCTACTTAAAGAATAAGTAATAGAAAAGAGAGAGTGCGTGAACAAATATTTCATAACATATGTTTATTACAACTATTTGTAAAAATGAAAACTACACTAAAAAGCAGTAAAAATATAGGGATGATAAAATTTTCCTCGACAGCTGCTTGGAGGATGAGTCACATTGACGGAGCACCCAGAAGATAATAGTGAGAGGTTGGATGAGGGAGGACGAAGCTGGACGATGGGGGATGAAGCAGGGTGGCGTCGTAGTGGGATCTGATTCTTGAATGGTGGCGAGAAGACAACTACGGGATGCTCCACAAAAAAGGTGAGAAGATGAACAAAATTTTGATTTTTTTACTCTAGAGGAGCATCCCAGGTTTGGGACTAGCTCCTTAGAGCTTTGGAAAGGGTGAGAAGGGAAGAAAAGGGATTATGAAATATGTGGTAGGGGTGACCCTTTTATAGGTGAGGAGAAAGGGATAGAAAAGTCTTTTCCAAGGGCTAAAATTAATTCAGGGCCTTTAGTGACGTTTATGAGCGTCACTGTATGAGAGAGTTGCTGAAGGCACACGTTAAACCTCTGTTGTGCGATGCAGATCGAACACCTCTCATCGCACAACGTCTGCACCCGCTTCATCTTTAAGCGTTGAGAAGATGGCGCAATCTCAACTATCCGATCAAGATCGGATGGCCCAGAACGTGACTCTACCACTTCTCGTTCATACATTAAAAGGCAACGCAACCAAGTTGTGGTGTTTGATTTATATCAATGGGCTGAGAAGCGTGCTCGCCCGCGTGCCTCATCGCGTCATCACGTGCGCGCGCATCTAGCACGCATAATTGGGCCACATGGTCGCCGCCATTGTCGATTGATGCTGATCCAACCGACGAATTCTGCCATGCACCTCTTCTTGAGAATTTAATTTGCTCGAGCGGATTTGAACCCGCACCGCGTGGTGTGCATAAGGCGCACGACCGCTACGCTACGCCTTGAAGTGTGTCACGTTTATGTTTTAACGTCCACGCGCAACGACTGAGATTAAGGGACATTTGATGAGAAAAGGAAGGCCAACGGCATTGGGTGGCTATGATGTCACTACGTGACGCCATTGTGGTCATCCATTTTCTTTTACTCGTAAGTGGTGCCACAGATATCGAATTGGATCGATTTTCACGTCGTTGGGCTACGATCGTCGATTCAAACCCATCTGTGCGGTTGGATTTGTCATTTGAGATATGGATTTTCACTACCTTATCCCTTGACCTCTGATCTTCCTTGAATTGTATTTGATGCTACGGAAGTTCGATCAGGGCGATCTCAGAGGCGTTGGACTCTGATTGTCGCCCTGATCAGATCCGTACGGTTAGATCTTTAATCCGAGGCTCAAATAAATATTGTCTTATCCCCTAATCACAAAAAGAGACGAATTACTATATAATTGTACAAATTAACCTAAATGCATGATGATGTACGCTATACAATATTTATAATGCATGAACTTCTATGACACTAGGAACATGCATAAATAAATATTTTAGGATAATTAGATCTGTGCACACCAGATGGTGTTTGGTAAGTGGATTAAGGAACTAAGATAAGTTTTAGTAGATTGCAGGAGAAGCTAAAAGTATGGGATAAAGGTATCTTTTTTGTTTGGATTAAGGATGAGTATTAGATTGGGTTCTTGCGAGTTGGGTTTGATCTGACCTAAGTTCATTCAATAAATGAGTTGAAAAGGTGGCTCAAGGTTCAACCTAAAATAAAAATTTTGACTTAAGCCTAGCTTGGTTAAAAAGAAAATGGGCTTGGGTCGGACTGGGTCAGTCCATTTATTCATGATCTCATTGTTTATTTCACCTATGCTTGTAAAATAATATGTAACTTGGAGTTCCACATCAATAATTATTTAAAAGTATAGAAAATAATATGATTTTGTACGGTAAGAAAAAATGACTTGTAAAGGATAATTACTATTTTCAGTTATATAAATGATATGGTCATTATATTTTCCTTTTGTATAAATTAGAAGATCTTTACATCATCGTAATTATATGTGCAACCAAAATGATTTAGCTATTTACATTGCAAATATTTTAGTTGAATATTCTACATATACATATAGTATATAACAAGCTAACCAAATGTAATCAAGTATGGGGAAATCACAATAAAAAATAACAGTACTTATCTTATGTGCTCATATTCAATTCAAATTTGGATGCTCACACTTCTCAATAGTAGGAAGTCAATCGTTCATATCTAATTCGAACGTAATTGTAAGATTGCATTGCACAACTTCTTATAGTTGGCTATAAAAAATGAACTACCAACTAAAGAATACTTTAAATTCATTCGCTAGCAACTCCCCTCCTTTTGTTATCTTGTAACAAGAGTGGGGAAAATCTATCCCATACCCTTTGACATTGCATTTTATTAAAAAGGTGATTGGGTTCACGAATCAACAGTCAATTGATTTTTTCTACATTGTTACCACCCTTTCATTTCGTTGGAAAAAAAGATGTAGCCACATCTTCCATAGGATAGATACCCCCTTGTTGGATCTCCCAAGTTCTCTTGGCTTATATTTCTACTCATAAATAAGTTAACGAAGTCTAACAACTCTTTCAACAAGTCTCTCTAACAAGGTTGCATCCCTGTCTCTCAGGAAGAACTAAACTCTGCTTTGAAGTTCCATGGCTTGGTCTAATTGCCCACTAATTAACTTCTGGTTTCTTCTTGCTTGCCCTAGCTTTTTCTTGAGGGTCACTTTGTAATTAAGAACTTCAATCTATCTCATGCTTATTGAGAGGGCGTTTTGTTTGTTTTGTTAGAACTTTATTTGGCCAATGCATATTGAAGGGGCCTCTGTTGTTTTTGTAAAGTCTCACTACAAGAATATTGAGGATTCTCGACCGTTAATAACGGTCGCAAATGTTCAAATTACTGTCGAGAAAAATGTTCGAGGAATGTACAATCGCGATTGGGTTTTCTCGACCGTTATTAAACAATACAGTCGAAAAAAAGGCACACCCCACTCGATGTTTGGGCAGTTTTCTCGTGTAAAGACCCATTTTGATTTGAGCCTTTTAAGACGTCTGAAGGGTCAGTCAGACGTCTTGCTAGACGTCTGGACCCCTTACCGGACGTTTGGAAATTGAAAAATCTGTATGCACCTTGTGGTCTGCGCACAAGCAGTGCGCAGACTCTTCTCCTCTTTCTCCTTTTCTTTTTCTTTTTCTCCACCGAACCCTAACCCTTGGCTATATAAGGAGACCCCTTCCTCTCCTCTCCACTCCACCACTACCACCATACTCCCCACTCCACCGTTGTGAGCTGAGGTGCGCGAGAGAGAGGGAGCAAGAGCGAAGAGGAGGAGCGGGCGTGAGGAGGAGAGGGCCGAGGTTGCGAGCTTGTGGAGGCTCGCCGGAGGTCCGCATAGCCACCGCGGTGCGTGCGGGAGGAGGAGAACGTTGGGGCATCGTCCCCGACATTTTGCAGCAATCGGAGCTACAGTGGAGCGGAAGGAGCCGCGGAGGAGCGCGGCGAGAGAAGTAGGAGCACGGTCTAGTACTGGAGTTTTTCCAGTATTAGACGTCTGGAGTGTCTTCCGAACGACTGGCTGGATGTTTAGCATCGACACCAGACATCTAAAAGCGGGTATATTGCAAAGGTACTCCTTCGCGATTATGGCCATGCAAGTCGCACCGCAGAGGTGATCTGCTTGGCTAAAAATGGTGTGCTACTCTGTCGTGTGCAAGAGTAGCTTTGGGAAGGCGCGTGGCACGCCCTCCCATGCTTGTTAGATATCTGGACAGCTTACCAGACGATTGAAGGCATTCCCAGACGACCAGAGGACTGATCGGAAGTCTGGAACTGAGTCCAGACGGTCACGGAGGAGTCCTAGACGTCTGAGCTCACCGCAGGAGCTTGAGGTGAGTCTCTGTGACTTTTAAGACATCTAGACATGTTTCCAGACGTCTGATTTGGGTCTGCAGACACGTTTTTGACCCATTTAGGATCCGATCGGGATCCGTTTTACGCAAAGTATCTGTGGTTTCCTTGTGAATTCCTCTACATAATAGAAACCTTTATACACTGTTCTGAATGTTCCGTTGTGATGTGTTCCTTGGTATAAGACTTCGACCTATTACGTGTCTGGGGCTTACAGAGGCACGTGGGCCTGCAGTTCAAGCCCCCAGTACTCCCGAATTGTCTGGTAGAGTGGTCCACCCATGTTCTACTTATAAAATATGAATGCATCTATGAAAATTAGATAACTGGAAACCTAGGATGTGATATGAACCCTAGGACGAGAAATGGTTGAACCGCTTACTTGCATGATTGAAATTGTATTTATAAGTGAATGAGCTAAATTGTTAGCAACTGCCTATTAAGAAATACGACCTGCTTGTTAGAATATGAGCTGCTTGAGATAATTAAACAGTTATCTATAATATCGCTTGTTGCATGTGTAAATTGTGGAAATACGAGTTGCATGTGTATAATACGAGAACGGAAATGTGAATGATGAAACCTAGTTTGGAATAATATGATGAATATGAGCATGAACCCTACGAGGAGTTAGGAGTAGAGCTCCTGTGGATGAATGGAAAGGCCTGGAAATGTGGACAGGAAGTGTGCTGGCCCTTGAGTACACGGTACCAAGGAAAGCGACTATCCCCTTTTTAGTGTAGAGCAGAGGTATCCGCCTTTGGGTTGGGACCCGGGGTTAGGATTAGCCACTCTACACCGACTTTTGTTGGCCCTCGCGTATACGGTACCGGGGAGAGCTACTAGTGTAGGGAGGGAGCTAGCCACCCCACAGGGCTCGGGGTTCAGCTAGCCACTCTACACCGACTTGTTAGGCCCTCTGGGCAAACCGGAGTAGACAGAAAAGGGTGTGCGGATTGTGGAGGGACGAGACCACCGTTTGATTCTGAGGGGTTAGACCCCTATTTTTGAGAGGGCTAGGTCCTATACTGTTTCGTGTTATACTTTGGGCGTACCCGCTAGAGGAAACGACTGACCGCGTGCCAGTGCGGGGTAGCTACCCGTGCTCTTATCGTGTGTGCCGTAATCTTCGCTACGTCTGTGTTACGAACGCATTCCAAGAAAATTTTTTAAGATGTCTAGGAGGTGGCCCAGACGTCTGGAACCCCTTCCAGACGTCTGGGATTTATTCTCTGTGGCGTGTGGGGCTGCGTCTGCACGCAGACGCGCGTAGACCTGCAACCGCCGCACCTCCCCTCTTTTTCCCTCTCTCCTCCTGCAGGCGCAGGCTGCGCTCCCTCCCTCTCTCTCCCCCCGTGCGGCCTTAAAAGGCCCTCGCCCTCTCCCTCACTCTCATCTCCTCCGCTTCCTTCTTCTTCTTCCAGCCGGTGCGAGAGCGCGAGCGAGCGGCAGCAGCGGCGAGTTGCGGGAGGAGGTGTTGCGCGAGGGAGAAGCTCGACCGTGAGGGCTCGAGCTTGTCGGGGCAGCTAGAGCCGGCCGGCGGGGGAGCAGCGGGCGTGGAGTGACGCGGGAGGGCTGCTGCAGCTCGAGCAGCAGGGGGACGAAGCGCGGCACGGCCGTACGTCGCGGGCGGAGAGCGAGTCGAGCTCTAATTCTGGAAATTTTTCCAAAATCAGACGTCTGGGCTTCCAACCAGATGACGGTGAAGACTTCTGGCAAGTGAGTTATTTTCGTCCTTGTTCCTTTTCTGCGACTGTTCGTACTGAGAACGAGGAGTGGGTACGTGCAGGTTCTGAGATTCGCCATCCAAAGCGAATCAGACGTCTGGCCGCAGTGTCAGTTGACGGGAAGGACTTCCAGACGTCCGGGGTGACCATCGGACGTCTGGGAACTAGGCCAGATGCCCCCGCAGGCTTCTGGACGTCTGAGAGACTACGCAGAACAAAGGTACCATCTGACCCACATTTTAAGACATCTGGAAGAGGTTCCAGACGTCTGATATTGGACTGTTTCATCGTTTTCGACCCGTTTAGGGCCCGTTCGGAGTCCGTTTTCCGCGTTTCGAGTTGCATTTTTTCGGAATAAAATCCTCTACCCGCCTACAGTAATTATATACTATTCTGAGAAACTCTTTGTGTTTGATCCTTGTGATAGGACCCCGTTCCATTACAGTCCCGGGGGTTGCGAAGGTGCGCGGGATTTCCGATCACGCCCCCAGTACTTCCGTTGTAGCTGGTAGAGTGGCTTTAAATTTATTAACATAATTTGTTACAATTATGGAACAATTAATAGAACCTAGGGCATTGCATGAATCCTAGGAATGAGAAACCAGATTGAATGATAGATCCTAGGGTATTGCATGAATCCTAGGGCTGGAAAACTAGATTGAATGATAGATCCTAGGGCACGGCATGAATCCTAGGACTGGAAAACTAGTGATATGAATATAGATATTGCAGTCTTGGAAAATGTGGAAAGGAAATAATAGCTGCCTGTTATGAATAAATGAACATGATTGAGAAGATGGGTTGTATGAACGTGAAACTGGAATGGTGAAACCTGAATGTGCTGAGTTAAAAGAGCTGGAACCCTACGGGGAATTAGGAGTAGAACTCTTGGAAAGAGAATGAAATGGAACTGAGAAGGAAAGATGTGGAAGTGTGTTGTCTCTTGGGTACGTAGTACCAGGGGAAGCACCTGTTACCTGCTTAGTGCAGAGCGGAGCCAGCCGTCCCAGGGACCCGGGGTTAGGTCTGGCCACTTTGTACCGACTTTTTGGCCCTCGTGTACACAGTACCGAGGAGAGCTACTAGTGTAGAGCGAGTACTAGCTACCCCACGGGCCCCGGGGTTCTGCTAGCTCACCTACACCGACTTATTAGGCCCACTGGGCAAACCAGGGTAGTCAGGCGAGGGTGCGCGGACTGTGGAGGGGCAAGGCCCCTGTTTGGTTACTGTGGAGGGGTTGGACCCCTGTTACTGAGAGGGCTCTGCCCTATACTGGTTCCGTGCTGTGCTTTGGGGCGCACCCGTTAACGGAAACGACTGACCACGTGCCAGTGCGGGGTAGCTACCCGTGCGTTTATCGCGCGTGCTGTAGTCACCGTTACGTCTGTCAGTGACCTTGGGGTGGTTGACTGAAAGTAGGATCACCACGGGGGACTTTCCCGGCCAGGAGAGCACCACGTGTTACTTCTACTTTTCGGAAAAGACTACAATCAAGATCGTTCCCACGAGGAACATTCGAGATCAAGTGAAGGATCTGAGAAATAGATAAATTGTGAAATAATAGAAAGACATAAATAAAGGAAGAAAGAAAATAAAACAGCTACTGTACACCTTACTGCTTCTTTAGTTTTAGCTGCCACTCTACTCAGCGTTTCGCTGATGTGTTACACTCGTTACTTTTCAAGACCAGGTGTTGAGCCGCCAGGTTCTGCGGCTGCAGAGGACGCTGGGCCAAGTAGGGTTGAGTAGAGTTACCACTGTTCTTTTGTGCCCTTTTTGTTCTACTGTAGTGAGTAGTTCTTGTTACTCTCTGTACTTTTCTTTACTTGTAGTTCATGTTATGTTGTAAATGTTGTTCTACTGTTGTGGTGGTACATGCTGTAGTAGTTCTTTTTCGTACTGCTGTATTTTGTTACTGCTAGTTATATTCATGTTGAATGTGGTTTATTTTACTGCTCTTTTGGTTACTTCCTCGTTGAACGACTAGGTCTTGGGATTAGTCGAGTCGGTCCGGTTCTCGTGTCTCGTAGGGACTCGGGAATCGGGTCGTTACGGTCTGTCTATGACCTCGGAGTGGTTGACTGGGTGTAGGACTACCACGGGGAACTCTCCCGGCTAGGAGAGCACCACGTGTACCTTCTATGCTTCGGAAAAGGCTGCAATCAAGATTGTTCCCATGAGGAACATGTGAGATCAAGAAAGAAATCTGAAAGTAAACCAATGGGGTGAAAGAAAATTACTTGTAAAATAAATAATTGGAAAAGATAAATTTATCTGCTAGTGTTTATTGCTTTAAATAGTCTGGTTACCACTCTACTCAACGTTCGCTGACTCCATTTTTACATAATCCTTTATAGGTCCAGGAGTTGAGCAACCCGAGTTACCGGCTATAGAGGGTGCTGGGCCAAGTCGAGCTCAGCAGTAGTTTTCGTACTGTTGTTGTACTCTCTTTTCTGGTAGTGAGTTCAAACTTTTATTTACTGTTCCAGTTATTGTACTTTTGTTCTACTTTCCTGTTGTTGTGGTAGTATGTACTGACTAGCAGCTTTTACTTTCCTTTACTACTGGTACGCTTTTACTGTTAGTTACACTGCATAGTGAATGTGGTTTATTTTCCTGCTTTTCGGTTATTTCTTGTTGGACGACTGGGTCTTGGGATTAGTCGAGTCAGTCTCGGGTCCTGTAGGGATTCGGGAACTAGGTCGTAACATCTCGTCAGTTTTCAATGGTCGGTAATGCTCTTTTCCGACCATTTAATATCTACGGTCGGTGAAAGTATTTACCTCGACCGTTATTTAGACAGTTTAGTAAGAGCGTATTTCCGACCGTTTGTTAATAACAGTCGAAAATAATAATATTTTCGTCGATTTATGGACGATCAACAATGTTAACTTTTTGTGACAGTTATTGAGTAACGGTCGAGAAAACTCATTTTATAGACCATTTAAACAGTCGAGAATGTTAACTATTAGCGATGGTTATTTTATTACAATCGGGAAAGTCAAATTAGCGACCGTTTTAACAGTCGATAATATTAACAATTCTCAACCATATTAAATAACGGTCAAGAATAATAAGGAATTTTTTAAAAAATATATTTAATTTATGTGAAAGGCCCGTAAATAATGTCCTATTAAGAGTATAAATCAATCACACAACTTAAAAATTCATGTATTTAAAAAAGACAGAAGAAATGAAAATTAAAATTTTATAAATAAAAGTAACGCATACAAAATTCATTACAAATGGTAATATATATAAAAAATACAATTATACTGTGGCACCAACGCCTCCAGCACCACTACCACCTAAATCATCGTCATCACGACGATCTCTATATTGATGAAGGGATGGGTGATCAATTCCTCCCTTCTGAAGTAATGCAAGGAGCTCCTTGATGATCTTGTTGGATTCCTTGTTTTGCATCGCGTTATCCCTGACCAATGTCTTCAGCTCCTCAATCCAGTGGTCCTTCTCCTCATCTTTGCGGCATAATGTCGCAATCTCCTTCCTCATCTCCTACACCTCAATTGAAGAGGATGATGTTCCCCTTCTCCCATACCACCCCGAGACGGTCTTGCTCCTCTCTGCGCTATGAATGTACCCCCAATTCTCAGGTGGCATGACGGTTTGGTAGGCCTCCTCTGTTGTCTGTGGCTGCTGAACTGTACCGGAGTTTGCGTTTTCAGGAGGATGCGTTAAGTTGATCATATTATCCTGAAAGAAATTGAATTACGTTAAGTAATTTCATTTAATTATATAATTATGAAATAAAATAAAAGTATTGCATTTTTTTTAACTTACTTGTCTCTATTGGTATGCGTCGTGAAGCCACTCCCTTTTCCCTCTTCGCTCATCTTGCTGTGAGTGACCTCATATACTCCCACTTGATCAAGCTGGGCACCTTGATACATGGCGGACTACAATAATTTGAAACAGTTAATTTTAATAAATTAAAAATTTTTGTAAGGTTTAAAAGAAAATATTAATTAAAGATACTTACGTATATAGATTTCATCCCGTCTATCCTCCTCCTACCTAGGACATGGGTCTTCGGTGGAGCCTTAGCCCTATTTTCCTTATTTTTCTTGGCTTGCTCCTAAAAATGAAGGTACAATTTATTAACTTATAAAATATTTAAATAAATGATAATATATGAAATACTTTTACTTACGTCGCTGGATCATGCCAATGCTCGCACGCTTCCTTCTAAATGTGCGGTTGTATCAAAAGATGCGCATTATGCAATGCTTCATCATGATTCATGTTCTTATAATACTAAAAAATATAATTTTAATGTTAGAAATAATATTTGAATAGTGGTAAAGGAAATAAAGAAATACAGTTATAATTTTTCTTTTACTTTATTTTTTATATCCAATCTCCAATCTTTATGAATATTTGCTGCGTGCTTGAGGATATATTTAGGGATGTTTGAATCATCACTCCATTCGAACATTAGAAAGAGAACAGAAATTATTACATAATTTACACTTATATAAAGCAATTTACAAAAGTTATTAGTTTTTACCAATTACCTCTGACTCTCGAATGAGCTACCTTTTCAGCTCGTTTGGCACCTTCCTCCAATCAAAGTGGGACAATGGGATAATCGCCTTCGTCAGTGTACCCAGTTTGTTGACGAATGGAGGATAGTCCACTACTTCCCCCGCTGGTGTGATCTGCACTGAAATGCAGGCCCCATGCGGAATTCTCTCTAAGTCCCTGTTCCACGTGAGACCTCTCCCCCTACGTGCACCAATAAGACAGAATTATAACATAAAATTTAATAACAAAGAAAAAAAATTGAGAACATAACATTTACCAAACTTTAAATTCATACCTAAACCGCGGGTGGGTGGTGGTGGTGCTGAACATCTCGTCTGAGAAGGATCCGAGTCAACCGTCTGCTCTGGTTGATTATCCAATCTAGCGTTCTCCTCATCAAATGAAGTACTATCCTCCTCATCGGTAGGTGCATCCTCCTCGTAGTCAGAATCCTCCGCTGGGAGATTTGTCGGAGGATGCATCCGACTCTTCTCCTTCCCCCTACCTCCCTTCCCTTGACTTTGGAAATATCGAGCTACATCTCCAGGCCTCAGAAACTGCTGGCGAGGTGCATGGGTTGAGGCTGAGGATGCTGGCGGTGAGCTTAAGGCTGAGGCTGCTAGTAGGGGGCCTCAGATCGCTGTGGGGGGGCCTCAGGCTGCTGGGAGGCCTGAGCCTCCTCCTTACTCCTCTTATTAGCCTTTTTTCTTGAAAATAACCTGAATAAAAACATCACAAATAATCAGATATTTTTTAAAAAAATTCAGCATCATTTTCCCTATATATTGTGATATTTCAAAAATCCTATATGAAATAAGTATATAAATAAAATAACCTTCCCTTTCTCCATTTCCCTCCCCTTCCTCTTTCTCCTATTCCGTTTCCCCTTCCCTTACCCTCCCATTCCTCTTTCTTCTCCTCTTTTCTCCCTTTCTCCTTAACCTCCCCTTCTCTTTCTCTCTTTCTTCCTTAGTTACCGTCCCCTTCTTATTTCCTCTCCTCTTTCTTCTCCTCTTTCCCCTTCCCTTACCCTCCCCTTCTCTTTCTCCCTTTCTCCCTTACCTCCCCTTCTCTTTCTCTCTTTCTTCCTTAGTTACCGTCCCCTTCTTATTTCCTCTCCTCTTTCTTCTCCTCTTTCCCCTTCCCTTACCTCCCCTTCTCTTTCTCTCTTCCTTCCTTAATTACCCTTCTCTTCTCTTTCTCCCTTTCTTCCTTATTTACCCTCCCCTTTTCATTTCCTCTCCTCTGTCCCCCTCCCTTACCCTCTCCTTATTTCCTCTCCTCTTTCTTCTCCTTTTTCTTCAACATAAAACATTCAAGATACCAAAAAAAGCATCATTCCACAAAAAAAATAAACCTAAGTGGGCACACCCCACAAAAAAAATAAAGCTAAGTGGGCACACCCCACACAAAAAATGAACCTAAGCGGGCACACCCCACTCTTAAAATAAATCTAAGTGGATACACCCCACATCTAATATGATAATAGCAATTTAAAAAAAAAAGTATTAAGAAACTCACAATAGTGACGAAATGGAAACAATCGGTGCACAAAGAGTAGGAGAATGCAAAGAACCTATGTGAGAAGGTAATAAAAAAATTTTCAGTTTTGATATATAAATGAACATAACCTTTAATGAAAGATAAAATAATTTAAAGGTAATTTAAACAAAACAAACTAGGAATTTCATAATTTATTTATATTTATGGTTATGAATTAATACTTTTGACAATTTACCTTATATGTCGATGTCAGTTGCATCAGGGGCAAGTTCTTCACTTTATGGGTTTTATTGATATGTGTTACGAACGCGCGGCTTCAGATGTTTTTAAGACGTCTGGGAGGTGTCCCAGACGTCTGACCAGACGTCTGGAACCCCTTCCAGATGTCTGGGATTTGGTTATTTTCGACACGCGTGTTTCGTCTGCGCGTCTGAGCGCGCAGACCTGCGAGCGTCTCTCTCTCTCTTTTTCCCTCTCCCTCCTGCGCCCTCTGTCCCGCTCTCTCTCCTCCTCTGGCGGCCTTAAAAGGCCACGCCCTCCCCCTCACTCCCGTCACCTCCGCCCCCTTTCCTCTCGTCCTTTCAGCCGATGCGCGAGAGCGAGCGCGAGTGAGCGACGGCAGCGACAGCCGCGGTGAGCGTGGGAGGAGGTGCTGCGCGTGGGAAGAGGCGCTCGGCCGTGAGGGCGAGCTTGCCGGGGCTGCTAGGGCCGACCGAAGAGGGGGAGCAGCAGACGCGGGGTGACGCGGGAGGCCTGCTGCAGCTTGAGCAGCAGGCGGACGAGTCGCGACGCGGCCGAGCGTCGCAAGCGGAAAGCGAGTTGCGCCCTGATTCTGGAATTTTCTCCAGAATCAGACGTCTGGGCGTACAACCAGACGGCGTGGAGGACGTCTGAAAGGTGAGTTATTTCCGTCTTTCTTCCTCTTCTTCGACTGACCGTACTAAGAGAGAGAGGAAATGGGTACGCGCTGGCTCTGGAATCGCATCCAACGCGAATCAGACGTCTGGCAGTGGTGCAAGACGACTGGAGCGACTTCCAGACGTCCTGGGTGACAATCGGACGTCTGGGAATTAGGCCAGACTCCCCCGCAGGCTTCGGGACGTCTGAGAGACCACGCAGAGCAAGGTAACCCCTGATCCACTTTTTAAGACGTCTGGAATAAGTTCCAGACGTCTGATTTTGCACTGTTTCGTCATTTTCGACCCGTTTAGGGCCCGTTCGGGTTCCATTTTCCGCGTTTCGAGTTGCGTTCTTTTCGGAATTAAATCCTCTACCCGTCTACAATAGCTATATACTGTTTTGAGAAACTCCTTGTGTTTGATCCTTGTGATAGGATCCCGTTCCGTTGCAGTCTCGGGGTTTGCGGAGGCACGCGGGATTTCCGACCACGCCCCCAGTACTCCTGTTGTAACCGGTAGAGTGGCTTTTAAGTTTATTGGTATAATCTGTTAAATTATGGAACCATAAATAGCACCTAGGACATTGCATGAATCCTAGGAATGAGAAACTAGAATGAATGGTAGATCTTAGGGTGTTGCATGAATCCTAGGGCTGGAAAACTAGATTGTATGATAGATCCTAGGGTATGGCATGAATCCTAGGATGGGAAGAACTAGTGGAATATATGAATACTGTAGTCTTGGAAAATGTGGAAAGGAAATAATAGTTGCCTGTGAATTGAATTAACAGCTGCCTGCTATGAATAAATAAACGTGATTGAGAACATGGATTGTAAGAACGTGAAACTGGAAAGTGAAACCTGGATGTTCTGAGTTAAAAGAGCTGGAACCCTACGGGGAATTAGGAGTGGAACTCCTGGAAAGAGAAAGGAATCGAACTGAGAAAGAAGGACGTGGTAGTGTGCTGTCTCTTGGGTACGTAGTACCAAGGGAAGTACCTGTACCTATTTAGTGCAGAGCGGAGCCAGCCGCCCCAGGGACTCGGGGTTAGGACTGGCCACTTTGTATCGACTTGCTGGCTCTCGCGTACGTAGTACCGAGGAGAGCTACTAGTGTAGGGAGGGCACTAGCTACCCCACGGGCCCCGAGGTTCTGCTAGCCTCCTACACCGACTTGTTAGGCCCACTGGGCAAACCAGGGTAGTCAAGCGAGGGTGTGCGGACTGTGGAGGGGCAAGGCCCCTGTTTGGTTACTGTGGAGGGGTTGGACCCCTGTTACTGAAAGGGCTCTGCCCTGTACTGGTTCCGTGCTGTGCTTGGGCGCACTCGTAAACGGAAACGATTGACCGCGTGCCAGTGCGGGTTAGCTACCTGTGCGTTTATCGCGCGTGCCGTAGTCACCGTTACGCCTGTCCGTGACCTTGGGGTGGTTGACTGAGAGTAGGATCACCACGGGGGACTCTCCTGGACAGGAGAGCACCACGTGCTACTTCTACTGTTCGGAAAAGACTGCAATCAAGATCGTTCCCACGAGGAACATTCGAGATCAAGTGAACGATCTGAGAAATAGATAAATTGTGAGACAATAGAAAGACGTAATTAAAGAAAGTAACAGAACATAACAGCTACTGTACACTTCACTGTTTCTTTAGTTTAGCTGCCACTCTACTCAGCGTTTTGCTGACGTGTTACACTCGTTACCTTTCAGGACCAGGTGTTGAGCAGCCAGGGTCAGCGGCTGCAGAGGACGCTGGGCCAAGTAGGGTCCAGTAGAGTTACCACTGTTCTCTTGTACCTCTTTTTGGTTCCACCGTAGTGAGTAGTTCTTGTTTCCGCTGTACTTTTCTTACCTGCAATTCATATTATGTTATGAATGTTGTTCTACTGTTGTGGTGGTATATACTGTAGTGGTTTCTTTCTTTACTGCTGTATTTTCTTACTGTTAGATATATTTATGCTGAATGTGGTTTATTTTACTGCTCTTTTGGTTACTTCCTCGTTGGACGACCAGGTCTTGGGTTTAGTCGAGTCGGTCCGGGTCTCGTATCTCGTAGGAACTCGGGAATCGGGTCGTTACAATATGCTTCAGATTCAACATCTGGGTGTAGATCTTTTCCCACATCATATTATTCACATTGTTGAGCTCTAACTGGTATAATCCACCCCTTTCTGCAATTATCAAGCACGTAGAATACTTGTGCTACCTGACAAGCTAATGTGAATAGTTCTGATGATTGGAGGATGTGACGGTTTTTACTTAAGCTCAAGAATCTGTGTTTCTTATCGATTTTGAATTCAATGCCTTCTTTAAAAACATCAAACTAATCAGACTTGAATAGAATCACCTTACGGTCAAACCTGAAACTCATTTCCACAATCTCTTCAATTTGGCCGTAATACCCATCACAACCATTGCTTAGGTCACAACTGACAAGAACTCCTGCCTATTGCGTGGCCTTCGCATCATCAATGGATTGTACTCTGAATCTGAAATCGTTAATTATGTATCCAGAATGGTAACGTTTGTATGTCAAATGTGTATCAGTAATTACATCAAAATCCTGTACCCATCGTGGATCCCCATTTTCTTTCAGTTTATTTACACGAACCTTGAACCAATGAAGGAACTATAAGTCGTGTGTAAATGTATCAGATGATTCTTTGAATTCATTGTAAAATTCATCTACTTCTGGAATTTGCTTCAGAATGTACAAGTGTGCCAAATGTCGGTCAATTTCCGATATAGGCTTAACCTCCATTCGTAGGATCAACCCACCTCCAATGTTAAATATGGACTGACAATCTTCATCATTACCATAAATTCTCCTTCATAGTTTCATTCAAGATGATTAAATTTATTATCTGTTTCATTCATGTACATGACACAGAAGTTAATACATTCTTCTATAAGATAGCCTTTGTTACGACCCAGTTCCCGAATCCCTACAGGACATGAGACCGGACCGACTCGATTGATCGCAAGACCCAGTCGTCCAACGAGAAAGTAACCAAAAAGCAGTAAAATAAACCACATTCACCATGCAAGCAACTAACAGTAACAAAAGTACAGCAGTAAAGAAATAAACTACTACAGTACACACCACCACAACAGTAGGAAAGTAAACGAGTACAGGAATATAAAGTTCACAATGAAAGAGTACAGAAGTGTAATAAACTACTTACTACAACAGGAAACGGAGTACAACAGAAAGCTACAACTACTGGGCTCTACTTGGCTTAGCATCCTCTGCAGCCGTGGGCTCTGGCTGCTCAACACCTGGACCTGAAAAAGGTTATGAGTACAAAACATCAGTGAATGCTGAGTAGAGTGGCAACCAACTAACTAGAACAGTAAAGGTGGACAGGTAGCTGTTGTTTTTCAATTTCTTTCTTTCTTAACTAATTATTTTTTCTTCCATCACTTGGTTTATTTATCAGGTCTCTTTCTTGATCTCGAATGTTCCTCGTGGGAACGATCTTGATTGCAGTCTTTTCCGAAGAGTAGAAGTAGCACGTGGTGCTCTCCTGGCCAGGAGAGTCCCCCGTGGTGGTCCTACACTCAATCAACCACCCCAAGGTCACTGACAGACGTAACGGTGACTACGGCACGCGCGATAAATGCACGAGTAGCTACCCCGCACTGGCACATGGTCAGTCATTTCCATTAGCGGGTGCGCCTAAAGCACAGCACGGAACCAGTATAGGGCATAGCCCTATTAGTAATAGGGGTCTAACCCTTAAGAACCAAACAGGGGTCTCGCCCCTCCCCAATCCGCGCACCCTCGCCTGATTACCCTGGTTTGCCTAGTGGGCCTAACAAGTCAGTGTAAGGCGGCTAGCTGAACCCCGGGCCCCGTGGGGTGGCTAGCTCTCTCCCTACACTAGTAGCTCTCCCCAGTACTGTGTACGCGAAGGCCAAAAAGTCGGTACAAAGTGACCAATCCTAACCCCGGGTCCCAACCCTAGTGATGAGAACCTCATCATGAACCCTAACTAGCACAATCTAATCCAAATATGTGTGAAAAAGCTCCTACAAAACCCAAAGAGAGGCTTAACTCAGAGAATTCTGAGTTAAAGGATAAAACAAATCATCAGGGGTAAAACTGTAATTTCACCAATGCAATATGCGAACAGGGTAATTAAGGATCCAAACATAGGTCAAACAAGCTTAACAATGAGGGAAGTGGGATGATCTGGTCTGGAAAGGGTTATAGCAACTTCTCGGAATTAAATGACATTTTGTAACCCTAAAACAAATCTACTTGAATTCACAGGTTCGAGGCAGGATAAAAATCAACTAAACCCTCTAAAATTCATATAAAAATATCCCCTAAGGTTTATAACCTTCAATTTGGCCTTTGAAACCTATTTTGACCTAAAATGAGAACCATGCCCAATTAATGACTTAATTTGGGTTTTTACGCAAATTGACCGATCAAACATGGTCCAACCTAAAATCAAAATTCACCATTAAAATCCTTAGGTTCAAATTAGTATAGTATAAAAACTTGGGCTTAAGAAAAGACCATCTTGACCAACTTTACATATTGGTCCTCTTAATTTACATTTTTACCTTATCTTTTGAAACCCTTACGTTCAGGCCCCCAACTTCTCTTCGTTCTTTGCAGAACGGTCCTCCCTGCCACTTCTGCACAGCGCCATGCCTCCGGCGACCTTGCGCGGAGGATGGCGCCGCACAGGGCAGGGCGGCCGTCCTCTAGAACAGACAGGGGGTTCCCTGCGACATCCTCTGTCGCAGGGACCCTCCCCTGCCCTTTGCCATCAACCATGCCTCTCGTGTGAATGCCTGAAAGGCATGGGTATCCTCTTCGGCCACTCTCCGGCGAGGCTGGCACGTTGCCACCACGGTCCCCTCTCCACGCCAAGGCCTTTATAAGGAGCGGCAAGGTCTGCTGACTCCTTCAAGCTTCCTCTGGCGGAGAAATACCTCGCACTTCATCTCTTCCTCCTCCGATCAGAGCGCCCGAAGCTTCCGATGATCTCCTCCTCCTCCTCCTCGTCGCTCTGCTGCCCTACCTGCAGCAGAGTTTACTCTGCCCTGTCGTCCGTGCTAGGCCGTACCAGCTAGCGCCCTCAGACTGTCTCATCGTCGCCGATACCCTCCTCCTGGTCATCTTCGTCCTCAACTCCGGCAGGCACGAACCAGGCGCTGCTCTCTCCCCCTTCGTCGAGTAAATAGGTACAAAGTTTCCTCTCTCTCTCCCTTGTATTTTCTTCCTTCTAATTTGCCATTTCAACTACCCAACCGCCACTGTCAAACTCCATCTTCCCCATCTCCGGTCGCCTTCTCCGACGAGGCCATCCCACTTCCACAGACCTCCTCACCCCTCACCAACTACCACAGAAGCTCCCCCTCACTCCACTCAACTGTTACCCCCTCTC
Organism: Thalassia testudinum; assembly: GCA_037157565.1. NCBI lineage: Eukaryota > Viridiplantae > Streptophyta > Magnoliopsida > Alismatales > Hydrocharitaceae > Thalassia > Thalassia testudinum. Next base: position 194,344,476 of record JAZHRO010000036.1, read on the forward strand.
CATTCACTGCCAATCACAGCCCGACCACCCCCCGAACAGACCCATTTCCGCGCCCACATTCTGACCTAGGTCCACCTTCACAGGCGCTCTCGCGCCTCGCTGACCACCGCACTGCCTTCGCTGCACTCTAGCGAAGGTTCCCACGTTTTCTGATGTGGCCGAGAGGCCGTCATTGTGCTTTCAGGTCAGAGCCCCCTCGCCGCCATTGTTAAGCTGCTGTAGCTCCTTCGCTCGCAGCTCCAGGCTTCCTCTAGCCCAGGCGCACATCCCAGGCTGCGTGGATTGCTGCTGCGATTACACCCAGGCTTTCGATTTGGGTCGCAAGCCTCGCGGTTGCCCCAATTGGCAGCAGCTTCCTCGGCCGCGGGTGCGACATCTGGAGGTGAGACTTTAGTCCCACCTCGTAAGTGTGCGGCTGCGCGCCCACACTTATATTGAAAAAGTGTATCGGGCTGTTTGCCTTTGATACACAGCGGTTAGGTCCCTCTCACCCGCACGCAGCGTGCCACGCGCTCGCTCGCCCTCGCCCGCGCCCGCGCTCACACCCCACGGGTCTAGACCGAATCCAACTACCCGACCAAGCACTCCTCACTCACCATCGCACGTTGGTGGGCCTGGTCTCGGGCGTGCTACCGAACCCGATTGCCCGGCTCTGGGAGAGCATTCCTAGGAGAGATTCTAAGAAAGAGAGAGACGCGGGGAAGGGGTAGGGGTAGGTTTTGCACTGACCACTGTGTGTGCACGCAGAAAGAAAGGAGAGGAGCTGAAGAAGAAGAGAAGAAGCAGCACTGTAGCAACCCACAGTTAAGTCGTCTGAGCATCAAATCAGAAGACGGAAGTTCAGCGGCCCGAGCAGAAAGAAGAGAAAAAGAAAAGGAGCAGAAGCAGAGAAGAAGGAAGCAAAGAAGAGAAAGAACAAGGCAGGCTGAGAAGAAAGGAAGACTCTGCAGCTAAAAGAGAGAAAGAAAAAGAGAGGAGAAAGAAGAATAAGATCACCACAGCCGCAGGCTAAAGAAGAAAGAGGAAGGTAGGAAGAAAAGAAGAAAGAAGAAGAAGAAAGAACAAGGCAGGATGAGGAAGAAAAAGAAGAAGATCACCACAGCCGCAAGCTAAAGAAGAAAGAAGAAGGAAGAAGAAGAAGAAAGAAGAAGGCAGGAAGAAGACTCTGCAGGAGAAAACAGAGAAAGAGAAGATCAGCTAAAAGAGAAAGAAGAGGAAGAGAGAAGAAGAAGAAGCCAAGAGAACTTTTGCTCCCCCCTCTCTCTCTCTCTTATTGTTGTAACATAATTGAGAACTTTTATACTTCTAAAATTATGGTTGCTCCCTAAGTTCGACCTCGGGAAAGCTTATTATTCCAAGTAAAAAATTTCTGTAGTAATCTGGTAGCTGTTTTGTCATATACTACAACGATTCTAAACCATAAATAACCATCACGACCAAACAAAACAAGCTCAAACCAGCCGTTTACTACCTAAGACGATTAGCTCCGCTCTGCACTAAACAGGGGGACAGTCGCTCTCCTTGGTACTCCATACTCAAGGGCCAGCTCACTTCCCCATTCACATTTCTATTTCCATTCCATTTATTTCCAGGAGCTCTACTCCTAATTCCCCGTAGGGTTCATGCTCATGTTTCTCAGGCCAAGCCATACCAGGTTTCATCATTTCTATTTCCATTTCTCAGATTCTACACATGTAACATGTAACTTTATTGTTCACATTCCAGGTTTATTCGCAGGTAGCTCGTGTTTCCAACATTCAATATTCCATTTCCAGTACATATACAGGCAGCTCATATTATGACATTTAACGTAAACAACAGGAATTTACATGCAACAGTTTGCTAACACAAGTACTTTACATTTCACAGGCAGCTGTTATTCATTTACAGGCAATTGTTATTATTCTATCTACTCATCTAAGATTGCAATCCATACATCCTATATAAATATTCCAGTGTTTCTAGTCCTATGATTCATGCTATACCCTAGGATCTAACATTCATTCCTCATATGCATTCAGGTTTATAATTAAACTAGGGGAAGCCACTCTACCAGTAAACTCAGGAGTAGTGGGGGCTTGATCGGTAGGTTCACATGCCTCAGCAAACCCCAAACCCGCAACGGAACGATGTCCTAACACAAGGATCATTCACAAGAGACTACTCAGAACAGGATAAAAAGTATTCCAATAAATAGAGGAATTTATACGGGAAACAACGGTATCTTAATTGCGGAAATCGGACCTCAAACAGACCCTAAATGGGTCAAAAGCAGTAATTCTGATTCACATCTGACGTCTGGAACTCCTTCCAGACGTCTTAAAAGAGTCCCGCACCATACCTCAACTCCTGTGCCACTCCTCAGACGTCCAGGAACTCCGCTGGACCGTCTGGACCCAGTTCCAGACGTCCGACCACCTCTCTGAACGTCTGGAAACACTTCTCATCGTCTGGTGCCTCGCTCAGATGTCTGAACTGCATGGGAGCGCGTGTCCGTGCCTTCCCAAAGTGAATCCTACACGCGTCGACAAAATCTTCTCAACATGGCACAAAACAGTGCCTCGGCGGAACAGCCTACATGGCTGTATCCACAAAGATGGTGTACGTCGCGAAACTTACCTCTCAGTCGTCTGGAACCTCCTCCAGACGTCGTCTACGTCGTCTGGACGTCGGTCCAGACGTCTAATTCTGAAAAAATCTCTAAATCAGAACCTGCCTTCGCCTTCTCGTGCTGCGTGTGGCCGCGCTGCGCCCGCTCACCTGCTGCTCCGGCTACAGCAGTGTCGGGGAGGACCTCCCCGACTCACCTCTCTGCCTCGCGCAAGCGCCTACCGGCCGTGAGCTCTCCGGCGAGCTCCCATACGAGCTCGCGCGCTTTCTCTCCTCTCTTCCCCTCGCTGCTCCTCTCCTCCCACACCGCTCACGCCTGCTGCTCGCTACTCGCCGCTCACTGCTCTCGTTGGAGGAAGAAGGGTGTCTAGAGGTGGGGTGAATGAGGGAGAGGAGGGGGTTTAAATAAGGCGCTGGGTTAGGGTTTGCGTTGACGAGAGGAGAGAGAAGGAGAGAAGAAAACGAGGTCACATACTGTCCGCGCGCAGCATGCGCGCAAACGTGAGGATGTATACGTAAATTTCTATTTCCAAATGTCTGGGACGTCTGGGAAGGTATCCAGACACCTTAAAGGGCTCTAACAGCATGGGTCTTAACAACCTTCAACAATTGACCCTTCTCGTTTAACCTTATTTAAGGCATAATCTTTCAATGTCTTCAAATATCGTTCAATTGAATACATCCATCTATATTGCATGGGTCCAGCAATTCTCGCTTCATTTGAAAGATGAGGTGTGACATGAACCATAACGTTGGAAAATGAAGCGAGAAAATCTGCTCCATTTTACAAAGTGTGATTACAATTTTTTATCCCAATAGTTTAGCAATTCTGTATCTAATGTTTTTGAACAAATAACTTTAAAATATCTACTCATCTCCGTCAAAAACTCGACTACCGGATCAGGCATCACCCTACGTATCGCTAGTGGGAATAAGATTTGCATGTACACATGAGAATCATGACTTTTTAACCTAGTAATCTTCTTTTGCGCTTCATTTATGCAATGTGAAAGTTGAGATGAATACCGATCTGAAACCCGAATGTCTTTAAGGAACGAGAAAATCTTTTGCCTCTACACTCCGGTAAGACTGTATATAGTTTATGGAAAGTGAGACCCTCCTTCAACGTGCAACTCAGGACGAATACCCAAAATTTTCATATCATTTCTTGTTTTAACTGTATCCTTCGGGCTGTTTATTAGGTTTAATACATCAAGAATGTTGTCCATTACATTCTTTTCGATATGTATAATATCTAAATTGTGCCGCACTGTCAAATCCTTACAATATGGAAGCTCCATAAAAAAATATGCTTTTCTTTCTAAACCTTGAGTGTCTCAAGGAAGCTAAGTCTTTCTTGACAAGATGACCCAAATGTATTTCTCCGAGCTGTTGCAATGTCTCCATGATTTTCATTCTCGACAACCCAATAGAATTTGTACTGAGTTTATTCTTCGAATTCCTTGACGAATACTGACATGCTTTACCATCAAATCTGTCCTTGAATTATGATGTTTGTCATCTGTGTTCAATGGGCAAAAACCTGCAGTGCCCTAAGTAACAAAACTTCTTGCTTTCAGGCAATCTCAGGTGATGAGTATCATCCATACAGATTGGACAAGCGAACTTTCCCTTCGTACTCCATCCTGACAAATTTGCATATGTTGGAAAGTCATTGATTGTCCACAGTAATGCTGCGTGCAACTGGAAGAATTGTTTCTTGTCTGTGTCATATGTTTGAACACCACTGTACCACAATAATTTCAGTTCATCAATTAATGGCTGAAGATAAACATCTATTGCATTTCCTGGTTACTTGAGTCTTGGGATAAGGAGTGTCAACATCATGAATGAAGATCGCATGCATAGCCATGGGGGTAAGTTATAAGTTACCATGACCATCGGCCATATAGAATATGATGGATACATGCTTTTGAATGGATTGAATCCTTCGCTTGCAAGACCTAGTCTCACATTCCGTGCCTCCTCTACGAATAATGCATGATTCTCGTTAAATCCGTTCCACTCATCAGAATCTATTGGATGATGGATGCATCCATCTTTTGATTTATTATCCTGATTCCACGACATTAGTTTTGCTGTTTTACTGGAAATGAATAAGCGTTGTATCCTAGGGATCAGTGGAAAATAACAGAGAACCTTCTCTGGTTGTTTCTTCTCGATAGTGTTTGTTGACTTACCCACCTTATATCTCTTCTCACCACATTCAGGACAGTTAGTCAATCCTGAGTACTCATTTCTGTATAGGACGCAATCATTACGACAGCATCAATCTTCTCACATTTCAATCCAAGCCTACATATCTTCTTCTTCACATCATACCATAACTTAGGATATCCAGTAGGATTATTCAACAGATTTCCAATGAATTTCAGAACCTCAGATATTAATTTCACTGCGGCTCTATTCATCACTTTCATCTGAAACAATTTCAGAAGGAATGATAACTTTAACATTAACGTTTTTCTAGGAGCAATTGGATCCTCTGCTACCTTGGTTGCATCGTACAACTCATTACAATATGGTAATGTCTCATCATCATCTGCATCCTCATGGTCTTATGCTCTCATATCATGTAACATTTCATCCAATTCATCTCCTTGATTATCATCACTTCCTTCAAAGGCTTCAATTGTCTCATTCCTAACTTCTCTCATTTGTTCACCATGAGCTGTCCAATTTATGTAATGTTGTCACCAATCGTTACATATTTCATGTTCCAAAACTATGTCTCGATTATGGAAAAACCCATTCAAACACTGTCTACATAGACATAAAATTAGCTGAAGGAATTCACCTCGTCTAAATGTCTTCCTATCATCATGAAATGCCCTCTCCAGAAATAAAATCACTCCACTCTTGTAGTCGTGGTAATTCGAATTCCTCATACTGATCCATAATTTATCCATGATAATTATCCTAAATGTAAAAGACAACCACTCATAAGTTTGACTCGAATGAGGTAAGAATGTGTATTTTTAGATCATTCATAAGCCATACTCGAATAAAGAAGAAATGCGTATTTTAAGAAGATTTTTACTTGATAGCCCATCCTTGAAGATTTGATTACAACATTACTTCCTACATGCAACTAGTATTTAAAGAAATTTCGACAGCATTTCCCCGCACTTCTTTAGTATACCCCCCAAGACTAACCTTAACAATATCCCTCAGTAAAGGGTACTTTGGGAACAGAGCTAAGATTAGTTGGTATACCGGAGAAGAGCGAGAAAATGCAACCGAAATTTCTCCAAATACTAGCTACATGCAAGAAGTAACTCTAAGTTGTGATTAAATCTTCAATACCCCCTTTGTTCAGAACTTCTCTGAACAAAGGACGACGACACTTATGACATGTTATAAAGACAACGTATCGTGCATGTACGTGAGGTATACACACACTCTGTATTGTCCGTATAACATGATCATAAGTCTCGACGAGTTAGTATTTTAGCACAATTATATCCCTCCTACAACCTATTGCCTAGGGGGTTAGAATACCTACTGTTTGTCATTACCGTGCATCTAAATTTGTGTAAGTGTGTGTATCTACAAAATTGTAATAAAAGTTGTAATAAAACATGTTTACAATCATGGATGTTAAACCTTAAAACCCTAAATTGTAACCTGAAACCATAAAATCAAAACCCAAACCCTAACCCTAGCCCTCTAAACCTAAACCTAAATCAAAGTTTGAGCAGAAATGAGGACACAAGAATATGCACCCTAACCAGTTCTCATCTAAGTTAAGTAAGGTTAACCCACTCACCAACAAAAAAAGACTAACGAAATGACATTTATGGTTAACCTCCCCTTCTTTCCTTGTCCAATCTTTCCATCCAAACGGAGGCTCTTATTTTTACGACGGTAATAACCCCCTTCTCCTTCCTTCCCCATCTCAACTCATGCACCCAACATCCTCATTTAAAGCATCCCACCGCAAAACCCTAAACCCAAATCAAACCTTACCTAAATCAAACCTAAAACCTAAATCAAACCTAACCATAAAACCTAAACCCAAACTCTAAACCAAAACCTAAAACCTAAACCCTAATTACTTCAATCCAAAACCCAAAACTTAAACCCTAACTCTAAACCAAATACCAAAACTTATGTCCTAACTCTTAAACCCTAAACTCATCCCACATCTTACTACTTTAAATAAATCAAATTGACATGTGGGCATACCCCACATGTCACATTACATTCACATTTAATTCACACGAGAAATTTAACATCAAATTCAATTAACATACAATAATTTAGATCAAATTTTACATTAAATTAAATAACTATGAAATAATTTTATTATCAACAAAAATTAAAAAAATAGACAAGTAAAATTTTACAAAAATTTAAACAGAGGGTGTAGGAAGAGGGGCCAGGGGGTTGGCCATGGTAAGGGGGAGGAGGGGGATGTGGCAGAGAGGGGAAGGTGGAGGGTTGGGGAAAGGGGGAGGAGGACAGGTGGGGGCAGGGGGATATATGGTGGCTGGTGGTGGTGGTGTTGGTGGTGGGTAGTGGTGCTACTGGTGGTGGTGGGCGGTGGTGGTGGTGGTGTTGCTGGTGGCGGGTGGTGGGGGTGGTGGTAGGGGTTGGTGGTCTTGGTGCTGGTGGTGGAGGGGGGCGGCGACGAGGGGAAGGGGAAGGAGGAGGTGGTCGGAGGAAGAAGAGGAGGAGGAGGCCTACCTGCAGCGATGTCGGCTGCGAAGGAGGGGGGTGCTGTTGGTGCTGGGGGTCACGGAGGAGTTGAGGTGGAGCCATAGCGAGGGCCGCAAAGGAGCCGAGGCGGAAGAGCTCGCGCGGGTGCATGAGGGGTGTGCGGGTGTAGGAGGGTTCAAGAGGAAGAAATTTAGGAGGAAGGGGGAGGGAGTCGTGGTGAGCATAGGGATTTTAGTCAACTTTATCGACTGTTCTTAATAAATGGTTGGCAATAACTCTTTTGCCGACCGTTATGATTGAACAGCCGACGATGAGTTTTGAAAATTTGATGGCCTTTGATGGCGGGTTATGAAAAGATTATCGTCGACCATTAATATAGAAACGGTCAACTATATAGTTATTCTTGACCATTATAAATGGTCGAAAATGCTGTCAACTAGATGTTTTAAAATTACTTTAATTTTATCGACCATTATATATTGAATGGTCGATAATTCCTTTTATTCTCGACCGGTTATATATAAACGATCGAGTAGAGTCTTACTTTCGACCGTTTATAATAGTCGAGATTGGTCTCAACCTTCTCAACTGTTTTGCAGGTGGGAAAGTTAATGACCAGGCTTTTGGCGACCATTTCTATTAAAACGGTCGAGAATAATGTTATTACCGACCGTTACTTTAACGGTCGATAATTTCCATCGCGAACATTACTATTTCTACTGGTGTCTACTTGATGAACTATAAATCATCTGTTTGATGCTCAACAAAATCACTAGGGACAATGGCAGGTAATCCCTCAAGTTATTCCATTGTAGCTAATTTTACATGTAAGGTGTGTAACGAACGCGTGCCCCAGATGTCTTTTAAGACGTCTGGGAGGTGGTCCAGACGTCTGACCAGACGTCTGGGATCTCTTCCAGACGTCTGGAAATCCGTTAATTTCGACACGCGCGAGTCGTCTGCGCGCCTGAGCGCGCAGACCGAATATTCGCTTATTCCCTCTTTCCCTGCGGCTGCAGACGCCTGCCGCGTCCTCTCTCTCTCCTCCTCGCACGGCCTTAAAAGGCCACGCGCTCCCTCCCGTCGTCTCCACCGTCTCCTCCCTCTTCTCCTTCAGCTAGTGAGCGTGAGCGCAAGCGCGAGGGCGGCAGCGGCGGCCGCAATGAGCGCGGAGGAGGTGCTGCGTGCGAGAGCGGAGCTCTGCCGCGAGGGCGAGCTCGCTAGGGCTGCTAGGGCCAGCCGGCGGAGGGCGCAAGGCGACGCGGAGGGGGGGACTGCTGTGGTCTGAGCAGCAGGCGCGCGAGGTGCGACGCAGGTGGCGTCGCGAGCGGAAGCCGGGTGGTGCCCTGTTCTGGAAAAATTTCCAGAATCGGACGTTTGGGTTGATAGACAGACGGCGAGGGCGACGTCTGGTAGATCTTCCAGTCGTTTGAAAGGTGAGTTTTCCGTCTTCTTCTTCCTTCCTGTCGACTGACCGTACTGAGGGAGGGAGATGGGTGTGCGCAGGCTCGGTGATTCGCCATCCAACGCGAATCAGACGTCTGGCTGTTGTACCAGACGGCGGGAGTGACCTCCAGACGTCCGGGGTGACCATCGGACGTCTAGGAGCTAGGCTAGACGTCCCCGTAGACTTCTGGACGTCTGGGAAACCACGCTAAACAGGTAATTCTCTGATCCACTTTTTAAGACGTCCGGAAGAAGTTCCAGACGTCTGATTTTGTACAGTGTCGTCGTTTTTGACCCGTTTAGGGCCCGTTCGGGTTCCGTTTTCCGCGATTCGAGTTGCGTTCTTTTCAGAATTAATTCCTTTACCCGTCTATAGTAGCTATACACTGTTTTGAGACACTCCTTGTGTTTGATCCTTGTGATAGGACCTCCTTCAGTTGCAGTCTTGGGAGTCGCGGAGGCACGCGGGATTCCCGATCACGCCCCATTACTCCCGTTATACCTGGTAGAGTGGCTTTAAGTTATTAATAAAATCTGTTAAAGTTTGAAACCATAACTAGAACCTAGGACGTTGCAGGAATCCTAGGAATGAGAAATATATGATAGCTCCTAGGTGTTGCATGAATCCTAGGGCTGGAAAACTAGATTGTATGATAGATCCTAGGATATGGCATGAATCCTAGGATGGGAAAAACTAGTGGAATGTATAATACTGCAGTCTTGGAAAATGGAAAGAGATATAAAGCTGCCTGTAATTTGAATTAACAGCTGCCTGTTGTGAATAAATAACGTGGTTGAGAACATGGATTGTAAGAATGTGAAACTGGAAAGTGAAACCTGGATGTTTGAGTAAAAAGGATGGAACCCTATGGGGAAGTAGGAGTAGAACTCCTGGAAAGTGAATGGAATAGTATTGGGGAAGTGAGCTGGCCCTTGAGTACGGAGTACCAAGGAGAGCGACTGTCCCCCTGTTCATGTAGATCAAAGCGTTCCACACACACTCACACGTTCGCTCGACATCCGCACGTGGCACATAGGTAGGTTAATTGCATCTTTGTAGACGACGGTTAACTTAGCGCGGTGCTACATTCCCATTAAATCTTTGATTCAATATTCCCCCCTATTATTATATATATATAATTATAACTATATATATATCTATATCTTATATATACACATATCTATAAATAAGCTAAGTATTTTCATTCATTTCCATTTTGTATTTTTTGTTCGCATTTTTTTTCCTTGTCTTTTATTTTGTTGATAAAGAAAAAATTAAAAAAAATCTAAAATAGAAAAGATAACTCTTGTCTTTACAGGTACACAATCTCGCGTATAGTGGGATCGGTTTTTAAGTATTGAACTTGATTTTAGCAAATCACCAATGACCAATTTTTGCCATCTAGCCAAGGACCAATTTTGATAGTGTACTTTAAGGACAAGATTATCCAAAAAAAACCTAAGATCAAGAAAAACCCAAAAATAAAATAAGCAAAAGGAAATGATGCAATTTTAGGAAGTGCGTAGAAATTGATTAATTCCAAAAATCGCCTCCCTGAATTCAACCATCGCTTAAAAGTGACTATCTTAAAAATTAATTCAGCCCAGGATAATAAATTTCTGATAAACTAGTGTAGATTCGCTTGTAGATAATCACTCCCATTATACACATTTCGATGCTAATATCACCTAATTAAATAACTCTACTCGCGTTTCATCATGCTCCCACCATGATTCCATCACTCCCTACTAGTATTAATGACCTTATTCCAAAGCCTATGATCATAGCGATGAAATAGTAGATATATCTTTTGCTTTGCTTTCCTTTGCTTTGCTTTGCCTCTTAGGTCGTGATGGTCGACTTATTGTTTGATGAAGATTCCTTACCTGTGTCCTCATGTCTAGGGCAAAGGTAGGATGTTTGAGTATGACTTTATGGCGTGAATAAAGGCTAGAAGAGCTCAGCTTTTGGTATTGAGTTATTTGCCATGTCTTTCCAATACTTGTATGCATCCTGTAGTAATTCAATTAAGCTTTTTATATCTCTTGAAATGTGGGAAGGGAAGATCCTTGCACCTAAAGAGAGGTTTAACCATGGTGATCCATTGTTTCGAATGTTATGAGTTTTGATCAAACATGTTTTGGTTAGTTGTTGCTTTATTTATTGATAGTTGGGTGCCATTGTATTGCGGCAATTCAGTTATCTATAGGTTAGTTCTTTCCATCCCAAATTTTTCCTTGATAGCATATTAGAAATTTGCAGAAGTTAAATGTGGTGTTTAAAAGTATCACTTGGCAACTTAGGTTACTATCCTAGGTGATTAGCTCCATTGAGCTCATATCCAAGAAATTGTGAAATGCATTTTTTTGGAGTACATTGAGTATAATCATGTATATATACAAATTATATCAAAGTCTTGAACCAAATCAAAATTTAGAAGTAGGTGTTGTATAAGGTTAAATATTATGCCATAGAAGTGATGCAAGCAACTTCTAGCACTTGTATGAGTTAGATCTATATCCTCAATTGTAAAATTGACTAATGACTTTATTGAATGAATTAAACCATGGACGTCATGATTTCATGTTGAAAAATTGTAACTCTTCAAATGTTTCCATTTAGTAGTTTCGAGTGACTTGGGCATATGCATTAAGGACAACTACTTGATAACATAGGTTTGAACATCAAATGTGGTATGCGTTAAGGTTGTTAAAGATTGCTAATCACTAACTTAGATCCATTAGGTCATCCTAGCTATTGGACTTACGAATTGCTACGCTAACGTGTTAGGTTTTGGAAAACCTGTCGTTGTAGTTTGAAAACGAAGAACTCGTGTTCAACAAATAAAATTTATACCGAAATTTAAATTCCGAGTCGAACACAGGGAGGCTACGTCGATCTATATTCGCAATTATATTTTTTTTAGAATTTTTGAAAAGTGAGGCGATATAATTACAATGAAACTATCAGACTAAAAGGAAGAGAGAGACAAAGAGACAGAGAGAGAAAGAGAGAGAGAGAAAGAGAACATACATTCAATATTTCAAAATGTTTATACAATTAAACCAAATAAAAATTACACTAGAAAGCGGAAAATCAATTACACTAGAAAGCAGGAAAATTCTACACTAGAAAAGCTGTAAAGAAGAATGGGAGAGAGAAGTTATCCTCCTCGACGATCGCTTGGAGGACGAGCTGGACGGGACGACGCCTGGACGAAGGAGGACGGAGCAGGATGAAGGAGGACGATGCAGAAGAATGGGAACAGAGCAGCACGCTGTCGTCGTCGCGGGATCCACTTCCGAAGGGGGACGAAAATTTGGACTTTATCTCGCGAGGAGCATCCCGGGTCTGAGACAAGCTTCTCTTGAGCTTTGGAGAGGTAAAGAAGAGAAGGAAGGGATGAGAATTTCGTATGAAGGGGGTTTCCTTTTATAGTTGCAAGGAGTGGGGGCAAATTGGTCATTACATATTTAAAACATTAAATGAGGGGTCTTTAGTGATGGGTAAAACCGTCGCTAAAGCCCCAACGTGGGCGTAGTGGCTGCTGACCACGCGCGCCCGCTCAGCTGCTCTCTTTCTCAACGCATCCGCACGTTCAACAAATCTCACGATCGGACGGCTGTGATTGCGCCTTCGTCCGCTGCTGCGCGCCCGCCCCAACGCGTGTGATGGAGCGTCCTCACCTTGCGTGAAATAGCGCATGGGCACTATTGGAAGATTTGAGCCATCCGATCAAGATCCAACGCACGCCCGCACCTGCTCGCCAGCGCCCTTTGCCTCCTTGCTTCGGCTCGAACCCGCGTCCGCTGCTCGCGATAGCGCCTTCGCCGACTGCACTGCGGAGCGCGGATTGTCGCGCGGGCGATTTGTGGTGCAGCCGTTCACAGCCGTTGGATCGAGATCCAACGGCGGAGAGGGGGCAGATGCGGAGGCTTCAATGGTTGCATGCAGGCGTTTGGGCGACCGAGATGGTGCCACGTGGCGCCATCTTGGCCGTCCATCTTCTGGATGTTGTAGATGGTGCCACGGATGTCGGATTGACTCGATTTTTGCGTCGTTAGGCTGTGATTGTCGATCCGAATTTATCCGTGCGGTCAGATTTGTCACTTGAAGTGCGGATTTACACCATCCTGGCCCTTGATCTTCTAGGGTTCTCCAGTCACTATCTGATGTTACGGATGCCTGATTAGGGCGATCTTGGAGTCGTTGAACTCTAATCGTCGCCCTGATCACATCCGTACGGTTGGATTTTCGATCCGAAGTCCCGATAAAAAGTTTCCCTGTCCAAGCACATAAAAGGAGACAATTAACCTCCATTTTATTCAAACTACTCGAAATACAAGATGATGCATGTTATGCAATATTTATAGCATGCAATGCAATCCTATGCTTAAGAACATGCATAAATAGACATCTGAAGTAGTGTAAATGTGTTTACATCATACCCCCATGCCTATCTTTTGCTAGTTCCTAACAAAAACTATATGCTATTTATAAAAGAATTAAGTTGGATTATTTGGGCCTGAGTTATTTTCAATCATTAAGAAATTGTCTACTTAGGATCTAAACTTTCAAAGATACAACGGTGCCTGAGTATCTGCCAAAATGTAGACCGCCTCAAACCCTCGCCTTATTCAAAGAAAAATTCCTTTTTCTCTCTTTACTCTTTTCTAATTTTTTTGGATTTTCAAATTTTAGGGTTTAAGAGTGGCTTTCTACGGCCATTCAACTCACCCAAGATTTGATGAGAACCCTAAGTTTTAAGCATCTTATTGTGATTGTGATAGACTCGTTGACCGGTAATTAAAACATACTTCGGATTTCTACGCATCTAGGTGACCTAAAAAAAAAAAATTCTACCTAAAGGTGTATCTTTACAACCGATAGCTTTCTCCCTACTTTTATTTTTTACGGGGTCAACACAAGGGTGAATCCAGTGTATATCTCATCGATTTATTCTACTTCTCCGCTTCTTCTTAAGTGTTTTGGGAATTTTTTTCATGCATTTACTGAGCTGGGTTCTGGACAACCGGTCGATGAGCTGTTACCACCGACAACTTGCCAGCCATACTCGTGCGGGGAAGTGTAGCTTATTTCTTTTTTTTCTTTTCTCCTTTTGATTTTTTTTTTTAAGTAGGTGGCTTCCCTAGTCTAAGATTTACCTAAAGGCAGCAAAAAAGAGAAAGGTCCAGTGATTGGGCTTTGGACAACCTACCTATGGGCTGTTACCCACGATAACTTGCCAGCCATATCACCCTAGAAGGTTCATTAGCTACCCAATTTCCGTTAGAATCGTCGAACAACGAGTCAGAGCAAAGAAAGTGTGTAGATGCTTAAAACTCAGAAATTCCCTCAAATCAGAGGGTGGGTTGATAAGTCGTATACTTATCACCTAAACTTATTTATTCCAATTACGATAGAATTAAGATGGAGAGGACTCGAAAGACAAATCCAAATTTTGGTGGATACACGGGCTAATTAAGTCCAAAGACCTGAAGGATCTTTGTGTTTAGATCCAAGTGTAAAATTTCTTAAGATTGAAAAGTCCTAATGTCCAACTAATCCTTCCTAATTTTGATTTTTTCTTTCTTTCTTTTTTTATATAAATAAGAAGAGAAAAACAAATTACATGAATTTCACAAAGCTGACCAAATGATTCAAAAATGAATCCACCCTCCCATGCCTAGCTAATGCAATGTCCTCATTGAAAAAGAGACATGAAAGAAAGGGTAGAATATGAAAGATGTGACCTGAATCTGAAGCTCGTATCAGCCTTGTGTCATATGTACAACTGTTGAGTTTAATGTCGTCAGCTAGGCGAAGTCCAGCCAAAGAAGTCAGAATGGCTAGAGCAACTGAGTTTGAGACGGGTTCTGGAAGAATACGGTCAACAATAGGCTTCAGACGTTGACTGTTGACTTTAAATGTGTTACCCGTCTTTGGGTCAAAAATCTGAATGGCACCATTTGGAAAAATCTGATCAATTATGAATGGGTCATTCCATTTAGATCTAAGTTTTTCAGGAAAGAGCTTAAGTTTAGAATCGAATAACCAAACCCTCTGGTTTGGCTCAAAGCTCTTGCGGGAAATCAATTGATCATGTAGAGTTTTGGTCCGAGCCTTGTAGATCTTGGCATTCTCATAAGCATCATTTCTAAGCTCCTCCAACTCAGATAGTTGGAGTTTCCTGGTCTTCCCAGCTAGATTCAGATCTAAATTGTATTGTTTGATTACCCAGAATACCCTATGTTCAATCTCTACGGGTAGATGACATGCCTTTCCATACACCAAACGGAATGGAGACATGCCGATGGGCGTTTTATACGCTGTACGGTAGGCCCAAAGAGCGTCCTCAAGCTTTTGAGTCCAATCCTTGTGATCAGGCCTAACCGTTTTTTGCAGAATGTTCTTGATCTCTCAATTGGAGATCTCGGCTTGTTCATTCGTCTGGGGATAGTAAGGTGTGGAAATTCGGTGATTAACCCCGTATTTGGCCAATAAATTCTGGAATTGGGCATTAGTAAAATGAGTGCCACCATCACTGATGATAGCCCTCCGAATCCCGAATCTACTGAAGATATTTTTCTTGACAAAATTAATGACCACCTTGTGGTCATTAGTTCGAGTGGGAATCGCCTCAATCCATTTGAACACATAATCAACAGCAACAAAAATGTATTGATGTCCAAATGAAGGGATAAAGGGTCCCATGAAATCGATGCCCCAAACATCGAAAATTTTGGCAGGAAGAATAGGGTTTAGGGGCATCATGTCTCTCTTAGTTATGCTCCCGAGTGCCTGACATCGAGAACATGACCTTGAGAAATCCTAGGCATCCTTGAATAAAGACGGCCAATAGAAGCCAGATTGCAAGATTTTTGCAGCCATCTTTTTCCCGGAGAAATGTCCACCACACCCAGATGCATGGCAAAACTCGAGTATACTGTTGAATTCATTCTCCGGTATACATCGGTGAATAATCTGATCAGAGCCAATGCCATACAGTTCAGGGTCCTCCCAGAAGTAGTATTTGGCCTCAGATTTGAGTCTATCCTGTTGTTGCTTGGTCCAATCTTGGGGGATTTGACTAACGGGCAAATAGTTAACAATGTCAGCAAACCATGGGGTGTGGACACCTAAAACTGTAAGAATAGTTTCGTCCGGAAAAGTGTTAGCAATCGGAATGTCCAGACAAGAAGAATGACCTACGAGTCTCGACAAATGATCTGCTACCACATTTTGTACCCCGGTTTATCCTTGATTTCAAGATCAAATTCTTGAAGAAGAAAAATCCAATGAATAAGCCGGGATTTAGCATCCTTTTTAGCCAAGAGATGTCTCAAGGCCGAGTGGTCGGTATAGATGATAACATGAGACGATAATAGATAAGCCCTGAATTTTTCCAAAGTAAATACTACAGCTAGTAATTCCTTTTCAGTAACAGTGTAATTCCTCTGGGCTTCATCCAGAGTTTTACTAGCGTAGTAGATGACAGAGGGCTTTCGATCAATTTTCTGACCCAGGACAGCTCCGACCGCATAATCAAAAGCGTCGGTCATGATCTCAAAAGGGGCTGTCGAAATTGGTGGTTGCAAAATTGGAGCATAGGTGACTGCCATTTTCTGGAAATCAAATGCCTTTTGGCATGATTTGTCAAAAACAAACGGCATTTCTTTGGCAAGAAGATTGCTCAAAGGACGAGCAACCTTCGAGAAATCCTTGATGAATCTTCGATAAAATTCCACATGGCCAAGAAATGATCGGATTTGTTTAACAGATGTGGGAGGAGGAAGTTTAGCGATAGCATCAACCTTAGCTTTGTCCACTTCAATTCCCCGTTCAGAGATTACATGACCCAAAACGATGCCTTCTTGGGTCATGAAATGACTCTTTTCCCAGCTAAGGACCAGTTGTGTCTTAATACATCGCTTAAGAATCATTTTCAAATTAGCCAAATAAGAGTCAAATGATTCTTCGAAAACAGAGAAATCATCCATGAAGACTTCCATAAACTCTCCCACCATGTTAGAAAATATGGCGAGCATACACCTTTGAAAAGTCGCAGGTGCATTGCATAACCCGAAAGCCATCCTACGAAAAGCAAAGGTTCCGTAGGGACAGGTGAAAGTAGTTTTTTCCTGATCCTCGGGATGGATAGGAACTTGGTTGTATCCCGAGTAACCATAAAGAAAACAGAAGTACTTCTGCCCGGCTAATTTTTCCAAGATTTGATCGATGAAGGGTAAGGGAAAATGATCTTTTTTAGTGGCTGTGTTTAGCTTCCTGTAATCAATACAAACCCTCCAAGAGGAAGCTGAACGAGTTGTGACAGATTCTCCTCTCTCGTTAGTCACAACGGTAATCTCGGCTTTCTTTGGAACAATCTGAACGGGACTTACCCAGGGACTATCAGAGATTGGATAAATAATTCCTGCATCGAGCCACTTAATGATTTCCTTTTTTACCACTTCTTGCATATTTGGATTCAATCTCCTCTGCATCTGACGAGAAGGGCGAGATCCATCTTCCAAAAATATTCTATGATTACAGTAAGATGGCTCGATTCCCCTGAGGTCATGAATGGTCCAACCAATTGCCTCCTTATGTTCCTTTAGGACCTTGATCAATTTAATCTCTTGCTCCTTTATCAATTTAGCACTGATAATCACAGGGAGCGTATTCTGAGGTCCTAAAAATTGATATTTCAAATTCTCGGGCAATGGTTTCAATTCAAGCTGGGGTGGGTTGATGATTGATGGTAGGGTAGATGCTGAAGATTCAACAAGAGGAAGAGGTTGTGAGTGAACAAAATCAATAACCTCCTTCGAAGATGTCAGGTCAGCCTTAGAGGGTTGCGGGTCAAATTCATCATCCAAAGAGGAACTTTCGATTGAAGAAATTGTCAAACAAGTTTCAATATTATCATTATCCTCATCAAGTTCCTCAATAAATCCACAATCCTCAAATTTGTTGATCGCCTTAAAAATATCCAATTTCATTTGTTGGTCCCCAAAGGCTATTTCCATGCTACCGCTTTCACAATTAATGTTGGCCTTTGCGGTAGCTAGGAACGGATGCCCCAGAATGATGGGCATGTTCCTCAGATTATCAGGTACATCCATGTCAAGGACAAGGAAATCTACAGGAAAATAGAAATCCTTGACCTTAACTATAACATCTTCAATAACGCCTCGCGGGTTTGTGACCGAACGGTCCGCTAACTGTAGCGTTACTGAAGTTGGCCGAAGTTCACCTAACCCAAACTTCTCATAGAGAGAAGTCGGAATTAGGTTGATGGATGCACCCAAATCCAAAAGTGCTCTATCAAATGTGTAATCTTCGATAACACAAGAAATCAAAGGAGCACCAGGATCTCTCTTTTTCTGAGGGAGGTAGTGCAGGATAATAGAACTAGCCTGCTCTGAGAGTACCACCTTCCTCGGAACAGATTCTCTCGACTTACGCTTTTGTGTACATAATTCCTTTAAAAATCTTGCGTAAGCCAGTATGTGCTTGATAGCATCAAGGAGCGGGATATTGATCTCAATATTCTTAAATAAATTCAGAAGCTCCTCATTGCTATCAACAGACTTCTTCTTCTTTGATTTAGTTAAGGCTTCAGGAAAAGGAACATGAGTCAGATCTTTGCAATCAGGTTCCTGAGCCTTGATTTCTCCTCTAGAATTCTCCTCTCTCTCCTCAGGTTCTTCAGGATTCAAAAGATCAGAATAGTGTGGTTGTGGATCTTGAGTCTTCTTACCACTCCTCAAAGTGACAAAATTTGCAGATGCATAAGAATTTGGGTCTTGGGGAGGGTTAGGAAAGATTGGAGGGGCTTGATTAACCATGAATTGTTGATTTGCAGCAGAAAAAGAAGATGAGGAACCCTGCTCAACCACCTGAGCATGTGCGTATGGGTCCCTCTGATTTTCGTACCCTTGGGCTTGATTGCCCGAATTCATAATATTTCGCGGGTTGGGATGGTAGAGATCCGGGTTGACGAGAGTTAGCAATGAGCCCGGATTGCAAGTTGTCCAGCGAGTTTTTCATTTGCTGCATGAGCTGGAGCATGGATCCTTGCATCTCTACCATTTGATGGTTCAAATCAGCCTGCCCTGCGGGTTGACAGGCACTCCAAGCTGGCTGATTGATCTGATTCAGAGGCAACTGAGTATATATTTGACCCTGACCCATTGGTTGTTGCGGAGCATAGTTGCCGGGTCGGAATTGGGTCGGTTGCCCCGGATTTTTCCAAGAGAAGTTAGGGTGGTTTCTCCAACCTGGATTATAGGCATTTGAGTAGGGGTTGGATCTAACATTCTCTTGTACATCGCAGACATCCTCATAAGGTGAGGATGGAGAGAAAGAAAGGGAAGGATAAGAAAAACTGGGATCAAAGGCCCCAGTTGGGAACCCGTGGGGTTCCGAAAAATGCTGACTCACTGGTTAAGCCGCATCGAGTTGATTCACGAACTCCCGTCCAGAAGGAGCTCGTGAGGAATGGAATCCCGAATTTTGGGATTGAGTGGATCGAGAGTTGTTTATAGAATTGCCAGTCATCCACTCTTCCATTCTTTTAGCAACTAAGTCCACCTTATCAAGTTTATTACAAATCAATTCCATATCAAATAAATGAGAGTCATGGACTTCATTGACATTTGATCTGGGCTGCTGGGACCGGTTAAAAGTATCCATGGAGGCATGATTAATTGAATTCTCACTTATTTCCTTAAATAAATCATGTGCACTATCTGCATCTTTATTGAGGAAATTGCCTCCGCAAGAAGCATCCATATGATTTCTGAGTTGCTCAGTCAACCCATGATAGAAGATTTGCTCGAGTTGCCATTTCGACACCTCGTGGTGTGGACACCTCCGCAATAAGTCCTGGAATCTCTCCCAGGCCACATGAAACTACTCCCCCGGCCGCTGGGTAAAGGTAGTGATTGCCTGTCTCAAAGCATTGGTACATCCGACTGGGAAGAATTTCTTCAGAAAGGCCAATTTCAACTCATTCCAAGTTGTAATTGGTCTTCCTATTGTCCTATACCAATGCGCGGCCTTATCTCTAAGAGAGTGGGGGAAGAGCCTCATGATCATTTGCTCATTGTTTACGTTTCGAGCCTTGGTGGTTTGGACCAAAGTGGTCAAGTCCTCCAAGTGCTGAAACGGATCTTCGGAGCCAAGCCCATGATAATGTTTAATCAGGCTTAACACCTGGTGTAACGACCCGGTTCCCGAGTCCCTACGAGACTCGAGAACCGGACCGACTCGACTAATCCCAAGACCTAGTCGTCCAACGAGGAAGTAACCAAAAGAGCAGTAAAATAAACCACATTCAGCATGAATATAACTAACAGTAAGAAAGTACAGCAGTAAGGAAGAAACTACTACAGTAGATACCACCACAACAGTAGAACAACATTTATCATATAACATGAACTGCAGGTAAAGAAAGTACAACAGAAACAAGAACTACTCACTATAACAGAAACAAAAGAGGTACAAAAGACTGTGGTAAACCCTACTGGACCCTACTCGTCCCAGCGTCCTCTGCAGCCGCTGACCCTAGCTGCTCAACACCTGGTCCTGAAAAAGGTAACGAGTGTAACACGTCAGCAAAACGCTGAGTAGAGTGGCAACTAAAACTAAAGACAACAGTAGAGTGTACAGTAGCTGTTATGTTCTATTACTTTCTTTATTTACATCTTTCAATTGTCTCACTATTTCATTTATTTCTCAGATCTTTTACTTGATCTCGAATGTTCCTCGTGGGAACGATCTTGATTGCAGTCTTTTCCAAAAAGTAGTAGCACGTGGTGCTCTCCTGGCCGGGAGAGTCCCCCGTGGTGATCCTACCCTCAGTCAACCACCCCAAGGTCACTGACAGACGTAACGGTGACTACGGCACGCGCGATAAACGCACAGGTAGCTAACCCGTACTGGCACGCGGTCAGTCGTTTCCGTTAACGGGTGCGCCCAAAGCACAGCACGGAACCAGTACAGGGCAGAGCCCTCTCAGTAACAGGGGTCCAACCCCTCCACAGTAACCAAACCGGGGCCTTGCCCCTCCACAGTCCGCGCACCCTCGCCTGACTACCCTGGTTTGCCCCAGCGGGCCTAACAAGTCGGTGTAGGAGGCTAGCAGAACCCCGGGGCCCGTGGGGTAACTAGTACCTCCCTACACTAGTAGCTCTCCTCGGTACTACGTACACGAGGGCCAGCAAGTCGGTACAGAGTGGCCAGTCCTAACCCCGGGTCCCTGGGGCGGCTGGCTCCGCTCTGCACTAAACAGGGGGGGACAGTCGCTCTCCTTGGTACTCCGTACTCAAGGGCCAGCTCACTTCCCCAAAACTATTCCATTCACTTTCCAGGAGTTCTACTCCTACTTCCCCGTAAGGTTCCATCCTTTTTACTCAAACATCCAGGTTTCACTTTCCAGTTTCACATTCTTACAATCCATGTTCTCAACCACGTTATCTATTCACAACAGGCAGCTGTTAATTCAAATTACAGGCAGCTTTATATCTCTTTCCATTTTCCAAGACTGCAGTATTATACATTCCACTAGTTTTCCCATCCTAGGATTCATGCCATATCCTAGGATCTATCATACAATCTAGTTTTCCAGTCCTAGGATTCATGCAACACCTAGGAGCTATCATTCCATCTATTTCTCATTCCTAGGATTCATGCAATGTCCTAGGTTCTATTTATGGTTTCATAATTTAACAGATTTTATTCATAACTTAAAGCCACTCTACCAGGTACAACGGGAGTAATGGGGGCGTGATCGGGAATCCCGCGTGCCTCCGCGACTCCCAAGACTGCAACTGAACGAGGTCCTATCACAAGGATCAAACACAAGGAAAGTCTTAAAACAGTGCATAGCTACTGTAGACGGGTAGAGGAATTAATTCTGAAAAGAACGCAACTCGAATCGCGGAAAACGGAGCCCGAACGGGCCCTAAACGGGTCGAAAAAGACGATACTGTGCAAAATCAGACGTCTGGAACTTCTTCCAGACGTCTTAAAAAGTGGATCAGAGAATTACCTGCTCAGCGTGGTTTCCCAGACATCCAGAAGTCTGCGGGGACGTCTGGCCTAGCTCCAAGATGTCCTATGGTCACCCCGGACGTCTGGAGGTCGCTTCCGCCGTCTGGTACAACAGCCAGACGTCTGATTCGCGTTGGATGGCGAATCACCGAGCCTGCGCACAGCCAACTCCCTCCCTCAGTACGGTCAGTCGATAGGAAGGAAGAAGAAAGCGGAATACTCACCTTTCAGACGTCCGTATGATCTTCCAGACGTCTCCATCGCCGTCTGGCTATCAACCCAGACGTCTGATTCTGGAAAATTTTCCAGAACAGGGCACCACCCGGCTTCCGCTCGCGACGCCGCCCGCGTCGCACCTCGTGCGTTTGCTGCTCAGACTGCAGCAGGTCCCTCTCCGCGTCGTTCCGCGCCCCCTGCGCCCTCCGCCGGCCGGCCAAGCCGCTCCGGCGAGCTCGCCCTCACGGCAGAGCTCCGCCCTCGCACGCCGCACCTCCTCAGTGCTCACTGCGGCCGCCGCTGCCGCCCTCGCGCTCGCTCGCTCTCGCGCACAGGAAGGAGAAGAGGAAGGGGACGGTGGAGACGACAGGAGGGGAGGCGTGGCCTTTTAAGGCCGCGCAAGGAGGAGGGAGAGAGTGCGCGGCAAGTCTGCAGCCGCAGAGAGAGGGAAAAAGTAAGAGAGAGGAATCGCGAGTCTGCGCGCACAGGCGCGCAGACGAATATCTCGTGCGAAAAATAACTATTTTCCAGACGTCTGGAAACAATCCCAGACGTCTGGTAAGACGTCTGGATTTGATCCAAGACGTCTTATCCGACGTCTGGGCCACCTCCCAAACGTCTTAAAAGACGTCTGGGGCACGCGTTCGTAACACCTGGGGCTTGATTTCTACGTTACCGGCTGGAATCTGGACGCCGGGACGTTCCCTGTAATTTGAAGGATCATAAAAATCCTTAAAAGGCTGAGCGCCCTGCATTCTTTGGAACCATTCCTGCATTCTCTGCATTTGTTCCAGCTGCCTTCGAAATTCTTCCTGTGGATTTCCAAGTAGAGGAGGCTGTTGTTCGGCCATGGGATCAAATTGACCAAAATCCAATTTGCACCTCCTAGAATGTTCTACTGGTCCTTCCAATAGGGGATTCAATGACCGTCTTCCCAGCATAAACTAGAAGGTCGGAAGGACTGGGAATAGGGACCCTACAGCACAACAAAACAAGGTTGTCCTTAAGTGGGGTAGCTTAAAGATCTACTGACTCCCAAAACCCACCTTAAGACTGTAAATTATTTACTCTACTTGCGTCTGTTTAATCAACCAGTTAGAAGGAGGGACTGGGGAGAAGGTTCTTCCTTCGGCTTTCGCCTCCGGTTCCTAGTGTACCCCCCAGCTGCGGTCGTTTGACGCTACTCCCCTAGTTAGACATCAGATTAATCAGTACAAGTAAGTTAATCAAAAACAATCTCAGACTAGGCCCTGAAGAGCGAATCAAACCTTAAGGCCAACGTCTACTCAATTTTATTAAGGCCTGGGATTGTGGTGCTTATGGAATGTGATGGGCCCTTAAAATAGGTTGTGCCCTTAATGATTGATTGAGATTTGTGTAAGTGCGTGCACAACCAGGGTTTTTAAGCAAGATTATTTATAATGCGTGAATTTTAATGTTCAAATCTTGCTTAAGTAGCTTTTAGGGTTTCAAATTAGGTGAATTGCAATCAAGTTTCTAGGCAAACCAAGTTGTAAAACATGGGTGAAGATTGTTTTCCTTTAAAATCAGAAAGAAAGTGGAGTGCCTGGAATAGACCTAGATTGAAAACTCTAAGGAGGAGCTACTTGATGAGTTGGTTTTAAATAATGGTGCGGCCCAAACAACTCAAACAATTGGCCACAATTGTACCACTAAGTTAGGCACTCAAAGATGGTTAACTTAGAATGATTTCTACTCTGTTATGTGTTGCTTTGTGTGTACCGGTTCCACAGATCAAAACCCGGTTGAGTAGAAACAAATCAAGTTGATTAAATGCCTTGAATGTGGGTGTGTGTTGTGTGTTTGTTGAAAATTACCCCACAAGATTATCTTTTTGTTGTTTTCTTATAAATGAGGGTGGAATGAATGTGAGTGAAAATCCAAACAACCAAACTATTCCTAGGATTTATGCAAATACCTAGGTTAATTGGAATTTGGATTTAATGTGGCGAATGAAATCTATGGAGGGGGAAAGAATGGGGAGCACTTACAGTTGTCTTCAACTGCACTTTACTCCGGTCTACCACTTGTTGATTCCTTGATGGAGGTCTCTGCAAAACAATAGATACAAGAGAAAGCAAGTTAGAAAATAATAAAGTGCAAAAAATGCGAAAAGAAGATCGAAAATCGTTGCCTCCCCGGCACCGGCCCCAAAATGTTGAACTTATGAATTGCTACGCTAACGTGTTCGGTTTTGGAAAACCTGTCGTCGTAGTTTGAAAGCGAAGAACTCGTGTTCAACAAATAAAATTTATACCGAAATTTAAATTCTGAGTCTAACACAGGGAGACTACGTCGATCTACATTCGCAATTATATTTTTTTTAGAATTTTTGAAAAGCGAGGTGATATAATTACAATGAAACTATCAGACTAAAAGGAAGAGAGAGACAGAGAGACAAAGAAAGAGAAAGAGAGAGAGAGAAAGAGAACATACATTCAATATTTTAAAATGTTTATATAATCAAACTAAATAAAAATTACACTAGAAAGTGGAAAATCAATTACACTAGAAAGCAGAAAAATTCTACACTAGAAAAGCTGTAAAGAAGAATGGGAGAGATAAGTTATCATCCTCGACGATCACTTGGAGGACGAACCGAACGGGACGACGCCTGGACGAAGGAGGACGAAGCAGGATGAAGGAGGACGAAGTAGAAGAACGGGAACAGAGCAGCACGCCATCGTCGTCACGGGATCCACTTCCGAAGGGGGACGAAAATTTGGACTTTATCTCGCGAGGAGCATCCCGGGTCTGGGACAAGCTTCTCTTAAGCTTTGGAGAGGTAGAGAAGAGAAGGGATGGAAATTTTGTATGGAGGGGGTCTCCTTTTATAGTTGCAAGGAGTGGGGGCAAATTGGTCATTATATCTTTAAAACATTAAATGAGGGGTCTTTAGTGACGGATAAAACCGTCGCTAAAGCCCCGATGTGGGCGTAGTGGCTGCTGCCCACGCGTGCTCGCTCAGCTGCTCTCTCTCTCAACACATCCGCACGTTCAACAAATCTCAGCCGTCCAATCGCGAGATCGGACGGCTGTGATTGCACCTTTGTCCGCTGCTGCGCGCCCGCCCCAACGCGTGTGATGGCGCATCCTCGCCTCGCGTGAAATAGCGCGTGGGCACTATTGGAAGATCTGAGCCGCCCGATCAAGATCCAACGCACACCCGCGCCCGCTCGCTAGCGCCCCTCGCCTCCTCGTTGCGGCTCGAACCCCCGTCCGCTGCTCGCGATAGCGCCTTCGCCCATTGCACTATGGAGCGCGGATTGTCGCGCGGGTGATTTGTGGTGCAGCCGTTCACAGCCATTGGATCGAGATCCAACGACGAAGGGGGCGGATGCGGAGGCTTCAATGGTTGCATGCAGGCATTTGGGCGGCTGAGATGGCGCCACGTGGTGCCATCTTGGCTGTCCATCTTCTGGATGTTGTAGATGGTGCCACGGATGTCGGATTGACTCGATTTTTACGTCGTTAGGCTGCGATCGTCGATCCGAATTCATCCGTGCGGTCGGATTTGTCATTTGAAGTGCGAATTTACACCATCCTAGCCCTTGATCTTCTAGGGTTCCTCGGTCACTATCTGATGCTACGGATGCTTGATTAGGGCGATCTTAGAGTTGTTGAACTCCAATCGTCGTCCTGATCACATCCGTATGGTTGGATCTTCGATCCGAGGCCCCGATAAAAAGTTTGCCCTGTCCAAGCACATAAAAGGAGACAATTAACCTCTATTTTATTCAAACTACTCTAAATGCAAGATGATGCATATTATGCAATATTTATAGCATGCAATGCAATCCTATGCTTAAGAACATGCATAAATAGACATCTTAAGTAGTGTAAATGTGTTTACATCACTAGCTAAGAAGTTGTTAAGGTTTGTTTACTACAAGAAAAAAACCAATGGCAACATTCATTTAATGTCGCTGTAGACCAGATAAATGCCGCTATAGGGTTTTCTTAATCAGTCTTGTAGTGGTTTTTCTTAATAGGTCTAGTGCTAAGCATGTATCCTTTACACAAGGTGTTACTGTAAGTTGTCGGATTTTACAGAAATGGCTACATGAGAAGGTGGGCATGTCTAGAACACCTGGACTATATATATTGAGCCTGCTTGAGAACATCCAAGTCATCAAGTTTCTGAGACGAATGATCGATGCTATCCATTAAGTTATCCTTAGCGTGCTACCTTTTACTCAAGGAAACATGTTGCATGAGTGAAATCTAATTGGATTGTTGCCGTTAAATTCTTATCCTTTCGTATGTCACTACAAAAATATAATAGGTATTGCTCTTATACGTTGTTGTGACAGAAAGCATAAATGAATTGTGAAGCATGTATAAAATGTCCGGTGCTACTTTCTCGAGTTAGTTTACAGAGCGACGTAATAGCTCTTTTCGTGGTTATCCCTGGTTTATCTTGAAGCATAACCCAATTTCTCTTGATCTTCTTATCTCGGATTATCCCACCCCTTGTTAGAAAAGAGGTTGAGATAATTTATATTTTAATATCCATTTACAACTCTCACGAATTTTACCTTCTCTCGCAGCCATTTTCGAAGTTTTCCCCCGCTCACATTAAATTAATATAAACTTTAAAAAAAAATCTCAGTTAACTAAACTATCATCTTAAGAGTAAAAAAATCTTTTTCCAACTTATCTCTTATCCTAACCTCTAAAACTAAATAAATATCCTCATCTCACATTACAAGTTAACCCTTTCTCCTATCACATATTCAGTAAATAAAAATACATATTAACCTCTATTTCAAAGTAGATAAAAATAAAATTTACTCGTATTATAACTTGGCTAACCTGAGTTAGCTTAACTGCGAAACCCATATATTAATCTCCTTCCGAGTCATGACCTCCTCCTACGTGCCACGCGGCAACGATTTCCTCGTCACGACTACCTTTTAACCACGGCCTTTTAACCACGGCAAGGCCTAAACCCGGACAATCGAAGTTCGGGGACGACATTGGAATCGAGATCGAAGTTCAAGAACCGTTTCGTAAATTAACCAAAACCAAGCGCTCACCACCCTAAAGAGAGTAAAAAGGAAATCAAACAAACTGGACGCGACGTTGGCGGTAGGAGAAATCGGTTCCAACGAGATCGGGTCCGAGCGGTCGAATCCCCTAAATCTCACCCGAAATCGTTCTCCACTTCCCCATCATCAATCGATCGATCAATCCGTAGATCGTAGCGGAGGCGATGGTTCAGGCGAAGCACAATAAGGCCGCCAGACCTAAGCGCCAGGAATCGGTAACTGCCTTTGCCCACCCCCATCTCAATTCCCGTATGTGATCTCTTCGCTCTCTATCCATCTGCGTCGATTAGGATTTGGTTATAGCAAACGTCTTTGCTTCGATTCGATGATAGATAGATAGATAGATATCAACTAAGCGATTGCTTTGGGAGATTCTCGACTGGATTGGAATCATTGCTGAGGCTTCAGGTGTCCAAGAGCATTGCAAATGTCTCAGGTAGCTGTGGCGCCAAAATTAAGCTTTGGCAGCTAAAAGAAATAGTTGTAATTACTTGAGCCCACGTACCGGTCTGTGGGCATCCCCTGTTACAAATACTTGGAATAACAGAATTGAGGGTGTGCTATCAATGGCCACCCTTATCAATTCCCATGTTCTTCCTCTGTTCACTTCTCTTCTCGGCATCCTGGCTGTTACTCGATCTCAGAGTAAAAGCCAATTCTTATTCTTCTTCTTCTTCTTCTTCCACTTCTGCCCCTCACAAAATGCTCGTGTACTTTGTCATTGGATTAGTCCATGAATTAACCAACTCTCATTTTCGCATGGTTTCATCTCAATGACTTGGGGATCCAGAAGTTTACTGATTATGAAGCTGTTATATCACTTTGGCTCCTGTTGTCTGAGTCCACAAATTGTTCTGTCATGTTCGAGGATCCATTGGATATGTTTTCGTTAGCATTTCGTGGAAAGCACAAGGATTGAGCATGTTTTCATGCTTAAAACATATTCTTTGGAGACATGGCAAGGCCACTTCACTACCAACAAGCTCCTGGATCTGTTTTATCATGAGCGATGGGTTTGAAGTCACTGACTTCTCTTTTGCCTATCTATGCTTAGGCCTTCTGATAGGATCACTTGTGGAGGCATGGAGATGTGGTGACCGACGCAACAAAGGCAGGGGTCATGGGTTCCTACGTGAAGCTATCGTGGGTGGTAGGCCGATTGACCACGACAATATATGAGAAACAGAGAGAGCAGAGAGTTAATGCTTGGTTCTTAGTTGATGGCATTCATGACATACCTTACATATAAGACTCTCCCCATCTACAACCCAACAACACATCATGTCAAACAACACAGATCCTACCTTAGCCAAAATCTTCCCATGTCATGCTAAACCTGTGCATGGGGAAGGGAAGCTCTCATACAGGCTTTAAACAAGGAAATACCTCTACACCCATGTTGCACCTATGGTGCCTATCACTGCCAAAATGCTTGGTGGTGTTGATTAGGGCTTGTACTCCTATGTAACTTGAAATTGGCGGGAAATGCGGATCCCTATGCGGCCACGCATTTGCCACCTAAGAACCATGTGGCTTCCACCTGGCAGTGGCATGCATCACCTTCTTGCTGCTTTTGAATGAATAGTCAATAGTGACTTCTATGCTTAGCCAACACGAACAGGAGTGTATATCCATTTACATGCTTTCCAACCTAGTGTAACGGAAGAATGAGAGGAGTCCCCCTACTTAGCGTATGGTAGTCAAAGATGAAATGAGTGGACCTAACTAGTGTTGACATCATTTCCTTACACATTCCCTGCAGTTGTTTCCCTGCGTAGAACTTGAAATGGGCTAGAAGGTTGCCCCTTCTGGGGGCAAAAAAATGAAGTCAAGGGTGTCACTTCCACATTCATCTTAATTGTACTGAACATGCTTGAATTTGATTCAAGTTCATTCAATCATAGTTCAAAAAAAGTTTGTTCGGTTGAAAGCAAACTGAACATGAACTTCAAGATTGGGTTCGTTGGCTTAACGAATTGAACATGAACTTGAGGCATGATCGATCAATACAAGTTAGAGTTTGACCATGTATATGCATGTATTGTAAATACACAAATATTTATACATGTTATGCATTAATTTTATACATAAATATTAATTTCAATACAAATGTATCTGTAGATGTATTCTAATATTGCTTTTTAGTTTAGACTTTTTCCATATATCATATATGCTACTACATACTGTAGTACAATTAGTTTAGACTATATGCATGTATCATATATTTTAATTGTGACAATTTTGGAGAGGAGCAGTGGAGCTCTTGTGCATGTGGAACACCCACGCATGGAAGAAGACCACTGGCTGTTACTGTTCACGTTGAACAGTATAGGTACTGTTCATGTGAACAGTAACAGAGAGAGGAGAGAGCATGTTGAAGGAGAAGGTGGAGTCTTAGAGTTCATGGAAAATTAAGTTATTGAGTCAAAGAAATAATTGAGGGGATGCTCTCCTTTTAAAGAGAACAAATCCTCTACAATAAAGGAAAACAAACTTGACAATCCTATTATCTAAAAGTAGAAAACAAAAATCAAATCCAATCAAACAAACATGAAAAACCTAAATCAATCTTAATTATCCTTAGAATAAAATCTGCCACATGTGGCAACAAAACTTAGCATGCAAGCCAAATCAACTCCTAAAAATCCTAGGACCATGGTGGCCGACTCCTGTGGACCTACTGCTGCCACGTGGCAGCCATATGGCAGTCCACGTGGCACCTTGAAAAATCTCCACATTAATAAATAATATAAAAAAGTAACCATAAAGAACCTTAACATAATCCTCAATCTTATAGTATGCTTGAATATGTAGAGTTATTAACAATTTAGTTAGTAAAACATTTTAGGTTAAACCATTACTAAACTAGCGGAGGGACAGTCCTTCATCTGGTTAGTGGGACAATATTTGCAGACTTGTGGAGCAAGGAGGCCTTGGAGTCCTACATTTGAATGATTTCAGTGACGCCTTGCTTGCTAATGGGTGGCTAAGTTGATGCAGAATGGTGATTCCTTTTGGTATTGTTTATTCAAAGCCTCCTACCGCTCTGCACTCAATTGGGAGTATAGGAGACCAACCCTGCATGGTGCATCTACTTTTCGGAGAGGGTTACGTAAAGTTATGGGGCAGGTGTCGCACTTCTTCGACCCAGAGCTCAGTGGTGGTAAGAGTTTTAGATTTTGGGTGGATGATTGTATAGGATATGGAATTTTGGCAGGAAGGGTGCCTCGTCTTTTGCCACCTCGTCTTTTGCCTTGGCATTGGACAAGTATGCTGTGGTGGCTCACACATGGAGTCGTCTAATGGAGAGAAATGTTGGAACCTAGATCCCACATATTGAAGGGGCTGTTTTGGAGACTAGAATAAATTATTTGCAGGAATTGTTAGCAATCATCCATAGTTTTTGGCCAAAGGAGGGGAATGCTGACTCTTTCGCTTGGAACAAGGGAGTTTTCTTAGTTAGTAAAGCTTATAAGTTGCTTAGAGGTGAATTGGATGTTGATGATGCCTACTTGGGGGTTGATTGTGGCAGTTTTTGAAGATGAAGATACTTTTAAAGGTAAAAATCTTCCACTGGCTTCTTCAGAGGGGGAGGCTTGGTACCAAGATGAGTAGACAAGTGTGGGGTCCTGACCTGGACACTACTTGTGTGCTTTGTGGAGCAGAAGATGAGGATTGTAATCATCTTTTTTGCTTAGTGTTCCTTTACCTAAGATTCCTTTGAGTCATTCTCCATCCCTGCTCTGGTGGACCGTTCGTTGGATGCTGTTTGGCATGCTTGAGGCAATATGATTGGGCTGATCTGATGATCTGAGTGAAGGTTGCTGCTGGGTTGTGGTCTATTTGGCTGCAAAGAAATGGTTTCACCTTCAAAGGCGAGAGAGCAAGGGTTGACAATCCAGTAAGGGAGCAAACTCTCTATTTCCTTTTGGATGCAACTTTTGTAACTCCACTGATGGCTGCATTGTACATCTATTTTCAGTAGTAATGAAGTGGATGCCATCCTTTTTCCTTTTCAAAAGAAAAGAAAGCAATTACTGAACTGAACTTGAATGAACTATTGCTGAACTTGGAAAACTTGTTATCAAAGTATTATTGAACATGTTCATTCAAATAGTATAAACAAACTATTAATGAGCCGAACTTGAACATTTAGTTTTGTTACAGAACTGAACTCGAACATAGCCATAAGTAACTCAACATTTGATGAACTCGGACCTAACACAAACTTTGAACTTCTTATCTAACTTGAACTCGAGCATATATATGTTCGAGTTCATTTTGTTTTGATTAGCAGCCCTAAACACCATGATTTGGTTGGAGGTTGAATGGTCAGAATAGGAAAGATTTACAGAAGCCTTCATAGGGAGAGAGAGTTTTCCAACTATTTGATTGATGTTGAATGAGTAGAAGAAGCCTTGCAGCTAGATTGATGACACCAACTTAAACAACCAAGCCTTTTCCCACATTGAGTGATGCTGGCTATATAAATCATTCGCCTCCATCTGCATCTTTTCTGGGCCATTCTAGGAGTGAAAAGAAATACAAGGAGATAGAAATAGACTGCTTCCACCCTACTGTTTGGCATTTGGTTATGCTAATGGAAAAGTTGTGTGACAAACCAAGGGTAACAGTATAGATTTGATCCTTTCATTGTATGAAGAGTTCTCAGATTTCCAATATCTTTCTCCATACTGTGATGGCCGCTACTTTGGTGTAGTTATCCTTCACTCACTTTCTTCTAGTTGAAAAATTTCTTCATAAGATAATCAGTTCTATTTTGTGCTTATTGTGCTCTAGCTTATTTTAGTGCAGAATCACATGTAGTCATCTTACTGCCTATCCTCTATCATCATTGCTACCTCAGGTTTGGCTTAATTCACAATAATATGTATTTATCACTGTCACTACAGGTCAAGAAGCATGGAAAACAAGCAGTTCTTACGCAGTTTCGCTCACAGCTTGATGCTTTGGGCTTAAAAGTTATTGAAGTGACCTCAGATGGAAATTGTTTCTTCAGGTTTGTAATTTATTTTTTAAATAGATAACAGTTTTCAGAATTACATGAAAATGGCGGGATCTCTAGTCTCAAGACAGCAACAACTTGGTTATTTCGAAAGGTTGACATTCACGCTCTTGATAGTATGCAGGGCTTTGGCTGATCAGCTTCAAGGGGATGCGGAGGAACATAAAAAGTATCGACACATGGTAGTAGAATATATCAAGGTATCATTCTTTTCTTCCTAAGAGAGTTGTATCAAATGAATATTGCAGCATATGTATCGTCTTTTGGAATGCTTAACCTACTCCTTCTTCACCTACGTAGGTGCTAGTTTTTTAAAAATTCCACAAGTTTTTACATATCACTGGGTGGGGTTGGCAGAGGGTGTTCTGAGCCTATCTTCCCAACTTGGAATTATTAACTCGCTAACTTTCTTTTCCAAGGGTTGCACCAATAAATCTGAGTGGTATTCTATCTGAGGGATTTCAAATTGAGCAATCTAGTCGGTGGACTTGAGGAGATTTGGTTGTATTCTGCTGAAATGGATCTGGATTGAACACCATGGTTTATTTTCTGCAGATCATGTCCATGTGGGAATTTTTTATCATTAACTCCATGGGCTTGCTTTTAGAGTATTGTTAAGAAGCCGTATTATTGATAGGAAGCTGTAGTTCATGTCAAGACTAATGCAATGGAGCGATCAATCTGATCATATTGAGAACTTATTAGGAAAAATGAAAAATTATTTATTTGTCCATTTTGAGAGCTATGAATATTCATGTTCACTTTCTTGATTTATCTGGGTCATCTTGTTTCACAGAATCACAGAGAGGAGTTTGAGCCATTCATTGAGGATGAAGTGCCATTTGATGAATACTGCAAGTCTATGGAGGAGGATGGTACATGGGCAGGGAACATGGAACTGCAAGCAGCTTCCCTTGTTACTCAAAGTAATATTTGTATTCATCGAGTAAGTTCAATTTATTTGTCATGGTAATCATATTATCATTTGATCAAGGGATTATCTTCATCTCATCTTGTTCCATTTATTATTTATAATGTAATTCAAAATCCTCAAAATAAATCCATGGGTGATAACATGTACCTATGACTAGGCAATCATTAAAGTGAAGCATCAAAACATATAGGTCTTCGTAGGTATGGTAAAAATGAAGTATCAAAGCATATAGATGCCTCCATAGATATGGCAAATTGGCCTCTATATTTTGTTCTTGGATTTTCTTTATTAGGGTCCATGATGTAATGATTCACATGTTATTTATTGTTCTCCACCTTCCTTATGGTGCTTTTAAGAAATCCCTACTTCTATCTACCTCTCCTTTCTATGCTAAATAATTACAAACTGAGGCTTTACATCTCATCTTTGCACATATTCAAGTCTCAGGTTATTGTTGATGCCATCTTAGTGATGCTACCCAAAAGCATGTTATCTAGGTGCCAAATGAAGTTTACCAAATTTTAAAGAGAAGCGGCAACAGGAACCGAAGGATGGGAATTTTTGAATCTTCTCATTTACATTGCCGTGGCTCCCTATTTTGCATAATTAGTTTATTACTGCTGGAATATTTTTAATGTTAAAAAAAAGGCTGCTGGAATATTTTTTCGGAAGTTAGAAATAACAACTGCTTGACATCTTTTATCATGCTTGTATTCCACGTGAAGGGCTATTTATGTACATATGTTTGTGAAGATTGATAAAGGGGTAACCTGAGCCCCCACCTTTTTTTTTATACTCAAGATCAGTAGTTATTCAGGGTTTTTGCTGGAATAATTTGAATATTTTGATCTGCAGATATCTTGCCAATTACACATGCTACTTTGTCCCCCTAGTACTGAACATACAGCATTCTGACATAATTCAAGAATTTGTTTTGGATGTCTTTTGACGTATATAACATGAATATTATTTACAACCCATACAAACAGTGAAAGATTTCAAAGCAATCGGGTCTAACATCTTCAGAAGGCCCAATCTTATACATGAAAATCTTTTCTAGCTACATGATCTTTTCTAAACGAAAAGTCATATAAATTTTCTGCAAAGTTCTGTTGCAAACTTATTTTCTTGCCTTGCTTGTCCAAGGTTGCTTTCAAGTTGTCATTCTCTCTTGGTATCGCTTCGTCTAAGGAATCTATATGATTTTATTAGATCTAGTACTTTTATCTTTGATGGTAACGCTATCATCCTCTTTATCTAACTCAATTCACTAATTTCTAAGACTAAATTCACTGAATTAATGTATTGAAAGGGTATAATTCAATCTTCACCAAATTAAGAAGAATTAATGCAAAGTGGGTTAATTCTGCTGTTTTAACGGACAAATACAAATGTAGAATAACCAAGGGGAAACCTACGCCTAATTGAAGGTCGAATGAGCTTAAAATTCAAACAAGTAATCTTGCATGGACTGATTTAGGGTTTATCTGAAAATTGAAAGTCAATTCATATTTAAAAATCCTAATTTTAGCATCACTTTAATTCAAAGGATTCTGATGAAAATAAATGTAATTTAAATCTTCTAAAAATCATTTAAAAATATTCGATAAGGTTTAGAAACATTCAATTTTACAAAATGAATTTATTTTGACCTAAAACGAAGACCAAGGTGAATATTTAATACATTTTGGATTATAATATAAATTGACCAAGCAAATTTCATCAAAACCCAAAATTGAAGTCACCGATGGATTCCTTAGGTTACCATAAAAATTTGGGACCAATTGGACTTTAGCTGGATCTACTTTACATAAGGGCCATTTAACTTTTGAATTCCTTTTATTTAGGTCCAAAATCTTCTCATTACGGTCTCTGGTAGCCTTCTTCCTCCTCCAGCTAATTGCAGAGTCCTCCTTGGTTGAATATTTAGAGATGCAAATCTCTACAATTTCGCAGCCAATCTCCACCAAAATTGGTGGAGATGATCCTTGACTCTTGCTGCATTGATTCGACATGTTTCTAGCCGCTTTCTTTGGCAAGAACAACCACCATTGTTGCCGCAATTTGGGAGATTTAATCCCATTGAAATCACAATCTTGAATGCCATATATGACTCAATTGGATTCCTTATTGAGTTATATATAAACCCAAGATCATTTCTAGGCATTTTTCGTGCTTAATTTGGTCGAAAATCCTACCTTCTTGCTCCTTCGACCATCGCTATTAATTTTTTTTGAAAAAGGAAAGGGTAGTTATCCAGGATGATAACTACCTAAATATATTAAGGAGAGAACCAACGGCCAACGCCAATACAAGGGGCAAATACCAAAACCCCTCACTCACAAGGACTTACTCCAGAGTTTAAACAAAACAGTAATAGACTTCACAAAATTCTCCACATAAGGCCTCTGTCCTCTGAAGACGATAGCATTCCTACCCAACCAGATGCCCCATAGGACCGCCAACGGTCTGGCCCTCTCCTTCATACGGAAGACATTCCGCCCAGCATTACCCCCTCCACCTCTAAAACTGCACCAAAACTCATCAAATGACCGGCAGTTCCACCACCGCGCTCCCAAACGGCTCCAAATCTGCATGACAAACGGGCAAGTGAAGAAAAGATGGTCAACTTCATCCTCACCTCGGCACAACGGGCAAACCTTACTCTCCCCAAGAGCCCATCTCGCCCTCCAAACCTTAGTAACGAGTCTCCTCCTCCTAAGCAGCAAGACAAAAATCTTGACCTTCAACGGACATGCGGCCTTCCAAACCTGTTTGCAATCTCTCACCAGATCCAGTTCACCCAAGGGATCCCCGCCGGACAATCTCCTGTACGCAGCCCCCACTGAGAACTCACCTTCATCCCAACCAAACATATCATTTCCGGAAGCCGGCTGCAGACCTTCTAATTCTTCAAGTAATCTTTGGAAATCATGAGTTCTCACATCTAAGAGATTCCCTGCAAAGGATGGACACCACCCACCTTCCCAAACTTCGGCCACAGACGCCTCTTTGCTCTGGGACAGAGCAAAAAGTCTCGGAAATCTTCTAGTGAGTGCACCTTGCCCTGTCCAATCATCCTGCCAGAACCTGAAGATATTAATACACCTTAGAGTTTCTTCAACCTCCTCGTCCATCGCTCTTCCACTAAAATTGGAAGAGGGCTTTTCTTCCTTGACGTCCCATGGAGCTTCACGCGAAGCTTCGTGACTCATTTCTTCTTCGGCTCCGATTTCTTCATCATCTTCTTCCTCGTCGTCGACAGGTAGTTCCACACCTCCTCTCACCTAATTAGTTTAGGGTTTTTCTTCCTTTCAGCTGCAATCAGGATTCTAGAGCTTTAGAGCTCCGTTCTTTGTGCTTTCACCTAGCAACCACAATCGCCATTAATGCCCAAAGGGAGATTCTTCACGAGCTCCCACCAGCCTTCGTCACGACCCATAGATATAGAGCTTTGCTTCGGCGTGCCACATCGGAGCTTTTGAGTGTTTAAACAGGGTCGTATGACCTGTATTTTGCTTGCTAGGCTTCGTCGGAGCTTTGTCGTTGACCACAACTAGCACGCTGATGTTTGCTACTCTCCTCGCCCTCGACCACTGATCCATCACCACCACCATGTCGGCCATCCCTGGCAACGTCGCTAAAAAGTGCTACACGCGATCGATGTTTTATAAACATGCGTCGTAGTATAGTTGAAACAAACGAAAATGACTTTTGAAATTTGTAATTATTGAAATAAAAACATATTCCAAGGTTGTTCACATGGAGCAATTCAAATGTGAAATTACTACTATTTAATTATTTACAATTGAAATTGATGAACTTGTATTAAGCGTGAACTCTAAAAAATCCACAAGTTCACAATTGCACTTTAATATGCAAACTAAAGAGATGAAATCGAGTGTGAAGAAAGATATAATCAAAAGGTTATTTAATGCTTAATAAAAAAATCAAGTATCCATTTGATTAAGCATTACATAAAAC
The DNA here is from genome assembly GCA_037157565.1 of Thalassia testudinum. Classification (NCBI taxonomy): domain Eukaryota; kingdom Viridiplantae; phylum Streptophyta; class Magnoliopsida; order Alismatales; family Hydrocharitaceae; genus Thalassia; species Thalassia testudinum. Next base: position 194,381,507 of record JAZHRO010000036.1, read on the forward strand.
TTAACAATAATGTTTGCATCATTTATAGCAATAAAAACCACTTTAGGAGCAAATCTTAAATCAATTTAAACAAGATTACAACTCAATCTTGGATTGTTACGATTTGGTCCCTGATTCCTCACAAATAGATCCCTACAAAAATTCTTTCCTTTCAATCAGGTCCCTATTAGCAATTTCAAAGGGGGATGAGCTTCTTCTTCTCTGACAAGGGTCGCCGGTGATAGGCTCGAGTTGAAGCTCCGACAGTTGATGAGGTCCGGAGAAGGGTAGAGCAATGTCGCCGGATGATGGTTGATGTGGCGGTGATGGATCGGTAGTCGAGGGCGAGGAGAGCAGCGGACATCGGCGTGGAAGTTGTGGTTGACGGCAAAGCTCTAGCGAAGCCTAGCAAGAAAAATATGTGTCGTATGACCTCAGTTAAATACTCAAAAGCTCCAGCGTGGCACGCCGAAGCAAAACCCTATATCTATGGGCAATGATGGTGGTTGGTGGGAGCTTGCGAAGAAGCTCCCTTTGGGCGTTAATGGCAATGGTGGTTGCGGGGTGAAAGCACAAAAGAATGGAGCTCTAAAGCTCTAGAATTCTGATTGGGGCTGAGAGGAAGAAAAGCCCTAAACTAATTGGGTGAGAGGATGCATGGAACTACTTGTCGAAGGTGGACGGGGACGAAGAAGATGATGAAGAAATCGGAGCCGAAGAAGAAGAAATGAGTCGCGAAGCTTCCCGTGAAGCTCCGTGGGACGTCTGGGAAGAGAAGCCCTCTTCCAATTTCAGCAAAAGAGCGACTTACAAGGAGGTTGAAGAAGCTCCGAGGTGCGTTAATGGCTATGGTCGGAGGAGGAAGAAGGTAGGATTTTCGATCAAATTAAGCACGAAAATTGCGTAGGAATGATCTTGGGTTTATATAGAACTCAATAGGGAATCCAATTGAGTCATATATGGCATTCAAGACCGTGATTTGAATGGGATTAAATCTCCCAAATTGTAGCAACAATGGTGGCCGTTCTTGCCAAAGAAAGCGGCTGGAAACATGTCAAATCAATGTGGCAAGAGTCAAGGATCATCTCCACCAATTTTGGTGGGGATTGGCTTCGAAATTGTAGAGATTTCCATCTCGAAAGATTCGACCAAGGAGGACTCTGCAACCAGCTGGAGGAGGAAGAAGAAGGTTGACGTAATTGTGACGTCAGCTAGGGACCGTAATGAGAAGATTTTGGATCTAAACGAAAGGAATTTAAAAGTTAAGGATCCTTCTGTAAAGTAGATCAATATAAAGTTCAATTGATCCCAAATTTTTATGGTAACCTAAGGAATCCATTGGTGACTTCAATTTTAGGTTTTGATGAAGTTTGCTTGGTTAATTTACATTTTAACTAAAATTATTAAATATTCACCTTGATCTTCGTTGTAGGTCAAAACAAGTTCATTTTATAAAATTGAATGTTCTAAACCTTATAAAACATTTTAAAATGATTTTTAGAAGATTTATATTGCATTTATTTTCATCAGAACGCTTTGAATTAAAGTGAGGCTAAAATTAAGATTTTTAAATATGAATTGACTTTCAATTTTTAGAAAAACCCTAAATCAGTCCATGCAAGCTTACTTGTTTGAACTTTAAGCTCATTTGACCTTCAATTAGACGTATGTTTCCCTTAGGTTATTTTGTAGTTGTATGGCCAAGATTGAATTATACCCTTTTAATACATTAATTCAATGAATTTAGCCTTGGAAATTAAACAAATTGAGTTAGATAAATACCATCATACTCCCATGTCTAACATTTGCTAATCCCTTAGCAAATTCTTAAAGTTTAGAACAACTTTCAGCTCAAGGGTATTTTTGGCATTTAGCTCAATTAAAGATTGTGAGATGAAAAATAGATTTTCCTATTCACCAAAGAAACCCTAGCCTCTCTTTTATATTAGAGAGGTTTGGGTAAATTACATAGTCACGTAAGAAGAAATAAAAACGACAAGTATGCCCCTAGTCTTAACACTCCCCCTCAAGTTGGGGCGTAGATATCAATAAGGCCCAACTTGTCGCATAGAAAATCAAATCGCTTCTTCTTTAAGACTTTTGGTGAATAGATTTGCCAGCTGAAGCTCGGAGGAAACATATGGAGTGCTAATCTTCCCTACAAGAACTGCATCACGAATAAAGTGACAATCGACCTTGATATGTTTGGTTCTCTCATGAAAAATTGGATTCGAGTCAATATATGTGGCTGACTTATTGTCATATAGTAATGGAATTGGCATAGTCGCCTGAACGCTTAAATCATGCTGGAACCCAACAATCCACATAATCTCACAAGTCGCTTGGGCCATTGCCCGATACTCGGCCTCTGCATTGGAACGAGCTGCCACACTTTGTTTCTTACTCATCTAAGAGACAAGATTCCTGCCAATATAGATTTCAAAACCTAAAGTAGAGTGTCTGTCATCTACAGACCCAACATAGTCTGCATCAGAGTAGGCTAGAATATCTAGACTACTATTGTCTCTGTAATATAACCCTCTGCCTGGTGACCCTTTGAGGTACTTAAGAATAAGACAGACCTCATGCCAATGACTGTATCAAGGTGCCTACATATGCTGGCTGGCTGGCTCTGCTCACTCTGAAGCTAATATCGGTCCTCGTAATAGTAAGGTATAGAAGGCATCCCACTGTGCTACGGTACCGGGTAACATCCTTAAATGGTGGATCATTCGCATCAGGACCTGTAGACACATGCTCAACAGGGATAGTAGATGGCTTGGTCCCAAGCAAACCTGCCTCCTCAAGGATATGCAGAGTGTACTGTCTCTGTGACAGGGAAAGACATGATCCTTGTCTAACGGCTTCAATCCCCGGAAAATATCTAAGATCACCCAGGTCCTAGGTGACAAAGGTAGAGTGTAAGAAGGACTTGGGCTGAGCAATTCCTTCCTCATCATCACTTGTGAGAATCATATCACCTACATAAATCGCCAAGATAACCACATGAAGAGAATCACCATACCTACTCTTCTTGAGACAGAGTGGTTAGAAGTAGAGCGTTGGAACGCAATTTTCTCGACCTCGGAACTAAGCCACTCAAATTAGGCACAAGGACTCTGCTTGAGGCCATATATGGCCTTCCTCAGGAGACAGACAAGCTCCCCCTAACTACCGTAACCTGGAGGTTGTCTTGTACACCTCCTCAGATAAGTCACCATATAACAAGGCATTTTTGATGTTAAGCTGAGACAAGGTCCATCCTTTAACAATAACCATAGATAGAAGAACCCTGATGGAGGTGATACGGTCGACAGGAGAAAAGGTCTTAAGATAACCTACCCCATAAGTTTGGATGAAGCCTTTTGCCACTAACCTGGCCTTATATCTGTCCATAATCCCATTAGCTCTATATTTGATGGTATTAGACCTATTTGCAATCAACCATTGTAGCATCCGAAGGACAATGGTACAAGATCCCATGTTCCCCGTGACTGTAAGGTCTGCATCTCCTCATCCACTGCTACATGCCACTTGGAATCCTGAGAAGCCTGAGTAAAATCTCTAGGGATAACAACAGTAGTAATGATGGAGGCAAACTGGCGAATACCATCCTCCAGATGCGTAACCCCGGTATATTGTGTGATAGAATGAAGAGTGCACACTCTACCGGATCTCCTCAAAATTGGTTGCTCCTCTATATCTGAATTGCTCTCATTTGTCAGAATAGGGCATGGCATTGCATCGATGAAGACTGTGACAACTGATGATAAACCTGTGTTTCCTTCAAGGCAGGCTAAATAGAAGTTCCTTTTTTTGAGAAATAAGGGGCTTTCTCAAAGAAGGTGACATATGCAGTGACTACATATCTCCTGCAAACTGGATCATAGCACGTGTAACCCTTTTGTGTCCTAGAGTATCCAAGAAAGACACATTTAGATGCCCAAGGAGAAAACTTATCTTGATTACCATATGCCTAAACAAAACAAGTGCACCCAAAAACTCTCAACGGAAGAGAGAATGGCCTATTATAGTCTGGATGGATGATTTAGAAGGGAATCTATCCTCTAAAAACTAAAGAGGGCACTCTGTTAATTAGGTAAGCTGCAGTAACTATGGCATTCCCCTAGAATTGCTTAGGAACCTTCATATGGATCATCAAGAGCCTAGCAATATCTAGATGTCGAAGTTTGCACTTTGCCACTCCATTTTGCTAAGACGTGTGGGCGCACGGAGTTTGATGAATAATGCCCTTGGAAGAAAAGAGACTTTGAACATTTCGCTGCATAAACTCTAGAGCATTATCCCTGCAAAAAACTTTAATTGTGCTGAAATATTGAGTCTGAACCTCAAACAGGAATTGTTGAATAACCTGTGGTATCTCTGAGCGCGTCTTCATTAAGAAGACCCAAGTCAGGCGACTATGATCATCCACAATAACAATGTAGTACCGATGTCTTCTAGGAGTAGGAACTCTAGATGGTCCCCAAACATCACAGTGTCATAAAGAAAAAAGAACAGCACTCACCCCATCAACTCTCCGTGGGTACGTATTCCTATGGTGCTTCTTAAGTTGGCAGTCCTTACACTGCAGGATCAGGGAGTCTGGTAATTCAATGTACATCTGGTGCATCTTCTTCAGCGATGGATGTTCAAGTCTCCTGTGCCACAACCAAGGATCAGAGGCTATGGGTATCACTCTGGCAAACAGAGTAGGTGTGTCAGGTAATAGAGACCATCTCGCTTTATACCCCCACCAATGATCTCATCGGTCTGTTAATCCTGAAAGTAGTAGTGATCCTCATCAAACATCGCCCGACTTCTGTGGCCCTTGCAGATACGACTGACAAATAGGAGGTTCATCGGTGGCCCTGTTGGTCACGTTACTAGCGGTGGCTGCTGGGGGGGCCGAGAGCAGCGATGGCGATGGGAGATGGAGTAGGGGCGGCGGCGGCGACGATGGGAGAGACCTCTCCCACGCTGTTGCAGCTGCCTCTTCAATCCATCCTTGATTTCTCCATTGAATCACCATCTAGTTGGTGATTCAATCATGTTTTAGGGTGGATATTTAGTGGGATATCGGGGCACCAGCTTAGGATTGCTACTATGATATCATGTGAAATGAAAAATAGATTTTCTTATTCACCAAAGAAACTCTAGCCTCTCTTTTATTTTAGAGAGGTTTGGGTAAATTACATAATCACCTAAGAAGAAATAAAAAAGACAAGTATGCCCCTAGTCTCAACAAAGATAATTTGTTCTGTTCATCTTGGTCAAATAAACAATAGTATTCTTATATCTAGGACATGGACAACTCGGTTCCTCAAGACGTTAAGATCTAATGGCTCCCTAATTTAATTTCAACTGATTCTTGAATTTTAAACATAGAGGCACATAGTTTAGGTTGGTCTTAGTTTCACTCCCGATTTTGTTGTTATCAGGGTTAAAACATGTGTAGTGGAAGTGAATTGAGTTAAAGGTCGTAAGTGTCAAATTAATAATCTATTGGACTCAGTTGGCTGCTCCTACGTGAATTTGACAGCTTTCTAGCCTCCGCTAGGGTAAACCTTGGGGTATATCTCCTCGGAAAAAAAATGTAGCACCTTTTTTTTCTTCTTTAATCTTTTTCTTCTTTCTTTTTTCGTACTTTCTTTTTTATGGTGCAAGTGTGTGAGGCATTTGGTGAGCCTTTTGGGGTGGTGAGGATAAGTACATTGCTTACTAAGATTTACGTATACGAGTCCCACCAAAACAAAAATTAAAGTGCGTGCACCTTATTAGGGAAGTGGCTCTCCATCTTTCAAGGGTTGGCTGTCATAAAAGAGTTATTTTCTAACTCCACCTAAGTCCAATGTTTTATTAACCTTATACTCGAGTCCTAAAACTCAATCCGTGCTTGTGAGGTTGTGTTCAGATTCTTCAAACTCCTAAACCAAAAGTGACAAAGAGACTGATTTAAACACCTATGCCCCTTAGTCCAAGAAATCAGATTATTCAACTTCGCTTAGTAGGGTAATGGGTGTCCTGTAGAAAATGACCAAGATTAACAAATTAATCATTTTAGCACAATCTTCTTCCTCTTCGTCATTCTTTAAAGATTTGCAGTTGAGCTCAGAAGATTTTCCTACCTCCTTTTGTCAGGATTTTTTTTTTTATGTGAGAACGTTTCAAAGAAATTGAATTTTTAGTTAGTTGCACTTTAATACTCGTATGCCTAATTTTTGCAATATCCTCATTGCAAAAAGGATGGATTTGAATTTAGCTTAGTTCATAATTTCAGAACAGGTTTATAAAGGGTCGGAAGTGGTCAAATGCAGATGATTTCAAGCTCCAAGTCGTGACAATTGGACATAGAGTCGGCTGTTCTAAATTGTGCACGTGCAAGTGTAATAGGAGTGTTGTTCAAGAAGGATGTGAAAGGCCTCAGGATTTTTATAGAAAATAATGGGTTGCCTCCCGTTAAGCGTTAAGTTTATCGCCATTAGCTGGGTGTAATGTATCTTAGGTGGAATGGAGGTCAAAAGATTCGCCGCTCAGACTTAAATCATTAAGTTCTCGAAAAGGTTTGAGACGTTGACCATTCACAACAAAAGGTGTAGAGTCATGATCAGAAGGGGAAATTTTCATAGCTCCATTACCAAAGATCCTCCTTACAAGCAAAGGTCCTGTCCACTTTGATCTAAGTTTGCCCGGAAAGAGTTTAAGACATGCATCAAATAAGAGCACTTTCTGACTAGCATTGAAAGTTTTCCGTAAAATGTTTTTGTCATGAAAGGTTTTTATCCGTTGCTTATAAATGAGCGTATTCTCAAAGCATCATGACACAACTCATCTATTTCACTAAGCTCTAATTTTCGGTGGATGCTAGCCTTGCTGAGATCCATATTACATTTCTGCATTGCCTAGTAGGCCTTGTACTCCATTTTTACAGGAAGGTAACATGCCTTCCCGTAAACTAATATGAACGGAGACATCCCTAGTTGGGTTTTATGGGTAGTCCTATAGGCCCATATTGCTTTCGAAAACTAGGTTGACCAATCTTTTCTATTAGGTTGAACAGTGACCTAAAGAATTTTCTTAATCTCCCAATTGGAGAGCTCAGCCATTCCCTTTGTCTGGGGATGATATGGGGTAGAAATGCGGTGAGATACCCCGTATTTTTTAGGTACGGACTGAAAATGCGCATTCACAAAATGGGTCCCCCCATCAAAGATAATAGCTTTTGGCACATTAAATCGAGAAAAGATGTGATCATGAATAAATGTGAACCACCTTATGATCATTGGTTCTAGTCGGAACTTCTATCCATTTGGACACGTAGTCCACAGTAAGAAGGATATACTCAAAGTCATTCGAGTTTGGGAATGGGCCCATGAAATCAATCCCCCGTATATAAAAAATTCACAAACGATGATCGGGTTCAGGGGCATCATATCACGATGGTTCATGTTGCCTAAGGTCTAGCAACGAGCGCATGCTCTACAATAATTGTGTGCATCTTTAAAGAGTGGCGGCCAATAAAATTTGCACTGGAGGATTTTCACTGTGGTTTTATGCCTAGAGAAATGTCCACCGTAAGCCTAGTCATGGAGAAAGAGATAATATCATTGATCGCGACATCGAGAATACATCTCCGGATGATTTGATTACCTTCAATGCAAAAAAGATATGGATCTTGATAGAAATAATACTTGGCACCTGAAATCAATTTGTCCCTCTTGGATTTGGGCCAATTGGACGGAATTTGGTTCGATGCTAAGTAATTAACAATATCTGCATACCAAGGATGAAAAGCATCAATGCTCATACGATGCTCACCCGAAAAATGTTTAGTAATAGGCGCCGAAGGGTCAATCACAGAAGAGGGAAGGTGAGACAGATGATCTGCAACTACGTTCTGTTTCCAAGCCTCATCGCGAATTTCTAAATTGAATTCTTACAAAAGCAGAATCCATCGAATCAAGCGAGGCTTCGCATCTCTCTTAGCGAGTAGGTGTCGAATAGCAATATGATATGAATATATGAGAATGTGGGACCCGAGAAGGTATGACCGTAATTTCTCCAAAGCAAAGATAACTGCTAGAAGTTCATTCTCAGTGATTGTATAATTATGTTAGGCCTTGTCCAACGTCTTGCTTGCATAATATATCATTGCAGGCTTTCCGTCAACTTTCTAACCAAGGACTACCCCCACAACATAATTTGAAGCGTCACACATGATCTTAAAGGGTAGAGACCAATTGGGGGGGTTGCATACCTGGTGCCTTGTTGACTCGGTTCTTTAGAATTCTAAAGGCGTCGACACACTCATCAGAAAAATCGAAGGGAATATCCTTTGATAAAAGATGAGTCAGGACCTGGCGATCTTAGAGAAATCAGAGATAAAACGTTGGTAAAATTTGAAGTGTCCTAGGAAAGATCCAATGTCCTTGACTGTCGAAGGGGGTGGAAGTTTTGATATTAAATCAATCTTCGCACGATCAACTTGGATACCTTGCTCAGACATAAGGTGCCCAACAACGATGCCGTTTGGGACCATAAAATGGCTTTTCTCCCATCTCAGGATAAGATTTACTTCTATGCATCGTTTAAGGATCTTTGTTAGGTGGCCTAAGCATTCGTTAAATGTCCTTTCAAAGATAGAAAAATCATCCATGAAGACTTCCAAAAATTCACCCACCATATCAGAGAATATTGTCAACATACACCGTTGGAAGGTTGCAGGTGTATTGCAAAACCTGAATGGCATCCTATAGAACACAAATGTTTCGTAGAGATAGGTGAATGTGGTCTTTTCCTGATCTTCAGGATGAATGGCCACTTGATTATAGCTAGAATATCCATCCAGAAAATACAAGTATTGATTTCCTGCTTACTTCTCGAGAATCTGATCGATAAATGGTAGCAGAAAATGATCCTTCTTCGTGGAGGTATCATTGGACCTCATCGATCGCCGGAGCTCAACTTCGGCCTATCGCCGACGGCCCTTGCCGAAGAAGGAGAAGCTCATCCTCCTTTGAAGTTGCTTGCAGGGACCTGATTGAAAGGAAATAATTTTCGTAGGGACCTATTTTCGAGGAATCAGGGACCTAATTGCAACAGTCCAGGACTGAGTTGTAATTTTGTTTAAATTGATTTAAGATTTGCTTCTAAAGTGATTTTTATTCCTATAACTTGTGCAAACATTATTGTTAGGGTTTATTTAGTTATTAATCAAATGGATACTTGTTTTTTTTATTGAGTATTAAATAACCTTTTGATTATATTTTTCTTTGCACAAGATTTCATCTCTTTAGTTTGCATATTAAAGTGCGATTGGGAACTTGTGAATTTTTGTGAGTTCACAAATAATACAAATTCATCAATTTCAATTGTAAATAATTAAATAATGATAATTACGCATTTGAATTGCTTTCTGTGAATGACCTTAGAATACATTTTTATTTTGAGAAGTACAAATTTAAAAAGTTATTTTCACATGTTTCGACTATACTATAAAACATCGATTGTGCATAACAATCTCAGTACTAGGTAATAAATTGCACTCTTTCTCATGCTATTCTCTATTATCTTAATAACAATAATCACCCTAAAGTTACTCCAAAACATTTGAATACTGGATATCTATGATCTATTTAAGAAGTACTATTGCTCAGAATGGCTTTTACGGATGCCTTTTCATCTTTTTGGGAGATTAACTAGGCATTTTTAAGCTTTTCATATGGGGAGGTTAACCTATTTGATACTTAGTACTCAATATAAAAACTTGACAGATGTCTTTGTTCCTGAGTTTACAAACTGCTGTATGAAGATCTTTGCCATATCTTTTTGTATAATCGTCTATTATTCTCTTCTTCTATAAAATGATATAATTATTACATTAACTTTGTTTATTCTTTCTCCAGTTAATGTCACCCCGTTGGTATATAAGGAATTTTGCAAGTCATGATGCTAGATTGATGCATTTGTAAGTACTCCTTTTACAATTTAATTAAAAGTAGTTTTTGCCTGAAGGAACTGCAAATGGTTTGCACAAGTTTCCTGTGCACTTAACCCTTTAGGATACTTTGCGATCTTTACAGCTATTTTAAATGTCACTCTCTGAACCATTTGCTTCATTATAGTATCTTGAGATTGCTTTTCTCCCCTTTCATTTTGTTGAAGTCATATATTGAACAAAGCCAGCATTTATCAGATTTGCAAGGTTCAGCAGGGCCTGATCTTGGTCAGATGATTCCATTGACATCTTTACACCTTTGGCTATCCTTTTGTCTTTCACATGCTCCATGTTGCCCATTTATATTAAAATCTTCTTCAAATGGCTTGGTGTGGAAGGTGGGCTTTTCTTTTGATCCTTGCATTCCCTATCTCATAATCTAAATCTTGGACTGCTGGTATATGATTATGTCGACGATGAAAGTTGAAATGGTCTTGTAGTTGTTGATGCTTCTAGTTTTCTTTTTCCTTTTGTAGCGGTGATGGTTGTGAGCCCGTGAGTATGGAAGTGACAAACAAAAGCAATCTCCCCTCTAGCTATAACTCTTTGTTGCTTGCCCTTGGCCATGAACAGTTCGTTGCAAAAAGGTTATGATAGTCTTGACTCTGTTATCTTTAGAAAAGTTTCTAAGAAATTCTGTATATGCAGATCATACCATGATGGTGAGCACTACAATAGTGTACGCCTGAAAGATGACCCTTGTGACGGCCCAGCTAAGCTGATTACAATTAAGGTTCATATGCTGAGTTGATTATTCTCATTTTTTGGGTGGGGGTGGGGGAAGGGCTGTTAAAGAACTCGATAACTCATAATCTAAGATGCTGTTGTCAAAACCTTTCTGTATAAGGTATTCTATATTATATTATTAGGTGGATGCAGACATTGCTAAAGCCTCTGTTCAGGCAAAAGCTGCGATCAGGAATTCGAAGGCAACCTCACATGAGAATAATGTAGATTTCAGGTCGGTCAAGATGGTCATGTGTGGGACAGGATGTGAGAATTATTCCAAGGCTGAACAGGTTATATGTTTTTTTGTTTTGTTTGTTTGTGATGTCAATCATGCAAGTCATTACCCTCAATTGTGCATGTAGGAAAAAACTGGCAATGATCTGGCTTTCTTCCATCACTTGTCAGTATTTTCTCAAACTAACAATTCTTGGTTTATCATGGGGTTTATAAAATCAGATTTTGAAGGAAGTAGATGGTGATGTTGATGCAGCAATTGAATATCTGATAGCAGAAAAGAGGATGGATGAAGATGCTAGCACCAACGATGACGTTTCTAGTAGGGATGGCATCTCTCGTGGTAATGATCTAATCCATATTTATCATCTTGGTTTAGTTTGATCTACGTAGACATGGTATGAATGCCCTCTCCCCCCTCCACCCACACACACAAGAAAAGGCTTCTATTTAAGCTGGAAGATGCAAACTGTGCAATGCTTAATTGGTGGCAAAGTCTGGAGCCAGGAATCTGGTAGTGGAATCAGCAGCCATGTATGCATGGTTGACAGACACGATGTAAGCTTGAGAAAATGCACTTTGTTGTGAATAAGTTACTAACACCATGTACGTGTTGTGGGACATTTTTACATAAAATCTATTTTTAGTTATGTGCGAGTTTCCTAATTGAAATTCATTCAACTTGAAAGGAAAGAAACTAACCCCTCTTTATATATAGAGAGAGGGGATTATAGTAGAATCATAATCCTAATCCTACCATGGAAACAACTCACAACAAACCAAATCAAATCATATCCCTAAAAATAGAAAGAGAGAAATTAAAATGTAGAACTCCCCCCCTTTAGACATAATCTTTGAACTAGAGCAGGTAGGCGGTCAGTCAGGCCATCAGGTAGCTAGTCGTCTCTCATTATTGAAAAACCTAACTTGCTTGGAGTTAAAAAAAAAAACTAGTGAAGAGACCTTTAGGTAGGAGTAGCAGATAAGTAGGAGAGCGGGAGATGATCCTAAGCAAGTAGGTAACTGTAGTTGTCTCATGCAAGCGAAGAACCCTTCTCTAGAGAAGGTAAAATTGGGGTGGGGCATTCAGGTAGACAAAGGGGTAGGGATAAGGACGATGCTTAATTCCCCACCAGTCATCGAAGTTGTCGGCATCAATTATATGTGTTGGCTATGCGGAGAATCCAACAACAATAGTAGCAATGACACGAACAATAGCCACAACAGTAGTAGCATCAACAATGTTAGCAATGGTAGCAGCAACAATGTCAGTAGCATCATCAACAGCCACATGCTATGCGTGTAGGAAGGGCGGGTAGTGCACATGAGATGCATGCGGATGCATGGAGAAGCCTTGCCGGTGTCACAGGGGGTCAGGCTGGTGTCGCGGGGGCCAAACACGATCGAAATTGGGTGAGTTTGGTTGCAATGGTCAGATGTGGCATGAGAGAAAGGGGAGGTGATGATGGTGGTGGCCTTGATGAGCGAAAGAGGGGCCGATGGTGGCAAAATCAGCGAAAGAGAGAGTAGGTGATGATGTGGGAGAGAGTAGGTAAGGGTGGCGGGTGTTGTAGGTAGGAGGGATGGCATGTACCCCCATGCAGAGAGGAGCCTGCGACACCGAGAGAGAGAGAGAGAGAGAGAGAGAGAGAGAGATGGGAATAGTTACATCGATTTTTGTTCACTCTGTGCTAAAATGTCTATGAAGAACACCGGTCAAAAGAAAAAGTGGGTAGAAAGCCCCTCACTGTTCAGCAATGTTCCCTTGCACAGAGGCAGACATAGAGATGTATTAGACAGCTTTTAAGAGGATCTGGACTTATATGAGGCAGAAAATAACTCCTGGAGGGACCTTGAAATATTGGCAGGCTTGAGAATGGCCTTGGCAAGAAGAAGAATATCATCCATAAAATTAGAATATGGATGCTTATCGTACTTGGGTAAATTCTTCCCTCCTCCAAAACATCATACTTGGGTAAATCTACATGGTTCGAATTAACACTGTGATGTATCAGATTGGAGAAGGCTTCTGTGACGAGTAAATAAGAGTTGATTAAAGTGTTCTATAATGAGAGTAAACAAGGAGGGGGACAAACTATCTCCTACGAAAGGAGGGAGTGTAAATGCCTTTTATGTTCGCCTCACCTAAATAAAACGAAAGTCAGACGGACCCATGATATTGAGGCGGAATTTTCTGCTGACAGTGTTTTATGCTTTATGATATTAAGTTTTACACACATTCTCACTGGACTGGACTTTTTATTCTCTCGTACAGAATCATGTTCCAATGGATTGGTGCATTTGAATTGATCATTAATTGAAGTTCCTTGATTAGGAGTGGTAACTGGCTGCATGAACTGAGCCAATCTCCCTACCATTGATTTGGCAAGTTTCTTGTAAGGAACATTCAAACTAGCGAATCAAGTGGAGCCCCTCCTCCCTGGTTACCTTGCTCTTCCCTAAAAGAATCTGATTGTATTTTTCTGTAAGGATAACAGTAAAGCAACCTGAACTTGCACCCCATAACATGCTTGTTAAATGGGTTGTGGCATAAATTATCATTCAAAATGGGAAGTGTAGGCCCTAGAAACTCAGTGGTAGGAGATGCTTGGGTTCTGGTTGGATATCTTTCCAGTATGTGCAAAGGTAGTAGAAGATCAAGTTCCCCATAGTAGCTTTCTTTGGGATTAGAAATAGGTCTTGTATAGCTGGTGCTGACTGGTGCAACCTTGATGAAGGTGGAATGGTGAGTGTTTGATTCAATGGAGCTGGCAAACCGTACCATTTGAAGTTTCATCATGCAACCTCTACTGTAGAGATGTCTCCTTGGGCATCTTGGATGGTGGAGGCATACAACCCCTTTCCTTGGAGGGACTTGTCCATTGGGTGAATCTTATATAGAGTTTGGTACATGGTGATCCCCTAAATGACTAAAAAATCCCTGGGGAGCTATCTTGGGGAAATGATTAACTTTCCATGGCCTGCAATGCTGATTTTGGATTAGATTGCTTGTGATGATCCTATTCATGGCTTTCCTGAACCATGGCAGGCTACAATGGGAAATTCTGTTTGAAGCCTCTTTTGGAGGAGGAATGCAAGTGCTTATTAGCCCTCCCCTATTGGGGATGCAGTTTGGTACATGAATACAAGCGTTCATGTTGCTCATCTCTAGTGCTGTTTGGAAGGCTGGTCATGGTGGGTTGTCTTACTCGTTAAGAGATTTCATATGAGGGGGTTGTTCCTTCTATAGGGTTATGGGGGATGTTGCACATCTATTACTTTAAATGCTTCAATTATAGCTATAAAGTGTGTGTATGTGCAAATGTGCTACTGTGTGTGTGCATTGGGGTGGGTGTGTGCTAGAGCTACTCTAACTAGACCTCCCAATAGTTGCCTAGAGCATGTTTATTTCATTAGAAAAGAGGAGGGGATTGATTGATGATTGCCCCCTTCATTCCTTTCCTTTGTTTAGTGTGATAAAGTAAGGTAAGAATCGGTATCCCAACTCACTAATGGTTCCCGAGGTGGAGGGATTTCCGATTGATGCATCCTTCCCGGGATGTTTGTTCTAAACCTATGGGAATCCTCCCATCTCTACTCTCCCCTTCTTGCGACTTTGACTTCATGCCCCACCTCCTATCCCCAAACCCCCATGTTGCATCCTACCCTCAAACCTCCATCCCTTGCCTCCACTGCCTTCCTTTGGCTACCTCATAAGAGCCCTTACATGGTGCTTACCCTCTACCATGTAATTTTAGATCAAGCTGTTGTTTCCCTCAACCTTGATTTCAATGTTGCTTCTGTAGGCAACATAGGTCTTAGACTAGCAACTACCTTTGTGATGAGTTACTACTCGTGTAGATAAGGCAAGGCTAGTAAAGAGGCACTTGCAGGAGTGATAATGGGCTTTGCAGTGACCTTAAGATAGAAGTTGCACAGGAAGCAAAGGTTAAGGGCATTGTCACTGCTATAAGGGCAGGTGGCAAAGGATTATCAAGGATGCTTGAATGAAGAGCTTTCTGGGTAGGCTCCATTGAATAGAGCTCCATTGGCTCAGATTTACAAATAAAAATCCCTTCTTGTTTGATTGATTTTGCATGAATGAAGAGTCTGTCTGGGCTCCATTGTTGTCGATGGGCTAGGGTTCCATTTATTGGCTTTGGTTTGCAAATAAAACCCTTTCTTGTTTGATAGATTTGGTGGCAGACTTTGAGTATTGCAGAAGAGTACTAAGTAGTTTTATTGAAAATAGAGAACCCTGACCCCTTTATATAGAGTCAGGGTGCAAGAATTACATAGTAGTCTCTAAAGAAATAGAAAATGCAAATAGGAATAGCAAAAAACGTAAAGTCTCAATCCTAAATAAGCAAACCTATAACCTATGTTTCCTAATAACTCCAACCCTCCCCCCCAAGTTGGAGTGTGCAATGGTCAACGTGCATGAGGTATAGCAAAACAGAACTCCCCCTAAAGGGTGTAATCACTAGGCTGGAGGAGTAGGCTGGTAGGTAGATCGTCAAGCAGGTAGGTACTTGTCTCTCATTATTATAAACCCTTCTCTCTTGGAGAAGAGGAAAAAGAACTGGGTATAGGCACTCAGGCTGTAGATGGCATGCAGGTAGAAGATAGGAAGAGCCTAGCTACGAAAAAACACCCTTGAGTTGAAAAACTCGGCAAGGTAGTAGTTGGTAGCTAGAAGTAGGAGATGAGCAAGGTGCTCGATTCCTCCACCAATCATCATTGTCATCTTCGATTCCAAAAGGATAAGTAGGTGTAGATTCATGAATAGGATTGGTAGTGAAACCCAAAGTGACATCAGTAGTAGTAACAACAGTTGTAGTAGAGGAAGAACCATCACCCTTTAGGAGGTTCCTCAAACAGTCCATTTGTGTTGTAGTGAATGACATGGAAGACTCAGCCAGAGTCTTTTTAGTCACAATAGTCTTAAATGCAGTCAATTGGTTAGCCTAAGCTAGCTTACCAAATTTCTCCCAGCACTTTTGGGACGGGTGATTTATCCATTTGCAATGTATGCAAGGGGAGAAGACGTGGCCTTGTTTACATCCACATCCACTAGATCCGACCACACGTCCACCTCTCCCTCCAAAATCCACGAGGGCTGAAGTGTCAGGAATCGCTGCAGGAGGGGCTAAAGGTGTTACTTCGATGTTGATCTTTTGAAGACGTCCGTAGATAGTCTCTAGATCTAGCACCGTGTCAGGTGAGAGAATTTGATCGCGTGTAGGATGGTATTAAGGACTAAGGCCTCCCAAGAACTTGTAGGTTTAGCATTGGCAACACTCAGAAACTTGCTTCTCGCAGCAACCAGGTTGATAAACAAGTTCCTCAAATAATCCTTCTAGAGTAGTGAAATACTTAACCAAGGGCAGTTCTCCTCAGTTAATATTCCATATCCTTAAGTAGATATCTGCAAGGTGCACACTACTCGTCTTTTGGGAGTCTCACTTTAGCACTTCCCAAATCTCCTTCGAGGACTCCTTGTAGAGCATGTTGGTTGCAATTGATCAATCGATGTTGTTCATTAGCCAATTTATGATGAAAAAATTGTCTTTTTCCTTGCTTCTTTTTTGAAGTTAGGTGCTTTCTTAATCAGAATGTGCAACTCGTCTTGTCTTCCCGTGAAGATGCGGAAGGTGTGGGACTAGAGCATGTAGTTCGAGGAACCTAACAACTTGATCATGGTTCCTTGAACAAGCATGAAGGCAGAGATCTTGGCCTCAGAAGTCACCATGGAAGATTCCACTTCAGTCATTAGAACACATGGGTGCATGTGGGACGAGGCGAGAATCGGTTGGGCGAGTTGCGCGAAATTGGTCGAGACTCAGTTTGATCGGCTGATTGAGAAGGACTGGGCGAGGTGGAGACTGATCAAGGAGGGTTTAGTCTTGGCTGGTTTAGTCAGGGTAGACATGAACTGCTTAGGTAGAGGCAAGGATGGCCTTTGCAATCAAAGTAGGCAACAGGGGTGATGCAGGAGCCAAATTGAACTAGGACTGATCTTGGTCGATTTGTCCGTGCGACTGGAGGTGGTGGAGAGAGAAAGGATCGTGTTGGGGGGGCTAGTTCGTGTTGGAGCGAGATCAGAGAGGTGGTGGTGGATAGAGGAAATTTGAGTGGGGGAGAGGATGAGAGAGAGAGGGTGATAGAGAGGAAGAAAAGGAGGCGACGATGTGCACCATAGGCAAGGAGAGAGGGAGAGGCACGTGCTACACTAGGCAGAGAAGAGGGCCCGGTGACTCCTCTAGGTAGGAGAGAAAGGCGGATCACGGTGTTAAGAGTTTTCCTTAATCCTGCTCTGATATCATGTGGAAGAACAATAAGTAGTCTTATTGAAAATAGAGAACCTTGATGCCTTTATATAAAGAGTCAAGGTGCAAGAATTAAATAGTAGTCCGTAAAGAAATAGAAAATGCAAACAAGAATAGAAAATAACATAAACTCTCAATCTTAAATAAGCAAACCTATAACCTATAATTCTTGATAACCGTAACAAGTATGATGTATACTATGATAGGTTTTTATTTTTAATTTCTTTTTTTTTCCTCTGTTGTCAGATACTCAAGCTTCTTTGTCCATGCTAAATATGTTTATCAATTTTTCTGTTAATGCTTCAAGTTTCTATGCTCATACCAATTTTTGCACTTCTACAAATGAGTTTACGGTCATGTATTCTATGCTCTCCGCATCCCCCCATTCCCTATTCCAGTTTGCCTTTGTTATGCCCATTAATGGAATAACTGAAAGAAAATAAAAAGCAGTGTGAAAAATCTGAGAATGTTTGTAAGTTGAAATTCATGTATCTTTTGAAAATAAATGTCAAATATACTTAATGTTGAAATGTAGGGAAGTTTCAGTTAGAAAAACAGACATTTTATAATTCATTGAAACCATCAATCTTATTTGGGGAAAAAAATTGATTTCCATTCTTATTGTTGCGAATGTGCAACAAATGCCTGGAAGGGATTGCATCTCTCTTCATGATTCTATCAATGTTGGACCAAACAATAAATGGAAGGAGCATTTCTTTCCCTTCTTACTTGATTCCATTCCTTTATTTATTCTATTATATTGCAATTCGCCAATTCCATTACTGCAAAACAACGCATCCTTAATGCCTTTAAAACGTGATCTGATTCCATGTATCTCTTCAATGGATTTACCAATACCAAAGGGGATGTAGGAACCAAAAACATATCAAAGAGAACACCTGCAATCGGTGGTTACAGTGATGACCTGGGGTTAGTGGTAGGTTTGCAATATGCAGTAGCACAACACTGTCCTTGTCATGGAAGGAGCTTTGCTAGGACAATTCTGGTTGGGGAGAATGTGTGCTTGGTCTGCATGCACTCTATTTGTAGGTTATTGTATTTATCAATTATTTTCTTGAAGAAAATATATCTTCCGATTCTCTCTTTTAAATACAAAGTCAGAAGTTTATACATAAAACCATACACAGACCATACAGTCCTAGATATGTGCCTTATCTGAACCCCAAAAGTCCAATCAGCCATTGACATACTCATCTCTATTTGGATGTGGATACAGAAGATCTGGATTAATGTCCAACTCAAACAGATGCAGCAGCTTGTGGATGATGATTTCACTTAAGTCATAGTTGTCATGAAGGTTATGAAATTGAGTACTATCATCCTCATGTGTGTCTGTGCTGCTACTTAATCAATGTCAATGTAAAATAATGAAGATCAGGTAGTGACATCCATTCTTTTGATCTATATCTGTTTTCTGTGCAATCGTCATCAACAATCAAAATTACTCTGTACTGAAGAATTGTCATAGACAACCTCTTAAATTCTTAGTACTTGATAACAAAAAGAAACTAGTATTCATTTATTTGTCCTTACTTGTGACGTCTGGTGATAATTTTTCTAAGGGAAGGGTGCTTATCAAGTGAGAAAGACATATATCTATTTTATTCTTTAAATCAAATGCAATCATCAACAATAAAGTGTCACTTTTTTGAAAAAAAAAATTGTCACCTTAGGTCAACACTTAATAGACAAGGAGGTACATGTGCTTGCTCATTCCCAACATGCTAGCAATTTTCTTATTGGAAGCTAAGATATCTGATGTTGTCTTCCTACCACGCACATATAGAAAGAAGGATTATTGCACTGGTATGCTCTCTTACTCATGATAATAGGCTAATTCTATTTCTTAAAAAGGTAAGCATTGGATCAATACTTAGGCTTTGAGATCACTTACGCTCTTATCAGAGCAGGTTGAACCTTAGTAGTAGTAACAAAGTGCTAAGGTATTGACTACATCCTTAGCACATGCCAAGGGTGTAGAAATTGGTAGTTGGTATTAGGTAGGTGAGGTTACCAACTAAGGAGTATATGGTATGTGTGGGATTAATCGCTTAGGTATTGTTAAATATTTAATATTTTTAAAAAAATATATGTAATACTATTATATGTATATATATTGAAATTATGCACATATGTATTAATAGTATTTTTTTTAACATACATATTTTGTCAATAAACAATAAGTAAGAATATAGATTCATCAAAGAAATCCTCTTACACGTGAAATCAATCAATGCTAAAAATATCATAATCCAGATGTTGAAAGTTGAAAATAATATGGCACAGACTGAATATTATCAACAAATGAAACACAGCTATCATTAAAAAAATCTAAAAGATTAAACAACTATGGACAAGTGCCATAATCAACAAGGACATCCTAATCAACAAGAAAAAAAAGGGATCAAAATAGAACACAACCAACAAAGAACAAGATATGAAAATTTTAGAATTAGTATTAAAATAAAAGAAATTAAGGTAAAGAACAACATGAATTGAAGAAAAAAGAAAATGTGATAAATGGAAAAACTCAACATGTCATATTCAATAAGGCCAACATGCCTTATTGAAATAAAAAAAGAATCTTCACAAACAATTAAAAAAAAGGAAAAAAACCAACATGCTATATTTAGTTGGTCAATTGATTGGATAATTGGCCGATTAATCAACTTGGCTGAATATATGATCGCATATTAGTATGTCAGTGACCGAAGGTGATTACTTGGCCGACTAAATTGATTTTTGGAGCCTTGGCACATGCAGGTTGGACCATGCTTTTGATTATGTTCACCTAGCTATGTCAAATCTAATCATAACAAAAACTAGTGTCCCTGGCTCAGAAAAAACCTGATTTACAAGCTCTAATTACATTGATCTCCTTGCATTTTCTCTTCCTATTGCGCAAAAAGATGCACTCATTCATCTATTGTTAGCCATTCCATTGAGGAGCAGCTTAGTGGTAAGATTTCAATGCTTGCTTCCTACAATAGGGACACGGATGAAGACAGGTTGTCAATCAGATATTTTGTGGGGGGGGGGCGGGTGGGTGTTGGAGCTCATCATCAATGGTGCTGATTTGGACCTCGTTGGAATATCCTAATGGTTCCTGGCCCATTCCTGCCTGAACTTCTTTCCTACTTTTTGATCACAATCTCTTTTGGCTTCCCTTGCCCCCCGTCCCAATAATCATGTTGGAAACACCAAAAGTTTTAGTGGCAGAATGATCTTCTATTTGAGCTCATCAAATCCTCAACTTGATGTGCATAGCTATGTGATCACTTGTGCTTGGAGAAAGGGTAGCCCTCATGGGGAAGAGTAGACAACCAATCTTGATTGTAGAAACACCTGTTCAGTCTCTGGCATCTCCGCTATCCTTCCATGTCCAGTTGTGTGCTTATTCCAACCTCCAAGGATTTCCGTTGGGCAGACATCAATAACTGTACATGAATGCTTACCAGTGCACTATTTGAGTGGGCCCTCCCACTTGCTTTGGAAGTAGAAATAGAGGTTTATTTTAGTACCCTGTAGGGAGTCTCCATCAATTGCTTGAATAGCGCTTTTGCGAAGACCGTTTGATATTCCCCCCCGCGCAAACCCTCGCCACCCCTTGCCACCTCCCCCAACACCCCCCCACCCATCTTGAATGGAAACTGCTAAACCATCTCTTGACTTAGACATTTGCAGGGTCAGTTCTTGTCTAAAATCCTCAATGTCATCCAATCTTGATTTTGGGACCTTAGAAGACAAAAGTTGAAATATGTTCTCCCATTTAGTGAGATCATCACTTCATTATTTTACTGCTTGGAAATGTTTCTGCTTGCCCTCCCATTTAGGGCGAAGTTTGTTTCTACATTTTTTTCTGCATAATGCTCAGTGTTACCAAGTGCTTTCTCCTTTTTTTTCTTCTTTATTTTTTCAGTTTTGCTTCTTTTGCAAGATGCTGTTTTTGCTTGCTGTCCCATTAAAGGAGAGCTTGCTTCAGATCTGACATTTATCTTCACCAATTTATCCTCTGGTTTTTATTGGTCAAATCTGAGGGCTTCTTTTATTAATTGGTATCATTGGTGAAATTCGACTATACCTATGTGTTTTTTATGTTTGGAAATTCTCCAAAGTTGTTCGAGAAGGACTCCTACATTTAAGAGTTAATCTTTGTACTTGGAATTTTGATTTCTTCTAGCAGAGCATGAAAATGGAAGAGCTAAACAGTGTGTGAATGGCAACATGTCTAACACCACCCTGGAGCGGAGTAATGATCTTGTTTTGAAACATGATAACAAGGTTTTGTGCTTTAGAATTTCCATAACTATGTCGTGAAATGTCAATCTATTTGAGACCTCGGAGTATTTGATTCATGTTGGTTGTTACTGTAGGAAGTTGAGAGAGAGAAAAAGCTTCCTCAGGGATCAAAAAAGAAGCAAAAATTGAGCGGGCCAGTTACCCCCACGAAGGGTTCCCAAGCCACATCTTTAATGTATTTTCCGGTGCTCATGTCATAGACTTCTCGGTAGTTCAAACTGTATCGTTCTTTTGTTTGTTTGTAGTATTCAATCCTCATTTTTTCCTTTTTATTTTGTTTATTATGTTATTACTGATTATTGAAAGCAGAAACATTAAAATTTTACTTAGATAGGTTGAAATGTTTTAAAAAAATTATGTTCTGATGTTCACTTGAGAATTATCCTCCTTGAAGTTTTAATGTGAAAATTGCGCTTGTTTGGTCCCTCATCTTAATGGTCTCTGGCCACCACCGTGCTGGGATGCTTCTTATTTGAATGTCTAAGAAGGCCACTGCTGTGCACAGAGTTTGAAGGATACATATACAAGTGCTTCATATAGGCAATGGTTCTAGATGAGGCTTTCTGTTTTTTTGTTTTTAACCAGCCAATTCCTAGCCTGGACAGAAGAAATTTTCTGATTGCTAGCATAATATTCGTTGATCTTGTACCATGTATTTTAGGAGCATTCATCATTGAAATTAATTTAACTTGTTGATCATCATATAATTAATATATATATTTTTTAATTTATGGTGTAATATATTTCTTATTAATTATTTTTCATCATATAGAGCTTAAGATGGGATCTGTGATCACTAACTAATGACCCATGTGAAATGATGCATCTAAGGAAATGTTTAAATTTTATTGCTTACGTTGAATCGGATTGGGACCAATCTGACGTAATCTAGTTTTGAATGGATTGCAAAATTTTCCAACTCAGTTTCAATCCATATGAGATGAAAAATCCAATCTGATAGCCTTGGTTTGGATTTGTATTGTGGATTTATCCGATGTGCACAACCCTAGGCAACTCATAATTAGCCACCCCCATGAAGTTATCAAGGTTCATGGTAAATGGATCACATGAAGTTTCTCGTGTTGGGATAATACAAGTCTTCAGTATTTTGGCTACAGTCAGCTAGTTTTACAATTATATTCATCGAAACAAAAGCTTGATTTCTTGTTTTTCTGTTGCAGAAATAGCAAGTCAAAAATAGGTAAGGATAAAAAGGATAGACGGAATGCCAAAAAGGGCACAAGTTCTGATGTTCGAGTCTCATCCCATGACCAGGGAAATCTTCCAGACGTAGGTGCTCTGTGCATCTGAGCAACAATCTAGGAGGTTGTGCGGCGAACTCTGTACTTGAGGTTGATTTTTTAGCAGTTAGCTTGCATTGATTCACTAATGGTGCATGCCTATATTATATTTCTTTTAAAGTAGATATAGTTATTTGGTGTTGTTAGAGATAATTTAGGAAATATTATTTAGGAAGGTAGGAATTATCTCTTTTAATGTTTTCAGGAATTATTTTTTTTTATATTTATCTCTTTTCAAACAGTAGGAGATATAATTTTGCTTGTTTAAAAATGTTTAGGATTAAGATTGGAAGTAAGATTCATCTTTCTCTATATAAAGGGATGAACTTTATTTATTTTTTTTGATATTCGAAATGAATGAATTCTAGTTACAAAAATCTTCCTATGGTATTAGAGTGGATCCAATCCGATCTCTACATTGCTGCGTGGGCCCTACTACGCGGCAAGGGCTACTACGTAATTGGGTGACGCCACATAAGAAGACTAAACCAGCTTGGGTTTGGTTTAGTGGTTTGGTCATCTACTTCGATTGGCTTCTAATCTTCTTCTTGGTTGGCGAGATTTTGGTTGCTGTGATGGCGGACAGGGAGATTTTGATGGACTATCTCAGGAATCTTCTATAGGGTGAAGAACCCTCTCCTACAACTGCTACAACTGCTGCAAGTGCGACCGCTATTGATGTCGTAAAAGTACTCTTTGCCCAACCTGTAACTAGGTTGAAGGACTCTATTGAAGTCCCGTGCCACATGATCGACGTTGAAGATGTCGATGAGTGGTGAGGTAATTGAGTGTGCTTAGCCCTATCTGTAAATGCCCTACGTCAGTTTTGCCTCGCCATAGTGAAAATGATTTGTCATTGGTGTAAGGCGACTATTAGTGACTTGGGATTGTCTCCTTTTGGTAACTGCTTGGGATAATGTCTTTGTTGGTAACTCCTTGGGATTGTCTCCCCTACTAGTACTTGGGATCGTCTCCCTTACGTTCCTTCTTGCTTGGGATCGACTCGCCTATTTCACTACAATGTGAAATTATCTACTCTACTATTGCAGCTTGCTTGATATTGCCTCACGATTACTTTAAGGTTCTTGAGTCAATTTTTTTTATTCTAACTCTAAGGGAGTTAGACTTCCACTAGTGAATGGACGACTGTTTGCGTACTTGTCCGACTGCACTCCTACTTTGCTTACTTGCTTGCTCCAACCTTGGATTGTGTCAGACGGAGGGGAACTCTCTTCATGATAGGTGACACTATAAAGTTAAATCGTTGTACTACAAAAAAAAAAAAATGTATCATATATAGCAAGGCACCCGTGCTGACGGTCTAAGATAATGTTGGCAAACAAGCCTATCTCAGTGGTTCCACACAAAACCCTCGGGATGAGTTGAAACTCGACAACCGAGAAGTTGAGGTGTCAAGAACGGAGTTTTTATGTGTGGAGGCTATTTTTAATCACCAACACATACCGTCCTGGCATCTATTAGCAACAGTTGACATGCAGTTTTTTCTTTGGATACGAATACGAAAGTTTGACGTATAGCAAACGTTCCAACGTATTTTGCATGATGTAATCAGAATTAATTGTCTAAAAATTAGAATCAACTGATATAAAATTAAAATTAATTCATTAAAAATTAAAATATATCGATTCAAAATAAAAATTTATCAATATATTTTAT
Source organism: Thalassia testudinum (assembly GCA_037157565.1). NCBI lineage: Eukaryota > Viridiplantae > Streptophyta > Magnoliopsida > Alismatales > Hydrocharitaceae > Thalassia > Thalassia testudinum. The sequence continues at coordinate 194,406,073 of JAZHRO010000036.1, forward strand.
TTTTGTTAAATGATTTTTCATTTGAAATATTATATTTCAATTATAAAAATAAATTTCTGTTTTGAAAGTAATTTTTTATTTATAAAAAATGATTTTTATTGGTAAAAATTAAAATATTTTGATTAAAATTATTACTTTTACTTTATACATTATAATATGTATTACAACGTATATTCATTTACTTTTTGAAAGTTCCTTTTACTATTCGTGGCCGCTAAAGTGGGTTTTTAAGAATACAACGTCAGTTTTAAACCCAAATTCCGCCCTCCTCCCCCACCCCTTGTGTGGAATATTTTAATTTTCGTAACCCATAACATCTCGGGGCATTATCTAAATGGGCACTTCATTGCTAAAGCCAGTGATATAGACCTAACGTTACCCGACCATGTCCTTAATTTCCAAATCCATGGAAGATCCTCCATCTTCCCATTGCTGCCTCACTTGTTCTACGCCACTCCTCTTCGTCCTACATCCACCACCACTAACTGTGGCGGCGACCCTTTACCCTTTGCCCTATCCACATCAACTTTTAAACATCGTTTTAATATTCCTTTATTGGCATTTGGATGCCACTGCGTACGCAATATTTATACTATCATTTGAACTTCGAAAGGAAGTACGTCGACATGGTCTATCCAAAGATTTGAAGATCTATATTGGATGCATATATTGACGTTTAAATTAGCATCATTTGGTTTCCTGAACTAACGTTAAATATTGAGATATCCTTAGTTTACAGACGCATTCTTCGTTTACGTTGTCCTTTGTACCCCTCTCGGCAACGTCTTACAAGCATCTCCACAGGCTACATGGGCGATTCCATGCATATCCACGTTCTACCAAGTTTTGCATCCACAAAATAACACAATTCCAAATACATCCATTACCATTTAAGTCAATATTTCCGATTCATTATTATTATTCAAGAATCGTTTAAAGTACGAGCTAGGATTGGTTGTAAAGGAGGCCAGCGTGTGTGTATATATATACACATGAGAAAAAGAAGCATTATCATTTATTATGAGTAATATTTTAGATTAAAAATTTAAAAATTAATAATAATTTATATAAATATATTTTACACTGAATTTAAAGTTAATTTGACATACATCAATTGGAATAACTTTCGTAATATATAGGTCATCAAAAATGAATCTCTTTTCATGTAAGTGTTAGGTGGGATGGACACTGGATCACGTTAAGGCTCAATTTTTTTTTTTATGTGGGTATGCATAAAATTGTAAAAGTTAATGTATTTTGTAACATGCTCATGTGTTACATCAATATAAAATTATCATCAATTATTTTACAATGATGCAAAATTACTTAGAATCAATTTACATTAATACAAATTAGTGTATCATGTCCATGTTACAAGTTACATTTTTGTACATTTTTATCTTTTTTTTCGACCTTTAGGTTGAGTCGAAGGTCCAAAATTTTTAATCTTTAGAGGCTTAAGCCCGTTGACCCATTTTTTTGGACCTGGGTTTGGGTCTCAAAAAGTAATTTTTTATTATTATTTTTTTATATTTAAGAGATGTAAGTGTTCTTTTACTAAAATAAATTTGATTTTTTTTTTTTTGTAAAAATTATATGAACATTTCCTAAAAGTACTTTGGCTCTTTTTTAATAAAAATTAAAATTAAGTATCAATATGAACTTTTTTTTTTGGTTGCACTCTAAAATTTTATGATTTAATTATATTCTTTTATAACTTATCTTCCTATATTTTAGAAAATCTAAAGTTGACTACTATATAAATCATGACCGATTAATAAATTCATATTTGTGAAGATCACTCTAAAATAAACATTTTTAAAATCATTTTTTTGGCGTAACATGCTTTGTAAACAATGAAATTTTTGTTGCCGGCATTGAAGTGCAGAAGGAAAGCGTGCGGGGGTCAATGGTGGGTCCTGTGAAATATAGCCAAGTGGAACCCCAACCTTAACCAAAAAAAATAAATTATATCTATTATTTTTGTTAGCCCATTGGGCCTAATTTGGGTTCGTAACCTAACCAGCTCAAACTCAAATGGGCCTTAAAAAAGAGGTCTACGTTTGACTCTCAGAAAATTTAGATTTGGATTGGGCCGAAGTTTTTGGCACCAGGTTGAGTTTGAGTTGACTTAGCTCAATGTTCCATTCTTGTGCTACAAATATTAGATTAATTTTAAATTTAATGTATAACACATTTAAATAGAGTGATCTTAATATTTAAATATTTTAATCTAAAATATTATTTGCAGTAGAAATATCTTCTCACCTTCACACTCCCACCTACAAGCTTGGTTACATATAGCGAGCGAGCAATTAATGGCTGAGGTAACTTCTCCCGAGTCCTTCTGCCTTCGAGACGATCATCACAGCAGATTGTTGCGACATGCCCAAGAGATGAGCATAGGCATAGAGAAAAAGTAACACATCGAAGGGAGGATGAGGATAAAAAATTCGAAATAATTGCGATTCTCTCAAGTTATCAGGAATCAAAAGTAAGATAGAGATATCACATTCTTCAAGCTTTTACCTAAAAGATGTCTCATTTTATGATATACCTAAAGTATGATCCCGACTTTCTCATATCCAAGCAAATGCCGCAACTAAAGTTGATGCTTCTTACTCGAACTCCTCTCTTGGATAAGCTTCCATCAACAGGTTTAGCAATTAAAGGTAGCATTGATGGCTCGCACGTTCTCACGTTCTACTTTTCAAAGTAATAATGTTTTAATATCGTTGATCCCTTCTCTGATCACCTCAAAATCTAAAATCATAGTGGCTTCGGCGACCGTAACGACTGCATCCCAACATCGACCTTCTCCTTTGTTATTTGTGTTCGAAGAACTCTATCTCTTCGGAAGTCATTAAGTCCATCCTTAACAAATATTAGTTTGCAAATAATTAGGGCGTAACATTATGCCCAGCGGCCCAACCCAACTCAAAGCATGGTCCAATTTAAGCCCATTCAATTTATTGGGTTGGGCTCAAGCTGATGTAGGCTTAGGCATAAAAGACCCAAAGTCCATCCAGTATTTACGTCCGAAATTTTTGTCTGAAAAGAAACCTCGAGATCTTATCTATACGTAGATATTCATATAAAATTATTTTTGATCAATTGTCATTAAGCCAAATCAATGACCATTAGAGGGACCTATTGAGACTTACCAGTAAGCTGAATTACAACATCTATTGGGCTTCATCAGACCTTATTAGATATTTTTGAATGACCTAGAAACATAATATCTAAATTAAATGAGCATAAAGAAAAAAAAATTTCCCTTTTTCTCACAAATAAAATAGTTCAAGAAACCGTACTTGAAAGCCTTGTTTAATAATAAGTCAAAATATTACGACGTCATGGCCAAAAGTGCAATTAAAACGAGTTATATATAGAATAAAATATGAATTTCAAATCCCATTTAGTTTTTTATCGATCAACTTTTATAATAATCAGAATTTGCACTGTTACTGTATAAGTTTATAAAAATTTTTAGCGTTGGACCTGAATGTATCATGATCCACAAAGAGCACAACCAAATGTTCCACCCGATATATTGTAAATTTGTACTCTTATGGTGCATTTAGTGTATTTTCGTGGCTATGAAACATTTACAAATATTTATGTAATTTAGAAAAGTTATAAGGTTCAAACAAACACCCCAATTTCATAAATTCTAGTTGTATCTTTATTTGCAATTTCCAAGGAAGAATAGATCAAGTTCATCGAGGTTCTTCTATGATTTGTTCTTGAAAGTTGGATACGAACTCTAAAATTTGGAAATTATTTTTGTTAGCATTTCTGTTGAGCAAAATAAAAGAATTTCTAACTACTTCTATTATGCCTAATATATGCAAACCCTTCAAACGCATGTTCATTTTGGCACAACTTTGTAATCTAAGGTCTCCTAGCCAAGTTCATGAAGCCTTTGGAATGTACTTTGGAACCATAGAAAGTAAGATTCATGATTCAACAATTTAAACTGTTGTGTTAATATTGTTAACTAAATAGCTAATCAACTAGATTGAAGAAAACATCTAATTAAACGATGTATTTTAATTTTAGTGAGATGAGTATTAGTTATTTGGACACCAAGAGGAGTTTGACTTGTATTCGAATCATCGTTGGCTTTTAATAGAATGTCAAACATGTGTCTAACCAACTAAGGTACCTAAGCAGATTCAAATAGAACACGATGGCTAAAGATCGACGAAATGAAGTGTGATGTGTGTCCAATCAACTAAGATGATGCCTAGTTAATTATATCATAGAATAGGTGATGAAATAATGTAGTAAGCTTATAGGCACACTTAACAACAATCACAATGACTACCTATAGGCCCCATCCAGACTAGGTATATAAAAGAATAAGATCTAATACGTGATACCGTAAGACATGAAAAGACTCCCAAAGGAACCCTTAAACAATGATACCTGGTAAAAGTCAACTGTTAGAACAAAATACTATTTGGTGCTACTTTTATGTTGACTAACCCACAAAAGTCTTGATTTATGGTTTATGAATTTAGAAGCATAATGAAAATATTTACGAAATTATTAATGGCTTACCCAAATAATATTTGAATAGTTTATCTCAAAGGGTGATGATACATCTCCTCAGAGAACAATTCACGATTATTCGATTCAAAGGACTAATCATATTTGTGATAAAAAATGTAGACATATCAGATTTAATTAGCAAGTACCTACTGGCATTGGAGAGATTTTGAATGGAAAGGAACCCCACATGTTGTATAATTTGAACTCTTTCAAGGTAAACATGACGTACGAAATAGTTTAAGGAACTAGGACCATAAGTAGTCAACGTCCACAGAGACGAGAGAAGTCAGGGTTTTGGTAAAGTCAAAAATTGCAGTCAAAATAAACCTAACTTTAATAACCACAATAAACATTCACCAGGAAAAAGTACACAGTAAGAACACTTAAGACTAAATAAAACTGAAACTTTAAATTTTAATGATTACCCACTTGCGTTGATGGTAAAATACAGATCTTACGTAAATCCCCCTGTGGATCCACTGGTTTCTTATCAGGTGATTATTCATTGTTGCTTTTAATGAACCTATACTTAAAGTTGGGTTCACCATAGGAAGGGTGACGTAAGACACTAACTATGCATGACAGCTAATTTCAAAGCTTTTTTTTTTTTTTTCTCAGCTTTTATATTTGTATTTGTTGGCATAGACGAAGTGATTTTCGAAATCAGTGGCTCAAAGGAACAGGAAACGATAATAATGTGACAATATTCCATCCATGGTGTAGTACAAAACTTGCTAATTAAGTCCCTCTCTTGGCTTTCGAGAGATGGATAACCCCCAAGAGCTTATGTCACATCTGAGAGCTATTGCCTCCTTATCCTTAAATAGGGATAGGTACGACTTTTCTTAGTTATCAGCGTTCAAGATAGAAACTATGTTGTGATAGAGGCTTATAATTATCCTGTTTCCTTTGATGGCCTTAGCTTGGACTTCCGATCAAAGCATTTGGGAAATGTGCTTCCCCCGGCGAGAGGGCTACTTAATAGGGCTTAATCTCCTACCAATAACAAATTATTTACCCATGTTAACCTTCAAAAGGATGGTTGGTCCCTAGGTATAGTATGCACACCCAGTATTTTTACAATATGTCATATATATTTAATCCTCTCTTTGGACACTTCCAATATCAGAATTGTCCACTTGTCTAGAATAAGATTGCAGGAGGGTAATAGTCATCTTTACGGATAGCTTGCAAAGAAATATTTTAATGAAATCTAAATTAAAATTACCTTCTATCTATGAATTTATGTTGCCTACCACTTTGCGGAAACAAACAAACAAATTCTTGCTAGAAATGTATTTCTAATATTCATCTCGGATCACCTTAAATGTACAGGCTTATCAAATGAAATACCTCGATCACCATCTCTAAATTCTAAGGTTGTGTTTTTTTGGAGGAATAAGCTTAATAGGTCGTGGAATAAGTTGGTGAAAATGTTTATCTAAAGGAGTAGAATATATAGTGGAGTGAATATATGTTAATAGATATATTATGTTAGAGTGTGTATATTTTAATATATGTTAATATTGATGTGACATAGTAAGATAATGTTGGTATGATGTAGTATGAAAAATGATATTTTCTTCTAATTTTTTGGATATTCCATGAAATATCTCTTGGACTAAAAATATCCTGTAAAATATTATGCAAACAAACGTAGCCTAATGTATGGAATCGCCTACTACAAGAGATTAACTATCTTGTATGCCATAGCCAAAAGGGTACTCCAACACATTTCCACAGAGAAGTGGCCTCCATTTATGATGACTAGTTCAATTGAAATTTTTGCTGACTAAAGAAAAGGAAACTAAACCACTCTAAACCTCGTAAATGGATGCCACTCCACTAACTTTGAAGAAGAGTGCATCTAGAAAATTCTTCCTTAATTTCTTCCATTAGTTGAATTTAATTAAAGGGTTCTTACAAAAATGGCCTAGATTTTTGAAATAACATGCATGCCTTTGTAAACTTTGCGACTGTGTTCTATGTCCCAATGATGTAGTTTGGTTAATCACAAATATACATCAAGTTAGAGCCCTTTAAATGATTGCTAACTTATAGAATCGTTTCATTCCGCCCGCCTTTCTCCCCCTTTCTCGCCCTAAAGCTATCCCTAGCGATGTCGTTGGGGCCCCTAACCCCCCTTGAATCGCCTTTCATCTCCCCCCATCCCTTCTTTGGAAGTGTTGGCCTTGGGAGGTGAATAGTTGTACCTTAGTTGGACTCAAAGCTCCACTCATGACGGTTCGCTTGGTCTCCGGTAGTAGGGTTGTCTCCGACGGTGGGAGCTTCTTCGACGAGTGCACTCTTGTCGAGATTGTTCAATTTGTGGTCGTGCCCACCTCCACCACCTCCGCTAATGGTGTTTCTCTGGAGGGAGGGAGGCTTTGTTGCGGGTGTAGGGACTTGGATCATTAGCGTCTACTTGGCTCGTTATGTCTTCGATGAAGCAGTCACCTTCGAATGTCGATCTTGTCACTCCACTTCATTTGATGTTGATATCTCATCACCGCTTCATCTTTCGACTTGTTCGACATCAATTTTGGATAGGGACCATGTTGAATGCGGGCTTACTCACGACTGGGTGGATGTCAGCTTGTCTTCGATTGTTGAACACTCGTTAGCGTAGTCATTGACATTATTCGCAACACTTTGTCGTATCTACATGTGTAGTGCGGGTTCGCTTGCTAGCTTCGAGATGGTACCATGGACATTTCTCTACTTCGCTTCTTATTTTTATTTTATTTTATTTTATGGTGTGTTTTTAAAGTCCCTCCCTTTTGAAGGAGCACTATGTTCCCCCTTGACAAGAGGCGTCAAAGCTTATCTTCATCTACTCTATGTCGTATTGTATCATCTTTGTTTCTTTAAGGAGGATTTTACTTTCCTTAAAAAAAAAAATTGATTACTAACTTGAGGTGAAAAATATTATAGAAAGGTATTCTCTGGTGCTTGGTCATTATTTGATTTATAAAGTATGGTAGGCTTTTACCACCTATGCCACGATCATTTTTGTTTTACTTTTTAACACCCTCCTTGCGCCTTGCCATGCCATCTTGAATTCTCATTGCTTTAGCATCCATCATAGCACTAATCAATGAAGGAAGTTGGAGGAGGAGATGAGGGTGTTAAAAGGAGGAAGGTCAATAGGGAGCAATCGAGGAGTAAAGGCAAATGAGAGAGAGAGATGAGGTTGAAGTGGAGGATGAGGACGACCAGGTGGTGCAAAAGAGGGCTATTGGAGGAGGAGGCCGGAGAGGGAGTAGGGGTGATGTAACGACCCGGTTCTCGAGCCCCTATGAGACACGAGAACCGGACCGACTCGACTAATCCCAAGACCTAGTCGTCCAACGAGGAAGTAACCAAAAGAGCAGTAAAATAAACCACATTCAACACGAATATAACTAACAGTAAGAAAATACAGCAGCAAGGAAAGAAACTACTACAGTATATACCACCACAACAATAGAACAACATTCATAACTAAATATGAACTGTAGGTAAAGAAAAGTACAGCGGAAACAAGAACTACTCACTATAACGGAACAAAGAGGTACAAGAAACAGTGGTAACTCTACTGGACCCTACTCGGCCCAGCGTCCTCTGCAGCCGCTGACCCTGACTGCTCAACACCTGGTCCTGAAAGGTAACGAGTGTAACACGTCAGCAAAACGCTGAGTAGAGTGGCAACTAAAACTAAAGAAACAGTAGAGTGTACAGTAGCTGTTAAGTTCTGTTACTTTCTTTATTTAAGTCTTTCAATTATCTCACGATTTATCTATTTCTCAGATCTTTCACTTGATCTCGAATGTTCCTCGTGGGAACGATCTTGATTGCAGTCTTTTCCGAACAGTAGAAGTAGCACGTGGTGCTCTCCTCGCCGGGAGAGTCCCCCGTGGTGATCCTACTCTCAGTCAACCACCCCAAGGTCACTGACAGACGTAACGGTGACTACGGCACGTGCGGTAAACGCACGGGTAGCTAACCCGCACTGGCACGCGGTCAGTCGTTTCCGTTAACGGGTGTGCCTAAAGCATAGCACGGAACCAGTACAGGGCAGAGCCCTCTCAGTAACAGGGGTCCAACCCCTCCACAGTAACCAAACAGGGGCCTTGCCCCTCCACAGTCCGCGCACCCTCGCCTGACTACCTTGGTTTGCCCCAGTGGGCCTAACAAGTCGGTGTGGGAGGCTAGCAGAACCCCGGGGCCCGTGGGGTAGCTAGTACCTCCCTACACTAGTAGCTCTCCTTGGTACTACGTACACGAGGGCCAGCAAGTCGGTACAGAGTGGCCAGTCCTAACCCCGGGTCCCTGGGGCGGCTGGCTCCGCTCTGCACTAAACAGGGGGACAGTCGCTCTCCTTGGTACTCCGTACTCAAGGGCCAGCTCACTTCCCCAATTCTATTCCATTCACTTTCCAGGAGTTCTACTCCTACTTCCCCGTAGGGTTCCAGCTCAGAACGTCTAAGTTTCACCTTCCAGTTTCGCGTTATCACAATCCATGTTCTCAAACACGTTTATTTATTCAACAGGCAGCTGTTAATTCAATTACAGGCAGCTATTTGTTCCTTTCCATTTTTCCAAGACTGCAGTATTCATCTGTTCCACTAGTTTTCCCGTCCTAGGATTCATGCCGTATCCTAGAATCTATCATACAATCTAGTTTTCCAGCCCTAGGATTCATGCAACACCTAGGATCTATCATTCAATCTGTTTTTCATTCCTAGGATTCATGCAATGTCCTAGGTTCTATTTATGATTCCACAATTTAACAGGTTATACTTAAAAGCCACTCTACTCAGCGTTTTGCTGATGTGTTACACTCGTTACCTTTCAGGACCAGGTGTTGAGCAGCTAGGGTCAGCGGCTGCAGAGGACGTTGGGCCGAGTAGGGTCCAGTAGAGTTACCACTGTTTCTTGTACCTCTTTGTTCCGTTATAGTGAGTAGTTCTTGTTTCCGCTGTACTTTTCTTTACCTGCAGTTCATATTTAGTTATGAATGTTGTTCTACTGTTGTGGTGGTATATACTGTAGTAGTTTCTTTCCTTGCTGCTGTATTTTCTTACTGTTAGTTATATTTATGTTGAATGTGGTTTATTTTACTGTTCTTTTGGTTACTTCCTCGTTGAACGACTAGGTCTTGGGATTAGTTGAGTCGGTCCGGTTCTCGTGTTTCGTAGAGCTCGGGAACCGGGTCGTTACAAGATGGTATCGGAGTAAGGTCGTCCCGAGAAGTGAATCAACTGACTGTAGAATAACCAATTCACATGTTTATAACTAGAGTAGCCACCACAACATATTTCTTGACATGAGCTCTTAGAAGTTTCGTTAGGTACTGTTTGTTTTGACGTTTTTCCGTTTTGTTTCGCATCTCCTTATAGGAGATGCCTCGTCGCGGGATTGGTGAGGCGGGCCGCGGGCGCGGCTGAGGATGAGGTTGGCGAGGTGGGCGTGTCGTTGCCGACACCCCAGTGGACCAGCCACTACTCCTGGGTGTCCAGGCCCAGGACCTCGCTCGGCTAATACGAGACATTGTACGAGAGGTGCTCCACCCACCGCCCCGAGCACCTCACCCTGGGGTTGCTGAGGGGGAGTCCTCTGTGGGACCACTCGACGGACGCGACGCTAGACACGGGGGAGGGGATGGGCCGCCGCAGCCCCCACCTTCCTCCGATACTTCCGTGCACGAGGCACCTTCGCCTGGAGGTGCACCAGCACCTCCCCTACAGCGCCACTTCGAGCTTTTCGGGCAGTTCCGGAAGCTGAAGCCCCCCTCCTTCAAGGGGGATGAGGACCCGACCGAGGCAGAGGACTGGCTTGAGCAGCTGGAGAAGATCTTCGACACCCTTCGCTCCCCAGTGGAGTGCCGCGTGGCCTTTGCCACGTACCAGCTGGAGAGTGCGGCACACAAGTGGTGGAGGGCGGTCCGGGGACAGGAGAGGGACGAGCCGACGTGGGACTAGTTTGTCACCCTCTTCTGCGAGCAGTACTTTCCCCAGACGTGGCAGGACCAGAGGAGGCGGGAGTTCCACACTCTCCGCCAAGGGACGATGACTGTGAGAGCGTACCGCACGCGTTTCTTGGAGCTGTCCCGCTTTGCAGCGACAGCGGTAGCCACTGAGGAGGAGTGCCTTTGGAGGTTCACCGAGGGGCTCCGGCCTGCGATCCGGGGGTATGTCAAACCCCTGAAGCTTCCTACGTTTTCGAGGGTGGTAGAGGCGGCTATGACTTACGAGGAGACCAACCCGTCCGCGCGAGACACCGACGGCAGGCGGAAGAGGCCCTTCCAGCCAAACTTCTCACAGGGCCGGCGAGAACGGAGACACGTGGCGTCCGCAGGAGAGCCGTCACGTTTTGCAAGGCCATCAGTGGCCTTTGGGGGCCCTCGACAGGGGCCAGTCGCCAGCACCGGACCCCCGTCTAGCCGACAGCAGGGACCCACTGAGGGCGGGAGTCGGGTTCCCCTCTATTACCAGTGTGGCCAGCCGGGCCACATCAGGAGGGACTGCCCGTCTAGGGCAGGAGGTCAGCAGATACTCCCCGCGCAGAGCACTGGAGGGCGCGCAGGAGGCCGCGGTTCCCAGGCGCGAGGAGGACAGCAGTCGCGAGGAGGGTACCGGCCAGCACCTACCCGTCCGACGCAGAGTGTGGCTGCTTCGTCCGCACCTAGAGCTGAGGGGCGTATCAACGCCCTAACACACAGGGACGCCAGAGCTTCGGGATCGGTGGTAGCAGGTATTGTTTCAGTTTCCGGCAGACTCGTTTACACGCTTTTCGATTCCGACGCTACGCACTCGTTTGTCACAGCCAGTTTCGCAGTTAGTTTGGACCAGGATTATACACTGTTAGAGAATACGTTCGTAATCAGAGGTTCGAGTGGTCAGCTGTTTGTAGCTGAGGAGGTGTACACGGATTGCGAGGTCAGCGTCGAGGGACATAGCCTGCCAGCTGACCTGATTATGATACAGATGGAGGACTTTGGAGTGATTTTGGGGATGGATTGGCTGTCCGCTTACCACGCCTTGGTGGACTGTTTTGAGAGGAAGATCGTCTTCTCCATTCCGGAGTTGCCTTCTTTCGAGTTTCACGGACAGCCAGTGGACGGAGGTTTCAGGGGCATTTCGGCACTTCGGGCGGTGAGACTTTTGAGCCAGGGGTGTGAGGGCTTCCTAGCTTGTGTGGTGACAGAGCCCAGCCCTGTGGCAGACTTTCAAAGCATCCCGGTGGTCAGAGAGTACCCTGACGTGTTTCCAGACGAGTTACCAGGACTACCGCCCGAGCGTGAGATCGAGTTTGAGATCTCACTAGTACCAGGGACCAGCCCCATCTCTACCGCGCCATACAGGATGGTACCGCTTGAGCTGCGAGAGCTCAAGTCTCAGTTGCAGGACCTTCTGGAGAAGGGTTTCGTGAGGCCCAGTGCGTCTCCCTGGGGAGCCCCGGTACTGTTTGTGAAGAAGAAGGATGGGACCTTACGCCTTTGTGTGGACTACCGACAGCTGAATAGGGTCACCATCAAGAATAGATATCCGCTGTCGAGGATTAACGACTTGTTTGACCAGTTGCGGGGTGCCACGGTGTTTTCCAAGATCAACTTGAGGTCTGGATACCACTAGTTGAGGATCAGGGAGACCGACGTCTCCAAGACAGCTTTCCGCACCCGGTACGGATACTACGAGTTTTTGGTCATGCCGTTTGGGCTGACCAATGCCCCCGCTGCTTTCATGGACCTGATGAACCGGGTGTTTAGACCGTACTTGGACCAGTTCGTGGTGGTTTTCATAGATGATGTAATCATCTATTCTAGAGATCGGACGCAGCACGGACAGCACTTACGGATGATTCTGGACACTCTGAGACGACGCCGGCTGTACGCCAAATACAGCAAGTGCGAGTTCTGGTTGAGGGAGGTGACCTTCCTAGGTCATGTGATCTCTGGAGACGGCTTGGCGGTGGACCCAGCCAAGGTTGAGGCAGTGCTCAGGTGGGAGAGACCGCGTTCAGTTACTGAGATTCGCAGTTTCCTGGGACTGGCAGGCTACTACAGACGATTCATCAGAGGATTTTCACAGATTGCGCGTCCTATGACACAGTTGACCCGGAAGGACGTGCCTTTCGCTTGGACAGGCGCCTGTGAGGCGTGTTTTCTGAAGCTGAAGGAGAGGTTAACCTCAGCTCCCGTGCTCACCATCCCTGACAGTAGTGGCGGGTTCGTTGTGTACACGGACGCCTCCTTGTAGGGGTTAGGAGGTGTGCTCATGCAGAGGGGTCACGTTGTCGCTTACGCTTCGCGGAAACTGAAGCCCCATGAGCATACCTACCCTACCCACGACTTAGAGTTGGCAGCTGTTGTCTTCGCGCTGAAGACCTGGAGGCACTACTTGTACGGTGAGACCTTTGAGATTTTCACAGATCACAAGAGCCTCAGATACCTTTTTGATCAGAAGGAGCTCAACATGAGACAGTGACGTTGGTTGGAGCTCCTGAAGGACTACGACTGCAACATCTCCTACCACCCGGGAAAGGCTAATGTGGTGGCTGACGCCTTGGGCCGTAAGGCGCCCGCACTCTTGGCCAGTCTACAGTTACAGAGTTGGAGCCTTTTGGAGGAGGTGGGCAGTTGGCGACCCCTAGAGTTACGAGGGTACTGTGGGGCAGTGACAGTGACACGGCAGACTAAGCCAGAGCTGATAGATTGCATCATCACAGGACAGATGGCCGATCCGTACTTGCAGTCTTTGCGCGACAGAGTGCTGTCAGGAGACCAAGGGGACTTCTCTTTCATAGACCAGGTGCTACGCTTGAGGGGACGATTGTGCATTCCCAGAGACGAGGAGCTGTTGAGAGAGCTCCTGACTGAGGCACACGGTTCCAGATTCACCATATATCCCGGAAACACGAAAATGTACCACGACTTGAGACGCGAGTTTTGGTGGAGAGGGATGAAGCGGGATGTGGGTGAGTTCGTGCAGCAGTGCTTAGTGTGCCAGCAGGTGAAAGCCGAGCATCAGAGGCCTGCAGGGCCGCTTCAGCCGCTTCCAGTGCCAGAGTGGAAGTGGGAGAGCATCACCATGGACTTGGTGGTGGGCTTACCTGTTACCCAGCGGGGACACGACACAGTCTGGGTAATAGTGGATAGACGAAGACGGCGCGATTCTTGCCGATCCGAGTCACTTTGGGACCAGCACAGTTGGCAGAGAGGTATATCCGTGATGTGGTACGACTACACGGAGTTCCGCGGGAGATCGTATCCGACAGGGATACCCGCTTTACGTCCCAGTTTTGGGCTGAGTTTCAGCAGGCCTTGGGGACGCGGTTGAGGTTTAGTACGGCTTACCACCCCCAGACGGACGGACAGTCTGAGCGCACGATACAGACACTTGAGGACCTTTTGCGTGCCTGTGTACTGGACTGGAGGGGCTCTTGGGAGGAGCACCTGCCCCTGGCGGAGTTTGCATACAACAACAGTTATCACTCGAGCATCGACATGGCTCCCTACGAGGCTCTGTACGGACGGAGGTGTACGGCACCCTTGAGTTGGGTTGAGGTGGGGACCAAGTGAGAGGTTGGCGCCAGGTTGATCCGGCAGAGTCAGGAGGTAGTTGAGCAGATCCACAGACGACTCCACACTGTCAGGAGCAGACAGAAGAGCTACGCGGATTGGAGATGCAGAGAGGTGCAGTTTGAGGTTGGGGACCACGTCTTCCTTCGTGTTTCGCCCATGAAGGGCTTACAGCGGTTTGGGGTGAGAGGGAAGCTCGCGCCGAGGTTTGTGGGTCCCTTTGAGGTCCTGGAGCGGGTTGGACCCGTTGCTTACAGGCTTGCCCTCCCCCCGCAGCTTTCTGGTGTGCACGGCGTGTTCCACGTGTCCAACCTCAGGAAGTACGTAGCCGATCTCAGTCACGTACTGAGTCACGAGAGCGTCGAGGTGGGCGACGACCTGACCTACCCCGAGAGACCAGTGCAGATTCTAGACCGAGCTGTCCGCAGTTTGAGACGGAAGCAAGTACCCCTGGTAAAGGTTTTGTGGAGGAGCTAGCGATACGAGGAGGCTACCTGGGAGCCTGAGGCGGCAATGCGGGAGCGGTACCCGGAGCTTTTCGCGGGTACATCTTTTCGGACCAGCTTCGGTCCTCTTTGAGTTTGTTATGGTTATTTGGACGTCTTTTCCGCACCCTAGTTAACGCAAGTTTCGGTGACGAAACTTCCTTTGAGTTTGTTATATTGTTATGAACGCATGCCCCAGACGTATTTTAAGACGTCTGGGAGGTGGGCCAGACGTCGGACCAGACGTCTGGAATCACTTCCAGACGTCGTATAAGACGTCTGGGATCATTGACAGACGTTTGGAAATCTGTTATCTTTGACACGTGCGGGTCGTCTGCGCGCCTGAGCACGCAGACCCGCATATTCGCTTATTCCTTCTGCGGCTGCAGATTCCCCTGCCGCGCTCCTTCTCTCTCCTCCTCGCGCGGCCTTAAATGGCCACGCGCTCTTCCGTCACCACTGCCTCCTTCCTCTTCTCCTTCAGCCAGTGAGTGAGCGCGAGGTTGCAGTGGCAGCGGCGGCCGCAGTGAGCGCGGAGGAGGTGCTGCGTACGAGAGCGGCGCTCAGCCGTGAGGGCGAGCTCGTCGGGGCTGCCAGGGCCGGCCGGCGGGGAGCGCAGTGGGCGTGGGGCGACGCGGGGGGACTGCTGCGGTCCGAGCAGCAGGCGCACGAGGTGCGACGAGGCGCAGCGTCGCGAGCGGAGGGCGAGTCGCGTCCTGATTCTGGAAACATTTCCAGAATCAGACGTCTGGGCTGATAGCCAGACGACGAGGGTGACGTCTGGAAGACCATCCAGACGTCTGAAAGGTGAGTTTTTCCGTCTTCTTCCTTCCCGTCGACTGACCGTACTGAGAGAGAGAGTTGGGTGTGCGCAGGCTCGGTGATTCGCCATCCAACGCGAATCAGACGTCTGGCTGTAGTACCCGACGGCGGGAACGACCTCCAGACGTCCGGGGTGACCATCGGACGTCTGGGAACTAGGCCAGACGTCCCCGCAGGCTTCTGGACGTCTGAGAAACCACGCAGAACAAGGTAATTCTCTGATCCACTTTTTAAGACGTCTGAAAGAAGTTCCAGACGTCTGATTTTTCACAGTGTCGTCGTTTTCGACCCGTTGAGGGCCCGTTCGGGTTCCGTTTTCCGCGTCTCGAGTTGTTCTTTCCGGAATTAAATCCTCTACCCGTCTACAGTAGCTATACACTATTTTGAGACACTCCTTGTGTTTGATCATTGTGATAGGACCTCGTTCCGTTGCAGTCTTGGGGGTCGCGGAGGCACGCGGGATTCCCGATCACGCCCCCATTACTCCCGTCGTACCTGGTAGAGTGGCTTTTAAGTATAACCTGTTAAATTGTGGAATCATAAATAGAACCTAGGACATTGCATGAATCCTAGGAATGAAAAGCAGATTGAATGATAGATCCTAGGTGTTGCATGAATCTTAGGGCTGGAAACTAGATTGTATGATAGATTCTAGGATACGGCATGAATCCTAGGACGGGAAAACTAGTGGAACAGATGAATACTGCAGTCTTGGAAAAATGGAAAGGAACAAATAGTTGCCTGTAATTGAATTAACAGCTGCCTGTTGAATAAATAAACGTGTTTGAGAACATGGATTGTGATAACGTGAAACTGGAAGGTGAAACTTAGACGTTCTGAGCTGGAACCCTACGGGGAAGTAGGAGTAGAACTCCTGGAAAGTGAATGGAATAGAATTGGGGAAGTGAGCTGGCCCTTGAGTACGGAGTACCAAGGAGAGCGACTGTCCCCCTGTTTAGTGCAGAGCGGAGCCAGCCGCCCCAGGGACCCGGGGTTAGGACTGGCCACTCTGTACCGACTTGCTGGCCCTCGTGTACGTAGTACCGAGGAGAGCTACTAGTGTAGGGAGGTACTAGCTACCCCACGGGCCCCGGGGTTCTGCTAGCCTCCCACACCGACTTGTTAGGCCCACTGAGGCAAACCAGGGTAGTTAGGCGAGGGTGCGCGGACTGTGGAGGGGCAAGGCCCCTGTTTGGTTACTGTGGAGGGGTTGGACCCCTGTTACTGAGAGGGCTCTGCCCTGTACTGGTTCTGTGCTGTGCTTTGGGCGCACCCGTTAACGGAAACGACTGATTGCGTGCCAGTGCGGGTTAGCTACCCGTGCGTTTACCGCGCGTGCCGTAGTCACGTTACGTCTGTCAGTGACCTTGGGGTGGTTGACTGAGAGTAGGATCACCACGGGGGACTCTCCCGGCGAGGAGAGCACCACGTGCTACTTCTACTATTCGGAAAAGACTGCAATCAAGATCGTTCCCACGAGGAACATTCGAGATCAAGTGAAAGATCTGAGAAATAGATAAATCGTGAGATAATTGAAAGACTTAAATAAAGAAAGTAACAGAACCTAACAGCTACTGTATACTCTATTGTTTCTTTAGTTTTAGTTGCCACTCTACTCAGCGTTTTGCTGACGTGTTACACTCGTTACCTTTCAGGACCAGGTGTTGAGCAGCCAGGGTCAGCGGCTGCAGAGGACGTTGGGCCGAGTAGGGTCCAGTAGAGTTACCACTGTTTCTTGTACCTCTTTGTTCCGTTATAGTGAGTAGTTCTTGTTTTCGCTGTACTTTTCTTTACCTGCAGTTCATATTTAGTTATGAATGTTGTTCTACTGTTGTGGTGGTATATACTGTAGTAGTTTTTTTCTTTGCTGCTGTATTTTCTTACTGTTAGTTATATTCATGTTGAATGTGGTTTGTTTTACTGCTCTATTGGTTACTTCCTCGTTGGATGAGTAGGTCTTGGGATTAGTTGAGTCGGTCCGGTTCGCGTGTCTCGTAGGGACTCGGGAACCAGGTCGTTACAGGTGAGGAAATGGGTGATGAGTAAGAAGTTGTTAGTTAAAATGTACAAAGGCGTATAATGTGATATTTTACCATGCATGGACGTGCACATGTGATTCCCACGTTACAATTGATATTAATGTAGATAACCAAAAAAATCTTAAGTTCCGTTAAAGTGATGGGTTTTATGTTACTTAAATAAGTTACCACCGCATTGAATGAAAATATATCATTGTTAAATAATTTTATATCGGTGTAAAATAATTTGTGATATGATTTGTTAATTTTGCATTAATATAAGATTTGTACCGGTGAAAAATTATTTTGAAGGTGATTTGATAGTTTTACATAAGTGTAAATTTGATTTTGTATTATTATAAAATCATAGTTCTGGAGGTGATTTTGTAATTTTACATCAATGAAAATTAATTTTACACCATTATAAAATAATTCTATTATTTATTAATTTATAAGTGATGATGACTCGACATGTGACGATACTTTACGTTACTTTTTTTATATTAAAAAATATCAAAATGTACAAAAACATATCTTGTGACGAATTTTACAATACGTTGATGTGACATATTAATTTGCATTGGTGTAAATTGATTCTGGATCATTTTATATCGATGTAAAATAATTATAAAGTGATTTTACACTGATATAAAATAATTCATAATAATTTTACATTAATATAAAATAATCATTCCATCGATATAAAATAACTCATAATAATTTTCTATTAATATAAAATAAATAATAATAATTTTACATCGAAACATCATTTCAAAATACATCAATTTTTATATTTTAATATCTACGTAAAAGAAATGATAAAAATGGAGGATACTATTCTCACTTTTAAATTTAATTTTCTAATTATCCTTGCATTCTTCCGTTGGAACGTCCTTTCTTTTAAGACGCCCCCACCGCACAACCCCAATTGAAGAAGGGAACATGAGACGGCGGTGTGAGTTGAAGTGAGGGTCATGCGTGGTCTTCAGAGAGAGACCAATTGGAGGGGGCACGTCCTTAGCGGCGCTCCTTGTTTTCTTCCTATTTGTCTTTTAGTTTGGGCTAACCAGAGTGCAAGCTTTGGATAGCCTTCAAGATATGAACCAACCTAACTTTGATAGTAATTTACCCAACCTTCGATTCGAATCAATGAATGGATGGGACATGCACCTACGCATGACAAAGCTTGCAATTTTGTAAAGGGCATATGCCTGCGATTGCAAAGTTTCTAAAGGCATGCGTATGCATGTGACTGCAAGAGCTTAATTATAAAACAATTTATGAAAAATTACTCCCACAGCCAAACAGTAAAAGTCTTTTGGTATGCCGTTCATTCTTTGCATCCCTCTCCCCGACGATTGCCCCTAATAACATTATTCGGTATATATGTATCGGACCCGAACGTAGTGATTGGATGGTGGTCGTTTCCCTGTGTTTTGGGTTTTGTGTTTGTTCTCTCTTTGAGGTTGTGTGGATGTTATCCCGTTACTTACAAGTTGATTTTTGAGTAAATATTTATGTTCTTTACCCAAAAAAGAGAAATCTTGGCATAACTTGTTTCTCAGACTTACTTGGAGTGGATTTATGACGGTAATTAGGAACGATCTATAAGTCTTTCCCTCTATCTTTATGAGTATATGTTTTGCCATTCGGTGCAAAGCATAGAGGATTAGCACCACACAAGATTTAATTCTACAGACATGCTCACATCCAAGTTGATAGACCACCACGAGTATGTGTTGTCAAACTGCTGAAAGGATGCATTGACTAATGCACTGCGGCAATTAAAAGGGCACAGCTGGTTGGTTAGAGCACTGATGGTTGTAAATGCGCCTTGTAATTTGATTTGAGGATGCGTGTTGTGGAATATAAAAGTTTACGTAAAAGTTGATACGTAGCAATGCAAAAAAAATGCTATATGTGGTGAGATTTAACACTACTGAAATTAACAATAAATTACTTTGGTGTGAGTGTAAATCACTCAAACAATCTTTGGAATCACTTTACACTGGTGCAAAATCACTTTGTACAATGCAATCTTATTTTGCATCTGTACAAAATCACTTTACATTTTCAAAATAATTTTGCAGCACGGGTGCAAAGTAAGATTGCACTAGTGCAATCTTACTTTTAACTACTTTGCACCGGTGTAATCTTACTTTAATTTGTAACGGTGTAAAATTAAATTCGAAGTGTTTTTACACCTATAACAATTGATTTTACACTTGAAAGGTAATTTTTTACCTTAACGTTTAGGGCTTAGAGACTAAACCCTAAACCTTAAGATGAAAAATCATTTTTCAAGTAAAAAATCATTTTTCATATGTGAAATTAATTTCTATAAACCTAAACCCTAAACTCATATGTCAAAATCATTTTGCACAGGTGTAAAATCACTTTGGACAAGTGAAACTACCATTTGAATAATTTATTACCGGTGTAAAATGAGATTATACCGGTGTAAAGATACCTTAGAATAATTTATCACCGATGCAAGATAATTTATCATCGGTGTAAAGTTATTTATCATCTGTGTATTTTAGGTTAAAGTAGTGTGGTAATTTTTTTGAATACAATGGAGATCAATATATAACAAATCTTATATTATTTTATTTTTCTATATTAATATTAATTATCAAGTGAACTCACGTTATCCGTTCTGTGTGAAATAAAACCTATATTTCTTGACTTTGATTTAATTAACCTACTTGCCACCAGGCTTAAAATTTTCAAGAAAATTAATTTGCACGAAGGAGATTTGCGTCAATTCATTTCCCAGCTTAAATGAAGTCCAAATTCCAAGTCGGGAGTTTTAACAAATGAAGGAGGATAATTCATATGGCTGACCTTAACGAGGAAAAAGATTTGGTTTGGCTTTTGGATTTTAAGTAATTACGTTAGTGATATAGCACTAATGATAACGTTTGTTAGATGCATCATATTTATTATTGCTTCGTACAGACACAAACACACACACACACATATATATATATATATATGTACGTACACAAGATATATACTCGGCACCTAGATCGTTAGATATCATTCCGATGGAGATATTCGCCTAACTTATTTACTACCAGCTATGTCCAGTTGTATAGATTAAAAATGTCGTCTCAAGATGACATCAGCTACAGATGTAAGGTTTCATGCAAACGAAAGATACCCATTTCAAATTTTTTTACGTGTCGGTTAGGTATCTTCTGTAAGGTTCTCACTTAATTTCGTATGCACTCATCTGAAATTGTTGGATCAAGGGTCATTAATAATTAATTCCTTTTGGGTTTGGTTAACCTTACTGAAAAGTGTCATTTTCTTCTGGTAGAAGACTTCATCAATTTGAAATTCTAAACAAGAGTACTGTATATTGTTTGTTTGTAGATCAAATTTATAGAGCCCCCTCATTCGCACATCTGTACGTACACAATGTCAACAAGTAATGCTCTACATATAACACCATAGCTTGTTTTACTGAGCAATTATGCATCGAACACTGGTGTCATCTAATTGCATATCATTGGTGCCATGGCACTTTTGCATATAGTGACACAGTACTACCATATGTAGTCTTACATCATTGATGTTGTGACAATAGAGCTACATAACCCCCATCGCATTAGGACTATCAAGCATTTGAAACTTACATGGGGTGCCAAAGGGATAGATCGTAGAGAAATGAATCTATACATATGGACTTGCTTTTCGCTTCATTTGAGGTGGCATTATCAATGGCAAATATTTTCTCCATCATTTTTCATTTAATTTTATTTTTAGAACTTAGGGTTAACTTTAAAGTGATAAAATCATCGAATCCACTAAGGAAATGTTTTTGATAATATATGGAGGATATTAGCTGTAATATGTTTTAGTAACAAGAAATATTGCCACACAAATGTCTAGAACATGTCTTCGTAGATATGCCTTGACAAATATTTTCTTAAAATATAAATCAGAGATAACTTGGAGAAGGACCTGATATAAAGGTTGGAATACATGACTTATTGGTCTTGATAAGTGATGCCATTTTTCCCGGTGATCCTTTATGTGTTTGTATTCTTGGGATGACATGGCTTCACTTAAGAACTATGCATCAAACAAAGAAGGATATGTAGCCACTTTTCGTGAGAGTTGACCAAAACATCCGCTTTTCAATGGCTTCACCTCGTCACTAATTAAACACCTACTTTCGTTAGCAATCAATGTTGTTTGCATTAATTACCTATTATCAACTTTAACAAGAAGATATAACAACTAAATTGAATAGGGCCATGTGTTTACATGTATACTACTAAAAATCATTGAAAATATTTTTTTGTTACTATGTTGTAAATATTGTTATTAACACCACTAAAAGTATACTCCATTTGCGAAAATGTCACTTGGCTTAACATACGTTAAATCTTCCTTTTCCTCCTTCCTCCCCCTCCCCCTCCTCCATACCCTCCTTTCGACACCATAACCACCACCACCACCAACAACAACAACAATGGCAACAGTAGCAACATGGAAATATCCTCCTCCACAACCTTTGCTCAGCATTGCATTCGACATTGACACATCCTTCTCTATGCCCACACCCCCATCAATGGGTGGGAGGAGGAGTTATGTGACACAGAGGTGGGAGTGCAGGTGGAAGGACGAGGTGGAGGTGGGGGATCACAGGTGGGAGGAGGAATCAGAGGAGGACCTCAAGGAGGAGTCAAAGGGCTAGAAGTCATTTCAGCCATGGTGTGGGTACGAGTGAAGGGAGAATAGTAGGTGGGTGGTGGTGGTGACCGTAGAGTGGTGGGGGAAGTGGAGGATAGGGAGGGAGGAGTAGTAGGTCGGAGGTGGAGGTGGTGGAAGAGGAAGGAGGAGCACGTTGGAGGTGGAGTAGGTTAGAAGGAAGAGGAGCGAGTTGTGAGTGGAGGTAAGGGAAAAGAAAGGAGGAAGAGGTGATGCTTAGAGGTGGTAGTGGTTAAGGATGGAGATCGAGTGGGAGGAGTAAGCGATGGATAGGCAGGAGGAGCTTGACATTGTTGTCAAGGAGGGCTCGGATGACGAGCTTTGGGGACTGGGCAATGGAGAGGTTGACAGGAAGGAGGAGGAATACGGAAGAGGAAGGAGGAAAAGAATCTCAATCCACAAAAATAGATTAAATAACCACGATCCATTTTCCTTCGAGATGCGTACCTTTAACTTAACTTGAGTCAATTTTTCCCTAACCCTGTTTAGTAGACTAATGGAGAGATAACGAGGAAAGATTTAGGTTGACGTAAATTTTCCGATGCCATTAAGAGCGATAGTTGTTTCACATAAATACCTCAATTTAATATCATCCTAACAATATGGGCATTAATGTGCGGTCTCCAAAGGAAAGGTCGGTACCAAAGGTTTTTGGGGAGTGATACTCTATCGCTTAAGGCACCCACACATGTGCCTTTCCTGAGGCATGGGCGATAGATAACCAACCACTGTCGAATATCTAACCTTAAATAGGGGAATTAATTGCCTACCCGAAATAATTATGGATGCTTCATCGGGAAATTTAGGTTGAGGCCTGTTGACCTGCGAGGTATGATCAATTCAATGCAGGTAGCTTCATCGATTAATTAGAACCACCCTCGTTGTTCTTCTGCAATCTTTCCAATACGTCCGTGTTATATCAATGCTGCCATTGGTTCACCTGCTTTTTGGCCGGTCGGTCACTTCGATTTATTTACCTTTTTACTCAAAAATGTTTCCATCTTTGACACCGTTCTGATAGGTCTATGTCAAATGCAATTTAATGTGCAACGTACCAACAAAATTGTGGTACCAATTGTAGATGTATGATTCTTCCTCTTCCCTAAAATATTGGACTGAGGTCTTCGTTTATGCGGATTTCTCATCAATTGATTGAAGACATCTCATCTGCTTATGTCCTTCCTAAGGAACAGAATTAGAAGTGCATGTCGACGCGTCGATCTATCATCGATTATCGTGATTTATATTGCTGGATGGAAGACTTTGTTGGACCGTTGCAAAAATTCAAAATAGAGTCTGCAAACGACCTTCAATAAACTGGACGATAAATGCCTCAGTAATAATGTAAAATAAATATAATTTTAAATGTATCGATTATTTTTTATTTTGCATGGGTATTTTTTTTATCTTTTTAAATAAAATTTTAGGTGATTTTTTATTTTAAAACAAAAGACACCGATGATGGTTGATTTTGAATTATTTTCCAGTGATGTAGAATCATATTATATGTATATAAAATTATTCTTTATCAATATAAAATAATTTAAAATTAAATTAAACACTAAGAATTAAATTGCATAAATATAAAATATCAAATTACACTTGCAATATAAAGTCTAATTATATAAGTGCAAAATGTGGAGAGGAAGAGAAGGGGGGGTGGTGGTGGGTTGGGAGAGAGAGAAGGAGGGGTTGATAAGCGTGAGGAGTATAGTTGAAAGATGAAAAAATTACAAAACTGATAATAACTACAGTACCACTATGTAAAAATCAAAAGTTTTATTGCATAAAAAAAATATATGAATAATGAGCGATACTAATGTGTATGGTAGCATACCAACTATTGTTTATTAGTATAGCAATGCATGAATTAACGGCATGAACATTACAAGGTTATCAATTTGATGGACGTACGTGTCGTGAGAAGGCCTTACATATAGAGGAGCCTATAGGATTGGGAGGTACGTAGGGTCTCCTAAATTCCAAATTTAGTGTCATTCTTCCTTGAGATTCTACTTTTTAGGTGTAGAAAGTAGGCGGTAGCTCTTTGGAACTTCACAAGGGAACATGCAACAAACATGTCCGACTTTAGGACCAAAGGGGAAACACCTATGCATGACTTTTTTCTTTTTTTTTCTTAATTTAAGCATTTCATTGCCTAGGGGAGAACCAAAATAAAGGGACGTAACACAAAATGGGGAAGGAGGGTGAGGAGTTGGGGAGGGGGGGTGGAGGGTGTGTGTGGAAGAGAAATTTGATCACCCTTGCAAAGAGGAAAAAATTTCTCCCCGTGTCAACCGGGGAAACTCCATAGTAACGGAGGTAATTAACAAAATTACAAATAAAATATAAAAATAAAAACTCAAGAAAATACAAACAAAGAAGCTTGAGTAAGTGATTTAGTCATGCTCCCACGAGGTTTCGAAGAGTAGTAACCGTACACTCGTAAGAACAACAACGTCATCAAAGAGAAATCTTAGCAATATTTTGTAACACGTCAGTGAGAGTGGTAGTTTCAATCAGTATATTTTAATTTTTTATCGATGGAAATTATTTTTTATCGATTAAAATTATAATTCAAGAGAAAATTACTTCTTATAGGTGAAAAATTACATTCTAGGTAAAAAATCATTTTCCATTAGTAAAAAGATAAAATACATCAGTGTATTTTCATTTTCAATCAATGTGTTTTAATTTTCAACCGATATATTTTATTTTCAATTGGTTGAAAATCATTTCCAACTCATGTATTTTGATATACTTGATTTTCAACTAATTAATATTTGATGACATGTTGTAAAATATATTACAACTTATGTTTCAGTACTCGCATCCAAAGGAAAACTACTCTTGGAATTCTTTCTTGAGTAAGAATTGAGACTATCTTCTTGATTGTTTACGTTATGTGAATCAAGAAGCTGAAAGGATGATCGGAGGTACCCGACTTTGTGAAAACGAACTTAAAATTTTACTTGTTAGATGATTTAATTGCAGCCATTAAAGAGTTCATTAGGGTAGAGACTACAAATAGGGGTGCATACTCTTGATTCAAACCATAGAAATTAAAACTATATTCCTTTACACATGGCTATATTATTTTTTCTAAGAGAATAATTTAGATACACTTGGATATCAAGCCACATGTGCGAAGCCAAGCTTAGCTTGTGTTCAAGCTCAACAAGCATGGATAGGATCGAGGTCGAGTTCAAGCTTGACTAAACTACAATAAGTTAGCTTAAGCTCGATTCATCTGAATTTGAATCGACTCATGGTTACCAATTCTTACCATATAAATAGGTCCATGGGTGTAGCTTATTTGAACTCGAGTTAATTTATGAGTGAAATAAGTTTACCTATCACTTAAATGAGCTTTACCTGAATTTTTCTTCTTTTTCCAGGGAAAACTAATTCTAGGCTTAGAGTGCTAAATTTCCATAGCTTTTACATATGTTTAACTCCACATATAACATAAAATTAAATGAGCTAGGAAATTGAGATAGTTAGCTGCATTGTGACCGACTCGGCAAAGTAAATAAGCTTGAATATATGCTCGAGCTCCACTTGAGTTGAGATTGAAATTAGCCTATCTAGACCAAGTTGAATGACCACTCTTACATGAGGATGATGAAAATTTTACATGAGTGATATTTAATAAAGAGAATAAATTTGTGAAATATTTAGAAAAATAAAGAATGGATGGAATAAAATGATAAAATAAATGAATTTTGATATCTCATAGTTTAAGTAGATTAAACTTATTCCATGTAAAAAATAAAATAAATTTACATCAAATTCTTAATTTGACATAAATAGGTGACAAGTTAATCGATGAACAGACATACGTAAGTGTCTTAATCCGCGTACCCACGGAGAAGAAAGTCCATAATTCAAAGTAAACACTCATTCGCTATACACATGGGTTTTTTTTAATATATATATGATACAAAATGAGGTTATTTTGGCTCACGCTGTCTTCCGGATAAGATCCAGACCTTAGACCGTAAAACCATGTGGTCTGAAAGTTTGACAGAAAGAAATCAACTCCACCAAGTTAGTTAGTTAGGCTCCAATTCGATAATTTCGGGGATTGCCACCATGACCATTGGTCCCAACAGGAGTACGTCATTACGATATATACAAAGAGTGACAATTCTCCGATAGGAAATTCCCAATAATCTAAAGCACCAAAGAGTCGTCCACGGGCATATCACCCACCGACCAAATCATTGAACTAAATTAATCGATTTAACATACATAGTTAATGGGCTCTGAAGTGGGAGACATCAATGTCAATGCACCCCATCTAGCTGGAAGTATCCCTTCATCCCTTTTTCCCTAACATGGTCTCTCCCTCCTCTGCCCTTTTATTTTTTTTGTCATATATTATTTGTTTACTCTTTCCGAAATGAACCAACAGGGTGACCACCACTATCCGTGGCTTTGCACAAGCGTGGCAAGAACAAGACGACAACTTTGAGGCCGAGAGGTGGACCAAAAAATGTCTGGCCACTTGAAAATTCATCCACCAATTAATACCCATTTGATAAAAATCATGCAAAAACAAAAAAAATTACAAATACATAAAAGTTGATTATTTTACAATACAGGAAACGTGCTGATGTGATTTCTTAATGCAAAAAACAAAAAAATGATGTAAATTTTGTTATTTGTTAGGTCATACCTCACTTAGAAAAGTAACTACTTTATAAGTTAATGGATATAAGGATATTTTTTTATTTTAAATCAAAATAAACCTATATAAAATGCTTTTAGGTATATCATGTGTATCAGTTAAAAATAATTTTGAAGATGATTTTAATAATTTTTTAAAAATTAAAAAATAATTATAAAGATAATTTTACATAAATGTAAAGTAATTTTTAAGATGATTTTGATGATTTATATTGGTATAAAATTATTATGTTTATAGATTCTGATTTTATATTAATACATTTTAATGCACTGATGTACTTTTAATTTTACTTTTTTTCTTTATTTAAAAGTGGTGATTACCATTTTGATTGGTGGTGGATGCGACCATATAACGTTACTTTTAAATTTACTTTTCTAATTACTCTCAACTCCTTGCGTTTAAAAATTGGTTACCTTTTTATATTTTTATACCTGCACCCAAATATTGTCCACCGATGTATCTTCTTTCACCCAATTGCACCACCATTTCTATCGTCTAAAAAAAAGAAAAAAAATCTTTTACCCCCATCAAATACGGCTCTGTCAATATTTAATCACAATAACACTTCCAAACAACTGCAAATGTATGTATTAGAATATTATCGAAGAAAAGTTAAATTCGGTGGTTGATCTAAATCTGACATGATCGATGGTTTTGACTAAAACATCGAGCGATTTCGAGTAACAATTTAATACAATTTTTCGGATGAGAATCGGAATAACATGATCTGTATAAACTAAAGTAACATTCGAACGAGCAGCGGTTGTAGTGTATATGCGTTAGGGGTTTTAGAAATAAAAGTTGAATCGTTCCTTAACATGACGTCATGTAAACATTAATACTCTTTCATGCTTCCGTGATCCAATTACCGATCCTGGATATTTAGTATAACGACAAGATTAGAATGAAACAGAGATCCAGCTAAGCACCATTGTTAGTAATTATTCCATGTCATTGAATTTATAAAATATGGATCAAAGAATAAAATAAAGTATAGACACAAAATTAAAGAATGGGTCGAAGGCCAATTCATTAATAAAAGATCCATTGCAGTAGATCCAAAAGTAGGATACGAAGAATCCAATTTTACGTGTCTTTCAACGTTCTTTTTTTAATTTTAAACATGGGATAATTCATTGAAAGGAAAGAGAGTAATACAAGAAGATGCACTCCTATGGGAAAAGAAGGAAAGAAAAATTGAAAAGCTCACATGAAGGTAGGTAAAGCTCACATGAATAAAATTTACAGATAGAAACAAAAAAAGATAAACAAACAAGACTCCTAACAAACTAATTCAATGCCGAAAGATAATGACTGTGTCATCGAAAATAAAGTTACGAGGATCTATAAATCTGTGCAAATGAAAATAAAGAAGTCAAAATAAATTGACAAGATCTCGACTGTATTGATCGTAATCTTTAACATGTTCCCATTAAAAGACTACGGGTGTGAGGAGCGAGATCTACATTTGAGATTGTCACGAAGGAAGAAGAGGGAGGTGAGGTTGCTACGGTGAGGAAGGAGGCGAGAGGATGAACATGACACGAACAATGAAAGGAAAGGGAAAGAGACCTTTGACCAATGTTGAGTGGCCAATCAAGAGCCTCGATAGAAGGAATGGCAAGAGGGGCTATCTTGAGGAAGGTTTCTTGCATGAGTGGCCAGAGTAGGTGAGAGAAAATATTTATCAAGTAAAGTACTCATTGATTGTTTTTACTTATCTTTCAACGTTAATGATCCGAATTAGATACATCAATTACCATCGAGATAAGGTGTGCGGAAAGGGATTGGAATAAGGTATTTAGGGTATGGATGTGGGAACACTTCCCATCCAACTTACTAACAACGGATGATGGTAGAATTATCTTGCAAAGGCACACATGCTTCGAGGTTAGGCTGATTCCAAAAATGCTAAGTCATAAATCAAAGGGGGTCTTATTGGCAACATTTAATCAAGTAATGTCAAATAATAGGCCAACTTTATTGCAATCCCTAAAATATCCATGCATCACAAATTCATGAAAGTGAGAAGTCATTGCAAATTTATGGAAGTGAGAACTAGATTACGAGATTTAATATTGCTACTTTTGTGCGGTCAATCTGGAACCATCGATGAATATTGCCCATTCTTTGGTTGTCAATCATAATGAGGAGGATAGTAAAGTGGTGTAATGCCTCCTCTCTTGAAGTTATTCTTCGCTCCCCTTGCTCTCCCATAGGAACCCCTTCCTGCAAGAAGCTCTAGAGTGTCGCCTCCTTAGATCAAGGTACTAATTGGTCTCGTGGTGTCGGTCGGGGTCCTCTCCTTCCTTTCATTATCCCTACCATGATTTCTCTCTTTCTTATGGGTAAAGGCTCTATCTCCTCCACCTTGCTCCTCATTGTGGTGACCTTGCTCCTCACTACTTTTCCTGTGTCGACCTCAAGTATGGCTCTTCTTCCTCAGTCGGGATAGGTTGGTTAGCGACCGTTGATTTTCTCTCTAGTTCGACATCATTGGTCTTTCCTCTGTTGTGACTCGCGGTTGCTGTTTTCTTGTTTATCGATGCGGTTCTCACTCCCTATCCCTGCAGCTTTTTGATGGGATCATATTAGAGGCTGTGATCATCACGGTCGAGATTTCACCATCATTTTTCAACTTCATCGATCTCGTGTGCACGGATCTTATAAATGGTCGGAGCCACACTTTCGATGGCAAAGCTGTCATCTTCCGACATAGAAATTTATTACTACAAGATGAATTACTTGAAGACACTCCTTTGTTCCTCTTAATTTTATAACCATGTGAATTTTGTTGTTACTTCTCATTCTTCTAAGTTTGATTTTGGCTGGGATGCTTCCTTCTCCCTCTGTAAAGGGATGTTTACCTCCTCCACCTTAGAGTGGATGTTTTGAATTTCCCTTCTCCTTTCCCCTTCCTGACTACTTTTTCTTACTGTGCTCTCATTCATTTTAGCAGAATGTTTTTTATTAAAAAAAAATATCAATCAGTTGAAAAAAATATCAATCAGTTAAAAAAAAAAAAAAAAGTGATAAACACCTCTAAACTCGAACGCTAACAAATTCCACCCCACTCCAACCCGCCATCATCCCTAACCATCAACGACCTCAAATCCACTCCTCCTCTGACACAAAAAAAAACGCCCAAAGACGTTATTGCGTGGACGGAACGTCACATGCTATCGCTCTCAACGCTCTCCACCGACTTCTAAGTTCCACCTCCCCTCCTCTACCCCCCACCGCCTCTCTCTCTCTCTCTCTATTAACCTGCACACATATTACTCTTCTTCGGCACGCGCCCCCAACCCCCTTCTCCCTCTCCCTCTTCCTCTCCCCTCCTTCCCTTCCCTTCCCTTCCCTTCCCTTCGCACCTGTCGACAACCCAACACCGGTCCTCCTCTCCAATCACCACAGAAGAATGTCCCTCCCCTCCCCCTGATCACACCCCCCCACGTCGGCCGCCGCCACTCCCCCCTCCACGTGTGCCCCCACCCCCATGTCGGCTACTCGATCCCCTCCTCCTCTAAACACCCCCACCCCGACCCAACCCTTCTATATACCCAACTGCCCAAAGCAGGAGAACCCAACTAAGTAAGACTAATTACCCATCTCCCCTCCGCATCTCATCTCCTTCCCGCCACCATCTATATATGGAGGAGAACCCACCAAAGT
Source organism: Thalassia testudinum (assembly GCA_037157565.1). Lineage (NCBI taxonomy): Eukaryota > Viridiplantae > Streptophyta > Magnoliopsida > Alismatales > Hydrocharitaceae > Thalassia > Thalassia testudinum. The sequence continues at coordinate 194,436,607 of JAZHRO010000036.1, forward strand.
CCTCTGCGGCGAGCAACCCACCAGCAGCGATGGAGCAGCAGAAGAGGTACAGGGGGATACGCATGAGGAAGTGGGGGAAGTGGGTGGCGGAGATAAGGGAGCCCAACAAGAGGTCGAGGATATGGCTTGGGTCCTACTCCACCCCCGTCGCCGCCGCCAAGGCCTACGACACCGCCGTCTTCTTCCTCCGCGGCTCCACCGCCCGCCTCAACTTCCCCGACGAGATCCGCGCCGAGGCCCTCCACTGGGCCGGGGAGCCCGCCCTCTCCGCCGCCTCCATCCGCAAGCGCGCCGCCGAGGTCGGCGCCCGAGTCGACGCCCTCCACGCCGCCACCGCCACCGCCACCGCCACCGCCGGCGGCAAGTCCCGCTCCTCCGTCATCGTCGATGGAGTTGTCAAGAACGGGAACGGCGGCGGCGGGAGGTGGAGGAGGAAGAAGCCGGACCTCAACCGGCAGCCGAGCCCCGAGAACTCCGACGACGACGGGGCGGCGGACTCATCTTCGTGATATACGCAGAACGCGAAACACGCATGGTATTGACTTCACCAAAGACGCAACGGTCCGCTCTCTCGAGAATCCCCGAGACGTTGGGTTTGACTTCGTTTAGCGAAGATGATGAAGATGACGACGAAGATGACTATGAAAATGCGAAGAACTTACTAGCATGAGGGTAATTGAAAATTTGCCACAAGCAATTTTTTTTTTTCCTTTTTCTCTTGGGAAAAAAAAAAAAAAAAAAAAAAGACAAGAGAAACCTCTTTGTTTTGTTAAATTTTAGCTTTTGAGTTTGCTAGTTGTGGTGATTGGTCCTAGTTTGGTTGGAATTTTTGTTTTTTTTTTGTTTGTTTGGGTGAGAGAGGTGGGGGGGGGGGGGGGGGGGGGGGGCGGTGTGGGGAAGTGGGGGGAGGGGGGTTTGTCGGGGAATTGTGTATTTGTTGTTGAGGGGAAGAATGGTTAATGCAAAGGAGATTGGTATAATTTGTGGATAAGCTCTGATGGTGGTGGGGTTTTTTTTGCCAGTTTTGTTGCTCTCTTTCTTTTCCTTTTTTTTATTTGTTAATTGTGGGTTTGATATTTGTTTGTGTATTTTTAATTGTTTGGATGCTGTTGGTACCTGATTGTTCATTTGTGTGGACATGTGACGGTGATGATGGTTGTTTGGATAAAGGCTTGTTGGTGTGTGGGTCTATTGATCATGTTGGATTGCGGGTTGGAGGGTTAATTGGTTGGTTGACTCTTTTTACGCTTTTCACGAGCGTGGGTATTGGACTTGTAGGTGGTGAGAGGTTTAGTGGGCTTTTTTTTTTTTTTTTTTGTTTCAGTGATGGAGAAATTTAGTCGGTAAATTTAAATTTTTAGTTTAAGACTCGAAGAAGCCTTTGTAGCCTTGGGTTACAAACTTTGAACAGTGTAAAATTAAATGATTTTTTTTTTTAATGTGACTTTGCTGAGTAGGTAGGTTTTCGCCATCTCTTCTACTAGATGAGTTGGTTTGGTGGAAATTATGGAAATATGTTAGGGCATTTGAGTCCGAAGATTATATGGTCACGTGATTTCATCTTTGTTCATTCTAATTCCCTGGGTATATCTTTCTAGGAGGGATCGAACTTCTATACATTTACCATGAAAAAGCTAAACTCACAAGATTGAGACAAGTGTATATGGTGCTCGGTGGATTTGAAATGTTCAAATGTCCAAGATCAAGTGTACCCATGACAACGTTCAAGATAACCTTCTTATCTATCATGGACCTTATGGTCTTTTAACTTGTCCATCTGATCTCATAATCTTTAACTTGTCAATCCAATACTAGCTAAACAAGAGCTCGACAAAAAAAGTATGAGACTATCACGTTAATAGATTACTTTTTCAACTCTTATGATTTTGAGTCATTAGCTCACCTAGTTAGGTATTGGCTTGAACCTTTCTCATCGATGACCAATTCACTTCTTAGGCTTCAATCTAATGGCGCTCCATTTCCCCCTGTGAAGTCAAGTTGAGTTTCACTTTCTTGCCCCTACCTTGAAAGGCACGAAGGGGCAGGGGTTTGCATGTGTATAATCACCTATGTGTTGTCTACGATAAAGTTTGGGAGGATAATGTCAAGTTATCCACGCAAAGTTCTACACTAGGTATTTAGTTTCATAGGGTTCCTGAGCTTTTGGCATCACACCACCTAAAACATGGCATAATCATATGATCCAGCAATTCGGACTTTGTCTCTGCTTGAAGTTTCAACAAAACCTTATGTGTAAATGAGCTTTCCTAATTCTAGACATCATCTCTCCGTCAATGTACCAAGATTGGTAGAAAATAAAGTAAATTCATCTCTTAAACGAAAAGATTACTTTCTTTTTATGATACGCAAACAATTCATACAGTTTAATTATGCTTTAGCATTAGCTCCTTCATCAAGAGTGGATATATTATGAGGTCATCATGCTTGTTACTAAATATTTGGAAGAGAATATAAAGGTCAAAAGGTAAAGTAGGTCGGTGATGACACTAAAAAAAAATGAGAAGCACCTTATCTATCTAGATTAATAGAGAAGCAATAGTCCATCATTAACTTGATCTAAAGAATTCTTCTTTTGATTGAAATAAGATACTTGGTCAAGTCATATTTCAAATATTTCCTTTAGGCTTACAAAGTCAAAGGAACAATCACCTAAGATCGAATAAAAAGCCACATAACTCAAAAACTTCTAGAAGGACCGACTATAAAGCCCAAGAATGGCATCCCAAAGAGTGCAAAAGAACATAAATATAGATGAAGTAAAGTTAACTAGGATTAATGCCTATCTAAAGTTTATCTTTGAAAGAGAGGCACATCGACCACAAATTCTAGTGCAAAGAAATGTAAACCCACTGATATTTTTAGGAGGTTTGGTAATTATCCCATCTACCTTTTTGAAAACAAAAAATGCATTTAGTTTGTCATGAAAAAAAATATTTCTTTTATCTTCCATTGCCTATAAACCTCCTATAGGAAAATATGATATCAAAATCACGTGTGTTAAATTGAAATGTAGTTGGCTCAAATTTTTGAAAACTATTCGTTAAGCCTTAAATAAGTGCTAAAAAACTATAGAAGAGAGATTAATTCTCCTATTAAAGTAGGGGAGATAGGCATCTCGCCCATGTAATCTCTTGATAAAGCGGGACTTAAGGCCAAAGAAAGGGTTGACAACTAACTTGACTTCAAGTGCTCTTACCATAGGCTTTTTTTCTATGAAAGACACAAATGTGAAACGATTTAATGATTAGAAAAACCTAGAGCCACAAGGGACTTTTTTCTCCTTAAGACTGGAACCTTTCAATCTCTTGTTATATTGTGATTATGAGACACATGACAAACTAGAAGAAAGATTAACGTAGCTTGCACATATACTCATGGGTAGAGTAGATTATAACCTAGCAAGAGAACCTCATCTGATGAACCAGCGATCAATGTTTTCTTTTTGTCAATTAATTAATTTTATTGTTTCAAGCCTTAAAATTTTCTCGTCTCGAATGTGGCCTCCAACTACCAAGTCAATGCCCAATGGTTGAGCCCTATAATCCATCGTATGAGTTAGTGTAAACCATACTTCCATTGAAATTATCAAAAGTATTTTCTTTTCCATTTCATAAAATAGCTTTTGAAGGAAACGAGAAAAAATGTAAGACATGTCATGAATGTACCCACAAATTCCAGATGAATGGATAAAAGTAGAAATGGAGGTAAAAAGGGCAACATTTACTAACTATGGTATATGTTGCGAATAAAGTATGCTACGTAGCAGTGTCACGTGGTAGTCGATCAAGGGTTCACTTAGGCATCAATTTTGGTAATCCTTGAGTCTTATTTTAGGTCTTACTTTAGTTACAAGTTTTATTTATTTAATATATTTGTTTTTAGTAGGTTTATTTAAAATATTTGATTTGTTAATTAAGATTTATTCCTTTCTATAATTAGAAGATAAAATTTGATTAATTAATATTTTAAAAGAACTATGATATGGTTTCTTTTTTATAAAAGAGAACCTTTACAACTCCTCTTATTTTTGAGTAATAATAATTATTTCAACACAACTATTCATTTCCTCTCCTCTCTCTCTCTCTCTCTTTCAATAGCCGTTGACTACCCCCCTCTCTCTAGACCGTTGGTTATTACTTTCTTGCTCTCCCTGTCCAATGTAGAGTAGTCCACCGCATGGATTCTTTTTTCACACGCCAAAGAACCTCCACATTCCACGCTTGTGCCAAACTTGACGGTATAAATGAGTAAAAATCTCATGCAATCTTGCCACCAAGGTAGGGTGATTGGATGTGAAAGCATGTCAACCTTTCTTTTCCCAAACTTAATTACACATATGCAGATGCACAAACAATGTGGGCCCCAATCCCTGCAAATGTTATGTGACTCATTATTATCATCGACTCCTGTCTCTCACCCAACATATTCTTAACAATTTTCATACTTTGATCCACTTTGATTGCATGATCCATCCACATCAAGGTCCTGCCATCCATGTTAGCACTCAACCTCCAATCAGAAGGAAGCAAAGTGAACACTAGCAAAAGTGTGGGATCCAGTGAACTGCTTGAATGTTAACTTTTTTATGTTATTTTTTCAATTGATATCATGAACTAGAAATTTGGCAAAATGGATAACACCGATCAATTATTTGTTATTTAGAAGACATTTTCTTTTTCCACATTTTTGATTCATGCCTATTTCATGTCGAATAGATCCTGTCACAATGATAATTTTGAATGCATGAGTTCTAGAGGACTTGTGGGTATATAATGTTATGATTCAAATAATGTTATTTCTATCTATTATATCACTTACGAGTAGCAATAGGGAATTCATGAATTCATCTATATATCTAGATTGAGATTAATTGAGATCAATTGGGTGTAATCTTTTGTCTATTAGTACTATATACATGTGAGATGTAACGACCCGAGTTTGGATCTGAATCTAATCGAGAAAAATTGACCTTGACAAGTTGTTGGGTATGGGTCCCATAACCTAAACAACTACTGAAAATACTTAAGCCCAAGTTGTTAAGTATTACTTCCCAATCCTTATATCTCACCACTCAATTTCATGAGTTTTTGAATTGAGACTATTTTTTTTAGGTGTTACAAACTCCACCACTTGAAATCCTGACGTCCTCGTTAGGGTTCGATACTCCCAATAATAGTGGTTACTCCATTTCATGGTATATTCTTTGGTGGTCCCAAAGGCAATCCTTTCCTTCTACTAGAGAGACTTTGGCTCTGATACCATTTGTAATGACCCGGGTTTGGACCTAAGTTTAATAGAGAAAAACTAGCCTTGACAACTTGTTGAGTATGGGTTCTATAAACCAAGCAACCACCCAAAATGCTTAAGCTCAAGTTGTTAAGTAGTAATTCCTAATCCTTACATCACACCACTCACTTTCATGAGTTTTCGATGTACGACTATTTTTTCTTGGGTTATTACACGGGATGTGTTATTGTATTCAAGAGTACATTATAATTTTATCAATCTTTATGAAGTGTTGCAATTATTAATTGAGGGAGTACTCTTGTAATTGTTCCCAACAGTCTATAAATGCAAGGTATAATAAAGTTAGTTACAACCTCAAAACCACCACTCATGCTCACATGGTATCAGAGCATGAGTGTGTGCTGGGAATGTCTTGGATCTGAGATTCTCCTATATAAGTTATTCAAAAGTGGTGATCTTGTGATGATTGGGTTATTTCTTCAGCAGATCCTTTCTCAACTACGTCAAATTGTAGCAACTTCGCATCAGATCACATTTCTTTCACAGCAAATCATGGTTTTACTTTGAAGGGATGTTAATTGAGCCTAATAAGACATAATATTTTGCTTAATTTGCTTAGATTTGGTTGTTATTCATTTGGTTCTTCAAGTTCGTGAGACAGATTGAGATTTCTATCAACTAATTCTTCTAGTTTCTATTATTTCTTTCAATAATTTTTCACTGATTCTTTGTTCAAGCACTAATTCATCATGGAGAAGTCAAGTTTTGCATGTTATCCTATTGCTTCTTCGAAGAATACATCTTTTATTAATTCACCCCCTTCTACGATACATCATAGTATCCCTTATAAGCTCAACTAAGGCGTTTACACCTTATGGAAGGCACAATTTGTGCCAATCTTTCATCTTCCATGTATATGACCTAATGGGACTCGTGGATGGTTCCATAATTCCCCCACTTCATTTTGTTAAAGAGGCCGACTAAGGGATAGATATCTCGAATGATGAATATTCCATTCAGCATCTCAGGAACTACTTGGTCCTAAGTTGGTTGTTCTCTTTGATTTCTAAAGAGATCTGTTCTCAAATCCTTGATCTCACTTATGCGATATCAGTATGGATGCTTATAGAAAAAATTTTTGCTACATAAACAAAAGCTTAGGTGTTCTAGTACAAGTTTGAACTAAGTAACCTAAAAGAATGAAATATGTTCATCACTAATTTTGTGAACAAGGAAAAGGTGATTCCTATTAATCTAGCAATTGTAGGCAAGGTTATAGATCCTGATGATCTTCTTTTAGATATCTTGAATGGCCTTGGCCGAAGTCTGATTCTATAGTTGCTATGTTTATCAGTAGTGATGGTTTTATTTCTCATGAGGAAGTTGTGGGCTTATTACTTTCTTATGAGTAACATTTGAACGGCAATCAACCTAAGATACGTTGGTGTAAGGGCACTACGATTATAAATTTTAATGATAACAAAATACTTGTGATTTAACATTTGCATTTGAGTTTGCAAGTTTCAGGATAAATGCAAATGGATACAAGTGTGAAGGTGCTCAAGCTCGCATCCATGGTGGGTTGGAGGAGCTTGATGGAGGAGAAAGAGCCTCGCTTGGAGCGAGATCTTAAAGAAGGGAGGAGGTGAAGAATAGGATAGAAATATTCTATTCTTGTAAAAAGCCCAAAGTACCTTACCTTAGTCTTAGGAAACCTTATACCTCACTAGGACACTTAGACAAACACTTAGATAACTTAGAAAATCAATATAGGCTTCAGACAGCTTGATCAGACGTCCAATTTGGATCTCAGACGATTGATCATGATCTTTGAGACTCTGACCCTTTGTCCAAACGTCCAAACACTTATGCTAGACTTAGTACTTTATGTCCGTTGATTTCAGATGACCAACATACGGTCCGGACGTCTTAGAAGATGTATGATGCCAATGATAGATGTCCAACAAAAGGACAGTTGGATTGTCATAAGATGATCCTTGGAGATTACCTTATAATTAATTATATATCACTTTCAGATGTTCGTAGATCATCCCAGCCATCTGATAAATAGACATTAGGCTAAGATCTGACCCAAATCACTTTTATCAGAGGATGTAGCCATTAAGCCTCTCGGGAAATCCATTCCCACAGGACGTTGTCTTTCCAGACGTCCAGAGACTTTGCCAGACGATCGACTTGTCGTCTGACCTAAAAGACACTAGAACCCTATTTCTATCTGGTGAAAGCAGGAAGCAACCCGTCTAAAATTAGACGTCTGATTAGTATCCCAGACGTCTTAAAAGTGAGATTTAGACATCCGTCTTGATCCAACCCTAATCAGATCATCCACCCTTCTAAATCAAACGACTGAACCTTAGATTAGACGATGACCCAGACGTCTGACCATAAAAACAGACGTCTGATAACCCTGTCAGAATCATAAATGACCCTAATTTCGGTGGGATTTTGGACCACACTCTTAAGCCTTGTTCCTAATGACTACAAGAGGCTTTTAAGGCCTTCCAAAGCCTTCTTAGGATCTCTATAAATAGATGAGCACCCTTTCTAAGCTAAATACACCTTGAGAAACTACTTCCACTGCATATTGTGTCCAAATGAAGAAGAAAATCATCTAGAAGAAGTTCCTGCTCTCCAAGCCCTCTAGCATCCATCCTAGAGCACCGTTACACTGTCGACTTCACGTCTCACCACTTCCATCTAAGGGAAGTTGTTTTTGCCTATAAGAGCTAGTTTGATTTACACCTATTTTGGGCTCAATAGGATATTTTGTAATTGTCTTTGTTTGGATATTCCCTTTGTGAATTCCCATCTCCCTCACGAGACAAAATACTCCTTGTGAAGAGGAGGGGTTTGAGGCATACTACCCTCATACAAAATAGTGTCGATTTGAGGTACGCTACCCTCATTTAAGTAGCACCGGTTGTAAGGGGTTGAACTACCCTCGTTTGAAGTAGTTCATTAGTAGATTTGATCTATTAGGTAGATCAGGAAAGCCTAAACCAAGAGGTTTAGGTGATGACTTTTACCCGATGGTGGCACTACTTTTGTCGTCTTTATGGTTATTATAGTCGTTGTGGTATATGATAAAACAATTACCAGTTTAATACAAATTTTTTACTCGGAATGACAAGTTTCCCAAGGTCGAACTCAGGGAGCAACTATAATTTTAGAAACATAAAAGTTCACAATATACAAGGTTTTACAAATATGAAGAGAGAGAGAGAGGGAGAAAAAGTTCTATTTTTTGGCTTCTTCTTCTTCCTCTTCTCTTTCAGCTGGTTCTTCAATCTGCCTTCTTCTCTCTTCTTTTCTTTGCTGCGGCTGTGGTGACCCTTTCTCTTTCTCCTTTCTTCCTCTCTGATTTTCTTCTCTTCTTTCTTGTGGCTGCAGAGGCTTCTACCTTCTCTTTCTTTCAGCTGCTAAGTCTTCCTTTCTTCTTCCTTCTTTTCTTCTTCTTCTTCTTCTGCTCTGGCCGTTCCTCTTCTTTCTTTATTTCTCCTTCAGCCTGCTTTCTTTCTGCTTCTTCTTTGCGTCTTCTTTCTTTCTTTTTCTTTCTGCTCTGGCCGCTAACCTTCCGACGTCTGACTCGGTGCTTAGACGGCTTAGCTGTGCGTTTACTACAGTGCGGCCCCCTTTCTTCTTCTTCAGTTCCTTTCCTTCCATTCTTCTTCCTTCTGCTCTTCCTTCTTTTTCCTTCTTCTTCTTTTTCTTCTGCTCTGGCCGTTCCTCTTCTTTCTTTCTTTTTCAGCCTTCCTTCTTCTGCTCTGGCTGTTGCCCTTCCGACATCTAACTCGGTGCTCAGAAGGCTTAACTGTGCGTTTGCTACAGTGCGGCTCCTTTTCTTCTCCTTCAGCTCTTCTCCTTCCTTTCTTCTTCAGCAACTGCTCAGTGCAGCTAAGTCTTCAGCCGCTCTTCCTCCTCTCTTCTTCTTCCTTCGCCTGCTTCTTCCTTCTTTTTCTTCTTCCCTGCGCGCACACACAACTATCAGTGCAAAACCTACCCCTACCCCTTCCCTGCGTCTCTCTCTCTCTGAATCTCTCATTGGAAAGCTCTCCCAGAGTCGGGTAATCGGGTTCGGGTTGCGCATCCGGGACCAGGCCCACCGGCGTGCGATGGTTGGCGAGGAGTGCTTTGTCGGGTAGTCGGGTTCGGCCTAGACCCGCGGGGCATGAGCGCGTGGCGCGCAGCGTGCGTGGGTGAGGGACCTGACCCCTGTGTATCGAAGGCGAATAGCTTAATTCACAAAATCAATTTAAGTGTGGGCGCGAGGCCACACACTTACGAGGTGGGACTAAAGTCCCACCTCCAGTCTGCGCGCTCACAGGCGAGAAGGCACTGCCAATTGGGGCAGCAGCGAAGGCTAGCGACCCTAATCGCAAACCTAGGCGCACTCGCGGAAGTGTGCCGCGCTGCCTGGAGCTCGCACCTGGGCTGGAGGAGTCCTGGAGCTGCTTGCGAAGAAGCTTCAGCAGATCATCAATGGCAGCGAGGAGGTGGAGACCTGAAATCACAACGACAGCCTTACGGCCACATCAGACAACGCAAGGAGCCTCGCCGGAGTGTGGCGAAGGCAGTGTGATGGTCGGTGAGGCGCGAGTGTGCCTGTGGAGGTGCGCCTAGGGCAGACTGTGTGCGTGGAAATGGGTGTGTTCGGGGGGTGGTCGAGAGGTGAAGGGCGGTGAATGGAGTGGGGGAAACGTTTGAGTGGAGTGAGGGGGAGCTTCTGGGCTTATTGGCGAGGGGTAAGGTGTTCTGTGGAGGTGGAGCGACCTCGCTGGAGATGGTGACCGGAGATGGGGAAGGTGGTGATGGACAGTGGCGGTCGGTGGGTTAAAATGGTAAATTAGGAAGGGGAAAATATAAGGGAGAGAGAGAGGAAGATTCCTACCTACTTAGTCGACGAAGAGGGAGAGGAAGGCGTCTGGCTCGTGCCTGCCGGAGCTGGGGACGAAGGTGCCCAGGAGGGGGTTATAGGCGACGAGGAGGAGATTTGAGGATGCCAGCTGGTGCGGCCTGGCGTGGGACGACGGGGCAGAGTGGGCTCTACTGCAGGTATGGCAGCAGAGCGAAGAGGAGGAGGAGGGAGGATCGTCGGAAGCTTGGGCTGCCTGACTGGAGAGGGGAGAGACGAAATCTAGGGTTTCTCTCGGCCAAAACTAGCTTGAAGGAGACGGCAAACCCTTCCGCTCCTTATATAGGCACTGGCGAGGAGTGGAGACCGAGGAGGCGACGTGCCGTGCTCGCCGGAAATGGACACCCATGCCTCTCGTGCGTTTTCACGAGAGGCATTGCCGGTTGCAGAGGTCAAGGGAGGGCCCCTGCGACAGAGGACGACGTAGGGAACCCCCCACTCGTTCCTGAGGACGGGCACCTTGCCCTGCGCGGTGTCATCCTCCGCTCAAGGACGCCGGAGATATGGCGCTGCGTAGAAATGGCATGGAGGACCATTCTGCAAAGAACGACGAGAAAGTTAAGGGCCTTTTTTGAGGATTTCAAAAGATAAGGGTCAAAAAGTAATTCAAGAGGATCAATTTGTAAAGTCGGTCAAGATGGTCTTTTCTTAAGTCCAAATTTTTATACCAACCTAATTTGAACCTATAGATTTTAATGGTGAAATTTAATTTTAGGTTGGACCATGTTTGAATGGTCAATTTGCACAAAAACCTAAATTAAGTGATAAATTGGGCATGGTTCTCATTTTAGGTCAAAATAGGTTGCAAAGGCCAAATTGAAGGTTGTAAACCCTAGGGAATATTTTTCCATAAATTTTAGAGGATTTAGTTGATTTTTATCTTACCTCGAACCTTGTGAATTAAAGTAGGTTTGTTTTAGGGTTATAGAATGCCATTTAATTCCTAGAAGTTGTTATAACCCTTTTTCAGATCAGATCATCCCACTTCCCTCCTTATTAAGCTCATTTGACCTTCATTTAGACCCTTAATTATCCTATTTGCGCACTGCATTGGTGAAATTGTAGTTTTACCCCTTATGATTTGTCTTATTCTTTAACTCAGAATTCACTGAGTTAAGCCTTTCTTTAGGTTGTGTTGGAGCTTCTTCACACTTATTTAGATTAAATTGTGCTAGTTAGGGTTCATGATGGGGTTCTCATCACCCGGGTTTGAGTTTCTACCTAAAAATCATTGTGTACTTATGAGATTGCTTATTTATGATTGTTTGTATTTTATTTCCGCATTATTTTTGTATCACACACATCTCACCCCCCCTCCGTTTAGGGAATTACAAGATAGAGCCTTCAATTAATCAAATTCAAGTTGTTCCTAATTCTTCCAATTGAGGTGGTCATAGAGGATCTAGGTTTAGGGGATCTATTAAAACTTTGGCCATGGTCAATTCTCTATGGGTTGAGTTCAAAGGAGATTTTAGTCTAGAGCTTGTGCTGGCCGTGGTCAATCTAGAGGGCACTCTCCATATTTTGTTGTAGGTGTAGAATGCTAAATTTGTGGCAAATATAATCATTCAATTGCAACATATTATCAAAGATATAACCATACAATTCCTTCTTAGGTACACTATTTAAAGTCAATTGGCACTTGGTATATCATTCTAGTCCTCAACCTTGGTACCCACATTCTAGTGCTATACACCATGTGATAAATTCTTTATCCAATCTTGATATATCATCTAATTGCTCTACAATTAAGTAGGTTCGCTTTGCAAATAGTGAAAGTGAGCTTATTACCCATGTTGGTGATTCGACTATTATAATATCAACAATAGACAATTTTACTTAAATCACATGCTTAGAGTTCCTAAAGTTAGAAAAAATCTAATGTTTGTTAAAAAATTTGCAAGAGATAACAAGTGTTTCTTTGAATTACATGCTGAAAATACCTTTTGAAGGCCAAGCAGGTCATGGACTCTACAAATTGTTGCTTTTCAAGTTGCTTGGGTCCACTTCCTCTTTAAGTCCAAAGGTTGCTCCTGCTAATGGTTCTACTAAGGAATCCCTTTCTCTTTGGCATTCATGATTGGGACATGCTAGCTTATCTATTGTCCAAGCTGTTCTTTAGTTTTGTGGTTACCCCATCTCTAATGATGTTAATAAGCGTCTCTGTGATGACTATATGCAAGGAAATACACATAAAATTCATTTGCCTTCTATTGGTGCTGTTAGTCAGAAGCCCTTTAATGTTGTTTATACACAATTAAGAACCTATAATAATTAAGACCTTCAATGACTTTTGTAATTGGGCTATTGGCCGCCGCCTGCCAATTAATTGTGCTGTTAGTCAAAAGCCCTTAATAATTAAGACCCATGGTTACTGTTCATCTAACTACAAAAAATGGGTTCTTAATTGGCGGGTGACCTTTTCAATGGATACACAGCACCCTCTTAGGTGGGACTAGACCTCTATTAAGAGCCCCCCTGATTACTTAATTAGCATGTTAAACCTCATTTTAAGCTTAACATTGGGCTCACACAGGCCCTTGCACAGTGCCAGGCCCCCGGCTAGCACCGCACACCATTCTCATCACATAACATCACAAAGCTCAGGACATATGCTCGAAAGGGGTACAAGGTTATGGTTTGCTTGTGCCCAGCACGTGTCGACTGATAGCATGAGATAACAAAAACAATATAAGCGACCGTACGCACTCATGAACTCACGATGTGGTACTATATGTGCCGCTTCTCAGTGCTGGAATTCCAGCGCGGCTGTGCTGATTTCAAGGATTTGGCCCTCGATTTGAGGGCAACAGCAGCAGTAACAACCCAAGAAGCAGCTTCAAGCAACAGCTTTGCTGCTGAAATCCAACACCACAGCAGCAACAATCTGCAACAGCAACTCAGGGATTTTCAGATGTCCTTAAGGCAAATCAGACGTCTTAACAGAGCTTAGATCCATGCTACAGTGTCCAGAAATCAGAGAAAATCATCTGCAGCAGGTCTGAACCTACAATTTAGCAACTTATTTCCTAATTCATTACATTTATATCTCAAATCAGACTTGAAAAAGTCTAATCAGAGATACAACATGTTTGAGCCAGGGACTAATTTGCTGGATTTCAGTTAAAATGTAGTTGCATCATGCAGCAGTTTACTATGTTGTATTTGGGATTCAAAACACAACAAAAACCTCTTAAAACTCTAACAAGGTCTGAAACCAAAATAGAAATCATTCTCGGATGTTACATTCTGAATCAAAATCCCTTGTCAACAATTTTCTGTCCAAATCAGAGACAAATCAATGATCTAACACCTTCCTAATGTTATAGACAACATGTAGGAAGTGTTAGAATCAGTCCATTAAATTCAACTGAATCCCAATATGTTGAAAACCTTAAGGGATATTAAGAATCCCTTAGGTGAAAATCAGAATCTCAAAAACATTAGAGACATTCTGGGTAGAGCCTCCAATCAACAAGTTTGATTTTCCTTGGCTCTACCATACATTCAAGACCATGAAATCCCCAATCAAGAATAAATCTGATCATGGCTCATCTGAGGAGAATTTATCATCAGCAGCATCTCAGATTCATGGCCATGAGCTAACTCACCCAAGAATAAATCGATTCACTTGATCACAAATCCTTAAAAACCCAATTGATCAAAATCTCACAATGTTGCGTTGAAATCCAAATCAAAAATTGATCAAGCAAACCGAGCCATTTCAAATCAGATAAGGGGTCTTTGAGAACAAATTGAAATGAGTGAAGAGGCCCCTAGGCGGATTTGAGCGCAAATCCTCATCTCAAAGCTTGAAAGCAATGGGATGGGGATTTGACTCCAAATGGATGGGTGAATTGTGGATTAAAACATGAGAAAATTTAGAAAGTGAAATGGAAATGTGTAGGGGGAGAAAACAGTGATCAGTGAATGGGGGAATTTGTCTCCTCTGATTTGATGTGATTAGAGGAGGTGAAAATGTGGAATCTATGATAACTCTACTCCTAAGCTACACTACAGTTATGCACAGATCAGAACTATTCTACATCTAATTTCTACTGCTAAACTACTCTAATTAACACTACAGTTAATATAGAAACAATAAACCTAATCTAAATGGAGGAATGGGACCTTTGGATCTCCACTAGACGGATGGAGGGGAAGAATGGAGGGAGGAAATGCTCCAGCAAAGTGAAAACTCACTGGTGGAGTTCTGGGTCACCCTCAAGTGCTATGGAGTCCTTAGCGACGAGGAGAGTAGGGGAAGAGGTGAAATTTCACAGCCGGTGGCCGTGAAAAGGGGAAATATATAGAGAGTAGCTGGAGGGGAAGAACAATTGGCTCGAGAGGTGTAGGAGGGAGCGATCTCTCGCGTGCGCAGTTGCGGAGCTCCTTAGGTAGAGTGACAGTGAATCAAAGCACCGAGGTGGTGCGATTAGTCTCCAGGGGCGTGGGTGGTAGTGATTTCAGGAGAGAGTGCGCGCAAGATTAAATCAAAAAGCGACTGTTGGATGGGATCTGGGTGAGGAGGTGGTCGCACGCGCCGATTAACGCGAAGCTTCCAATCAAGGTGAGCCACAGATCGAGTTGGGCATAGGAGATCAACAATCACGATCTTAAGAGTTCATGCACGCTACAGTGTTTGCAAGCTGCAGGTGTGTTGGTGCTTTTGCAGGTAAAGCCCCTCAGCGAAGGGGTACAAAGATTACACAAAAGCCAATAAGTGGTAAAAAGCTATAACAGAACGGTCCTTCTGGGCTTGCAAAATGGTCCTTGCAACCTACAAATAGGTCCTTGGAGGTTTTCTAGTGAACGAAAGGTGATGTGCTAAGGACCTAAATGTAAATCTTTTAAGTACAAGGCCATAATGATGTCCAAATGCACTTAAGTTTTTATAAAAGCTTAATTGAACATTTGGGAAGTTACTTATACTTTTAATTTAAACTTTTAAACTCATTTGTGTGTTCAATTTGCACTTGAATCACCTTTTAACCTTATTTAAAAATATATCTCATTTAATGACCTAATTATGCATTTTTAACTCAAAATTGATGTTTTAGGTCTTTTTCTCTATTTCTTACACGTAACCCTTTTTATGTGTTAATTTGATAGTGTTTAATCTAGTTTCTAGCTTAACTTAGGCGATTTAGTTATGATGAGTTGCAACTCATCAGTCACTAAAGCCTTAAAGATATATACACCTTAAAGGCTCAAAGATTATATGTACTTATTATATATATATATATATATATATATATCTATGTATTACATACATATATACTATACATATACTTCTATACTATACAAGTATACATATATATATATATACACACCACACACTAACTTACGCACACTATACACTTAGGCACTTTAGGACACTTTTCCCTTTCAATGTTTAGTCGAATTTTACGCTCAAACTCACTCTCTTAGCCTTTAGACAGAAATTAGAATTTTAATGGGCGAATCGAGCTTTCCGTGGTATACATAGTACCCATGTCAATGGGACCAGACCACTATTAAGCCCAATCCTAAATTTAATTTAGTGTTTTTAAGTGTATACTTTCGGCCGAGGCCCAGCTTAGTTAAACTGACCCAAACTAGATTGGGCTCCCAGCCCACTCAATGCTCAATTTGGTCAGAGGATAATGGGTATGTGTGCGCCTGACGCTGTCAACTGAAGAGGGCATGGATGGAATTGCTTAGATGCGGCTGCTGGCGCTCACTCGCCCACAATGTGGGACTAACTTAAGGCGGAATTCAGCATTGTGCAGCGTTTGATTTAGTCAACATTGAACATCGAATTGAGTACTCAAATGACATCCATTTTCACGTTAAATCATATCATTGTAAAGACTTTACATAGGGCTATTTAATTACATAGTTAATTTATAAAACTAATTTATTTAATTATATATAAAAATTAGTTAAAGTAGTGATTTATACACGTTAATTTAAGGTCTAATTACTTAATTCATGTACAAATTAATAAATTAATAATGCAATTGACTTTATAAATAGTTAATTTATATAATGAGGTATTTATTAAACATTTTTAATTTATTTTAGAACATTTATTTTAATTTATGTACATTTATATACATGTTTTTATTAGATATTTACATATTCAAGGTATGAATACTATAATATAGTATAAATATATTATAAATAGGATGAAAATAATTGAAATAATAGTATACAGATAAAAATTGTAAATTACCTCAGTAATAACTTAATTTACTAATTTTTTTAATTTTAACTTAATAATTTACCTAATTAACTTAATAATCAAATTATCTACAATAAATACGTAAATAAACCAATGTACATGTATCATATAGTATATAATACTTATTTAAATACGTATGTATAGTAATGGATTCAATTATACAAGTATACATATTTATGTATAATTACCCTAGTATAAGTACATATAATTTACTATAAATTAATATATAATTATATACTTAAATTATATATAGAGTAACACATCCTAAATACTTATTTAAATATATATAATACATTTATAAGTTATTTATATTCATTATTTATATTTAACTTAGTATTAAGTTATATTTATAAGTATAAATACTATATACAAGGAATTTTTGTGAAATTTTTTACTTTTTCTGATTTTTATAGTGTTTTTATGTTTTATAGAGGTAGGAGAAGAGAGAGAGAAGGTGAGATGAGAGAAGAATTCTTTTTGTATTTTTCAACTTGGTTTCTTTTATTGAGTTTCAAAGTGGACTAAACGATCGACTGGTATATTTTACCAATTCGGGGGTTTGAAATACTTTGAAACTTCAACTACACCTAAAAATATATCTAATCCTACTCAAGACATGTTTCTTTTATTTATTTACAATTTTTTCCAATTTTCTATATTTTCCAAGTCTCACCCAAAAGAGGCCTTAAAAGAATGTTGAACTAAGAACCTAAGGCCTTGAGTCAACTTTTAATGGCTGGAATTGAAACATAAACATTCAAAAACATCCAGACAATAGTATGCAACATTTTTGAACATCCAAGCATGATTTCTAACTTGAAATTTCATTAAAAATGAGATTTGGACAGATAAGATGTTTCACATGCTGCTGAAAATGAATTTAAAACATGGATTACAAGCCTTTTCAAATCAGATTGAAATCATAACAATACATGAACACTTGTTCACAAAGTTCTAGCATTACAACAAAAGGCCGCTCAATTAAACCCTCAATCTCAACTCAGGTCCATCTAATCAGTGGTTAGGGTTGCTACTTGGGCAACACTTGGTACTGCTAAAGACTTCAGCTACTGCAGCTCTGATTAGGCCCATTAGGTCTGATCTAAGGCACCTTGAATCCCTTAATTCACATCACATTTCCTTTGGAAAAACCACATTCCAGACCTTGCTGCCATGAAACCAATAGCTACTGTTGCTGCAACTAAATTAGTAGCTACTGCTGCTGTTGTTGTCAAAACCATCAAACCATCAAGGCCTGGTGCAAGCTCCTTCAAATCACTTTAGATCTAAATAAGTTAGATCTAAGTGTCATTAATTCCATAAATGCATCGAGTCACAAAATCCCCTGAAAACAGGGACTAGATCCACTAAATGTAGCTGCTATGTAGCCTTTTATGTATTGATTTGGGAGACTTGAGTCAAAACACACGTTTAAATAACCACATAAAAATTGATCTTGCTTAAAACTCATTTTAAGAATCAAATTTGTGTTAAAATCTTCATCAAATGCCCTTAAAATTCAGATCTCATCTCAGATCAGGGATTGTAGAAGTACATCCCAGATTTGAGATGGATGATAAAATCTCATGGAAAATCACCTCAAACTCTTTTCCAACATCTTGAAAATTGTTGATGGGGCGAAATCGATGTTTTAAAATTGTTGCGTTGCAATACAATTGATCGCTTCTTACCTCAACTCAGTTAATTAAGTTAATTTTACTTAATTATGAGTAGAGAAAAGTCACTTCGGTTAACTCAAAATTGTGTCATTTGGTAATATAGGGTCGAATTAACCCAACATTTTAGAATTTTTTTATCTAGTTGAGTTCAGGTTATTCGCTAGGAGGTATAATTCATTTTAAATTCACTAATTATCTTTTAATTTTTTTCTTTATAGGTATAGGAGGTATATTTAAGTTAATTATAGAAAACATGAATTTTGCAAAAATTGATTTTATTTGAAATAACATGCAAAATCCCATATGAAATTTTATTTACAACATTTATTTCAGATGATTAAAGCAAATAAAAGTTTATGCATTCAGTACATGCTTTATTACAATTAAAAGCAAGAGAACTTAAAAACAAAAGAAATTCGTTATATCTCTTCAGCCTTTCTTCTTTACCTTTATCTATTTTCTTTCTAACTCTTTCCTTTCATTCTATTTACCTTTATTTTTCTTCTCTTTCTTTCTTTTTCTTTTCTCTCGAGCTCTTTCTTTCTTCTCTTCTTTTTCTTCTCCTCCTGCCTTCTTCTTCAATATTTCCTTAGCGCCTGTTCTTCTCTCTCTTTCCTTTATGACGAGCTCTCCTCCCTTACTTAGCCTTCAACATCTGTTACGACCCGGTTCCCGAATCCCTACAGGACACGAGACCGGACCGACTCGATTAATTCTAAGACCCAGTCGTCCAATGAGAAAGTAACCAAAAAGTAGGAAAGTAAACCACATTCACTATGCTAAGTAACTAACAGTAACAAAAGTATAGTAGTAAGAAGTAAAACTACTACAGTACACACCACCACAACAGTAGAAAAGTAACCAGGTACAATAATATAAAGTGCAGAATGAAAGAGTACAGAAGTATAAAAGACTACTCACTACAACAGAAAAGAGTACAACAAGAAGCTACAACTACTGGGCTCTACTGGGACCAGCACCCTCTGTAGCCGTAGGCTCTGGCTACTCAACACCTTGACCTGAAAAGGGTTATGAGTACACAAAATCATCGAACACTAAGTAGAGTGGCAACCAACTAACTAAAGCAGTAAAAGTGGACAGGTAGCTGTTGTTTTTCCAATTACATTATTTCACAATTTATTTCTTTTCACCCATTGGATTATTTATCAGATCTCTTTTTTGATCTCGAATGTTCCTCGTGGGAACGATCTTGATTGCAGTCTTTTCCGAAGAGTAGAAGGCATACGTGGTGCTCTCCTGGTCGGGAGAGTCTCTCGTGGTGATCCTACACCTAGTCAACCACCCCAAGGTCATGGACAGACGTAACGGTGACTGTGGCACGTGCGATAAGCGTATGGGTAGCTACTCCGCACTGGCACGCAGTCAGTCGTTTCTGTTAGCGGGTGCTCCCAAAGCACAGCATGGAACCAGTATAAGGCCTAGCCCCTAAGAACCAGACAGGGGTCTCGCCCCTCCACAGTTCGTGCACCCTCGCCTGACTACCCTGGTTTTCCCAGTGGGCCTAACAAGTCGGTGTATGGTGGCTAGTTGAACCCCGGGTCCTGTGGGGTGGGTAGCTCTCTCCCTACACTAGTAGCTCTCCCCGGTACTATGTACACGAGGGCCAAGAAGTCGGTACAGAGTGGCCAATTCTAACCCTGGGTCCCAACCCAAGGGCAGCTAGCTTCGCTCTGCACTAAACAGGGCGACGGTCGCTCTCCTTAGTACTCCGTACTCAAGGGCCAGCTCACTTCCCCACTCACATTTCCAGATCCATTCCACTTATTTCCTAGAGCTCTACTCTTAATTCCCTGTAGGTTTCATACTCATATTTCTCAGACCAAGCCACACCAGGTTTCATCATTTCCATTTTCAGGTTATACATATGCAACTCATATTGCTATCATTCACATTTTCCATACATAGGTTATACACAGGTAGCTCGTATTTCCATATTCACATTACCATTCTCAATTTATATACATGTCACTCGTAGTAGGTCATTTAACGTATACAACAGGAATTTACATGCAACAGTTTACTGGCACAAGTACTTTACATTTCACAGGCAGCTGTTATTTATTTACAGGTAATTTTTATCATTCTATCTACTCATTCAAGACTGTAATTCAATCATCCATTACAGACATTTCAAGTGTTTCTCGTCCTAGTATTCATGCCATATTCTAGGTTCTAATCATTCATTCCACACATGTAATTAGGTTATAATTAAATCAAGGGGAAGCCACTCTACCAGTAAACCCAGGAGTAGTGGGGGCTTGAATGGCAGGTTCATGTGCCTCAGCAAGCCCTGAACCCGCAACAGAATAAAGTCTTATCACAAGGATCAATCAGAAGAGAATATTCAGTACAGTATAGAAAGTATTCTAACAAGTAGAGGAATTCACACAGGAAACATTGGTATCTTATTTGCGAAAAACGGACCTCAAACGGACCCTAAACGGGTCAAAACTAGTGTTTCTGACCTAAATCAGACGTCTGGAACAACTTCCAGATGTCTTAAAAGTGTCCAGTGTCATACCTTAAGCCCTGCGCCAATCCTCAGACGTCCAGGAACTCCTCTGGACCGTCTGGACCCAATTCCAGAAGTCCGACCACCTCTCTGGACGTCTGGAAGCACTTCCCATCGTCTGGTATGTCGCCCAGACGTCTGAAATGTATGGGTGGGCGTGTCCCGTGCCTTCCCAAAGCGAATCCTGCACGCATAACCGAATCTTCTAGAAAAAAGGCAGGCAAGGTGGATCGGCGGAGTGGCGTGCATGGCCGTATCCGTAAAGAGAATGTACCTTCGCGAGACCTCCTCCTCAGACGTCTGGAACCTCCTTCAGACGTCGGCTACGTCGTCTGGACGTCGCTACAGACATCTAATTCTGGGAAAGACCCAAAACCAGAACCTACTTTTGTACTCTCGCGCCGTGCGTGGCCGCGCCGCGCCCTCTCGCCTGTAGCTCCGGCTGCAGCAGTGTTGGGGAGGACCTCCCCAACGCACTCCACCTTGCGCACGCACCTCTCCGACCGTGCGCTTACCGGCAAGCTCCCACATGAGCTCGCGAGCTCAACTCCTCCTCTCCTTCACAAGCTGCTCCTCCTCTCCTTCTCACGTTGCTCCTCCTCTCCTTCTCACGCCACTCCCGCGCTCTTGCTTGCTCTGCTACTCTCACTGGAGGGAAGGAGGAAGGTGGCTGGGAAGTGGGGGAAACGAAGGTAGAGGAGGGGGCTTTATAAGGGTGAGGGTTCAGGGTTTTGCTAGGGGCGGAAAGAGAGAGAAGAAGAAGGAAAACGAGGGGGTACTGTCTACGCGCAACACGCGCACAGATGTGAACTCGTACTCAAAATTTTCAATTTTCATACGTCTGGGAAGGTCTTCAGACATCTGACCAGACGTCTGACCCACAATCCAGATGTCTTAACAGGCTCAAACAGCACAGGTCTTAACATTATAACAAACTTAAAGGAAGTTTCGTCCCCAAAACTTGAGCTAGCTAGGGTGCAGAAAAAGAACAACATACGCATAACAAACTTAAAGAGGATCGAAACCGATCCGAAAAGACATACCCTCAAAAAGCTTTGGGTACCGCTCTCGCATCGCCGCCTCAGGCTCCCAAGTAGCCTCCTTGTACCTCTGGCTCCTCCACAAGACCTTCACCAGGGGTACCTACTTCCGTCTCAAACTCCTAACGGCTCTGTCTAGTATCTGCACTAGTCGCTTGGAGTAGGTCAGGTAGTCACCCACCTCGACACTCTCATGGCTCAGAACATGACTGAGATCGGTGACATACTTCCTGAGATTGGACACATGGAACACGTTGTGCACACCAAAAAGCTGGGGAGGAAGGGGAAGCCTGTAAGCAATGGGTCCTACCATAGACAGCATGAGTAGTCGGTGGAGGTGAAGGTCGTTTAGGCAATTAAGTGATCAATTTAGAAATTAGTGGTGATAGAAGTGATCGTGGAAGATGTAAGAAGGTGAGCAGTGAGTTAAAAAGTCGAAATTAGGGCTCTGGCGAGCTCAAGGAACTCGCCGGAGTCGAAGAAGATGAACTTGAGAATTCTGAAATTAAACTAAACTAACTAACTAACTACCTAGACTACTCCTACTCCTACTACCTATTGTTACCCTGGACGAAGGGGTCAAAGGGACTTCGTCGACGGCTCATGACGGAGGACAAAATCAGAGGGAATGAGAAAGATCTCCAGCAGGCGAATTTGGATGGAGCAGAGGATCTCCTTGGTGGTCGCCTTTGTCTAGAGACATGGCAGACCTCGGTGAAGTTCCTTAGCTGATTAGGATGGATGGAGGAAGTCGGAGGATGGTGTAGAAGATAACCAGAGTTGCAGATGAATAACCTATTGGGTCGGCTCAGTGATAGAAGAGGGAATGGTGCCAACTTACAGAAATCGAGGGGGTGGGGGTCTATTTATAGTTGACAGTGATGAACAGGGCAGCGGAGTCTGGACGAAGGAGAAGCTAGGGCAGGTTCACCACTAGCGTTGTCTCCGACGACAGTGAGGTTAACTCCCACCTAAAATTAGGATATCAAAGTAATGCAGACCGATGGATGAAGATGGGATGGTGAGCGCAAGCTCCAGAAGCTTGGAGAAGGAAGAATGATGTCGGCGGGGTGGTGATCGTGCAATGTAGACACCTTCTGTCGTCAACTGTCTAACCGACTGAAGGAAGAAGAAGAAGAAGATGGGGACTAATGAGCAATGAAAGATAAGGACCTATATGAAAATTAAGGACCCGATTGAAACGAGTAATAAGGACCTAAATGTAGACCCAGGTTTTAACGGTTTATTTTAACTTAAATCTTTTTCAACTTTTTATATATGATTATAAATAAGGTAAGTATTATGTTTTCACATTGAATTTACATTTTTAACCTTTTTAGGTTAATTTATTAAATTAGGTAAAGTTACTTAAGTTATTATATACTTATGTATACATTATGTTTTAAGTTAATTAACTTATTAACTAAGGGAATGATTAATAAGATCTAGAGTCCAATTATTAATTAGATTATTAATTATATTAATTGAATGATAAAATATCATTTTAAACTTATTTTAAGGTCCTTCACTATATATCCCTTATTTTATAATTAACACTTATATATTCATAACCTTAGCTAATTAACTAGGAAGACTAGTTAATTAGGAGTAATTAGAGATCATGATGAGTCTCTCATCAACAGTCGAAATAGCTTGTCAACAAATAATATTTATAGCTCGAAAATCTAAAAATGAAGTACGAGGTTGAACAAAGGGAGCAAATATGATATTCACGCACTAATATAAATGAGCACAAGAATAAGCTAAGAATAGTGATATTTAATGAATGCTAATCTGTCACATTAAATGTTCAGTGAATAACATAATTATTTTAAGAGTTTAATGAGGCAAAAATATGTCTAAGACAAAATAATGGTGATTTGAATAACCATTTTTTAGTCTAAGCACATATATATCAACTACTCAATCATGTTAAATAAATGAATAGTGATCAAACGTTTGGATATCAAGTCAGAAGACTTAAATGTCGCCTGCTGTAGTGCTGTTCCTCTGATCTTCTTCTGTTTCTCTCTTGTTCTTCTTCCTTTCTCTTCTCCTTCTTCTTCTACCTTTAGCTCTCCTCTTCTCTCTTCTTCTTCTTGTACAAACCTTTTCCTTCTTCTCAGAACAACTTAGTGTTGGGCTCTCTCTCTGAAGAGCAAAACCCACCCTCCCCCATTCTCTCTTTCTTTCCTTCCTCCTCTCTATTTTCTCTCTGATAGTTAGGTTAATCGAGTATACGGGTTGCGTAACTGGGTCTAGGGGTACATGCGTGAGTGTCGCAGCTGAGGAGTGAGAGAGCCTAGGCGAGTCGGGCATGTGAAGGGTGAGCGAGGACCTCACCCCCAAGTGTTTGAGGCAAACATCCCTCAGCACAAATTCAATTTATGTGTCTTCAATGATCCCAAATCCCACGATGTGGGACTATCTCTCCCACATCCTTCACATGCGTCTGCAGCTGCTTGTCTTCGTCCAATTGAGGGTGAAGGTGCTCTCGAAACTCCTTATTGAAGGCCTGGGTCTCTTCCTGGGAATAAGCTGTGTCACCCGGAGGTGGCACCTAGGGGTAATTGTGGTTAGAACGCCACGAACACCGTTGGAGGGATGATGCGGTGGTGGAGCTCCGATCGAAGACCTGAAATACAAATATGGGCTTGAAAGCCCTCATTAAATGGTTTAATAGAGTTGTTGGAGAACGTGGAAGATGGTGGTGGTGTCCGTGGGGTGTGGGAGTGTGTGGAGTGGTCAGATGGAGACGAAGAAGGTGGCCGGTGATGGGTGTGTTCGGTGGGTGGTGTGAGTGGATGGAATGGGAAATAAAGATGGGGGTTTTGATGGGCGTGAGCTGGCGAAGGTTGTGGGGTTGTTGGCGAGGCGGTTGGCGACTTGTGGTGTGAGATGGGCCTCGCCGAAGAGGTGGCTAGAGTGGAGAATGAAGGTGTCTTGCATGTTCGTTGATGATAATTTTTGGGTTTTGAGTAAAGGGATTTAACCTAGGAAACTAAGGGAACCTAATCTAACCCTAAACTAACGAATGAAAGGAAGGAATGCCCACGCCGATGCTATGCTTGACGTGGGGAACAAGAAACCTCCGGTGGGAGAATTAGCGATGATAATGGGAGATAGGCGGCGGTCGCTGGTATTGCGACGTGTGGAAGAAGCTGAGGATGAAGAATCCGCTCGCTATATTCTGTGAGAGCGGACGACGAAGGTGGTCGAAGGCGGTCATTGGAGCTCGTGGAACATTCGGCCAGAGAGGAGGGAAGAAGGGGATTTTTCGGCCAAAAACAAGCTAAGGAGGTAAGGTGTTACGAACGCGCGGTTTCAGACGTCTTTTAAGACGTCTGGGAGGTGGCCCAAACGTCTGGAACCCCTTCCAGACATCTGGGATTTGGTTTCGGCGGCACGCGCGATTGCGTCTGCGCACCTGCGCACGCAGACCTGCGGTCGCTTTTTCCCTCTCTCCTGCGGGCGCAGGCTACCCTCTGTCCCACTCTCTCTCTCCTCCCCGCGCGGCTTTAAAACGCCACGCCCTCTCCCTCACTCTCATCACCTCCACCCCCTTCCTCTTCTCCTTCCAGCCGATGCGCGAGTGAGTGGCAGCAGCGACAGCCGCGGTGAGCGTGGGAGGAGGTGTTGCGCGAGGGAGGAGGTGCTCGGCCGTGAGGGCGAGCTTGCCGGGGCTGCTAGGGCCGGCCAGCGGGGGGAGCAGCAGACGCGGGGTGGCTCGGGAGGCCTACTGCAGCTCGAGCAGCAGGCGGACGACTCGCGGCGCGACCGTGCGTCACGAGCGGAGGGCGAGTCGCGCCCTGATTCTGGAAATTTTTCTAGAATCAGACGTCTGGGCTTCCAACCAGACGACGTGGAGGACGTCTGGAGGACTGCCCAGACGTCTGAAAGGTGAGTTATTTTCGTCCTTCTTCCTTTTCTTCGGTCATCCGTACTGAGAGCGAGAAATGGGTACGCGCAGGGTCTGGATTCGCCATCCAACACGAGTCAGACGTCTGGCTGCAGTGCCAGACGACGGAATGACTTCCAGACGTCCGGGGTGACCATCGGACGTCTGGGAACTAGGCCAGACACCCCCGCAGGCTTCTGGACGTCTGAGAGACCACGCAGGGCAAGGTACCATCTGATCCCCATTTTTAAGACGTCTGGAAGAAGTCCTAGACGTCTGATTTTGCACTGTTTCGTCATTTTCGACCCATTTAGGGCCCGTTCGAAGTCCGTTTTCCGCGTTTCGAGTTACGTGCTTTTCGGAATTAAATCCTCTACTCGCCTACAGTAGTTGTATACTATTTTGAGAAACTCCTTGTGTTTAATCCTTGTGATAGGACCCCGTTCCGTTGTAGCCTCGGGGGTTGCTGAGGTACGCGGGATTCCCGACCACGCCCCCAGTACGCCTGTTGTAACCGGTAGAGTGGCTTTTAAGTTTATTAGTATAATCTGTTAAATTATGGAACCATAAATAGAACCTAGGACATTGCATGAATCCTAGGAATGAGAAACTAGAATGAATGGTAGATCTTAGGGTGTTGCATGAATCCTAGGGCTGGAAAAACTAGATTGTATGATAGATCGTAGGATATGGCATGAATCCTAGGATGGGAAAACTAGTGGAAGATATGAATACTGCAGCCTTGGAAAATGTGGAAAGGAAATAATCGCTACCTGTAAATTGGTTTAACAGCTGCCTGTTATAAATAAATACACGTGATTGAGAACATGGATTGTATGAACGTGAAACTGGAAAGGTAAAACCTGAATGTGCTGAGTTAAAAGAGCTGGAACCCTACGGGGAATTAGGAGTAGAACTTCTGGAAGGTGAATGGAATAGAATTGGGGAAGTGAGCTGGCCCTTGAGTACGGAGTACCAAGGAGAGAGACTGTCCCCGTGTTTAGTGTAGAGTGGAGCCAGCCGCCCCAGGGACCCGGGGTTAGGTCTGGCCACTTTGTACCGACTTGCTGGCCCTCGTGTACGTAGTACTGAGGAGAGCTACTAGTGTAGGGAGGTACTAGCTACCCCACGGGCCCCGGGGTTCTGCTACCTCCTACACCGACTTGTTAGGCCCACTGGGGCAAACTAGGGTAGTCAGGTGAGGGTGCGCGGACTGTGGAGGGGCAAGGCCCCTGTTTGGTTACTGTGGAGGGGTTGGACCACCTGTTACTAAGAAGGCTCTGCCCTGTTACTGAGAGGGCTCTGCCCTGTACTAGTTCCGTCCTGTGCTTTGGGCGCACCCGTTAACGGAAACGACTGACCGCGTGCCAGTGCGGGTTAGCTACCTGTGCGTTTATCGCGCGTGCCGTAGTCACCGTTACGTCTGTCCGTGACCTTGGGGTGGTTGACTGAGAGTAGGATCACCACGGGGGACTCTCCCGGCCAGGAGAGCACCACGTACTACTTCTACTATTCGGAAAAGACTGCAATCAAGATCGTTCCCACGTGAAACATTCGAGATCAAGAGAAGGATCTGAGAAATAAATGAAATCGTGAGACAATTGAAAGACGTAAATAAAGAAAGTAACAGAACATAACAGCTACTGTACACTCTACTGTTTCTTTTGTTTTAGTTGCCACTCTACTCTGTGTTTTTCTGACGTGTTACACTCGTTACCTTTCAGGACCAGGTGTTGAGCTGCCAGGGTCAGCGGCTGCAGAGGACGCTGGGCCGAGTAGGGTCCAGTAGAGTTACCACTATTCTCTTGTACCTCTTTTTGTTCCACTGTTGTGAGCAGTTCTTGTTACCGCTGTACTTTTCTTTACCTGCAGTTCATATTATGTTATGAATGTTTTTCTACTGTTGTGGTGGTATATACTGTAGTGGTTTCTTTCCTTACTACTGTATTTTCTTACTGTTAGTTATATTCACGCTGAATGTGGTTTATTTTACTGCTCTTTTGGTTACTTCCTCGTTGGACGACTAGGTCTTGGGATTAGTCGAGTCGGTCCGGTTTTCGTGTCTCGTAGGGACTCGGGAATCGGGTCGCTACATAAGGTAGGTGTCTTGGGTTCTTTTATAGGGCGTATGTAATGACCCCTTACACTTTTAGCCATTTAAGACGTCTAGAGTTTCAGTCAGACATCTAGACCTGATGAGAACCTCATCATGAGCCATAACTAGCTCATTTTGACCCAATACAAAGGATAAAAGCTCCTACATATCTCAAGGAAAGGCTTAACTCAGAGAATTCTGAGTTTGAGAAGAAAACCAGTCATAAGGGGTAAAAGTGCAATTTTACCAGTATAATCTGCATACAGGGTAATTCAGGGCCCAAACACAGGTCAAAACAGCTTAATAAGAATAAAAGTGGGATGAGATGATCCAGCAAGGGCTACAGTACTTCCAAGGAACCAAATGATAATCTGTAACCCTAAAACAACCCACTTCAATTCACAAGGTTCGAGGCAAAGTAAAAATAGAATAAACCCTGTAAAATTCATAGAAAAATAATCTCTAGGGTTTAGAACCTTCAATTTGGCCTTTAGAACCCATTTTGACCTACATTGAGAACCATGCCCAATTAATAACTTAATTTGGGTTTTTGCGCAAATCGACCGGTCAAACAAGGTTTAATATGAAAATGAAATTCACCATCAGATTCCTTAGGTCTTAATTAGTCATGTATAAAAACTTGAGCCTAAGAAGAAACCCCCTTGACCGACTTCACACTTTGGTCCTCATATATTTACTCTTTGGCCCTCAACTTTTGAACCCTCGCATTTTGGCCCCTAACTCTCCTTCGTTCTTTGCAATCAGGTCCCTCCTGCAAAACCCTGCCAGCACCATGCTCCGGCGACCTTGCGCGGAGAATGGCGCCGCGCAGGGTGAGGTGGGGGACCTGGCAAGTAAACCGGGGGTGCCCTGCGTCGTCAGCCGTCGCAGGGGCACCCCCCTGGTCATTGTAGCCCACCATACCGGCCGTGCGAACGCACGGACGGTATGGGTTCGTGTTCCGACCATTCTCCGGCGAGGGAGACACGTCGTCTCCCTCCGCCTTCCTCCCTGTTTCATCCCTATAAATACCCCCCGCTGCTCCACCGACCAGGGCAGCCTGGATCTGACGGAGAAAATCCCCAACTTTCTTCTCTTCTTCCTCCGGCAGACGCTCACCAGCTCCGGCGGCTTCCTCCCCCTCCACCTCTTCGCTCTGCCGCAATACCAGCAGCAGAGACTTCCTCCCCTGCTCTTCCCGCGCCACGCCGCACCCAGTTGGCGCCTCTCCGGCTCTCTGCTCGCCGCCGCCCCTCTCCCTGAGCATCGTCTTCTCCGGCGACAGTCGATACGACTGTCGCCCTGTTCCTCCCCCTTCGTCCCTGCAAGTAAGCTAGAGCTACTCCCCTTCTCCTCCTCTTTCTTTCCCCGCTTTCAATTTATTCAATTAAGCCCTCTACCGACCCTGACCACCTTCACCCCCTTCGCCTCCGACCACCCTCCGGCGAGCCGTTCCCATCACCTCAGCAACCCACACGGCTCGCCGACCCTCACCGCACCTCCACCTCATCACACTGAGCACCCCCCACCCCTCCACTGCCACTCCACACCTCCGTAACACTCCCCCGAACAAACCCATTCCTCCGGTTGCAGTCCGACCCAGGGCTGCCACTAGACACCTCCTTGCGGCCTGCCGCGCAGCTCCTCACCTTCGCCGTGCCACGGCGAAGGTTCCCCAGTGGTTTGATTAGGCCGCGAGGCCATATTCATGTCCAACAGGTTTTGAGGTCCGACCGCCATTGACGCACCTTAAGGCAGCTTCTCCCGCGCTCCAGGCTTGAGGACGCCAGGTCTCCAGCTGCTGCGGGGTACGCGGCGTCGTGCGAAGGCAGCCAGCCAGCAACTTATGCAGATAGAAGCCGCAGCTGCAGAAGCCAAGCCGCGGTCTCCCAGCAGGCGCACGCGAGGAACGGTCTGCGTTTAGTCCCACATCGGTAAGCCTCACACACGTTCCACTGTTTAAATTGATTTCGTGCACTAGCCTCATTGCCTCAGTACACGGGGTGAGGTCCCCTTACACCCGCCCGGTTACCCGGTCTCGTCCGCGCTCACGCCTCGCGGACCTGACCCGACCCGACTTAGACTGACTGCACTCCTCGCCCACCACACACGCCGGTGGGCCTGGACCCGGGCCTGACCCGTACCCGATTACCCGGTAGCTCTGGGAGAGCTTTCCCAAGAGTGGTTTCAGAGAGAAAGAGAGACGCGGGGGGGGGAGGGTAGAGTAGGTTTTGCCTCTTGACGAAAAACCCTGAAGTGTGCAGGCCAAAGAAGAAGAAGAAGGAGCTGCACTGTAGCAAATGCATAGTTAAGTCGTCTAAGCACCTGGTCAGACGACGGAAAGTCAGCAGCCAGAGCAGGAAAGAAGGCAGGCTGAAGAAGAAGGAAGAGCAACGGCCAAGGCAGGCTGAAGAAGAAGGAAGAGCAACGGCCAAAGCAGAAGAAGAAGAAAGGAAGACTTAGTAGCTGAAGGCAGAAGCTCTGCAGCCATAAAAAAAAAAGGGGGAAAAGAGAAAGGGTCACCACGATTGCAGAAGAAGAAGAAGAGAGGTCAAGGCAGAAAACCAAAGAAGAAGAAGAACAAGGAGCTCTGAAGAAAGAAGAACATCACCAACGCAGGACAGCAGGAAGAAGAAGAAGAGCATCACCATTGCAGAAGAAGAATATCACCTCTGCAGAACAGAGAAAAGAAGGAGATCTAAAGAAAGAGAGAAAGAAGGGCATCCCCCTCTGCAGAACAAAGAGAAAACAACAAATTCTTTCCCTCTCTCTTCCTTTTTGTAAAAGAAACATGTATATCTCTAGAATACGACTTGCTCCCTGAGTTCGACCTCGGGAACTCTTTCATTTTCCAAGTAAAAAATTTATATTTGAAATGTTGGTAATAACCGGCTTTACTACAACGTTATAACAAAACCCTCAAACCCGGTTGTCGCGACGTTCCAAGACCCATTCCCGGATGTCTGAAAGTGGAATTGTTGTACTGCGCTTTGCGCCCTGTGTGCGGGCGATGCGTAGAGACCATTCCCATCTCTCTCCCTTCCTCATTCTCTCCCAAACCCTAAACCCCACCCCTCTTATTTATACCCCTCCTCCCCCTTCTCCTCTCCTCACACCACTAGCCACCACCACCACCAGATCTCCTGTGTGGCATGGTGAGGGCGGACTAGAGAGGCGAGTGGGGGGCGAGCGAGGGAGGAGGACCAAGGTCGGTGGAGCTTCGGTGGAGCTCGAGGAGGAGCCAGTGTGGAGCTGCTCAAGCTCTGTAGTGGCTAGAGAGGCTGCGGCGCGTGGCAAGTGAGCGAAGCAAGCTGCGAGGTGTTTCTGATACTGGGATTTTTCCAGTATCAGATGTCTAGAGAGTCGACTAGACGACCGTGGCGGAAGCTGGACGTCCGGGTCTGAGACCAGACGTCTGAAAGCACTTATATCTCAAGGTACGTTCTTTTTCGCAGTTACAGCCATGCAGGCCTCACCATAGGAGCTGGTTTGGCCTAATTTGGACTTGTGATTTCATACACAGATAAAGGCCCATGGAAAGGCTTGTGGAACTCTTTCCACGCATTTTTGGACGTCTGATCACATCACCAGATGTCCGGAGGTGCGTCCAGACGACTGGAGGTATTGTCCGATGTCTGGAACTGCCTTCAGACGATCGCAGAGAAGGTCTGGACGTCTGAGGATACCGCAGGAACATAAGGTAAGATCTGACACATTTTAAGACATCTGGGATTATTCCCAGACGCCTGATTTTGAATAGTAAGCACATTTTTGACCCGTTTAGGGTCTGATCGGGGTTCGTTTTACGCAAACGAAATACCTGCACTTTCCTCTCCAGTTCCTTTACGTACTAGAGTCTGTTATACACTGTTCTAAACTCTCCTTTCTTGATGTATTCATTGGTATAGGGTTTCAGCCTGCTACGCGTTTGGGGCTTGCAGAGACGTCTGGGTCTGCAGTTCAAGCCCCCATTACTCCCGTGTTTCCTAGCAGAGTGGTTTAATCTTGTATTAATATTTGAATTAGAGTATGCTTGGTTGAATTAGCCAAATGGAACTCTAGGATGTGGAATGAACCCTAGGGTAGACAAATGAATGAACTGTTTGTACTGTATGGTTTACTTGCATGCGTGATTGAGATAAATTACTAGAAATTGCCTGTAATATAATTGTGAGTTGCCTGTTAGAATATGAGCTGCTGTGTTTAATGAACAATTACTTGCGAAGTCACCAGTTGCATGTGTTGATAATTGAATTATGACAACATGAGCTGCCTGTATATGGATGAGAAATGAATTATGAAAGATGAGATCTGGATCGGGATAAATGAGGTGAATATGAGCATGAACCTTATGGGGAATTAGGAGTAGAACTTGAAATTGCACTAGAGGGGGGGTGAATAGTGAAATTATATAGTATTGTAATACAACAAATTTCAATCACACAATATACTCAATTATTTTTAGGTGGAAACCCAAGATGGGTGAAAACCACCACCTAAGCCAATCTCTTGACTTAGGATTTTCGATCACAAGGTGATCAATCCACTAACCACACTACTTAAACGAGGGTAGTGTACCTCAATTACAATTCCCACCTCCGATCCCTAAACGGAGGTTTCTCTCTTCAAGATGAAGAGACGGGGACCCGACAGGCCGGATACCCAAAATACAGAAATTAACAAGTAAAAATAACACCTATAGAGCACCCCAATAATTTAGTTGCTTTCTTATCTACTAAGCATGAAAAGAACTCCCTGATGATTTGCAGAACGGAGCGAGCCGGGAGTATGGATTTGCCCTTTGATCAGAGTATTAGCACAGCACAAGGGCAAGATGGAGCTTAGAGTAGTGAGCAAGAGATTTTTCTAATGGAATTGTATCTCAAGAGGTGTGTGTTGCCAAAGAAGAGTTGTAGTCTATTTATAGGCAAGTTTGGAACCTTCAAGAACACTTGGGAGAGCTCTTCTAGCCGTTGGAGACAAATCCCAAGAGTTTAGGATGAAATCCACACAAAATCAGGGCAATGATGATTCTGACAGCAACATCAGACGTCTAATTATAATATCAGACGTCTTACAGGATGTCTGATTTTTCCTATGGTCGTCTAATATTGCAGGACATCCTTAACGGACTCTATTGGATCAAAAGAAGGACGTCTGATATTATGTCATAAGACGTCTGATTAGTTTACTGGACGTCTAATGAATGGTGCATTCGTTCCTGTTATCATCGGATCCAAACAGGGTTCTAGGTTTATAGGATCAGACGTCGTTACGGACGTCTGAGGACATTACCAGACGTCTGGAACCTAAATACTCTTCCTCGCTGCTTCTGCCAAAAGATTATGTGGCCGTAGACAGATACGCACAGAAAATCATGGCCAACGGTTCACAGGCAGACGTCTGTAAGTGTGTCAAGACGTCTAGAAATTATTTTTGCCGATAAAAAGTCTAACGGTTAGTATGAGGACGTCTGGGTAAAGAATCAGACGTCTGTGAACGGTTATCGACGTCTGAAAGTGAAGTCCTTCGACTGATGTTTATGAGGAGATGAACAAAGGCAGAAATATTTGAAATTAGACGTCTGATACACATGTCAGACGTCTTATGGTGGAAAATCAGACGTCTGGACTTTTTATTGGACGTCTGATAAAAGTATAAGTGTTGGGTTTTTGTTTCTAATTTATCCTAAGTGTAGAGAGCCTAAGTTAGCTATTTATAGGTTATGTTTGGGGGCTCTTTACAATATTTCTAGACTCAAATAAGATGAAAATTACAACCTTTGAAAGTTTACATGAAAAAAGCCTAAGACCTAATACTTATGCTACTCGTCTTCACGCTTTTAATCTCCCGTCTTGGAAAGCTTTTTGAAATCCTGCAAATATGTTATTATAGAGAGAAAACAATATGCTACGCTTTATTTATTATTTCATTTTCTACATTTTGTAAAATCATCAAAATATTATATATGAGTAGTTGAACTAACAATCTCCCCCTTTTTGATGATTTTCAAAATATAGCTGTAGGTTCCTCTTTCCTCCCCCTAAAGGTTGTACTTGATAGCCTTTATCTATTTAAGAGGGTTGTTTTTATATTATTCCTTAATTTCTTACCTACATTCTTCTCCCCCTTTTTGAATATCATCATGAAGGGTTGTTTAAAGGGTGTCAAAATCCAAACTACAAGAGTGATATCTACAAAGTAGAGTGCGTGAATAAAATTGCATGTTTAAAAGATGACAAGGCATTAAGGAAAATTGATTAGGAATAGAAATATTTAAGCATGGACTAGCTATTTGTTCCCAAAAATATTAAGTACAGGGTCAAGGCCTCTTAATACAAACTTAGAATAAAAGACAGAAAAATAGAATCACTAAAACTATTCTTCTTGATTTTGGCGGCGGCGGCGACGAGCGGGTCCTTGTCCTATCTGCAAATTTTGAACATCTGATCTAAGTTCGTCGATGTCGCGGCGCATGCTTCCCATGTAGGTGTACATCTCGCCGGTTCGACGCAGCAGGAGGGAGATGCCGGAGGAGAGGGAATCTGTGGCTGGATCCCATGCTTCATCAAAGCTCGAGCGGGGAGCTTCTATTTGAAGGGGCCGTGGTTCATGGAAGTCTGGAAAGGGTGGAAGGGGCTCTTCTTCCATGGGTTCGTCGGCGGGCTCAAGATGTTCTCTAAGATATGCATCTTGGCGGCTGTGGCCCGGTTGTAAGGCTCAATTTTCTTGTCAACTGCTTGGTCAGTTATGGAAATCCGATGGGATGAAAAGATTTTGGATAGAATAGACCCAAACGGAAGTGATGCCGCATGGTCCTCATTCATGACGCGAACAATGAGGCGGCAATAATTGAAAGGAATATGACGAACGGCCGCAAAAAGGAGAGCCTTGTGTTGGCGTGAGATGTAATCAAAACCTCCTGATTTGTTTAGGAGGTCCCACCCAAAAATGCGAGAGAGTAGACGTGGAAGGGGTTTGAGATTTTTGCACGGTAGAGTGCCAGGGTTTTCAACATATTTTTCCGGGAGAACTAACTCTTGATTGATGATTTCTGGGTCGTATTGCCTCAGAATGCCATTGAAATCATTTCCCTCATTGGGGATGGCTAGAAGGTCAGAGATAGTTTCGGATGTGATGTGTATTTCACGACCAAATAGGTGGGTATGGAGTTCAAGTTCATCGTTGCTGTAGTCCTCAACGATGTTGGCATAAAAGAGACGGCAAAGATCAGGGAACACACCAAGAGTTCCAATGCCGGAGTGGAATTGACGTTCAAAATATTGGAAAAGATGGAGAGTTTGGAAGTGTTCCCGAAGGTTCAAATGGGCAAAATCATTCCAAACAATAAAACGAGGGCATTTAACTTTGGCATTCGCGAAACGACGAAATCGCTGCTTAGCGATGTCACCCCGCAATTGATCTGCCAAATAAGTGGAAGAGGAACTGGAAGATCCCTCAACTTGCTTCCTACGGGGAGGCATATTTGGTGGAATGGGTGGTTAGGTTTAGGAAAAAAATGAGTGGTGCGTTGAGGATAGAATACCTGCAAAAAAAAAGAAACAACCATTCAACCAAACAACATTCACCCAAAACATAGTTTCAAACATTGCAATCATCATGAAAAAATATGTGGCAGTATGCCTTGAGGCAATACAACCTGATATGTAGTTGTGGCAATATACCTTTGGATGCAAGCCACTAAAATGCCGGCTTGATCCTCATGAGGTAATACCCTTGCCATGGAAGATGCAGCTAGGGCTAACAGGGTTTTCTTGACCGAGGGTTAGGGTTCTAAGGCTGATAATGATGTGAAATGCACATGTAGGTCAAGTGAATCAAGAAGGAGAACTAGATGCTACAGGATGCTGCAAGGTCGTGGGTAAAAGATCATGGAGGCGCCCTAGGAGTGGAGAGGATATACCCACGGGAGGAGGGAAGCCTCCAAATGCGCGGTCGAGAGGCAGGGAGGATGCGCGCAAAGGAGCAGCAATTCCGTCAGTCGTCGAAGAGGCGCGACGGTCGTCTGGCTGCGAGCAGAACTTCGCCAACTGCTGCTGTGGGCCGTCGGGTGTGAGGGAGAGCGGCGCGCAGATCTTGTGTGGGGTAGGGATTTTGGACGGGAGAGTGGGACCTTTGCGAAGGGGATCTTATATCCCAAGGTCACGGAGCAACTCTCCCCCTGAAGTTGGGGAGATTTGCATTTCAAACCGTCCAGAGAAAAGCCGCGATGCGCAGATTTTTCCCCGATCAGACGTCTGTCAACGATGTCAGACGTCGGGATTTGCCAGAGGGATTTTAGCCCATTTCAGGGCGACGTCTGTTTTATTCATCAGACGAATAATCAGACGACTAATTCTAATATAGACGTCTGATTTCTGCAGGAATCCTCCTCAGCAAAAAGATTTATTCTCCAGGTTGTCGTCTGATTTCTTACTCAGACGACAATAAAGACGTCTAAATTTAATATTAGACGTCCGATTTCTGCAGACAGACCTTCCTGGATTTTCGTTTAAAGTTACAGGGTCGTCCGCTTTTCCTGTCAGACGATCCCTACGACGTCTAACCACATATTCAGACGTCCGACAGGCAGTACATATACTGTCTCCGAGATAGACGTCTGTCAACACATTTGGACGACATTTCAGACGTCTGTGTGGTGTACCAGACGTCTGATATGACTGTTTTGTTATATAAAATCGTCGTCTGTCCCAGATGTTTAGACGACGAATTTTAATGTATAAGACGTCTGATTATTTAATCAGACGTCTGAGATTGGACAGAGTGTGCATTTGGATGTTTGAATGAAGGCTTAGTGAAATCAAGGTTCAATCTATGCTCATGACAAAAGAGGGTCCATTAAATCACTAAATTCTTTAAATATCACTTAGCTTACATATGCCTAGTTTCCTACGTATATAATTAAAGCGATCATAATTCAAAGGTTTAGTGAAAATATCAGCTAATTGCAGTTCAGTACAAATAAATTCAACTTCGATTTCTCCCTTAAGTACATTGTCTCTTAGGAAGTGATGTCGAACATCAATATGTTTTGTGCGAGAGTGATGTACGGGATTTTTCGAGAGGTTGATAGCACTAGTATTGTCACATAATATTTTTATGTTATTAAATATCAAGTTAAAATCCTTCAAAGTATTTTTCATCCAAAGCACTTGGGAACATGCTAGTGCAGCGGCTATGTATTCAGCTTCTGTAGTTGATAAAGCTACACTAGATTGTTTCTTTGAGAACCAAGAGACTAGTGATTCGCCTAAGAATTGGCACGTCCCACTAGTACTCTTCCTATCAGTGCGGCTACCTGCGTAGTCCGCATCGCTATATGTAACTAAGTTGAATTGTGGACTCCTAGGGTAGAATAAGCCATAATCAGATGTGTCAACTAAATATCTAAATATTCGTTTTACAGCATTTAGGTGTGATTGTTTAGGATTTGATTGAAACCTAGCGCATAAGCAGGTACTAAACAAAATATCAGGTCTACTGGAAGTTAAATACAGTAAAGATCCAATCATGCTACGATAGAGCTTTTGATCTATGGGCGTACCTGATTCGTCCAAGTCTAAGGAAGTTGTGACACTCATAGGAGTGTTCTTCCCTTTACTTTTGTTCATATCAAATCTCTTCAACATCTCCTTTGTGTATTTAGATTGACACACAAAGGTTCCAATTTCGAGCTGAGTGATTTGCAAGCCCAAGAAAAACTTGAGTTCACCCATCAAACTCATTTCGAATTCTTCCTGCATAATTTCTGAAAACTTTCTACACATAGATTCATTAGTAGCACCAAATATAATATCATCTACATATATTTGAACTAATAAAATGTCTTTTCCTTTTCTTTTAATGAATAATGTGGAATCAGCTTCCCCTATAGAGAATTTTGCATTTAACAAGTAGTCTTTGAGCCTTTCATACCAAGCTCTAGGAGCTTGCTTTAGACCATATAGTGCCTTGTTTAATTTGTAGACAAAATGAGGCTTATCATGAGACTCAAAACCAGGAGGTTGTTTTACAAAAACTTCCTCCTTAATGAATCCGTTAAGAAACGCGCTCTTAACGTCCATTTGAAAGAGTTTAAAGCCAAGAAAGGCGGCATAAGCAAGAAGCATGCGAATTGATTCGAGTCGATCTACGGGAGCGTAGGTCTCATCAAAATCAATTCCTTCTTCTTGGTTGTACCCTTGTGCTACCAACCGAGCCTTATTTCGAATAACTATACCGGATTCATTCAACTTGTTCCGGAATATCCATTTGGTACCTATTACCATTTGCCCTTCAGGCTTAGGTACTAGATCCCAAACTTCATTCCTTTGGAATTGGTTGAGTTCCTCCTGCATGGCCATCATCCAAGTTTCTTCGGAGCATGCTTCCTCGACACTCTTCGGTTCAACTTGAGATACAAAGGCGGAGAGACCAAAGGTGCAACTAAAACGAGATCGGGTTTTAACGCCATCAGAAACACTTCCAATGACTTGACTTTCGGGATGATCCCTTTGATATATCCAATCTTTTGGAAGATTATGGATATTGGAGTTTGGAATGTTAGACACATCAATAGTAGAATCATCTTCATCATCCATATTGACTCGGTCAATGGAGGAATGAGGAGATTCATCGAAGGAGACATGAAGGGTTTCCTCCACTATTAATGTGGTCTTGTTAAAAACCCGATATGCCTTACTACGTGAGGAGTAACCAATAAAGATGGCTTCTTCACCTTTGGCATCAAATTTATCTAAATTAGAGCGGGTATTCAAGACAAAACATCGACATCCAAAAACTTTAAAATAACTAATTTTGGGTATTTTCCCATAGTATAGTTCAAAACAAGTTTTTCGCAATCCGGATCGAATTAAGGTGCGATTTAACACGTAACAAGCCGTGTTAACCGCCTCAGCCCAAAAGTACTTCGGTAACTGAAACGGATCGTGGGCAACCTGGTTTTATTGTTATAGCGTTGTAGTATAGCCAGTTATTGCCAACATTTCAAATATAATTTTTTTTACTCGGAAAATAAAAGAGTTCCCGAGGTCGAACTCAGGGAGCAAGTTGTATTCTAGAGATATACATGTTTCTTTTACAAAAATAAAGAAAGAGAGAGGGAAAGAATTTGTTGTCTTCTTTTCTCTTTGTTTTCTCCTCGTCTCAGATCTTCTTCTTCTTTGTCTGCAGAGGTGATGTCTTTCTTCTGCAATGGTGATGCTCTTCTTCTTCTTCCAGCTGTTCCTGCTCTTCCTTTTTCTTCTGTCTTTCTTCAGATCTTCTTCTTTCTTCTTTGTTTTTCTTCTTTCAGTTCTTCCCTTGTTCTTTTGTGTTCTCCTCTGCCTCGCCTTCTTCTGTTGTTCTTCAGATCTCCTTTCTTCTTTTCTTTTTCAGTCAGGACGTCGCCCCTCCTTCTTTCTTCTTTTCCCTTCAGGACGTCGTCTGATTTCCAAATCAGACGACTTAAACTACCTGTTGCTACAGTGTCTCCCTCAGCTTCCTTCTTCTTCCGCGGTTCTTCTTCTTCACCTGTGCCTGCACACTTCAGAGCTTACGTCAGAGAACAAAACCTACTCTACCCTCTCCCCCCGCGTCTCTCTCTCTCTCTGAAACCACTCTTGGGAAAGCTCTCCCAGAGCTGCCGGGTAATCGGGTTCGGGTCACGCCCGGGTCCAGGCCCACCGGCGTGCGTGGTGGGCGAGGAGTGCAGGTCAGTCTAAGTCGGGTCGGGTCAGGTCCGCGGGGCGTGAGCGCGGACGAGACCGGGTAACCGGGCGGGTGAAGGGGACCTCACCCCGTGTGCTGAGGCAGTAAGGCTAGTGCACAAAATCAATTTAAACAGTGGAAAGGTTGTGAGGCTTACCGATGTGGGACTAAACGCAGACCTCTCCTCGCGTGCGCCTGCTGGGAGACCGCGGCCTAGCTTCTGCAGCTGCGGCTTCGATTTGCGTAGGTTGCTGGCTGGCTGCCTTCGCAAG
Organism: Thalassia testudinum; assembly: GCA_037157565.1. Classification (NCBI taxonomy): domain Eukaryota; kingdom Viridiplantae; phylum Streptophyta; class Magnoliopsida; order Alismatales; family Hydrocharitaceae; genus Thalassia; species Thalassia testudinum. The sequence goes on from JAZHRO010000036.1 coordinate 194,476,260, forward strand.
ACTCCCCGTAATCCGCAGCAGCTGGAGACCTGGAGTCCTCAAGCCTGGAGCGCGGGAGAAGCTGCTTCAATGTGCGTTAATGGCGGTCGAACCTCAAAACCTGTCGGACACGAATATGGCCTCTCGGCCTGATCAAACCACTGGGGAACCTTCGCCGTGGCACGGCGAAGGTGAGGAGCTGCGCGGCAAGCCGCAAGGTGGTGTCTGGCGGCAGCCCTAGGTTGGACTGCAACCGGAGGAATGGGTTTGTTCGGGGGAGCGTTACGGAGGTGTGGAGTGGCAGTGGAGGGGTGGGGGGTGCTCAGTGTGATGAGGCGGAGGTTCGGTGAGGGTCGGCGAGGTGTGTGAGGCTGTGGAGCGATGGGAACATCTCGCCGGAGGGTGGCCGGAGACGAAGGGGGTGACGATGGTCAGGGTCGGTCGAGGGCTTAATTGAACAAATTGAAACCGGGGAAAGAAAGAGGAGAAGAAGGGAAGTAGTTCTAACTTACTTGCAGGGACGAAGGGGGAGCAGTAGGGCGACAGTCGTATCGACTGTCGCCGGAGAAGAAGATGCTCAGGGAAAGGGGCGGCGGCGAGCAGAGAGCCGGAGAGGCGCCAGCTGGGTGCGGCGTGGCGCGGGAAGAGCAGGGGAGGAAGTCTCTGCTGCTGGTATTGCGGCAGAGCGAAGAGGAGGAGGGGGAGGAGCCGCCGGAGCTGGTGAGCGTCTGCCGGAGAGAGAAGAGAGGAAAGTTGGGGGTTTTCTCCGTCAGATCCGAGCTGCCCCGGCCTGTGGAGCAACGGGGGGTATTTATAGGGATCAAAACAGGGAGGGAGGCGGAGGGAGACGACGTGTCTCCCTCGCCGGAGGATGGCCGGAGACGAAAGCCCATACCGTCCATGCGTTCGAACGGCTGGTATGGTGGGCTACAGCGACCAGGGGGGTGTCCCTGCGACGGCTGACAACGCAGGGCACCCCTGGTTTACTTGCCAGGCTTTCCCCCTCACCCTGCGCGGCGCCATGCTCCGCGCAAGGTCGCCGGAGCATGGTGCTGGCCGGTTTTGCAGGGGGGACCTGAATGCAAAGAACGAAGGAGAGTTAGGGGCCAAAATGCGACAGTTCAAAAGTTGAGGGCCAAAAAGTAAATATATGAGGACCAAAGTGTAAAGTCGGTCAAGGAGGTTTCTTCTTAGGCTCAAGTTTTTATACATGATTAATTAGGACCTAAGGAATCTGATGGTGAATTTTATTTCTATATTAAACCTTGTTTGACCGGTCAATTTATGCGAAAACCCAGATTAAGTTATTAATTGGGCATGGTTCTCAATGTAGGTCAACATGGGTTCTGAAGGCCAAATTGAAGGTTCTAAACCCTAGAGATTATTTTTCTATGAATTTTAGAGGGTTTATTCTATTTTTACTTTACCTCGAACCTCGTGAATTGAAGTGGGTTGTTTTAGGGTTACAGATTATCATTTAGTTCCTTGGAATTGCTGTAGCCCTTGCTAGATCATCTCATCCCACTTTTATTCTTATTAAGTTGCTTTGACCTATGTTTGGACCCTGAATTACCCTGTATGCAGATTATACTGGTAAAATTGCATTTTTACCCCTTATGACTTGTTTTCTCCTTAAACTCAGAATTCTCTGAGTTAAGCCTTTCCTTGAGTTATGTAGGAGCTTTTATCCTTTGTATTCGGTCAAAATGAGCTAGTTATGGCTCATGATGAGGTTCTCATCAGTAACCCCGAGTCTATGAGCAATGTTCGAGCACACTCTTGAAGAGTACGGTTCTTTCTCTCAACCACCCCATTTTGTTGAGGTGTTCGAGGAAAAGAGAACTCATGAGCAATACCATGCTCTTGACAAAAATCATCAAACAAGGAATTTTCAAACTCGCCCCCATGATCACTACGGATACGAGTGATTTGGTAGCCTTTTTCAGTTTGAATTTTCCTACAAAAAATAGAAAAGATGGAAAACACTCCTTCTTTAGATCTCAAGGAGACCCATGAAAACCTCGAAAAATCATCTACAATTACAAGGCAATATTTGCATCCACTGAGGCTCTCATATTTTGTTGGTCCAAACAGATCTAGGTGAAGTAGTTCTAAAGGTCTTGATGTGGATATAACTTCTTTGCTTTTAAATCTAGATTTTATAATCTTACCTAATTTACATGAATCACAAATAAGCTCATTTAAAAATTTTCTTTTAGGAAGACCTCGGACTAGTTCATGTTTAGCTAATTTTTGAACCAGCTTCATATGAACATGTCCTTGTCTTTTATGCCATATACTTAACTCATCATTTGCTATAAGACATTCATAAGTGCCATTTTTATCAAATTCTACGACATAAATGTCTTTAAATCTAGTTCCCTTAAGAAGGGTTTCATTGGTTAATGCATGCATAATTTCAAACATTTTAGAAGTCAACACTACTTTAAAACCCTTATCACATATTTGACTTACACTTAAAAGATTATGTTTTAGTCCTTTAACTAGAGAAACATTTGAGATGGGAGAGAGAGGGTTACCTATTTTACCAAGGCCAATAATATGGCCCTTGTGGTTGTTGCCAAATGTAACTGTTCCTCCATCCGTAGGTTGGAGGTCCAAAAATAGGCGCTTGTCTCCTGTCATATGTTTGGAGCATCCGGAGTCCATCACCCATCGGCCTCCTTGGTGGTGGTGGTCTCCTTGTCTTCCTCCTTGTAGACCTTCTTCCTCCTACAAAAGATCTTCGATGGTGACTTGGTGTTTCTATAGGTCTTTCTAATTTGAGTCGTCCATCCTTCATTTTGTATACCCAATTTTTGACATTATGATGTCCTTTCATCCCTACAAAACAAAGTGAGAGTTGTCTTTTCGGTATCCATTGTAAAGTGGATCCGTATTTGTTAGTGTTCTCCTTTAGAGGAGGGTCCTTTTTCGGCTCACTTTGACTAGGCTCATAAAAGCCTAATCCAAATTTACTTGAGGAAGGTTTTTGATGGGCAATGAGTTTGTCCAAGTTATCTTTCCCCTTTGTAAATTTGGCTAGGTCCTCAAGAAGTTGGTTTGACTTTTCTTTGAGATGATTTATCTCTATTTTCATTATATCTAGTTTATCTTCTAATGCCCTAATCTCTACTCTAAGTAAGCCATTTTCATCCTTTTTAAAAGAGTTTGATTTTTCAAGCACATGGATTTTGTCGAGTAATTCTTCTCTATCTAAAAATTTTTGTTCACTCATTGCTGTATACAAATCATTTGTTAATGACTCTTTCTCAATCATTAGATTTCTTATTTGCATATTTAAAGCAGTGGTTTCTTTTGTAAGAATTAGATTCTTTTCTTCAAGATCATTGATTAATCTCTTATTTTCTAACTTTTCTTCTTTTAAAGCCTTGCTTTGGGTTTTAGTTTTCTTAAGATCTATATATAATGAATCAAAGGCATCTTGTAATTCATCCAAAGAGTAGGGGTTTACCTCAGGTTCCTCAGATTCAGACTCGGAACCATCATTTGTTGCCATTAGTCCCAAGCATGCCGTTTCTTCATTTGTTTTCTCCTCCTCTTCTTCTTCGGAGGTGGAGTCATCCCACGTTGCTTGAAACGCCTTCTTCTTGAATCCTTTCGGTTTGGAGATCTTCTTGTAGTCAGAAGGCTTCTTGGGTTTCTTCTCATCATCCCTTTTGAGTAAGGGACAATCTTTCCTTATGTGACCTCTCTTTTTGCAATTATAGCAAATTAGAGGATCTTCTTCTCTTTTCCTTCCCTTGATCTCTCTTCTATTTCTGAGAAACTTTTTAAACTTTTTAGCTAATAAAATAAATTCTTCGTCATCGGTACTTACCTCATCATCCGAAGTTGCTTTGAAGGCTAAGGTCTTCTTCTTTGGCTCCGATGAGATTGATTTCTTCTTTTGCTCCATTTTTGATTAGTAAGCCATGAGATTCCCAAGTAGATTTTCCATGTCTAGATCCTCTACTTGGTTGGCTTCTTCTATTGCCGTTACCTTTTGCTCCCACTCAGGTCCAAGGGAGCGAAGGAGCTTCCCTTGAAGCTCCCCCTTTATAAATGTCTTTCCTAAAGACTTGAGGTTATTCACGATTAACGTGAATCGGGTGTACATGTCCCCAAGTCTTTCATTCTCCTTCATAGAGAAAGCTTCGAATTCCTGCGATAACAAGTTTATCTTTGAGGATTTAACTTTAGATGTACCTTCGTGAGTAACCTCCAAGGTTCTCCAGATCTCGTGGGCGGTTTCGCATTGGCTGATGCGGTTGAATTCCTCCGAGCTGAGAGCGCAGTAGAGTGAGTTCATTGCCTTGGCATTCAGTCCAAGGTGATGGATTTGCTCCACTGTGTAACCAGTTTCTGGTTTCCCGGGAATGACGTATGCGGATTCGCATTTCTCCCAAATGGAGAAATCGTTGGCTTGAAGCCACATCTTCATTCTCAGCTTCCAGTAAGTGTAGTTGGTTCCTTCGAAGAGTGGTGGTCGAGTGGTGGATTGCCCCTCCAATCTGCTTGTGGAAATGGCCTTCCCCTCCATGTGATCTTTCCGTGGATGTTACTCCTGTAGGCGGAAAACCTGCTCTGATACCAAATGAAATTGCACTAGAGGGGGGGTGAATAGTGAAATTATATAGTATTGTAATACAACAAATTTCAATCACACAATATACTCAATTATTTTTAGGTGGAAACCCAAGATGGGTGAAAACCACCACCTAAGCCAATCTCTTGACTTAGGATTTTCGATCACAAGGTGATCAATCCACTAACCACACTACTTAAACGAGGGTAGTGTACCTCAATTACAATTCCCACCTCCGATCCCTAAACGGAGGTTTCTCTCTTCAAGATGAAGAGACGGGGACCCGACAGGCCGGATACCCAAAATACAGAAATTAACAAGTAAAAATAACACCTATAGAGCACCCCAATAATTTAGTTGCTTTCTTATCTACTAAGCATGAAAAGAACTCCCTGATGATTTGCAGAACGGAGCGAGCCGGGAGTATGGATTTGCCCTTTGATCAGAGTATTAGCACAGCACAAGGGCAAGATGGAGCTTAGAGTAGTGAGCAAAAGATTTTTCTAATGGAATTGTATCTCAAGAGGTGTGTGTTGCCAAAGAAGAGTTGTAGTCTATTTATAGGCAAGTTTGGAACCTTCAAGAACACTTGGGAGAGCTCTTCTAGCCGTTGGAGATAAATCCCAAGAGTTTAGGACGAAATCCACACAAAATCAGGGCAATGATGATTCTGACAGCAACATCAGACGTCTAATTATAATATCAGACGTCTTACAGGACGTCTGATTTTTCCTATGGTCGTCTAATATTGCAGGACATCCTTAACGGACTCTATTGGATCGAAAGAAGGACGTCTGATATTATGTCATAAGACGTCTGATTAGTTTACTGGACGTCTAATGAATGGTGCATTCGTTCTTGTTATCATCGGATCCAAACAGGGTTCTAGGTTTATAGGATCAGACGTCGTTACGGACGTCTGAGGACATTACCAGACGTCTGGAACCTAAATACTCTTCCTCGCTGCTTTTGCCAAAAGATTATGTGGCCGTAGACAGATACGCACAAAAAATCATGGCCAACGGTTCACAGGCAGACGTCTGTAAGTGTGTCAAGACGTCTAGAAATTGTTTTTGCCGATAAAAAGTCTAACGGTTAGTATGAGGACGTCTGGGTAAAGAATCAAACGTCTGTGAACGGTTATCGACGTCTGAAAGTGAAGTCCTTCGACTGATGTTTATGAGGAGATGAACAAAGGCAGAAATATTTGAAATTAGACGTCTGATACACATGTCAGACGTCTTATGGTGGAAAATCAGACGTCTGGACTTTTTACTGGACGTCTGATAAAAGTATAAGTGTTGGGTTTTTGTTTCTAATTTATCCTAAGTGTAGAGAGCCTAAGTTAGCTATTTATAGGTTATGTTTGGGGGCTCTTTACAATATTTCTAGACTCAAATAAGATGAAAATTACAACCTTTGAAAGTTTACATGAAAAAAGCCTAAGACCTAATACTTATGCTACTCGTCTTCACGCTTTTAATCTCCCGTCTTGGAAAGCTTTTTGAAATCCTGCAAATATGTTATTATAGAGAGAAAACAATATGCTACGCTTTATTTATTATTTCATTTTCTACATTTTGTAAAATCATCAAAATATTATATATGAGTAATTGAACTAACAGAACTATTGTGGATAGGTGGAAACCTGGAATGTAGACGGGAAGTGTGCTGGCCCTTGAGTACGTGGTACCAAGGAGAGCAACTGTCCCCTTTAGTGTAGAGCAGAGTTAGCCTCCCTTGGGTTGAGACTTAGGGTTAGGATTGGCCACTCTACACCGACTCCTGTTAGCCATCGCATACGTGGAACCGAGGCGAGCTACTAGTGTTGGGAGGGAGCTAGCCACCCCACAGGACCCGGGGTTCAGCTAACCAACCTACACCGACTTGTTAGGCCCTCTGGGCAAATGGGGTAGTCAGACGAGGGTACGCGGACCGTGGAGGGACAAGACCCCTATTTGGTTCTGAGGGGCGAGACCCCTGTTTTGAGATGGCAAGGCCCTATACTGTTCCGTGCTATACTTTGGGTATACCCGCTAGCGGAAATGATTGACCGCGTGTTAGTGCGGGGTAGCTACCTGTACGCTTATCACAAGTGCCATAGTCACCACTACGTCTTGACAGTGACCTCGGGGAGGTTAACTGGGTGTAGGACTACCACGGGGGACTCTCCCGACCAGGAGAGCACCACGTGTACCTTCTACTCTACGGAAAAGACTACAATCAAGATTGTTCCCACGAGGAACTTGCAAGATCAAGAAATATCTGGATACTTTGAGAAATGAGTGAAAGTGAAACATACAAAACATATCAATGGAAATGAGAATTAAACCTGTTGTTTTTACTGTTTTGTACTTATATAGTATAGATACCACTTTACTCAGCGTTCGCTGACTCCGTCTTTTCATAACACTGTTCAAGACCAGGAGTTGAGTAGCCCGAGTTTTCGGCTGAGGAGGGTGCTAGGCCCAGTCGAGTTCAGCTGTAGTTTTCTTCAGCACTTCCTTTTCTTTTCTCTACTATTGTAGTAAGTAATGAACTTTTAGTTACTGTTCTGCTACTACTGTTTACTTTCCACTTTCCGTTGTTGTTATGGTGGTATGTACTGAGACAACTGTTCTTTTTCCTTTACTGCTTTGTACGTTTCTTCTGCTTAGTTATATTGCATGTGTGAATATGGCTTACTTTCTTACTTTTGGTTATTTCTTGTTGGACGACTAGGTCTTGGGATTACTCAAAGTGAGCCGGTCTCGAGTCCTGTAGGGATCCGGGAACCGGGTCATAACAGCTTAGAACGGAGTTCCAAGCTTGGAAACAAGCTGGCGAACTTCAACCTTCATGCGCAAGCTTGCAACATGTGCATTCAAACCATTCGCATGATTATTCTATAGGGTTTTAGGGTTCATGAATGGTCTCATGTGGAAAGGAATTCCTCAAGTAATATCCCTTTTAAATTTGTGAGTGATGGATTGAGAATCTAGCGAAGAATCCTTACTTGAATCTCAACGATGAAGGTCTGAGTTTCCAAAAATGGTGCAAGGACCAAACTGTGAAGAAGATGAAAAGCCTAGGGGACTATTTGTAAAGATTTCAAAGAGTTAAGGGCCATTGTGTGATAAAAAGAGTTTGTCTGGACTAAAATGCAAACTAGGTCAAGGTAATCTCTGATTGAACCCAAATTTTGGTACAAATCTAGTTTGGACTCAAAGAATATGATGGTGAAGTTGAATTTTTGTTTTGATCGAGTTTTACTAGGTAATTTATGCAAAAATCAAAATTAGGGTAACTGTCTGTCTGAGAGTCTGTTTTAGGTCAAAATGGGTTCCAATGGTCAAACCAAAGGTACCAAATCTTAAGAAATATTTTTATATGATTTTTACAAGGTTTAGGTGAATTTTATCCTGACCAAAACTTCAATTGTTTAAGCAAGTCTGTTTTAGGATTTCAGATGTCCATTTATTCCCAAAATGCGTGAAAACTTGTTTCTGTTTGCATGAACCCACTTATTAGACATTTATGACCATTTAACCTTTAATTAGCCCCTGATAAACCCCATGATTGTTCTGCAATTAGGATATTCTATTAAAACTGTAGTTTTACCCCTGTTTTAGTGTTTATCTCCTAAAAAGGGTGTGCAATGAATTACTATTTTTTGGCGGTTACGTAGGAGCATTTATCAATGGTTTATGACTAAATAAAAATAGATATGTCTGGTGATAACGTTATCATCAAAAACGAAGGAAACAAATCTCCACTCCCAAAGAAAATCCTTGAAATCTTAATATGATTGCCATCTCACACTATAGATAGTGTAAGATGAAAATTCAATTCAAGATTTCAAAACATGAAAGCGTAATCTCCCATTCATTGCAAACCATTTAGGAAAGATCTTCACATGTTCAAATCAAAATCAATGCTCATAGAACACAAGAATCCCTAATTTAATGTTCCTCTCTTGCCATAGAAAGAATGAAGAGATGATGATAATGTCATCATCAACCATATCTAGCTTTATTTAGTCATATTACATCATTAAATGCTCCTACAAAATCGCCAGAGAACCTTGATTCACTGCAAATCCATTCTGAGAGAATAACAAGAAAACAAGGGTAAAACTACAGTTTTAACAGCATATCGCAATTTCAGAATAACCGTAGGTTTATATAGGGATTAATTAAAGGAAAAATGGTCATAAATGTCTAACAAGTGGGTCCGTGTAGACAGAAATGGGTTTTCACGTATTATGAGAATTAAATGACATCTGAAACCCTAAAAACAGACCCACTTAATCCACAGAGGTTCTGGTCAGGATAAAATTCACATAAAACCTCTAAAAATCATAGAAAAATATTCTCTAGGGTTTGGTACCTTCAATTCGACCATCAGAACCTATCTTGACCCAAAATAGAGTTTTAGACAAACAGTTACACTAATTTAGGCTTTTGCACAAATTACCCAATCAAACTTGGTAAAAACCTAAATCTAACTTTACTATTGGATTCCTTGGGTCAAATTAGGTTGTGCCAAAGTTTGGACCCAATCTGAAATCATCTTGACTTAGTTTGCAATTTGGTCATGTTTGACTCTTTTCTCTTACACACATGTCCCTAACTTTCGAATTCTTTACAAATACTCCCTATATTTATCGTCTTCTTCACCAACTGGTCCCCACCGCCTGCAAATCCTAAACCTACTCCGCTGGCGACCTTTGGTTGAAGAAATCTCCCTGATTGATTGACGAAACTCTCCCAAAATAGAAAGGGAAATTCCTGTGGAAGTTACCTTCCATTTGAGCCATGTACGAGGCACTGAATCCTACTCCAAAGCTCATGCGAACCTTTTGAAGGTTTGGGTCTCCTCCTTGTGCATAAGCACGAAGCTTCCAAGCTTGGAAGGCTTCCTTGAGCCCAATAAATAGACCCACGTTGCATGGTTGAGTTCCTTATCTAGGTTTTGGGCCAAAAACCTCTTCAAATCCCTATCTTCAGCCTCCTCCGACCTAAGCTCCGGCAGCCTTCTCGACCTCCTTCCTCCGCACCTCCAACGGCCAAATTGGAAGCGCAGTGACCTTTCCCATCTTCCTCCTCGCCTCGTCGGTCACAGCAGGCGTCGTCTTCCCCTCTCTTCGCCGTCATCCCCCTCACAGAGGGTTCGTCTTCCGCACGTCTGGCAACCACACCGGTGTGGGAATCTCCCTTATTTCGTCCCTAATTTAGGTCCACTCTCTCTGTCTCTCTTTCTCTCTAGGTTCTATCTATCTTTATTTTCCCTACATTTCAACCGTCGTTCGTGCCGTTTGCCCTCTGTTAGGACCTGTGCTGTTTGAGCCTTTTAAAATGACTGGACTGTGGGTCAGACGGCTGGTCAGGCGTCTGGACACCTTCCCAGACGTCTAGAAATCAAAAATTTTGAGTACGAGCTCACGTCTGCGTGCTGGTTGCGCGTAGACAGTACTCTCGCTTTTCCTCCCCCACGTCTCTCTCTCCCCGCCTCCAGTAAACCCTAAACCCCCGACCTTATAAAACCCCTTCCCCTCTCTCGCTCTCCTCACACCAGCCACCTTCCCCTCTTCTTCTCCACTCCAGCGAGAGAGAGCGCGAGCAACAGCGCGAGAGCGGCGACGAGGAGGAGCGGCGTGAGGAGAGGAGGAGGAGAGTGAGCTTGCGAGCTCGCGTGGGAGGTCATTGGTGAGTGACGTGTCATTGTGCGTGTGTGTTAAGGAGTGTCGTTATAGTCGCACTTGCAACGTCGATTTTAAAATAATTAAACGGAGGTATGTTCGAGTGTCGGTCTCAGGGAGGCGTGAAAATCGGATTTTTACTTTACCACTTATTGTCATGGAAAGTGCGGAGTTTTGCTTGCGAAAGGTGCGATTTTGAAAAATGAGAGAGAGAGATAGAGAGAGAGAGAAGGTTTAGGGTTAGAAAGTTCTTTGTTTTGATCATGCAACTTGAATAGAAATTAAAATGGCAACTGAACGAGAAAATAACTTCATTAAACAAGCACTAGTAGTTCATGACTTACAACATTAAATACATGCTTCAACAAAAATAATAAAAAGTTTAAAAGAGAGAGAGGGAGAGAGAGAAAGAGACTGTGTGTGGAGAGCGACGAGGCAGCCACGGCAGTGGAGGAGGCTCCGTCGGTGGCTCGTTGACTCCAGCGATTACGAGAGTGCCTAAGGCTAGCTAAGAGAGGGGTAGAGTAGTTGCAAGGGGGAGTGAATGCCTTGAATGATGGTTGGAGGGGGTTTAAATAGAGTTAAGTGCTTCCTAAAAGAAGAAGGGGATTTAGCGGCATCCAGAGCGTCGCTAAAATCGCTTCCAAAAGCGTCGGTGAAGCCCTCTCGCCGCCGGTCAGCCGCACGCCTCGTTCCTTCTGCTCGCGCGATCCACGGCCGTTGAACGAGAGCCGTCCTATCGAAGATCGGATGCCTGAGAGCCTTCCTCGCCTGCGCTGGGATCGCGCCTTGGGCGCGCGTGTGCGCGCGCGTCTCCGCCCGGCGTGCGCGCGCGCGTGCGTGGAAGCTCGTGAGCTGCAGTCGCGCTGCATGGCAAGATCCTGGCCACCCGCTGCTGATTGGGCGACCCAACTTCTCCGCGCCCGTCTCCCGTCTTCAATTTCCACCCCGTGCGGCTCGAACGCGCGTCGCGTGGGTTCGGGCGTGCCCGCTAACCGTTGCGCCACGCCCGCGCTTTGTCACGGCGACCGCGGGCGGGTGCGCGGATCTCGGCTAGCTGAAGGCGCGGAGGGCGCGGGGGCAGGGCTGACGTGGCGCAATCTGAGCCGTTGATCTCCAGATCAACGGTCGGAACTTCTTGGGCCCATTGTAGGAGCTCCGTATGTCGGATTTTGCTGATCTTGAGTCCGTTGGATTCCGTTCGACGTTCTGAATCCATCCGTGTGATCCGATTGCTCATCTAAGGCCTCGTTTGACAAATGTTTACACAAATGGCCATTAATACATTTTATAAGCAATCTTGGTGCATGATGCATGCAATGCTCCTATTCTACTTATGTTGTGCCTTTTATTCTAAAGATGGGTCATATTCAACATAATTATCACCCCGTTGTGTAGTGTTATCAGTGAGCGCACGGCCGGAGCGACGTGTGCGCGAGGAGTGCGTCGGGGGATTCCTCCCCGACACTACTACAGCCGGAGCTGTAGGCGAGGGGGCGAGGCGCGGCCACGTGCGGCGCGAGCGCTGTGGAAGATGGTTATGGTTCTGGGTTCTTCCCAGCGTCAGACGTCTGGAGTGACCTCCAAATGGTGGTGCGGACGTCTGGAGGCGGTTTCAGACTTCTGAGGTGAGAGTTTCGCGAAGGTACGTTCCCTTTGCGGATTCGGCCATGAAAGTCGCTCTGCAGGAACACTTTGCATGGCCTTTTTGAGAAGATTTGGTGGATTTCGTGCAGGATTTACTTTGGGAAGGTGCACGACACGCCCTCCTATGCATTTCAGATGTCTAAGGAGCTTACCAGACGACTGGAAGCACTTCCAAACATCCGGAGAGGTGGTCAGACGTCTGAAGCTGGATCCAGTCAGTTCAGAAGAGTTCCATGACGTTTGAGGAATGGCGCAGAGCTTGAGGTATGATACTGGACACTTTTAAGACGTCTGGAAGTTGTTCCAGACGCCTGATTTGAGTCAGAAATCCTATTTTTGACCCGTTTAGGGTCCGTTTTACGCAAATAAGATACCGATGTGTTCCTTGTGAGTTCCTCTACTTGTTAGAAGGTTTTCTATACAGTTCTGAATGTTCCATTATGATTGTTCCTTGCTATAGGACTTCGTTCCGTTGCGGGTTCGGGGCTTGCTGAGGCACGTGAGCCTGCAGTTCAAGCCCATAATACTCCTGGGTTTACTAATAGAGTGGCTTCCCCTAATTTAATTACAAACCTGAATGCATGTGTGGAATGAATGATTAGAACCTAGGATATGGCATGAATCTGAGGACGAGTAATACTGGAAATGTCTGTCTTGGATGAATAAATTGCAGTCTTGAATAAGAAGATAGAAATGATAACAACTGCCTGTAAATGAATAACAGCTTCCTGTGAAATATGAATTACTTGTGCTAGTTAGTTGTTGCATGTAACTTCCCTGTTGTATACACTAAATGACATAATACGAGCTGCATGTATATAATTTGAGTGTGGTAATGTGAATGATGGAAATACGAGCTACCTGTGTATAACCTGAGTATGGAAATGTGAACGATAGCAATCCAAGCTGCATATGTATAACCTGAGAATGGAAATAGAAATGATGAAACATGGTATGGCATGGCATGAGGAATATGAGCATGAACCCAACAGGGAATTAGGAGTAGAGCTCCTAGAAATAAATGGAATGGATCTGGAAATGTGAGTGGGGAAGTGAGCTGGCCCTTGAGTACGGAGTACCAAGGAGAGCAACTTTCTCTTTGTTTAGTGCAGAGCGGAGCTAGCCACCCTTGGGTTTGGATCCGGGGTTAGGATTGGCCACTCTGTACCGGCTTCTTGGCCCTAGCATACACGGTACCGGGGAGAGCTACTAGTGTAGGGAGAGAGTTAGCCACCCCACGGGGCTCGGGGTTCATCTAGCCACCCTACACCGACTTGTTAGGCCCACTGGGCAAACCAGGGTAGTCAGGCGAGGGTGTGTGGACTGTGGAGGGGCGAGAACCCTGTTTGGTTCTTAGGGGCTAACCCCTATTACTGAGAGGGCTAGGCCCTATACTGTTCCGTGCTATACTTGGGCACACCCGTTAGCGGAAACGACTGACTACGTGCTAGTGCGGGGTAGCTACCCGTGCACTTATCGCCCGTGCAGTAGTCACCGTTACGTCTGTCCATAACCTTGGGATGGTTGACTGGGTGTAGGATCACCACAGGGGACTCGCCCAACCAGGAGAGCACCACGTGTGCCTTCTACACTTCGGAAAAGACTGCAATCAAGATCGTTCCCACGAGGAACATTCGAGATCAAGAAAGATATCTGATAAATAAACCAATGGGTGAAAGGAAATAATTTGTGAAATAATGTAATTGAAAAACGACAGCTACCTGTCCACTTTTACTACTTCAGTTAATTGGTTGCCACTCTGCTCAGCATTCGCTGACTTTGTGTACTTATAACCCCTTTTCAGATCCAGGTGTTGAGCAACCCAAGTCTATGGCTACGGAGGGTGCTTGGCCCAGTAGAGCCCAGTAGCTGCAGTTTCTTTTGTTGTACTCCTTGTAGTAGTGAGTTAGACACTTGCACCTTTATATTCTGTACTTTTACATTCTGTACGTTTTGTTCCTATACCTTGTTACTTTCTACTGTTGTGGTGGTGATATGTACTGTAACAGTTTTTACTGCTGTACCTTTTTACAGTCAGTTGATTAGCATAGTGAATGTGGTTTACTTTCATGCTTTTTTGTTACTTTCTCGTTGGACGACTGGGTCTTGGGATTAGTCGAGTCGAGTCGGTCTCTAGTCCTGTAGGGATTCGGGAACCATGTCGTAACAGGAAGGTATCAGAGCAAGGCTGTCCCTAGAAGTGAGACAACTAGCTTGAGAATAACCATTTCATAAGCTTGTAACTAGAGCAACCACCACAACGTACCTTTTGACATCTGTTCTGAGGTTCTTTTGCTGAATGTCCATTGTAATTGATGTCTTCTTGTTTTGTTGTTCGTGTCTCCTTGCAGGAGATGCATCGACGTGGAGTCTTCGAGGTGGGCCGTGGACGCTGTCGTGGACGAGGTCGGAGGGGCGGAGGTGTTGAGCCCAACGTTTCAGTGGACCAGCCACTTCTTCCGGGCTTTCAGGTCCAGGACCTCGCCCAACTGATACGGGAGATTGTACGAGAGGATCTCCACCTGCCTCCACGGGCGCCTCTCCCTGGGGACGTGGAGGGGGAGTCCTCTGTGGAACCATGAGACAGACGCAGCGCTGGAAGAGGGGGAGGGGGTGGTCCTCCACCTCCACCACCGCACTCTGACACTTCTGAGCACGAGCCCTCCCTGCCTGGAGGCGTGCCTGTTTCCCCACTTCAGCGACATTACGAGCTTTTCGAACAGTTCCAGAAGTTGAAGCCCCCTTCCTTCAAGGGGGATGAGGACCCGACCAAGGTGGTGGACTGGTTAGAGTAGATCGAGAAGGTATTCGACACCCTTCGCCACTATGGAGTGCCGCGTGGCCTTTGCCACGTACAGGCTGGAGAGCGCGGCACATAGGTGTTGGAGGGCAGTCAGAGGTCAGGAGAGGGTAGAGCCAACGTGGAACTAGTTTGTGACCCTCTTCTTCAAGCAGTACTTCCTGCGGACGTGGCAGGATCAGAGGAGGCGGGAGTTCCACACTCTCCGCCAGGGGACGTTGACTATGAGCGTGTATTGTACTCATTTTTTGGAGCTGTCGCGTTTCACCGTGACAGCTGTGGCTACTAAGGAGGAGCGCCTATGGAGGTTCACCGAGGGGCTCCAGCCTACTATTCGGGGGTATGTCAAACCTGAGGCTGCCCACATTCTCGAGAGTGGTGAAGGCAGCTATGACATATGAGGAGACCAACCCGGCCGCACGTGACACTGAAAGTGGACGGAAGAGTCCCTACCAGCTAGACTACCCACAGGGCCAGCGAGGGAGGAGGCACGCGGTGCCTGCAGGAGAGCCGTCATGCTTTGCGGGGCCATTAGTGGCCTTTGGGGGCCCCCGACAGGGGCCAGCTGCCAGCACTGGACCCACGCCGAGTCATCAGCAGGGACCTACCGAGGGCAGGAGTCGAGTTCCCCTTTGCTACCAGTGTGGCCAATCGGGCCACATCAGGAGGGACTGGCCATCTAGGGCTGGAGGTCAGCAGATGCTCCCCGCACTGAGCGCTGGACGACGAGTAGGTGGCCATGGTTCCCAGGTGCGTGGGGCAGGTTCGAAGTCGAGGGGAGGGTACCGGCCAGTGGCTACCCGTCTGACACAGAGTGTGGCTGCTTCTTCCGCACAGAGAGCTGAGGGGCGTATCAACGCCCTGACACATAGAGACACCACAGCTTCAGGTTCAGTGGTGGTAGGTATGGTTACAGTTTCCGGCAGATTAGTTTACATACATTTTGATTTCGGTGCCACGCACTCGTTTGTTGCTGCTAGTTTTTCTGTTAGTTTGGGATAGGACTGTGTGTGGTTAGAGGATCCTGTTGTGATCAGAGGTCCGGGTGGTCATCTGTTTTTAGTTGAGGAGGTTTACATAGACTGTGAGGTCAGTGTTGGGGGACACAGCCTCCCCGCTGACCTGATTGTGATACCGATGGAGGACTTTAGCGTGATTCTGGGGATGGACTGGCTGTACGCTTACCACACTTTGGTGGATTGTTTCGAGAGGATGATCGTTTTCTTCATGCTAGAGATGCCTTCTTTTGAGTTTCACGGACAGCCGGTGGACGGAGGCTTCAGGTGCATTTCTGCACTTCGAGCGACAAGACTTTTGGTCCAAGGGTGTGAGGGCTTTCTGGCTTATGTAGTGGTAGAGCCCAGCCCTGTGGCAAACTTTTAGAGCATCCTGGTGGTCAGAGAGTACCCCGACGTGTTTCCAGAGGAGCTGCCAGGACTATCGCCTGAGCGTGAGATCGAATTCGAGATCTCACTTGTACCGGGGACCAACCCCATTTCTATAGCACCTTACTGGATGGCACTACTTGAGCTGCGAGAGCTCAAGTCCCAGTGCGTCTCCGTGGGGAGCCCCGGTGTTATTTGTGAAGAAGGATGGTACCTAATGAGTGGCTACTCATAATGGCTAAAAAGCTAAAGTTAAGCTAGACACTAAGTAAAACAACATCAGATTAACAGATAAAAAGGGTTAAGTGTGGGAATTAAAGAAAAAGACCTAAAACCTTTATTCTGCGTTAAAACTTCATAATTAGGTCACAAAATGAGATATTCTGAAAGCAAAGTACAAATGATGATCCATGCATCAATTGAACACATAAATAAGTTTGAAAGGTCAAATCAGAAGTATAATCAATGTCTTAAATGTTCAATTGAGCACATATAAAAATTCGAAGGCAATTGGACATCATTTAGGGTATGAAATAGGTAGTTTACACTTAGGTCCTTCATGCTGTTGGTGCTAGAGCACCACGATCATTTGTTTTGATGATAACAAAACACGTGTTATTTAACATTTGCAATTTGATTCCTAAATTTCAGGTCAATTGCAAATGTGGACGTGTTTAGACGGAGTTAGAGCTCGCATCCAGGACGGATTGGAGGAGCTTGACGGAAAACAGAGGAGGTTCGCGTGAAGCGAAAGATTGAAGATGGAAGGAAATGAAGAATATGATAGATTTCCTTCTTTTGTACTTGTTATATTTCTCGTTTCTTTTGTTGCTCTTTATTTCCTTAGATATTTCATGTTAAAGAGCCTCAAAGAACCCTAACAGTTGTCCTAGGAATACCGGCACAACCCTAGGATACTTAGGTTTTCTGTAGAATACTTAGAAAACCAATATAGGGTTCAAACAGACTTTCCAGATGTCTAATTCCCAAATCAGACGTCTGATAAAGCATTTTAAGACGTCTGACTGTTGTTTCAGACGTCTGATAACTGTTAGGCTGGACATAGTTAGTTCTGTCTGATGAAATCAGACGTCCATACCTTAGCCCAGACGTCTTAGAAGACGTCTGATGAATTTGCCAGACGTCCAATTAGTGGACCGTTGGCTGGCTTAGCAAACAGTCAAGAATATGACCGTTAGAGCCTTATCAGATGTCCTTAGGCCTTTCCAGACGTCTAATAAATGATCGTTTTGCCTCGGCTGACCCAAAATCTCTTCTCAGAGATTTTCTAGCCGTTGCAACGTTTGGAAATCAATTCCCACAGTAAAAGTAGGTTTCCAGACGTCCAGACTTAGTGCCAGACGTCCTGTATGTCGTCTGATGGACTTGCGTAAAAACCCTATTTAGATCTGATCCAAGTCAGGGAGAGACCCGCCCAAAATCAGACGTCTAACCTTTGAATCAGACGTCTTATAGTGAACTTCCAGACGTCTGATGCTAGAATTAGACGTCTGATTAGCCTGTCAGAACAATGATTGTTCCTAATTTCGAGCTGATTCACTTGGACTTTGTTCCCAACGGCTATGGAAGCTTTTCTAAGCCTTCCAAAGCCTTCCTAAGGCCTCTATAAATAGAGGGGAGCCTTTACACACCAAGACACAACAAGAAAAACACAAGATATACACCTAGAGAGACCAAGATACACAAGAAACAATTTGTATTACACTTTCCACTCTCTTGTGTCCTAGTTAGCTCTTGCTCTCCAAGCTCAAGCACCATTCTCTTGAGAGCATCAAGCTGTTGCGCACCCGCTCTCCCGCCGTAGTTCACGAGAGCGAAGTTGCGCCGTCGCGAGGCTCACGCACCGCGTCATCGTCGACGCACTCCTTGCAAAGGGGAGTTTCCTAAATCCTATTGAAGCTTAGGTTTATTACTTTGTTGGCTCTATAGGTTTGTTGTTTGTTTTACCTTTGTCTTTTGGTTGGGTATTCGCTTTGCGAATTCCCATCTCCTTCGTGGGACAAAATCCTTCTCGTGGAGAGAAGGGGTTGAGGAACGCTACCCTCGTACTTGTAGCGTGGTTGTACTGAGGTTGAATCACCCTCGTTTTAAAGTGATTCGTTTAGTGGATTTGATCAACTAGGTTGATCGGAAAATCCTAACTCGAGAGGGTTAGGTGGTGGTTTTCACCCGGTTTGGGTTTCCACCTAAAAACTTTTTGTGTACATTGTGTGATTGTCTTTTTGAGATTGCTTTATATTTCATTTATGCATTTTTTACGTCACACTGATCTCACCCCTCCAAGTAGGGAAATTACACATGCATTACACTCTTACCTTTAAAAACTTCTCTTTGGACCTACTTGTAAGCCGCAGGGACCCTTTTGAAAGGTTGTAGGGCCCTTCCGGTCGTAGTTCTTTTCACTTATGGGCCTGCACGCAATTCTTCTACCCCTTCGTTCAAGGGTCTGTCTGCAATTTTCCTTTATTTCAGAGAGAGGCCTGCTACTCTTTGTGCGCACTGTAGCACGCAAAGAACATGGCTAATCTCAGTCGTCCGTCGCACTTCATGATCCTGATCTGCGGTTAGATTTGAACGGAAACTTCGCGCGATTCGGCACATGCGATCACCCCTCTCCCCAGATCTCATCTGACGGTCAGATTTTGTGCTTAACTCGCCGCGTGCTCCGCTCCTCTCATCCTCGCCGCCGGTTGCATCTTGATTATTCTCACCTGCGCGGTGATCTCAGCCACTGAGCATGCTACTTAAGCACCTCGTGGTGTCGCGCGCAAGGGATCGCTCCCTCCTACACCTCTTAGCGATCATTCGTCCACTCCAGTCCCTCCTCCCCATCAAGCCTCTGATTTCACAACCACCGGCTGTGAAATCATCACCTTCTCTCGACCTCCTCGTCGCTAAGGACTTCATAGCACCTGAGGACGACCCTGGAGCCTCACTAGCAGACTCTTTCCTCCGCTGGAGTCATCTTCCTCCTTAGCCACCAGCTAAGGACCCATAGGTCCCATTCTTCCTGTTAGACTAGGTTTATAATTCTACATATTAGTTTTAGCTGTAGTTAAGTAGTTTAGAGTAGAATTAATGTAATTGTTAATGTTTAATTTCGTTGTAGGATAAAGTAGCTATAGTAGTAGAATTAGGCTTAAATTCCCCCTCACCTCCTCTGATCTTTCCAGATCAGAGGGGAAGACTTCATAGAACCATGTTTTCAAATTATCTCCCTCTCCATATTTTCATGTCCAGTTCTGATTTTCCACGACATGTTTTCTCATCTTCCACCCATACACTCTGACCCAATTTCAGATCTAGTTGGTTTTCAACCTCAGATCTGAAATTGGCGTCAATAAGCACTTAAGGGGCTTCCTACTCACCTCACTCTTGGTCACAAAGCCCCTGATTTTGGGTCGAAATTTTCAGTTTGTCAGATTTCTCCTCAATTTGGATTTTAAGGATTTTTCTTTTTGGTTTTACTGCCTGATCTGACGAATTGAATGAAGTTGATTTGAATTCCTTGTTGGCAAGGAATCTGAGAGGATTTCTAGTGACAGAAATCATCTCAAAAGAGCCATACATAAATCTAATTTGATAATTTCTTGAATGCATTGAATGCAAGTCAGATCTAAGGATAATTACTGTGGTAATTTGAAGTCTGATCTCACATTCATAAGTTTTTTTTTTATGGTTGTTTGGTGATTTCCTAACCTAAGGAGTTCTCAATACTCCTTAAGGTTTCATGAAACTGGGATTTGAACTAAGGGCTTTAATTGATTGAATTAATCCTTCCTTCATGCTGTCTATAACATTAGGAAGAGTTAATTCAGTGATATTCGTGGATTTAATCTGAAATGAAGTTTTTGATGAGGGTTTTTGGATTCGAATTAGGGTACTTAGTGATTTTAGTAAGAAATTAAACCCTTGTCAGATTGGGGATTGAGAGAGATTTTCTTTTCAGTTTGGATTTTTTTTTACTCTGATCCCAGTAGACAAAGCAAAGTGCTGCATCTTGCAGCTACATGTTTTTCTCTTCAAATTCACATTTCATCTCAAATGAACTAATTGCAGCAGCAGTTAGACCATTTGGACAGTGACTTGAGCTGCTGCAGAGTCTGGAAGGTCTTGTTGCTGCTACTGTCTAGTTATTATAAGTTGTAACAGATAGGTTCTAGTGTTAAACCTTGTAGACTCTAATTTGATCTTAGCTGACAGTTGATTGTATTTCATTTCATATGTATACAAACTTTCTTGTTTCAATGCTTGAACTCTAATTTCTGTGCATACATGTCTATTCTTTCTCAATTCTGTCAGCTAGTCTAGTAAAAAAATAACCATCCAAACAAGATTTAAAAGAGGAAACTTAACTGAGGACAGTATTAAGATGGGTAAAACACATCCTAAATTTCATGCTATATAGAAAGAAGGCAATTATAAACAGGATAAAAAGGATTAAAAACTTTAAAAGACAGTGAAACAAGCCTCTTTCTCTCCTCAGTTAACTCTTCCCTTCTTCTCTCCCAACTCTTTCAAACCTGCAACAACAGTAAACAAATTAGAATGAAACACCCAAAAGAGCCAAAAATTAAATATATATATATATATATATTACTTTGTATATTAAGTAGCTATATATTAGGCTACACATATATACTGTATACTTAACTATGTAAATATAATATTGTAATTTAGGTTTTAGATCTAGTTTATACAATAAATATAATAATTATATAACTCTATATAAATTGAACTAATTTATATGTATTATTAAACTAAATAGATCAGTAAATAGTATAATTAAGAGAGTTAAACTATAAAACTGTATATATATCTATGTATATGTAGATTATAAGTACATAAAATCTTTTATCTTAATTTAATCCTTTATAAATAATAAATAATGAATTTATTAAGTTTATAGCTAAGTTGTTAAATTAAATTAGTTAAATTAGTAATTTAGAATTATAATTAAGTTAAATTGAATCTGTATACTAAGAATAATATACTTTAAGTAATTTAAGCTAATTTAAGTATATTTATACCTGATTATATTAAGTTTAACTTAATTTATAAGCAGAACAATTAAAACTGCAATTTAAATGTAAATAACACATACATTAATTCGGAAAAATATAATAAAAATATGTATAAAATACTTATGTATGTATTCTAACTCTGTATGAGGTCAAATAGACCATCTAGTAACTAATTTATAAGCAATTAACCAAGAAAACACAAAAATCAGTGTGTAAAAATAGGCTACTTTAGTGAATTTATTTATATAGTAAATCTAATTAAAATTTCAAATTAATTGAACAATTATATAGTATTATGTAAATACTTTATTTTCCATAATTTATTTTTATTTTTTAAATAAATTATGGCCCTCGAATTTAGGGCCAAAATCTCTTCTAGCCCTCTACTGCACGCGATTTTCAGCACAGATGTGGCGCTCGAATAGCATCACATCATGCGCTGCAAACCGCGCGCAGCGATTTATATTGAATTCGTGTATAGGCAGTGCAGTCATCACGGGCGCCGGGCACTCGAAACAACCACACTGTCATATACACATTGAGCATACTGAGCATTCTGAGCTTGATTTGTGGGGCCGGGGGCCCGGAGAGAGAGGCGTGTGCGTAGAGCTGAGAAGGTCCTGTGCTGAGTTAAGAAAAACGTAATTAAGCGGCCTAATGAGCATTAGGGCGCGCTTAGTAGATGTTTGGTCCCACCCTCTAGGTGTTGTGTATCCCTCAAAAAACATGCCTGCAAATTAAACACATTTTTAATTAATTAAAGAAAGTTAATGACGACTGTTAAACGCCTCTCAGCCGCAGCGTGTTAAAGTCATTAAGGCAAAATGAAAACACAGAAGAAAAACATCTGTTGAAGATGTGTGTGAAGGGGAAGAGAGAGAGACGATGTACATACGTAAGTAAATACACATACAATAAAAATAAAAAAAATATATATATGTATACGTAATATAGCCAGTTATTTTTATAAATAAACCCATATATTTACTAATAGAATAAAATGTCACCATAAGCGTCGCTACAGACCCCAGTTTCCCTCCTTAGGTTTGCATAGAGTGTTTTCTGGGATATAGCAACGCTTATGTCTGTCACTGTAACTGTTGTATGTGTTACTGTAGATATTAGACTAGTAAGTTAAGTTAATATACTATGTAATCTTAGTCTATTGTGTACTTTCATGTAAGTATTAATACTATAACTTGCAAAGGCAGTTTAAAATATAGTGATAAATTGTTTAGTTCTTGTTTATAGTAGTTTTTGCAAGCATTACAATTAATTCTTAGTAAGTAGGCAAACCATGTCCACATTCATTCATTCTTTAATAAGATGTAAAGCTTCTTTTTGGAATTAGAGGATAATTTTGAGATCAAAGAGCGATGTAATTCAATAATTGCCTCCCAGTGAACGACCTCGAATAAAACCAGTAAAAATTAGATAAGTAAATAATAATGGTTGTAATGACTGGTATTCCATACAACTCACCACAATGACACTCATGGTGTTTCAAATCACAACAAACTACAACACATCATTATATCAATCAACCATTACATCATTAGTACCCTATGCCTTTGTGTGGACTATAGACAGCTGAATAGGGTCACCATCAAGAACAAGTATCCACTGCCGAGGATTGATGATTTGTTTGACCAGTTGCGAGGTGCCATGATTTTCTCCAAGATAGATTTGAGATCTGGCTACCACCAGTTGAGGATCAGGGAGACCGACGTCTCCAAGACAGCTTTCCGCACCCGGTATGGACACTACGAGTTTTTGGTCATGCTGCTTGGGCAGACCAACGCCCCCGCTACTTTCATGGATTTGATGAACCGGGTGTTCAGACCGTATCTAGGTTAATTTGTGGTGGTATTTATTGATGATGTGTTCATTTACTTGCGGGATCAGGCGCAGCACGAATAGCACTTGCGGATGGTTCTGGACACGTTGAGACGACGTAGGCTGTATGCCAAATACAGCAAGTGCGAGTTCTGGTTGAGGCAGGTAACCTTCTTAGGTCATGTGATTTCAGGGGATGGCTTGGCTGTGGATCCAGCCACGGTTGAGGCATTGCTCATGTGGAAGAGACCACGTACAGTGACAGAGATCCGCAGTTTCTTGGGACTAGTAGGCTACTACCGGCGGTTTATCAGGGGTTTCTCATAGATTGCACGTCCTATGACACAGTTGACTCGGAAGGACATGCCCTTTTCTTGGACAGATGCTTGTGAGGCGTGTTTTCAGGAGTTGAAGGAAAGGCTGACTTTGGCTCATGTGCTTATCATCCGAGACAGCAATTGCGATTTCGTTGTGTACACGGACACTTCGTTGCAGGGGTTAGGGGGTGTACTTGATGAGAGCCTTATCATGAACCCTAACTAGCACAATTTAATCTAAATAAGTGTGAAGAAGCTCCTACAAAACCTAAAGAGAAGCTTAACTCAGAAAATTCTGAATTAAAGAATAAGACAAATCATAAGGGGTAAAACTGTAATTTTACCAATGCAGTACACAAACAGGGTAATTAAGGGTCTAAACACAGGTCAAATATGCTTAATAAGGAAGGAAGTAGGATGATTTGATTTGAAAAGGGTTATAGCAACTTCTATGAATTAAATGACATTCTATAACCCTGAAACAAACCCACTTTAATTCATGGGGTTCGAGGTAGGATAAAAATCAGATAAACCCTCTAAAATTCATGGAAAAATATTCCGTAGGGTTTAGAACCTTCAATTTGGCCTTTACAACCTATTTTGTCTTAAAATGAGAACCATGCCTAATTTATGACATAATTTAGGTTTTTACGCAAATTGTCCAGTCAAACATGGTCAAACCTAAAATCAAATTTCATCATTAAAATCCTTAGGTTCAAATTAGGTTGGTATAAAAATTTGGGCCTAAGAAAAGACCATCTTGACCGACTTTACAAATTGGTCATCTTGAATTACTTTTTGACCCTTATCTTTTGAAACCCTTACACATTGCCCCCTATCTTTATCGTCGCTTCTTTGCAAAATGGTCCTCCCTGCCATTCTGAGCAGCGCCATACCTCCAGCGACCTTGCGTGGAGGATGGCGCCGCGCAAGGCATGGCGCCCGTTCTCCGGAACGAACGGGAGGCTCCCTACATCGTCCTCTGTTGCAGGGACCCTCCCCTGTGTCCTGCAACTGCCCATGCCTCTCGTGCGAACGCACGAAAGGCATGGGTCTCCTTCTCCGACCATCTCTGGCGTGCTCTGCACGTCGTTCCCTCGGGCCACTCTCCTCGCCAGCGCCTTTATAAGGAGCAGCAGAAGCTACCATCCAAGGCAAGCTCGTTTTGGCCGAGAAAATCCCTCTCCTTCGTCTCCTCTCTCTCCGATTAGACAGCCCAAGCCTCCGGCGATCTTTTCTCCTCCTCCTCGTCGCTCTGCTGCCATACCTGTAGCAGAGCCCACTCTACCTCATCATCCCACGCCAGGCCACACCAGCTGGCGTCCTCAGATCTCTTCCTTGTCGCCGTCACTCCTCCCTTGGGCTCCTTCGTCTACGGTGCCGGCAGGTACGCATCAAGCACCACCTCCCTCCCTCTTCGTCAATTAGGCAGGTAGAAACTTTCCCCTCTCTCTCCCTGTTATTTCCCCCTTCCTAATTTACTGTTTCAACCCATCGACCATCACTGTCCATCATCACCTTCTCCATCTCCGGCTGCCCTCCAGCGAGGCGTTCTCACCACTCTGCGCCCCCATCCGCCTCGCCAGCTACCCCTTAAGCTCCGAACCACCACACTAACACCGAATCCACCCTCCATTCACCACCTAGCACCTCCATACCACCCCCCGAACACACCCACTCTCATGCACGTAGAGTGCCCTAGGCGCGCGGCCACAGGCACTATCACGCCTCGCAGACACCCGCACCACCTTCGCCGTCCTCAGGCTAAGCTCCCTGCATTGTCTGATGTGGCCGTGAGGCCGTCTTCGTGATTTCAAGTCTCAGCCTCCTCGCCGCCATTGACGAGCAGGTTGAAGCAGCTTCGCGAGCTGCTCCAAGCTGCAACGCCCCTGGCCCCCAGGTCCAGCAGCTGCGCAACACTCTCACACACACACTCAGGCTCGCAATTGGGGTCGAAGGCCTCTGCCGTTGCCCCAATTGGTCGAGCCTTCCTCCTGCAGATGCATGAAGATGCATGTGGCACTTTACTCCCACCTCGGAAGCTGACGCACGCCCACACCAGTATAAAATAAAAAAGTGACTGAGGCTATTCACCTCAAGTCACACAGGGGTGAGGTCCCTCACCTATTCACACGCCTCGTCCGTGGCACTGCCCATGCGGACCTGGCGACCCGACCCGACTATCCTGCCTGTGCACTCCTCGCGCACCACCCACGCTGGTGCGCCTGGACCCGAGTGATGAGAACCTCATCATGAGCCATAACTAACTCATTTTGACCTAATACAGAGAATAAAAGCTCCTACATAACTCAAAGAAAGGCTTAACTCAGAGAATTCTGAGTTTAAGGAGAAAACAAGTCATAAGGGGTAAAAATGCAATTTTACCAGCACAATCTGGAAACAGGGTAATTCAGGGTCCCAACATAGGTCAAACAAACCAAATAAGAAGGAAAGTGGGATGATCTGATCCAATAAGGGCTACAGCAATTCCAAGGAACTAAATGATAATCTGTAACCCTAAAACAAATCCACTTCAATTCACGAGGTTCGAGGCAAATTAAAAATAGAATAAACCCTCTAAAATTCATATAAAAATAATCTCTAGGGTTTAGAACCTTCAATTTGGCCTTAGGAACCCATTTTGACCTACATTGAGAACCATGCCCAATTAACAACTTAATTTGGGTTTTTGCATAAATTCACCAGTCAAACAAGGTTTAATCGAGAAATAAAATTCACCATCAGATTCCTTAGGTCCTAATTAGTCATGTATAAAAACTTGAGCCTAAGAAGAAGCCTTCTTGACCAACTTTACACTTTGGTCCTCATATATTTACTTTTTGACCCTCAACTTTTGAACACTCACATTTTGGCCCCTATCTCTCATTCGTTCTTTGCGTTTAGGTCCCTCCTGCAAAACCTGACCAGCACCATGCTCCGATGACCTTGTGCGGAGCATGGCGCCGCGCAGGGTGAGGGGGAGGGCCTGCCAGGTCAAATGGGGGTGCCCTGCGTCGTCAGCCAGCGCAGGAGCACCCCCTGAGTGCTGCGACCACCCATACCGCCCGTCCGAACGCACGGACGGTATGGGTATCCTTCTTCCGGCGTCCTCCGGCGAGGGAGACACGTCGTCTCCCTCCGGCCTCCTCTCTGGTTCTGCCCCTATAAATACCCCCGTCGCTCCGCCGTTCTTCCCAGCTCGGATCTGACGGAGATACCCCCTCACTTTCCTCTCTTCCCACTCCGGCAGAAGCCCTCCAGCTATGGCGGTTCCTCCTCCTCCTCTTCGCTCTGCCGCAATACCAGCAGCAGAGACTTCTTCCTGATTCTCCTCCGCGTCGCGCAATACCGGCGCGCGCTGCCTCTGCCCCGTCGTCGCCGCCGTCCTCCCCCACTGGGCATTTCTTCTCCAGCTCCGGTAGGTACGAACCGGCAGCCTCTTCGTCCCCTTCGTCACTTTATCTAGGTTAGAATTAGTCTTCTCTATCCCCTCTCTCTTTTCCCCTGCTATTTTTATCTAATTACCCCTCGATCGCACCTAATCACCCTCACCTTCTCCACCTCCGGCCACGCTCCGGCGACCCGCTCCCATCACTCCAGCAACCCACACGGCCCGCCGACCACCGCAGAACCTTCGCCTCCTTACCCTGATCATCCTCCGCCCTTCCACTTCCCCCAAGTCGCCCTCTGCAACTCCACCGAACACACCCATTTCCCAACCCGCAGTTTGACCTAGGGCGGCCCTTAGGCTCCGCCCCGCCACCTGCAGACCCCCCGACCACCTTCGCCGTGTCACGGCGAAGGTCCTCCGCATATCTGATTAGGCCGAGAGGCCGTGCTGTTGTGGACAGGTGTTGCGCCCGCCATCGCCATTGCTGAGCAGCGAAGCTCCTTCGACTTGCTGCTCCAGGCGCGCCACGCCCAGATCAGGCTCCCAGGCTGCGCGGGGTATCTTCGCGAAGAGTCCCAGGCTGTAGCTTGGGCGAAGCCCTCGCGCGAAGCCTCGACTGCCGCTGCTTCCTCCGCGCGGGCATCCAATTGAGGTGGGACATTAGTCCCACCTCGGAAACTCACCGAGGCAAGCAAGCGCTTAAAGGCAAAAAGTGCCTTAAGCTGTTTGCCTCAGATCACGGGGTGAGGTCCCCTTCACCCGCCCGATTGCCCGGCCTTGTCCGCGCTCACGCCCAGCGGACCTGGCCCGACCCGACTAAGCCCGACCTGCACTCCTCGCCCACCACCGCACGCCGGTGGGCCTGGACCCGGGCGCGACCCGCGTACCCGATTACCCGGTTGCTCTGGGAGAGCTTTCCTAAGAGCGAATTCTGAGAGAGAGACGCGGGGCCCTCTGACGAAAACCTTGAAGTGTGCAGGCACAGGTGAAGAAGAAGAAGAAGAGAACACAAAGCAGAAGAAGGAAGCTAAGAGGTACACTGTAGCAGCATCGGTTTAAGTCATCTGATTGCAAAATCAGACGACGTCTTGAAGGCAAGGAAGAAGAAGAAAAGAAGAAGCAGGACCGCGGCAAAGAAGAGGAAAGACAAGAAGAAGAAAAAGAAGAAGAAGAGCACGAGAGGAAGATCTGAAGAACAGAAGAAGAAGAAGAAGAGAAAACAAGGAAGAACAGAAGGCAGAAGAGAAGACCACGAGGAGATAGACAAAGAAGAAGAAACCAAGAGCCAAAGAGAAGAGAAGACAAAGAGGAAGAAAGAAGGAGAAGCCAAATTTTCATCTCTCTCTCTCTCTTTATTTTTGTAATAAGAAATACTGTACTTCTAGAATACGACTTGCTCCCTGAGTTCGACCTCGGGAACTCTTTTATTTCCGAGTAATAAATTTTTAATTGTAACGGCAACCGTAGAGCCGTCTTATCCTATACTACAATGACTCTACTATAAGAGACGCGTCGCGATTGTCCCCGTTAACACCGAGCACGCGACCAGACCCGATTACCCGATTCTAGGAGAGCTTCCCAAAGAGAGATTCAGAGAGAGAGACGCGGGGAAGGGGTAGGTTTGGCACTGATGTTTGCGTGTGTGCGCAGGAAAGAAGGAAGAAGCAGGAGAAGGAAGAAGACAGGAAGGAAAGAAGTTGAAGGAAAAGAAGAGGAGGTGCACTGTAGCGACCGAGCTGTTAAGTCGTCTAAGTGCTAAATCAGATGTCGGCGAGAAAGGAGAGTCAGCAGCAAGAGAAGAAGAAAAGAAAAAGGAGGGCCAGAGCAAAAGAAAGAAGATAAAGAAAGAAGGAGGGTCGGAGCAACCGCAGCTGCTGAAGAAGAAGAAAGAAGAAGCAAAGAAGAAGAAGAAGAGGAAAGAAGAAGATAGGCAGGAGAAGAAGAAAAGAAGAAAGAAGAAACAGAGAAGAAGAAGAGGAACCGCAGCTACTGAAGAAGAAGAAAGAATAAGGCAGGTTGAACAAGAAGAAAAAGAAGGAAGAAGACAGGCAGAAGAAGAATAAAAGAAGAAAGAAGAAACAGAGAAGAAAAGAAGAATACAAGTTGAAGAGAAGAGTAGCTGAAGAAAGAGAAGAATAAAAAGCCAATTACCCTCTTTCTCTTTCTTTCTTTCTCTCTCTCTTAATTTTTGTAAAACCTTATATATATATTGTGAATTTATAGGCTTCTTGAATTTTGGTTTGCTCCCTGAGTTCGACCTCGGGAAACTTTTCATTCCGAGTAATAAATTGTATTTCACTGGTAACCGTTTTTGTTATATACCACAACGACTATAATAACTATAAAGACGAACAAAACGGCAATCAGTTTTTGGCACCGTTGCTGGGGAGCAACGGGCATTCTAGAAGCTATTAATTCACAATTTCTGATCTACTATTGGCATAATCTCTTCTCTTTTGTTGTGCAGGCACAGGAAATCAAGAAGGAACATGTAGCTGCACAACAACCACACCGAGGGACAGGTAATTTTCTATCCTCTCTCTTTTAAGCCCCTAAAATTCTAAAGAGGGAGAAAAAAAAAAAAGAAAAACAATCTAGGAATTACGTGTCTTTCATACATAGTAAATCACAAGAGTTGTCTGTTTTTCAATTTCAATACATTATATCTATACATCCACTAAAGGTAATTAGGGCTAAAACCTTCTTGGTTGAGCCCTAATTACCTAATCTTAAGGCAACTAACTGGACAAATTAGAGCCAACCTAAGACTCAAAAGCTAGGGTTTTAGAAGACACACTTTCTAATCAAGAATTGAAAATTCTCAAAAGAAGTGTGCCTAAGCCATTGCTTGAAAACATCTATTAAGAGAAACCCTAAGCAATCCGGCTCTTAAGTCACTAGAACCTTAAAAGACAAGACCTAATAAGCTCTCACAGGAACTAATAGGTGAAGTTGATCCCTTGGATCAACCAACCTTTAAATTAGGTCACTCTTTGCACTCAAAAGAATAAAGTTCAAGTGAAAACCTAGGCACCTTGATCCTAACTAAAAGTGGTAGACTTAAGAGGTCAAGGTCCCCATTCTTGTCTACCTGGAATCTCAGTGACAAGAGAGGTCGGGTGGGGGAAACCCTGTAACCCGTGGGGTCGCTCTACCATGTAGGGGTCTTCGCGGGACTCACCCTCTCTGGCTACCCAGGTAAATCTCAGGAGGACGACCTTTTGATCAAGGGGTCCATCTACCCCGAACCTCTATAGTCACCCAACATTCTAGGTGTCTTGATTGGGTCCAGCACCTGCTAAACTCATCCTCTCCATCAGTGTATGTTTGGTAGGAGGTCCTTGAAACCTCCTTTAGAAATTCACTCACCTCGAGACCGAGCCTCGATGCCTTCGCGTGTGCAACCAATACTTCACAAAGACCTCTCCTCCGATTCCGAACCCAACTCACCTTCTTCTTCCACAATGGCTCATCTAGTTGAGGAAGAGAACAATCTGGAGCACCAGCTCCAGTGACTCAATGACCTCTTCCAGAACTTCATGCACTCACCGCAGCGTCCCATGATGCAGGATCACTATAATCCTGCTGCGGTGGCTATTGAGCCTCGAGTCAGAATCCCGACTGGAGGACCTGATTCTGAACTAAAGCCCAACATGATTCATGCCATACCTAAATTCCATGGGCTTAATTCTTAAGACCCCTTCCATCACATTAAACAGCTAAAGCATCTGGCCCAGACTTTCGGGTCAGATGCACAAAATCGGGATATTCTCCTCATGAAGACATTCTCCTTCTCCCTTATGGACAAGGCCGCCCATTGGTACCAAGCACAGACCCGGCCGATCAACAATTGGGAGGAACTTCAGTCCGAGTTCTTAAAGAAGTTCTTCCCCGTTGGTCGGACCAATGCCTTGCGCAATCAAATTACCCACTTCACGCAACAAACGGGAGAACCTCTCCATGAGGCATGGGATCGCTTTCAGGATCTCATGAGGAAGTGCCCCCATCACGGAGTTCCTAAATGGGAACAAGTCTAGTCTTTTTACCAGGGACTCCGTGAGGATATTAGGCTTTGATAACACAACACAAGGGGGTGATAATTATGTTGAATATGGCCCATCTTTAGGATAAAAGGCACAACATAAGTAGAATAGGAGCATTGCATGCATCATGTACAAAGATTGCTTATAAACTGCATTAATGGTCATTTGTGTAAGCATTTGTCAAAGCAGGCCTCAGATGAGTAATCGGACCGCACGGATGGATTCAGAACGACGAATGGAGTCCAATAGACTCAAGATCGGTCAAAACCCGACATCTGAAGCTACTACAATGGGCCTAAGAACTTCTGATCGTTGATCTGGAGATCAACGGCCCAGATTGCGCCACGTCAGCCCCGCCCCACCGCTTGCCGCGCCTTCAGCCAGTCGAGATCAAATCTCGGCTGCCGAGACTCGCGCGCCCGCCCGCGGTAGCCGCGACAAAGCGCGGGCGTGGAGCAATGGTGAGCGCGCACGCCCGCACCCACGCGACGCGGGTTTGAGCCGAGTGGAGTGGGAATTGAGGACGGGCGACGGGCGTGGAGAAATTGGGCCGCCCGATCAACAGCGGCTGGCTAGGATCCTGCCATGTGGCGCGACCGTAGCTCACGAGCATCCACGCGCGTGCGCAAGTCGGGAGGAGATGCACGCGCACACGTGCGCCCGAGGTGCGATCCCAGGGAAGGCGAGGAAGACTCTCAGCCGTCTGATCCTTGATCGGACGGCTCTCGTTCAACAGCCACGGATCGCGCGAGGAGAAGGAACGAGGCGGGCGGCTGACCAACGGTGGGAGGGCTTCACCGACGCTTTTGGAAGCAGTTTTAGTGACGCTCTGGATGTCGCTAAAGCCCCTTCTTTTAGGAAGCCCTTAACTCTTTTTAAACCCCCTCCAACCACCATTCATGGCATTCACTCCCCCATGCAACTACTCCACCCCTCTCTTAGCTTTAGGCACTCTTGTAATCACCGGAGACGAGCCGCCGACGGAGCCTCCTCCACCGCCGTGGCTGCCTCGTCGCTCTCCACACACACTCTCTCTCTCTTTTAAGCTTTTTATTACTTTTGTTGAGGCATGTATTTAATGTTGTAAGTTATGAACTACAAGTGCATGTTTAATGAAGTTATTTTCTGTTCAATTGCCATTTTAATTTCTGTTCAAGTTGCATGATCAAAACAAAGAGCTTTCTAACCCTAAACCTTCTCTCTCTCTATCTCTCTCTCTCGCTTTTCAAAATCGCATCTTTTGCAAGCAAAACACCGCACTTTCCGTGACAACAAGTGATAAGCAAAAAATCTAATTTCCACGCCTCCCTGGACCGACACTCGGACTCACCTCCGTTTAATTATTTTAAAACCGACGTTGCAAGTGTGACTATAACGACACTCATTAACACACACGCACTAGGACACGTCAGTTTTTGGCGCCGTTGCTGGGGAGGTAACGGATTTGTTTTATCACCTTCATTCCTCATTCATTCTCACATCGTCTAATGCCCTATTTTCCTTTTTACCTGACGGGTGCAGGAATTCGGTGCATGGACGGCGAAGCGACGCATCCCACGACGATAGCAAGGGAGTAGGCGCCACAAGGACCGATAGTGAGTAATCTCTCTCTCATTGTTTGCTTGCTTGAAAAAACTAAAAAAATTTGTAAAAATTGAAAAAAATTGACGTGGTCTATGATTGCTTGACCCACATCCTTAACACATCACCTCACCAAAAAAAAATGTACACTCTAACATTCTGAATAAATTCTTGGAGTGTTCTTTTCTTTTTCTTGAGTGGTGTTTGCGAAGCCACCATGAGTTGACTTGGGCCGCACCCCTCAACCCTAAAACTGACTCATCTAACAGAAGCTGCATGATCATTAGGATGAGTACACTAGGGTTTTAGAGCCTCTACAGAATAAAAAGGAAATCTACTTTCACCGAATTATGTGCAGAACTTGACGTGCCCACTGAAACTTGGTTGAAAACATTAAAACACGTCAATCATAAAAAGTACTAAAGTAAGGATGAAACACTAAAAGACACCACATCTTAATAAATCCTTGCTTGAAAATCATGTTTTGCTAGAAGCACACACCTTGAAAGTGGAAAATTAAGAGGCACCACCCCAATCAACGCCTCATCACATCACCCTAAGCACAAGCACTATCCTAGCCCTTTAAAACTGAGTAGACGTGCCCTAGGCAGGACTGAGTTAAGTCTCAAAAGGCGAGGTTTTGTTCGCTAGGCACTTGGCTTTCATTCCCTTGGTAGAATATGGTGACTAGGCTACAGGGCAGTGTCAAACGACCGCGATTGTGGGGTCTATGGAATCGGAGGCGCAAGCCAAAGGAAGAACCTTCCCTACAATCCCCTCGTAATCAACCTGGCTAGATTAGCCTTGGGAAGGGGAGTCCAGTGCTTACGAACTTGATCACCCTTTGTAAGATTTCTAGGTTTCCTAAGGAATACACCATAAGGACTAGGCTTGTTTGCTTGGTTGAATACACAACTCTCTCTCATCTGTTCTTCCCGCATCTCTCCATTTCTTCCAAACCATGGATTTCAATGCCTATCCATCTAACCCAAACTACCCCCAACAGGATTTGTATGCTAACCCAAGTGGACCATACCCACAGCCTACTTGGCCTAACCAACCACCAAGTTGGGGAAACAACCTTGAATATCCCTCTTGGCCCAACTATGATCAAACTGCACCAACCTCTTATTGGAATACACCCAACATAGCCACCCAAGGGTACGATTCAAATCATGGGGCTCCATATCTCTATTCTCCGCACTATGCCTCCTCATTTAGGTCCGACCCGCTCTACTGTGATAGGACCTATGCTTTAGGAGAACACCAAGAACACTACCCTTCTCAGGATAATAACCAAGAAAGGTCATCTGAATTCAACAACCTTTCCTACTTGACCTTTGGATTGGAAGGAGTTCCAGACAAATGAAAATCAGAAAATGATCAGAAATCTAGGCAAGCCCAGGACCATCAACCTTTGATTTAGTCCCCTGATGAAGAATCTGACTGGGAGGAGAACTTAGAACCTCAACTATCCTGGAGTAGGACCAAACAGAGAATGGTTCCTCTTGAAGAACTGGACCCTGAACATGATAGAATAGAGGACCCACCCAAGAATCTAAACACCAGTGTAGGTTCTGACCCACAACCTCAACCATACTCTCTTAACCTGGATTTCAAGGAGGAAATCCAAAGGACACCAAATGACACCATGTCAATTCTTGATAACATCCAGTTAGAACTACACAAACAGAATCAAGAATTAGTTAAAGGGCAACAGGCCATGTTGGATTTGTTCCAACAATTGGGGGAAGGCCAGAGAAAGCTGTTGCACACAACGCCATTCATGGAATTCATAAAGCAAGGACCTACCATGATCAATTGGACTACACCCAGTCATCCTGATTTGGTTCAGTCCACCATTGATACCCCTCAGGAGTTAAAGGAAAAAATATTCTTGAGATCAAGGGCTTGGAGGGAATGAGCAATGAAACCATAGTTGCTGAAGAGATGGATTCGTCTTTGGAGAGAGGCCTCATGCTTGATTGTAGGGCTCATTATGAAACTCTGGACATTGTTACCTGCCCTACCAGAATAAAGATCCCGCAACTCGAATGCACTGGAATTGATACACTTTCGATGGATTGCAATTTTATGGGGACACAAGCTGAATATAAAACCTACATCTTTAGTGTCTGGCATATCATATTTGGGGTGCGTTCGTCCACAGCAACTTGTTTGCATACCCACAGACTAAGAGAGGATCTGACACGGGCATGCATGATACATCTGTTGCAGAATTCCCGCCCCTTAGGAACGGGACTCCACCATAACCTTATTCGCATTTATGGACTTCTGATTTTGGGTCTGGTTAATTTTGAACATATCTCCTTGACCCAAACCATTCCTGTTTGCGCACCGCCCAGCTGGAGGCGTTAAACTCAGCGCTTCCTGGGAGGCAACCTAGAGGATTCAGACTGATCTAGTAGTTTACGTCACTCAGGTATTATCTTTTTGAATCCTTTTGCATCCATCAATCTGCCAATGAGGACATTGTCCAACTTAAGCATGGGGGGTGGTAAATTGCATAATCCTGAGCTCAATTAATCATTCTGAATGAATAAATTAATTAAAAAAGAAAAATTAAATCTAGGAAGAAAATTTAGACATTAGAAACTTGTCAATAGTAGGAAATAATACAAAAAGAACTTAAACCCTTAGACTTTTCAGGCCTTCAGGCTTAATCAGCCCTGGTGTCCGTTAAAATATGGATTTAGCGGCGAATCCTTGCAATCTTAAGCTATTCTAATCCACCTACTAAATAAGGTAATAAGTATACGACTTATCAACTCACCCTCTAACTCAGGAAAGCATCTGCACACATTTTTGCACAGACTCACTTCTCGGAGATTTTGACAGAAATTGGGTAGCTAATAAACTCTCTAGGGTGGTATGGCTGGCAAGTTGTCATGGGTAACAGCCCATTGGCAGGTTGTCCAGAACCCAACCACAAACCATTTCTTCTTCATTGCCTCTAGGTACATTTGAGATCAGGGAAGTCACCTATGAAAAAAAAAAGAAGAAGAAAAGAAAATAAACCACACTTCACCGCACAAGTATGGCTGGCCAGTGATCGTGGGTAACAGCCCATTGGTCGGTTGTCCAGAGCCCAGCTCAATAATTGCACAAAAAAAGACCAAAACACCTAAGGAAGAAGCGGGGAAGTAGTACAAGCCGAGGAGATATACACCGGAAAAATCCTTGTGTTGACCCCAATTAAAATAAATGTAGGGAGAAAGCTACTAATCGAACAAATACACCTTCAGGCAAATGTGTTTCCTTTTCCGGTCACCTAGAGGCGTAGAAACTGGAAGTCTGTCACAATTATCGTTAAGTGAGTCTATCACAACATTCACACCAAGATGCTTAGCACTTAGGGTTTTGACCGAGTTTTGGGTGGGTTGGGTAGCCGTAAAAAGCTACCAACCCACACTGAATTCTGAAAAAAAATTCTAAAAATATATATATATATATACGTATACATATGTATAGTTATATATACATTAAAGCAAGGATTTGGGTGATTCGTATTTTGGCAGACACCCGGGGGCTGCTTAGTCTTTGTAGATTAGGATCTTCGTATATTTCCTCTTATTGACAAGTAACGAAATGCCTAAGCAATTACTTCTTGAATTCTGCAATGAAATAAAAACTAGAATATACCTTGCTAGGGACTAGCAAGGAGTAAACAATGGGGTATGATAACACTACACAAGGGGGTGATAATTATGTTGAATATGACCCATCTTTAGGCTAAAAGGCACAACATAAGTAGAATAGGAGCATTGCATGCATCATGTACCAAGATTGCTTATAAACTGCATTAATGGCCATTTGTGTAAGCATTTGTCAAAGCAGGCCTCAGATGAGCAATCGGACCGCACGGATGGATTCAGAACGACGAACGAAGTCCAACGGACTCAAGATCAGCCAAATCCGACATCCGAAGCTCCTACAATGGGCCCAAGAAGTTCTGACCGTTGATCTGGAGATCAACGGCCCAGATTGCGCCACGTCAGCCCCGCCCCACCGCTCGCCGCGCCTTCAGCCAGCTGAGATCAAATCTCGACCGTCGATCTTCGATCGAACGACCGAGACTCGCGCGCCCACCCGCGGTCGCCGCGACAAAGCGCGGGCGTGGCGCAACGGTGAGCGCGCACGCCCGCACCCACACGACGCAAGTTCAAGCGGCGCGGAGTGGGAATTGAAGACGGGTGACAGGCATGGAGAAATTAGGCCGCTCGATCAGTAGCGGGCGGCTGGGATCTTGCCACGCGGCGCGACCGCAGCTCAAGAGCATCCACGCACGCGTGCACGCCGGGCGGAGACGTGCGCGCACACGCACACTCGAGGAGCGATCCCAGCACAGGAGAGGAAGACTCAGCCATCCGATCTTTGATCGGACGACTCTCGTTCAACAGCCACGGATCGCGCGAGGAGAAGGAACGAGGCGGGCGGCTAACCAGTGGCGGGAGGGCTTCACCGACACTTTTGGAAGCAGTTTTAGCGACGCTCTGGATGTTGCTAAAGCCCCTTCTTCTTTTAGGAAGCCCTTAACTCTATTTAAACCCCCTCCAACCACCATTCAAGGCATTCACTCCCCCTTGCAACTACTCCACCCCTCTCTTAGCTAGCTTTAGGCACTCTTGTAACCACCGGAGACGACGAGCCGCCGACGGAGCCTCCTCCACCACCGTGGTTGTCTCGTCGCTCTCCACACACACACACTCTCTCTCTCTCTTAAGCTTTTTATTACTTTTGTTGAAGCATGTACTTAATGTTGTAAGTTATGAACTACAAGTGCATGTTTAATGAAGTTATTTTTTGTTCAATTGCCATTTTAATTTCTGTTCAAGTTGCATGATCAAAACAAAAAGCTTTCTAACCCTAAACCTTCTCTCTCTCTATCTCTCTCTCTCGCTTTTCAAAATCGCATCTTTTGCAAGCAAAACTCCGCACTTTCCGTGACAACAAGTGATAAGCAAAAAATCCGATTTCCATGCCTCCCTGAGACCGACACTCGAACTCACCTCCGTTTAATTATTTTAAAACCGACGTTACAAGTGTGACTATAACGACACTCCTTAACACACACGCACTAGGACACGTCTCATCAATGCAACTTACGGAGGGAATATCATGAGTAAGCATGAGAACACCGTGCGGGAGATTCTCAAAAATATGTGTGAGAACTCCATCAATAATGACTCCATGGGATTATTCGACAGGACTGATGCCCGCGCATTGACGAACCTTAGGGGAGCACACGCGATGTAGGGCCTATTCGCATCAGTCGATCTGGAATTGATGGCCAGTCGATTGGACAAGGTCTCTATTATTGAAAAGAAGGTGGATGAGCTGACTCAGCACTTGCAGTGAGCCACCTCTGCGCATAATTCCTTTGCACAGCCTCCTTCCACACGGGAGACTGTGCAAAACATTTTCCACAGACCTTCTCCTAGGATGTAACCATATCCACCCCCATTTGACTCTCGGATCGGAAGATCCTCTGACCCTTTCTATACTAGCCGGGGGAATTCCACTCCCCCATTCTTTGACTCTTCAGAGGCACCTCAGACTTGCGAGGACTTCAACGCCATCCAGAATAACCCATTTTCCAATACCTACAATCCTGGAGAGCGAAACCATCCCAACTTCCAGTGGACAGGAAATTCCCAAACTTAAAGACCACCCTTTCAGCTCCGTCCACAACCACCTCGTCCTTACCAGCCGCTTCAGCCTCGGCCCAACACTACTTATCCATCTGGGCCAAACCAAGACCAAATGTCCATCATCCTTCAGACTCTAGCTGACATTCAGAGAACGAATGCGGCTATTCAAAAGCAACACAAGGATGAAATCACAGAGGTTCAAAACCAACTGGCCTAGTTGGCAAATTCTCACCAATCAGGCACACTTCCTTCTCAACCTCTTCCTAACCCTAATAACGTGCCGACCCAGCGGTGCGTTATGAACCCAAACCCGGGCCAAGCACTCATGGTTTATCAGGCCCCCTCTGTTCCTTAACCTGACGGGATGGAGGCCTCAACTTCTTATGCGAGTTATCAGCAGCAACCCATCCTAAAAAACCCTAACCAGAACCAGGCATGACTGAATTCTGTGACCACCCACAGTGGTAAGGAGACCCAAGATCCACCTTATCCAGACCACTCCAAGCCTGGTAGTGACCTAAAACCTAGGACAGTAATCCAGGATGTTCCTATCCCTAATCAAAGACCTGGACCTATCCTAGAGGAACCAACCAAGATTCCATTCCCCGAGGCCTTGACCAAGGGAAAGAAAACAACCAAATTCGTGGCTCCTGAGGAGGACCTAGTCAAGCTCTTTGAGCAGGTCCAAATAAACATCCCCTTAATGGATGCGATTCGCCACGTACCGGCTTACGCACGATTCTTGAAGAATGTGTGTACACCTCAGCGTAAGCCACGAACCAAGAGTAGGAATCCAATTGTACTGTCAGAGCAAGCCAGCTCTATAATCCTGAGCAGACTCCCACCCAAGGCAAAAGACCCAGGCACTCCCCTGATTTCATGCAAAATAGGCGAAACCCAGTTCGATAGAGCATTGCTAAACTTGGGTGCTTCCATAAATTTGATACCCACATCCTTAACCACCTAGAAGAATCTGAGCTAAAACCAACTGAGGTGACACTACAGTTAGCAGATCGATCTATAAAGTCACCTAAAGGGATTCTTGAGGATGTTATTGTAAGGGTTCGAGATTTCTATTTCCTTGTAGACGTCATAGTCTTAGACATGGACGCACCTGAAAACCCTAAGGATACACCGATCATTCTAGAGAAACCTTTCCTGGCCACTGCTGGGGCCAACATTAATTGTGAGGAGGGCCAAATAGAACTGAAATTTGGGAATCAAACCCTCAAAATTGACATCTTTAAAACCCAACAAGGAATCAATTACGGTGTCATTGCACAAATCTGTGATATTAGAGCTTTGGTTGATGAAACAAAATTTGAGAATAACCTAATTATGCTTCATCAACCACAAGAAGATCTTGAACCACAATTAGAGGAGTCAGCCCTTGATTCAGACAAATCCATAACTCCTATCCTTGAACCTCACATTCACCCTAAACCACCCGCTGCTGCTGATCATCCCATTCTTGAACTAAAACCCCTTCCCGACCATTTGAAATACATCTTTTTGGGTTCTAGTCAGACTTTTCCTGTGTTGGAGTCCTCCTCGACACTACTGCAGCCAGAGCTGCAGGCGAAGGGGCGAGGTGCGGCCATGCTCCGCGCGAGCGCAGCGAAAGCGAGTTCTAGCTTTGGGTTTTTATCAAAATCAGACGTCTGGAGAGACCTTCATACGACGGTGCGGACGTCTGGAGGCGGTTCCAGAAGTCTGAGGTGAGAGTTTCGCGAAGGTATGTTCCCTTTGCGGATACGGCCATGTAGGCCGCTCCGCAGGAACACTTTGCATGCCCTTTTTGAGAAGATTTGGTGGATTTCATGCAGGATTTGCTTTGGGAAGGCGTGAGGCACACTTGCCCATGCATTTCAGACGTCTGGGGAGCTTAACAGACGACTGGAAGCACTTCCAAACATCCAAAGAGGTGGTTGGACGTTTGAAGCTGGGTCTAGATGGTTCAGAAGAGTTCTTGGACATCTGAGGATTGGTGCAGAGCTTGAGGTATGATACTGGACACTTTTAAGACGTCTGATTTGAGTCAAAAACCCTATTTTTGATCCATTTAGGGTTCGTTTGAGGTTCGTTTTACGCAAATAAGATACCAATGTGTTCCTTGTGAGTTCTTCTACTTGTTAGAAGGTTTTCTATACTATTCTGAAAGTTCCATTGTGATTGTTCCTTACTATAAGACCTCGTTTCGTTGCGAGTTCGGGACTTGCTGAGGCACGTGAGCCTGCTGTTGAAGCCCCCAATACTCCTGGGTTTACTGGTAGAGTGGCTTCCCCTAATTTAATTACAAACCTGAATGCATGTGTGGAATGAATGATTTGAACCTAGGATATGGCACGAATCCTAGGACGAGAAATACTGGAAATGTCTGTATTGGATGAATGAATTGCAGTCTTGAATGAGTAGATAGAAATGATAACAACTGCCTGTAAATGAATAACAACTGCCTGTGAAATATGAATTACTTGTGCTAGTTAACTGTGTCATGTAACTTCCTTGTTGTATACGCTAAATGACATAATACGAGCTGCATGTATATAATTTGAGAGTGGTAATGTGAATGATGAAAATACGAGCTACCTATGTATAACCTGAGTATGGAAATGTGAAGGATAGCAATGCAAGCTGCATATGTATAACCTGAGAATGGAAACAAAAATGATGAAACATGGTATGGCATGGCATGAGGAATATAAGCATGAACCCTACGGGGAATTAGGAGTAGAGCTCCTGGAAATAAATGGAATGGATTTGGAAATGTGAGTGGGGAAGTGAGCTGGCCCTTGAGTACGGAGTACCATGGAGAGCGACTGTCCCCTTGTTTAGTGCAGAGTGGAACTAGCCACCCTTGGGTTGCGACCCGGGGTTAGGATTGGCCACTCTGTACCGACTTCTTGGCCTTCGCGTACACGGTACCAAGGAGAGCTACTAGTGTAGGGAGAGAGCTAGCCACCCCACGGGGCCCAGGGTTCAGCTAGTCGCCCTACACCGACTTGTTAGGCCCACTGGACAAACCAGGGTAGTCAAGCGAGAGTGTGCGGACTGTGGAGGGGCGAGAACCCTGTTTGGTTCTTAGGGGCTAGACCTCTGTTACTGAGAGGGCTAGGCCCTATACTGTTCCGTGCTGTACTTGGGCGCACCCGTTAGCGGAAACGACTGACCGCGTGCTAGTGCGAGGTAGCTACCCGTTTTCTTATCGTGCATGCCGTAGTCACCCTTACGTCTATCTGTGACCTTGGGGTGGTTGACTGAGTGTAGGATCACCACACGGGACTCTCCCAGCCAGGAGAGCACCACGTGTGCCTTCTACACTTCGGAAAACTCTGCAATCAAGATCGTTCCCACAAGGAACATTCGAGATCAAGAAAGAGATATGATAAATAAACCAATGGGTGAAAGGGAATAATTTGTGAAATAATGTAATTGAAAAACAACAGCTACATGTCCACTTTTACTGCTTTAGTTAGTTGGTTGCCACTTTACTCAGCATTCGCTGACTTTGTCTACTTATAACCCCTTTTTAGGTCCAGGTGTTGAGCAACCCGGGTCTACGGCTGCGGAGGGTGCTGGGCCCAGTAGAGCCCAGTAGCTGTAGTTTCTTTTGTTATACTCCTTGTAGTAGTGAGTTAGACTCTTGTACCTTTATATTTTGTACTTTTATGTTCTATACTTTATGTTCTTGAATCTTGTTACTTTCTACTGTTGTGATGGTGATATGTACTGTAGCAGTTTTTACTTCTTTATTGCTGTACCTTTTTACTATTAATTGCTTAGCATAGTGAATGTGGTTTACTTTCCTGCTTTTTTGTTACTTTCTCGTTGGATAACTGAGTCTTGGGATTAGTCGAGTCGAGCTGGTCTCAGGTCCTATAGGGATTAGGGAACCGAGTCGTAACACCCTTCGTCTTCCCCACGACCGCCCGAGCTCCAGCGAGGCCTCCACAGCTCAACAAGCCACTCTTTGCCGCCCCACAACTCCCATAAGCACTGCCATGCTCCACTGACCAAAACCCCTCAAGAAATTGAGGGGATTGGTCCCTCACTCGCCTCACTTGAGACGATCACCTCTACACCGCCTTCCCACCTCCGTCTAGCCACCACACACACCAATTCGCCATGAAACCACCACGACCACCCTCGCCGTCCTCAGGCGATCATCTTGCGCTGTTTTAACACGGCCACGATGCCCTATTTCATGTTTCAGGTCATCGCCGTCCACCGCTGTCGCCGCCATTGCTTCCGGCCTCATTCTTCAAGCTTCAGGCCAAATTCTTCATTGAAGAAACGCTCAGGCTAGGTGGAATCCTTAGCTCAAGGTCTCCAAGACATCAATTGTGTGGGAAAGTCGCATCTGTAGCACCAATTAGACGAAGTCTTCACAGCAGGCACGCGAAGAAAGAAGGGGCTCAGACATAGTCCCACATCG
Source organism: Thalassia testudinum (assembly GCA_037157565.1). NCBI lineage: Eukaryota > Viridiplantae > Streptophyta > Magnoliopsida > Alismatales > Hydrocharitaceae > Thalassia > Thalassia testudinum. The sequence continues at coordinate 194,518,659 of JAZHRO010000036.1, forward strand.
TGGAATCAGGACCGAGCTAACGCCCATATATTTTTTTTCTTTAGTGCTTAGTCACCTCAGAACATGAGGGTGAGGTCCTCCTTACTCCCGTACACAGAACCGATCCGTATACTTGCCTTCACTCCTCGGCTGCGACCACGCCCGCAGCCTTGGACCCCGGTACGCACTTGACCCGAATACCCGGAAGAGAAGAGAAAGAAGGGAAAGAAAGAGAGAGAGCACGAGGTTAGGGGGGTTTTGCTCTTGCAGGTACTTGTGCAACACTTAGTTGCGAGAAGAAGAGAGGAAGAAGGAGCCATGCACAAGGAAGGAAAGAAGAAGAAGAGGGAAGAAAAGAGGCAAGGCCGAAGAAGAGGAGGATTGTAGAAGAAAAGGAGAAAGAGAAGGGCAAGATAGAAGAAGACTCATTGAACTTTGTAGCATCTAAGCACTAAAGCTGTCTGATAATGCACTGTGCACCTTGTTTGCTTAATTGATACTATTTGGATATTTGCTACATATGTGTTACGCTAATAACTGGTGATCCAAATCACCATTATTTTATCTAAAGTTCTTTTTATCTCTTGATATACTCATGTGCTACAATTGAATATTAGTTTTGAGTAAATGCTATCATTAATTGTGCTCATTTATATCATTTATTGAGATTAGCATGTGTGAATTCTTATTTGCTCCATGTGTTCGACCTCAAACTTAAATTCGAGTAATAAATTGTATTTGTTAACGAGTGATTTTGGTTTGTACTACAACGTATTAATCTCAAGCACCAATTTCTCACACACTCAACATCTTGGCGCTTTGCTAGGGAGCAATGCGCAATTCACCACTATTCTCTGCTTCATTTGATTATATTTGAGCACTAACTTGCCATGTTTGATTTCTTGTGATTTTGCAAAGTACTTCACGAGAAGATCTTCCGCACAAAACAGCCACACCAGGGCAAGTAACTTTTCCATTCTTCCCTAATCAACCTCTTAATCTTGGGAAGACAAAAAAGAAAACAATCAATTAGGAATCACTTGCCTTATTTTTATAGTAATCAGTATTTAAAAAGGCAAGTTTCCTAATTTGCGAAGAAATTTCATATTTGATTGAAGCTTGAGATGATTCTGTTTAGAATTCCCTACCCAAATTTCCTATACCTATTAAGGACTACTCATAAGTTCTAATTTTCTTGGACTACGCACTTCTTGTTTGAAGTCCAAAGAGAGCATTTTAAGATCAAATTGGATGCAGAATAGAGCCAATTAGGGTTTCTACATTAGGGTTTTGGAGTGGTAGTTCACATTTTCCTGCATAAAAGAAAATAACCCTCCCGCATTTGTGTGCTACCTAAGCCCGTGGTTGAAAAGATCTAATCAACAAAAACCCTAAAATTTAGTCTCTAAATTCACTTGAACCCTAAAACCCTTAGACCTGATAACTTAAGAGTCAATTCAGGGTGATTTCTAGGTCTTGACCTAGATTTCATTCTCCATCTTTTAGGGCAGGTCAGGTGAAGTTGGTCTACCTAGTAGACCAACCAACTTACAAATTAGGTCACAAGTCAAATTAACTTTTAATTAAGTGGAATGAAAGGCACAAATTATGATTTAAAATTGATAGACTTAAGAGGTCAAGTTATCCATTCTGGTCTACTTGGTCCCTCAGTGACAAGGAAGGTTGGGTGGGGGAAACCCTATAACCCGTGGGGACGCTCTATTGTGTAGGGATCTTTGCGGGACTCTCTCTTCCTGGCTGCTTAGGTAATTCTCAGGTGGACACCTTTCCGATCCAGGGGTATCATCCACCCCGAACCTCTATAGTCATCCAAAAATCTTTGGGTGTCTTAATTAGGTCAAATTTTACATCCAGTCCATCATCTTTTCTATTAGAGCACACACTCAGAAAGGTCCTTAGGTTTTTAGCCTAAGAGGCCTCTTTAGATCTTCTTGGGAATTTCTATCTGATCTGATCAACTTCAAATCTAATCTTGAGTTTGATTCTGCATCTTGATTTTACCACTTGATTTAAAAATGCAGCCTGGCTATATAGGAAGACTATTTAGGAAACTTGAGTCCCAAATGAGCATGAAAGAAAAGATAATTGATAATGCTTATAGAAACCATGAAGAATATTATAAAAGGGACATTCAGGAAAAATTTCAGAAAATAATAGACGTCATCGCAAATCGTGTAGGGATAATATGGACACAAATGAACCACGGTTCAACCTGGGATAATCTACTTGCATAACATAGTGAATTGGCGAAATTACACAACAATGAGTGTCTGTAATGTTGGTCAAGCCCTTCATTTCTGGAAAAACTCTAGGAATTTTTAGAAATACGGGGAGAATTGCTGAATAGATTATATAGAACCATTGATCAAAAATACCCGTCATAAGGTAATAAAACATCTTGGAGTGAGTCTAATGATCAACACAATTTCGCAAATCCCGGATTTGATGATCATCGTTGTTATGGACCCCTAACTCAGATGAATTCAAATTCAAATTTCATAGCAATTAGCATTCCTGATCTTGATGAGGATTGGGAGGATCCAATTGCAGGTGTTCCCGATCTCGAACCAACCCTAGAAAATCAAAAGCCTGGTTCACCGAGCCTAGATTTCCCAGACACCTGTGTTCTTAAGACTGAATCAGAACGTCTTGAGGGTGTAAATTTCGTCCCTTATTCTGATAAGGTGTCTCTCGAGAGCAATTTTGACATCCCTATAGAGCCTAACCTAGAATCTAGATTCGAGCCTATTTGGGATGATCATGAGGCCCAATATGATAAAATTCAGATTTTGAATTTGGATTATGATTGGGTGGCAGTCGGCATTGATGGGTCGACGTGAGGAGAGGTTTCTGCCTCCGGCGAGTAGTTAAAAAGCTTCGCCTCGTCCTACTTATCATGATGGCGGTGGTGATTTGTTGTGGCGAAGGCGAAGGAGGTCGGCTGGAGATGACGAAGAGGGCGGTGGTAATGTGCGTCCAGTGGTCGTTTCGAGGTTTTAACGCTCGCATCGAGGCGGTGGTTCATGGGTGGTTGACGTTGCTAAAAGCGACGTGGATCAACCAGGCGTGCTCGCCGGAGTCTCGCCGTGCATGAAGAAGATGATGTGGACGGAGGGTGTGCGGTTGGTCATTCCAAGATCTAAAGGAGGGAACCTACACTATAGGGAGAGGAGAAGTCAAGAGATTACCTAAGAGGAGGAGAGGAGGTCAGAGGATGAGGGAGAAGAAGAAGAAGGTGGCGAAGAGATTGGAGCGAAGAGGAGGGTAGGAGAATCACCTCCTTTGATGGGGAGAACGACGACGACGAGGGGAGATGAAACCCTCAACTAATTTCAGCGGAGGAGCGACTGAGAAAGGAGGTTGAGAAGCTTTAAGGTCGTCGTTAATGGTGGCGTCGAATAGGAAGAAGGGGGGTAATGGCACAGCAAAACACGATGAAAAGAAGTGGCGTGTGATGGCGGAGGTTTATAGCTTCTTGGCGTGCGAGGAGAGGGTTGAAGGTTGTGGGAACGGCTCATCGGAGTTGCATGGCTGGCGGATGCGGATGTGGAAGGTGGAGGTGGTGCTGGTAGGGACATATTAGTAATAAAATCAAATGTTAAGGGGGCATTTGTAATGAAATTGAGAATTAATGGCCAAATTACAAACTTGACCATGATGAAGTCCAAATGAGTCCAAATTTTTATGATAACCTAATTTGGACATAAGGAATTTAATGGTGACTTTAATTTTGGGTTTTGAGGTTGTTTGCATGTTCAATTTACAATTTGACCCAAAAGGTACCAAATACTTGTCTACGTTTCTATTTTGGTCAAAATGGGTTCTCACTATCAAATTGACTATTCAAAATCTTATAAAATATTCTTAATTGATTTTTAAAATATTTATATTACATTTATTTCCATCGAAACTATTTTATTTGAAGCAGGTCAAAATTAGTCAATTTAATTAAGGATTATCACTAAATTTGAATGATAATCCTAAATTACTTAGTATCAACCCACTTTTAGGACAATTAGACTCAATTGACCTTTAATTAAGCATAAGTTCATCCTCAAGCTATTCTGGATTTATAATTGTTCGTGAAAATTGTAGAATTAACCTTTATTTTTATCAATTCCTCTTTTTTCAGCCTTAATTGACTTATAGTCTTTCTAATGTGTTAATTAAATGAATTTAACTTTAGAACTTAGCCAAATTAAGTTAGTTATAGAGGATGATGACAATGCCATCACAAGGCATTTAAGTATAAGTTAGGTAAGTGTGATGAGATATCTATTTAATCCTTTCAATTGTTAAGTGTTTAACGATGATCTTTAAGCTAAAAAAATTTCTGAAAAGCCAACTATGTTTAAATCCAGATATTGTGAGGGCCAGCTGCTTAGGAAGACTTACTAGAACTCAAGACTGATATAACATAGACCATCTCTCGACCAACTAAGACTCTTGATATTTAAACCTAAGTATAATTTCCAAGACTCAAGAGGGTTTTACAAAGCTTAAAAGTTAAGTGGTTATGGTTGTGCTCAGTGAATGGTCAAGACTAACTAAATGAACCCTAAAGCTCAATCCTAGGGTTCAACATCTTTTTAAGTCTAGGTTAGTTCTACTTTCAGCTTATGTCTTTGAATCAACTCTCAAAAATAAGGGAAGACTCAAATCCAACTCTTATTGCATTGTGGCTCAAAAAGTATTTGGTAGAAAAAATGTATTTGTAATGCACCCTGAAAAATATTTGGTGGAAAATATACAAGAGTTTGGAGAACATACCATGATGAGAGGTAAAAAGCACCATCAGACTTAAAACTTTGCAAGAAGCCTAATAAGAGATCCAGCTATCCGAATGTGAGATAAATAGGTGGATTCGGCCCTACCTAATCCACCTCCACTCGGGAGGATCCGAACATAGGCGAGCCCAAGCATTCTTGACCCGCCAAAGAACCCAATATCAATCGATGTCAGAAAGATGACGAAAAAGTCGAACACACCCATACCAACAATAGTGATGGCATTGCTGCTGCAATTAATAACCTGACAACACATATACCCTAACAACAGACGTATCTGGTTAGGAGATCCTACAGTAGTATCATCCCCCAGTATTATAAATAGCAAAGAGAGGCCCTCGAGGCTCTCTCTCGGGCAATCTAAAAGAGAAGAGATATTATATTACCACTTCTTACCAGTGAATATTCGGGAGCATTAGTCCCCCCCCAGACGTACACCCATTGCGGTGGAACTGGGTCACTAATCTCTTTGCTTCCTGATGAGAACCTCATCATGAGCCATAACTAGCTCATTTTGACCCAATACAAAGGATAAAAGCTCCTACATATCTCAAGGAAAAGCTTAACTCAGAGAATTCTGAGTTTGAGAAGAAAACAAGTCATAAGGGGTAAAAGTGCAATTTTACCAGTATAATCTGCATACAGGGTAATTCAGGGCCCAAACATAGGTCAAAACAGCTTAATAAGAATAAAAGTGGGATGAGATGATCTAGCAAGGGCTACAGCACTTCCAAGGAACCAAATGATAATCTGTAACCCTAAAACAACCCACTTCAATTCACAAGGTTCGAGGCAAAGTAAAAATAGAATAAACCCTCTAAAATTCATAGAAAAATAATCTCTAGGGTTTAGAACCTTCAATTTGGCCTTTAGAACCCATTTTGACCTACATTGAGAACCATGCCCAATTAATAACTTAATTTGGGTTTTTGCGCAAATTGACCGGTCAAACAAGGTTTAATATGAAAATAAAATTCACCATCAGATTCCTTAGGTCCTAATTAGTCATGTATAAAAACTTGAGCCTAAGAAGAAACCTCCTTGACCGAATTTACACTTTGGTCCTCATATATTTACTCTTTGGCCCTCAACTTTTGAACCCTCGCATTTAGGCCCCTAACTCTCCTTCGTTCTTTGCAAACAGGTCCCTCCTGCAAAACCCTGCCAGCACCATGCTCCGGCGACCTTGCGCGGAGCATGGCGCCGCGCAGGGTGAGGTGGAGGACCTGGCAAGTGTACCGGGGGTGCCCTGCGTCGTCAGCCGTCGCAGGAGCACCCCCATGGCCACTGTAGCCCCCCATACCGGCCGTGCGAACGCACGGACGGTATGGGTTCGAATTCCGACCATGCTCCGGCGAGGGAGACACGTCGTCTCCCTCCGCCTTCCTCCCTGCTACAACCCTATAAATACCCCCCGCCGCTCCACCGACCAAGGCAGCCTGGATCTGACGGAGAAAACCCCCAGCTTTCGTCTCTTCTTTCTCCGGCAGACGCTCACCAGCTCCGGCGACTTCCTCTCCCTCCACCTCTTCGCTCTGCCGCACTACCAGCAGCAGAGACCTCCTCCCCTGCTCTTCCCGCGCCACGCCGCACCCAGCTGGCGCCTCTCCAGCCTTCTGCTCGCCGCCGCCCCTCTCCCTGAGCATCATCTTCTCCGGCGACAGTCGATACGACTGTCGCCCTGTTCCTCCCCCTTCGTCCCTGCAGTTAAGTTAAACTTACTCCCCTTCTCCTCCTCTTTCTTTCCCCGCTTTCGATTTAGTCAATTAAGCCCTCTACCGACCCTGTTCACCCTCATCCTCTCCGCCTCCGACCACCCTCCGGCGAGCCGCTCCCATCACCTCAGCGACCCACACGGCTCGCCGACCACCGCAGAACTTCCGCCTCCTCACCCTGATCCTCTTCCGCCCCTCCACTTCCCACCAAACACCCTCTGCAGACCCACCGAACACACCCACTCCCTCGCTCACAGTCTGACCTAGGACGACCTAACAGCTCCATCACACCCCCTGCAGACCCCCTGACCACCTTCGCCGTGCCACGGCGAAGGTCCTCCGCCTGTCTGATTCGGCCGAGAGGCCGTGCCATTGGTTTCAGGTTCCAGGCCTTGGCCGCCATTGGCGAGGAAGCTCGAAGCCTGCTCGAGGTTGCTCCAAGCCGAGATATCCCAGATTGAATAGCCACGGCCAGCGCGGAAGAGACTCACGCACACACCCTGGCCCTCGATTGGAGCTGTACGCCTCAACAGCCGACGCAATTGGGAGCACCATCCCTGCTGCAGGCGTAAGAGAATTGGGGTGGGACATTTAGTCCCACCTCGGAATCTCTCAAAGGCGCGCGGACACATAAATTGAAAAACTGCCGTATGCTGTTTGCCTCAGTTACCACGGGGTGAGGTCCCTCTCACCCGACCCGACCCGACTCGGCCTCGTCCGTGACCACGCTCCGCGGACCTGGCCCGACCCGATTAGACTGACCTGCACTCCTCGCCCACCACGCACGCCGGTGGGCCTGGACCCGGGCCTGATCCGAACCCGATTACCCGATAGCGCTCTGGGAGAGCTTCCGAAGAGTGATTTCAGAGAGAGAGAGATACGCGGGGAAAGGGGGTAGAGTAGGTTTTTGCCTTCTGATGAACTCTTGAGCGTGCAGGCACAGGTGAAGGACTGCGGAAGAAGAAGCAGCTGCACTGTAGCAACTGCTCAGTTAAGTCGTCGAAGCTCCGGGCCAGACGACGGACAGCCAGCAGCCAGAGCAACACAGACGGCAGGCTGAAGAAGAAGGAAGGGAGACTTAGTAGCCGAAGGCAGAAGCACCACGATTGCAGAAGAAGAAATGAAAAGAAGCAAGAAGCAAGAAAAGAAGAAGACGATCTGAAGAAAAAGAAAGAAAGGAAACAAGGAAGAACAGAAGAAGAAGAGCACGAGGGGAAAATCTGAAGAAAGCAGAAGAAAAAGAAGAAGAAGAAGAAGAACAGGAAGAACCAAAGACAAAGAGGAAGAAAGAAGAAAAGAAGCAGAAGCCAATTTTTCATCTCTCTCTCTCTCTTTATTTTTGTAATAGAATTTGTATATCTCTAGAATACAACTTGCTCCCTGAGTTCGACCTCGGGAACTCTTTTATTTTTCCGAGTAAAAAATTTTTATATGAAACGATGGTAACAACCGGCTTTACTACGACGAATTAACAACGAAAACCGACGTTCCATCATTTTGGCGCCGCTGCCGGGGAGCAACGGCTATTCTAGAGGTAAACATTCCTGTATCTTTTAATTTCTGATAATCTCCTCTCTTTTGTGCAGCTACAGGAACTCAAGAAGACAAGCAACCACACGACAACCACTCCGAAGACAGGCAAATCTTTTCTCTCACTATTAACCCCTACACTCTAAAGAGAAAGAAAAGAAAAGAACAAAGCAATATAGGGCTAACCTGTCTTCCATATTTAGTAACCATAAAAGTTGCATGTTTTCAACTCATTATTTCTGCACACTATCAAGGGTATTTAAGGGCTAACACATTCTTGCTTGAGCCCTAATTACCCAACAAAGAATTAACTGGACCAAGTAGAGCCAACCTAGGATCCAACACTAAGGATTTAGAGACACACTACTTAACTCAAGAATTGAGAAAACCAAATGAAGTGTGCCCAAAGCCCTTGTCTGAAAATACCTATACAAGAAAAATCCTAAACAATTGGCTCTCTCTAAACACTTGAACCCTAAAAGACAGGACCTAAAAGCTCTTAAAGAAAACAATAGGTAAAGTTGACCCCTTGGGTTAACCAACCTTAAATTAGGTCACTCTTTGCACTTAAAACGACTAAAGTTCAAGTGAAACCTTAAGCACCCTGATCTTAAAATTGGTAGACTTAAGAGGTCAAGATCCCCATTCTGGTCTACCTGGAACCGCAGTGACAAGAGAGGTCGGGTGGGGGAAACCCTGTAACCCGTGGGGACGCTCTACCGTGTAGGGGTCTTCGCGGGACTCTCCCTCTCTGGCTGCCCAGGTAATTCTCAGGTGGACGATCTTTCTGATCAAGGGGTCCATCTGCCCCGCACCTCTATAGTCACCCAACACATTTTTGGGTGTCTTGATTGGGTCCATCACCTTCTAAACTTACCTCTCCCAACTGTGCATGTACGGAAGGAGGTCTCTAAGACCACCCTTAAGACCTCCTTTAGAAATTCACTCTCGTCAAGGCCAAGCCTCGACGCCCGTGTTTGTGCAGCAACACCCTCACATTATTCTCTCTTCTGATTCAGAACCAAGTTCTTCTTCTTCCCCCATCATGGCTCAGCCAGTTGAGGAAGAAAATAATCTGGAACACCAGCTCCAGCGACTCAATGACCTCTTCCAAAACTTCGTGCACCCACCACAGCGTCCTATGATGCGGGACCACTACAATCCTGCTGCGGTGGCAATTGAGCCTCGAGTTAGAATCCCGATTGGAGGACCTGATTCCGAACTAAAGCCCAACATGATTCACGCTATACCTAAATTCCATGGGCTTAATTCTGAAGATCCCTTCCAGCACATCAAACAGCTTAAGCATCTGGCCCACACTTTTGGATCAGATGCGCAAAATCGGGATATTCTTCTCATGAAGATGTTCTCCTTTTCTCTTATGGACAAGGCCGCCCATTGGTATCAAACTCAGACCCGGCCGATCAACACTTGGGAAGAACTTCAATCCGAGTTTTTGAAAAAGTTCTTTCCCGTTGGTCGGACCAACGCCTTGCGCCATCAGATTACACACTTCACTCAACAATCAGGAGAACCTCTCCATGAGGCATGGGATCGTTTTCAGGATCTCATGAGGAAGTGCCCCCATCACGGAGTTCCTAAATGGGAACAAGTCCAATCTTTTTACCAGGGACTCCGTGAGGACATCCGCCTTTTCGTCAATGCAACCTGCGGAGGAAACATCATGGGTCAACATGAAGACACCGTATGGGAGATTCTCGAAAACATGTGCGAGAACTCCATCAACAATGACTCCATGGGATTATTCGACAGGACGAATACCCGCGCAGCGACGAATCTTAAGGGAGCACATGAGACGCAGGGCCTGTCCGCATCGGTCGACCTGGAATTAATGGCCAGTCGATTGGACAAGGTCTCAATTATTGAAAAGAAGGTGGATGAGCTGACTCAGCACTTGCAGCGAGCCACCTCTGCGCGTAACTCCTTTGCACAACCTCCTTCCACACAGGAGACTGTACAAAACATCCTGCACCGATCCTCCCCTGGGATGGATCCATATCCGTCCCCATCTGATTCTTGGACTGGAAGATCATCCGATCCTTTCTTCACCAGCCGGGGGAACTCCATTCCCCCTTTCCCTGATTCTCAGGAGGTTCCTCAAACCTGCGAGAACCTCAACGCCATCCAGAACGACCCATTCTCCAACACGTACAACCCTGGATGGCGAAACCATCCAAATTTTCAGTGGGCGGGAAATTCTCAAACCCAAAGACCACCTTTTCAGTCCCGCCCACAGCCCTCTCATCACTACCAGCCACCTCAGCCTCGGCCCAACCCTACTTATCCATCAGGGCCAAATCAAGATCAAATGTCCTTAATCCTTCAGACTCTGGCTGACATTCAAAAATCGAATGCGGCCATTCAAAAACAGCACAAGGACGAGCTTACTGAAGTTAAAACTCAGCTGGCCCAGTTGGCAAATTCTCGCCAGCCAGGCACACTCCCTTCCCAACCCCTTCCTAACCCAAATAACGTGCCAACCCAGAAGCGCGTTATGAATCCAAATTTAGGCCACGCTCAATGGATTTATCAGGCCCCTACTGCCCCATCTCCAGACGAGATGGAAGCCTCTACTTCTCGTACGGGATTTCAGCACCAGCCACCCCTCCTCCCAAATCCAAACCAAAATCAGGCCGGATTAAATTCTGTAACAACACGTAGTGGTAAGACAACTCAGGACCCGCGTTATCCAAACCACTCCCAGCCTGATAATCATGACCCTAGGATAGTTATCCAAGGTACCGCTGTTCCAGACCCACAACCAGGACCTATCCTAGAGGAACCAACCAAGATCCCGTTTCCCGAAGCCCTGACCAAGGAAAAAAAGACCACCAAACCCGTGGCCCCTGAGGAGGACCTGGTCAAGCTCTTTGAGCAGGTCCACATAAACATCCCCTTGATGGATGCAATCCGCCACGTACCAGCTTACGCACGATTTCTAAAGAATATATGTACACCCCAGCGTAAGCCGCGAACCAAGGGAGGGAGCCCAATTGTTCTGTCAGAGCAAGCCAGCTCTGTAATCCTTAGTAGACTCCCACCCAAGGCAAAAGATCCTGGAACTCCCCTGATCTCCTGTAAGATAGGTGGTACCCAATTGGACAGAGCATTGTTAGACTTAGGTGCATCTATAAATCTGATACCCACATCCTTACTTGACCATCTGGAAGAATCTGAGCTGAAACCAACTGAGGTGACATTACAATTAGCAGATCGATCTATAAAGTCACCAAAAGGGATTCTCGAGGATGTTATCGTAAGAGTGCGGGATTTCTATTTTCCAGTGGACTTTATAGTCTTAGACATGGATGCACCTGAGAACCCTAGGGATACACCAATCATTCTAGGGAGACCTTTCTTGGCTACTGCTAGAGCCAACATCAGCTGTGAGGAGGGCCAAATAGAGCTTAAGTTTGGAGATCAAACACTGAAAATTGATATATTTAAGGCCCAACAAGGAATTAATTGCGGCGTCATCGAGCAAATTTGTGACATCAAGACTTTGGTTGATGAACCACACCTCCAGAATGACTTGAGTATTCCTCATCAACCACAGAAGGATCTTGACCCGCAAATAGAGGAGTCAAATCCAGATGTGAACAACCCAATAACTCCCACCCTTGAACCTCACATCTATACTGAACCACCCGCTGCTGCTGAAAACCCCATCCTCGAACTGAAACCCCTTCCTGCTCATTTGAAATACATCTTTTTGGGTTCTAATCAGACCCTTCCTGTGATCATCAATTCCAACCTTAGTCCTGAACAGGAATCCCGTCTGATTGTTGTCCTCCAGCAACATCGCAGAGCCATCGGATGGACCCTCGATGATTTGACTGGAATAAGTCCCTCTTATTGTACTCATCATATCTATTCAGAAGAGGGCACACGACCTTCTCGTGAAATGCAGAGACGCTTAAATCCCAATCTGCAGGAGGTCGTGAAAAAGGAGATCATCAAGTGGTTAGATGCCGGGATCATCTACCCGATCTCCGATAGTCGTTGGGTGAGCCCAATTCAGGTCGTGCCTAAGAAGGCAGGACTCACCACTATAACGACTGAGACCGGAGAAATCATTCCTACCCGATTAGCCAACTCGTGGAGAGTCTGTATAGATTACCGTCGACTCAATTCCTCCACGAAGAAGGATCATTTCCCACTACCCTTCATTGATCAAATTCTCGAAAAACTAGCGGGAAATAGGTTCTTCTGCTTTCTTGACGGGTACTCCGGTTATAACCAGGTGGCAATCCATCCTGAGGACCAAGAAAAGACCACATTCACCTGCCCCTTCGGAACATACGCTTTCCGAAGGATGCCTTTCGGTCTTTGCAATGCACCCGCTACTTTTCAGCGATGCATGCTTGCCATATTCTCAGATATGGTAGGTGATTATCTGGAAGTCTTCATGGATGACTTTTCAGTTTTCGGAGCATCATTCGACGATTGCCTCCAGCACTTGGTCCAGATACTCAGGCGGTGCATCGACGTGAATTTGGTTCTTTCCTGGGAAAAGAGCCATTTCATGGTGCCTGAGGGAATTGTCCTGGGACACTCAATTTCGGAGAAAGGTATCCAAGTGGATCGAGCTAAGGTTAATCTGATTTCTCGCCTTCCTATGCCTAGCTCGATCAGGGACATCCGATCCTTTTTAGGGCATGTCGGTTTTTATCGACGATTTATCCCTGATTTTTCAAAAATCGCACGCCCCCTGACCACTCTTCTCTCCAAGGATGTTCCCTTCGAAATCTCCAAGGAATGCACTCAAGCATTTGAAATCCTGCGTGACCGAGTCACCCAAGCCCCGATCCTACAGTCCCCTGATTGGTCTCAACCCTTTGAGATCATGTGTGATGCATCCGACTTCGCTGTAGGAGCGGTTTTGGGGCAGAAAAATGACAAGAAACCTGTGGTCATTTACTACGCCAGCAAAACACTCGATGAGGCTCAGCGTAACTATACAGTTACTGAGAAAGAGCTGCTAGCTGTAGTATTTGCCCTAGAGAAATTCAGATCATACCTTCTGGGTTCCCATGTCATCATATACTCGGATCACACGGCTGTGAGGCATCTCCTTGCAAAGAAGGACGCGAAGCCTCGATTGATCCGATGGATCTTGCTGTTGCAAGAATTTGACCTCGAGATTCGCGATAAAGCGGGAAAACAAAACGTGGTAGCTGATCACTTGTCCCGTCTTCCTTCTGAAATGATAGACCCTTCCGGACCCATCACTGAGCATTTTCCCGATGAGCACCTGCTGACTATTGGTACTAGCCTTCCATGGTTTGCTAATATTGTAAATTACTTGGCATCTCATCAGACCCCGTCCGATTGGCCGAAGGCCAAGAAAGACAAATTACGCTCCGATGCCAAGTATTACATTTGGGAAGACCCGTACCTCTTCCGCATAGGTGCCGATCAGATCATCCGGAGATGTATCCCGGAAGGGGAAGTCAACAATATCCTCTCTTTCTGCCATGACCAGGCATGCGGTGGCCATTTTGCCGGGCATAAAACCGCATCAAAAGTCCTCCAGTGCGGCTTTTACTGGCCCACACTGTTCAAAGACGCATACAGTCATTACAAGGCATGCAGTCGTTGCCAGACTTTGGGCAACATGAGCCATCGCGACATGATGCCTATGCAACCGATTCTAGTATGCGAAATCTTTGATGTTTGGGGGATTGATTTTATGGGCCCCTTTCCTGTTTCGGATGGTTTCGAATACATTCTGTTGGCTGTGGACTACGTGTCCAAATGGATCGAAGCCATACCGACCCGAACCTGTGATCACAAAATCGTTCTCAAATTCATTCATCAACACATTTTCTCAAGGTTCGGGATTCCTCGTGCAATAATCTCTGATGGGGGGACCCATTTCACAAATGCTCAGTTTAGGTCACTGATGACCAAATACGGGGTGTCTCACCGAATCTCTACTCCTTACCACCCCCAAACTAATGGTCTAGCTGAGCTGTCGAATCGGGAGATCAAGAAAATCCTACAGGTCACTGTTCGACCTGACAGGAAGGACTGGTCGTCCCGACTTCCGGAAGCATTGTGGGCCTATAGGACCGCCCACAAGACCCAATTGGGCATGTCTCCCTTTAGATTGGTGTACGGAAAGGCATGCCACCTTCCCGTCGAACTGGAGCATAAAGCCTATTGGGCAGTACGGAACTGTAATCTAGATCTTTCTAAGGCTGGGACCCACAGAAAACTCCAAATCAGCGAGATCGATGAATTACGCACAGACGCGTACGAGAACTCGCAAATCTACAAGGAGCGGGTTAAAGCCTTCCACGACAAACACATCTCAAGAAAGATCTTTCATCCTGGTCAAAAGGTCCTACTCTTTGATGCCCGACTCAAACTCTTCCCAGGAAAACTGAGATCTAAGTGGGTCGGACCATATTTGGTCCGACAGGTTTTTGGAAATGGAGCAATCGAAATCAGTCCACTCAGCCACGATTCTGAACCTTTCATCGTGAATGGTCAAAGACTCAAGCCGTTCATTGATGTAACTTCTACTGATTTGGCTGAGGCATCTCATATCCTCCTTTCCCCTTGAGCTTATTGCGCCCAGCCGATGGCATAAAACTCAGCGCTTAACGGGAGGCAGCCCGTCATTCTCTTTGAAAACCTGAAACTTGTTCTGACACCTTTCAGCACTCGAAGTTCACCCTGAACTAACACCCCCTAGGTTACAATGAGGACATTGCAAATCTTAGGCATGGGGGGGTAGGAAAGTGCAAAAACTTGTAAGAAAAGGTTTCAAACAAAAAAATTCACATATGCCAAAAATACCATAAAAATTAAAAAATTTTTCGAAAAAGAATAAGAGGAAAAGAGGAGAAGGAAAATTTTGTGAAGGAGAAAAGAAACAAAATGAAAAAGGAGCACAAAATTATAAGAAAAGTTGATAGTCATTAGTAAGGAACTAAGGAATTAACCTAAGTTCTAGACCTCATTCAAGAAAATAACTGAAAAGTGCACAATGAGATTAGTAAGAATGCAAACCTTAGGCATTCTTGAATAGACTCTTAGTACTCATTAAGATCTGGACACTCCTCAAGAGGTTGAGGAAAATGAAAAGCTGAAGTATTAGGTCTAAGGCTTAGGGAGTATTCGGCCTCGTTAACTAATTTTTGGTTTACGGGACTCAGTAACCTAAGCACCCTAATCTCACACACAGCCTGGTTCAGTAAGCATAAAAATCAGAATCACGCAGAAGCGTCGCAAAAATCTGAAAAGAACACCTAGAATAGGAATGGCCGATCAACACAAGTTGATTTGGACGAGTTCCCAGCGCGGAGAGGCAGGAAATCCCCTCGAAGATGCGTAACAAAATATCATCTCCTCGGTGCTTGTCTCTTAGGATATTTACATATCCTACGGGGGGCATGTAAGCACTCTGCTGGTTCAGATTCCATGGATGGCATTATCTCGAAATGTCAATTGCCAGGGTCTGGATTCGGCCACGGAATACCATGGATGGGATTATCTCGAAATCTCAATAGCCAGGGTTCCGGGGGTTGCCATGGGCGGTGCTATCTCGAAGCATCGATCGCCAGGAACCCTTGAGGATTGATGATGGGAGCAAGGAATCTGATACAGACCGTGTTGAAAAGTCAATCCTAGACTAGAACTAAAAAGAAAAAGAGAGAGAAAACTCTCCAAACAGAAAAAAACTTTCTATCTCTCTCTCTTACAAAACGCACTGCGAACTGAGCCAGGGCTAAAATCATTTCAAGCACGGGTGCTTTAACCACGAAGTCCAATAAACCTTAGGTTAGTTCTTGTGGGCCTTAAAAACCTTTGCTAAAAGACTGAGGCTAAGGCTAGACAGATTTGGATCTTGATTGGTACTAGAGTATCTTTTAGGCCTATGGTCAGCATTCTAACCTAATCTATGCTCAAATAAAAAAGCACTTATCTAAAACCATTGAAAACTTCATGGTCTAGAACAAGGGTTGAAACCTTAAGTTTTTTTTGCTAAGGGACTAGCAAAAGCTAGGCATGGGGGTATGATGAGAACCTCATCATGAGCCATAACTAGCTCATTTTGACCCAATACAAAGGATAAAAGCTCCTACATATCTCAAGGAAAAGCTTAACTCAGAGAATTCTGAGTTTGAGAAGAAAACAAGTCATAAGGGGTAAAAGTGCAATTTTACCAGTATAATCTGCATACAGGGTAATTCAGGGCCCAAACATAGGTCAAAACAGCTTAATAAGAATAAAAGTGGGATGAGATGATCTAGCAAGGGCTACAGCACTTCCAAGGAACCAAATGATAATCTGTAACCCTAAAACAACCCACTTCAATTCACAAGGTTCGAGGCAAAGTAAAAATAGAATAAACCCTCTAAAATTCATAGAAAAATAATCTCTAGGGTTTAGAACCTTCAATTTGGCCTTTAGAACCCATTTTGACCTACATTGAGAACCATGCCCAATTAATAACTTAATTTGGGTTTTTGCGCAAATTGACCGGTCAAACAAGGTTTAATATGAAAATAAAATTCACCATCAGATTCCTTAGGTCCTAATTAGTCATGTATAAAAACTTGAGCCTAAGAAGAAACCTCCTTGACCGAATTTACACTTTGGTCCTCATATATTTACTCTTTGGCCCTCAACTTTTGAACCCTCGCATTTAGGCCCCTAACTCTCCTTCGTTCTTTGCAAACAGGTCCCTCCTGCAAAACCCTGCCAGCACCATGCTCCGGCGACCTTGCGCGGAGCATGGCGCCGCGCAGGGTGAGGTGGAGGACCTGGCAAGTGTACCGGGGGTGCCCTGCGTCGTCAGCCGTCGCAGGAGCACCCCCATGGCCACTGTAGCCCCCCATACCGGCCGTGCGAACGCACGGACGGTATGGGTTCGAATTCCGACCATGCTCCGGCGAGGGAGACACGTCGTCTCCCTCCGCCTTCCTCCCTGCTACAACCCTATAAATACCCCCCGCCGCTCCACCGACCAAGGCAGCCTGGATCTGACGGAGAAAACCCCCAGCTTTCGTCTCTTCTTTCTCCGGCAGACGCTCACCAGCTCCGGCGACTTCCTCTCCCTCCACCTCTTCGCTCTGCCGCACTACCAGCAGCAGAGACCTCCTCCCCTGCTCTTCCCGCGCCACGCCGCACCCAGCTGGCGCCTCTCCAGCCTTCTGCTCGCCGCCGCCCCTCTCCCTGAGCATCATCTTCTCCGGCGACAGTCGATACGACTGTCGCCCTGTTCCTCCCCCTTCGTCCCTGCAGTTAAGTTAAACTTACTCCCCTTCTCCTCCTCTTTCTTTCCCCGCTTTCGATTTAGTCAATTAAGCCCTCTACCGACCCTGTTCACCCTCATCCTCTCCGCCTCCGACCACCCTCCGGCGAGCCGCTCCCATCACCTCAGCGACCCACACGGCTCGCCGACCACCGCAGAACTTCCGCCTCCTCACCCTGATCCTCTTCCGCCCCTCCACTTCCCACCAAACACCCTCTGCAGACCCACCGAACACACCCACTCCCTCGCTCACAGTCTGACCTAGGACGACCTAACAGCTCCATCACACCCCCTGCAGACCCCCTGACCACCTTCGCCGTGCCACGGCGAAGGTCCTCCGCCTGTCTGATTCGGCCGAGAGGCCGTGCCATTGGTTTCAGGTTCCAGGCCTTGGCCGCCATTGGCGAGGAAGCTCGAAGCCTGCTCGAGGTTGCTCCAAGCCGAGATATCCCAGATTGAATAGCCACGGCCAGCGCGGAAGAGACTCACGCACACACCCTGGCCCTCGATTGGAGCTGTACGCCTCAACAGCCGACGCAATTGGGAGCACCATCCCTGCTGCAGGCGTAAGAGAATTGGGGTGGGACATTTAGTCCCACCTCGGAATCTCTCAAAGGCGCGCGGACACATAAATTGAAAAACTGCCGTATGCTGTTTGCCTCAGTTACCACGGGGTGAGGTCCCTCTCACCCGACCCGACCCGACTCGGCCTCGTCCGTGACCACGCTCCGCGGACCTGGCCCGACCCGATTAGACTGACCTGCACTCCTCGCCCACCACGCACGCCGGTGGGCCTGGACCCGGGCCTGATCCGAACCCGATTACCCGATAGCGCTCTGGGAGAGCTTCCGAAGAGTGATTTCAGAGAGAGAGAGATACGCGGGGAAAGGGGGTAGAGTAGGTTTTTGCCTTCTGATGAACTCTTGAGCGTGCAGGCACAGGTGAAGGACTGCGGAAGAAGAAGCAGCTGCACTGTAGCAACTGCTCAGTTAAGTCGTCGAAGCTCCGGGCCAGACGACGGACAGCCAGCAGCCAGAGCAACACAGACGGCAGGCTGAAGAAGAAGGAAGGGAGACTTAGTAGCCGAAGGCAGAAGCACCACGATTGCAGAAGAAGAAATGAAAAGAAGCAAGAAGCAAGAAAAGAAGAAGACGATCTGAAGAAAAAGAAAGAAAGGAAACAAGGAAGAACAGAAGAAGAAGAGCACGAGGGGAAAATCTGAAGAAAGCAGAAGAAAAAGAAGAAGAAGAAGAAGAACAGGAAGAACCAAAGACAAAGAGGAAGAAAGAAGAAAAGAAGCAGAAGCCAATTTTTCATCTCTCTCTCTCTCTTTATTTTTGTAATAGAATTTGTATATCTCTAGAATACAACTTGCTCCCTGAGTTCGACCTCGGGAACTCTTTTATTTTTCCGAGTAAAAAATTTTTATATGAAACGATGGTAACAACCGGCTTTACTACGACGAATTAACAACGAAAACCGACGTTCCATCACTTCCCTTATGATTGCTTGTTCTCGATTCGTTAAGTCAGACCCTCCGATTACTTAGGAGGTTTGATCAAAGTCGATTGCCATTTTGTACGTGACAAAGTGCCATGAAAGGATCTATTTGTTCACTTCTTTTCCAACATAGATCAAATAGCAAACCTACTATCCAAAGCCCTAACTTCTCAACCATTTCTTTGAATTCATAGTAAGCTACGACTTCTTCCACAACCTTAGCTTGAGGGGAGGTATTACTCTATTTTGGAGTGCATTGTATTTTTATCAATCTTTGTGAGGTATGTGGTAATTATAACTTGCGGGGATACTCTTTTAATTGTTCCCAACGGTCAAGGTGGAGGTGTAACATAGTTGGTTACAGCCTACCATTCAAGTTGCAAAAGGAATTTCTTTTTCTTTTTTACAGTTGTCTATTGCCTTAAAGAAAAAAAAAGAATGGGCTCTTAGTTCAATTTGGTAGTGGCGAGCCTCGGGAGCCACTGTCGGGGCCACCGACGGCCATCAAAAGATTTATTGACGGAGGGAACATAACGTAGTCACAAGCAATCCATCACGAGGGGAATGGGGTCGGTCCTCCTAAGTGATCGAAGAGTCCAACTCCATAATCTACAAGCAATTGCAAGGGAGATGAAGTTGATGACCCAGTTCCACCGCAAAAGATGTACGTGTGGGGAGAGGATTATATTCCCAACCCTACACTAGTATTAGTGAGGTTACAAGATTTCTCTCCCTCTCAACTGGCTTTCAATCGAGGGTCTCTCTTCACTATTTATAGCATGGAAGGAGTCATAGCTTAGTATTATCTTTTCCTTAATCTCTAGTCTACTTTTTGTAAGACTGGTCGTCTGATGTTAAGTTATGAGTAGTCATTTCCGTCATGTTGTGATTTTGATCTTAGCTGTGTCGAATCTCTTAACAAGATGAGCGAATCTAGATCCGAATTCAACTGGTCGTTAGTTGGTCTGGTTACATCGGACCTACTTATTTATCTTATAATTAGGTAGTTGAATACTCTACTGGATTAAACACGGAATTTTTGGATCTCAAGATAATTTTTACCCCCTCATCGAGAAAAAGGAAAAAATAAAAGGGATATGATTATTACGATGGCATGGCAGAACGTCGTATTCTCAAATAAACGATATTAAATCCTCTGTCCAAAAGAAATTGGTTCGGTTTTTTAAATTGGAAAGGTATCAAAAACGGATTATTGCGAAGTGTATGGCTGAGCATGAACGTGAAGGCCCTCCAATTATGCGATGCCCGTTATATGTATAGTTGCTTGTTCTTTTCAATTAAGGGAGAAACTATATAGTATAGGCGCGCGCCACCTGACATGGCGACACGTGACAACCAGAAAAGCCTTTGGCACATGGATCTACCCGTCTTTATTTACCACCGTAGGTATGTAAGGTCAAATCCTAAGTTTACTAACCATGACCCATTTCCACGGTCCATCCTCCTATGTCGACACAAATACTTTTGTTGGAAGTGATCCATCTTTTCTTTTGTTTTTTTTTTATCTGGCTCCATCTCTTCCAAGATAGTTATGGGTTTTTTTTTTTTTTTTTTTCAGAGGTCGTTGGATTCTTTATCTTCTGATTTTTTTGTAATCTTACTTTTCTTATTTTAAATTTCTTCATTTTTAATGAGATGCATTTTTTCCTTTAAATAACTATATTCTATCTCCCTTCACGTTGTCTGTTTATATCAGATTCTTTTCTTTTTAACGAAAATATTAAAGGATAGTTATTGGATATGTATGTCAAAATTAGGTATCGCACATCTCTTAAATAATTATCTATTAATGAAGGTTTAGGAGGCATTTAATTTCCAAGTTAAGTAGATTTACATCATATTAAGTATTTAATCTATTTTTATTTATGTTGGATTAAGTGAATTTGATTTAAGATAAAATTATTTTATTATTTTTATAAAATAATTTTAATCTATCAAAACATTTTGATAGAGTAATTTACTTATTTTATTATTTATTTTATTTCTTTCGTATTATACAAATTTATTCCTAAACATGTATTATTATTATTATTTAATGATGTGAAAAATTAGAGAATCCCGATTGAATTCCAAGAACTCCTCCCTCCTACCCGACCAAGTAGTTGAGACGTCTAACTATGGCAAAATAACACTTCAGTCGAGTTTCCCTCCTTACATTACTCAAGAAATTGACATACGAGTGATGGCAAAATTTTCCCAATTTTCTCACGTGAAAGCCTTGATCATTAAAAAGGGGGAATTCCTAAGCACCTGTTGATTACGGAATCGCTGTAAGTCTCGAGCAATTCGTGTATTAGTTCTGGGAATATAAACATAGGTTGAAATTCACCCAACCCAAAATTTTCAATCTACAAAGATGAGAAATTTAAAGATGGCCACCATGGGGTTGGTTTAGTGATACAACATGCTGTTGTTGTCATCTTAAAAGTCATAAAATTAAATCTCATGTCCAACATATTTATTTTCCTAAAAAACAATGGTGACTCCAAGATTGAAAATGTCCTCCTTCGTTAAAATTAAATATTGCCATTCAAGGAAATGGCATCGCTATCGTATGTGATATACGAAAGCACTAAGACAAACAACATGTTTGATAATCTAAATAGTATTTGGAGCTTTGCCAAAAATGATAGTGCTTTGTGTCTGTAGCATCCCAGATAGCCATTGAGGCATAAATGCAAATAGTTGAGCAGCAGAATAAGGTAATTCAGACATAAAAAATATAATTTCCAATGAATGATGGTATGATAAAGTTATCACGCATTTCTCTATATTTTAATGTTTATAAAGGTGCACCTACAAGGGCATTGCCTTTGAATCAAATGCCCACGTTAATCTCAAGTTAGTTTGGATCCAATATCCTTGAGCACTAATAATTCCCCACGTGAAGGGTTACCTTCCCTATGGAGCACAATCAATGAAATCACCATCGACCAGCATTACATGTTGGATGCTGTCTCAATAAAATCCTCAACTTACACTTCAAAATCCTGAATTTGACTTAATTATCGTAAAATCTCACTTAAATTTGCATCCAGCTGTACACTAACGTAAGAGCATTATTTATGACTTGTTTTATATATATAAAGGAAAACAAATACGAAAAATGTTGGGTTGCACCTGCGGTACCAAAAGACTCCGGAGTTTTTATGTAGAAATTCCTAGCCAATATGTCTAACGATTTCTCTGGATCGTCAGTAACCACATTTCCCCAAATAATTAAAGCTTTTGGTTATGACTTTGTTGGCGGTGGGTTTGGATTGCTAAATTTGGGTTATATTTAGTTTTAAGTTAACAAAATGATTACCTATAATTCAATCAAATTAAATTAAATTTAAATAGGTTTGAGCCAAGTGAAATCAAATTTTACATATACTTTGTAATATGATAGTAATTAAATACTTCATCCTTATATAATTATGAAAAAATCTTCTAAAATATATGTTAATATAATTTATAAATCAATTCACTTATATATTTAGGTTTGTAACATATGAGTGGATATGATCCATAGGTTACTCGATTATGTAGTTCAGACAGTTTAGATTACATGTATTAGATTCATCAATCAACTTAAAATTTATATAAATTTTAAAATTTATATTTTAACCTCACTCATAATCTAAATAATTTAAATTAAATGATCAAATTTTAACTATTTGGATGAACTCCAATGATACGTAATCCCGTCCACTTAAGGCCTCATTTGGGTGGAGTATAAGGTATGAGATAAAGTCACCGTAACATAACAGTAACACAGTAGCAAATAAAATTAAAATGATATAAAAGATAAATAAAAAAGAAAAAAAACAATCATTAACTACATGTCATTAACATCCTATAAAAAAAAACATTCACTTTCATATAAAATTTATTAAAATAATCCTACAATACTTCATCCTACAATACTTTATTTTCATTTAACTCTTATCCTCTCATCAAACACAATCTTATACTACTTTATTTCAATATAATAGTTACCCTTTGGTCAAACACACTATAAAATATCGAATACTAATTAATCAACCTCGTTAGGGTGATCCGATCCCACGAACGACCACCAACTTGTTCGATAACGATGCCAACGCGTCCGATTGAATTGCCAATGACAACCACCGATTTATGGGTTACGATATCTCAACAACGACGTTATGTTGCCAACTTGCAATAATTTATTATTTACTTTTTTCTCGTTGTCGTCTCCCCATTGGCTATTGTCATTGTCGTTTTCTTTTTTCAAGGAAATATATTTTATTAAGAAAAAGAAAAAGTATTCAACACAAAGGATGCATACCAGAGGGAAGAAAAGAAAATTCTGACCGTCCTCCGGAGGAAAAAGTTGCTTTCCGTGGAAATAAGGAGAAGCAAAAAAACACGTAGAATATATATATATATATATATATATATATATATATATATATATATTAGATCAGAATCAAACGACCTCTAGTGGAGGTGATCTTACGAAATAATCTGAAGGTCAATTTCAACCCATAACAAACGTCAATAAACTCGGCCACTAAAAACTCGAGTCAAACATGGTCACTAACAAACGAAAACACTGAAAAAAAGGGAAAACTAAATCCATGCAACTTCACAACCAGAAAAACGTCGAACACCGGACACCAACTTAAGCTCACTGCAACACCAACCAGAGTCGGCCTCACTCCACGCCTCGATCCCCGCCAGACCGGCCACCGACGCGCTAAGCAGCCACCCTTCGTCAGAGTCGCCACGTCGCGCAGCAACGTGAAACCGGCGAGGCACCCCCAACGGGAAAAAGTTGGGAGGAGCAAAGATCGATGAGCGCACATCGGCCACCGTCCTCGAGGAGAGCTCTCGAACGACGATCGGCGACGACGAGCCCTCGACCGGCGACGAGAGACCTCAAACGGCGAGCAAGGACCTTAAGCGACGAACAGCAAATTCGAACGACACGCGACGAGCGGTGAGCGGCCGTGCATGCCGGCGAGTGGCTCCCATCGTCGAAGATGTATGGATCGGAGGAGGAAGGAAGAAGATCTGACGAAGGGGAGGGAGCGGGCGAGAGCAGGGAGTGTTCGAGCTTCCGAGCAGCTGTAGGTTGGCTATTCGCATTGCCAGTCTTCTGTCATGTGAATAATCTATCACACAATCGGGTCTAATTCCATGTATGCTAAATATTCTGCTTGAAACGAAAGGAACCAGTGCCATTGAAACGTATCATACTTCCGTTTTATATATGTACCGTATATATAACCAAGTCTATTTCTCATCCAATCGAATACACTAATTATATTGTGTTTGTTCTACATTTTAAAGGATATCATGCTAGCCTCATCACCCACTCGACTGATCTGAAATATTGACCGGATCATTATAAATTAAAGGGAAAAAATGTAAAAATATATCATGTACATCAATCTAAAATAATTTAGATAGATATAAAATAATTATATAATGATTTTTTATCATTGTAAAATAATATCGATGTGAAATAATTTATTCCTTCTTATATTATAAAATAGGTCAATGTTTACATGCTTATACCTACATCCCAAGTCGAAACATGCTTGCGTGCCGTTGGATTAATGTTTGGAACTTTGAAACCTTGATGTCTGACATCCCTGGTGATATGTCTTTTATTTTTTTAACTCTCCTGTCAGACAAAGCCTCGGAAGATCGCAAGCACCTTAACTCATAGCACCTGGTAAATTTCGAGTTGGCGAGTGTTAAATCGGTGCCACCGTCCCCACTAAAGTGATACGCGTTGCTTACCTGAGACATCTGCAGGGGCTCTGTGCTGATTTTTCGAGCTGCGTTTCCTGTCTCTATTTCCACATTAAATTTTCACTAAATACACGAGAGTATAGAGGGGCTTTTTACATTCATACTTTCTAAAATATATCTAATTATACATTTATATCTCATTATACTTTATTATTATATCTATATCTCAGTGAACTTGGATCTTATGATTAGTTATACCTCCGGGTTATGTTTTCGTTAAATTTAAGGAAATATCATTCTACCGAATATTGCCTACTATTAAAGTTAACAGCATAAATTTTAAAAATTCAATACTCTTATTAATATTTTTAAATTATATCAGTATTGATATTTTTTTTTATTTTTTCCTCTTATTTCTTCTTCCTCCTCTCTTATCCATTTTTATCCTCTCAAAGCTTAGATCAGACGTCTCGTTAGAGATCACGAGAGTGACAACGACATTGAGATCTTCCCGGAAGGCTACCTTCTTTCTCTTTCCTAGTTGTCACCCCTCCTCCTCCCTCTTCTTTGACTACTGCCACCCTTCCTTTCTCCTTCCCAGCCACTACCACCACTCCTCCTCCCTCCTCCTCATCGGTGGTATCCCCTCCTCCCTAATCATCACCTCCTCCTTCCTCCCCCCCCCCCCCCCCCCCCCACCCCCGCTTTCAAGAGAAAAAGATTTTGTTTTAGGAAATTTATGTGCAATTAAAAAATTTTCATGAGATATGAATATAAAAATCTTAATTTTTTTTTGTTAATTATGATTAGATGTTAAACATTAATTATGCTTACCATCATTTATCATTAAATGTAACGGTGGGGATATATATATATATATATATATATAACAATGAAATATTAAAAGATATAAATATAATTAGATATATTTTAAGAAAATAAATATGAAAATATCCATTATAAATGGATCCGCTTGATTTAATTTGCAGCTGATGCACAGAGTTTGGTAGTGGATCCACGTTGCTTGTGTCTTTACACGATTTTATGTCCTAGAGTATTTGGAGCACCCATAACTTTTCCGTAGCTGTGGTCCTTACCGAATTTAATGTCCATTAAAAATGTTCATCGAATGATCCATTCTTTTACCCCCCATTCTTTTGCGTTTGACTACGGATTCATTTCGTGATCTAAAATCGATTCCACTCTCCGTTGACATGATAATCGAGGCGTTATATCACATCGAAAAGAATAAACGGACTTTATATGAGAACCTCTTCACCGGTTGAGAATAACTTCGGAGATTGATTACGACAATGTTTCTATTTAATTCTTTATTTTCATGTTAGTGATTCTAACTATTAGACTCCTGTTAATAATGATAACCTCCTTGGACTTTTATCTTTAACCCTTGACCAAAATTTCCGGCTCCGATTCTGTACACCAACCCAATAAACTCTCTGTACTACACACCCCTCTTCGCCTCCGCCCTGATCTCTAGATAAAGAAGGGAGATCTTTTTTCTAGAAACTACCGACCTTTTTTCCTTTTCCGAGTGTGCTTCTCCCTCCCCTGACCTTGATCGCGGCTCAAACTAAGGTTGGCTGGTCAAAGACCCCCCCTTTCCTAAACACATTTTTCATTGTTCATCCTTTCACTCACCTCCGTCGTCATTTTGGACAACCGGTGACGGTGTTCTCTACATTGGTTAGCATTGTCACGATCGCCTCCACATTTGACATCCTCATTGTTAGTTGAGGTTAACGTTAATGTCTTCGCTCTGGTCACCGTCAATAACTCCATTGCTGATGACTTTATTGCCGACGGCCTTCCTTTCACCTTTATATTTCTACAATTTGTTTTTTAGGTTGGGTTTACATTTAAAGTTATGCCTATCACAATTGAGTATTTGATAAATTTATTTCTACCTATGACCGATCATCGTGATTCCATTCCAACAATGTCATCGTATCTCTTAAAATAAAGTAACACGTCGAAACTACAACGAGCTCATGGGGTACTTTCCTTTTCTCTTTTTTAATCTTTATTTTAATTTTGCTCATGTTTTGTAATCCACCAGTCAGGAGTCTTTCCATCTCGAAATTTCCTTGATCGTCGAAACCGGAGTCAGTTTCCTCCCTTTTTCGAGGGAACGCGTCAGTAGTCCTTCTTCCCTCACCCCTCGGGATTTACATTAATAGAGAATTATTTGGAAGTGGTAAAATGAATAAAATGATAAAATAATAAATTTAAATTAAAATAAAAGTGGGAGAAAGGAAAGGAACCTTCACTATTTCGAGACTTTAGAGTCTTAAATCAGGTAAGATTTCAGATTCAAACCAAGTCGAACTTGATTGTGAAACAAATGTCCAATTTCCTGACAATTTCTTCTAAAAAGAATTAGCCTTGCTTCTTCGTAATGCTATTTAAATATAAAAATTACAGTTGTCAAACTAAGCCATCATGATAATCACTAATCTAATCATCAACTCCTTGGCACAGCTACCTAAGAACAGCTATATATATTGAGCTTGCCTCTGTTTGACAACTGTAATTATATTATAATTAGACGAGTTAATGCTGATCAATTCCAATACACGTTCCAACATAGAGCATAATACTTAAATTATTTGCTCTTTTGTGTACTTCAGCAGTTACATCCTCAATAATATTCCGTTTTGACGGTAACGACTCTACCTCATTTAATAGAAGTTGTTGGACGCGGCCTTTCAAAGGCGCCAACCAAACATGTTGGGAACCATTGGGTGGAAATGCACATTTCTCTAGAATCTAAAATTGAATAGAAAATGGAGTAATACAATATTTTGCCTCTTTGTATAAGTTACTGTTGCATTATTTTTCAAGTTCATCGTATTTGGTATCGTTTACTTAAATGTTGTTGGTGCCAACGGCAACCCTAATTAAAGGGTTTCCGTCTTAAACATTGCCATTAGGGGACATTGATGGGAATCGTTGAAGCTGACGTTAGCGCAGCTTTTCCCACTTGATACTGCATTTTCAAATAAAGAAATATTTATAGTGGAGTCTTCGGTACTCGATTCAAATGCAATAATATAATAATAAAGAAAATTATTTATCCAATTTTATCGTTAACGGTATTCGTACGAGGAGGTTGTTTAATTCTCAAATTTTATTATTTAAGTATGGTGAATACAAGTATAAGAATTTTTTATTTTTTTTTTATTTTTTTGGTTGTATAATTTATTTTCCTTGAGTGACCTGAATAGACATAGGTTACGTAATCTTTGGTCGTGGTCTAATTAATAAGAAGGGTGTTATCTATAATTTTCGCATCCATCTACCTGCTGGAGGAAAAATGACTTAGTGATTCGTCTCCAAAAAATTGAATCAACCATTGAGCAGTTGGATTCACCAAGATGTCAACATGCAGGTAAAGGTCCGTCAGTTACACCTTAGGGTAGTTGGACTTAATTATATCACTAGATTGGTAAACATGAGTCATGAATTTTATTTCATAGTCCAAAGAATTTTTCTTCTATCGTCAATTTACGAGTACATTTTTCTACGAAACAAAAACATCACTCATCAAAAATAGTACTCTCGCAGTTGAAAGAAAATCTCCTTGTGAGTATGTCACGACACATGCAAATTGCAGGAGATTTTGTAGAAAGCACAGAACTGTTTTGAATTTATGGTGGATGTACTACTTAAACTTGTGTGTATAGCTACGTGTATGTCTCGGCTTGTGTTGTGTGTGTGCGTGTGCAAGTTTTCACATGTGCTCACATGTACCACGTGTCACATGTTCGTGTTTGAGTTTGTAAGTGTACTTACACGTGCCAACTGCCATGTACTCATTTTCAAGCATGTAAGTTTACGTAGAAACTTGCAAATATCCTGAAAATAGTTTACAAATATTGATGTTGTGTTGAAGGAGTCCATGACTTCCTGCAAGCATGGCTTTCCGCTAAACTTGTCACATGTTGTGTGCCACGAAATTAAATGTTAAAGTAGGATGCGTACAAAAAAATAGATAATAATTATAATGTTGGATTCCTTAATCAAATTGCACAGTTGTACAAACATCGTGCACCATGATCTTTTTTCTTGATAACCTAAGATGTTTTAATAAAATCTCTCTCTTCACGTTTTCTTAGGCGATTTGTTCACCGACATACATTAATGCGGCACTGTTCGATGGACGCGAGCACCAAAAAAAAAAGTAGAAGGTGACGTATTGTGTGGTGCAAGAATGTGAGAGTAATAAAAAATGTAAATTTAAAAGTGGATGTCAGTTTATTCCGAGGAGTAATGTACCGTAAGTATTGGTCGGTGGTAGGTCCATCCTTGTTAAAATAAATCATTCACTTTTAAATGAAAGATGAAATTATTTTATATTGATATAAAATTATTATGATTATTTTTAGAATTTTTTTATTGATATAAAATTATTAAAAAAATCATTCAAAATCATCTTATATTATTATAAAATTATTTTACATTGATATATTTTTACTATAAAAAAATCATCGTATACCCACTATAAATTGATTGTGATTTTTTTTTAGTGGAATCGATTTCATTATGTAATAGAAATTATACATTATAAAATGTTACATTATGTATTTTTATATATTTTAACTTATCCATTAGGTGGGATTGCGAAAGATAAGTTTGGATGATGATAAAAGAAATGGCGTTTCTATTTTAGGTGCACTTAACGGGAAAAATCATTCTCAAGGAGTGAGAAGGGGCCAATCGGAGATCGAGGAACTGATCTTAGGAGATCGGCCCATCTTGGTACAGCAACCACCCAAATACGGGTTGATAGGTGTAATCTCATTAACCGAAAAATTCGTAAATACAATTTGCTTATGCTACCAGCACCACTTACCATTCATCCAACGGGGTCAAATCAATGCCCCAATCTCGTCGTGAGTCAAGATCAGCTTCGTGATTTCATCAATGAATTGGTTCATTACAGGGCCTTTGAGTTGGCTCAACCACCAGCAAACTTAATCAAACTCCATCAAGCCTAAGCTTGAGCCTATACGTCTCCATCGAGCATGGACCAGGAAGCTAACCTTGACGATATGGTAGGTCGATCAACCACTCCACTTGATGTACTTGCTCCATGTCGCTCTAGTGAAAGGAGAATAGGAACTTCTAACTTATAGACGTTGAGAAAGAAAAATGCAAGCTCTTGTGGGTGGTCAGGGGTTGACTTGGCGATGCATGTTGGATGAATGAGAAGGGAGGTCGAGTCTGGCTTTTTTTCTATTTCCTTTTTGTGAGGGGAGGATATTTCCTCCTTTCCAAGAGGACACGTAAGGAAATCTTTTTCCTAATTTCTATTATATAATTAGTATTTTTTTAAGAAGGTAAACGAGTTGAGTACGAGAATTTATTTCATGACTTCTTTGATGTCATTGGGATGTTTTATCAACGAGTCCCTCCTTTATTGGCATACAATTGGTGATTTTTTTTTTCAATAAATGATAATGTATTTACTTAAATAGCTAACCGACTAAGAAATACAAGAAAGACTCCACACACACCCCCTTTAACTAGAGTGTGACAAACAACAAGGTAGTTGAATTAGGTTTTCTATGGAGGGTCTATTCCTTTCCCTCCATATCACCCAAATTGTTGTCATGACCATATAGATTCTTTCCTTTCAAGGACTCAACTCCATCAAAGGTGTTGCACCCAAATTCCATTCCCTGGAGATTGTCCTTAATGGTCAATCAGTCTTGCAGAGCTTGCCTCGTAGGAACAAAAACATAGCCACAACAAAGTTGCATTAAAAAAACAAGTGCTCCTTGTTTTCCAAGACATAACCACACATTACACAACTACAATCTCCATCTTATCCCCACTTTTGCATTCTTAATTCCTTAAAACTCGTTTGATAAGTAAAATAAGTTTGTAAAATAAGTAAATGAGTAAAAAAATGAGTGAAATAAATGATGACATAAGTGAGTTAATCTATTTAAATATTAAACGAGTTAAAATTATTCTACAGATAAGATAAAATAATTTTATCATAAATTAATTTTTTAATTTGATGTAAATAAATGATAAATGAAGTGATACATTAAATATTTAATTCAAAGTAAATCCACCTAATCCGTCAATCAAATATCTCTTAATAATTAAAAATTATCAACCAAATATAATACGATCATTTTATCAGCACCTTCGCATCCCAAACCACACTCCATAAGTTGTTTTCTTCCTTCTCGTTTCTCAAATTCGCCTGCGTCAAAAATGATGGGTCCCATATCTCACGCAACCTCACATGGTCGACTCCTACGATCAAGCATCTGCAGCCATGCCTTTGAGATAAGGTGATACGTTGTGGTGATTAGGGATTAGCTGAGGTGAGGTGGGAAAAGAAAGAGAGACAGATATGGTGCACAAGGTTTGGCAATTGGCATCGGTAGTGGCGGCGGCACGCAAACTCCAATGCCGGTGGTGGAGAGCATCTTGTCGGCGTTCGTTGCATCTGACATCGACGTACACACACACACACACACACACACACAGATATATATATATAAAACACACACACACACACATATATATATATATATATTTTTTATATTTGGGTGGTGAAGAGCGAGTTGGATGACGGCTGTCAATGTCTTTTATTCGTGGAAATCCCACCGACAAACTACTCACGTTAATGTATTGATTCATTGCATATAATATTAAATTAATATTATATTATTCATTATGGTACGGGACTAAGCTGCTGTACAGATGTCTCTTTAAACTTCTGAAATCGTATCCGTCCTCAGATTTTTTTTCTCTTTTTTTATATTTAATGTCCACATATATAAAATCGCGGCTTCATTTTTCTCACGTTCGTGTCCTTTTGAAATCCTATCCGAGTAACCTTGATTCTGAGATCTTGACAATGATGATTGATTGTGAGTAATTTGTAAATTATGTTGGTAAGATTGTGAGGTAATTATAATATTATGATTATTTTATATTTGTTTATATTTTTGGGTTAAGTTAAGAAGTTGGTGAAATTAATTCTTTAAATATTAATTAGTGAGATAGTGGGGGTAAAGATTCAATCTCATGTAAGATGAAATTAAAGGATTATTTCATTTTTTTTTTTTTTCCTTATAGGATGAAATCAACCTAGATTTATAAATTAAAGTTCAGGTTATTTTAATACTGAGATTCCAACTGCCAAACGTAGAATTGATCCACCAATCCTGCGTTCCAAACAGTACCTTAGTTATCGACTTGGGATGCGTCGGGATAAGTTTTCGTGAGAAGAGTTGGATAAGATATTTATGTGCTCAAAGGAATCAACTTCTCGACGGTCTATGCAAATTTGAAAAGTGAATCTTGGCGATTTAAATTATTCACAGGGATATCTACGTGATAGTTTCTTATTTTCCGCTGACATTTTCTACTGAGACTTTTTGAGGTACGAAAGGACCAGAAATATTCTCACAGGACATTTTCCTCGTGAACGTTCGTCAGATTGGCGCCGTTGCACGACTGACGTAAGGGATCAATTTATTTTTTATGCTTTTTCTCGCACGATAAAAATGCATAAGAAAAAAAAAAGAAACCACGGAGCAGACAAGGGACATATCCTACACGAATTTTTCCTCGGTAATTTCGAGCCGACCTGAACATATAGATTCTGAAACGTGAAGCATCGAGGAGACCGTAGTTGTCGTTCTCCATTCCCCTTCTCCTATATACCCAAAAATTGAGCTGCCATTTGACCAGGCAACCCGTTATAAGATTATTTGTTGACTGAATGAATAATTCGGCTTGGTCAGCCCATTTCATTCTAAGGTCTACGGTTGACAAGTGAGTCAATGTGAAGCTATAAAAGCTCGCGATACACATGTAATATTTGATTTGTTTTATTACCTAGGATGGGTGTATCAGAGAAATCAAAGACGTGAGTAAGGAAATATGTGTTGCAACATACTACTCTCACTTATGCTTTCTTCCAAAAAAAAAAAAAATTTTAAGTTAAAATCCATAGATTAAATAAAAAGTAAATGATTCGATTGAAAATAATTATCTATCAGTTGAAAATGAAAATACACTAGTTGAAAGTAAAAATACACCAGTATACTTTTCTAACAAACACTAGTTGAAAATAATTTTTCGTTGGTTGAAAATCAAAACACATCGTTTAAAATTAAACAAATACACTTATGAAAAATGATATTTCATTTGAAAATTAATTTTTCACCTATAAAAAATAATTTTCATCGATTGAAACTCAAAAACATATCAATTAAAATCCTATTCTCTCACTTCACATGCTATAGAATACATTCCACCTTAGGTTTCTTTACTTCTTTTTTTCCCTTGAACCATCCAGATAAAAATAATATAAATGAGATAATAAAAAGATTTTTATGTAGATACCCCCAAAAATGTTAATTTCTTACAATTTATGTACCTACCCAACAAACTTGTTCTTTACACTGTATAGCCATCCACTCAGGTATTCCTTCAAAATTGACAAAATTATATTTAAAAGGAATTTTTGGATTCAATCTCCCGTGACTGCAACATCCATGTGCCGATCAAGGACTCTTGGGTAGCTCCTTATAGATTTACAAGGTGCCACGCTCGCTCAGAAACACCAATGCACCGATGAAATCAAGGGGAGATTGCCGGAGAGGAAGCAAGATGGAAATGAAGAAGATGAAGGGATAAAAAAATTTTGAGACTTTAAATGCAAAAAGTCCCTTACTTTTTCAGTCCAATTCCAACAACTTTGACAATTAAAGGATGTAAATGTAAACTTGATATGTTTTCTAAGGCATCTATATAAACATCAACAGGGTCAAGGATGGATTTTATTTGAAAAAAATCTAGGAGCTACCATATAAAAATCTCAGAAATAAAAGTAAATGTTGTGGGAAATCAAACTACTCACTTATTCCATTAAATAAATTCTATCTTTTTTTCATATAAAGAAAGATCTAAAGATAGTAGAAAATAATAAAATTTTTACCAAAATAAAAAAAACTACATATTGAAAAGATAACTAATGGCAACAAATTTAATCCTAAATTATTCTAATCTATTTTATTCTATAGTACCCCCTACCCTAAGTTGGAGTGTATAGACACGGCTAACTTGAACCTAGTACAAAAAATAGGGCTCCCCTCAAGGGAAAACATCTCCAAAGGAGTAGGTAGGTAAATAGCCAGAACTATTGGGCAAGCAAGTAATTGTCTCACATCAATGGAAAACCTAACTTGCTATGAGTTAGGAAAAAGAGCTAGTGAAGAGACTTTTAAGGTGCATTTGTTTCACAGCAATGGAATGGAGATAGAATGAAATCAAGTATAGAATGAAATAAGATAAAAAATAAAAATGAATGATTAATTCCATCTTTTTATTTGGGTTATGATAGGAACCAAATCATTAAAGATGGATATAATTTCTTTTCATTGTTTGGTAGAATTATATATTGATGTGAATTGAATCGAAACTTTTTTGCATATTTAACCTAATGATTTTAAAAAATTATAATAAATTTTAATTTTACAAAAAAAAGTGAGTTATTTACAATTTAATCCAATATGTTAACATAATTATATAGTAATTACATAAAGTCTCTTAAATTTAAAGTAATATTTTATTGATAGCCATATCCCTATCCTTAACTTCGTATATTTCTAAAAATCTTTTATTGAATGTGTATATGCATTAAACCATTACCAATGCTATTTCTCATATTAACAAAGATTTTTACATGTCTAGGGAAAAAAAGAATAATCAATGTTTATCATTCAAGTACGAATACAAGAGCATGATGGGTTTTGTTGTTGTCATCGATATGGGACATGATAGGATAAGATTATTCTTACTTATGCAACACTACAATTTGAGGCTGTTCTCGGTAATGTTAGGGGCGAGTAGAGGTTGTTGTCAACAACGTGACATAGCACGAGGCATTGGGGGAGAGAGATATGAATGGTTACGAAATAGGAATGAATTGAGGAGTCCCTGGGGGGTGCTAAGATTGGGAAAGCCCTGGGAATGGAATGATTCTTAGGAATCTCATTCATGTGTCACATTTGAGACCCAAATATGGGAAAGGAATCAGGTAGGGCTTTTCCATTCCATCCCTCTGTAATTACCGTGAAACAAACAAACACTTCGGAAGTTGTAATCAACAAGCAGGAGCAGAAGTAGTCGTGTCACTCCAATTGAGAACCTTTCTAAGAGGAAAAAAAAAACTAGGGAAGGCAATTAGGCATGAGATAGCAGGGAAGCAGTAGAGGATGTGAGCTTGTTGCTCAATTTTCCAACCATTTATCAGAGTTGCCGTCATCAACTAAAACATGGGTGGAGGCATCAACAGAATTCCTCGAGATCAATGCAGGCTGTGTTGTGAATCCTGTTGCGACATTTGTAGCTATCACAACTATAGGAGTAGAAGCAGATGAACCTTCACCCTTCAAGAGGTTATGAAGACAATCCATCTAGGTGAGGGTGAAGGGTTGGGCAGAAGATGACTCCGATGTTGGTTTCTCTGTAGTAGTCATGTTAAGACCCGTGCCATCAAAATTCTTTAAGACGTCTAGGACTTGGGCTAGACGTCTGATCAGACATCTGGACACCTGCCCAGACGTCTGAAAATCATTTTTTACGTGCGTACGATCACGAGTCTGCGCGCGTGCCGCGTGCAGACTGAGCCCCAGCCGCCTTCGTCTCTTTCCTCTTCCCTTGCTGACTTGTAGAGCTGCCCCCCCGTGCCGACATATATCCCCTCCCCTCTCCCTCGTTCACCACCCCACTCCCATCCACCTTCTCCAGCGAGAGCGAGAGCAGCAACTGCAGCCGAGTGCAGCGGCGGAGAGGAGAGGAGTAGCGAGAAGGGAGGAGAGCGCGCGAGAAGTGAGAGAGAGAGAGCTTGCCGGAACAATTCGAGGTCGGTCGGCATGCACGAGGTGGAGTGTTGTGTCGGGGAAGTCCTCCCCGACGCTGCTGCAGCTAGAGCAGCGAGCGAACGAGCGTGACGCAGCCGCGCGCAGCAGGAAGAAGACGAAGGAGTTTTTGATTCTGGGATTTTTCCCAGAATCAGACATCTAGATCTACATCGAGACGACGCGGACGTCGTCTGGAGGAAGCTCCAGACGACTGAGAGGTACGAACTGCGCCCTTTACTTCCCTTTGCAGATATGGCCATGCAGGCCATTCCGCCGAGGCTCTGTTGCGTGCCGTGTTAAGTGATTTTGCAAGCGCATGCAGGATTCGCTTCGAGAAGGCACGAGACACACCCTCCCACGCGGTTCAGACGTCTGGGCGAGGCTCCAAACGGCGGAGAGCGTCTCCAAACGTCCGGAGGGATAGTCGTACGTCTGGAACTAGGTCCAGACGGTTCAGCAGGATCCCTGGACGTCTGAGGAGCAACGTAGAGTGAGGTATGGATCTGGACCCCTTTTAAGACGTCTGGAAGATGTTCCAGACGCCTGATTTGAGTCAGAATTGTTATTTTTGACCCTTTTAGGGTCCGTTTGAGATCCGATTTCCACGTTTAAGATTTTATTCTTCGTATAAGTTTCTCTACTTGTTGGAATGCTTTTTATTATGTTCTGAGTGGTTCTTGTGGTTGATCCTTGTGTTAGAACCTCGTTTTGTTGCGAATTTGGGGGTTGCGGAGACACGTGGACCTACCGATCACGCCCCCATTACTCCCAATTTTGCGGCTAGAGTAGCTTCCTTTGTTAATTGCAAACATAAATGTATGTCTAGAATAAATGATAGATCTTAGGGTATGGCATGAATCTTAGGATCAGAAATACTAGATTGAATGATAGATCCTAAGGTATGACATGAATCCTAGGACTAGAAACACTGGAACGATTGTATTGAATATCTGAATTGCAGTTTTGATGAGGAGATAGAATAATAATAATTGCCTGTAATCGAATAACAGCTACCTGTGAAATATAGAGTACTGTTGTTAGTAACTACTACATGTAATTCCTGTTGCTTGAAATTAAATACGAACTGCTTGTATATAAATTGAAAAAGAATGATTGAATATTGGAAACACGTGTTACATGCGAATAAACCTGAAATGATGAAACATAGTATGACTTGACCTGAGAAACATGAGCATGAACCCTACGGGGAATTAGGAGTAGAGCTCCTGGAAATAAATAGAATGGAACTGGAAAGGTGAATGGGGAAGTGAGCTGGCCATTGAGTACGGAGTACCAAGGAGAGTGACTGTCCCCCTATTTAGTGTAGAGCGGAGCTAGTCACCCTAGGGTTGGGACCCAGAATTAGGACTGACCACTTTGTACCGACTCTGTGGCCCTCGCATACACAGTACCGGGGAGAGCTACTAGTGTAGGGAGAGAGCTAACCACTCCACGGGACCCGGGATTCAGCTAGCCGTCCTACACCGACTTGTTAGGCCCACTGGCAAACCATGGTAGTTACGCGAGGGTGCGCGAACTGCGGAGGGGCGAGACCCCTGTTTGGTTACTGTGGAGGGACTAGACCCCTATTACTGATAAGGCTATGTCTTATATTGGTTTCGTACTGTGCTTTAGGTACACCCGTTAACGGAAACGACCGACTGCGTGCCAGTGCGGGGTAGCTACCCATGCGTTTATCGCACGTGCCATAGTCACCGTTACGTCTGTCAGCGACATTGAGGTGGTTAACTGAGGGTAGGACCACTACGGGAGACTCTCCTAGCCAGGAGAGCACCACGTGCTACTTCTACTCTTCAGAAAAGACTGCAATCAAGATCGTTCCAACGATGAACATTTGAGATCAAGAAAAAGACCTGATAAATAAACCAAGTAATGAAAGAAAGAATAATTAGTTGAATAAAGAAAGAAATTTAAAACTACCTGTCCACCTTTACTGTGTCTCGTAGTTAGCTGGTTGCCACTCTACTCAACGTTTAACTGACGTATTGTACTTACAACCTTTTTCAGGTCCAGGTGTTGAGCAGCCAGAGCCTACGGCTGTAGAGAGTGCTAAACCCAATAGAGCCCAGTAGTTGTACTTTTCTTTGTTGTACCATTCTACTGTAGTAAATATTTTTTTACATTTTTGTACTCTTTTACTGTACTTCATATTCCTGTATCTGTTAAAATTCTCTCCTATTGTGGTGGTTTGTATTGCAGTAGTTTATGTAACGAACGCGTGCCCCAGACGTCTTTTAAGACGTCTGGGAGGTGGCCCAGACGTCGTACCAGACGTCTGGGATCACATCCAGACGTCTGGGATCGTTTCCAGACGTCTGGAAATCCGTTAATTTCGACACGCGCGGGTCGTCTGCGCGCCTGAGCGCGCAGACCGGATATTCGCTTATTCCCTCTTTCTCTGCGGCTGCAGACACCTGCCGCGTCCCCTCCTCGCGCGGCCTTAAAAGGCCACGCGCTCTCTCCCGTCGTCTCCACCGTCTCCTCCCTCTTCTCCTTCAGCCAATGAGCGTGAGCGCGAGCGCGAGGGCAGCAGCGGCGGCCGTAGTGAGTGCGGAGGAGGTGCGGCGTGCGAGAGCGGAGCTCTGCCGTGAGGGCGAGCTCGCCGGGGCTGCTAGGGCCGGCCGGAGGAGGGCGCGGAGTGACGCGGAGGGGGGGGACTGCTGCGATCTGAGCAGCAGGCGCGCGAGGTGCGACGCCGGCGGCGTCGCGAGCGGAGGCTGAGTGGCGCCCTGATTCTAGAAGAATTTCCAGAATCAGACGTCTGGGTTGATAGCCAGACGGCGAGGGCGACGTCTGGAAGACCATCTAGACGTCTGAAAGGTGAGTTTTCCGTCTTCTTCTTCCTTCCTGTCGACTGACCGTACTGAGGGAGGGAGATGGGTGTGCGCAGGCTCGGTGATTCGCCATCCAACGCGAATCAGACGTCTGGCTGTTGTACCAGACGGCGGGAGCGACCTCCAGACGTCCGGGGTGACCATCGGACGTCTGGGAGCTAGGCCAGACATCCCCGCAGACTTCTGGACGTCTGGGAAACCACGCTGAACAGGTAATTCTCTGATCCACTTTTTAAGACGTCTGGAAGAAGTTCCAGACGTCTGATTTTGCACAGTGTCGTCGTTTTCGACCCGTTTAAGGCCCGCTCGGGTTCCGTTTTCCGCGATTCGAGTTGCGTTCTTTTCAGAATTAATTCCTCTACCCGTCTACAGTAGCTATACACTGTTTTGAGACACTCCTTGTGTTTGATCCTTGTGATATGACCTCCTTCAGTTGCAGTCTTGGGAGTCGCGGAGGCACGCGGGATTCCCGATCACGCCCCCATTACTCCCGTTGTACCTGGTAGAGTGACTTTAAGTTATTAATAAAATCTGTTAAAGTATGGAACCATAACTAGAACCTAGGACGTTGCATGAATCCTAGGAATGAGAACTATATGATAGCTCCTAGGTGTTGCATGAATCCTAGGGCTGGAAAACTAGATTGTATGATAAATCCTAGGATATGGCATGAATCCTAGGATGGAAAAACTAGTGGAATGTATAATACTGCAGTCTTGGAAAATGGAAAGGAATATAAAGCTGCCTGTAAATTGAATTAACAGATGCCTGTTATGAATAAAGAAACATGATTGAGATCATGGATGGTAAGAACGTGAAACTGGAAAGTGAAACATAAGATGTCCTGAGATTAAAGAGCTGGAACCCTACGGGGAATTAGGAGTGGAACTCCTGAAAAGGGAAAGGAATAGAACTGAGATGTAGTTTTGTACTGTCTCTTGGGTACGTAGTACCAAGGGAAGTACCTGTACCTGTTTAATGCAGAGTGGGGCCAGCCACCCCAGGGACCCGGGGTTAGGATCGGCCGCTCTGTACTGACTTGCTAGCCCTCGTGTACGTAATACCGAGGAGAGCTACTAGTGTTAGGAGAGCACTGGCTACCCCACGGACCCTGGGGTTCTGCTAGCCTCCTTCACCGACTTGTTAGGCCCACTGGGGCAAACCAGGGTAGTCAGGCGAGGGTGCACGGACTGTGGAGGGGCAAGGCCCCGGTTTGGTTACTGTGGAGGGGTTGGACCCCTGTTACTGAGAGGACTCTGCCCTGGACTGGTTCCGTGCTGTGCTTTGGGCGCACCCGTTAACGGAAACGACTGACCGCGTGCCAGTACGGGTTAGCTACCTGTGCATTTATCGCGCGTGCCGTAGTCACCGTTACGTCTGTCAGTGACCTTGGGATGGTTGACTGAGGGTAGGATCACCACGGGAGACTCTCCCGACTAGGAGAGCACCGCGTGCTACTTCTACTTTTTGGAAAAGACTGCAATCAAGATCGTTCCCACGAGGAACATTCGAGATCAAGTAAAAGATCTGAGGAATAAATGAAATAGTGAGACAATTGAAAGATGTGAATAAAGAAAGTAATAGAACATAATAGCTACTGTACACTCTACTGTTGTCTTTAGTTTTAGTTGCTACTCTACTCAGCGTTTTGCTGATGTGTTACACTCGTTACCTTTTTCAGGACCAGGTGTTGAGCAGCAAGGGTCAACGGCTGCAGAGGACGCTGGGCCGAGTAGGGTCCAGTAGAGTTACCACTGTCTTTTGTACCTCTTTGTTTCCGTTATAGTGAGTAGTTCTTGTTTCCGCTGTACTTTTCTTTACCTGCAGTTCATGTTATATGATAAATGTTGTTCTACTGTTGTGGTGGTATATACTGTAGTAGTTTCTTTCCTTACTGCTGTACTTTCTTACTGTTAGTTATATTCATGCTGAATGTGATTTATTTTACTGCTCTTTTGGTTACTTCCTCGTTGGACGACTAGGTCTTGGGATTAGACGAGTCGGTCCGGTTCTCGTGTCTCCTAGGGACTCGAGAACCGGGTCGTTACAAGATGGTATCAGAGCAAGGTTGTCCCGAGAAGTGAATCAATTGACTGGAAAATAACCAATTCACATGTTTATAGCTACAGTAGCCACCACAACATATCTCTTGACATGAGCTCTTAGAAGTTTCGTTAGGTACCGTCTGTTTTGACGTTTCCGTTTTGTTTCGCGTCTCCTTGCAGGAGATGCCTCGTCGCAGGACTGGCGAGACTAGCCGCGGGCGCGGCCGAGGGCGAGGTCGGTGAGGTGGACGTGCTGTTGTTGACGTCTCGGTGGACCAGCCACCACTCCCGGGCATCCAGGCCCAGGACCTTGCCAGACTGATACAAGGTATTGTATGAGAGGAGCTCCACCCACCGCCCCGAGCACCTCCTCCTGGGGATATAGAGGGGGAGTCCTCTGTAGGACCACGCAACGGACACGGCGCGGGACACGAGGGAGGGGATGGGCCGGTGCCGCCCCCACCTTCCTCCGACACTT
The DNA here is from genome assembly GCA_037157565.1 of Thalassia testudinum. Taxonomy (NCBI): domain Eukaryota; kingdom Viridiplantae; phylum Streptophyta; class Magnoliopsida; order Alismatales; family Hydrocharitaceae; genus Thalassia; species Thalassia testudinum. The sequence continues at coordinate 194,559,507 of JAZHRO010000036.1, forward strand.
CTGTACACGAGGCACCTTCGCCTGGAGGTGCACCAACACCTCCCCTACAGCGCCACTTCGAGCTTTTCGGACAGTTTCGGAAGCTGAAGCCCCCGTCCTTCAAGGGGGATGAGGACCCGACCGAGGCAGAAGACTGGCTTGAGCAGCTGGAAAAGATCTTCGACACCCTTCGCCTCCCGATGGAGTGCCGCGTGGCCTTTGCCACGTACCAGCTGGAGAATGCGGCACACCGGTGGTGGAGGGCGATCCGGGGACAGGAGAGGGACGAGTCGACATGGGACCAGTTCGTCACCCTCTTCTGCGAGCAGTACTTTCCCCAGACGTGGCAGCATTAGAGGAGGCGGGAGTTCTACACTCTCCGCCAAGGGACGATGACTGTGAGCGCATACCGCACGCGTTTCTTGGAGCTGTCCCGCTTTGCAGCGACAGCGGTAGCCATTGAGGAGCGCCTTTGGAGGTTCACCGAGGGGCTCCGGCCTGCGATCCGGGGAGATGTCAAACCCCTGAAGCTGCATACGTTTTCGAAGGTGGTAGAGGCAGCTATGACTTACGATGAGACCAACCCGTCCGCGCTAGACACCGACGGCGGGCGGAAGAGACCCTTTCAGCCAGACTTCTCACAGGGTCGGCGAGAACGGAGACACGTGGCGTCTGCAGGAGAGCCGTCACGTTGTGCAGGGCCATCAGTGGCTTTTAGAGGCCCTCGACAGGGGCCAGTCGCCAGCACCGGACCCCCGCCTAGTCGACAGCAGGAACCCACTGAGGGCGGGAGTCAGGTTCCCCTCTGCTATCAGTGTGGCCAGCCGGGCCACATCAGGAGGGACTGCCCGTCTAGGGCAGGGGGTCAGCAGATACTTCCCGCGCAGAGCACTGGAGGGCGCGCAGGAGGTCGCGGTTCCCAGGCGCGAGGACAGCAGTCGCGAGGAGGGTACCGGCCAGCACCTACCCGTCCGACGCAGAGTGTGGCTACTTCGTCCGCACCTAGAGCTGAGGGGCGTATCAACGCCCTAACATACAGGGACGCCAAAGCTTCGGGATCGGTGGTAGCAGGTATGGTTTCAGTTTCCGGCAGACTCGTTTACACGCTTTTCGATTCCGGCTCTACGCACTCATTTGTCGCAGCCAGTTTCGCAATTAGTTTGGACCAGGATTCTACACTGTTAGAGAATCCGTTCGTAATTAGAGGTCCGAGTGGTCAGCTGTTTGTAGCTGAGGAGGTGTACACGGATTGCGAGGTCAGCGTCGGGGGGCATAGCCTGCCAGCTGACCTGATTATGATACAGATGGACTTTGGAATGATTCTGGGGATGGATTGATTGTCCGCTTACCACGCCTTGGTGGACTGTTTTGAGAGGAATATCGTCTTCTCCGTTCCGGAGTTGCTTTCTTTCGAGTTTCACGGACAGCCAGTGGACGGAGGTTTCAGGTGCATTTCGGCACTTCGGGCGGCGAGACTTTTGAGCCAGGGGTGTGAGGGCTTCCTAACTTGTGTGGTGGTAGAGCCCAGCCCGTGGCAGACTTCCAGAGCATCCCAGTGGTCAGAGAGTACCCTGACGTGTTTCCAGACGAGTTACCAGGACTACCGCCCGAGCGTGAGATCGAGTTTGAGATCTGACTAGTACCAGGGACCAGCCCCATCTCCACCGCGCCATACAGGATGGCACCGCTTGAGCTGCGAGAGCTCAAGTCTCAGTTGCAGGACCTTCTGGAGAAGGGTTTCGTGAGGCCCAGTGCGTCTCCCTAGGGAGCCCCGGTACTGTTTGTGAAGAAGAAGGATGGGACCCTACGTCTTTGTGTGGACTACCGACAGCTGAACAGGGTCACCATCAAGAACAGATATCCACTGCCGAGGATCGACGATTTGTTTGACCAGTTGCGGGGTGCCACGGTGTTTTCCAAGATAGACTTGAGGTCTGGATACCACCAGTTGAGGATCAGGGAGACCGACGTCTCCAAGACAGCTTTCCGCACCCGGTACGGACACTACGAGTTTTTGGTCATGCCGTTTGGGCTGACCAATGCCCCCGCTACTTTCATGGACCTGATGAACCGGGTGTTTAGACCGTACTTGGACCAGTTCGTGGTGGTTTTCATAGATGATGTACTCATCTATTCTAGAGATCGGACGCAGCACAGACAGTACTTGCGGATGGTTTTGGACACTCTGAGGCGACGCAGGCTGTACGCCAAATACAGCAAGTGAGAGTTCTGGTTGAGGGAGGTGATCTTCTTGGGTCATGTGATCTCTGAAGACGGCCTGGCGGTGGACCCAACCAAGGTCGAGGCAGTGCTCAGGTGGGAGAGACCGCGTTCAGACACTGAGATCCGCAGTTTCTTGAGACTAGCTGGCTACTACAGACGGTTCATCAGAGGATTTTCGCAGATTGCGCGTCCTATGACACAGTTGACCCGGAAGGACGTGCCTTTCGCTTGGACAGATGCCTGTGAGGCGTGTTTTCTGGAGCTGAAGGAGAGGTTGACCTCGGCTCCCGTGCTCACCATCCCTGACAGTAGTGGCGGGTTCGTTGTGTACACAGACGCTTCCTTACAGGGGTTAGGAGGTGTGCTCATGCAGAGGGGTCACGTTGTCGCTTACGCTTCGCGGCAACTGAAGTCCCATGAGCATACCTACCCTACCCACGACCTAGAGTTGGCAGCTGCTGTCTTCGCGCAGAAGACCTGGAGGCGCTACTTGTACGGTGAGACCTTCGAGATTTTTTACAGATCACAAGAGCCTCAGATATCTTTTTGACCAGAAGGAGCTCAATATGAGACAGAGACATTGGTTAAAGCTCCTGAAGGACTACGACTGCAGCACCTCCTACCACCTGGGAAAGGCCAATGTGGTGGCTGACGCCTTGAGCCATAAGGCGTCCGCACGCTTGGCCAGTCTACAGTTACAGAGTTGGAGCCTTTTGGAGGAGGTGGGCAGTTGGCGACCTCTAGAGTTACAAGGATACTGTGGGGCAGTGACGGTGACACGGCAGACTAGGTCAGAGCTGATGGACCGCATCATCACAGGACAGATGGTCGATCCGTACTTGCAATCTTTGCGCGACAGAGTACTGTCAGGTGACCCTGGGGACTTCTCTTTCACAGACCAGGTGCTACGCTTGAGGGGACGGTTGTGCGTTCCCAGAGACGAGGAGCTGTTGAGAGAGCTCCTGACTGAGGCACACGGTTCCAGATTCACCATACATCCTGGAAACACGAAAATGTACCACGACTTGAGACGCGAGTTTTGGTGGAGAGGGATGAAGCGGGATGTGGGTGAGTTCGTGCAACAGTGCTTAGTGTGCCAGCAGGTGAAAGCCGAGCATCAGAGGCCTGCAGGGCCGCTTCAGCCGCTTCCAGTGCCAGAGTGGAAGTGGGAGAGCATCACCATGGACTTGGTGGTGGGCTTACCGGTTTCCCAGCGGGGACACGACGCAGTCTGGGTAATAGTGGATAGACTAACGAAGACGGCGCAATTCTTGCCGATCCGAGTCACTTTGGGACCAGCACGGTTGGCAGAGAGGTATATCCGTGATGTGGTACGACTACACGGAGTTCCGCGGGAGATCGTATCCGACCGGGATACCCGCTTTACGTCCCAGTTTTGGGCTGAGTTTCAGCAGGCCTTGGGGACGAGGTTGAGGTTTAGCACGGCTTACCACCCCCAGACGGATGGACAGTCTGAGCGCACGATACAGACACTTGAGGACCTTTTGCGTGCCTGCGTACTGGACTGGAGGGGCTCTTGGGTGGAGCACCTGCCCCTGGCAGAGTTTGCATACAACAGTTATCACTCGAGCATCGGCATGGCTCCCTACGAGGCTCTGTACGGACGGAAGTGTACGGCACCCTTGAGTTGGGTTGAGGTGGGGACCAAGTGGGAGGTTGGCCCCAGGTTAATCCGGCAGAGTCAGGAGGTAGTTGAGCAGATCCACAGACGACTCCGCACTGTCAGGAGCAGATAGAAGAGCTACGCGGATCGGAGACGCAGAGAGGTGCAGTTTGAGGTTGGGGACCACGTCTTCCTTCGTGTTTCGCCCATGAAGGGCTTACAGCGGTTTGGGGTGAGAGGGAAGCTCGCGCCGAGGTTCGTGGGGCCCTTTGAGGTCCTGGAGCGGGTTGGACCCGTTGCTTACAGACTTGCCCTTCCCCCGCAGCTTTCTGGTGTGCACGACGTATTCCACGTGTCCAACCTCAGGAAGTACGTAGCCGATTCCAGTCACGTACTGAGTCACGAGAGCGTTGAGATGAGCGACGACCTGACCTACCCCGAGCGGCCAGTGCAGATTCTAGACCGAGCCGTCCACAGTTTGAGACGAAAGCAAGTACCCCTGGTAAAGGTTTTGTGGAGGAGCCAGCGGTACGAGGAGGCTACCTAGGAGCCTGAGGCGGCAATGCGGGAGCGGTACACGGAGCTTTTCGCGGGTACGCCTTTTCAGACCGGCTTCGGTCCTCTTTGAGTTTGTTATGGTTATTTGGACGTCTTTTCCCGCACCCTAGTTGGCGCAAGTTTCGGGGACGAAACTTCCTTTGAGTTTGTTATATTGTAACGAACGCGTGCCACAGACGTCTTTTAAGACGTCTGGGAGGTGGCCCAGACGTCGTACCAGACGTCTGGGATCACATCCAGACGTCTGACCAGACGTCTGGGATCGTTTCCAGACGTCTGGAAATCCGTTAATTTCGACACGCGCGGTTCGTCTGCGCGCCTGAGTGCGCAGACCGGATATTCGCTTATTCCCTCTTTCTCTGCGGCTGCAGACACCTGCCACGTCCTCTCTCTCCTCGCGCGGCCTTAAAAGGCCACGCGCTCCCTCCCGTCGTCTCCACCGTCTCCTCCCTCTTCTCCTTCAGCCAGTGAGCGTGAGCGCGAGCGCGAGGGCGGCAGCGGCGGCCGCAGTGAGCGCGGAGGAGGTGCGGCGTGCGAGAGCGGAGCTCTGCCGTGAGGGCGAGCTCGCCAGGCTGCTAGGGCTGGCCGGCGGAGGGCGCGGGGGGCGCGGAGTGACGCGGAGGGGGGGGACTGCTGCGGTCTGAGCAGCAGGTGCGCGAGGTGCGACGCCAGCGGCGTCGCGAGCAGAGGCCGAGTGGCGCCCTGATTCTGGAAGAATTTCCAGAATCAGACGTCTGGGTTGATAGCCAGACGGCGAGAGCGACGTCTGGAAGACCATCCAGACATCTGAAAGGTGAGTTTTCCGTCTTCTTCCTTCCTGTCGACTGACCGTACTGAGGGAGGGAGATGGGTGTGCGCAGGCTCGGTGATTCGCCATCCAACGCGAATCAGACGTCTGGCTGTTGTACCAGACGGCGGGAGCGACCTCCAGACGTCCGGGGTGACCATCGGACGTCTGGGAGCTAGGCCAGACATCCCCGCAGACTTCTGGACGTCTGGGAAACCACGCTGAACAGGTAATTCTCTGATCCACTTTTTAAGACGTCTGGAAGAAGTTCCAGACGTCTGATTTTGCACAGTGTCGTCGTTTTCGACCCGTTTAGGGCCCGTTCGGGTTCCGTTTTCCGCGATTCGAGTTGCGTTCTTTTCAAAATTAATTCCTCTACCCGTCTACAGTAGCTATATACTGTTTTGAGACACTCTTTGTGTTTGATCCTTGTAATAGGACCTCCTTCAGTTGCAGTCTTGGGAGTCGCGGAGGCACGCGGGATTCCCGATCACGCCCCCATTATTCCCGTTGTACCTGGTAGAGTGACTTTAAGTTATTAATAAAATCTGTTAAAGTATGGAACCATAACTAGAACCTAGGACGTTGCATGAATCCTAGGAATGAGAACTATATGATAGCTCCTAGGTGTTGCATGAATCGTAGGGCTGAAAAACTAGATTGTATGATAGATCCTAGGATATGGCATGAATCCTAGGATGGAAAAACTAGTGGAATGTATAATACTGCAGTCTTTGAAAATGGAAAGGAATATAAAGCTACCTATAAATTGAATTAACAGCTGCCTGTTATGAATAAAGAAACATGATTGAGATCATGGATTGTAAGAACGTGAAACTGGAAAGTGAAACATAAGATGTCCTGAGATTAAAGAGCTGGAATCCTACGGGGAATTAGGAGTGGAACTCCTAGAAAGAGAAAGGAATTGAACTGAGATGTAGTTTTGTACTGTCTCTTGGGTACGTAGTACCAAGGGAAGTACCTGTACCTGTTTAGTGCAGAGTGGGACTAGCCACCCCAGGGACCCGGGGTTAGGACCGACCGCTCTGTACCGACTTGCTGACCCTCGTGTACGTAGTACCGAGGAGAGCTACTAGTGTTAGAAGAGCACTAGCTACCCCACGGACCCCGGGGTTCTGTTAGCCTCCTTCACCGACTTGTTAGGCCCACTGGGGCAAACCAGGGTAGTCAGGCGAGGGTGCGCGGACTGTGGAGGGGCAAGGCCCCGGTTTGGTTACTGTGGAGGGGTTGGACCCCTGTTACTGAGAGGGCTCTGCCCTGAACTGGTTCCGTGCTGTGCTTTGGGCGCACCCGTTAACGGAAACGACTGACCGCGTGCCAGTACGGGTTAGCTACCTGTGCGTTTATCGCGCGTGCCGTAGTCACCGTTACGTCTGTCAGTGACCTTGGGGTGATTGACTGAGGGTAGGATCACCACGGGGGACTCTCCCGGCCAGGAGAGCACCGCGTGCTACTTCTACTTTTTGGAAAAGACTGCAATCAAGATCGTTCCCACGAGGAACATTCGAGATCAAGTAAAAGATCTGAGGAATAAATGAAATAGTGAGACAATTGAAAGATGTAAATAAAGAAAGTAATAGAACATAATAACTACTGTACACTCTACTGTTGTCTTTAGTTTTAGTTGCCACTCTACTCAGCGTTTTGCTGACGTGTTACACTCGTTACCTTTTTCAGGACCAGGTGTTGAGCAGCCAAGGTCAACGGCTGCAGAGGACGCTGGGCCGAGTAGGGTCCAGTAGAGTTACCACTGTCTTTTGTACCTCTTTGTTTCCGTTATAGTGAGTAGTTCTTATTTCCGCTGTACTTTTCTTTACCTGCAGTTCATGTTATATGATAAATGTTGTTCTACTGTTGTGGTGGTATATACTGTAGTAGTTTCTTTCCTTACTAATGTACTTTCTTATTGTTAGTTATATTCATACTGAATGTGGTTTATTTTACTGCTCTTTTGGTTACTTTCTCGTTGGACGACTAGGTCTTGGGATTAGTCGAGTCGGTCCGGTTCTCGTGTCTCGTAGGGACTCGGGAACCGGGTCGTTACAGTTTACTTCTTTACTGTTGTACTTTTGTTACTTTTAGTTACTTGCATGGTGAATGTGATTTATTTTACTACTTTCTTATTACTTTCTCATTGGACGACTGAGTCTTGGGATCAGTCGAGTCGATCCGATTCTCGTGTCCTGTAGGAATTCAGGAACTAGGTCGTAACAAGTCAACTGGTTAACCCATGCAGGCTTACCAAATTTCTTCCAGTACTTTTTAGATGCATGATTCGTTTGTTTGCAGTGAATGCATGAATAGAATATGCATCTACATCCACACCCTCATCTAGCAAAGCCACCCAAACGGCCACCTTTCTCGCTAGAAGCCACAAGGGTCAAGTTATCAGTAGTAGTAGTTGGGATGAGAAAAGGTGGCTCGTTATGGTACCATAAATTGAGTCACCCAGCAACTTGTACACATACCACTATGCATGCTCAGTGATTCGCTTATCGCAATAGGTAGATTGGTAGACTACAAGTTCCTCAAATAAACTCTCAAGGGTCATGAAGCACTTAACCAGATTCATATCTCCCTGATTAGTATTCCAGATCCTCCAGTAAATGTCAACTTAAGCGAGGCTACTCATCTTTTGAGAGTACCACTTCTCTAGCATATCCCAAATCTCCCTTGCAGACTCCTTGTAAAGCATATTGGCAACAATCGATTGATCAATGTTGTTCATCAGCCAATTTGTGACAAAAAAATTATCCTTCTCCCCCTTTTTCTATTTCGTGCCATGTAAGGAGTCCAGACCTTTCTTAGTCAATATGAATAAACCTATCCTACCCTTTAAAGAAGATGCGCAAGGTGCGAAATGAAAGCATGTAGTTCAAGGAGCCCATCAACTTAATAATGGCTCCCTAAACCAACTGATTGTTCTACATCAACCATAAAGAAAGTAGATCACATAAACACACAAAGCAAGCAGGTTGACCTCATATGAGACGCAAGTCAAACATGCAAGATGCACATGTAGAGCACAGATAAGGCATGCAACAAGTAGCAAGCACAACGTGCATGATGTGTGCATGATGAGACACAAGTAGCACCTGGTGATGCACGTAGCAAGTAGGTTCATGACACGCTAACACATGCAGGGTAACAAAGGAGGCAAAAGCATGCACTACGTGTGCATCGAAGCAACCTCACACCTAGAGGCAATGCTATAGGGTGTTACTCCGATCAAACAGTGATGAGGACTAGCAGAGAAGGCCCCACAAGGCCTCTGTTACTGTCACTGGTGGTCGCACATAATAGAATTGATCAATAACAACTAGTAGAGAGGCTGCGGTGGTCTCCCTCGATGGAGGGGCAACACAAAAGGGAGAAAGAGGGAGAGAACGGACCATTGATATGCCTTAGGCAGCAAAAAGGAGCTACAACACTCCTAAGCACAAAGAGGGCAACGACGACGCCTCCTTAGGCACAAAAGACAATATGATTGGTGGGTCCCAAGGTTATGGTTTATTTTTCCTCAATCCCGCTCTAATATCATGTGTAGAAATCAAGCTATTATGTTATTCCATTAACCAAACCTTAGCCTTCTTTGTATAGAAAGAAGATTTAGGGATAATAGGAAACAATAAAACTCTTACCAAAATAAGGAAAACTAAAAATAGGAAAGACATTTAATCCTAAATTATCCTAATGTATTTTATTCTCTAACCAATGCAATACCAAATCTTTGCACCCTCCCACCACACCTATTGTATGGGTATCAAGCTCTGCACCATACTCTACTTTAAGAACATGAAAAACAAAATTAACACTGTATAAAGATAAAAAAGATTAATTTCTTCAATTCCAAACAAATTATTCACCTCGGAGATAAGGTAAAGGTTCCTAAGCATAAGTGCCCAAAGACATCGAAGATGCGGTCCTAACAAAAGTCAGAAGCTCACTAATTAAGTTGGGCTCTCACCAGATTAGTCAAAAAAATATATACCTAATCTGGCTTTGTCGCTCAACTGCATCATCAACCATCTGATGCTCTCCAGTACCACCGAATTTCTATAGTCCACAGGAAACCATTCAAAGTTAGATCATGCTAATGGACTTCTCTCACGCTGCTCTTGTCAATCCACATGAATTGGTTGGTTTGGACGACAAATTGGCAGGCAGTGGTGACTGTTTTGCTTGCTCATGCAGTGAGCATTGAGGACCTTGATCACAGCAAAAGAATCAGCGAAAAGCATATCAGGTGCATCCAGAGTGAATCAAGTTGGTTAACTGTCGAAGTCGAAGTAGCTCTGAATTGTATGAATCCCGAATATGTCCCAGCCAACGAAGATGTTCGGTTACGCGTCCCCAAGTCCTTGCAAACTCTAGTTGGCAAACCAACCTGAACAGTGAAATTTGCTTCAGGAGAAGATAAATATACTGTCAATGGAAAATCCATTTTTATAATAAGAGGGAGAAGCATACAAACCCTCTTCACATAAAATTTGCATTTATGCTCTCCTTACATCCTTATTTATACCGTCCAATATCATCCATTCCCTCAAACATAATTTTATCCATCACTACCAACTATGGTTGGGTTAAATCCAGTTAAGGTAGCAATTAATTGGTAAGGTCGAGCTATTCATTTCAAGAATAGCATATACATGCAGTGTATGAGAAACTTATTTGTAAGGGTGTCAGCGTAAACATATAGCATAAAAGAAAGAAAATGTACGAGAATAAGGATGTAAGGAGAACATCTACACAAACCAGCATTTAAAGGAGGGTATCTAAGTTAATTGCCTCTACATAACAAACCTGGCAGGCAGCTACGGTATTGCAAGCACATAACCTCAAGCCATTTATCCTATCCAATGTGTCGAAAACGCCACCTCCGTCACTCCTCTGCGGTTGTACAAACACTTCAGGAAGGAATAATCTAGCCATTGTGCGGGGGGTACACAAATAACATGTTAACCAATGACAGGATATTAGACTGCAAAAGAATTTCAGAACTCCACTTTCTGTCTCAAAAAAAGAAAAAAAAAATCCATCTCGTGCAGATGTGAACAAGAAATGATAGGCCATGCACCAATAAATCAGCAGAATGGATGGCCTCGCTTGTACCAATGGACAGTAGATACTAAGTTGTGAGGGCAGGCACACAAATTAAGTTAACATGTACTTATCTATGCGAAGCAACATTTTTCGGTAAATACCCTTTTCTTTCTTTCTTTCTTTCTTTTAAGAAAGGATGGATGCCATACCATATAAAAGTTCACAGCCACAAAGTTTGGCATTGTGCCCCCAGCGGCTTTGTAACAAGTGCCCACCATTTCAGAGAGTCCAGAAGAATGCTCCTTGCATGCTTCCTTTAGAACAGGGATCGTGGGGAAGTAGTTCATTAGAAATAACGACGCAGACCTTGAGTTCAGAGGCCACGACTCCTTTCTGTTAGGACACAATCCTTGAACTATGCCAGGATCCCCAGCTGGTATAGGGAAATGTACAGGTAAACATTGAAATAAATCAATAGTAGAGCAAGATGTACAATGGTGCAAATGTATGCCATATTCAAGTAGTTCAACATATAAAACCGTGTTAAGTAAGAACCCTGAGCAAAAAGCAGCCAGAAAATGCTATTATAACTGTTCTATGTTTCTTATCCTTACGACGCTAACCTCTTCCTTGATAGTTGTTAACTTGGATATTATTTTGGTTTGACCCTGCCAACTGCTCAGGCAGCTCTACTCGACACAATGAACCCTATTTATCTCCATTCCCCCCAACCTTACAAAAGGCTAAGGTATTCTCTCATCGTGTTAAATGTCCACGACATTTGAGCAAAATTTCATTCAAACAGGTCATTTTCGATAAAAGGTCCATATTGAAATATTTAGTGATATTCTACCATTTTGAGGACTTGCTGGATGAAATGACTCATCTCAGAGGTTGTTTACTGCAATTTTGCAATATTTCTCCCATTTAGGCAATGTTGATTGGCACCAGACCACGCTTTGCTCCCCATTCCTTATTCTTCTTGCTGCAACTGCTTCTCCATATCTCACTTGCATGCTTCAAGCTCTCGAATTCTATTGTGACTTACTTTTAGTCTAGTCTTCCGAAAATAGAGCTAAACTTCACACAGCTAACAAAAGAACTACAATCGATGTCATGGATGGAAAAGACTGGAATGCCTCCACCAGATGATGGAGAAACCACCAAAAGAAGAACCCATGGCAATCAATCCATGAAAACCGAAATTTGATCACCAAGACCAACCAATGAGGACTTTGTATATTGTTTTGGGAAGGATCTAACTGTTAACAACTCTGTAACAGATTCAAATGTTTCCTTCACTCTGTCAGTGAGTGAGGTCCTTTGTAATTATAGACTTGTCATAGGTACATTTACAAGTTTATCCTCAGTTATTACTATATTTACAGAAATACAATAGATCTGAATATTTACATGATAACACCTCCCTACAATTTAAGCCATTGACAAAAGCCTTCTCTCGTCTCTAGCTTGCTGAAAAGGCCTCCAGGACAATGCTTTTGTCAGTAAATCAGCAGCTTGATCCTTAGTTGAAATACGACGGCCATCAAGATCTTTGTGTGCAACCTTTTAGTAGGAAGAAATGACCAATCTACTTTATTGAGAAAACCCTACACCTCTCTATATAGAGAGAGCTGTTGGGAAAAACACATAAGAGAATCAGACAAAATATAAAGATAACTAAATAATTCCAGTAAACATAAATAAGAAATATAAATAGGAGTATCAACACTCCCCCTCAAGTTGGAACATTGATGTCAATCATCCTCAGTTTAGAACAGCAATAATCAAATGCCGATCGAGGTAGAGGCTTTGTACACACATCAGCAATCTGATCCTCAGATGCAACATAAGTAGTACGTAACAAACCACGTTGTATGAGATCTCTGATATAGTAGCAGTCAGCCTCAACGTGTTTGGTGTGCTCATAGAATAGCAAGTTGTTGGCTATGTAACAGCCCGATTGTCGCATCGCATCTCCATAGGTTCCTCAATCTGGATGTGTAAATCATGAAGTAGAGATCGTATCCAAACCATCTTTGCAGCAGTTTGGGCCATCGCCCTATACTTTGACTCTGCATTGGAGCACGAAACTACCCCTTGTTTCTTGCTCCTCCAAGTAACCAGATTACTAGCTACAAAAACCAGTGGAAGATTTCCTGTCAAGCACATATCCTGCATAATCTGCATCAGAATATCCTACCACTGTCATAAGAGAGCCTCTCTGGAAGAGAATACCACGACCTAGTACTTTCTTCAAGTATCTAAGCACCTGCATAGTTGCCTACCAGTGCAGCTTTGTTAGCTTCTCCATAAATTGAATGAGTTTGCTTACTGCCAAGGCAATATTCGATCTAGTAATAGTCAGATACAATAGCTTGTCTACAAGCTATTTATACGCTCTGCTATCAGCTACCTTTAACTCATCATATAGATGTACCTTGGGGTCTATAGAAATATTGGCTGGCTTGAACCCCAGCATGCCTGTCTCCTGACGGACATCCAACGCATACTTACGTTGAGAAAGAACAATCCCATCTTTACTCCTAGCAACCTCAATCCCCAGAAAGTATCTAAGCTGACCTAGATCTTTCATAACAAACTGTGCAAGAGACTCCATGACTTGTTTTATCCCAGCCTCATCACTGTCGATGATAATTAGATTATCTACATAAACCAGTAGTGCTACAATGCCATTCTCTGTTTTCTTGACAAACAGAGAATGATCTGAAGAGGACATTCGCATCCCCATCCTTTGCAACACATATGAGAGCTTCTGAAACCAGGCTTTTGGGCTCTGCTTCAGGCCATAAATGACCTTCCTAAGTCTGCACACACACTTCCCTTAAATGTCAAAACCTGGGGGCTGCTTCATGTAAACCTCCTCCTGAAGATCACCGTAGAGAAAAACATTCTTCACATCAAGCTGGTATAACCTCCAATCTTTATGAGCAGCAACGGAGATGAGTACCCGAACAATGGTAAGACGTGCAACAAGAGAGAAAGTAACAAAGAAGTCCACCCCATAAGTCTAGGTAAACCCCTCTGCCACCAGCCTGGCCTTATAACTTGAAATAGATCTATTAGGGTTGTATTTCAAGGCAAAGACCCATTTGGAGCCAACAAGTCACACACATGTAGGAAGCGAGGTGAGATCCCAAGTCTGTCTGCTCCGAAGTATTGCCATCTCATCCTCCATGGCTTAACGCCACTTAGGATAAAGCATGACCTGTTGGTAGGTAGATGGAATGTGTGACGCTGTAAGTGCCTGATAGAAGCTGCTAAACTGAGCAAGACCACTGGTAGCTAAATTGCCAGCAACACGATATCTGAACTCACATGTACAGGGTGCCTTCCTAATAACAATAGGAAGGTCAGAATCATCTGGTATCGCTGACTGAGTCGCTGCAGAAAGAGCCTCACTACTATGGTGATTTGTACTGTCAGGGGGATCAAGTCTAACTAGACTATCACTGCCATTAGAGTCAATCTCAACTGCCTGTGAAACATTAGTCACTGGTGTGGCTGCTGGCCTCTGTAGTGTCACATGAGGTATATTATATGTGTGTAGAGGACCATGCAATCTCTGGTAGTCATCCACAGGGGTAGTGGATCTTGAAGAGGTCGGTTTAAGTATGGAGATCGGAATATCCTCAAGTGAAATCGGAGGAATAGGCATGGGAGCTATATCATCATGAACACTCATCTGTCCAGCAACTGAAAAATATGGTGTCGTCTCATGAAAAGTCACATCAGTGCTGATATAATGCCTGTGGTGGATGGGATCATAGCATTGGTACCCCTTCTGACTCCTGGAATACCTTAAGAAGACGCACTTAACAGTGCAAGGAGCAAGTTTGTCACGGCCTGGTGATGGCACATGAACAAAAGCAACACTTCCAAAACTCCTAGGAGACACATGGAAAAGCTTACCATCTGGGTGTAACAAGAGAATCGGTATCTACTCATGAAGAACTGAACTCGACATCCTGTTAATGAGGTAGGTCGTCGTCAAAACAGCATCCCCCAGTATCTCTATGGAACATTGTGGTGGATAAGAAGAGTACGGGCAACCTCTAACAAGTGTCTATGCTTCCGGTCGACAACTCCATTCTGCTGCGAGGTATGAGGACAAGAAGTCAGACGGATAATTCCATGACTTCTGTAAAACTCTACAAGTCTAGTAGTGCAGAACTCGAAGGCATTATCTGTCCGTACAATCTTCACTGTAGCAGAATATTAAGTCCCAATTTCCAAGAGAAGAGTCTCTATAATACCTCCAACCTCTACCTTGTTCTTCATAAGAAACACCCAAGATACTCTGGTGAAATTTTCAACAACAACGAGATAGTAACAGTGTCCTGTCCTGTCTAGAATTCTACTCGATCCTCAAACATCCATATGGCATAACTCAAAGGGAACAGCTGATCCAGGAGAAGTACTGACAGGGAATGAAGACCGATGATGCTTACCAATTGGTAAGCATCACACCTAATAGTAACAGCAGGTGAAATATGCGGAATCACCCTCCTGAAGCGATCCAGAGGCAAATGTCCTAGACGAACATGCCATTGTAAGACACTCCACGTCTACTGACACCTACAAATGGCTCCTGACCAAGATGATAAAGACCATTCTCCTCTGTACCTTTGGCGATGATCTTCCTAGTGAACTTATCCTGAACAATACATCCAACTTCATCAATTTTTTTTTTGAAAAACAAAAGGGCGATTATCAAAAAGAGAACTACCCAAAGTCAATTCATTCCAAAAGTCGAATTACAACGAACCTTACGAAATGGATCCCCAAAATCCCACCTGGGAGGAAATGGAGGATACAAAATTATCAACGTAAGGTCTCTCTCCCCTAAACAGCACCCTATTCCTCCCTAACCAAACCCCCCACAAAACAACCAAAACCTTCGCCCTATCACTCTTAGAGCGAAAAGTGAAGACTCCATCACCTGCATTTCCTCTGCGAAAAGAGGACCAAATGCTAACCTCGTCCTTGTAGGAGATCCAGTCGATCCTCATCTTCTGCCAAACCTGCACCATAAAAGAGCATTGGAAAAGGTGTTGTATATCCTCGTCGGCCCCCGCCACAAAGGGTACACGCCAAGGTACAGATACTTCATGATCCTACTCATAAAAAATCACCCTACAAAGAAGATCCTTCATGATCCTGCTCACGGAAAACAAGCTCATGAGAAACTCCGGTACATGTAGTGCTCTCGGCAGCCGCAACATGGGGGTCACAAATACTTCCCCCTGACCAACAATGGGTGCATGTTTGCCATCAGCAACCTGTACCGTTCTCCTTAATGCAACAGAACTGAGTGACCGGAAATAGCTCTGATCTCCACAAAGATGCTGTGAAGCACCGAAATTGACTAACCATTCTGTACTATGGTGACTCCTGTCATACTTCTGCAATATCAAGCCTGCATACTCAACCACCCCTACCACAGTAGCGATATCTAATGTCATCTCTACTCCCCCTTAGATTGGCATTGTGCCTAGTATAGATGAAGTGGATCACCAAGAGCTAGAACTCGCCATCATAGATGTAAAATTACCAAGGAATCACTCTAGATGCAAAATTTGATCTGAAAGCACTAAACCATGACTTGAAATTGAGTTTTCAAATCATGAATGGCCTCTAGAACGGCACCAGCCCCCTGAAATTAACACAAGAAGCATCGCAGCCTCCTGTCGGTCTCTGAAGAGGTGCTTCGGTGAAGCATCAATGGCACAGTAGCCCTAGAGGCGCCGTCGCAGCCTGCTGTGGCCTCAAGTGCCCCACTGCTAGCGACGCAGAAACCCTAGGTGCGCCGTTGCCCCTCGCAACAGCCTCTGGTGGCTGCTGTGGCAGTGCTAAGGCGAGGCACCGGGCCAGCACCGGCCTCAAAGGTGTCGCCACAGCCTCTGGTGGTTGTTGCAGTAGTGCTCATGCGAGGCATTGGCCATGTAGCGACCTCAGAGGCATCGTCGCCCCTTGCTCACCCTCTGGTGGCCACTGCGGTGGTGCTCAGGTGGAGCACCGACGCCGCAGTAGCCCCAATGGTCGCGCGACGTCCCTATGTACACTACTAAGGCGAGGCACCGGGCTAGCACCGGCCTCAAAGGTGTCGCCACAGCCTCTGGTGGTTGTTGCAGTAGTGCTCAGGCGAGGCATTGGCCATGTAGCGACCTCAGAGGCATCGTCGCCCCTTGCTCACCCTCTGGTGGCCACTGCGGTGGTGCTCAGGCGGAGCACCGACGCCACAGCAGCCCCAACGGTCGCGCGACGTCCCTATCTACACTCTCCTTACGTCTGAGACTTTGGTGAGGTAGGGAGGAGGTGGTGACGTCGGTAGCAGCCAGTGGAGATCTCCTGCTGGCGGCTAGGGTTAGGGTTTTGATAGTGTTGGGTGTTGAAGGCCTATTTCGGTGGGGTATCAAGAGCACCAATCGAGGATTGCTGCTCTAATACCAAGTAG
The DNA here is from genome assembly GCA_037157565.1 of Thalassia testudinum. Classification (NCBI taxonomy): domain Eukaryota; kingdom Viridiplantae; phylum Streptophyta; class Magnoliopsida; order Alismatales; family Hydrocharitaceae; genus Thalassia; species Thalassia testudinum. The sequence continues at coordinate 194,576,223 of JAZHRO010000036.1, forward strand.
GAAGAAATAACCAATCTACTTTATTGAGAAAATCCTACACCTCTTTATATAGAGAGAGATGTTAGGAAAAATACATAAGAGAGCTAGACAAAATATAAAGATAACTAAACAGTCCCAGTAAACATAAACAAGAAATATAAATAGGAGTATCAAAATTTTTCGCACACAAAATGAAAATCTATCTCGATGTGTTTAGTACGTGCATGGAACACCAAATTCGAAGCCATATAAGTTGCTCCAAGGTTATCACACCAAAAAATAGGAGTAGAAGGAAGAAAAATATGAAACTCGTGAAGCAACGCTTGAAGCCATGTAGCTTCAGATGTTGCATTTGCTAGAGCTCAGCATTCAGCCTCCGTGCTTGAGCGAGCGACCGTGGATTTGCTTTTTAATGTTCCAAGAAATGAGATTTGAACCAAGAAAAATGAGAAAGCCAATAGTGGATCGCCTGTCATCCAAGCAAGAGGCCCAATCGGCATCAGAATATATATGCAATTGTGGAGTAGTAGGAGAATAACATAGGCCCAAATTGATAGAACCTTTGAGGTAATGAAGGACTCGCTTTGCTGCCTTAAAGTGTCTTGTAGTTGGTCTGGCAAGAAGTTGTGATAGCTTGTTGACAGTGAATATAATATCAGGCCTTATAAAAGAGGGGTATTGAAGACTACCCACAAGTTGCCGAAAGAGAGATCGATTATCTAATGAGAGGCCATCATCTCTAAATAAGACATCCATTGCCATGGGTGACTTGGCTCCATCAAGTTTGTATTTAAGCAACAAATTGGTGATATTGTCTTTGTCATAAAAATAGGTTGTTTTGGTGGTTCTGAACTTGGACTCCAAGAAAATATGATGGCATTACCAAATTAGAACTAAGAGTTTCAACAATTTTATTTAGCTATTGATGGTGGGAGCAAATAACCAATATGTCATTGACATATAACAAAAAGTAAATAACAGCCTCTGAAGAATGATGCATGAATAACGAGGTATCAGTTCTAGAATTCTGAAAACCATTATCATGAAGAAAAGAACTAAGCCGGTGATACCAAGCACGTGGGGCTTGCTTCAGTCCATACAGCGACTTTTTTAAGGCACACACATAATCTGGAAAATCTGGATGAATGAATCCCTGTGGTCGTGTCATAAAACTTGTCCCTCAAGCTTGCCATGAAGGAAAGCATTTTGAACATCCAATTGCTACATAAACCATTGTTTTGAAATTGCAAGAGCAAGGAGTACACGAACTGTAGTGACTTTGATCATGAGGCTAAAGGTGTCAAAATAATCCACTCCTTCAATTTTATGGAATCCTTTGGCAACTAATCGGACTTTGTAACACTCGATAGAGCCATCTTGTTTTCTTTTAATCTGGTAAACCAACTTATTACCAAGAATATTTATAGAAGAATTATAAGGCACAAGCTCCCATGTTTTGTTTTTCAAAAGTGCATCAATTTCTTTAGCCATAGCTTTATTCCAGACTGAATGTTTGGATGCTTCCGTATGGCAAGTTGGTTCCACATCAGTGCAAGAAGCTAGAAGAGCAGCAGGTAATGGATGAAGGGTACTGGTATATACTTTCTTTTTAGTAATTGCCCCCATACTTCTGGTAACCACTGTGTAGGTTCTAGAAGGACAAACTAAAGAAGAGACCAATGGAGCAGCAAGTGGCAAGGATGAAGATTCCTGCAAGGATGCCTGAGATGGTGAAGACTCAGGCAGCTGGGGAGATATATCAGTAGTGACCAGTGGCATTTGTTGAGAAGAGGCAGGAGATGGCCCATTATCAAAAAAAGGAATGGATGAGTTTGTTATTGGTGGTGGAGGTAATAACATCAGTTGGGACATTAATTGTGATGGGATTTGTAGAGGTGGAAGAATCATGATAAGAACGTTTCCTGTAATCTAAAAATGAGTAAGCAGTTTCATCAAAAAGAACATGCCTGGCAACCAAAAACTTTTGTGTTCTTCGATTAAAGCAACGATAGGCCTTGTGGGTTGAACTATAGCCCAAAAATATGTGTTTGTCTGACCTGGGTTCCAGCTTGTGTCTGGAAAAAGGATTCAGAAAGGGGTAGCACAAGCACCCAAATACCTGTAGAAAAACATAATCTGGAGAAGCAGTATGAAGCAACTCATAAGGAGACTTGGCTCTTGTGATTTTAGATGGACAGGAATTAATGGTTTGCGCAGTTGTGTGAAAAGCTAAAGGCCAAAATCGAAGAGGGACACCAGTATGATGAAGCAATGCTCGAGCCATTTCAGTAATATGTCTATTTTTCCTCTCGGCACAACCATTTTGTTCTGGAGTATATGGAGCAGATACCCTATGGTGGACACCTTGCTTCTTAAGCCATTGAGAGAGTTTATGATACACTCCTCCCCAATCAGTATGTATAGCTTTAACAACCCCCTAAAATTGAGTTTGAATATACTTGAAGAATTGGATAAACAACTGATTTTTGGGCCATAGGAAAAACCCACAAATACTTTGTAAAATCATCAATAATTGTAAGAAGATAACGTGAGCCTTCAAAACCAACCACAGGAGAAGTCCACACAACGGTGAACATCGAATCAAATGGTTTATTGCTAATAGTTCCAGTACATGGCAAATGCAATTGGTGAAATTTTCCTTACATACATGCATCACAAAGCTTGTTATTGACATCATTGTAAATGGAAAAACCACAAGTATGAAGAACTTGCTTGACAGTGGAAAGTGCAGCATGCCCCAAGCGCATATGCCATAGAAAAAGGGAGTGTTTTGTGTCCAAAGAGCAGACTTCAGCTGAACTGGAAGTGGATTGGCTGGAAAAGGATTGTCTGGAAGGTAACATCAACTGATAAAGACCATCACTGAACTTGCCGTGAAGTAGAGGCTCCTTGGTTGTGTCATCCTTTACAATGCAAGAGTTAGCATGTAACTCAAAGAAACAAGAATTGTCCTGAGGAAATTTTTGGACAGACAATAGATTTTTTGTGCTCTTGGAACAAAGTACATTTCTCATCATAAAGGCTCTATTATGTAAGCGAAGTGATTTCATATCAGTATGACTAATTGGCTCATGATCTCCATTACCAAAACGAACCTCATCTTGACCAGAATACTCAGAAGCAAGATCAAGGTTACTCAGAGAGTTTGTAACATGGTGTGAAGCTCCTGAATCAGTGTACCATGGCTGATGAGGCATTTGAATTGACTCAGTATACTGAACTTAAGGTGGTGGGGCATGATTGTAACGCTGATAACAGGTTATAGCTGAATGGTCGAATCGACCACAAATCTGACATTGGACTCCTGCAATCGAAGGAGGCCTCGAACCATTTGATTGGTTTGGGGCAAAAAAGGCATTTGCACGTTTTCCTCTACCATTAGAATGACCTCCACGAAAACCTCCTTGGACTCAACGACCTCTACGACCTCCTCGACCACCATTAATGAAATTGGTCTGAACAGAAGCTTGATTAACTGAAATATCAGATGAAGGTTGTGTGCGTAATAACCTCTGCTCATGAGAAAGAGGCCCAACAACTTCCTCATATGACATGGTTCCCGAATGACTAAGGTTGTAACATATTCAGACCCTAAGCCATTGAGAATGGATAAAAGATCATCTGAATCAAGTACTTTCCCAGCAAAAGCCAGATTAACAGAAAGCATACGTGCTTTATTTACAAAATCTGAGATACTCAAATCACCTTTCTTGAGAGAACTTAGCTCAAAGTTATACTGGAAAACATGAGCTTTGGTTTGTGTAGCAAAGTAGTTCTCAAGGAAAATCCAATTAGCTCGGGTATAGGTAAGATCTAAAATCTGAGAACAAATTTCCTCAGAGGAAATAAGCTAGCTCAAGATAAGCTGGTCCTTTCTATGCCATCCAGTAAAGTCTTCATTAGGAGTTTCAATATTGGAGGAGGAATCTCGAACAAAACAAGAAGGTGGAGAAACAAAGCCATCAACATAACCAAGAAGACCATATGCTGAAAGCAGACGGACGAATTGAGCTTGCCACAACATGTAATTGGTAGATTTCAGTTTATAAGGTATGTTGTGTTGGATATTAGCAGGAATAGGAAAATTTGGGGAGGAATTTTGACCTAAATTCCTCGAAGAAGAGAAATCTTAAGTATCATTATCCATTAGCGAATTGCAAACAAGGTTCAGGAAGTCGGTATGCGGTCGGTTGGGTCACCGCATAGCAAGTATGCGGTATTCGGAGGAGTATGTGAACGAGTATGCGGTTTTGCATTTTTTTATTAAAAAAATAAATAATTAGTTAATTTATTAAATTTTGTGTTATATGCAATGTTTTAATTATGCAAATGTCTCAAGTAGTATAATTAAAAATTATAGTTAATACTCCTCTTTGATTACTATATAACCTAGAATATAAAAGATTGAACATCTAGAAAAGAACTTCGCCACAAACTTGTTGACCCGTGCCCTCTCTTCCTTGGCAAATGCATCTTTATTGTGGTTTGATGCATACCACAATCCTCAGTGGTTTCTAACATTTGTGGCCTTTTACCATCCCTCTCAACATCAATTAAGGGTGTTGAGTTTGTTTTAATGACCACTTCGTATCGCACTTCCTGAATAGCTGCAACTTTGTCTTGTTTCTTCTTTGATGTTTGCCCCAAATAATCCTTTATAAGTTTTAAACTTCCAGGTCAGATTTTGGATAAGGTGCGACATTTCCTTTGATATGGGCAAGATATTGCTTCATTCTATTTATCCCCCCCTTCACCACCTTGCTACAAAGTTGGGCATGTGACTATCTTCACTTGAAAATAAGCATATTTCCAACCTGGATCATTAGATCCTTGTGAAACATAAAATGACATACTTTGGGTGGATACACTATCAGAAACCGGTTGACTTGGTGGATCCGCCATTGATCTATCAAAATCAGACCAAATAAAAAATAAACCCTAAATCTCAAACCTTAAAATGCAGACCAAATAAAAAATAAAAAATATGACAAACAGAAATCCAAGGGGACACAAAAACCTTTTTTTCAGGATAGAATTGTCCAAACCTTTAGATAGTCCACCATTAAACAGAAATCCAAGGGGACACTAATAGCATCTCAACATTAAAAAGCTAAAACTTGATCATGTTTATCAATATCAAGAATCCTAGACCTAAGAGAAATACTAGTACAAGAATGCATACTTTAAGGTCAAGTGAAAGGGGTTAAAAAGAGATAGGGCGTAAGCTCTTGGATCCAAATTTTCCAATCTCCTTAAGAAATAATTTTATTTGACAGATTATAAACAAACCTGTGAAATTGTACATCCAACAATCGATCTAAGCTACAAAATTGGTCCAAAACAATCAAAAATGTGTAAAAGTCTGGTTTTTCCTATGGGCAATTATGGACATTATTGGGTCTATCTACACGATTATCAACACCACCTTCAATTCCAGATACAAAAATTATGCAAAAACATGCAGCAATCCCTCAATTTCAATATTTCTGCAGAGATATCTACAACCACAAGGAAAAAGGCAAGAGACAAACACATAGCAATGAAATCAAATCAAATTCATAAAAATGTGGCATCTATGTTAAACGTTCAGATAAACGTGGATCCTTTTTTTTTTCAAAAAAAACATACAGGAGACAAAACATGGAGAGGCGATGGCATCTATGTGGCTCCATGGATAACATACAAGGTTCAACGAGAGGAGGGGTTAGCCAGCCTTCAATGCTCCCCAACTGGTGCAACTAGTGATGGCAGGCGATGGAGAGGCGATGGGTTATTCGGCGATGGGGTTTAGGGCAGCAAGGGATCCACGATCGTATGGGGCTTACGGTGATGTTAGGTGATGGGTTATTTGGGAGAAATTTATTTGGGGATCCAAGATGTTTAGTTTGTGAGCTTTTTTTACGTAGGACTCTGAAGTTATTTTTTTTTTTGTGGGTTTTTTTTAAAAGACCCCATCTGTGGATCTATCTCAAAAGTGGGTGACTACTCAATCGAGTAAACGCCTACTTGATCTGACTACTAGCCCAGACCTGCTCATAGCACCGCATTGCATTATATGGTTCGGCGAGGAATCCACCTACGGCTATGCGGCCGCCTACTCGGCCTAGGCGGCCAACTTCTGGAACACTGACTGCAGAAATCAACAAGGAATACCTGATCGCCCAAAGAGAATGGAGGAATACCTAAACGAGAGAAGATTGCCCAATCAGAAGATCAGAGTAGATCTCTTGAGGAAGCTTCATCAGATCAGACTAAATCGTCAAGAAGATCCAAACGAGACTTCTGAACTAGGCACAAAGAAGAAGCACAATATGATCGAGGAGCAGCAACGATTGCAGCTCAAGTGTGATTGCAACTCCATGATCTAACAACAGGCATCAGGATCGGAGATGAGAGATTGCAGCTCCAATGAAGCATCTGATACCATGTTAACAACTCTGTAACAGATTCAAATGTTTCCTTTACTCTGTCAGTGAGCGAGGCGCTTTGTATTTATAGACTTGTCTTAGGTACAATTACAAGGTTATCCTCATAAGCTATTATTATATTTACAGAAATACATCTGAATACTTACATGATAACACTAACCTCCTAATATGCATTGAGTTCGAAGAAATGGTGTTTGATTACAATGGATCATTCCCATGCTTTCAAGAGTGATGAAGGGCAAAAACCTCCCTCAGATCCAAAACTTCGCGCAAGACATTCGACTACTTGAATATAGGGTAAACAGGTGGGTCCGACACTATTCGACCCGCCTGTGATTAACCGGACCCAGACCTGATCCTGCCCAAGCTACTACAAGATTCGATGTAGCTAAGGCCAAAGTCACAATGAGACGGAAAGGACTACTTATAACTTGATAATAGACATATAGTCTGACAAATGTACCAGAGATTATTAGGCTAGGAATCTCTCTATGCTATAAATAGTGAGGAGGCCGCCAGAGAGGAGAGAAACTCCTGTAATATTACAAGTTCTAGTACATAGTTGGGAGCATCATCCTTCCCCCAGACATACACCCCTTGCGGTGGAACTGGGTCACCATTTTTTTTTGTCTCCTTTGTGGTTGCTTAAGGTTCGTCGAGTCGAGCCCTCCCATTGCGCAGGAGGCTCGACCACTTCCTCTTAATGATAGATGTCTTATGGCTATGCGACACTCCCTACACCTAAAAATCTTTTGATGGCCCCTCGAGACTCATTAAAGAGCTTTTGCAAAAGCAAGATAAACAAGAGAGATGATGTGAGAATAATAAAGAAGTTCCCCTTTGTGGAGAAGAACCCTATGGATAGGCATCATTCAGGGCTATAACTAATTTTTCTTGGCGTAACAAGTTTGTTACATTGTATATAGCCCCTTTTTTCGTCTAGCTATTAATGAGGTGCAGCTAATCATAGTTAAAATACCCAAGTTAAGCTACTAAATTAAACATTACATAATTAACACAAGAAAAGGGTTAAATGTGGAAAATAACAAAAATGACCTAAAACAGCAAATCGATATTAAGAACGGATAATTTGGTCACAAAATAAGATATTCTATTCAAAAATGTAATTTGATGATCTAATTGCAAATTGAATACATATTTGGGCTCACAAGTTCAGATTAAAAGTGAAATCATACTCTTAAATGTTTAATTAAGCTCCAATAAAAATCTCATGGCATTTGGATGTCAATAGGACCTTGTATGTAGAGTTCTTCATTTAGGTCCTTCAAGCATATACATTTATTCACATTAAATCCTCCAGGGCATTTTTGCAAACCGACAGGGACCTATTTAAGACTTTTGGACTGCAGTGCAGATATTTCCATTACTTATGGATCTCTGTGCAAATTCCTCACAGTTTCATTTTAAGGGCACCTTTGCAATCATCCCAACATACTTGTAGCTTGCGTGTATACTGTAGCACTGAAGAACACGATGCACAGGCACCGTTGATCTCTTGTACCTTTAATCCTACGGTGGATCTTCTTCCAATCTTCCCGCACCTTTGCACGTAGAATCACCTCATCTCCCAAATCCCATCCTACGGTGAGATTCATTTCAAACCCTTCCCACCCTCCTTGTAGTTCATCACCACCATCAAGCCCTAAACGACTAAATCCACCCTTGCGGTAACCTGATCACCTCACGCGCCCATATAAGCTGCTACCTAAGCTCGCGCGCAAGGCATCGACCTCTCTCCTACATTTCTTGAGGCGATCCCTTCATCCCTCCGGTCTCTCCTCACTCTGCTCTACTCTACTACTATGGCAGTGGAGACCTTTTTCTCCGATTCTCCTCGCCGCTAAGGACTTCGTAGCACCTTAGGGTGGCCCAGAGCTTCCCTAGTATGCTTTCCCTTCGCCAGAGCTTCTCCCATCATTCTTTGTTGCAGCCATCGATTGTAGCTTTCCTCTGGTCTCGTTCCTCCACTTAGTATAGGATTTCCTGTTTTCATAGGTTAGTTTTATTGCTTTCTTAGTCTAATTAGATAGTGTAGATTGTAGTTTAATGTTTGGATTGATTGGATTGGCTTTAGGATAGATTAGGCTTAGTTTAGCTCCAATCCGCATCTCTCTGATCAATTCAGATCAGAGACGTATTCACATATGTTCCATCAATTCATACAAGCTTCCTCTCCATTTCACAATCACATTCACTTATTTCACTCGACATTCTTATTCACAAATCACTTCACTTACTGAAGCACCAATCAGCTCTGATGCTTCATAGCATTCAAATCTGATTGAGCACTCAATCCAATGGAGGGTGATTCCATTCATGTCATTAGACCACAATCACCCTCCCTTGAGCTGAATTGAACTCGATTTGATCGTTTGATTCTAGTTTGATCTAATGAGTTGATTGATGAATTTATTAAGAAATCTGGTTTTTAACTGTTTTGATCAATCAAATTAAGTTTATATTAGTGCAATTGGCATGATTTCAATGGATATGAGCTATATTGATTGGAATTTGGATGAGCATTGTGTTTATACCCAATTTTCAAATGTTGACTTTGTTTTTGGGTAGTTTAGGCCAATGAAGGTGAGTTGCACTAATTTGAGGTTTAAACCATGACCTAATTAGATTTTTAGCATCGCATAGGATACCTGAACACCAATTAATGGTATGCAGGTATCCTAGATGATCAAATCATCTTAGCGAGCTTAAATTAAAAATTCCCAAAAGGATGACATTTGATCCGAATTTGAATGTATTTTATCTGCTAACAGGGGCTTTAATTGAGGTTTGAAAAGTTTTAATGAAGGTTTGAAAGCTATTTTGAGTGAGTTTAGATGCTCCTATTCATTTTCTTCTGCTAAACTCTCTATGGTTTTGTAGAAGATTCAATCAAAGCCTATAGGGTAATCTAACTCTTGATTTGATTTTGAGAGAATTTCTGATAATTGTTTGCGATGTTTTCAAAGTGAATTTTATTGGATTTCATACACGGATTTTGACATTGAATGTTGTAGTAGCAATCAGCTGCTGAGTTTGAAAGCAACAGAAATGGATGCTGGACGACAGCAACAGTAGCTGACCTGTTCTTTATGGGAGTTGATTTCAGTGAAGGGCTTTGTATTCCTTGAGTTTTTAATCAGATCAATTAGGTCTGATTTTGCAGCAGAAGCTGCTGGTTTGAGCAGCAACAGTAGCAACAACTGATGATTTTAGTAGCAGTAGCCACTCTTGGATGGGAATTGAAGTAGATTTAATACTTTGAGTGAGATATTCAAGCACTGTAATGATAGAATAGCAAATGGAAGCATTCATGTGCTGTTATTTGAATTAGAGATGATTGGAATCGATTGTATTTCATGTTTAAAATTCTTTTGTCAGTAGTTTCTAAACCGTCCAACATTGAATTTTAATGAAATTTGGGATGAAAATCTTATTTTATGGTTTAAACATGTTTATATTGTGTTGGACAGATATGAGTGTTTGAGTTACATTCTCAATCTTCAAACCCAATTTAGAGGCCATAGGTTCTTTGGTTTAAATTCACTTGTCTTTTATGTGTCAACTTTGTAAATAAATAAAATTGATTTAAAAAATCACAAAAAAAATAAATTTATCTTAAGTAAGATCAGGTATTTCTTTAGGTGTGTGTTAAATTTCAAGATATTCTAAATCTCCAGCTTGGTAGAATATACCAGTTGACGGTTCAGTATACCTTAAAATTTAATAAAAGATCTAAGATCAAAAATCACAAAAAAAACTTCTCTCTCATCCTACCCTTTCTCTCTCATCCCCTATTTCTGCTATACATATAAAAACTATAAAAATCAAAAAAATTCCAAAACTATCCAACAATACCTTATATACTATGTATATACAAGTAAATATAACTTAAACTAAGCTACATGTATATATTATATAATATGTAAATAATGTGAATAATTAACTTATATATGTATTCTATATATTAAATAAAATATTTAGAATGATTTATTATATAAATAATTTTATTGTATTATTATATATCAATTCATATAAACTAAATGTATATTAATCTACGTAATTAGACAAACCTATATATATGTACATATATATACATATTTAACCATGTAATATGAACTATATAATACCAGTAATTTAATTTAATTAAGTATTTATAGTAGATAATTAAGTTATTAAGTTAATTACGTAATTTATTAACTTAAAAGAAAATAAATTAGTAATTTAAGTTTAAAATGAAGTTATAATGTACACTTGTATAATGTTATATTAAATATTTTCAACCTATTTATAATATATTTATAGTGTATTATAGTATTTATAAATTATTTATGTATAGAACTATCCAAAACATCTATTTAAATGTAAATAAATTAAAATAATGTCTATAAAATACAATAAAAATGTGTAATAAATAATTTATTATGTAAATCACTATCCAAAATATTTATTTAATGTCAATTGTATGTTTATTTAACTAATTTATACTTTAATTAAGAAATTAAAACGTAATTTATCATGTATAAATAACAAACTTTAGCTAATTTTATTATATATCTACACAATTTATTTCTCTAAATTAATTGTACCACTATGTAGCCCTATATAAGGGCTTTGTAATTAGATAATTTATTTATAATTTAAAATAATTTATGGTCCTCAAATCAAGGGCCAAATCTCCTCAAGGATGCATTGTAGCATTGAGTAGCGCATAGATCTACTGCAGCAATGGTGCCACATCGTGCACTGCTTACCGCTCAAAGTGGTATAAAGTGCTTTTGAGCTGGCAACCCTCTCGATCATCAGCGCTGGGCGCAAATGAAATGAGCATATAGGTTCCTCAAGACACGTGCCACATGCGCCTGTGGGCGTACGTGGGTGCATGCGTGGGCGCGTAAGCACATATGAGCTTGATATTGGGCCTGAAAATGCACAAAAATTTACCTAATTCAAATAGGGTCAGCCCACTAGCAGAGGTCTAGTCCCACCCATATTGGGTGTTGTGTATCCCTCAAACGTAGCTGGCTGATAAATGTCAATTTATCATCATTCTTATGCATTAAAACAAACCTAGCTATTAGGATTTTGCTCCACAAATAGGTTTTTGGGTTGCATTTAGGCATTAATTAGGTTAAACATGCATTGTATTTTTTATTGTATTTTTGATGTGTTTTTGTGAGTGTTAGGGATAAACAGATTATCAGATCCCTAGAACCCTAACACTCAGGAAGGCAACTGGTGAAAGAGAAGCTCAAACCAGCTAGAACTCAACTTAATCCAGCTCACCATAGCTGGAATCTAGCTCACTTGAACTAGGGTTAGCTCATCCTAGCTCCATTCAGCTCATCTCAGCTGAATGACAGCTCAAGAGAGCTCATCTTAGCTCACCTTAGCTCAAGTCAGCTCAGATCCAACTCAACTTAGCTGAATCTAGCTCATCTCAGCTCCAATCAGTTCACTGGGAGCTCTAACTAGCTCAGTTGAGTTGATTGGAGTTCACATCAGCTCAGGACCAGCTACATCCAACTCCACTCAACTCCAGCTAGCTGAAGATGACTTCATCTTAGCTTGGGAAGCTCAAGTCCAGCTCCCAAGGACTCAGCCTAGCTCAACTTAGTTGAGCTAAGCTACCTTAGCTACCTCAACTAGCTAGGTCCTCCTCGGAAGCATCTGACCCAACTTACCTTAGCTCCTTTCAGCAGAAGCCAGCTTGCTTTAGCTTGGCTTAGCAGCTAGCAAAGAACTACCAAGTTAAGCCAGCTAAAGTAGCTCCATGCCACCCTCTTCAGCAACTGCCAGCTTCAGTTCAGTTCCAGACTTCTTTTGTCCAGCTCCTCTCCTCAAACCCTAGCTCCAATTGCCTCCTCCTCTACTCTATTACTAGCTAAGCTAGCTTAGCTATGCTCCAGCTCCCTTGGCCATCCACCACCCTAAAACCCTACCTAACTAGCTCCACCAAGTAATCCAACCTAAGTCCACCTAAACTCTACCTAGTCCACCCCTAAGTTAGTGCCAACATAATCACCTCTTCACCCCTCAACCACCACCAAAGGGCACCAAAAGTTGGCGCCAAAAACACCCATAGCCACCCCTTCTTTGGTGCCAACTTTTCCCTCCAAAAATACCCTCATCTCAACCCTACACCTACTCCCTCAACCCATCTATACCATCCACCTAACCCTCCTTCTAGAAGCCTCTAGGTTGGCGCCAATTTGGCGGTGTCTCTCCACCACCAAGAGCCACCAACACCACCATAACTACTACCCCATGTGACCCTTAAGTTGGCGCCAATCCTTCCTAGCCTTAGGATCCCTAACCACCTTCCCTTCCTATAAATACACCATTAACTACCCACATTTCTCCATCCTCCATTAGTGTAAATTCTACCCTATACCCACCTAAACCTATGGCCAAGGAAGGAGAAGAAAGGAAGAAGATTAAGGGGGCATCCTACCCGCCCCCTTTGTGCCTTCTTCCCCCTTCTCTCTTCTTCTTTGTGCCACGCCAAGGAGGAGACTCTCTTCATGTTGGAGGATGGCCAGGCATTGGAGGAGATAAGGGTGGTGCACATCCACCCTTGGAGAGCATAGGGCACGCCCCCTTTGTGGGCTTGTCTTGGAGGACTTCACCTTAAAGGAGCTTTACAAGGACGGAGTTGGAGGACTTCTTTTCAAGCCTGGGAGCTACTAGGCTTGGACCAAGAAGCCTCTATCTCTTCTTCACCATCATCATCATCAGGACTAGTGTTTTTTACTTTTTGTATTTTTAATTTCTAGTAGTAGAAGCATTCCTCTACTAGGGTTTTGTAAAACATTTTGCTCCTCTAGTAAAGTTGCCTTTTTCTTAATTATTTTTCTCACAACTTTACTTTTACCTTAGTGTAATCACCCCCTCTCTCTAATTACTCTAGGTTTCCACCTACCTAGGGTGAGCTTAGAGAGAAGAATTACTTCACTTAAGTTTTAGTTTAGTAATTTTAGGTGTTAGTCTTCTTCCTGCCATTAAATCCACGTTGCTTTAGTTATTTCAAACTATAAAATTACATATTTGAAAAGAACAAAAATAAAGTTAATTTCCATTTCTGAGCAAGAGATTCGATTTTGCAACATATTACCTCCTTGGAGGACCCTAGATACTCCTCTATGTAGGTTTATAAATTTAAGAGTTGATTGAATTTACGCGTTACAACGACATATTTTACAAACCGTGCAAAATCCGCATCACTGGCCCGCCCACTTTAAAACCTAATTTTTGGGTTGAAGAACTGTAGCTGAATCGGAGAGGAGAGAATCCTAAATTTGGCTAAGTATCGTGAAGTTTTGAGAAGATTAAGAAGAGAGAATAGAAGAGAAGGAAAGAGAAAGCTGTGTAAACGACTAAGTATTGAGCTCCCCTAAGTGTGTGTGTGTGTGTGCGTATACATGTATAATATACATATGTAGATAAATAAAGTAAATAATGTATATGTATATAATAGTGTATATGTATATATATGTATAAGTATGTCGTAAGACCTTGTTTAAGTCTCCTCTGTATATAAGTAAACTTAAGCTTTAGTGACAGATACATCTGTCACTGTATATATGCATATATGTTAATATAAATAATACCTTTTACCTTAGGTTATGTATATATGTTACTAGAGCTATAGTGACGTATATATATGTCACTAGGGCTATAGTGACGTATATATATGTTACCATAAATAGAATATATGTTATTATAAATATTATTATGTTAATATAATTTAGTATAGTAGATATTAGTAACTATTTTTGTACTTACACTTAGGTATTATTTATAATAGTTCTATATAATTAACATAATGTGTTATTAACTGATTTTTGATGCCTGCTAGTTGTACATTTGTTTTAGGCATTGTAATGCATATTAATTGATTTTTTATATATATAATTGATCAATTCATTCATTGTTTGGTTCATGGATTCATTTTGTAAATAAAATTAAAATTTTTAGAATAAAAGAATATTTTTGGATTTAGAGAGTGATGTATATCAATAACTGTCTCCCAGCGAATGACCTGAAAATTAACCAATAAAAATTATAACTAAATAAAAATGACGCGATATGGATTTGCACTTGTGACACCTTTACTACAACGACATATAAAACACCATTTTTATTGCAACACGGGAGTCGCTTTGTCAGTTATATAATATATTATAGTGTGTGATAACTCTATCCTCCATGATGATTGACCAAAAGTTTGTATTTATATCAGGTAAAAGGATTTTTTTTGGGGAGAAGGTACTCCTAATGCATCCACTTTAGAAGAGTTTGGCATGTTTATATACTATAGAAATATGGTTGTCATGCCAAGTAACTTGCTTGATGACATACACGTCTACGAAGCATACAATTTCTTCTTAATCTCAATGGATGTCTAATGGATTCTTCTCATAACACTCAGAACAATGGAACCTTTCTCTCTACATAAATAGGCCTTAGTTATTGCGTCCAACAAGCTACAAGCTCTATCTAAAATGGCTAATTCCCTTGGCAGTTGATAACTCAACTTCTTTGTCTAGATGCCTCGAACACAAGAAAATTGTCTTTAAGCCTACATTTGGTGGGGGATAAGTTTAGCCTAGGATAACCTTTTGGTGGAACAAGTGGTGTCAGAGACTTAGGGTATTTGGTTGTGAAGAGGGATAAGTGATAAGGTAGATGTAATAACTAGATGGACGTGATATAGTAAGGTAGCTCTAATAATTGAATGGATCGGATATAATTACAGAAGAGTCGACCTATCTCGGCAACTTTGTCTTATCCTTGCAAATAGTGTCAACAAGGTAGGGAGCCTGGGACAACCGTAAACCAGACGCTACCTAAGAGCCTCAATCTTTGTTGGAATGGAGAAAATCTTCTCAAAGAAAGAGAAGTATCATTTGAGCTCTAAATAGCACATGAGGGGTCACATGAGGTTCACTCTCCCCCCATTAGGTAGAATTAAGCTAGAATTAAGACCATATAGTAGTTAGTAGTTAGTCCTAATAGTAACTTAGTAGTCACTAACTAGTAGTAGTAGTTATTCTGCTAAGTTATCACTTAACTACTTACTAGCTAGTTCTAGTTACCATTCAGCTATTAACGAGTACTAGTTACTACTTAGTACAATAGTACTTATTAGTTCATTAGTCCCACTTAGCATTACTTCATAATGCACTAATAAGTAGTTATCATTACTTACGTAATAGTTGATTAACTTAGTATCTCCCACATGTTTGTAACTTGGTGAGCACGATGACATTACAGCCATGCAATGTATAGTAAGCGTCAATGATGGCACCAAGGAAGTAGCAACAACCATGATGAAGGCAACCTAGATGCTATCCACAACTCCTATTTCCGTCAAACATTGATCTTTATTTCTTTTGAAAAATTGTCATCATAAATAATGTATGACAATAACTTTCTTATTCTTAACATCGATATTTAAATATTTTTAATGGTTTACATTATGCTTTATGTTTATTATAAGGCATTACTTGCTTGAAGACTTAGATTTGTGTTTCTTAAGCATATACGGTAAATTTGTGCTTTCTTGCATAAATGAAGCATTAATACAATGTTTATATAAATATTATTCATTTTTTGCCAAAAATGTAGGGTTCTCATCATGACACTAAAATACCTATTTCCAATATGCTAAATCACCAAGATTCATCATTGAAATTCCAAGATTTGCTTGGAATGTCCTCGACATGTCTTCGAGATCCACACTTTTTCAAATTGTCCAATCTCACTTAAAACTTTGCATTATATCTTGAGATTCTTACTGCCCACAAGCTTGTCATTATCTATATTTATTCACATTTGCAGGACAACTACAGCTCTCCTAATCAAATCACAGCTCCTCTCTTCTAACACAATCACAATTATCCCATGTTGTATTAACTATTTTTTCCAATTTTATGCAAAAGAAGCCAATTTAGGAGGCAACACTCTTAATGTGAGATGAGCAAATTTAAAGGTAGACACCACAAGGTCATAGTCAAAGTAGACATGGAAAAATATCTTCAGTTATATGCTTTGAAGTGCTTTAAACCTTTATAGCCAAAGCAATGGAAATCCATTTTGCCCTTCCTACATAGGAGATTTTAACTAGTTCTATCTCCATCTAATCCCCCTCTTTCCCTCTATAAACAGCCAAAGGAAAGAGATTCACTTTTTTTTTTTTTTGAGAGAGAAAAAAGGACAGTTACAGTCATCAATATCCATCTAGAAATATATTAATAGAAAAATTGGAATGGAATTTTAGGATCAGAACGACATTAATGAGCACCCAAGCAACTACATGAAGAAGAAAACTAACATGGAAAACCATTTATAAATAGGGAGAAAAATGTAGGCAAGTAAAAATTCCAATGTGAAATAACTATAAAAAGGAATTCATGGAGAACATGGGGTATTTACATATTACAATCGCGTAGCCCAAGATTAGGAGGCTACTAGAGTCCTAAGCAAAGCCAAACACATCATGGTGGATCTAAGAATAAATTGTAATATGTTTTGCATCAAACTATTACATTAAAAACTTGATCTATTCAAGACAAATTTAATAAATCTCCACCTTAACTTGAACTTATCTAATATGCAATGAGAATGGTGCAGGTCATTATCTCTCTGCCATTCAGCTATCATCATGTGTTAAAAAAGCCATCCAAGTTTATACTGGCTTTGTACTTGGCAGAAGACAAGCTTTCTATCATCTCTACAACTCTTAATAAGCCTTCTTTTATTCTAGGAAGCCACCTTAGTCAATATTATTCTTTCCTTCTAGATATGGGGTCCTTTTGGAGAAACTTCGGATATTTAGGCATGGCAATTAACCACTCTTAAAACTTTGAGATGAAATCTTTTTTTGTTTTTTCTGCATCAAAAGTCAATTTTGCTATTAGTAATACGAACACAAACATTGAACCTGCGTACGTGGAAGGTAGATCAACTATGCTTCCTCCATGCCTCCTTGGAATTCTTCTTCCTGATTCAATTCCTTCCTTTTCTTCTTATATATCAGGCTAAGGATCAGTATACATATCACCAGAACTCACTACAGGCTGTCATATTTGTGCGTGCACCAAAAGAACAAACAACAGAAGCAAATTCAGGTGATGAAATGGTGAAAACTATAGGACATATTCAAGACTACATATCTCCTATCTAGAGCTATCATCTATATGTAAGTACATCTACATTAACTCTAAGCTTTATGATGCATGGTCTCTTAAAATGGAGAATGTGTAACACTCATTCATTCATCTGGAGCAAAACAACATCAAAGCACATTAACAACATGAATGATCTTCTGGGATCTAGTGCTACATCTATGATGATCATCATCCATGACATTAAACATAAAGACACAATTACACCTTTAAGATCAATGTTACGAACAAATGCAACTCATAGGGCTTTGCTCCTGCAAAGGTCTTGCAGATTCAACACTTATCTCAGCCAAGTCTTAAAGTCCACTTTATTGTTTGTTTAAACAAATTCCATGATGATTATCAGGAATTGTAGCAAAACTAATTCCAAGTCAGAATCAAGGCTACATCCCAACCTATACTTTCACTATACAAGTTTTCTAGACCATGATGCAAACCTTGGGAAATTTATGGATACCTAGAAAGCTATTCCAATCCTAGTTACAAAATGGGTCTCTCAATTGTACCTTCTGTAGGAAGAGTTAAGCTGGAAGAATCAAGCAATTTTTTGTTTGAAGAGCAAAGATGAGCGTGGTTGAAACTAATCAAAAAGCATCTATTCTCACAAATGAAACAATATTGTTGAAGTCAAATTATGTGTAAATGGGCATGCAGTTCTTTTGATGTGGGCCTGTATAACCCAAACCTATATATTATAAATTTGTAACACGCCCCTTTTGTTTTGGTCTTAGAGCAGAAACCCTAGCCTCCAATACAAGAGGTCTAGGGCAAGCCATTCTTGCGGTTTTCTCTCTACCATTGAGGAGGGTTTCCATGCAAGCCTTCATGTTTTTGCATGATGAATTTGTGTGTGGTTATTTTATTTGCAGTAAATTATGTTCTACAGTTGAATATGACAACAAGAAATCCACCTAAACAGCTTTTCTATCATCTAGTGGGTTATTTAAGAGAATCAGCTTTCTATAAATAAATGAAAAAACAAAAAAACGCTTGCCTAATTACTCTTTATAAAATTTTTTGGCATTGCCCAAGCAATTCGTGATCTATAAGCTCTGTTTGAGAATAAGACACCTTGGCACTGATTCCACAAGTAGAAAAAATTACACCTTGGCATCAATTCCACACACAGAAAAAATATCACCTATAAATCATGTCACTTATGATTAATGAATGAAGCCAAAAAGTTGTTAATAAATATAAAAATCAATCTTCCAACTGAAATTCAAATCCACTACTATCCCATAACATTGAATTCCCGAATTTGACATGAATACTTCAACCTTTTTGCTAATATTCAAGTTCTTCATAAAGCCTTTTGAGCCCTACAAGAGTTGTTTCTTTCATAACTAATTTATAGACAAACCTTTCACAAGTAAATTCAGATTTGCATATTGTTGAGTATGAGGAAAATATGCCACGTGAGCTGTCCATGTGGCACAGTTGGCCACGTGACAGTACACGTGACCACATTTGCTGCAGCCGGTCATATTGGGCATGTAGCCCAAGTTGGATGTTTGGTTGGGTCTATTTTTGGTCATTAGGGTTTGAATTTGATAAATTAGGATTGTTACTTGGTTTGCTTCCTTGATTGTAGGAGTTGTTTGGTGAGTTGTTTTTACTTATTTAGTTACTGCCTAGTCTATTAAATAGTCAAGAGTCCTTGTATTTGCTTTGAGTTGCATTAGTAAAACCTTCTATTTTCACCAACTCCTCTCTCTCTTCTTCTTCCAACCCCAGTGCACCCTCTGCCCCTCTCTGTTGATCACGCCTGCAACACCAACATCAGGAGCAGCAGCAGTAATTAACCAAAGAATATGAAGAAAGAATAATATAACTTAAGCACCTGCCTTGTTAATTGAATATGATGAAAGAAGTTCTATCTCAACATTTGTGTAAACTATACATATAGGGTTGCTGAACTTATGAGTTAATCAAGTATGCCTGATTTCTGCAAAAATATGATGTCCGAATAGACAACTATAAGAGTTCCCAATCTAACTTCTCATACTTGTTTTGAAGCTATATAAAAATGACCTCCAGTGAAAGAATGGTAGCTCATACATATGCATATTTCAGAACTTTGACTTGCAGGAAGGTACTTAAGTAAGGGCATCAATAGTCACTTACGCTCGTTCTCAACAATGTATCTCCACTGATAAGCAATTCCCTCATCAGTTTCCTTCGATGCATCAGATGTAAAAACTAGTAGGCGGTGATTCTTTGCTACCATGTTGGTGACAGTTGGCCAGTCTCCACCATTAGTGGGCATTTCTGATACCGGAAACCAGTACTTCATCAATCCAGCATCCGTAAATAACCTAGTAAGCCCTTTTGGAGAGTGCACATAGTCTTCAATGATAATTGTCACAATCTCTGATGTCTTTTGAGTCAAAAATGCTTCTACTTCCTTCAATGTATTAATAGCTGGTTCCTAACATCAAACATATTGCATTACAAGATTAATAAAGAATCTCAACCTTCCATGTGCTACAAGTTCCGAAAGCAAAACCATCCAATATTAACTATCACGCTTAAGATCCTTTAGAGAAAAGAAAAGCATTTCTATTCTACATTTTTCTTTCTAGCTTATTGTATATAATATAATCTGCATTTGTTTAGAACTAAATTCTGAGAAATAATCGCTTCCAAGCCAAAGAGGTAACAGAAAACAATGCATAAACACTAGGAAATTCTCTCATCTCGCAGCTTAACTATGAGATCAGAATAACTTACAAATGCAGTGAAGTTAAAGCAATGCCCTTGAAATGAATGGCAGAGCCAGACATCGCCCTTGAAGTCATACATATCCAGCATCAGCCCCCTCACTCCATTCTGACAACAAAGATTGGAAACAGCATCAATAGAAAGTATCTAACAGACCCACATTAGATGGTGCCCTCACTCCATTCAAACAAAAATCATCAAAAACATCACAAACAGGAAACAGGATTGGAAATGGGTCCCTAGCATCACCATCAATTGGTTCGTCACAGAATCTTCTTGGTTGTAGAAAGTGACTCTCTCAGAGTCGGTATGGGACGGTTCGTTCAGAATGGAAAACGAGTTGTGGGTCACCAACCACGAGTACTTGTTGAAAGGCAAACCACTTACCTACACAGAACCCCCAACACAGAATCAACCAACCGCCTCCCAACTAAATCAATGATAAATCAAGAAGGAAGACCTGAGCTCACAATGGAAGAGGGTTGGATTGCTTGACCTCTGGTGCAGATGGGCAGATCCTTCCCCGTGGCAGGGCAGTTACCACAATAAAGACCCACGCTGCAGTCATTTGCCGCGGTACACGGATCAAAAACCTGCAAAAATCTCACGGATCAAACACAAAATTTTTCACAATATGATCAATAAAGCAAATTGGTCAGCTCCAGAGACGCAACAAACCAAACTAAGAAGAAAGGTGGCAACTTTAATGCTTGTTTTTGCTTCTCATACAAATCAAACAGTTGGGTAGCCAAGTAAACGAGGGGAGAGTGACCATGCATAGGGAGGAAAATGGTCAGCTCCGGAGCTGAACAACCAGACAAAAATAAGCATAAAGGTGGCAACTTTAATCGTTGGTTTTGTTTCTCATACAAATACAAATAGGCGGATAAAACGGTCATGCACGGGAACTACAGTGAGACCATGGAAGCAGGATGGCAAGGTGGAGAGCTGCAACGAGGAACAAATAAGCACCAAGGTGGCGCCTTTGGTGATGGGTCTTGCTTGTTATGCAGATTAAGGAGTTGGGTAGTGAAGTAAGATGGAGGAGAGCGCAGAGATCGAACCTGGCAGGTGCCGGACGAGCAGGATGTGGCGAGGGGGAGAGTGGCGGCGGCCGTGAAGGCTGCTACAATCACGAGAAGGGGTGGTGGGAGAGGACTTGGGAGCATTTTTTTTTTTTGGTTTGGTTTTCTTTGGAGGAGGTTGGAGTTGCTGAGGATGTAGTGGAAGAGAGAAGCAAGAAAGGTGGGAGCTTTGGGGAAGGTCTAGTGGGGGCGCGGCTGGAAGCGTGAACGTGATCCCATTTGGTTGGTGTCGTCGTCTTGGCTGAAGGAGGAGGGTGGCGGGAGACAAGTAGATGGTGTGAAACGGACATTGATTGATTGAGGGAGACAGAGACAGAGTAAAAGGGAAAGTAATAGGCTTTTCTTTTCCTTACCTAGCTGCGTTCAACTTGACCTTCTCTACACTTTGCCTTCTTTCCAGATTGCCTCCAATTGATCTCCACCATCTGACCCTCCTTCATCTTTGGTTTCCTTATGCCAAAGTAGCTTCTTGTCTGGCATGACAGTGATTGTCATGGTGGTAGTGTCATTTCATTAACGACGGTGATTATGATTTATCACGTGGTGGCAGTAGAGCTTGGTCAAAGGCATTGGTAAGAATGGTGTTGGTGTGTAATGGTTAAGGTGTTTGAGGCGATGTTATGATAACCAAGTCTACTGGTATCGGTGTTAACTAATTGCAGAATCTAATTGCAGCACAACTGCTGAGACGTGGGCTGTAGGTAATGGTGTTGCTATGGCCACACATCTCATGTTAGTGGAGGTTAACGCCTCCTCTTATGTAGTCAATTCAGTTAACAAAATTAAAGCCCTTTTACAATCCGATTGGAAAATTAGGTATGTGATTCAAAGGTGTGCCCTAATGCTTCAATCTAATCAGCATTTCACTCAATCAAAAGTTTAGAGGAGTATGATTAACCCTGCACATAAACTTGCTTGATTCTATTTGAACCAAAGTAGATCTTGGGTTAATTCCCACATGTCTTGTAATCTTGTTGGCAGTTAATATATCATTCTTCCCTGCAAAAAGAAAAAAGTCTATTTATAGTGTTGTTAACAATAGTGGTAAGTGTGTTGAATTGGTTATATCAAGTCATACATTGACATAAGTTATGCTAAGCTCAACTTGAAACAGGCAAGATCGAGTTGAATCAATTAGGTAAATAGGTCTATGTTTCTCATTCAAGGCCTAACTTGTGAACTAAATAAGTCCATGTGAGCCTACAAGTTTACAAGTATGCAAATCCCTATTTGATCATCCAAGTCTTAACCAATTAATCAAGAGAGCCCACATTAGTCACATGAGACTTACTGATTAACGAAATGGGTCGATTGTGGATCTAGTCTATTGGGTTTAGTTGGGTTATTTCAACACTAATAAGGAGTGAGAGGAGTAGGTGGTGATGATAAAAGGAAGTTGATAAAAAAAAAGAGAGTAAATTAAAGATTTGTTAGGATAAATTCTCCCATTTGTTTATCTCTTTCTATTAGCAACCCTTTTCTTTTTCAATTTCATATTATTTCCACTTCTTTCTTACTACCTTTTATAGTCAATTGTTTATCAAATTTGATTTCCAATCACCTATAAAGAAACTCATAGTTAATTGGCTATATTAGTTATTTATTCAAAAGTGTTAACGGTGTGATTACGATGGTGATGGTTTATGAAGGACAATACTGATGTGTAGGTAGTCTAGTGAAAGAGAGTGAGGGAAGGAAGTGTGTTAAGATCCGTGCTGTTAGAATTCTTTAAGACGTCTGGAACTTGGGTCAGAAGTCTGGACACCTTACCAGAAGTCTGGAAATCGAAATTTTCATGTACGTCATCGCGTCTGCGCGCATGCTGCACGCACACAATACGCGACCTCGTTTTATTCTCCTTCTCTCTCCCCTCGCCGACGCAAACCCTAACCCAACACCTTATTTAAACCCCCCTCCTCTCCCTCATTCATCCCACTTCCAACCACCCTTCTCCTTCCTCCAGCGAGAGCAGCGAGCGGCGTGGGAGGAGAGGAGGAGCAGCGAGGGGAAGAGAGGAGGGCAAGCGCGTAAGCTCATGTGGGAGCTTGCCGGAGAGCTCACTGCCGGTCGACGCGTGCGCGAGGCGGAGAGGTGTGTTGGGGAGGTCCTCCCCGACACTGCTGCAGCCAGAGCAGCAGGTGAGCGGGCACGGCGCAAGAAGGCGAAGGCGGGTTTTGATTCTGGGATTTTCCCAGAATCAAACGTTTGGATCGACGTCCAATGACGTAAACGACGTCTGGAGGAGGTTCTAGACGACTGAGAGGTAAACTTCGCGACGTACACCTTCTTTGCGGATACGACCATGTAGGTTGTTCCGCCGAGGCACTGTTTTGTGCCATATTGAGGAAATTTTCGTTGACGCGTGCAGGATTTGCTTCGGGAAAACACGGGACATGCCCTCCCATGAAGTTCAGACGTCTGGGTGAGGCACCAGATGACGGGAAGTGTTTCCAAATGTCTAGAGAGATGGTCGGACGTCTGAAACTGGGTTCAGACGGTCCAGCGGAGTTCTTGGACGTCTAAGGAGTGGCACAGGAGTTGAGGTATGGTTCTGGACTCTTTTAAGACGTCTAGAAGGTGTTCAAGACGTTTGATGTGAATCAGAATTACTGTTTTTGACCTGTTTAGGGTCCATTTGAGGTCTGATTTCCGCAATTCAGATACCGTTGTTTCCCGTATAAATTCCTCTACTTGTTGGAATACTTTTTATCCTGTTCTGAGTAGTCTCTTGTGAATGATCCTTGTGATAGGATCTCATTTCGTTGCGGGTTTAGGGTTTGCTGAAGCATGTGAACCTACCGATCAAGCCCCCATTACTCCTAGGTTTACTGGTAGAGTGGCTTCCCCTAGTTTAAATATAAACCTGAATGCATGTGTGGAATGAATGAGTAGATCCTAGGGTATGGCATGAATCCTAAGACTAGATATACTGGAATGTTTGGATTGAATTCATGGATTACAATATTGAATGAGTAGATAGAATGATAACAATTGCCTGTAAATGAATAACAGTTGCCTGCGAAATATGTAGTATTCGTGCTAGTTAACGGTTGCATGTAAATTCCTGTTGTACACGTTAAATGACATAACACGAGCTATATGTATATAATTGAGAATGGTAATATGAATGATGGAAATACGAGCTACTTATGTATGACCCTTATATAGAAATGTGAACGATAAAAATGCAAGCTGCATGTATATAACCTGAGAATGGAAATAGAGATGATAAAACATGGTATGAAATGACACGAGGTATATGAGCATGAACCCTACGGGGGAAATAGGAGTAGAGCTCTTGGGAATGGAATGGATCTAGAATGTGTTGGGAAGTATGTTGACCCTTGAGTACGTGATACCAAGGGGAGCACATGTTACCTCTTAGTGTATAAGGGTGCTTGCCGCCTTCGGGTTGAGACCTGGCGTGGGTTTGGCCACTTTGCACCGACTCGGTGGCCCTCGTGTACACTGTATTGGGGAGAGCTACTAGTGTAGGGAGGGTTAGCCACCCCACGAGGCCTAGGGTTCAGCTAGCCGCCCTACACCGACTTGTTAGGCCCACTGGGCAAACCAGGTTACTCAGGCGAGGGTGCGCGGACTGTGGAGGGGCGAGACTCCTGTTTGGTTACTGAGAGGGGCTAGACCCCTGTTACTGAGAAGGCTAGGCCCTATACTGGTTCCGTATTGTGCTTTGGGCGTACCCGCTAACGAAAATGACTGACCGCGTGCTAGTGCGAGGTAGCTACCTGTGCGCTTATCGCTCGTGCCGTAGTCACCATTACGTCTGTCCATGACCTTAGGGTGGTTGACTGGGTGTAGGATCACCACGGGGGACTCTCTTGGCCAGAAGAGCATTTACTGTTTAGTTAGTTGGTTGCCACTCTACTCAGCGTTCGCTGATTTCGTGTACTCATAACCCTTTTCAGGTCCAGGTGTTTGAGCAGCCAGATCCTATGGCTGCAGAGGGTGCTGGGCTCAATAGAGCCCAGTAGTTGTAGTTCTCTACTGTACTCTGTTTCCTGTTGTAGTGAGTAGTTTATTACACTTCTATACTCTTTTATTGTGAACTTTATATTCCTGTACTCGTTTACTTTCCTACTGTTGTGGAGGTGTGTAATGTAGTAGTTTACTTCTTTACTGCTATACTTTTGTTACTATTAGTTGCTAGTATGGTGAATGTGATTTATTTTACTGCTTTTTGGTTACTTTCTCGTTGGACAACTGGGTTTTGAGATCAGTCGAGTCAGTCTGGTCTCGTGTTCTGTAGGGATTCGGAAACTGGGTCGTAACAAAATGAAAATTTGGAGATATAACAATAATCCTATAGCATTAAAATAATAACATTAAAAAAACATAACTAAAAAAATAATAATACATAAGCATATATATCATAACTTCTTACTTTTTTTTTGAAACAGAGGAGGGAAGGGGGAGACCCCACCCCTGCGGGGTATCATAACTTCTTACTTTTAAGTGAAAATAAAAATTTGAAGTACTCAAATATTAGTACCATGCACCTTTTTTTTATTTATAGATTTTATGATATGCATTATTCATCTAATTCTTATGTCAAAGCATTATCTCCATATTTGTGTCAACAAAAAAATTATAGTGTAAAAACATTTTTGTTACATAACACAAGAAAGATGATAGGGAATTACGCAATGGTAGTTGACCTAAACACCAAAACAAAGTTTGAAAAATTTTTTAATATTGATGCCTTATTTTCTTTTCTTTGATTGAAAAATAATAGGTCAATTAAATACTATTGGAGAAATGAAAAATAACGGCACAATTACATAAAAAGTTAAACAATTAGTAATAAAAGTATAAATTAAAATTAAATCCATCAATAATGGTTAAATTAAAGATGTAAAAATAAATACACTTAATGTCATGAACCTTGGATTTGTATAACTACATGTGTGGCGATCTTATTTATGTATTTTGTTTTTATTTGTTGTGCATCTTCTCCATTTGTTTTCCATGTTCTTCTCACAATTCTTATCACTTTCACCCTCCCTAAACCTTTTCCTTCTCAGATCAGAAAATTTACACAATGTCACGCAAACTTTCTCCTTGACCACTACAACCTCTTCTCATATTTGGGCAGTATGCAAACGTGCAAGTTTAACAGGGGCATGCGTGCTAAAAAGCCCCATTTGTCTCTCTCTCTCTGCCACTGGCTTATTATCTGCTCACAAAGGAGGAGCTCACCGGTACTCGTTCTCCATAGCTTTCCCTTCCCCACTCCCGTCGCCGCTCCGATGAGGCTCGGCGGCGGAATGGCGGCGGCCCGAGGCGGCGCCGCGCCCTCCCTGCCGTCGCTGCTGCTCCGCCGCTGCAGGAGGTCGACCACGTGCGCCGTCGCACCTTCCACTTCGACCTCCATCGCCGTCGGTACCTCTTCCCTTAACCCCCTTGTTCCTTAAAACACCGTCTTCTGGAGAAAAGGTTGATCGAATTGCGATTTGGGTTTCCTTCAGAAGTGGTTTCTGGAGCCATCTCTTCTAGAAAGGTGTGATCTTTTGCGTGAATTCTGGATCTTTGGGGCTCTCTGGAGGATCTTTTTCGGAGAATTGGGTTCTTTGAATATTTGTTCGGGTGGAGGAATCGCAGCCAAGGAATCCGGAATCCGCGTGAAAATTTTCACTTTAGAGAGAAAATAGTTAATTTACCTTTTGGGTGGGACATTGTGTAGGAGGTAATTTAAAGGTGTTGCCCGAAAGATTGAATCTTTAGGATCTTTAAGGATAGCTTTGACAAGCATCTCGAGTGTGTTTCACTTGCTTTGTGGAAAAATTTTCGGGCTTTTTTTTAAACGTCGTCGCTCCAGTCAGTAGAGAAGTTTGAGACTGTGGCTGCAATTGGTCAGGGTTTTAGATGTGGTCACTATATCATGGAGGAATGGCGAATGTTGATGGATAGGAGGACTTGATCTTCAAAGCAAGTTCTTATCGAAGAATTTACCCGGTAGGTTTGCTTTTCTTTCCCCTCTGATTCTCTGAAAGGTTTTTGTTAGTCAAAATGCTGCAAGCATGGGTGCTCCATTCTCCAAGATATACTTTTGTCATTCGTATCAATTTTTGCAACAATAGTAAGATAAGAATGACTTGGTAATGGTCTTTGTAGTCAAGGACTGTTGGAGGTGTGTGAATTGCTATAGATAAGGATGGACAAGTGATGTGCGAATTTTTATAGGCAAGGAGGATCAACAAGTGAAAAGAGAATATTGAGTAATGGAGAACAATGGATGGATTTGAGTCGATCTCTTGTATCGATCTTGATTTTACTAATTGTAGACTCAACTCAAACACCGTGAGTGCTTGATTCTAGTTCAAGAAAACAATAGGCTGAAAGCCGAGAACATATATATTTGTAAGCGATAAGTACATACTGAAATAGATAGGTTATTTGACACTAAAGGTAGAATTTATGTAGGTGATGCTGTGAAAATGGCCACAAGGTTGTTTATAGAACCGAGAAAAGAAGTAGTAAATCATGGAACATGATTTCAAGCTCATGATATTGCCCTGCTTGCCTGCTGAAATTATGAAGCAGTTCTTTTTCCCAGGGCTGACAGTCAACAGAAGATCAGCGAAAGATGGGCATTGATGCCGGAGAGGGTCGAAAGATAATGAAGAGAAGAGGAAAGAGTAGGAGAGGAAGGGGAAGGAAATTTCAACCACTCCATCTACTTCAACATTGTTGGTTACACCAGGGTGAAACATTCTTTTCTTTTATTAAAGCCATTCATTAATTGTGTGGAAGAAGCCACATACAATGGGACTATGGCCCAGTCAAAGGTAGGGAAGAAAGAGGAGACATCTGTAAAGAAAACAAACAACTAACCAAAACAACGTGAGACGAAGGTACTGCTCCATATAGCTCCTCGCAAAGGCTCTGTGCTTATATGATGATAGGCACCAATTAGACATCATCGGTGATCCACGCATGACAAGAAGACCAACAAGGCATGCTAGTGAAGCTCTCAATCATGTTATGTACATCTCCTAATGTGGCCCCACATGAAAATGAGTGAGTGCACTTGTGGAGAGCATGTCTTGAGTTACTCTACCCCTAAGCACCAACCCTTGTATCTTGAACCATTGTCCTTTATTCTTTCACTGTACACTGTAACAAGCTCCTTTTAGAGCTTTGGATCCCTGCCTTATGTGCCATTTGAAATCAAGGTTGACGAGCAGCTCATTTCAATCTCTCTAGGCTAGATCTGAGTTAAACGAGGATCACAATGGAAGGGATCAAGAAAGGTGAGCTCAAAATGGATGAATCTGGCTGAAATCAAGCTGAAACCAACCCCTCCTTGAACCTACTCCTCCTTACCACCCAGCTACTCTAGCTAATGGCCAAAACTTGGCCATCAACAGTTGATCTAGTGCTGCGTGAGAAGCACACAAGGGAAAGGGCGATGAAGGTTGAAGAGTGCAACTCTATCCGAGGATCGGATTGAAAGGGAACAAAAAGGAGAACGATGCCCCCTGAGGCCAAGAGCAACACAACGGAGCTAAGGGTGGAGGAGGGATTGATGGTAGTCAAAGGGAGAGAGGAGAATATGGATCAAACCTCAAGGAAGGAGAAGAGAGCTTACTAAAAGGGACAAGGGACAATGGTGTCGCATGGCCAAAGGATAGGTCAGCAAGGTGGGGATGGTTGGCTGAAAACATGGGCTTGGTGGAAGGCATGGCATAAATTTGTTGGGGGGGGGGAGGTGTTGTCCAACACTACGTGACTAGCCAAGGCCCGTGGTGATGCTTAGCTTGGAGGAGTTTTAGGGTTCGGGGGAAGCGGAGGACTTAGGGGAAGGAATGAAACGGCCTCAAGGGTGAAAGATATCTAATGAAAACTTTAGTTGCAGATATGGGCCAAATTGAAGTAGATCAATTGCATCCATCACAAGACCACTTGTTCAGGTAGTTTGGTTGAATGCCATGTAGCCTTACCTAAGTAATTAGCCTATCCGTATGTTGTGCCATTCCTTGTTTTAATTGGAGTACTTAACACATTAGTTAGTGTATGCAAAATTTTTTAAATACTGTTGGAGATCACATTGATCACCCTTGAGTTGAACTTGTAGCAAGAGTATATTTGTTGGACTTAATGGCAATACAGATATTGCAGTTAAAAGATCATTGCCAACTTAGAAACAGAAATGTCATGCATACTGAACGCATACAGAGCTTTGGGTGAGCTAGGGAAAAGGTTTTCCTAGAAATGTACTAACCTAAAGGGGGTTTGAGGGTTGGTAGCATAGCTCCCAATCCCTTGTCCATTGGGTCCATAAAATGGCTTGTTACTTG
This sequence comes from Thalassia testudinum, assembly GCA_037157565.1. Classification (NCBI taxonomy): domain Eukaryota; kingdom Viridiplantae; phylum Streptophyta; class Magnoliopsida; order Alismatales; family Hydrocharitaceae; genus Thalassia; species Thalassia testudinum. The sequence goes on from JAZHRO010000036.1 coordinate 194,605,985, forward strand.
TTGGATTTTACAATATTATGGCCACATTCATTCAGTACATGCTTCAATGCCCAGGAAATTCATCTGCAATTCATAGAATTTCAGCATTAGCAAGCCAATAGGCACTGGAGGTATGTGAGAATATATTGATTACAAGAAACCAAGATAATTTTTTGATAGAGACACTTAGGACATGCATTTTCTTTCCCTTGTGGTGAAGGTGCCATTGCATCTATGTAGGAATGCAAGGATGAGTTGCAAACATGTAAATGGTATGAGCTAATGGATACAAGAGAGATTATTCCTGAAAGGCAAAGAAATAAAATTTGTCAAAAGGTGAGGAAGTTGGCCATCTGAATTTTGTGAAACCCTAAGTAGTTGGAAGAGAATACATTCCTCTTTCCCATGTAATCTTAGATCAGCCATTGCAATAAAGAGGTAGATCTGTTATCAAGATACTTTCATGTGTGATTTTGCCTGCTTGTATGGTGCTGAAGGTGGTGCCACTAGATACTAGGAAGCAGTTCTCACAGGGATGAGTTTAATCTGGCAAGCATTGGGTCCTGAATTTGATTTCTCTTGAAAATAAGGAGGATTATTGTTTTTAAATGTGCAAGTTTAGGTGCCTGATTGTTGAGACCAAGAGTGTTCTGCTTGGATGCCTCATTTTTGGAACATCTTTCACAGCAGTGATTGGTGAATTTCATGGTTCTTCTGGAGGACCTTAAAATGCTTCATTTGAGGGCAGGTGTTATAGATGGTTCATGTTGGGAGGATGGCTCTTTCTCAGTAAAGTCAGCGTGCATGCAGCTTTTAACACCTCGAACCCAAGTGGACACCAGCCTCATCTGTGATTGCGGGTTAATATGGAAAGCATAGATGCCCTTGAAGGTGAAGATCTTCAGTTAGTTGCTTCACAGGAAGAGGATTCTAACTAAGATTTACCATTTGAAGGTTGCCTTGGATTCAAACCTTTGTTGTTTGTTGTATTGAGAAGTACAGGAGGGTTACACTCATTTTTTTGTCTGCCCTCTTGGGAGAGCAGTTTGGGAGGTGTGGGAGCAGGTTGAATGGATCCGGTGTTGTGGGAAGTCTTCTGGAATAGTTCTACTAGGGGTCTCTTCCATTCAGAACAGGAGAGGGCAGCAGCATTTGCAGTTCTCTGGGCCGTTTGAATGCAAAAGAATGGAGTTATTTTCAGGGGGAGAGACCTCGTGTTGATAATGTTTGTTTGGAGGTTGGGTTCTGAAGGGTTTTTGGCCAACTCTTTGAACTTGCAGTTTTTTAGAACTTTTTATATGATGAAGCAGTTAATCATCATTCTCATGTGATCATCCTTTTCCTGTCAAAAAAGATATTGGGGGATATTTTCCAGGGTTTCCATTTTACTGTTTTGGTTTTGCTATATGCTGGAAAGGGTACTTTTTCATGTTTCAGAAGATGGAGAAGGTGGGCTCTGATATCCTTCTCCCTCACATTATGTTTACTAGTATAAACCACAAACATCCATATGGTAAGGATATCAACGCTAAACTTGATTGGTGTTGAATGTGGAGGTGGGTGTTAATCCCTTCTCTTGCAAACAACTTGCAATGTGGAATGCAATCAATCATCTTATGTTGTATTGTGAGTAATGTGATAATCAATAATGTGCCTTTTGATTCCACCAAAAAAGAAAAAGAAAAAACAATAACTTTTTGAGAAGGAAAAAAAAAAGCTGTTTGTGTGATCTCATTGCAAGAATCCATCTGAACCTTCCCTTCTCCAAGAGACCTGAATTTTATTGTTTTGATGTGGGGTAAGTAGGTGGGATAGCTGACGTGTTATGGATAAGATGAATAGTACAATGAATAGTGATGAGATCGTGCTTCTAGTGGGTTACAGTGTATACAAGGATAGTGCAAGTGACAGTTGCATGGAGGTGGGTGTAGTGAACATTGCTAACATAATTGGTCAAATCAAACTCCATGGGGATCTGTATGTGTGGGATAAATCTGCCCTATCCCACAAGTTATCCTATCCACATGGGGTAAAATTTACCCCACAATGTATAACTGTATTAAATCTTTATGTGCAATTAAATTGTACTATTCTTTTTTGCTGTATGCCATCCCATCATAAAAATGAAAGATTAGAAGTTCATATTAAATGCTTATATGGCCTACAATGCATTATATGATATTGATTTTCTATGTGCATTGAAAGTTATCTCTATTTGTATGCAGATCATGTGTCATTTATCAAGGATGTTGCTGCTACAAATCCTCCTGAACATTTGCCTTTGCTGTTGAACTTGCTCCAGGCACGAGGTAGTATTTTATAAGTTTTGGATTGAGCTGATAATATTTAGGTTAAGATGATTTTATAATCTTTGTAATTCTTCTCATTAGAATGTTACAAAGTACTGACTGTGATTTATTTTTTTGTGGATCACATCAACCAGTTGGCATCTTTTACATTTTTCTTTAATCCTTCATATTTGAGGGAATGTTGCATCTAGCCTCGTGATAGATAACTTTGATGGTCTAGATTTAAGCCCTTCAAGAACAAAAAAATGCAAATAAAAGCTAGATGCCAAGATGTAAATGAGCTTCTGATTCATATAAGAATATGCAGGAAATTTATGGGATGAATTGTACAATTATTCAAGCCTTGGATGGAGTAGCAGTAATTTTATTTGTTGATAAACAACTCAATCAGACAAACTTAGTTGTGGTACCGACTAAGAATTGAGTATGGAAGTGGATGATGGAAAAGAATTGAATATGTTAATGATTATCTGTTTGGGAGTTGATGGCCTCCAAGAAAATTGATCACCACAATGCAATAGATATTAAAGCAACAACAGACACTGGAATCAAAATGTCTTTAATGACTGTAGCCTTTGACTGGTGGTCCCTATTTGTGGGTTTTAGGAAGTGCATCCAGGAGATGGGGACAATGGTAGTGGGTTGAGAGTGGCTTGTAGGAGGCTTATCTTGAGTGCACAACTTGGTTGGTTGCCAGAGGCACATACACACTGATCGTTGGGGCAGGATCTGAAGATGGGGAAGGTGGCGATTAGTGACAGAATTGAGGTTGGAGAGGGAATAGTTGGCGATTGTGAGCTGGCGGCAGCAAAGTGGTCGTGTGTCAGGGGTGCCAAGGATGTGGCAGCAGTGATAGGAATGGTGGGAATGGGAATAAAGGGTGCAGCAATGTAGCAGTTGGAGGTGTTGGAGTGCTGGCAAAGTCCACCAATGAGGAGGGAGGAGGTCGTCTCAGCTCACAAGCACCATGGGCATAGCCAAAGTCGGTTGAAGCAAATCTCTGTCAGTTAAAGGAAATGACTTTGGGGGCCCATCGTCACTGAGATGGTAGAGGCTGAGCTTCATTGGTGTGCACAAGAGAAATTGGGGGAAAAGAGAGGAATAGGATAACCACAATACTTTATTCAATAACCAATAGACATGCTTTTGCCCAGAAAAGCTTGTTACATATTTTAAAAAGAAAACTACTCATTTGTATAATCCTTTTGGACAGGGAACAACCATTCAAGAACTTCCCCCAAAGTTGCATCTCTTGGAAAACTTTTTACTGCATCCTCAAGGGATTAGACAACTATAACTCCACACTTAAAAGTGAAAGAATAATGATCAAGCTTTATGCTCTTGCATCAAAGTAGTTGGCCTCTTTCACATTTTCTTTCCTTGTTTTTCTATGCTTCATACACGATGGATTGCTTGAATCTATGTAAGATTCTACAAGTTTTACATTGGTTGTTGGCTACCTAATGCAACCCGCCTTTATTTAGGCTTGGGATTGGCAATGAAAAGGTAAAAACCTCAACACAAGAGAAGTTAGGGATAAAAAGGAGATAGATGTGAAAATTGGAGCATTGTGCATTTCAAAGAAAGATGTTTTTAAATGCTTGGGATTGATTTTTCAATAAGATGGAGAAATTGATGGAGATATTATGTAAAATAAATGTAGGGTGCCTAAAATGGAGGGGAGCATATGATATTTCATGTGCTAAGAGGTTCCATTAAAAGTTGAAGGAAAGTACTATAGAGCAACTGAAAGACCTGCCATATTGTATGGCTTTGAGTGTTGGGCTGCCAACAATGGGCACGCACAGAGGATGTTGGTAGTGGAAATAAGTATGTTAATATGGATGTGTAATCATACGAGGAAGGTTCAAATCCCTAATGAGATTATTAAGGAAAAGATTGGCTGACACCAATAGAGGATTAAATGAGAGGGACATATCTACGGTGGTTTGGACATTTGCAGTGAAGGTCAAGAAATGTCTTAGTGAGGAGATGTGAAGAGTTGGATGTTAAACCTTCTAAGAGGAGATGGGAAAGGCCAACGAAATGTCAAAAGGAAACTACTAAGCATGATTTCAATTACCTTAATATAAGCTTAGAAATGGCTCAAAATAAATTTGAATAGAGACAAGGAACCCATATAGCCAACCTCACTTAGTGTGAGAAAAGGCTTTGTTGTTGTTGTTGTTCACATATGATGGATTGTTTTTTTAAAAAGATGTGATGGATTGTTCACATATGATGGATTATTTTTTTGATAGATGACTACATAGTCTAGATTCAAACCATTCATTCTTCCTAAACCATACAGAGGTGGAACTAGGACAATTGAAACTGGGTAACAGCCATTTACTGGCTTCTAATGTTGCTCCCTTTTCAGTCTCACCCACAGATACCTATCACACTGTTGACTAGTACAAACACACTAGGTGAACTACCTTTTTTTGTTTGTTTTGAAAGGTATGTGAACTACTTGTGTTGAAACCATGTAGCTTGAGAAAGTGGATGCGTGGAGGAGCCCTTCTCCTTCTATGTTGCGCACGTGGGGAGAGGAGGAACAGAGAGAGAACGGCAGCATGAAAGTTGAGAGAGAGAGCAGAGCAGCTCTTGGAATTAGAAATATTTTATTGGAACTTGAAAGAAATCAAGGGGAGTTGGCCTCTGTTTAAAGAGATCCAATCCCCAATCACAAGCCTAATTAATTTAGGATTTGCTATCCTATTTCCTAAGCATACTCAATTAAATCAATGCACCTATTCCTAAATTGACTCAATCCTAATTTGGACTCCATTCAACCAATCAAAGAAAACAACATGCCACATGTGGCACTAAATAGACTTAGCTTGCAAGCCAAATCCCATGCACACATAGAGACACACACACACACACACACACACACGTGCCCAACATGAGCCCCACCGACTACTGACTGACTGCCACGTGACTTATTCCAAACTCTAACACAGCTGTTGTGTTTAGCGTAGAGCTTTTTTTCAGTAAAAGCTTTTCGTAGTATTTCTGTAGATTTCTCTGGACTCCATCCAGACAAGCAGATATAACTAGATATTGAGAGACTGCATATTAAGTGCTGACACTTTTTAATTGATTCCTACCACTAATACAGTTGTTAGTGGAGTATGAGGGACTTAATTTTAGGTTCTGTTACAGGGCACATACTTTTTTCTTAATGCGATTAACCATTCTTTATCTGCCATTTGAATAGGTGAAAATATTGTCTCTCCGTCAGACAGGAAAGGATTGATTCCCCTTATCATTCCTTTGAGTGAAAAGCCAACAGGTTAAAATTTGACTGATTGCAGAATTTTAAGCATCCCTCAACTTAGAATCTTTCTTTTTTAATTTCACATTTGTTCTTTTTGTTGCAGGTACTTTGACAGCTTTACTGAGATGGCCAACAGCTCCTACAGGGTCAGTTTCCGATGCTTGTATTTTTCTCTGCTTAGCAAGTAGAACACTACTGCATTATATCACAATACCTTAGCCAATTTTGATTTTTGGCTATGCAGAATGGAGATGCCAATTGTAGAAGCCCACAAGTATGGAGTGTGGCTTCTGGGGAAGACTGTAAGATATAGCTCACACACATCTATTTCTTCTTTTATTAGAACTTTTCAGGGTTGGTTCCTTTTTGCTATCATCCTTCTTGTGAAGTTACACTTTCCATCCAAGCAGTTTAACCCTTTTACACTGCAGCGAAATATACACAAGAAAAATCTATGGATTCAGTGAAATTTCCTTCTTTGTTCTTCTCTATACGGGTTCCATTGCCCATTTCACTGCAAGCCAAGAGAGATTCCAAAAAACTGTTCACACTTCACTCATGGGAAAGGCATACTGTTGATACTCCTATTTATATTTTTTGTTTATGTTTATTGGAGACTGTTTAGTTATCTTTATATTTTGTTTGGTTCTCTTATATATTTTTCGCAACACCTCTCTCTATATATAGAGAGGTGTAGTGTTTTCTCAATGAATAAGATTGATCATTACTTTCCACTTGGTATCAGAGCAATGATTCTGGATCGGGGCTTTGGTATCCTACCCCATGGGCCTCTAAAACCCTACACCTTATCCCTCATTTGTGGTTTTTGATCTCCATCGAGATCAATCAAGGAGCTACAGCGGCAACCCAGAGGATCTCCACCGCCATCGCCCCTGCACACTGGGCTGCAATGCCAACAGGGAGGACCAGCGCTGCCCCTCAGGCCTTGCAGCACTGTTGACTGGTGGAGGAACAGCGTTGGTAGGAAGGAGCAGCGCTGCCCCTTAGGCCTTGCAGCCCCTCCGACCAGTGGACCAGATCTGCGCCTCTGCATAGGTGAGGCAAGGGCAGACCACATCGGTCTGTCCTCCTCCCTGATTGCCTCTCGGCCCCGCTGCAGTTGGTGGGGTTGAGGTGATCAAAGGAGGAAGTTCTTCGCTGGAGGAGAGGAACATCCCTTAGAAGTGCTGTTAGGGCTTTCCCTATGCCCTAACATGCACTAAAGTCTGATCTAATGGGTGCTTGTGACTCTTAGGATATCATCTATGATCATTTGATTGTAGATTTTATGATCAAGAGTTCACTTTCTCATAGATTTCAGAATGTTCAGATCTGAAAACAGTCTTTCAGATATCTTTTGTGGTTATTCTCTTTGAGTATTTGGCTTAGAAATGGCAAGTTCTAGCTCTTGGTGATCCACTTCATCCCTACTAGGTACAATACCAATCTCAGGGGGAGCAGAGATGACATTAGATACCGCTACCGTGGCAGGGATGGTTGAGTGTGCGGGCTTTATGTCGCAGGAGCATGACAGGAATCACCATGATGCAGGATGGTTAGTTGATTCCGATGCTTGACAGCATCTCTGTAGAGATCAGAGCTATTTCCGATCACCCAGTTCCGTTGCATTAGGGAGAACGGTACAGGTTGCTGATAGCAGACATGCACCCGTTGTTGGCCAGAGGAAGTATCTGTGATCCCCACGTTGCGGTTGTCGAGAGCACTACATGTATCAGCGTTTCCGATGAGCTTGTTGTCTGTGAGCAGGATCATGAAGGATCTTTATTGCAGGGTGATTTTTGATGAGATCAGATGTATCGTCTAGGATAAGTTCACTGGGAAGACCATTGCCAGAGGTACAAAGGAGAATAGTCTTTATCATCTTGGTCAAGAGCCATTTGCAGGCGTCAGTAGACATGATGGTTGGAGTGTCTTACAATGGCACGCTCGTCTAGGACATTTGCCTCTGGATCGCCTTAGGAGGGTGATTCCGCATATTTCACCTGCTGCTACTATTAGGTGTGATGGTTGCCAATGAGGTAAGCATCATCGGTCTTCATTCCCTGCCAGTACCTCTTTTGGATCAGCTGCTCCCTTTGAGTTACTCCATATGGATGCTTTAGGATCGAGTAGAGTTCTAGATAAGGCAGGACACCGTTACTATCTCGTTGTTGTCGACGATTTCACCAGAGTATCTTGGGTATTTCTTATGAAGAACAAGGCAGAGGTTAGAGGTATTATAGAGACTCTTCTCTTGGAGATTGGGACTCAGTATTCTGCTACAGTGAATATTGTACGGATAGATAATATCCTCAAGTTCTGCACTGCTAGACTCGTAGAGTTCTATAGGGACTTGTGGGATTATCCATTAGACCACTTATACCCATACCTTACAACGGAATGGAGTTGCCACGCGGAAGCATAGACACCTGTTAGATGTTGCCCGCACTCTTCTTATCCACCACAATGTTCCATAGAGATATTGGGGGATGTTATTTTGACGGCGACCTACCTCATTAACAGGATGTCGAGTTCAGTTCTTCATGAGCAGATACTGATTCTCCTATTACACCCAGATGGTGAGCTTTTCCACGTGTCTCCCAGGAGTTTTGGATGTGTTGCTTTTGTTCATGTGCCATCACCAGGCCATAACAAGCTTGCTTCTTGTGCTATTAAGTGCGACTTCTTAGGGTACTCCAAGAGTCAAAAGGAGTACCGATGCTATGATCCCATCCACCAAAAGCATTATATTAGCGTTGATGTGACTTTTCATGAGACGACACCATGTTTTTTTGTTGCTGGACAGACAAGTGTTCATGATGATGCAACTCCCATGCCTATTCCTTCGATTCCACTTGAGGAGATTCCGATCTCCATACCTCAGTTGACCTCTTCAGGCTCCACTACCCCCGTGGTTGACTACCAGAGATTGTATGGTCTTCTATGCACATATAGTAGACCTCATGCGACACTACAGAGGCCACCGCCCACACCAATGGTTGATGTTCCATAGGAACTTGAGATTGACTCTGATGGCAGTGATAGTCCAGTTAGACCTGATCCTCTTGACAGTGTAAATCACCATAGTAGTGAGGCTCCTACAGCGACTCAGTTAGAGATACTAGATGATTCTGACATTTCTATTGCCATTAGAAAGGCACCCCGCACATGAGTCCAAATATCGTATTGCAGACAGTTTGGCTATAGATGGTCTTGCTCCGCAGTTTAGCAGCTTGTGTCAGGCACTTACAGCGTCACATATTCCGTCTACTTACTAGCAGGCCATGCTTGATCCTAGGCGGTGTCAAGCCATGGAGGACGAGATGGTGGCACTTTGTAGCAGATAGACTTAGGATCTCACCTCGCTTCCTACAAGTACACGACTTGTTGGCTCTAGATGGGTCTTTGCCTTGAAATACAACCTTGATGGGTTTTTTTCAAAGAATAAGGCTAGGTTGGTGGCAAAGGGGTTCACCCAGACATATGAGGTGGACTTCTTTGATACATTTTCTACTGTTGCGCGTCTTGCCACTGTTCGAATACTCATCTCCGTTGCTGCCCACAGAGATTGGAGGTTACATCAGCTTGATGTGAAGAACGCATTTTTCTATGGTGATCTTTAGGAGGAGGTTTACATGCAGCAATTCCCAGGTTTTGAGATTCAAGGGGAGTGTGTGTGCAGACTCAAGAAGGCCATTTATGGCCTGCAGTAGAGCTCAAGAGCCTGGTTTCAGAAGCTCTCAGATATATTGCAGAGGATGGGGATGCAGAGGTCCTCTTCAGATCATTCTCTGTTTGTCAGGAAAACGAAGAATGGCATTGTAGCACTACTGATTTATTTATGAGGCTGGGATAAGATAGGTCAAGGAGTTTCTTGCACAGTAGTTTGTTATGAAGGATCTGGGCAAGCTTAGATACTTTTTGGGGATTGAGGTCGCTAGGAGCAAAGATGGGATTGCTATTTCTCAACGCAAGTATGTGTTGGATGTCATTCAGGAGACAGACATGTTAGGGTCTAAGCCAGCCAATATTCCTATGGACCCCAAGGTACATTTACATGATGGGGAGGTAGAGGCAGCTGATAGCAGAGCGTACGGACAGCTTGTGGGTTATTGTACCTTACCATTACGAGACCAGATATTGTCTTGGCAGTAGGCAAACTTAGCCAGTTTATGGAGAAACCAACGAAACTACACTGGCAGGCAGCTATGCAGGCTTAGATACTTGAAGAAAGCATGAGGTCGTGATATTCTCTTTCAGAGAGGCTCTCCCATGACAATGGTAGGATATTCTCGTGCAGATTTTGCGGGATGCGTGTGTGATAGGAAATCCACCACTGGTTTCTGTATCTTTGTGGCTAGTAATTTGGTTACTTGGAGGAGCAAGAAATAGGGGGCAGTTTCTCACTCCAGTGCAGAGTTAGAGTATAGGGCGATGGCCCAAATTGCTGTAGAAATGGTTTGGATGCGATCTCTAATGTATGATTTACATATCCAGATTGAGGAACCTATGGAAATAAGATGCGACAATTGGGTGGCTACATACATAGCGAACTAACTCGATGTTCCATGAACGCACCAAACTCGTTGAGGTTGACTGCCACTATACCAGAGATCTCATACAGTGTGGTTTGCTTTGTACTAGTTATGTTGTACCTGAGGATTAGATTGCTGATGTGTTCACAAAGCCTCTACCTCGATCAGTATTTGATTATTACTGTTCCAAGCTGAGCATGATTGACATCAATGCTCTAGCTTGAGGGGGGTGTTGATACTCTTATTTATATTTTTTATTTATATTTACTGAGGACTGTTTAGTTATCTTTATATTTTAACTGATTCTCTTATATATTTTTCCCAACACCTCTCTCTCTCTATACAGAGAGGTGTAGGATTTTCTCAATGAATAAGATTGGTCATTACTTTCCACTCATACAATAAGGAGCTGTGAGAGAACCTAATATATCCCATAAAGCAGACGAGAAGTCTTTGGTAGTATAGCCAACCTGTCTCACATCGGTCACAACTATGATCAATCAAATGTGCTGAACACATGAGGACAACACTATTGAACCAAATAGTTGAAACATCAAGCACAAGCTAGACATAAGTAATCAATTGATTGCCTGGTTGATGTTTTGTATTGGCAATGATGGACACGTCAGACATGCACATGGCATCCTTACAAATGAGTCTAAACCAATGTAGTAAAGGCCATTTCGCATTGATTAATGAACATGGGTGTCTACGTAGCTTGATTTAGCGATCCTTCACTCTCTTACAAAAACACACTAGAGTTTATCATAGTAAATGGGGAAAAAAGAACAACAAAGAATTTTGCATGTTGAAGGAGCATTTGAAGAAAAATAACTCGGCATGACAAGCTTCTGACATGCAAGCATTTTGCAGGAACTCACTACATCCCACTGACGTACTCAATGATACCTGAATTTTCAGGTAGATCAATACATCCACAGGATCCTTGCTGAAGGAGATGCAGCTGGTTCAGTCGAAGGTAGAGATACATTGTGGAATGCTTCAACAGGTGCCGGTCAAAAACTTTACAGACAAGGAGATTTCTCGGCATCTGGTATTTCTGACCTGGATTCTTATATTCTGAAGAAGGTATGCCATAACTAGCTTTATATCTATCTCATAGGTCAAAGGATAATTTTTTTTTCAGTACAATTTCAGGTTGGTCTATTTCCTGATATTATTGAGCGGAAGACGAATAGACACTTGGAGCAAGGCGACCAAGTAGGTTTTGCTGGTTTTAGTTTAGATCTTGCATATACGTCTATCAGTAATTGAACTTTTGCTTTTGAGTTTGCAGGTTTCTGCTCTAATAACTGGAGAATTCTACACAAAAAAACACTTCCCCGGTTTTAGTCGGCCTTTTGCTTTCAATGCAGAGATCTTATTGAAGTTTGTAAATCCCCTATGTGCTCAGCGTTTCATTTAATACTCATCACGTGCATAAATTGCATTTCTTTTCTAGGTGTTCATTATTTCTCTGGTCTGTTCTCAGAGTTGGGCGTAAGGTAGAAGCGAAAGATGCAGCAAGGGGAGCCCTGAAATCGCCTTGGTGGACACTTGGCTACCGATACAATGTATGGGTTTTTCTGGTCCAATTTTGCACTTCATTTTTAGAGTGCAGTAATAACTGATTTAGCCATCTCCCATTTAGGAAGTAGCCAAAATCGCAGAGTGGGATGATGAACAAATCGAATACATGATGGAGAAGGTGACTGAAGAAGGCAGGCAACAGGACCTGAAGAAAGGAAAGGCTCCTGAACAGGTACTTCTTCTTCAACGGTTGAGGATTAATTACACCGTGCATACAACTCTTGCATATTCTCTTTCAGCACCATGTACTCACTGTCGATACCTCATAGGTTGTCCTCGATGAGGCTGCCTTCTTGCTCGATCTTGCCTCCTTAGAGGGGACATGGAGCGATGTAGAGGAGCGTGTTTCACAGTGTTACACTGAGGCTGGTCTTAGTGACATGGCGAAGTTTGTGCTTTGCAGAGCTTAATCATGAATTACTCCATTTTTAACCATTCCATGATTCTTGTAGTAATGGTTATTGGCACGTATCTTCTTTCACAAAGTTTGCATCCTTTTCATTCTTCGGGCACAAACATAGCTATGGTGCACGCGTACAGATCTACTCAAATGTTTGGATTCATCTTGATAAAATTGATTTTGTGAAAACATTTTTGAAGCACAGATCTAACCATCGTGGAACTTATAATGTTAGGTTCTGGAAACATCAAAGCACAGATTTTCTTGCCACTGGAAATGCATCTTCCACAAGCCAATGGATGCCATGGAGTTATTTTGCTGTCTATGTTCTAATGTTCAAATGGGCATCTTAACGACAGCCATTTTACTCTCGGAAAAGTGCAGACATCTAGACCTAACTGTACCGGGAGATTCTCTCAAAACTACCCCAAACATGCCCTGCCATCTAACATGATTCAGCACTGCATGAAAACTGAAAAGCACATTATATTGCTGGAAACCACTAAACTTTCTTTGCAAGAATGAAGCAATAAAGATGGAGAGTGGTTTTTATTGCTCTGAGCGCTAAACCCACCAAGAGCGTCACTTTTTCCACTACTCCATTTCTTTAATACCGTCAGAAACCACTTTCCCGATCACTTAGCGGGTAGAATTATTTGGGGCGAAATATGTACAAACATAAGAAAGTTGATCAAAAAAAATTTAAGGAAAAGTAAATGAAAATTTGATTTCTTTTCCTTTATTTTTGATCTAACATAAAAATAAATAAATGTATGTTTATAATATATTTTATAACATATAAAGTGATAGTAACAATTTCGATCGGTGTATTTTAATTTTTTATTAGTAGAAATTAATTTATATATATGAAAAGTTACTTTGTAAGTGAAAAATTATTTTTATAAATAAAAAATTATATTTTAAGTAAAAAATTATTTACCATCAATATAAAAGTAAAATATATCGGTGTAGTTTCATTTTCAGTTGACGTATTTTGATTTTCAATCAGTTAAAAATTATTTTTAATTGATGTATTTTGATTTTTAATTGGTTAAAAATTATTTTTTGACTAGTGTGTTTCGATTGAAAGTTATTTTTAATTGATGTATTTAAATTTTTAATTAATTAAAAATTATTTTTAATCGATTTATTTTGATTGAAAATAATTTTCAATCGATATATTTTAATTTTTAATCGTTATATTTTGGTATAAAATTATTTTTAATTATTATATTTTGATTTGGTTGATTTTTAATTGATTGATTATCATTTTTAATTAGTTGATTTTAATTTTTAATTGATTAATTCTGATTGTATATTGTAATATATGTTACAATATATATTTTCATACTTGTATCTAAAATCATTTTCCTATATTTTATAATATAAAAATATCCCATAAATGATATGAGACGTGCACATTAATATGGTCAATGCACCTAATTTGGAGGGCATTTATCACAAAGAACTTTTCCAGCATTGCAGTTAAGTTGATTCATGAGTATTACGTGGGGTTCGTTTTGTTTCTTTTATTGTTATTTTATTAGAAAGTGTACTAAATATTGGTTAGGTGTGATGGATAAGTTATTATGTTAGAGATGTGAGATGACACTATTTTTTGAGGGGAGGGGGAATACATCTGTACCACCTGTAAACCACGTCGTGACATTTGTCTTTAACGACGAGGAATGTACCAACGTACCTGTAAAATCTTGCACATTTCCTTACCACATTCCTACACAATTCACGGGGGTGGTGGGGAGAGAACAAAGGCAACGATGATAAGATAATAAAGTTAGATACAAGTCATTGAGTCCAATTGGTTGGTTCAGATCATTTGTCTAGGGAGTAGGAATCAAAAAGTTGGTGGTCGAATCTTTACCAGCCCTTGCCTTCGTAGTGCGTCGGTATTATTGCTCTCCTACTCACTTCCCACCCGGTTCTTCTGGGGATGCCAATGGATCAATAGCATCACCCACCACTAATGAATACAGCCAAAAGTGAATTTGTCCTTAATGCAAAAAATGGTAGGATCACTTGTAAAACCTTACTTTCCAAATAAAATATAAGCCAGTCTTGGACGGACAGAAAATAATTAAAAGAAAGAAAAAGAGAGAGATAAAAAGGAGAGGAAGAAAGAAGAAGCACTAATTCAAGTAACTTGGGTCCCCATTGAATCGGTGTAGGTGAAAGGGGTCATCTATGTTAATCATATTGATGCAGAAGGCTCAGGGTCTAGGACGCCATGGCTTATGTTGCAATGGATGTCAAAGGGTCGTTTATAAAGAGTACATATTTTTGAATCAAAAAAACGGAAAAAAAATCCAAGATTGTTCCAAGTTTGATGGTTGGATAATGGTTTTTGTCATGAAAAATAATTTCTTATCATGAAATAACGTTGAAAGTACAATTAATTTAATAAAATTTATGTAGTTATCCTATCAACTTTTGAATGTTGTGGATTACGTTAAATTAAGGAATAAGCGGATGAAATAGTCTTTATTTCATCCTTTCACCTAGAGTAATATATTGCGGAACCATTCACCATTATTCCTTGTTCAGAATTCCAATAGAAGATACCTGTTGTCAAATACCAAAAAATCCAAGGTAAGGTTTGGAAAGTAGGATGTGGGAAAGTGAGACGACTTTTGTCGGTTGGTTGAAGAAGCTAAAAAAATTGGCATTGTGCTACTTTCTACCATTTCGGGATAAGTGGCGGAAAAAGCTATTACACAGGGATGGTAAAATTGCTCCGTGCAACCTTGAGACAAAGCCGATCTCAGAGGCAGGATTACACATGCGATCCTACTAAACAAATGCTCCCCAAGGGATTTCCAACATCCAAATAGGCCCCAAGAAAGGGAAAATATCGAAAGTGATCAAACACCCCAGCAATTACGGAAACAACCAAAGACATTTAGGATGGTGGATCCAATAAGATTGCGATGCAGTGGGCGGAAACAGGTAAGAGTGGCCGAAAAGGGTTGATCTTTCGTGATTGAATGTTATCACAAAAAAGTATCATTGAAATTGGGGCCGATATATGCAGAAAAGATAGTTTCAAATATATCTTTTTTATTAAATTAGTAATGAGTACTGGTTTTCGTTCTATTCATGTTCATTTTGAGTTGCAAGATCCGTGGAGGTCTTACTATTGGTCGTTGATGGATGAGTTTGCACAGGGAAGGGTCAATTCATTGGTCAATGAAGGCTGATCGTACATATCACAGGGTGAAGGCCTGTGTTTATTTTTATTTTTATTTTTTTGAAAATAAATTTTGTTAAATAAGGAAAGAATACAACACAAGAGACACATGGAAACACTTAACCTTCAAGGTGATGGCCTATTTTATTGGTCATTGATGGATGAACCTATAAGTGAAGACCTATTTTATTGGCATTGATTGATTCAATCTCACTCCAACCCCACATGGTAGTCTACATTTTTTTTTTTTTTTTTGGAAGGGAAATAGATTTCATTGCACTGACCCAACCTTGCAAGTAGCGAGGAACATCAATTAGAGAGAGGTGTCTCCCCTCTCCTCCTCCGATGCCTTCCTTGTTGTTGTCTCTTCTTAACAATTATTAGCCCCCTTAGCCACCTCTCTTGTGGTGGGGTCCCACACTCCCCACTCGCCATCTCTCCTTTCCTTTTGCCAACGAGAGTAGAGAGTTCCACCATCAATGTTGTGATCCACTCATGCACCATTCTTGTCTAATCCCCCACCATATGCTTCACCCCCTTCTCATACTTCGACTCCACCACCATCTCCCAGCAAAGCGTGCATATTTGAGCTTTCCGATGTCTCCACGTTCGATCGCTCAGTCCACTCCGGTGCCTTTGCTCTATGTAGCATCTTTGATTCGATTCTTTCATGCATGGTTCCTTGAACTAGGAACTTCACGAGATACATTTTGGGCCTCTTTTCCCACATGTAATAAGCGGGGGTCCCATCATTTTACGATCATTATCACCTCTTCCCCCTACTGCATGGCTCCTCGAAGCAGTAACTTCAAGTAGTACATTTCGAGCCTCTTTTCCCTCATGCAACAAGTGGGGTTCCCATTGTTTAACAATCGTTATCACCTCCCCAATTGCGATTATCACTTGGTTGCATCGTTCTTTTCTTTCTTTTCTCTATAATCTCTTGCCTATGATATATTGTATCTTGGGAATTTGTAATTTCTTCTTTAATTAATGTTTTTATGTCAAAAAAAGAAGATATCCTGCATTTGAGATCATCTTCATTTCTCTCACATCATTAGAGGTAATGTTATGCCCAAAAAAAGAAAGGCAAAAAATTCAATCATGTAAGTCTCAAGCTATCTTATGCCTAGTTTAATTGATGTTAATTTCTGTTTATTTAACTACTTAACCTTCCATCAGCTAATTCAGGTTTAATTACTTTAGCATGGATTTATCTAACATCATTTGAAATTGATGTTAACTAAATCTGTATTAAAATCATATACTACTCATACCTTTGATATCTCTTATACTTTGTATACCTAACATCACTATTAATTAAACGTCACAAAAATTAACACTATAATTTAACATCAATTTAAGTAAATATAAATTAATGTTAACATCATTACGTAAGTAAACATAATTATAAATTAATACTAATTTTATATTTCTTAATATTATTTTTCTAAATTCTCTACTAAATTAACCCTTACAATTAGCAAAACCCTGAACAGGGAACATCCCTTATTTGTGCATTCTTGTCAAGAGAGGATACCTCTTGTGTGTGATTACCGAAGGGGTTAGAAGAAAGGAATGTTCCCTGCGGTAAACAACCATTGGGGATGAGAAAAAGGAATCACTACTACTACTACTATTATTATTATTATTATTATTATTGAAAGTAAATATCTCATTATATGAGACGTATATGATATAACGGGGAAAAAGAGAAACGGAGAATCTTCATTCATAGATGGGGGAAATACATTCCCTAGAATGGGAGGATTCAAAATATAAAAAATAAGATTAAAAAAAAAAAAGAAGAAAAAAAAACATCCCATATTGAAAATGAAACCACCTCTCAAAAAGAAGATTGACCTACACATGATCCCAATCGAAAGTAAAAACAACAATAATAAAAAAAAAAAAGAATCACGCAACTCCAACGAACAAAAACAATCCGCTGCGACAGACACCACGACCTCCGCTCTCCACCGCAGCAACACCACGACCACAACAGCCCCGCGTCTCGAACCCAGCACCGACCGTCACCACCACGCACCGACCATAGATGCACCTCGCCCCCAACGCCACCAGCCATTGCCCATCGCAGAACCAATGGCCGACGACCTGCGAGCGGTAGGCGACGAGCACGAGCGACAATTGGCGACCACAAGGACAACCGGCGACCATAATAAGACCACGATCGACCTCGAGCGGCGACATCAGCAGACCACGAACGAGTGACAAGCATCGCCGATAGACAAGCGCTACGACCACCCCTGACCGTCTACCTCAACAGGACAACGATTGGCCACGAGCGGCGAGCGTCAGGTCCACGAGCAGCAATCGTCCGGTGGAGACCACGAGCGGCGAGCAACGACCTCAAGCATCGAGCAGAGACCATGAATGGCGTGCAACGAGCGACAATCTACGGTGCATGTCGACGAGGAGCTTCGGCCGTCGAAGAAGAATGATCCAAAGGAGGAGGAGGTTCCGGAGGAGGGGGGGGCCCGATCAGTCGTCGTTGGCTGATCAAGGCCCCCATGACGGGTAGGGTTTTTTTTTGTGCTCAGACTGGAAGGGGACGGGCCTGAACTTGGTATTCTGAGTAAGATCCATTGTACCTTCCCCAAATCAATTTCCAATTTTATTAAGTATTATTCTTTATTTCATGGGATATTTCTGGTTTGAGGCGACAACATGCACGCAAACAACCTCAATTTCACCTTGCATCACAGTTCAAATCATCCCTTTTTTTTTCTTTGACTGATGTGAACTCCCAGATGGACTCGATACGTGGAATTAACATTAATTTTACTCTTAATTTTATATTTGATACTTATAATTTTAAAATTATAATTCTAAAATTTGATAATTTCACCACCTCCATTGAAATTATCTAATTCCTTCGGTTAACTTTACTTACTCTTTTTTTTCTAATTATTTATTTTTAATTTCCCTAACTTATATATCACATCAAACAAATACCTTAAGTGGAATAGAATTCTTTAATTACTTTGAAAAGATAACAAATTGAATCGAACACTTTCTTTTAATTCGAAACAGCACCCTACTTAATAGACATAAGGAAGAAAAAAAATTAAAGTACTTAGTTTAAAAGGGGAGTCCTCTCCAAGAAGGCCTCTCATCTTGACATCTCTTTCCACTTGTTTATTTAGATGAACCGCACACATACGTTACATAGCTTGAAAATCAAGATGGAATGGTTAATCTCTCTTGATCCAAATCCAAACCCTAGTAGAGGCGACGACAGAGGGTGATGCCATCGCCGACGGGCAGTTGACAGATCTCGACGCGTGGGTCGACAGCGAGGAACTTGTTGATTTCCAACACGAAGTCTCGATAGTAGCGCACGTACTTGCGCATTGGGGCGTCGGGAGGCAAGATCACAGACCCATTCCAGAGGGTGTTGTCATAGCCGATGATGCCGCCCACCTTAACTAGCTCAAGCAACCGCTTGTGGTAGTTGAGGTAGTTATCCTTGTCCGCATCAACGAACACGAAGTCGAAGAATCCCTTGTACTTCTCCTGTCGAAATAGAAGACTTGGAAGTTGTACGTCTAGACGAAGAAGGAAACGTTGGATGTGTTTACGGATGCAAAACAAGAATTTCCTGACAGCTAGATCAAGCAATCAAATTTGTTTTCTGGTAGAAACGTTCCTCACTGGATCCGCAAATTTTTTGATGGATTTTCCAAGTTTTGATGGCTTTGTATCTTTTTCTCCTACACCAATGTCGATCGAGGAGGTACATGTCACAGATGAAGCAATCCTATTATGGATAGTACTTACAAGTAAATTAATTTAATTTCTACGTAATAACTGAGATACCATGGTTGGCACGGGTGGACAGGCGTAGCACATCGCGTACAATCTCTCTCTCTCTGTTTTTTTTTTTTTCTTTTTTAAAATACGAGAATCAGTTTAAATCAAGGAATTTAACGCGAGGCACGCTCTTTGCACTCGTTCAATTTTGTAAGATGAAAAATAAAATTAAAAACGTCCACCAACTTAGGTTTTATAATTAGAGTGGATTCCAAATGTGGGGGTTAATTACTAGAGGAGGTGAGGATTAGATATGGGAGTAAGTAGGAGATTAGGTAAGTAGAGAAATTTCAGACTCACGTCCTCCATCATTTGGTCCAGCATTGGAAGCGCTGGTCCCTCGTGGAACTCCACCTTGTGACCGACACCCGCCTTGTCCATAATCGTCTTCCCGATCTCGTAATTCTCCCTATTTATGTCCATTGCTATGACCTATAATTAAGCATCAAATATAATTAATGTTAGTCATGCATGACTATATATATATACACACACACACGTACAAATGAGTGCACGCGCACATGCGCGCACGCACACAAATATATATATATATACCTTGCCATCGTCGGGAAGGGCGAGGGCGGTGGCAAGGAGGGAGTAGCCAGTGTAGACCCCGATCTCGAGGGTGTTCTTGGCGTTGATGAGCTTGAGAAGCATGTTGAGGAACTGACCCTCGTCGGCGGAGGTCGTCATGATGTTCCAAGGATGCTTTGCGGTGACCTCTCTCAACTCCTTCATGCACTCCGGCTCCCTCGGGTACACGCTAGTCTCCAATATGTACTACACCATCGCAATAGAAACAAGAAAGAAAACTCCATATAGATCCAAATCAATTTGACGGTGACATTCTGGATAAAAAGAACTGACGTAACAGTGGACCTGAGGAGCTTCCTCTTTTCTTTAGTTTACAAGTATAGGTTCTTGACCTTCCCACAAAATTAATTTTGAGTTTAAATTAAAACCTGATAGAGGGCGTCGCTCTGGAGGAGGCTCTTGTGACCAACTTGGCCGTGGCCCCCGACCTCGCCCGTGGTGGTGGTTGCGCCATTTGCGAGCTCCCCATTACGATGACCATCGGTAGCAACAACGGTTGCAGTGGTGGTGGCCATTTCAATCCGCACTCCCTTCCCTCTCTTCCCTACTTGTCTTGCTGCTTGGTTTTGTTTGAGAGGTTGCAATTTGCTTCGCCAAAACAAAGGAGGAAAGGCGAAGGGGTATATATAGCGAGAAAGTATGAGTGGGGTTGTTCATGCGTCGACTTTTATATTTAGTTGCAACCGCTCCCATTTAGCCATGTGGGGTTCGGTGGATCTGCCCTTTTGACCCCCATGAAAGGCGCTCAGAAGGACCAATCGCTGCGCGATTCACCGACCAACAGGGACCCGCAACCCATTCCCACACAAGCAGACGCCATGTGACATGTGCATGATGGGGGGCAGAGGATACCAAACATTGCCATTTAAATGTAGTGCTACTCAAGCTAATGCGACATGGGTTTCATTATCTTATATATTTTGTAGTTCTTTAACCTTCACACTGTCATTTTTTTTAACGTCGTAACGACGTTGAGATAAGCTTATTTAATTAATATTTCCAAACCCGTGGGCATCCCCCCTCCCTCCCCCCAACTCCATTCCATCTACTCTCGAGCATTTGGATCTTTTGTTGTATTTTAGTACAGTCGTGTTACGATTCAACCCTTGGATTAAGGTCCGAGG
The DNA here is from genome assembly GCA_037157565.1 of Thalassia testudinum. Taxonomy (NCBI): domain Eukaryota; kingdom Viridiplantae; phylum Streptophyta; class Magnoliopsida; order Alismatales; family Hydrocharitaceae; genus Thalassia; species Thalassia testudinum. The sequence continues at coordinate 194,626,838 of JAZHRO010000036.1, forward strand.
GCTAGAAATCTCTCCCCCGTAAGAAAGTTAGAAATGTACAACGTAACATATTCTGTGATGTACAAATATTATTTTTATTGTATGATTGATATTTAATATAAAAAAATTTAAAATCTATTACGTGGTACACTGTATCCGTTGAAAAGAGCAACCACTTTGTAAGTTAATGATGTAAAGATGATTGCTTTGCACCACAATTACAAAGGTGATCATTCTTGTAATTTTACATCGATAACAATTAATTTTAAAGATGATTTTAATAATTTACGTCAATACTTTTTGATTTTGTAACTGTACGTTTATTATTATTATTATTATGTTTTTTTTGTTAAAGTGGCGATGAATCTCATATTTATTTACTTTTTTAGGTAAAGCAAGAATATGTGATGTAATCTCACCTCCGAATCTTTTTATTTTTTTGATATGACTCCCACCTACTTGCATTATAAAACGCATTACCTTAAGGCATTTTTGTACGTACCCGCATCCTATTAGCTATAGGCACCATAGGCAATCGAACCCACGTTGCATGCGCCACCTAATCTTTGGCTTCTACTACTTAATTGTGTTGCGGTGTCGTTACCATCACTTTCCATCACCATCACTATTGTCGTTGCACTGTAGATAGCTCTCCTCCCTGAACCACCCTCAACCTCTCCACCTTTTCATTCGTGTACAATTCTCACGCCTGCATTGCCGCCTACTCCCTTTCTCCCTCTTACGCGTCCTCCTTTTCTCTCCCCTTCAACCACCCTCGCCCCTTCCCAACTCATGCATTTGTATATTTCATTGCCCTTTGCATGCACATGCGTTTGTATCTCTCAAATATAACATTTGTACAGACGAACTTGTTCCCATTGAATTTGATCAATGTTGATATCTCGCGAACATGCATGATTATTTAACCAAAAATTTATTGACTTTTATTTCATATATGCAAAGTTTGTATTTTTATCACAAAATATTAAAAGTTATTTATTGGTATCATTTGCTTATTTGCATTCACATATAGAATGTTCGGAGGTGTTACGGCTCGATTTTCAGATCCTTAGAGGATCAGAGATCGATTCGCCTTAACTAATTTCAAGACCTAATCGTTCAACAATAAATAATTAAAAGTAGGAAAAATAAACCACAATCACAGATGTAATATAACTAACCAAAAGAAAAGTACGAAGCAATAAATAAGGTAAAATAACAGTCTCAACACGTAGAACATGCCATCACAACAACAACAGAAAACATAACAGAAACAAAAAGTAACAGGAATAGTAAACTAAGTGTCCATTACTCACTACAACAGTAGAAAAGCGAAAGAGCTGAAAGAACAACTATGACTGGGCTTGGTTGGGCCTAGCATCCTCTGCAGTCAGAAATTCGGACTGCTCAACTCCTGATCCTGAACAGTGTTATGAAAAGACAAAGTTAGCGAACGCTGAGTAGAGTGATGTTTATATTATTTAAGTACAAGTACAGTAAAAACAACAACAGATTTATTTCTCATTTCTATTTATCTCATTTATGTGTTTCTGGTTCATCTATTTTTCAAAGTATCCGGGTATTTATTGATCTTGCATGTTTCTCGTGTGAACGATCTTCATTGTAGTCTTTTCCGTAGAGTAGAAGGTACACGTGGTGCTTTCATGACCGGGAGAGTCTCCCGTGGTAGTCCTACATCCAGTCAACCACCCTGAGGTCACTGTCGAGACGTAGTGGTGACTACAGCACGCGTGATAAGTGCACGGGTAGCTACCTCGCATTGACACGTGGTTAGTTGTTTCCCCTAGAGGGTACGTCCAAAGTATAGCACGGAACAGTATAGGGCATCGCCCTCTCATAACAGGACTCTTGCCCCTTAGAACCAAATAGAGGTCTCGCCCCTCCACAATCCGCGTACCTTCGTCCGACTACTCTGGTTTGCCCAGAGGGCCTAACAAAGTCGATGTAGGGTAGCTAGTTAAACCCTGGGCCCCGTGGGGTGGCTAGTTGAACCCTGGGTCCCGTGGGGTGGCTAGCTCCCTCCCTACACTAGTAGCACACCTCGGTACCGTGTACATGAGGGCCAACAGGAGTCGGTATAGAGTGGCCAATCCTAACCTCGGGTCTCAACCCAAGGGAGGCTAGCTCTGCTCTACACTAAAAGGGGACAGTTGCTCTCTGATGTAAACACATTTACACTACTTAAAATGTCTATTTATGCATGTTCTTAAGCATAGGATTGCATTTCATGATATAAATATTGCATTACATGCATGATCTTGCATTTAGAGTAGTTTGAATAAAATGGAGGTTAATTGTCTCCTTTTATGTGCTTGGACAGGGCAAATATTTTATCGGGGCCTCGGATCAAAGATCCAACCTTATGGATATGATCAGGGCGACGATTGGAGTTCAACGACTCCAAGATCGCCCTAATCAAGCATCCGTAGCATCGGATAGAGATCGGGGAACCCTAGAAGATCAAGGGCCAGGATGGTGTAAATCCACACATCAGATGACAAATCCGACCGCACGGATGAATTCGGATCGACGATCGCAGCCCAACGACACAAAAATCGAGTCAATCCGACATCCGTGGCACCATCTACAACTTCCAGAAGATGGACGGCCAAGATGGCGCCACGTGGTGCCATCTCAGCCGCCCAAACGGCCGCATGCATCTTGTGAAGACCGCGCACCCGTCTCCTCTCCGCCGTTGGATCTCGATCCAACGGCTGCGGTCGCTCGCGCTTAAAAGCGTCCGCGCGACCATTTCGTCCGCGTAGCGCAGCGGCGACGCAGCCGCGGGCGAAGCGGAGGTCGCGGGTTCGAGCCGCGGTGAGGGGGTGGAAGGCGCGGGCGAGTGGGCGCGGACGAGCGTCAGATGAAGATCCAACGGTTGCGCGCGCTCAATCAGGACGACGCGCGATTGGACGCCGGGCGTAACGCGCGATCGCACGCGGGCGGGCGCGCTATGCAGCGGGCGCGGACGCGATCTAAGCCTTCCGATCTCGCGATCGGACGGCTGAGACTACGCGGACGTGCGTAGGCGTTACGCGCGCGGGCAGCCGAGCGGGCGCGCGTGGGCGCGGCAGCGACGGCCACGTCGGGGCTTTAGTGACGGATTTATCCGTCACTAAAGACCCCTTATTTATTATTTTGAAGATGTAATGTCCATTTTGCCCCCACTCCTTGCAACTATAAAAGGAGACCCCCTCCATACGAAATTTTCATCCCTTCCTTCTCCTCTCTACATCTCCAAAGCTCAAGAGAAGCTTGTCCCGCACCCGGGATGCTCCTCGCGAGATAAAGTCTAAATTTTCGTCCTCCTTCGGAAGTGGATCCCGCGACGACGACGGCGTGCTGCTTCGTTCTCGTTCTTCTGCTTCGTCCTCCTTCGTCCCTCTTCGTTCTCCTTCGTCCAGGCGTCGTCTCGTCCGGCTCGTCCTCCGAGCAACCGTCGAGGAGGATTTCTCTCTCCCTATTCTTTTTACCGCTTTTTAGTATAGATTTACTGCTTTCTAGATTAATCTACTCGTCCTTCAAGCAATCGTCGAGGAGGACATTTCTCCCTCCATTCTTTTAATGCTTTCTAGAGTAAATTTATCGCTTTCTAGAGTAATTATTTTATGCTTTCTAGTTGTAATGAACAATCACTTCAATGCAAAAATTCCTTGTTTATTCTACATCTCATTTTGATTTCTCTGTGTAATATTCTCTTTCTCTCTTACTCTCTCTCTCTCTTCTATTTTGTTGTAGATACTTAGATAGTTTAAATTGAATTTCTTCGTGACAAAATAAAAAACGAAACGCGAAGTTTTTAAATCAAACGTCCGCCTCCCTGTGTTCGACCCGAAATTTTAATTTCGGTATAAATTTTAATTGTTGAACACGAATTCTTCGCTTTCGAACTACAACGACAGGTTTTCCAAAGCCGAACACGTTAGCGTAGGTTCGTAATCGTTCAACACTCTCCTTGATACCACGTACACAAGGGCCAGCACACTTCCCATCTACATTTCAGATTCTGTTTATCCACATGAGTTCTACTCTTAATTCCCCGTAAGGTTCATACTCATATTCACCTCATTTATCCAGATTCAGATCTCATGTTTCATAATTCATTTCTCATCTATATACAGGTAGCTCGTGTTTTCATAATTCAATTATCAAAAACATGCAACTTGTGGTTTCACAGGAAATTTCTCAATTACGTACAGGTAGCTCGTATTTTAATATGCACCTCGGAATTATATTAAAGGCATTTGCTAACAATTTATTTTAACCATGCGTTCAAGTAAACAGTATAGCTCAAACAGGCTCATTCATTTCTACCCTAGGGTTCATTCCATATCCTAGAGTTTAATCTGACTATTCCAACCAAGTACATTCTTATTAAATATTAACAACTGAGTTGAACCACTCTACCGGGTATCATGGGAGGAATGGGGGCTTGTGTCACAGATCTCGTCGTCTCCGCGGGTCCCGAACACGTCACTGGTTGGTAACCTGTACCAGCGACCAATGTACATTAGACGAGTTCAAAACAGTAGATACTCAACACGAATACGTAGAGGAACTCGAGTGGAAAACAACGGTACTTCGTTTATGAAAATCCGATTCCGTTTGGTCCTTAAACAGGCAAAAAACGTGGTTACTGATCAAAATCAGACATTTAGAACCAATCCCAGACGTCTTAAAAGACGTCAAAAACTCACCTTGTGTTTCCTGCAACTGATCAGACATCCAAACTCCCTCTGCGACCGTCTGGGGACAATTTTAGCAGTCGGACAAGGTCTCCAGTCGTCTGGAAGCACCTCTGAACGTCTGGTGATGTGATCAGACGTCCAAAAGTGCTTGGGAAGCGTACCCTGCACCATCCCAAAGCCTGCCCTGCATATGAAAATGAAGGTACGGTTTTAGCTCAACAACTCCTGTACTGAGATCTTCTGCACGGTGGAAATCAGCGTAGGAACGTACGTACCTCGCGCGATATGTGCTTTCAGACGTCCAGCCTTAGCTCCGGACGTCTAGGTGCCTCGCCAGATGTCTGGACTTCACTTCAGATGTCTGATACTGGAAAACTTTCAGTATTAGAACCTCTTCACGCCGCTCGCCGCGCTCGCCCTCCGCCCGTAGTGGCAACTCCACAGTTGTAGGAGCTTGAGCAGCTCTTTGTCGACACCCTTCTCTCTCCTGCGTCTCCTCCTTGAGCTCCACTGAGCTCCCGCGGTCATCTTCCTCCTCCCCCCACTCTCACTCCCTCTCTCTCGCTCCTCCTCGCTCTCCCTTCGCCGGCTCCTTTCTTCCTCGTCGCGGCTACAACAACAGGGATGGGAGGGGAACGTGGTTGTCACGGAGAAGGTGGAGGTGGCAATGGCTGTGGTGTGATGTTACGACCCGGTTCCCGAATTCCTACAGGACATGAGAATCGGATCGACTCGACTGATCCTAAGACCCAGTCGTCCAACGAGAAAGTAACAAAAAAGCAGTAAAATAAATTACGTTCACTATGCAAGCAACTAAAAGTAACAAAAGTACAGCAGTAAAGAAATAAAACTACTATAGTACACACCACCACAACAGTAGGGAATTTAAAAAGGGTACAGGAATATAAAATTACAATAAAAGAGTACAAAAGTGTAACAAAATACATACTACTACATAAAACGGGTACAACAAAAGTAAAACTACTGGGCTCTACTGGGCCCAGCACCCCTTGCAGCCGTAGGCTCTGGCTGCTCAACACCTGGACCTGAAAAAGGTGGTAAGTACGACACGTCAGCGAAACGCTGAGTAGAGTGGCAACCAACTAGCTAAGAGAAATAGTAAAGATGGACAGGTAGCTGTTGTTTTCCATTTCTTTCTTTATTCAACAAGTTATTCTTTCTTTCATCACTTGGTTTATTTATCAGGTCTTTTTCTTGATCTCGAATGTTCCTCGTGGGAACGATCTTGATTGCAGTCTTTTCCGAAGAGTAGAAGTAGCACGTGGTGCTCTCCTGGCCGGGAGAGTCCCCTGTGGTGGTCCTACCCTCAGTCAACCACCCCAAGGTTGCTGACAGACGTAACGGTGACTACGGCATGCACGATAAACGCATGGGTAGCTACCCCGCACTGGCACGCAGTCAATCGTTTCCTTTAACGGGTGCGCCCAAAGCACAGCACGGAACCAATATAGGGCAGAGCCCTCTCAGTAATAGGGGTCTAGCCCCTCCACAGTAACCAAACAGGGGTCTCGCCCCTCTACAGTCCGCACTCCCTCGCCTGACTACCTTGGTTTGCCCAGTGGGCCTAACAAGTCGATGTAGGACGGCCAGCTGAACCCCAGGCCCCGTGGGGTGGCTAGCTCTCTCCCTACACTAGTAGCTCTCCTCGGTACTGTGTACGCGAGGGCCAAAAGTCGGTACAAAGTGGCCAGACCTAACCACGGGTCTCAACCCTAGGGCGGCTAGCTCCGCTCTGCACTAAGAGGTAACATGTGCTTCCCTTGGTACCACGTACCCAAGAGACAACACACTCTCGCATTCACTTTTCCAGTTCCATTCTATTTATTTCTAAGAGCTCTACTCCTAATTCCCCATAAGGTTCATACTCGTGTTTCTCAGGCTAAGCCATACTAGATTTCATCATTTCAGGTTTATTCGCATATAGCACGTGTTTCCAACATTCAAACTTTCTTTTCCAATTTACATACATGCAGCTCGTATTTAATTTCAAACGACAGGAATTACATGTAGCAGTTACTAACAACAGTACTCTACATTTCACAGGCAGCTGTTATCTAATTACAGGCAATTATTATTATTCTATCTAGTGTTTCTGGTCATAGGATTCATGCCATACCCTAGGATTTATCATTTATTTCAGACATACAGCTAAGTTCATAATTAACTAAGGGAAGCTACTCTACACGTAAAATCGGGAGTAATGGGGGCGTGATCGGCAGATCCACGTGCCTCCGTAACCCCCAAATCCGCAACAGAACGAGGTCCTAACACAAGGATCAACCACAAGAAACCACTCAAAATAGAATAAAAGTATTTCAAACAAGTAGAGGAACTTATTCGGAGAAGAATAAAATCTTAAATGCGAAAATCGGACCTCAAACGGTCCCTAAATGGGTCAAAAACGACAATTCTGACTCAAATCAGAAGTCTGGAACATCTTCCAGACGTCTTAAAAGGAGTCCAGATCCATACCTCACTCTGTGCTGCTCCTCAGACGTCCAGAGATCCTGGTGAACTGTCTGGACCTAGTTCCAGACGTCCGACTATCTCTCCGGACGTCTGGAGACGCTCTCCACCATCTGGTGACTCGCCCAAACGTCTGAACCGCGTGGGAGGGTGTCTCGTGCCTTCCTGAAGCGAAACATGCACTCGTACGCAAAATCTCTCAAACACGACACGCAACAGACGTCCGCAAAAGGAAGCGTAGGAGGCAAAACGTACCTCTCAGTCGTCTGGAACTCCCTCCAGACGTCGTCCATGTCGTCTGGATGTAGGTCCAGACGTCTGATTCTGGAAAAAATCTCAGAATCAGAACCTCCTTCGTGTTCTTCCTGCTTCGAGCTACTCCGGTGAGCTCTCTCTCTCCCTCACGGCTCGCGCGCTCTCCTCTTCTCCCCTTCTCTCACTGCCCCTCTCCTCTCCACCGCTACACTTGGCAGCAACTCGCTGCTCTCGCTCTCACCCTCGTTGGAAGAAGAAAGGGGGAAAAGATGGATGTGGGGTGGCGTGAGGGAGAGGTGGGGATATAAGTAGGCGTGAGGGGGAAAAGGTCCTGCAGTCGGAGAGGGAGAGAAAGAGAAGAAGGCAGCTGGGGTTCAGTCTGCACGCGGCACACGCGTAGACTTGCGGTCGTACGCACGCAAAAATTAATTTCCAGACGTCTGGGAAGGTGTCCAGACGTCCAGACCAACTCGCAGACGTCTTTAAAGGGTTTTGGTGGCACGGGTCTTAACATGTGAGGAGAGGAGAGGAGAAGAGAGGGGGTATATATAGGAGAGGGGTTAGGGTTTGGGTAAGGGGCGAAGGAGAGAGAGGGTCTCTACACGTCACCCGCGTGTAGAGCGCATCGCGCAATACGAAAAACTCACTTTTAGACGTTCGAAAACGTGTCTAGACTACTGGACAGACGTCTGACTGAAACTCTAAACATCTTAAATAGCTAAAAATGTAACAGATCATTACAGAAGGCTAATTGGTGGAGCCTCTAATCTCCCATGCAATTTGAAGGCAACGTTTGGTTGTGAGATTAGAATAGGAATAAGTATTATTTGGTGGGTTAGGAGAGGAATAATGGTAGAGGTGTACGGGTTTCAAGAAATTTTTTTTCCATATATATTTTCTCTTTTCATAACATTAAAATCCACTAATACTCTTTTTTCCTACCTATAATTTAAAAAACATTATCTAATAATTACAATCTATCACATCAAAATCCATTAACTCTCCTTTCTCTCTCACAAAATAAATATACCAATCATTACAATCTCACTAATCATTATAATTTCACCAACCAAACATCTTCTATACTTATTCCACTTCTATTTTATCTCGATATAACACTATCCCACTACCAAACGCAGTCGAAGAGACAATGTGGATGGGCCCTTTTATGCTCCTACACCAGGAAACAAATGCCCCCTTATTGGGAGATTGCAACTTCACCACTACGGTGTTGATTCAAATTTTCGCCAAATGACGTAACATTGGTCCTCTTCCATTTGTTAAGTACTTCCAAACTAACAGGGTAGAAGCTTTTGTGAATATTAACCACTCCATACCACATGGGGCCTTCCCTGCTGCCGTCCTCTTGGGTGCGTTGGAAAGAATGTTGCAAAAGAATTTATGAGGAACAATTGGATGCTTCTAATTTCTATGCTAACTTCTTATCTGTGCAAGTAACTTTTCAACTTTCATTACTTGTCTTCCTTTCCTATGAATTACTTTCTTCCCTTGCAAGTGACAAGCATTTCGTTTCTGAAAAACTAAGGTTGCATTTGACCGAGGAATAAAAATATCTCAAAATAATGTCTATGTGATAGACTGGAGATGCGGTATTCGCCTTCAATTCTTTGCGTATCCATGGGATGTAAGTGTTGGTCTGGGAAGTATTTTGCGGGGCTTTAGACATGGAGCAATTTTGCTTCTTCTAGGGGATATTTTGGTAGAGGAATGAAATTAAAAAAGAAAATTGTAAGAAAAGTAGAAGAAAATGAAATTAGGCATGCAATTCTTTGCTTTAGATAATTAAACATTATGTTAAAAAATTAAATATTGTATCATACATTATTTGAAAGGAGTAAAATAATTTCACCTCTAAAGTAAAATTATTTTCTTTTAAAATTAAATACTAAACTTTATAATAAAATAATTTCAAATTTTAAAACTTCAACTGATTCCTCGTTCCAAAGAGCCCCCTATATTTTTGGTACAAATAAAGATCAATTCTGTCTTGCTTCCAAACAGGCGGTCGAGCAGTTTTATTTTTCCTTTTTTCTAGTGACGTAATTATCACATTGTGTTGGCACTCTATAGATTATCTTGTGTGCTTTAGGCCTATAAATAGGGCCGCACTTATCGTGCCTTTTATCTCTGGATGAATGGTGATTTCTTCTAAGCTTGCTCAAATAAGATCCTGTATATAAGATAGGACTTTTGTGGGTCACAATCATAATTAATTAATATAGCGCTAATTACACGTGCCTACTTTTGCCGTTACTTTTGTCATCAACCTCCCATCATTGTTTGTTTGCAGGGAATAAGTCATTTATGATGTTGCATTTGAATTTTTTAATTTTATATTGTAACAATTTCAACATAGATCCCTCAATTTTAGAATTATTCAATTTTAGAGGTAAGAGTGAGATGAACTTAATTTGAAATTATTCGAGACAACACTCCCAGTTATTCTCTTAAATATTCTATAATTTGACCTACATTTTCTCCTAACAGAAAACTTTCACAATCTTAGATTTATTCCACAACCCACCACTTACAAATCAATCCCTTAAAATAAATGGTACTAGGGATGGTCAAGATAAGATACAACACTTTCTAGATATAGATGATTTAGACCACCAAAATATTGGTCAACTACCCATAATGTGGTGGACAAATTCAGTCTGACATGTTCGTTTCCAATAGATACATTTGACCAATTTCTTCGGTAAAATCTACATCACTTGCAATTATCATTTCCAAGTCCAACAAATTTTTCTCTTTGGACATCGAAGATTTTCTTGAACAACCTGTTTCATATTTTCGCTATCATATCCCTTGTCATATATTTACAATAACAGTTTTATTTAGGATTAAAAATTTAAAGTTGACTGATCGATTCAAGTGAGATTATACAAACAATTTTTACGACATATAATGACGCTTGCCAGCCTTTAACCATTGTAATGGTAAAGCTACGATAACTATTTTGCAAGTAAAAAAACTTGACTAAATAGCTTATCAGAAAAATCAGCAAATTAAGCTAAAAACAAATAACCCAAGAGAAGTAGCTAATTTCTATATGGAATTTCCACACTCAATATTCATTGCTCCCTTAACCTTGGTTGCCATCCCTTTTGTTCAGGCATAGAAACCCTAAAATAATCCAGTGAGAGTAAAAATAGTACAAAGTGGACGAAATTTCTTGTGCATTGATTTTAAGCACTCACGTCTGCACCAACCAAGTTACGTTAGTGGGTCTAGATATTTCATGCAATTTTTTCAATTTGGTACACTTTGTTTTAGTGAAAATGTAAATAAATACATATTATAATGTACTTTGCAACATACAAAGTGAGAGTAATTATTTTAACCGATTATTTTAATTTTTATCAGTAAAAATCAATTTTTATAGATAAAAAATTACCTTTTAAGTGAAAAATCACTTCACATAGTTGAAAGATCACGTTACAAATCAAAAAACTATTTATCATCAATGGAAATACAAAATATATCAATATATTTGCATTTTCAACTAATTAAAAATCATTTCCAATCGATATGTTTTGGTCTGTTTGATTTTTATTTTCAATCAGTTGATTCTGATATTTCAACCGGTTGATTCTGACCACATATTACAATACGTGTTTCCATTCTCGTGTCTTTTTTTTTACTTGGGCATGCACATCATTCTATCTCCCTCACTTTCAATCCAATCCAATTCAATCTAACTCAACCCAACCCAACTCATCCACCCAACCACCAATTTGACCAAGGACAAAGAGGGGTCTACCTCGACATTTGCATTCGGTTGAGAAGAGGGACCTACCTCAACATTTGCATACATATAACGACAATCACAACCTAAGTGTAGATGAGAGTTAAAAGGGCAAGTCCTCCAACTAGGACTCTACTTAAAGGGGCACATGTCTAATCAATTAATAAGCATACCTAAGTCTTTAAATTTGGTGGAGTGTTGGAAATTGACACTATAGATAACTTTAGGAAAGAATTCAGTCGATAAAATTTTATACGCATTTGGAGTAGATGTAATATGTGAATTGATGCATTACAAGTATAAAAATGGTAATTGTATTCTTTTATATTCAATATATTTTTTGATTGTCATATACGCATTTGGAGTAGATGTAATATGTGAATTGATGCATTACAAGTATAAAAATGGTAATTGTATTCTTTTATATTCAATATATTTTTTGATTGTCATCACAAGTACCCCCTTTCTCACTAAAATTCATTTACACTATTCAATCAAATTCCACCCAACCTCCTTTAACCTACTTGCTAGCACCACATTGAATGTGGCCTTAAGATAGGTTGGTAGGACAGATGGTGTTGCGTGAGTCCTCTCTTCATGTTGTTTCCAAAGAGGCATTGTTTTTTGGTGGATGGGGTTGCCTAGAAGCAAATAGCATTATCTATAAATTTGGGGGGTCTAGGGATAAGAAATACACACCTAAATAACTTGGCTCTTTTAGTGAAGGTTGGCTAGTACCTTTGCTTGCACTTGGGTCAGTTTCAGATCTCTATTCTCAAAGGAGAAATATCTTCTAAGGGCTCCTATTGGGACCCCTCTAATACTTCTAAAGTTTCTCCACTATGGTTTAGCCTACTCAAATTTTCCCTTTGTTACTTAGAGGAGTTTTTTGGTTGATCAACAATGGAAGTAGAGCGAATTTATGGAGAGATCATTGGATTTCTAGTGTTGATCATGTGAAACTTACTTTGCTTTGGATTTACTGGTAGAAGGAAGGAATTGGAAATGAAGATTAGGTTGACTCTATCTTTGAAGGGGATTTGGCAGCAAGGATTAAAGCACTAAAAGTGGACTATAAAAAAATTAATAGTCTAGAGAAGATTAATTGCTTCTTGCACCAAATTATTCACATGGAAGTGTTACAATGAATGTCTCCAATTGGCATCAAAAGAATTAATCATCCTTCCACATGATCGTCGTCTCTTTAGCAATGAAGGTGAAGAAAGTTGCAACCACATCTTTTTCGAATGCCTCCTCATTCAAAGGGCTGCCAGGTTCTTGAGGGGTGCATGGACAAGATGGAAGGAGATTGGAAGGGTTTTTTCTCAAATTGGTATAATAAGGCAATTTGTTCAGCCGAAGTTTACTAGTTTTTTATATGTTCCATGTCCGATGGCTAACTAGATGTGAATGCGAATTTAAATTTGGTGAAAAAGGATTTGTAATCTCCAAAAATGAAAAAAAAAAAATCTAGAACAGAGCATATATCATAAATAATTTCTATAGAGATCGATGCAAATCAGAATATCATCACAGCTAAAGATTTCAATTCATCCAACTTACTTTTGAAATATTGTTGGGATAAATACCTTAAACTCTTAGGGACTTAACTGAAATTAACCTACCTTTGACTTAGAATGGACCTTTTCAATATCTTATCTCAATTAGACTTCATGTTAATTGGGTACCGGTACTGGTAGACTAGTAGCAGTACCAATGACTTACTGTCATGGGTTCCATATTCAATGGGTACTAGTACTGATGTCAATTACCGATACCTATAAGTTACTGTTTGGAACTGAAGTCTACATAAGTACTCGTCCAATACTCACCATGTACCGGTACTCGTTTTGAGTACCAGTACTTAGTGGGTACTAGTATCTCTCCAAGAAACAATTGGTCTCAATGAGTACCGGTACTCATGATGAGTACCGGTACTTGTTGAGTACTGGTAACCTTGCCTGTAGCTAATGAGTACCGGTACTGGTGACCAGTACCGGTACTTATAAGTTACAAGTCCTGATGACCTGAAGTCTAGAACCTGACCTGGGATACATGTGTACCAGTACTCATGACAAGTATCGGTATATGTATGTAACGATCCGATTTCTGAGTCCCTATGAGACACGAGAACCGGACCGACTCGACTAATCCCAAGACCTGGTCGTCCAACGAGGAAGTAACCAAAAGAGCAGTAAAATAAACCACATTCAGCATGAATATAACTAATAGTAAGAAAATACAGCAGTAAGGAAAGAAACCACTACAGTATATACCACCACAACAGTAGAACAACATTCATAACATAATATGAACTGCAGGTAAAGAAAAGTACAGCGGTAACAAGAACTACTCACTACAGTGGAACAAAAAGAGGTACAAGAGAACAGTGGTAACTCTACTGGACCCTACTCGGCCCAGCGTCCTCTGCAGCCGCTGACCCTGGCTGCTCAACACCTGGTCCTGAAAGGTAACGAGTGTAACACGTCAGCAAAACGCTGAGTAGAGTGGCAGCTAAACTAAAGAAACAGTAAAGTGTACAGTAGCTGTTTTAATTTTCTTTCTTCCTTTATTTACGTCTTTCTATTGTTTCAAAATTTATCTATTTCTCAGATCCTTCACTTGATCTCGAATGTTCCTCGTGGGAACGATCTTTATTGCAGTCTTTTCCGAACAGTAGAAGTAGCACGTGGTGCTCTCCTGGCCGGGAGAGTCCCCCGTGGTGATCCTACTCTCAGTCAACCACCCCAGGGTCACGGACAGACGCAACGGTGACTACGGCACGCGCGATCAACGCACAGGTAGCTAACCCGCACTGGCACGTGGTCAGTCGTTTCCGTTAACGGGTGCGCCCAAAGCACAGCACGGAACCAGTACAGGGCAGAGCCCTCTCAGTAACGGGGGTCCAACCCCTCCACAGTAACCAAACAGGGGCCTTGCCCCTCCACAGTCAGCGCACCCTAGCCTGACTACCCTGGTTTGCCCAGTGGGCCTAACAAGTCGGTGTAGGAGGCTAGCAGAACCCCGGGGCCCGTGGGGTAGCTAGTACCTCCCTACACTAGTAGCTCTCCTCGGTATTACGTACACGAGGGCCAACAAGTCGGTACAAAGTGGCCAGTCCTGACCCCGGGTCCCTGGGGCGGCTAGCTCCGCTCTGCACTAAATAGGTATAGGTACTTCCCTTGGTACTACGTACCCAAGAGACAGCACACTACCACGTCTTTCTTTCTCAATTCCATTCCTTTCTCTTTCCAGGAATTCCACTCCTAATTCCCCGTAGGGTTCCAGTTCTTTTAACTCAGCATATTCAGGTTTCACCTTTCCAGTTTCACGTTCATACATCCCATATTCTCAGACATGCTCATTTATTCATAACAGGCAGCTGTTAAACCAATTTACAGGTAGCTATTATTTCCTTTCCACATTTTCCAAGACTGCAGTATTCATATATTCCACTAGTTCTTCCCATCCTAGGATTCATGCCATATCCTAGGATCTATCATATAATATAGTTTTTCAGCCCTAGGATTCATGCAACACCCTAGGATCTACCATTCATTCTAGTTTCTCATTCCTAGGATTCATGCAATGTCCTAGGTTCTATTTATGGTTCCATAATTTAACAGATTATACTAATAAACTTAAAAGCCACTCTACCGGTTACAACAGGAGTACTGGGGCGTGGTCGGGAATCCCGCGTGCCTCCGCAACCCCCGAGACTGCAACGGAACGGGGTCCTATCACAAGGATCAGACACAAGGAGTTTCTCAAAACAGTATATAGCTACTGTAGATGGGTAGAGGATTTAATTTCGAAAAGCACGCAACTCGAAACGCGGAAACCGGACTCCGAACGGGCCCTAAACGGGTCAAAAACGACGAAACAGTGCAAAATCAGACGTCTGGAACCTCTTCCAGACGTCTTAAAAAGTGGATCAGAGATTATCTTTGCTCTGCGTGGTCTCTCAGACGTCTAGAAGCCTGCGGGGGCGTCTAGCCTAGTTCCCAGACGTCTGATGGTTACCCAGGACGTCTGGAAGTCGCTCCCGTCGTCTGGCACCACTGCCAGACGTCTGATTCGCGCTGGATGGTGAATCCGAACCTGCGCGTACCCATTTCCTCTCTCTCTTAGTACGGTCAATCGAAGAAGCGGAAGAATATGGAAAATAACTCACCTTTCAGACGTCTGGACAATCCTCCAGACGTCCTCCACGCCGTCTGGTTGTACGCCCAGACGTCTGATTCTGGAGAAAATTCCAGAATTAGGCGCAGCTCGCCCTCCGCTCGCGACGCTCGGCCGCGCCGCGACTCGTCCGCCTGCTGCTCGAGCTGCAGCAGGCCTCCCGCGTCACCCCGCGTCCGCTGCGCCCCTGTCGGCCGGGTCCCGCTGCCCCGGCAGGCTCGCCCTCATGGCCGAGCGCCTCTTCCCACGCGCAGCAGCTCCTCCCACGCTCACCGCGGTTGTCGCTGCCACCGCTCACTTGCGCTCGCTCTCGCGCACCGGCTGGAAGGAGAAGAGGAAGGGGGCGGAGGTGACGGGAGTGAGGGGGAGGGCGTGGCCTTTTAAGGCCGCACGAAGAGGAGAGAGAGAGCGGGACAGAGGGCGCAGGAGGGAGAGGGAAAAAGAGAGAGAGAGACGCTCGGAGGTTTGCACGCTCAGGCACGCAGACGAAACACGCGTGCCGAACATAACCGAATCCCAGACGTCTGGAAGGGGTTGCAGACGTCTGGGACACCTCCCAGACGTCTTAAAAACGTTTGAAGCCGCGCGTTCGTAACAATATAACAAACTCAAAGGAAGTTTCGTCCCTGAAACTTTCGCTAACTAGGGTGCGGGAAAACGCCATAATAACCATAACAAACTCAAAGAGGACCGAAGCCGGTCCGAAAAGACGTACCCGCGAAGAGTTCCGGGTACCGCTCCCGCATTGCTACCTCAGGCTCCCAGGTAGCCTCCTCGTACCGTTGGCTCCTCCACAAAACCTTTACCAGGGGCACTTGCTTTCGTCTCAAACTGCGGACGGCTCAGTCTAGAATCTGCACTGGCCGCTCGGGGTAGGTCAGGTTGTCGTCCACCTCGACGCGCTCGTGACTCAGTACGTGACTGGGATCGGCTACGTACTTCCTGAGGTTGGACACGTGGAACACGTCGTGCACACCAGAAAGCTGCGGGAGGAGGGCAAGCCTGTAAGCAAAGGGTCCAACTCGCTCCAGGACCTCAAAGGGCCCCACAAACCTCGGCGCGAGCTTCCCTCTCACCCCAAACCAATGCAAGCCCTTCATGGGCGAAACACGGAGAAAGACGTGATCCCCAACCTCAAACTGCACCTCTCTGCGTTTCCGATCCGCGTAGCTCTTCTGTCTGTTCCTGATAGTGATGAGTCGCCTATGGATCTGCTCGACTACCTCCTGACTCTACCGGATCAACCTAGGGCCAACCTCCCACTTGGTCCCCACCTCAACCCAACTCAAGGGTGCCGTACACCTCCGTCCATACAGAGCCTCGTAGGGAGCCATGCCGATGCTTGAGTGATAGCTGTTGTTGTATGCAAACTCCGCCAGGGGCAGGTGTTCCTCTAAGAGCCCCTCCAGTCCAGTACACAGGCATGCAAGATGTCCTCAAGTGTCTGTATCGTGCGCTCAGACTGTCCGTCTGTCTGGGGGTGGTAAGCTGTACTAAACCTCAACCGCGTCCCCAGGGCCTGCTGAAACTCAGCCCAAAACTGGGACGTAAGGCGGGTATCCCGGTCGGATACGATCTCCCGCGGAACTCCGTGTAGTCGTACCACGTCGCGGATATACCTCTCTGCCAACTGTGCTGGTCCCAAAGTGACTCAGATTGGCAGGAATCGTGCCGTCTTCGTCAGTCTATCCACAATTACCCAGACAGCATCGTGCCCTCGCTGGGTAACAGGTAAGCCCACCACCAAGTCCATGGTGATGCTCTCCCACTTCCACTCTGGCACTGGAAGCGGCTGTAGCGGCCCTGCAGGCCTCTGATGCTCGGCTTTCACCTACTGGCACACTAAGCACTGTTGTACGAATTCACCCACATCCTGCTTCATCCCCCTTCACCAAAACTCGCGTCTCAAGTCGTGGTACATCTTCGTGTTTCCGGGATGTTTGGTGAATCTGGAACCGTGTGCCTCAGTCAGGAGCTCTCTCAACAGCTCCTCGTCTCTGGGAACGCACAACCGTCCCCTCAGGCGCAGCACCTGGTCTGTGAAAGAGAAGTCCCCTCGGTCTCCTGACAGTACTCTGTCGCGCAAGAACTGCAAGTACGGATCGGCCATCTGTCCTGTGATGATGCGGTCTATCAGCTCTGGCCTAGTCTGTCGTGTCACTGTCACTGCCCCACAGTGCCCCCGTAACTCCAGGGGTCGCCAACTGCCCACCTCCTCCAAACGGCTCCAACTCTGTAACTGTAAACTGGCCAAGTGTGCGGGCGCCTTACGGCTCAAGGCGTCAGCCACCACATTGGCCTTTCCCGGGTGGTAGGAGATGCTGCAGTCGTAGTCCTTCAGGAGCTCCAACCAACGTCTTTGTCTCATGTTGAGCTCCTTCTGATCAAAAAGGTATCTGAGGCTCTTGTGATCTGTGAAAATTTCGAAGGTCTCACCGAACAAGTAGTGCCTCCAAGTCTTCAGCGCGAAGACAACAGCTGCCAACTCTAGGTCGTGGGTAGGGTAGGTATGCTCATGGGGCTTCAGTTGCCGCGAAGCGTAAGCGACGACGTGACCCCTCTGCATGAGCACACCTCCTAACCCTTGCAAGGAGGCGTCCGTGTACACAACGAACCTGCCACTACTGTCAGGGATGGTGAGCACGGGAGCGGAGGTCAACCTCTCCTTCAGCTCCTGAAAACACACCTCACAAGCGTCTGTCCAAGTGAAGGGCACGTACTTCCAGGTCAACTGTCATAGGACGCGCGATCTGTGAAAACCCTCTGATAAATCGTCTGTAGTAGCCTGCCAGTCCCCGGAAACTGCGAATCTTAGTGACTGAACGCGGTCTCTCCCACCTGAGCGCTGCCTCGACCTTGGCTGGGTCCACCGCCAAGCCGTCTCCAGAGATCACGTGACCTAAGAAGGTCACCTCCCTCAACCAGAACTCGCACTTGCTGTATTTGGCGTACAGCCTACGTCGTCTCAGAGTGTCCAGAACCATCTGTAGGTGCTGCCCGTGCTGAGTCTGATCTCTAGAATAGATGAGTACATCATCTATGAAAACCACCATGAATTGGTCCAAGTACGGTCTAAACACCCGGTTCATTAGATCCATAAAAGCAGTGGGGGCATTGGTCGGCCCAAACGGCATGACCAAAAACTCGTAGTGTCCGTACCGGGTGCGGAAAGCTGTCTTGGAGACGTCGGTCTCCCTGATCCTCAACTGGTGGTATCCCGACCTCAAGTCGATCTTGGAGAACACCGTGGCACCCCGCAATTGGTCAAACAAGTCGTCGAGCCTCGGCAGTGGATATCTATTCTTGATGGTGACCCTATTCAGCTGTCGGTAGTCCACACAAAGGCGTAGAGTACCATCCTTCTTTTTCACAAACAGTACCGGGACTCCCCAGGGAGACGCACTGGGCCTCACGAAACCTTTCTCCAAAAGGTCCTGCAACTGAGACTTGAGCTCTCGTAGCTCAAGCGGTGCCATCCTGTATGGCGCGGTGGAGATGAGACTGGTCCCTGGTACTAGCGAGATCTCAAACTCGATCTCGCGCTCGGGCGGTAGTCCTGGTAACTCGTCTGGAAACACGTCAGGGTACTCTCTGACCACCGGGATGCTCTGGAAGTCTGCCACAGGGCTGGGCTCTGCCACCACACAAGCTAGGAAGCCCTCACACCCTTGGCTCAAAAGTCTCGCCGCCCGAAGTGCCGAAATGCACCTAAAGCCTCCGTCCACTAGCTGTCCGTGAAACTCGAAAGAAGGCAACTCCGGCATGGAGAAGACAATCTTCCTCTCAAAATAGTCTACCAAGGCGTGGTAAGCGGACAGCCAGTCCATCCCCAGAATCACCCCAAAGTCCTCCATCTGTATCATAATCAGGTCAGCTGGCAGGCAATGTCCCCCGACGCTGACCTCGCAATTCGTGTACACCTCCACAGCTACAAACAGCTGACCATTCGGACCTCTAATTACGAACGGATTCTCTAACAGCGTATAATCCTGGCCCAAACTATCTGCGAAACTGGCTGCGACAAACGAGTGCGTAGCGCCGGAATCGAAAAGTGTGTAAACGAGTCTGCCGGAAACTGAAACCATACCTGCCACTACCGAGCCCGAAGCTCTGGCATCCCTGTGTGTCAGGGTATTGATACGCCCCTCAGCTCTAGGTGCGGACGAAGCAGCCACACTCTGTGTCGGACGGGCAGGTGCTGGCCGGTACCCTCCTCGTGACGTCTGTCCTCCTCCTCGCGCCTGGTAACCGCGGCCTCCTGCGCGCCCTCCAGTGCTCTGCGCGGGAAGTATCTACTGACCTCCTGCCCTAGACGGGCTGTCCCTCCTGATGTGGCCCGGCTGGCCACACTGGTAACAGAGGGGAACCCGACTCCTGCCCTCAGTGGGTCCCTACTGTCGGCTGGGCGGGGGTCCGGTGCTGGCGACTGGCCCCTGTCGAGGGCCCCCAAAGGCCACTGATGGCCCTGTAAAACGTGATGGCTCTCCTGCGGATGCCACGTGTCTCCTCTCTCGCCGGCCCTGTGAAAAGTCTGGCTGAAAGGGCCTCTTCCGCCCGCCGTCAGTGTCTCGCGCGGACGGGTTGGTCTCCTCATAAGTCATGGCTGCCTGTACCACCCTCGAAAATGTAGGCAGCTTCAGGGGTTTGACATACCCCCGAATCGCAGGCCGGAGCCCCTCGGTGAACCTCCAAAGGCGCTCCTCCTCAGTAGCTACCGCTGTCGCTGCAAAGCGGGATAGCTCCAGGAAACGCGTGCGGTACGCGCTCACGGTCATCGTCCCTTGGCGGAGAGTGTGGAACTCCCGCCTCCTCTGGTCCTGCCACGTCTGGAGAAAGTATTGCTCGCAGAAGAGGGCGACGAACCGGTCCCAGGTCGGCTCGTCCCTCTCCTGTCCCCGGACCGCCCTCCACCACCTGTGTGCCGCACTCTCCAACTGGTACATGGCAAAGGCCACGCGGCACTCCACCGGGGGGCGAAGGGTGTCGAAAATCTTCTCCAGCTGCTCGAGCCAGTCCTCTGCCTCAGTCGGGTCCTCATCCCCCTTGAAGGAGGGGGGCTTCAGCTTCCGGAACTGCCTGAAGAGCTCGGAGTGGCGCTGCAGTGGGGATGCTGGTGCACCTCCAGGCAGCGGTGCCTCGTGCACAGAAGTGTCGGAGGAAGGTGGGGGCTGCGGCGGCCCATCCCCTCCCCCGCGACCAGCGCCGCATCCGTTGGGTGGTACCACAGAGGACTCCCCCTCTGCAGCCCCAGGAGGAGGCGCTCGGGGCGGTGGGTGGAGCTCCTCTCGTACAATATCCCGTATCAGCCGGGCGAGGTCCTCAGCCTGAATGCCCGGGAGTGGTGGCTGGTCCACCGAGACGTCGACAACGGCACGCCTACCTCGCCGACCTCGTCCTCGGCCGCGCCCGCGGCCAGTCTCGCCAGTCCCGCGACGAGGCATCTCCTACAAGGAGACGCGAAACAAAAACGAAATACGTCACTACGGAACGATACCGAACGGAAACGTCTAAGAGCTCATGTCAAGGATGTGTTGTGGTGGCTACTCTAGTTATAGACATGTGAATTGGTTATTTTCCAGTCAGTTGATTCACTTCTCGGGACGACCTTGCTCTGATATCATCTTGTAATGACCCGATTCCCGAGTCCCTACGAGACACGAGAACCGGACTGACTCGACTAATCCCAAGACCTGGTCGTCCAACGAGGAAGTAACCAAAAGAGCAGTAAAATAAACCACATTCAGCATGAATATAACTAATAGTAAGAAAATACAGCAGTAAGGAAAGAAACCACTACAGTATATACCACCACAACAGTAGAACAACATTCATAACATAATATGAACTGCAGGTAAAGAAAAGTACAGCGGTAACAAGAACTACTCACTACAGTGGAACAAAAAGAGGTACAAGAGAACAGTGGTAACTCTACTGGACCCTACTCGGCCCAGCGTCCTCTGCAGCCGCTGACCCTGGCTGCTCAACACCTGGTCCTGAAAGGTAACGAGTGTAACACGTCAGCAAAACGCTGAGTAGAGTGGCAGCTAAACTAAAGAAACAGTAATGTGTACAGTAGCTGTTTTAATTTTCTTTCTTCCTTTATTTACGTCTTTCTATTGTTTCAAAATTTATCTATTTCTCAGATCCTTCACTTGATCTCGAATGTTCCTCGTGGGAACGATCTTGATTGCAGTCTTTTCCGAACAGTAGAAGTAGCACGTGGTGCTCTTCTGGCCAGGAGAGTCCCCCGTGGTGATCCTACTCTCAGTCAACCACCCCAGGGTCACGGACAGACGTAACGGTGACTACGGCACGCGTGATAAACGCATAGGTAGCTAACCCGCACTGGCATGTGGTCAGTCGTTTCCGTTAACGGGTGCGCCCAAAGCACAGCACGGAACCAGTACAGGGCAGAGCCCTCTCAGTAACAGGGGTCCAACCCCTCCACAGTAACCAAACAGGGGCCTTGCCCTTCCACAGTCCGCGCACCCTTGCCTGACTACCCTGGTTTGCCCAGTGGGCCTAACAAGTCGGTGTAGGAGGCTAGCAGAACCCCGGGGCCCGTGGGGTAGCTAGTACCTCCCTACACTAGTAGCTCTCCTTGGTACTACGTACACGAGGGCCAGCAAGTCGGTACAAAGTGGCCAGTCCTGACCCCGGGTCCCTGGGGCGGCTGGCTCCGCTCTGCACTAAACAGGTACAGGTACTTCCCTTGGTACTATGTACCCAAGAGACAGCACACTACCACGTCTTTCTTTCTCAATTCCATTCCTTTCTCTTTCCAGGAATTCCACTCCTAATTCCCCGTAGGGTTCCAGTTCTTTTAACTCAGCATATTCAGGTTTCACCTTTCCAGTTTCACGTTCATACATCCCATATTCTCAGACATGCTCATTTATTCATAACAGGCAGCTGTTAAACCAATTTACAGGTAGCTATTATTTCCTTTCCACATTTTCCAAGACTGTAGTATTCATATATTCCACTAGTTCTTCCCATCCTAGGATTCATGCCATATCCTAGGATCTATCATATAATATAGTTTTCCAGCCCTAGAATTCATGCAACACCCTAGGATCTACCATTCATTCTAGTTTCTCATTCCTAGGATTCATGCAATGTCCTAGGTTCTATTTATGGTTCCATAATTTAACAGATTATACTAATAAACTTAAAAGCCACTCTACCGGTTACAACAGGAGTACTGGGGAGTGGTCGGGAATCCCGCGTGCCTCCGCAACCCCCGAGACTGCAACGGAACGGGGTCCTATCACAAGGATCAGACACAAGGAGTTTCTCAAAATAGTATATAGCTACTGTAGACGGGTAGAGGATTTAATTCTGAAAAGTACGCAACTCGAAACGCGGAAAACGGACTTCGAACGGGCCCTAAACGGGTCGAAAACGACGAAATAGTGCAAAATCAGACGTCTGGAACCTCTTCCAGACGTCTTAAAAAGTGGATCAGAGATTACCTTTGTTCTGCCTGGTCTCTCAGACGTCCAGAAGCCTGCGGGGGCGTCTGGCCTAGTTCCCAGACGTCCGATGGTTACCCAGGACGTTTGGAAGTCGCTCCCGTCGTCTGGCACCACTGCCAGACGTCTGATTCGCGCTGGATGGCGAATCCGAACCTGCGCGTACCCATTTCCTCTCTCTCTTAGTACGGTCAATTGAAGAAGCGGAAGAATACGAAAAATAACTCACCTTTCAGACGTCTGGACAGTCCTCCAGATGTCTTCCACGCCGTCTGGTTGTATGCGCAGACGTCTGATTCTGGAGAAAATTCCAGAATCAGGGCGTAGCTTGCCCTCCGCTCGCGACGCTCGGCTGCGCTGCAAGTCGTCGGCCTGCTGCTCGAGCTGCAGCAGGCCTTCCGCGTCACCCCGCGTCCGCTGCGCCCCCGCTGGCTAGCTCCTGCTGCCCCGGTAGGCTCGCCCTCACGGCCGAGCGCCTCTTCCCACGCGCAGCACCTCCTCCCACGCTCACCGCGGCTGTCGCTGCCGCTGCTCACTCGCGCTCACTCTCGCGCACCGGCTGGAAGGAGAAGAGGAAGGGGGCGAAGGTGACGGGAGTGAGGGTGAGGGCGTGGCCTTTTAAGGCCGCGCGAGGAGGAGAGAGAGAGCGGGACAGAGGGCGCAGGAGGGAGAGGGAAAAGAGAGAGAGAGACGCTCGCAGGTCTGCACGCTCAGGTGCGCAGACGAAACACGCGTGCCGAACATAACCGAATCCCAGAGTCCCAGACGTCTTAAAAACGTTTGAAGCCGCTCGTTCGTAACAATGTAACTCCCGGTTTTGGACTTAAGACTACCTGGAGTCTCGTCTGTAACTTGCATGTACCGGTCATGAAGAGTACTGGTACTAACAACTTACAGATCACATTACAGTATTCTAATAGTACCGATACTTATCTTAAGTACTAGTACCTACGATGGTTACAGATTGGTTTTTGAGTTTTGTAGGAATATGAAATGATCATTAAGGACTTGTTAATCTGAGATCTAACCCAAACAATATTTCTGAACATATGAATAGATAGAGAAAACTATGTATAAAGCTAAACACATCAATATGCTAAAACATGGATTTATCTTGGTTATTACATCATGTGCATGTATAGAAAACTAAATATTACCTATGAAAGAAAATAATCATCTATTTATGCAAACAAACCTGTAGATTACCTGTGTTCATGATTCCAGAGAGAAATAGGAGTTGTAATCTAGATCTTCTAAGAGATGCCCACCTTTTGACTCTTTAGATGGTTGCCTTGAGGAGAAGCTTTCAGATTCTTCTTCTATCTCCAGTCGTTTGCAACTCTTGAGCCCTAAACCTCTCTCAATCTCGATGAGGAAAACTGAGAGAATAATCATGTGGGCTCTTAGGGACCTGATTGCCCTAATAAGCAATTAGTCACATTAATTGCTGTGGGTGAATTATGTTTCAGCCCATCAGAGAAACATAATTCACAACTTAAGTCTTTGCACATATTTCATTCAAATCATACCATCCTTTTGCATTTTATGCTCATGCTCTTAATAAACATTAAATTGATCACTTTAAGTGGTAGGCAATTACATGACAGTTCATAATCTTTATGTTGAATGATTATATCTATATGTACAAATACATATGCTAATCTATATGTTAGATCATAATCCAACATATATAACTCTTGCAGGCCAACAACCAACTTGGATGCAAGAAAGGTAGCCTTTAATTGTAAGAATCTTCTGACCAGCAATCCAACATTAAATCATGTCATGTTAAATGATTAGTAGTCCACGAGGCTCATGCTCTTCCTAAGGTATGTATCATACTTGGTCCTAGGGAGCATGCACTATGCAATTTAGTTGCTATTCCCATGTTAATGAAGTTCTTGCTTTGGAAAAGAAAAAAAAAAAAAGTAGTAAGATTGTTCATGTGAGAGACAGATAGATTGAGGGTCTTTTGTTGTCTTTTGGCTCAAGCTTCCGTGTCATGCCGGCCCCCTAATCAACTCAATTAGGTAGGAGACTGTGTTTGCGATAAATAAATATTTACAACATGGTCGAGAATCACAAAACTTTAGCCCAATGGCCATATGGTCAGCTCTTCCTTACCTAACTTTTCCTGCAGTGGTGGAACCCCAACACCAAACGGGTCCAAAAATCACCAAGACCATGTTCTTTGCTTTTAGGTAGCGGCAAGTAAAGATTTGGATGCTGTATGGTTTGGTCACGAGGACAATTCTCGCCTACCACTGATGTGGACACATACATGATTGTTTTGATCCACATGTTGATATCGAAGGGAGGATCAAGATTTTGGGGATTCCCATGACACCGACACGCAAAAAGGGCAACAAGGTCCTCCAACCCACGATGCAAATAGCTCGATTTGAATTGTAGCTATTATGGCATCTAATGCTCGATACGGGGATTCCATCAATATTTGAAAATTAAGCAAACATTGCTGTCTAATGCAAGGAGCACTTCAATGCGTAGGAATGGTCCTAACGATTCCCTTGCATGTGGATGAATTCTAAGGTGTTGTATGGTGAGAGAAAATTATCAGGAAGAATAGATTGAAGAATTAAAGGATTTTATTTTATCCAAGTATTTAGTTGAATTTATTATCTTATTAAAGAAATTAGAAAAATTTATTCTGTTTAAAGTATTTGTTTAATAAAATAAAAAAAATAATTATAAAAAAATTAAATAGAATTAACAAACAAAATTTAATAAGTCGACGGAAAAGTTAGAATTACTTAATTTCGAAATTACATGATTTCAAAATTTAAGGTGTCAAACATAAAATTAAAGGTAAAATTAATGTCAATTTCACGTCTCAAATACCTCCCAAAAGAATAGTTTGCTGGGTGGATGGTGAAAGTGAAGTAAGTTCTTGGCAATAGAGGAAGAATATCAAAATAATGATACAAGAAGCTTGATTTGTTTAGTGTTAGTTCTTTTTTCCATGTCGGAAGAATGCAGAAAAGAATGATTAGAAGAAGTCATTTCAGTGGAGACGGTGGAATAGCTAATTCAGGATAAGCCTTAAAAGAGATCTTCTAGGTTATCTCTGACCTAAACTCACGTTAGATGAGCTTATCCCACTAACTAAACGATGATGATGAGGAGTTGGGAGCCATGAACCTAAGTGGGCATGTAATGTCAATTTATCAAAATACGCTTCTCACTTAGAGGGGGGGGGGACTCCCTAGAAAATAAAACTTTGGAACAGGCAAGTCATTGTTGTTGAACGATGTGCCTATGCCATGGAGATTTGCTCACACCCCCAATCCATTGGATTCGTATAGAACGCTCAATTTGCCTCCCCCAACACACACAATGGAGAAAATTCTCAAGTCATTAGATCATTCCGATATGCAGCCTGTGTGTTTTAGTTGCAGCCACAATAATTTGAAATTGCAACGGCTCGAACTTCTCTCATTAAGTAGTGAGGTTGAGTGAGAAAGAGAAAGCATCATCATGTAATTTACGAAAGAAGATTAAGACGTGCATGTGTAGTTATCGGCGAGTCCCACGTGATGCATGCCGGGTTGATTTCTCTATTTTTAAAAATCATGCATGGTCAATGACAGAGACCATTAGATTTGAAACATGCTTTACATTTCATATTGTGATCGAGATTTTTAAAATAAAATTTTTTATTCAAACACACAATTACAGAAAATATATGTACACGTTTGATGATTTAGTTCTATCGAAAAAAAATATACAATTGAAAAGAGTACGATACTATCAAATTTTACTAAAGATTTAGTTACACAAACTCTCATTTATGTTCATTTCTCTCTTGCGAGAGCCCACAAGCACTTCGATCTTCTTAGGTTGAAGGACAGACCTCACCAATAAAGAAATATATATACATAAATATGTGTCCAGTGATTTGTTAAGCCAATAAATCAAACTATTATATATATATATATATATATATATATAGTTACAAGGTTGTTTCATTACAATCGTATACCATTACTACGTTATGTTGAAAGGTTAATTTATTTGAAGAGTTAATCTCTGTTTCTTAAAAGATTAATTTATTTAATTTTAACACTTATTTTAAAGAATTAATATCTATTTTACTAACATCAATTCTAATAGATGTTGATGAAATAAGTGTTAACTTCATAACTTTCTCATATTTAAACTTCACTCTCTAGAAATTGATGTTAACATCAATTCAAGGAAACACCACAAAAATTAACTCCACAACTTCACATCAATTTAAATAAATAGAAACATATGTTAATATCGCCCTGTAAGCAAACATAAATAAGGGTTAACAGTACTTTTACATTTCGTAATATCAATTTCCTAACTCTTGAAGTAAACTAATCCTTAAAAATAAGAATTTATGATTATCTAGGATAAATTCTAGGAAAGTATAGGAGACATTCCAGTAAAATAATAATAAATTTTATATTTCTTTAGATTTCTTTCAGACATCTTCCATTAAATTTAATGGAGTATATGATCATAACGAAATAACTTGGCTGAGATACAAACATAAATATATATATATATATATGTCATTTTTCAAAGTTCATATTGGTGTATTTACAAAAAAAAAAAAAACCCAACAACCAATAGCGTTCTGCTTCTGTCTCTACGATAAACTAATAAATTAAATCAAATCAAATAGAGCTAAGTGGGTATTGAATTTCAAAATTTTGGTGTACAAGTCCAAGCCCATTTACCAGGATGTTGAACTTTGGTCCATCTTTTCATTAGATTGAAGTATGGAGCACCATGTGCAGGTGAATGTCACATTTCCTAGAGATAGGTGAGGGACCCTGGTACGAAGATCCGAGCTATAAGTATATAAACTCAATGTACCTACATATAGGCACGGTATGGAAGAGGTAAAATCACCTTTTCCACAGATTCCCGATAAATCTCACGAAATCGCTAGAATGTGGCTGGTGGGTGGCTAGCGCTGGCATGATGGAATCATGACTGACTCAAGCACTCAATAAACTCATTGTGGTCACAAAGGTGCAATTACTACGCACCTAACCCACAATTTATAATTGTGGGGGGACAAAAGCACATATGCGAGAAAATCACCGCCAGGAGGCGTCGAATTCATCCCACCATGTTGATAATTAATGGGCACAATCAACAATTTAAATCCCAAAGCATGGAAAATCCCACTTCCACAAATCAATCTTGGCAGTGATTAGTCACCTACATTAATGGCACGTCTGAATGTACTTGTGTAGGTGGACTTTAACCGTCGACTATGGAGCGACGATTTGCCTGCAAGTATCATGAGAAATAAAGGCACTGATATGCCCAATCGTTGGGGGTAACATGAGGAAGAAATTTTAACTTGGAAACTTGGGTCAGATCATGTTATTTATCTTAAGATCCAATTGTCAAACAAGAAAGAATCAAAATCAAATATTATCACACATGCATTGTAGCTATCAAAAAGATATAATTAATGACAGAAGGAAATAGAAACATGATTCATGTACTAGTGTCTATTCCTTGTGATAAAACAACATCCAACATGGCCATCATAATAAAAGATAATCACGAGAAAGTGAGAACTAGTGGTCCTGAAATCAAAACACTCACTAGAATAGAGAATGGAATGGGCTACAGCAAAAAGAAAGATTACAAGCTAAGGTTGGGCTCAGTTGGGCCCATCTCCCTCGACAGCCGATGGTACTGACTGCTCAGTTTCCTGACCTGGAACAAGTGGTAGACGTCAGCAAAAATTGAGTAGAGTGTCAAGTATACATTAAGCGAACAACAAACTTAAACTAAAATGAAAAGCAATATAACTGCAGGCATTTTGTATGCTTTATTTTCATTTATTAACCACTAATTTCTTAATTTCGGATATTCTAGCAAAGGATTCCACTTTCTCTTGGTTCACATATTCCCTAACGGAATGACCTTGTTGCAGTATTTTCACGATGTAGAACGTATACGTGGTGCTCCCCTAACCGAGAGCACCCCCACATTTGTATTACACTCGATCTATCATCTCGTGGTTATAGTCATGACGTAGTGGTGACTATAGCACGTGTGATAAACACATGGGAGGCTACCCTGCACTGGCACACAGTCAATCGTTTCTGCTAATAGGTACACTCTAAGCCATATAACACTGAATAGAGTAGGGGCCACGTCCCTCACTAGTCTATGTACCCTTAGCCAACTATCCCGGTTGACCCCGTAGGCCTAACAAGAGTCGGTGCAGAGAGGCCGTGCCTACCCCAAGTCCCTAACCGACTAAGTCAGCTTACTCCTTACACTACAGGATGGTCAGCTCTCCTCTGTACGTATGTACCCAAGGGTCATCTCATCCCTTGCACGATGAGGCAATTAGCTTTCCTCAATACGTGTGTATTCGAGGGCCAACTCATCCCCTGTACAAAACCTCACTAACGGTTGTACCTCACAAGTATGTGTAACATTTATCATCCTTAAAATTTTATACCATAGCGAAGACCAACCATTCTAGATCGCTCTATGGTTCATGAGTGAACCTATTTGAAATTTAATCTATTCTAGGTATAAATAAGCAACTTGCAACATCACATATATTTACGTCTTAACCTAAGGCAAGCTGGTACATGCATTTAGGATAACAAGCCTTTATATCAATCTTTAGGATTTATTATTATTATTATTATTATTATTATTGAGTATCAAATCATCATCCACGTGATAATACTTAAAAAGCTCATCATTTAGAAATTAGAAAAAATGCACTCAAACACTTAATTCACCATCGTCATTTCAAATTTTGTTGGCATATTAATTATCTAACTTATAGCATGCATTTCGTTCCGAAACTAAATAATAGGCATAGGGAGAATCACTTTACCTAAATGTACGAGAGATACGAGGATACAAGGAACTGATCCAAACGTTCCTGCATGTCCTGCATGCACCTCGAACACGTGACCTGTATCAACCAAAGGTCTTGCCAGACATCAGATGCTTTAACCGAGATTTCCGCTGAGGTTAATAGGTTCAAAACACGATAGAATAAATGGGAAATTTCACTAACTTTTCAACGATACCTACTGCATGGAAAACAGATTCAGTTTTGACCCCGAACCGACTCAAAAATCATCTATGGTTCACTCTCGAACATCTGATGCATGTCTCGGAAGTCTTAAACTCGTCTAGAGACCCACACAGCAGCTCTCTCCTCCCCGGACATCTGGCGCTCACCTCGGACGCCCGATTGTTGTCCCGAACGTCTGATGTGCTTCTTCCTCAACTTCGTAAAGCCTCTGCTGCTCCCCCCCGGCCACGGAGCTCCCTGCCGGCGGCGCCTGACCCCGACCTCGCGCAAGGTCTGCTGCTCTCCCACGCGTCGCAACTCTGCGCCTCACGCTCGCCACCGCCACTCACCCGACCGCGCTCAGCGAGCAGCAGCATGCCTTCAACCCCTGCGCGAGGAAGGAAGGAGGACGCAGGGCCTCCTTCATCCTCCCTCTCGCTCTCACGCAACGCACCTGCAACCTCGACCCCCGGCGCCACGGCTACAACTCATTCCTCGCTGCAAGCACGAGGAGAGGGGAGAAATGTGGGGTGCTCGACCTCGTCTCCCCTGTCCTCTGCTTATTCTCTCCTTCCCCCCCCCCCCTGTCTCCCTCTCTCTCTCTCTCGCTGGAAGATGGGGATGGCGAGCCGCCTGAGGTGTTATGCGGGGGGTCGAGGTAGGGTTTTAGGGTTGTTAGAGGGTAGGGAAAATTGTAGGAAAAAGTCTTAGGTTCTTGGAATTATTTACGTGGTCCAAAGAGCTAGAGTTAGGGGCATAAAAAAAATGTCGGAAAGCAACCCAAAAGTCCTAAAAATTTTTGGGGACCCTCGGCAAGAGTCATTTCAATCTCTGTGTGTGATTCTTTGTTCTTTTGAGGTGACCTTTTCCATATTTGCAAATCCTACAGGGCATTGAGAAAAATGGGCTCTTATAGCCTACTAAATAGACAAGGAAAGAAAAATAAGAAAAATCAAAAGAACTTAGTTTGCAAGGAGAGTCCTTGTAACATCCCAAAATTTGGGTTCTAAATCATTTTGGAATCATTTACATCAATTTGGACTCATTTGCACCAATTGGGTTCGAGTCGAGTCAAAATGCCTTGTAAAATATGAAGAAATGCATATTTTTTGTTAACCCTTAGTCAAACCTTCTCACAAGGGGTCATATGTGATATCATAGGATTCTTCTCATCACAATCATTCCAACCGTAAATCCCTAAACCTAGATTTTGGAATCATTTTGGACTTAAGCATGTCAAAATGAACTTGCCGACACGTGTTGGGTGCAAATTGGGTATGTGTACCCCAAAAATAAGAAAATTGTGTATTTTAATCAAACATGACCAACCTTCGATAAGCGTGCCTTAAATGTGTCATATTGGGTGCTAATGGATTCCTCTTGTAATAAGTTTTCTAGCGGCTCCTATTTCGCGAAAATCTAAGTTGTGTAGTGCATGTTATGCACAAAATAGATTTAACAAGGACGTAAGTACACATGAATCGAAGTTAGGAGTCCCACGGGTCATCTTTGTCAAAATATGGGTTCTGAGTCATTTTATAGGTAATCACATTGTTTCAAACCTGACAGTACCCATCAAGATGTGGTTGAGCCAAAATACCTTGTAAAACGTGAAAACCTATAATTGCAATCAACCCTTGGCCAAAACATTTCAAAATGAAGTCATATGTGGTATAGTTGGATTCCTCTTGTTTTAAGCTTTCTAACGGTATTTATTTTATGGAAATTTAAGGTCATTAGCAAAAGTTACACAAAAAATACAATAAACGGAAGGGAGGCGTAAATAAACCCATTCTCTTATGTGTCTTAGCGTAGAGTCAATCTTTAGAGGACGTAGATACCCAAGGTAGTAGCAAGGGACCTCACTCATGTATTTTGGAGTCATTGTAACCTTCTAGTGACATTAGGTAGAGTAGTACTATCATCTTCTATTTATGACACTTGTTATTTACCTGAATGTTTCAAATTGATGTCTCACATGTTATTTGCATTTTGCTGAGTATAAGGAGTCTTGTCTTGAATGGTGTTGGTTTATATCTAGGTACTTGAATAATTAATTAATTGATTGATGTTGTTGATAATAATTGTGGTTGGCTAAATTGGCTAAACATGATGTGAATCACTAGAATAATAACTATGAAACCACAATTATGGGAATTGAGTGTTGGATCATACTATTTATTTAGAATACATAAATACATATTGATGTCTATTAATGAATTGAATGGTAGTGTGTATACGGAGAAATGAACTTGGTTAAATGTTCAAGAATTCCAAGCAAGTGATATAATTGAGAATAGCATGGAAGTAATTAATGGGATGAATTGATGTATCAAAAAAATAATGTGCTTACTGCATTGAATAATAATTCGTAAATAGGTTATAAATTATAAATTAAATTATCAATTATCCATGTTGATAAGTGAATACGTTTTGTGTGATGGAATATGTAAATGAACATGGATAACTAGATGGCTCTGATAAGCTGATCTAGCTTAGTTGGTGGATCAGAGAGTAGGCTAGTTTCCTTACGAATTTGTGAAGGTCCATTGGTCAATTAGTCACTGTGCTCGATTTTTTTCTGGTTGATTTGCATTTGATCTAGTCGTTATGCAATTATGTGTATATCATCTTGAGTGACTGGAACAGATGTGGATTTGGAGTCAATTTCATTAACTCCGAGTCTTGGGTTGTTGGTCCTACCAAAAGTATCCATTGAGACCATATTAAATGAGTTGTCACTCATTTCTTCAAAAAGGAGGTAGACACTTTCGACATCTTTATTAAGGAAATTACCCCTGCATGAAGCATCCACGAATCATTTTAATTGATCTTCTAATCCATGATAGAAGATTTGCACTAACTGCCATCATGGAATTTCATGATGGGGGCAACTTTTGAGTAATTCTTGAAATCTCTCCCAAGACTCGTGGAGAGATTCACCAGATTTTTGTTGAAAGGTCATTATTGATCGTTTTAAAGCATTTGTATGACCTATCGAAATTTTTTTTTTTATGAAAAACACTTTTTAATTGGGGCTAGGTCGTGATAGGGCACCTGACCATTCTAAACCAATGAGATGCTTTATCTTTTAGTGAGAGAGGAAAAAGTCTCATGAGCCAAACCTCTTCCTGCAAATTGCGGGAACGGGTGGTTTGAGCAAGGATAGTCAGCTCCTTGAGGTGGAAAAAGGGGTCATCCCTCGAAAGACCATGAAAATGTTTGATTAGGTTTAGAATGGCTGATTTAATTTCAAAATCCCCTTGGGGTATAACTACTCTAGGTCTCTCCTCATAATTGGAAGGATCATAAAAGTCCTTAAGGGGTACGAGAGGTTCCTTGAGTGGCTGACCCGATCTTTGGTTGGCTAGGTTCGTGACTGTCTTTGCCAACTGCTGCTGGTTTTGTTGAAGTCAAACCAATTGGTCGACCATAAGAGAAAAGGGGTTTGTATTTTCACTTTGAGGGCCACTTGGCCGTTCAGGGTTTTGTGGTAGCTCCAAATGTGGGAGGTTAGGGATGGGAAAGTCAACTTATGGATCAGCTAAAGGGTTAAGTTCGGGTTGGGAGCTTGAAGCAGAACTTTTTGACCTATTTTCCATGTCTGAATCAGAGGAATTGTAAGATGGAGAAGAAGAAAATAAAGATTTTTTTATGCGTGGGGCAAAATCAAATGGTCCCTCGAGATGTGGGTTCTGGGACCTTCGCTCGTGAATGCACTTAGAAGACAAGGAGAGGAGGAGAAGAAAGAGAGACAAAAGAAAGTGTGCAAATCAAACAACGAAGCCTAATCTGTCTTAAGGCTGACTCCTTAATGAAACCTAAGACTTGGGAACCCGATAAATAAGAAATCAATATGTGAACCTACTTCCTTAAGGTCACTCGATTAGACTAAAGAGGTGGATTGGGCCCAAGCATGTCCTGGGAAAATCACTAGGGGCTTGTGTAAACCTGCACTCGACGTTTAACTTACCTCTAAGTTTGTCACCATCGCGTTTTCAAAAGGAATTAGGAACGCTTAGTCATTCTTAGATATCGGATATCAAGCCTAAATTTTGGTGAAGTCCTTAAGTGGTCAAATGACTACTTGTTTTAATTTAGGCTTGGGTATCTGATTATGCACAGGAATGTGGGGGGCGTTGATTGGGGTGGTACCCTGTTATTTGAATTTTTTGGTGTGTGCAAATTGGATGGAGTGAGTCCAATGCCAAATCAAATTGTCACACAATATTTTGTTGTTTTTCTGCTTTTAAGATTTAGTTTGGTTTGATGTCTTTTAGGGTTTTCTTTTTATGTTTTCAAATAAGTTTGAATTCCACAATCAAAGAGAAGTTAAGTTGTATTGATGAATGTAGATTTCCTTTAAAATGTGATTTTATAAAATGAAAAAGAAACCCTAATTGATTTGAATCCTTAAACAGAAATGTTACTATCAATGAATCTTTTTAGGCTTTACTTGTTAAGTAGTTTTCCAAACAGAGCAAACAACACTACTACTGGAAGGAAAATCAAACAAGGATTCCAAAAAATATTTTTTTATGATTTTAGGAATTCGTTTGATTTTTTTGAGATTTTTCTTTGTACTAGTGTCAAAGTTTAGAAATGATACTTGTGGGTATTTTGGAATTTTCAGTACCAACACTGGCCAATAAAATTTTTTGTGATTTTGTATGCTATGTAGAATTTCACAAGGATTCCAGAAAGCTAAATTTCACAGAAATTGGACAAGTATAAAAATTCTTAAAATTCGCGAATAGTAACAAAATAATGAAATCAGAGGAGATGACCCCTTGTGGTCCATGAACTTTTAAAAGTTCTCTACAACTCCAAATGCTTTGAAATTTGGAACAGATGTTCCTGACTCAAATTTAAACTTTGAGTGAAATTTCAAGATTTTAGGAGGTTTGTGATGTCGGGAATTAATTTTTTGAAGTCTATACAGAAGTCTGGACCTAAAAATCAGAACACCAACACTTTAGGTAGAGTGTTGTTAATGAAACAAACAACCAAACAATTGCTTTTAAAGGTCACCACTCTACCTAATTTTAATGTTCTTGATCCTGAAAGCCTAATTCAATATTTTTTTGATAGTTTTTAAGAATAATTATGTGACAAGTGTGTGACACTAACCTGAAATATGTGGGAAGACAAGGACTTTAAGCTTTAGCTTCCAAAATTCCCACCTTCTTCCTGTAGTGCATGCACACACAAGAGAAAGAAAGAAAAAGGTAAGAGATCTGCTTATCAAATAAGGGAATTAAGATAAAGCAAAGTCATGCCTCCTCGGTAACGATGCCAAAAAGTGATGTAAAAAATGTGCAATTTGAAATTAGGGTTTTTATCGTTGTAATGCTCAATTCCGATCACTTTTAAAATTTATAAAAATATAGTACTTGGGAAAGTATTTGGGTCGTTCCAAGGGAGGCAAAAATGTAATTTAAACACTCTTGCTTGGTATCGGGAAATCAACTTTCCTTTTATAATTTTTGAATATGATATTTTTTTGGATTTTGAAATAATGAGCAACAAAGTAATAAGCAGAGAAACACTACACCTAATTTACTAAAGCTAAAACCTAAGTGACAAGAAAAATCCTCTCCCTAAGCTCACCCTAGATACGTGAAGACCTAGGGTAATTAGAGAGAGGGTGTGAATGCACTATGGTAAAATCAAGAAAATGCAATAAAACAATGGTGGAAAGGCAACTTTGATTAAGGAGAAAAAATGTTTTAAAAAATAACTAGTAGAGGAATGTGATGGGAACACATGTAATTCCCTACTTGGAGGAGGTGAGATATGCGTGATGTATAAAAAGCGGAATTAAAAGCTAACAATCTCACTAAATTAGCAATCACACAATGTACACAATTATTTTTAAGTGGAAACCCAAATCGGGTGAAAACCATCACCTAACCCTCTTGAGTTAGGATTTCCTGATCGATCTAGTCGATCAAATCCATTATAAGAACTAAAATGAGGGTAGTTCAACCTCAATTACAGCCACGCTACAAGTACGAGGGTAACATTCCTCAACCCCTCCTTTTCACAAGAAGGATTTTGTCTCACAAAGGAGACAGGAATTCACGACGTGAATACCCAACCAATAACAAAGAACAATTACAACACAACGTATAGAGCCAACAAAGATTAACCTAGCTACTATAAGTAAAGAAACTTCCCTTTGAAGAAGGGAGTGCGTCGGCGTGACGACGCGGGTGCGTGAATCACGCGGGAGCACCTAGTCGCTCTTGTAATCGTAGAGGGAGAGCGGGTACACAACTGGATTCAAGCTCTCTAGATGTGGATCAAAAGCTTGGAGAGCTAGAGCTTCTTCTAGATGAACTTTCTACTTCTTTTTGACACAAGAGATGTGAAAGTGTGTTGCTTGGTGTGTCTTTGCAAAGAAAGGTTTCTTCTCTATTTATAGAGGGCCTAGGAAGGTTTTGGAAGGCTTTGGAAGGCTTCCATAGCCGTTAGGGTTGAACCCAAGGCAAAATAGGCCGTAATCAGAATCAATCATGATTCTGACAGGGTCATCATACGTCTGGTCCTTGCATCAGACATTTGGAAAACTTGTTTAAGATGTTTGGGAACTAGGTCATACGTCTGATTCTAGGCGGGTTTCTTTCCTGACTTGAATCTGACTTGAATCAGACCTAAACAGGGTTCTAGTGTATGGTTATCAGACGACATACAGGGCATCTGGCACTAGGTCTTGACGTCTGGAAACCTATTTGTTCAGTGGAAATGGATTCCCAAGAAAGGTAATGGCTAGAAAATATCTCAAAGGAGATTTTGGGCCAGTCGAGGCAAAATGGTCACATATCAGACGTATGGAGTCCACTACGGACGTCTGATATAAGGCTAACGGTCATTTTCCTCAACGTGCACATAGGCAGCCAACGTTCCACTAATTGGTTGTCTGGCACAAACATTAGACGTCTTCTAAGACGTCTGGACTAAGGTCTAGACGTCTGATTTCATCAGACAGAACCTATTAAGTCCGGCCTAAATGTTTTGAACGTTTGATCAAACAGTTAGACATCTTAAAAGTCACTATCAGATGTCTGATTTCCAGATTGGACGTCTGATAAGGTTGTCTGAACCCTATTTTGGTTTTCTAAGTTCTCTACAGAAAACCTGGGTATCCTAGGGTAGTGTAGCTGTTCCTAGGACTACTTTAAGGGTTCTTTGAGGCTCTTTAACATAAGATCTAAGAAAGAAATAAAGAGCGAAACAAACAAACAAAATTACATAAAATAAGACAAAAGGAAATCTATCATATTCTTCATCTCCTTCAAGCTTTCGCTCCTCGCAAAGCACCTCCGCCTCTGTCTTCCGTTAAGCTCCTCCAATCCGCCATGGATGCGAGCTTGAACTCTTTCTAAACACGTCAACATTTGCAATTAACCTGAAATCTAAGACTTCAAGTGCAAATGTTAAATAACACGTGTTTTGTTATCATCAAAATAAATGATCATGGTGCTCTAGCACTAACAATACCATCATGAGCCATAACTAGCTCAAGGCATGGGGGTATGATGAGAACCTCATCATGAACCCTAACTAGCACAATCTAACCTAGATATATGAGAAAAAGCTCCTGCATGACCCAAAGAAAGGCTTAACTCAGAGAATTCTGAGTTTAAGAATAAAATAAATCATAAGGGGTAAAACTGCAATTTCACCAATGCAGTTTGTAAACAGGGTAATTGAGGGTCTAAACACTGGTCAAACAAGCTTAACAATGAGGGAAGTGGGTTGATCTGATCTGAAAAGGGTTATAGCAACTTCTAAGAATTAAATAACATTTTGTAACTCTAAAATAAATCCACTTCAATTCACGAGGTTCGAGGCAGGATAAAAATCAACTAAACCCTCTAAAAATCATAGAAAAATATTCTCTAGGGTTTAGAACCTTCAATTTATCCTTGTTAACCTATTTTGACCTAAAAAGAGAGCCATGCCCAAATAATAACTTAATTTGGGTTTTTACGCAAATTGGCTGGTCAAACATGGTCTAACCTAGAATTAAAATTCACCATTAAAATCCTTAGGTTCAAATTAATCTTGTATAAAAACTTGAGCCTAAGAAGAGACCTCCTTGACTGACTTTACAATTTGGTCCTCTTTACTTATTTTTTGACCCTTATCTTTTGAAACCCTTGCATTTAGGTCCCCAACTTTTCATCATTCTTTGCATAACTGTCCTCCCTGCAACTTCTGCGCAGCGCCATACTCCGGCGACCTTGTGCGGAGCATGGCGCTGCGCAGGGCTGCCGTCCTCTAGAACAGAAGCGGGGTTCCCTGCGACGCCCTCCGTCGCAGGGACCCGCCCATGCCCTCTGCCGACCACCATACCTTCCGTGCGAACGTGAGGAAGGTATGGGTGTGCCTTCCGGCCATACTCCGGCAAGGCTGGCACGAGGCCATCTCGCCCCTCTCTGCGTGCCAAGACCTTTATAAGGACAAGCAGAACTTGCCGGCTCCTGCAAGCTTCCTTTGACGAAGAACTACCCCCCTCTTCATCCCTTTCTCATCCGGTCAGAGAGCCCGAAGCTTCCGGTGAACTCCTCCTCTTCCTCCTCGTCGCTCTGCTGCCCTACCTGCAACAGGGTTTCCCCTGCTCTGTCGTCTGCGCTAGGCTATACCTGTTGGCGCCCTCCGCCTGCTTCCTCATCGTCGAAACCCTCCTCCAAGGCGTCTTCGTCTCCAGCTCCGGCAGATACGAGCCGGCTGCTCTGCCCTCCTCCTTCGTCGAGTAATTAGGTAGATAGCTTCCTCTCTCTCTCTCTCTTGTATTTTCCCTCTTCCAATTTGCCCTTTCGACCACCCGCCAGCCACTGTCCAGACTCACCTTCTCCACCTCCGATCACTCCCTTCGGCGAGTCCATCCCACGCTCACAGACCCCTTCACACCTCGCCGACTAGCCCAGAAGCTCCCTCACACTCCACTCCACCGATCCCCCCTCTCCATCCACTGCCAAGCGCCACTCAACCACCCCCTGAACAAACCCACCTCTCCTCCCACAGTCTGACCTAGGTCAGCCCCTGCACGCACTCCCGGACCCCGCCGATCACCGCACAAGCTTCGCCACACTCCGGTGAAGCTTCCCACGTGTTCTGACTGGGCCGAGAGGCCGTAGCTGTGATTTCAGGTTCGCGCCCTCTCGCTGCCATTGTTGACGAGCTGTAGCAGCTTCACCTGCAGCTGCAGGCATCTTCCAGCCCAGGTGCACGTCCCAGGCTGCGCGAGCAGGAGTTGCGAAGACACCCAGGCCTACAGTTGGGGCGAAGGCCCTACGAGCTGCCTCAATTGGCGGCTGATTCTCACCTGCTGGCACGAAATTTGGAGGTGGGACTTTAGTCCTACCTCGTAAGTGCGTGGCCAAGCGCTCGCACTTAAATTGAAAAAGTGCTTAGGGCTTACTGCCTTTGAACACAGGGGTCAGGTCCCTCTCCCGCACGTAGCGCGCCACACGCTCGCTTGCCCTCGCCTGCGCTCACGCCCCGCGGATCTAGGCCGGATCTGACTACCCGAACTGTGCACTCCTCACCCACCACCGCACGCTGGTGGGCCTGGTCCCGGGCACGATACCCGCACCCGATTACCCGGCTCTAGGAGAGCAGTCCTAAGAGAGAATTCTGAGAAAGAGAGAGACGCGTGGTAGGGGTAGGTTTTGCTCTGACCTTTGTGTGAGCGTGCAGGAAGAAAAAAAGAAGAAGGCAGGAAGGAAAAGAAGAAGAAGAGAAGCAGCCGAAGCCTTAGCCGCTCGGGGCAGCTGAAAGAAGGAAGGAAGGAGAGAAACAAAAGAAGAAAGAAGAAGGGAGGCACTGTAGCGAAGCCACAGATAAGTCGTCTGAGCATTGCATCAGACGTCGGAATCACCACAGCCGCAAGCAAAGCAGAAAGAAGAAGAAGGCTGAAGAGAACAGAAGAAGAAGATCACCACAGAAGCAGAGGAGAAGAAGGAAAAGAAGGAAAGAAAAGAAGAAGAAGAAGGCAGGAAGAAAAGAAGAAGAAAAAGAAGGAAGAAGACACAGCCGCCAGAAAGAGAGAAAGAAAAGAAGAACAGAAGAAGAAGGAAGGAAAAGAAGAAAGAAGAAAGAAGAAAGAAAGAAGAATAGAAGAAGAGGAACATCACCACTGCCACAGAGAAGAAAAAGAGAAAAGAGAAGGCAAGACTGAAGAAGAGCAAGGAAAGCAAAGAGAAGAAGAAAAGAAAGAAAAAGAAGAGAGAAGAAGAAGCCAACAAAACTCTCTCTCTCTCTCTCTCTCTCTTATTTTTGTAACATAATAGAGACCTTATTTATACTTCTAGAAACATAGTTGCTCCCTGAGTTCGACCTCGGGAAAACCTTGTTCCGAGTAAAAAATTTTAAATAGTAATCTGGTAGCTGTCTTTTTATATACTATAACGACTGATTGTAATTTATAATAACATAAACACGAACAAGCCACTGGTCACTATTTTTTGGCGCCGTTGTCGGGGAGCAATGGCCATTCTCTCTTTTGTGTGCAGGTACAGGAAATTCAAGAAGCAGCCACACAACAACCACTCCGAAGATAGGTAATTTTCTATCCTCTCACCATTAACCCCTAAATTCTAAAGAGGAAGAAAAAGAAAAACAAGCAATGTAGGTGTAACCTGTCTTCTATACCTAGTAAATCATCAAAAGCTGCATGTTTTAAATTTCAACCCACCATTCCTACACACACTATTAAGGGTATTTAAGGGCTAACACCTTCTTGCCTGAGCCTTAATTACCCAACAAGGAGTTAACTGGACTAAGTAGAGCCAACATAGGATTTAACATTAGGGCTTTAGAGACACACTCCTTAATCAAGAATTGAGAAAATCCAAAAGAAGTGTGCCTAAGCCATTGATTGAAAATACCTATTCAGAAAAACCCTAAGTAATTGGCTCTCTAAAAACACTTGAACCCTAAAAGACAAGGCCTAATAAGTTCTCAAAGGAATTAATA
Source organism: Thalassia testudinum (assembly GCA_037157565.1). Lineage (NCBI taxonomy): Eukaryota > Viridiplantae > Streptophyta > Magnoliopsida > Alismatales > Hydrocharitaceae > Thalassia > Thalassia testudinum. Next base: position 194,667,743 of record JAZHRO010000036.1, read on the forward strand.
GGTGAAGTTGACCTCTTGGGTCAACCAACCTTCAACTTAGGTCACTCTTTGCACTCAAAAAGCTAAAAGTTCAAGTAAAAATCTAAGCACCTTGATCTTAAACTGAAAGTGGTAGACTTAAGAGGTCAAGGTCCCCATTTTAGTCTACCTGGAATCTCAGTGACAAGAGAGGACGGGTGGGGGAAACCCTGTAACCCGTGGGAACACTCTACCATGTAGGGGTCTTCGCGGGACTCACCCTCTCTGGCTGCCCAGGTAATTCTCAGGTGGACGATCTTTTGGATCAAGGGGTCCATCTGCCCCACACCTCTATAGTCACCCAACATTTTGGGTGTTTTGATTGGGTCCAGCAACGCTAAACTCATCTCTTCCAACAGTGTATGTTTGGTAGGAGGTCCTTGAAACCTCCTTTAGAACTTCACTCTCCTCGAGGCCGAGCCTCAGTGCCCTTGTTTGAGAAAACAACACTTCACATCGACCTCTCCTCCGGCTCTGAACCCAACTCACCTTCTTCTTCCACAATGGCTCAGCCAGTTGAGGAAGAGAATAATCTGGAGCACCAGCTCCAGCGACTCAATGACCTCTTCCAGAACTTTGTGCACCCACCGTAGCGTCCTATGATGCGGGACCATTATAATCTTGCTGCGGTGGCTATTGAGCCTTGAGTCAGAATCCCGATTGGAGGACCTGATTCTGAACTAAAGCCCAATATGATTCATGCCATACCGAAATTTCACGGGCTTAATTTTGAAGACCCCTTCCAGCACATCAAACAGTTAAAGCATCTGGCCCAAACTTTTGGGTCAGATGAACAAAATCAGGACATTCTCCTCATGAAGATGTTCTCCTTCTCTCTTATGGACAAGGCTGCTCATTGGTACCAAACTCAGACCCGGCCGATCAACAATTGGGAAGAACTTCAGTCCGAGTTCTTGAAGAAGTTCTTTCCCGTTGGTCGGACCAGTGTCTTGCGCCATCAGATTACCCACTTCTCCCAGCAAACGGGAGAACCTCTCCATGAGGCATGGGATCGCTTTTAGGATCTCATGAGAAAGTGCCCCCATCACGGAGTTCCTAAATGGGAACAAGTCCAGTCTTTTTACCAGGGACTCCGTAAGGATATTAGGCTTTTCGTCAATGCAACTTGTGGAGGGAATATCATGGGTCAACATGAGGACACCGTGTGGGAGATTCTCGAAAATATGTGCGAGAACTCCATCAACAATGGCTCCATGGGATTATTCGACGGGACAAATACCCGCGCATCGACGACCTTAGGGGAGCACATGAGACGCAGGGCCTGTCCACATCAGTCGACTTAGAACTGATGGCCAGTCGATTGGACAAGGTCTCTATCATTGAGAAGGTGAATGAGCTGACTCAGCACTTGCAGCGAGCCACCTCTGCACATAGTTCCTTTGCACAGCCTCCTTCCACACGGGAAACTGTGCAAAACATTCTCCACCGACCTTCTCCTGGGATGGATCCGTATCCACCCCCATCTGATTCTCGGATCGGAGGATCCTTCGATCCTTTTTATACCAGCCAGGGGAATTCTATTCCCCCATTCTCCGATTCTTTGGAGGTTCCTCAGACCTGCGAGGACCTCAACGCCATCCAGAATGATCCATTCTCCAACACCTACAATCCTGGATTGTGAAACCATCCCAACTTCCAGTGGGCGGGAAATTCCCAAACTCAAAGACCACCCTTTCAGTCCCGTCCACAACCACCTCGTCCTTACCAGCCACCTCAGCCTCAGCCCAACCCCACTTATTCATCAGGGCCTAACCAAGACCAAATGTCCCTCATCCTTCAGACTTTGGCTGACATTCAAAGAACGAATGCGGCTATTAAGAAACAACACAAGGACGAACTTACAGAGGTTCAAAATCAACTGGCTTAGTTGGTAAATTCTTGCCAGTCGGGCACACTTTCTTCCCAACCTCTTCCTAACCCTAATAACGTGCTGACCCAGCGGCATGTTATGAACCCAAACCCGGGCCAAGCACACATGATTTATCATGCTCCCTCTGTTCCTTCACCTGACGGGATGGAGGCTTCCACTTCTTATGAGGGCTATCAGCAGCAACCCCTCTTATCCAACCCTAATCATAACCAGGCAGGACTGAATTCTGTAACGACCCGTAGTGGTAAGGAGACCCAAGATCCACCCTATCCAAACCATTCCAGGCCTGGTAGTGATCCTAACCCTAGGATAGTAATCCAGGACGTTCCTATCCCTGTCCCAAATCAAAGACCTGGACCTATCCTAGAAGAACCAACCAAGGTTCCATTTCCCGAGGCCTTGACCAAGGGAAAGAAGACAACCAAGCTTGTGGCACCAGAGGAGGACCTGGTCAAGCTCTTTGAGTAGGTCCAAATAAACATCCCCTTGATGGATGTGATTCGCCACGTACCGGCTTACGCACGATTCTTAAAGAATGTGTGTACACCTCAGCGTAAGCCACGAACCAAGAGTGGGAGTCCAATTGTACTATCAGAGCAAGCCAGCTCTGTAATCCTCAGCAGACTCCCACGCAAGGCAAAAGATCCTGGTACTCCCCTGATTTCCTGCAAAATAGGTGATACCCAATTTGACAGAGCATTGCTAAACTTGGGCGCTTCCATAAATCTGATACCCACATCCTTACTTAAACACCTAGAAGAATCTGACCTAAAACCAACTGAGGTGACATTGCAATTAGCTGATTAGTAACGGGCGACCGCTGTGTCTGTTTTTGCGCGTTTTTATGCTTATTACAATAATGTCGTTGTGGTATAAAATAAGACATCTACGGTTGTCGTTACTATCAAAATTTACTCGGAAATAGTTTCCCGAGGTCGAACTCAGGGAGCTACTGGAATTCTAGAAGTACAAAGTTTTCTTTGTTACAAAAATAAGAGAGGGAGAGGGAGAGATAGATTTTGGTTTTTGGATTCTTCTTCTTTCTCTCTTTTCTTGTCTTCTTCTCTTCTTTCTCTTTTCTAAAGCCTCATCCATCGTCTGATACTGCAGTCTGCTACAGTGCTCCTTTTCTTCCTTCACTGCTTCTTCTTCTTCTCTTCTTTGGCGAGCCTTCTTCTTCCTCTGCTTCTTTCCTTCTTTGGTGAGCCTTCTTCTTCCTCTGCTTCTTTTCTTCTTTGGTCTCCTGCTTTGCTCAGCTGCAAGGCTTCTTCAGGGTTTCTTCTTCTTCTGCTCCTCTTCTTCCTCTTCCTGCGGCTAAGTGTTAAGCCTTCCTCCTTCGTGCCCTGTTCCTGCACAAGGCACAGCAAAACCTACCCCTTGCCTCTACCCGCACGTCTCTCTCTCTCTCTCTGTAAACCGCTCACAGGAAGCTCTCCCAGAGTCGGGTTAATGGGTCGGGTTGCGTACTCGTGACCAGGCACACCGGCGTGGGTGGTGCGCGAGGAGTGCAAGGTAGTGGCGGGTCGGATTCGCCAGGTCCGCGAGATGAATCCGCGGACGAGGTGGATGATGGGCGAGGGACCTCACCCCAGGTGCGTTCTGAGGCAACCAGCCGTATACACAAAAATAATTTAAAGTGGTGCGGCGATTTGAAGACTCACGATGTGGGACTAAACTTTGTTCCTTCTCGCGTGCCCCTGCAGGAAGGACGCGACCTCGCCTCAGCAGCTGCGTCCTCGTTTCCCTTCGTAAACCAACTGCCTGCCTTCACCCGAGTCTCCCCAATTCGCCTCAACTGGAGTCCTAACGCTTCGAGGCCTGAGGCTCGCTTGGAATCTCCTTGCGTCGTCACCAATGGCGGCCGGGGCTGAAAGTCTATCTAACACAAATAGGGCCTCTCGGCCTAATCAGACCACGGGGAAACCTTCGCCGTGGCACAGCGAAGGTAGTGCGGGGTGCAGCAGGTCGCGGGGCGGTGTATGGTGGCAGCCCTAGGTCGGACTGCAACCGGAAAAGTGGGTTTGATTGGGGGTGTGTTGTGGAGGTGTGGAGTGGCAGTGGAGGGGCGGAGGGTGTTTGGTGAGATGAGGCGGAGCTTTTGGGATAGTTGACGAGTCGTATGGGGTTGTGGAATGACGGGGGTGACTCGTCGGAGAGTGGCCGGAGGTGGGGAAGGTGAGGGTGGTCAGGCGTGGTTGTGGGGCAATCAAACAAAATAGATGGGGGAGAAGAAAGAGGGGAAGAAGGGGAGTAATTGTAACCTACCTACAGGGACGAAGGGGGGAGGGCGGAGCCACCGGCTCGTACTTGCCGGAGCTGGAGAAGAAGAACCTAGGGGGAGGGAGCGGAGGCGAGGAAGAGGGCAGGGAGGCGCGCGCTTGGTATGGCGTGACGCGGGAAGATCAGGCAAAGGTGGCTCTGCTGCTGGTATTGCAGCAGAGTGATGAGAAGGAGGAGGAGGAGCCATCGGAGCTGGTGGGTTCCTGTCAGAGTGGGGAGAGAAGAAGGGTTGGGGTTTTCTCTGTCAAGACCAAGCTGACAGAACCGGCTGGCGATGCTGGTCTTTATAAAGGCGGTGGCGAAGGGTCGGACGCAGGGAGGCGACGTGCGTCCCTCGCCGGAGTATGGTCGGAGACGAGACCCACACCTTCTGTGCGTTCGCACGGAAGGTGTGGGCGTCGTCAGGTGGCATGGCCGAGTCCCTACGACAGCAGACGTCGTAGGGAACTTCGCGTTTACTTTGCAGGACGCCTCCCTCACCCTACACGGCGCCATGCTCTGCGCAAAGTCGCCGGAGCATGGTGCTCCGCAGAGACTTGCAGGAGGGACCAAAATGCAAAGAATGACGAGGAAATTAGGGGCAAAATTGCAAGTGTTTCGAAAGTTGAGGGTCAAAAAGTAAATGATGAGGACCAAATTGTAAAGTCGGTTAAGGAGGTCTCTCCTTAGGCTCAAGTTTTTATGCATGAATAAATTGAACCTAAGGATTTTAATGGTGAATTTTGTTTCTAGGTCAGACCATGTTTGACCGGCTAATTTATATAAAAACCCAAATTAAATCATTAATTGAGCATGGTTCTCAATGTAGGTCAAAATGGGTTTCTAAGGCCAAATTGAAGGTTCTAAACCCTAGAGATTATTTTTCTATGAATTTTTGAGGGTTTATTTGATTTTTTTCCTGCCTCGAACCACGTGAATTGAAGTGGATTTGTTTTAGGGTTACATAATGTCATTTAATTCCTTGGAGTTGCTGTAACCCTTGTTGGATCAGATCATCCCACTTTCCTTCTTATTTGGTTTGTTTGACCTGTGTTTGGACCCTGAGTTGCCCTGTTTGCAGATTGTATTGGTGAAATTGCATTTTTACCCCTTATGACTTATTTTCTTTTTGAACTCAGAATTCTCTGAGTTAAACCTTTCTTTGAGTTATGTAGGAGCTTTTTCTTGCATATCTTGGTTAGATTGTGCTAGTTAGGGTTCATGATGAGGTTCTCATCATACCCCCATGCTTAGCTTTTGCTAGTCCCTTAGCAAGAACTTAAGGTTTCAACCTTTGTTCTAAATCATGAAGTTCTTAATGATTTCAGATAAGTGCTTTTTCATTTGAACTTAGATTAGGTTAGAATGCTGACCATAGGCCTAAAAGGTACTCTAGTACCAACTAAGATCCAGATCTGTCTAGTCTCAGCCTCAGTCCTTAGCAAAGGTTTTTAAGGCCCACAAGAACTAACCTAAGGTCTATTCGACTTTGTTGTTAAATCACCCGTGCTTGAAATAATTTTAGCCTTGCTTAGTTCGCAGTGCGTTTTGTAAGAGAGAGAGATAGAAGATTTTTCTGTTTGGAGAGTTTTCTCTCTCTTTTTCTTTTTAATTCTAGCTTAAGATTGGCTTTTCAACACGGTCTGTATCAGATTCATTGTTCCCATCATCAATCCTCAAGGGTTCCTGGCAATCGATGCTTCGAGATAGCACCGCCCATGGCAACCCCCCGAACTCTAGCTATTGAGATTTCGAGATAATCCCATCCATGGTGTTCCGTGGCCGAATCCAGACCCTGGCAATTGACACTTCGTGATAATGCCATCCATGGAATCTGAACCAGCAGGGTGCTTACATGCCCCCAGTAGGATATGTAAATATCCTAAGAGACAAGCACCGAGGAGATGATATTTTGTTACGCATCTTCGAGGGGAATTTTCCACCTCTCCGCGCTGGGAACTCGTCCAAATCAACTTGTGCTGATCGGCCGCTCCTACTCTAGGTGTTCTTTTCAGAATTTTGCGACGCTTCTGCGTGATTTTGATTTTTACTGAAATAGGCTATGTGTGAGGTTAGGGTGCTTAGGTTACTGAGTCCCGTAAATCAAAAGTTAGTTAATGAGGCCAAATACTCCCTAAGCCTTGGACCTAATACCTAAGCTTTTCATTTTCCTCAACCTCTTGATGAGTGTCCAGATCTTAATGGGTACTAAGAGTCTATCTAAGAATGCCTAAGGTTTGCGTTCTTACTAATCTCACCATGCACTTTTCATTTCTTTTCTTGAATGAGGTCTAAGACTTAGGTCAATTCCTTGGTTTCTTACTAATGACTATCACTCTTTTCTCACATTTTTGTGCTCCTTTTTTCTTCTCTTACAAAATTTTCTTTCTCCTCTTATTTTATTATTCTTTTTTTTTGAATTTTTTTTTTAAATTTTTGTGATTTTTTTTTGGCATATGTGAATTTTTTGTTTAAAACCTTTTCTTACAAGTTTTGCACTTTCATGCCCCCCCATGCCTAAGATTTGCAATGTTCTCATTGTGACTTAGGGGGTTTTTATTCAACTTAGTTCATTCCTTAGGACAGATATTTTGGTGAGTGAATGGGTCGGGGTGGCTGTTGCGGACGATTTCTAATCTCAGATGCAAGCATCTGAGGTGGAGTCGGCTGTCTTAAAGGATGAACCTTAAGTGCACAAAGGTGTCAGAAAAATGTTTCAGGTTTTCTAAAGAGAATGACGGGCTGCCTCCCTTTGAACGCTAAATTTAATGCCTTCAGCCAAGCAGAAAATGGAATGGAGAGGGAATGGTCAAATCAGCGGAGTTTTGCATAACAAGCACCTTGATCAAGAGCTCGGTTGGTCCAACCAGGTGCTTGTTCAGATCAACAGGCTGATGATGCAGCCCAAACCCAATAAGTCTGGTGGGTTGATAGATGTAGATCAGCAGACGCGGAACCCACCATATGCAGTGAGGTTCTGATGGATATGGAAGTGAAAACTCGGGTTTAGGCTGAGTCGAATCAGCCTGGTCAGTGTAGGGTTCCGAAAAATAATCAATGTGTGGTGTGGAAACCCTACAGGAGTGATCAAAGAATGATGGAGCAAGGTCTTTTGTCTAATTAGTGTTCGCTACCCGATATAGATGTGGAATTGCAATCGGCTCGGTGATAGGTGAATCTGAATTGAGTCCAGTTGCGGGTCAGGGTAGAGAACGGGTTTTGAGTGGTTCTGTATAAGTGGAGCAGGTGGCTTCAAAGAAAATTGGCTTGTTATAATCAGGAAGCAGATTTTCTTCGATGTTATGGTCAGATTCGAAATCGTCGGAGAGTTTGCGAAAATTAAAATCTGAATGAGATTCAAGATCATGAGTTCCACCATCATAGAATAAATCATATTCAGCAGCCTGACTGGGGTCTAGCCTAAATGTGAATTCTGAGCTTAAAAAGGTATCCCTATCTGGTAGAGGCTCAGGTTCTAAGCTAGTAGGGCAGACCCAATTGAAACCCCACTCGTCCAACTCCTCGATTTCTGTATCGTAGATAGGCATGACTTTCAAAAAATTGATTAGTTCCTCTGAGGATGTTGGTGAGAGATATTCATCAAATAAAGGTCCAAAATCATATTCTTCATTAAAAGATTGATCTTCTTCATATGGGGCCTCGAAATCTTCAAAATAGGTTTCAGATCTAGATTCTGGGCTTAGGATGTGGGTTGAATTACTAGAATCTAGGTCTGAATAACCTTCGAGTTTCACCTTATCAAAATAAGGGATGGAATTTATACCCTCGAGAGGTTCAGTTCTACTCTCATTATTGCAGGAGTTTTGGGATTCTAGAATGGGCTCAACATGATATTTTCCTGCATTTGGAGCTTCCCAACCTTCTTCAATATCAAGCACATTATACTCCATTTGGGTTGGGAATCCACAACCATTTTGTGCCTCAAACCCGAGATCAGATTGATCCTCAATGTTTTCCCAAGATGGTTTATCCTCTGTTTGTGGTATATACGGGTATTTCTGGTCAATAATTTGTTTTACTAATCTCATTATCTCTTCCCATTTTTTAAGACTATCTTGGTGTTGCTTCCAAAGTTGAGGATTTGTCATACTTTGAAGGTATTCAAGATTGTGCAGTTTTTCTATCTCAATGTATGCAGTAATGAGCAAGTCACGGGTTGATCCTTTTGTGGCTTCTGCTAATAGTACTTGGGCACAAGTTATGACAGAGGTTGTTGTTGTTGGGACATCAACCTGAATATCTCCTATTGGTGTTGAGGTTTCTTCTTTTTTTTCATAGAATTTTATGGCATCCTCAATCATTTTATCTTTCATAGATCTCCGATATTCAGGTTTCTTGAATGGTAGTCTTAGGTGGTTTGGCTGCATATTTGGATTAGGTGGTGGAATCAAGATGTAGAATCAAAAACTTCTATGTAGACTCATGTTGTGCCAAGATGGAAGAAGGGAGACTTGGTTCAGTATCAGAGGAAAGGACTAATGTGGTGGTGCTGCATAAAAAAGGGAACCGAGGCCTGGCCTCGACGAGAGTGAATTTCTAAAGGAGGTTTCAAGGACCTCCTTCTAAGCATACACTGTTGGAAGAGATGAGATTAGCAGGTGCTGGACCCAATCGAGACACCCAAAAATTGTTGGGTGATTATAGAGGTGCGGGGTAGATGGACCCCTTGATCAAAAAGATCGTCCACCTGAGAATTACCTGGGCAGCCAGAGATGGTGAGTCCCACGAAGACCCCTACACGGTAGAGCGTCCCCACGGGTTACAGGGTTTCCCCCACCTAACCTCTCTTGTCACTGCGGTTCCAGGTAGACCAGAATGGGGACCTTGACCTCTTAAGTCTACCTCTTTTACTTTAAGATCAAGGTGCTTAAGGTTCCACTTGAACTCTTAAGTATTTTGAGTGAAAAAGTGACCTAATTTGATGGTTGGTTGACCGTAAGGGGTCAACTTCACTTATTGATTCCTTTGAGAACTTATTAGGTCTTGTCTTTTAAGGTTCAAGTGTTTTTAGAGAGCCAATTGCTTAGGGTTTCTCTGAATAAGTATTTTCAATCAACGGCTTAGGCACATTCCTTTTGGATTTTCTCAATTCTTGATTAAGGGGTGTGTCTCTGAAACCTTAATGTTAAATCCTATGTCGGCTCTACTTGGTCCAGTTAACTCCTTGTTGGGTAAGTCGGGCTCAGGCAAGAAGATGTTAGCCCTTAATTACCCTTAATACTGTGTGCAAGAATAGTAGTTTTGAGAACATGCAGCTGTTACTAAGTATGAACGACAGGTTATACCTATATATATTTTCTTTCTTTTTCTTCCTCTTTAAGATTTAGGGTTTAATAGTGAGAGGATAGAAGTTACCTGTCCTTGGAGTGGTTGTGGTGCGGCTGCGTATTGATTTTCCTGTACCTGCACACAAAAGAGAGAGGAGATTATTAGAAACTCACAAATAGAGACTTTATAACTTCTAGAATAGCCGTTGCTCCCCGGCAACGGTGCCAAGAATAGTAACGGGCGACTGCTGTGTCTGTTTTTGCGCATTTTTATGGTTATTACAGTAGTGTCGTTGTGGTATAAGATAAGACATCTACGGTTGTCGTTACTATCAAAATTTACTTGGAAATAGTTTCTCGAGATCGAACTCAGGGAGCTACTGGAATTCTAGAAGTACAAAGTTTTCTTTATTGCAAAAATATGAGAGAGAGAGGGAGAGATAGATTTCGATTTTTGGCTTCTTCTTCTTCTCTTCTTTCTCTCTTTGCTTGTCTTCTTCTTCTCTTCTTTCTCTTTTCTGAAGCTTCATCCGTCGTCTGATACTGCACTCAGACGACTTAAACTGCAGTCTGCTACAGTGCTCCTTTTCTTCCTTCACTTCTTCTTCTTCTCTTCTTTGGCGAGCCTTCTTCTTCCTCTGCTTCTTTTCTTCTCTTCTTTGGCGAGCCTTCTTCTTCCTCTTCTTCTTTTCTTCTTTGGTGAGCCTTCTTCTTCCTCTACTTCTTTTCTTCTCTGGTCTCCTGCCTTGCTCAGCTGCAAGGCTTCTTCAGGGTTTCTTCTTCTTCTACTCCTCTTCTTCCCCTTCCTGCGACTAAGTGTTGAGCCTTCCTCCTTCGCGCCCTGTTCCTGCACAAGGCACGGCAAAACCTACCCCTTCCCTCTACCCGCACGTCTCTCTCTCTGTAAACCGCTCACAGGAAGCTCTCCCAGAGCCGGGTTAACGGGTCGGGTTGCGTACCCGTGACCAGGCGCACCGACGTGGGTGGTGCGCAAGGAGTGCAGGGTAGTGCAGGGTAGTGCGCGTGGGTTGTGGAATGACGGGGGCGACTTGCCGGAGAGTGGCCGGAGGTGGGGAAGGTGAGGGTGGTCAGGCGTGGTCATGAGGCAATCAAACAAAATAGATGGGGGAAAAGAAAGAGGGGAAGAAGGGGAGTAACTGTAACCTACCTACAGGGACGAAGGGGGGAGGGCGGAGCCGTCGGCTCGTACCTGCCGGAGTTAGAGAAGAAGAACCCAGGGGGAGAGAGCGACGGCGTGGAAGAGGGCAGGGAGGCGCACGTTTGGTACGGCGCGACATGGGAAGATCAGGCAAAGGTGGCTCTGCTGCTGGTATTGCAGCAGAGCGACGAGAGGAGGAGGAGGAGCCGCCGGAGCTGGTGGGTTCCTGTCGGAGTGGGGAGAGAAGAAGGGTTGGGGTTTTCTCCGTCAAGACCAAGCTGACAGAATCGGCTGGCGATGTTGGTCTTTATAAAGGCGGTGGCGGAGGGTCAGACGCAGGGAGGCGACGTGCGTCCCTCGCCGGAGTATGGTCGGAGACGAGACCCATACCTTCCGCACGTTCGCACGGAAGGTGTGGGCGTCGTCAGGTGGCATGGCTGAGTCCCTGCGACAGTAGACGTTGCAGGGAACTTCGCGTTTACTTTGCAGGACGCCTCCCTCACCCTACACGGCGCCATGCTCTGCGCAAAGTCGCCGGAGCATGGTGCTACGCAGAGACTTGCAGGAGGGACCAAAATGAAAAGAATGACGAGGAAATTAGGGGCCAAATTGCAAGGGTTTCGAAAGTTGAGGGTCAAAAAGTAAATGATGAGGACCAAATTGTAAAGTCGGTTAAGGAGGTCTCTCCTTAGGCTCAAGTTTTTATGCATGACTAAATTGAACCTAATGATTTTAATGGTGAATTTTGTTTCTAGGTCAGACCATGTTTGACCAACCAATTTATGTAAAAACTCAAATTAAATCATTAATTGAGCATGGTTCTCAATGTTGGTCAAAATGGATTTCTAAGGCCAAATTGAAGGTTCTAAACCCTAGAGATTATTTTTCTATGAATTTTAGAGGGTTTATTTGATTTTTTTCCTACCTCGAACCACGTGAATTGAAGTGGATTTGTTTTAGGGTTACATAATGTCATTTAATTCCTTGGAGTTGCTGTAGCCCTTGTTGGATCAGATCATCCCACTTTCCTTCTTATTTGGTTTGTTTGACCTGTGTTTGGACCCTGAGTTACCCTGTTTGCAGATTGTATTGGTGAAATTGCATTTTTACCCCTTATGACTTGTTTTCTTTTTGAACTCAGAATTCTCTGAGTTAAGCCTTTCTTTGAGTTATGTAGGAGTTTTTTCTTGCATATCTGGGTTAGATTGTGCTAGTTAGGGTTCATGATGAGGTTCTCATCACTGATCGATCCATAAAGTCACCTAAAGGGATTCTCGAGAATGTTATTGTAAGAGTGCGGGATTTCTATTTCCCTGTAGACTTTATAGTCTTAGACATGGACGCACCTGAGAACCCTAGGGATACACCGATCATTCTAGGGAGACCTTTCTTGGCTACTACTAGAGCCAACATCAGTTGTGAGGAGGACCAGATAGAGCTGAAATTTGAAAATCAAACCCTCAAAATTGATATCTTTAAGGCCTAACAAGGAATCAATTGCAGTGTCATCGAACAAATTTGTGATATTAGGGCTCTGGTTGATGAAACTCATTTTGAGAATGACTTGATCATACCTCATCAACCACAGAAAGATCTTAAACCGTAATTAAAGGAGTCAGATCCTAGTATGGACAGACCCATAACTCCTATCCTTGAACCTCACACTTATCCTGAACCACCCGCTGCTGCTGATAACCCCATCCTTGAACTGAAACCCCTTCTCGACCATCTAAAATACATCTTTTTGGGTTCTAATTAGACTTTTCCTGTGATTATAAATTCCAAACTTACTCCTGAACAGGAATCCCATCTGATTGCTGTTCTCCAGCAACATCGCAGAGCCATTGGATGGACTCTCGATAACTTGACTGGAATAAGTCCCTCTTATTGCACACTCCATATCTTTTTAGAAGAGGGCGCACGACCTTCTCGTGAGATGCAGAGACGTTTAAACCCCAATCTGCAGGAGGTCGTGAAAAAGGAGATCATCAAGTGGTTAGATGTAGGGATCATCTACCTGATCTCCGATAGTCGTTGGGTGAGCCCGATTCAGGTTGTGCCTAAAAAGGCAGGGCTCACCACCATTACGACTGAAACCAGAGAAGTCATACTTACTCGATTAGCCAACTCGTGGAGAGTCTGCATAGATTACCGACGACTCAATTCCTCCACGAAGAAGGATCATTTCCCACTACCTTTCATTGATCAGATTCTCGAGAAATTAGCGGGAAATCTATTCTTCTGCTTTCTTGACGGGTACTCCAGTTATAACCAAGTAGCTATTCATCCCGAGGACCAAGAGAAGACCACGTTCACCTGCCCCTTCAGAACTTATGCATTCCGAAGGATGCCTTTCGGTCTTTACAATGCACCCGCGACTTTTCAGTGGTGCATGCTTGCCATATTCTCTGATATGGTAGGTGATTATCTGGAAGTCTTCATGGATGACTTTTCAGTTTTCGGGGCATCATTTGATGATTGCCTCCAGCACTTGGTTCATATACTCATGCGCTGCATCGACGTTAATTTGGTTCTTTCCTGGGAAAAGAGCCATTTTATGGTTCCTGAGGGGATCGTCCTAGGACATTTGATTTCTGAGAAGAGCATCCAAGTGGATCGAGCCAAGGTTGATCTCATTTATCGTCTTCCTATGCCTAGCTCGATCAGGGACATCCGTTCTTTTTTGGGGCACGTCGATTTTTACTGTCGTTTCATTCTTGATTTTTCGAAAATCGCACGCCCCCTGACTACTCTTCTCTCTAAGGATGTACCCTTTGAAATCTCCAGGGAATGCACTCAAGCCTTTGAGAACCTTCGTGACCGAGTCACCCAGGCCTCGATCCTACAATCCCCTGATTGGTCTCAACCCTTTGAGATCATGTGCGATGCATCTGATTTCGCTGTAGGAGCGGTTATGGGGTAGAAAGTTGACGGGAAACCCGTGGTTATCTACTACGCTAGTAAGATACTTGACGAGGCTCAGCGTAACTATACAGTTACGGAGAAAGAGCTGCTAGCCGTGGTATTTGCCCTTGAAAAATTTCGATCTTATCTCCTGGGTTCCCACGTCATCATCTACTCGGATCACACGACTGTGAGGCATCTCCTTGTTAAGAAGGACGCGAAGCCCCGACTAATTCGATGGATCTTGCTGTTGCAAGAATTCGACCTCGAGATTTGCGATAAGGCGGAAAGACAAAATGTGGTAGCTGACCATTTGTCCCGCCTTCCTTCTGAGATCATCAACCCTTTTGGACCCATCACAGAGCATTTCCCTGATGAGCACCTGCTGACTATTGGTTCTAGACTTCTATGGTTTGCTGATATAGTAAACTACTTGGCATCTCATCATATCCCGTCTGATTGGCCGAAGGCCAAGAAAGACAAATTGCGCTCTGGTGCCTAATTTTACATTTGGGAAGACCCGTACCTCTTCCGCATAGGTGCTGACCAGATCATCCGGAGATGTGTCCTGGAGGGTGAAATCAATGATATTCTCTCCTGCCATGATCGGGCATGTGGTGGCCATTTCTCTGGGCACAAAATCGCATCGAAAATCCTCCAGTGTGGCTTTTATTGGCCTACTCTGTTCAAGGACGCATACAATCACTGCAAGGCATGCAGCTGTTGCCAAATCTTGGGCAACATGAGCCATCGCGACATGATTCCTTTGCGGCCGATTCTCGTATGCGAAATCTTTGATGTTTGGGGGATTGATTTTATGGGCCCCTTTCCTGTTTCGGATAGCTTCGAGTACATTTTGCTGGTTGTGGACTACGTGTCCAAGTGGATCGAAGCCATACCGACCCGAACCTGTGATCATAAAATCGTTCTCAAATTCATTCATCACAATATCTTCTCACGGTTCGGGATTCCTCGTGCTATCATCTCAGATGGGGGGACCCATTTCACAAATGCTCAGTTCAGGTCACTGATGACCAAATACGGGGTGTCGCACCGAATCTCCACTCCTTATCACCCCTAGACTAATGGTCTAGCTGGGCTATCAAATCGGGAGATCAAGAAAATCCTTCAGGTCACTGTTCGGCCTGACAGGAAGGACTGGTTGTCCCGACTTCCGGAAGCCTTGTGGGCCTATAGGACCGCCCACAAAACCCGATTAGGCATGTCTCCCTTTAGACTGGTGTACGGGAAAGCGTGTCACCTTCCCGTCGAACTGGAGCACAAAGCCTATTGGGCAGTACGGAATTGTAATCTAGATCTTTCTAAGGCTGGAACCCACAGAAAGCTTCAAATCAGCGAGATCGATGAACTACGTCTTGATGCGTACGAGAACTCGCGAATCTACAAGGAGCGGGTCAAAGCCTTCCATGAAAAGCATATCTCTAGAAAGATCTTTCATCCTAGTCAGAAGGTCCTACTCTTCGATGCCCGACTCAAACTTTTCCCTGGGAAGCTGCGATCCAAGTGGGTTGGACCATACCTTGTCCGACAGGTTTTTGGAAATGGAGCCGTCGAGATCAGTCCGCTCAGCCATGATTCCGAACCTTTTGTCGTGAACGGTCAGAGACTCAAACCATTCATTGATGTAACATCTATTGATTTAGCTGAATCATCATTTATCCTCCATTTTCCCTGAGCATATTGCTCCCAGCCGATGGCGTAAAACTCAGCAGTTAACGGGATGCAGCCCGTCATTCTCTTTGAAAACCTAAAACCTTTTCTAACACCTTTGAGCACTTAAGGTTCACCCTTTAGGACAGCCGACTCCACCTTAGGTGCTTGCACCTGAGATTAGAAAACGTCCGCAACAATCACCCTGACCCATTCACTCATCAAAACATCTGTCCTAATGCATGAACTAAGTTGAATAAAAACCCCTTAGGTTACAATGAGGACATTGCAAATCTTAGGCATGAGGGGATATGAAAGTGCAAAAACTTGTAAGAAAAGGTTTTAAACAAAAAAATTCACATATGCCAAAAACACCATAAAAATTAAATTTTTTTTTTTGAAAAAGAATAATAAAATGAGAGGAGGAAAGAAAATTTTGAGGACTCTACAAAGGAGCTGAAGAAAAAGAAACAAAATGAAAAGAAGGAGCACAAATTGAAAGAAAAGTTATAGTCATTAGTAAGAAATTAAGGAATTAACCTAAGTTCTAGACCTCATTCAGGAAAAGAAATGGAAAGTGCACAGTGAGATTAGTAAGAACGCGAACTTTAGGCATTCTTGGATAGACTCTTAGTACCTATTAAGATCTTGACATTCCTCAAGAGGTTGAGGAAAATGAAAAGCTTAAGTATTAGGTCCAAGGCTTAGGGAGTATTTGGACTCATTAACTAACTTTTGGTTTATGGGACTTAGTAACCTAAGCACCCTAACTTCACACACAGCCTGGTTCAGTAAGCATAAAAATCAAAATCACGCAGAAGCGTTGCAAAAATTCTGAAAATGGCACCTAGAGTAGGAGCGGCCGATCAACATAAGTTGATTTGGATGAGTTCCCAGTGCGGAGAGGTGGGGAATTCTCTTCGAAGATGCGTAACAAAATATCATCTCCTCGGTGCTTGTCTCTTAGGATATTTACATATCCTACTGGGGGCATGTAAGCACTCTGCTGGTTCAGATTCCATGGATGGCATTATCACGAAGTGTCAATTGCCAGGGTCTGAATTTGGGAACGGAACGCCATGGATGGGATTATCTCGAAATCTCAACAGCCAGGGTTCTGGGGGTTACCATGGGCGGTGCTATCTTGAAACATCGATTGCCAGGAGCCCTTGAGGATTGATGATGGGGACAAAGAATCTGATACAGTCCGTGTTGAAAAGCCAATCCTAAGCTAGAATTAAAAAGAAAAAGAGAGGGAAAACTCTCCAAACATATAAATCTTCTACCTCTCTTTCTTACAAAACGCACTGCGAACTAAGCGAGGGCTAAAATTATCTTAGGCACGGGTGCTTTAACCACAAAGTCCAATAAACCTTAGGTTAGTTCTTGTAGGCCTTAAAAACCTTTGTTAAGGACTAAGGCTAAGGCTAGACAGAAATGGATCTTGGTTGATACTAGAGTACCTTTTAGGCCTATGGTTAGCATTCTAGCCTAATCTAGGTTTCAAATGAAAAAGCACTTATCTGAAATCATTAAGAACTTCATGGTCTAGAATAAGGGTTGAAACCTTAAGTTTTTTGCTAAGGGACTAGCAAAAGCTAGGCATGGGGGTATGATGAGAACCTCATCATGAACCCTAACTAGCACAATCTAACCTAGATATGTGAGAAAAAGCTCTTGCATGACCCAAAGAAAGGCTTAACTCAGAGAATTCTGAGTTTAAGAATAAAATAAATTATAAGGGGTAAAATTGAAATTTCACCAATGCAGTTTGCAAACAAGGTAATTGAGGGTCTAAACATCGATCAAACAAGCTTAACAATGAGGGAAGTGGGTTGATCTGATCTGAAAAGGGTTATAACAACTTCTAGGAATTAAATGACATTCTGTAACCCTAAAACAAATCCACTTCAATATATGAGGTTCGAGGTAGGATAAAAATCAACTAAACTATCTAAAAATCATAGAAAAATATTCTCTAACGTTTAGAACCTTCAATTTGGCCTTAGAAACCTATTTTGACCTAAAAAGAGAATCATGCCCAATTAATAACTTAATTTGGGTTTTTACGCAAATTGGCTGGTCAAACATGGTCTAACCTAGAATTAAAATTCACCATTAAAATCCTTAGGTTCAAATTAGTCATGTATAAAAACTTGAGCCTAAGAAGAGACCTCCTTGACCGACTTTACAATTTGGTCCTCTTTACTTATTTTTTGACCCTTATCTTTTGAAATCCTTGCATTTAGGTCCCCAACTTTACATCATTCCTTTTAGAACGGTCCTCCCTGTAACTTCTATGCAGCGCCATACTCCGGCGACCTTGCGCGGAGCATGGCGCTGTGCAGGGCAGGGCTGCTGTCTTCTAGAACAGAAGCGGGGTTCCCTGTGACGTCCTCCGTCGCAAGGACCCGCCCATGCCCTCTGCCGACCACCATACCTTTCGTGCGAATGCACGGAAGGTATGGGTGTCCCTTCCGACCATACTCCGGCGAGGTTGGCACGACGCCACCTCGCCCCTCTCTGCACGCCAAGCCCTTTATAAGGATCGGCAGACCTTGCCGGCTCCTGCAAGCTTCCTTTGACGGAGAACTACCCCCATCTTAATCCCTTTCTCCTCCGGTCAGAGAGCTCGAAGCTTCCGGTGAACTCCTCCTCTTCCTCCTCGTCGCTCTGCTGCCCTACCTGCAGCAGGGTTTCCCCCGCTCTGTCGTCCGCGCCAGGCTGTACCTGTTGGCGCCCTCCGCCTGCTTCCTCATCGCCGAAACCCTCCTCCAAGGCGTCTTCGTCTCCAGCTCCGGCAGATAAAAGCCGGCTGCTCTGCCCTCCCCCTTCGTCGAGTAATTAGGTAGATAGCTTCCTCTCTCTCTCTCTCTTGTATTTTCCCTCTTCCAATTTGCCCTTTCGACCACCCGCCAGCCACTGTCCAGACTCACCTTCTCCACCTCCGATCACCCCCTCTGGCGAGTCCATCCCACGCTCACAGACCCCTTCACACCTCGCCGACCAGCCCAGAAGCTCCCTCACACTCCACTCCACCGATCCCCCTCTCCATCCATTGCCAAGCGCCACTCAACCACCCCTCGAACAAACCCACCTCTCTGCCCATAGTCTGACCTAGGTCAGCCCCTGCACGCACTCCTGCACCCCACCGACCACCACACAAGCTTCGCCACTGTAACGACCCGATTCCCGAGTCCCAACGAGACACGAGAACCGGACCGACTTGACTAATCCCAAGACCTAGTCGTTCAACGAGGAAGTAACCAAAAGAGCAGTAAAATAAACCACATTCAACATGAAATATAACTAGCAGTAACAAAATACAGCAGTAAGGAAAAGAACTACTACAACATGTACCACCACAACAGTAGAACAACATTTATAACATAACAAGAACTGCGAGTAAGGAAAAGTATAGAGAGTAACAAAAACTACTCACTACAGTGGAACAAAAAGGGCACAAAAGAGCAGTGGTAACTCTACTGGACCCTACTCGGCCCAGCGTCCTTTGCAGTCGCTGACCCTGGCTGCTCAACACCTGGTCCTGAAAAGTAACGAGTGTATCACGTCAGCGAAACGCTGAGTAGAGTGGCATCTAAAACTAAAGAAGCAGTAAAGTGTACAGTAACTGTTTTATTTTCTTTCTTCCTTTATTTACGTCTTTCTATTATTTCACAATTTATCTATTTCTCAGATCCTTCACTTGATCTCGAATGTTCCTCGTGGGAACGATCTTGATTGCAGTCTTTTCCGAACAGTAGAAGTAACACGTGGTGCTCTCCTGGCCGGGAGAGTCTCCCGTGGTGATCCTACTCTCAGTCAACCACCTCAAGGTCACTGACAGACGTAACAGTGACTACGGCAGGCGCGGTAAACGCACTGGTAGCTAACCCGCACTGGCACGCGGTCAGTCGTTTCCGTTAACGGGTGCGCCTAAAGCACAACACAGAACCAGTATAGGGCATAGCCCTCTCAGTAACAGGGGTCCAATCCCTCCACAGTAACCAAACAGGGGCCTTGCCCTCCCCAGTCCGCGCACCCTCGCCTGTCTACCCTGGTTTGCCCAGTGGGCCTAACAAGTCGGTGTAGGTGAGCTAGCAGAACCCCGGGGCCCGTGGGGTAGCTAGTACTCGCCCTACGCTAGTAGCTCTCCTCGATACTGTGTACACGAGGGCCAACAAGTCGGTACAAAGTGGCCAGACCTAACCCCGGGTCCCTGGGGCGGCTGGCTCCGCTCTGCACTAAGCAGGTAACAGGTGCTTCCCCTGGCACTATGTACCCAAGAGACAACGCACCTCCACATCTTTCCTTCTCAGTTCCATTTCATTCTCTTTCTAGGAGTTCTACTCCTAACTCCCCGTAGGGTTCCAGCTCTTTTAACTCAGCACATTCAGGCTCCACCCTTTCAGTTTCACGTTCATACAACCTATATTCTCAATCATGTTCATTTATTCATAACAGGCAGTTGTTAAATCAATTTACAGGCAACTATTATTTCCTTTCCACAGTTTCCAAGATTGCAATATCTATATTCATTTCACTAGTTTTCCAGTCCTAGGATTCATGCCGTACCCTAGGATCTACAATTCAATCTAGTTTTCCAGCCCTAGGATTCATGCATTACCCTAGGATCTATCAATCAATCTGGTTTCTTATTCCTAGGATTCATGCAATGCCCTAGGTTCTATTAATTGTTCCATAATTGTAACAAATTATGTTAATAATTTCTAAAGCCACTCTACCGGCTACAACGGGAGTACTGGGGGCATGGTCGGAAATCCCGCGCGCCTCCGCAATCCCCAAGACTGAAATGGAATGGGGTCCTATTACAAGGATCAAACACAAGGAGTTTCTCAGAATAGTATATAATTACTGGAAATGGGTAGAGGATCTTATCCCGAAAAGAGCGCAACTCGAAACGCAGAAAACAGACTCCGAACTGGCCTTAAATGGGTCGAAAACGACGAAACAGTCTAAAATCAGACGTCTGGAACCTCTTCCAGACGTCTTAAAAAGTGGGTCAGATGGTACCTTTGTCCTGCGTAGTCTCTCAGACGTCCAGAAGCCTGCGGGGGCGTTTGGCCTAGTTCCCAGACGTCCGATGGTCACCCCAGACGCCTGGAAGTCGTTCCCGTCATCTGGCACTGCGTCCAGACGTTTGATTCGCGTTGGATGCGAATCTTAGAGCCTGCACGTACCCACTCATCGTTCTCAGTACGAACAGTCCAGAAAAGGAAGAAGGACGAAAATAACTTACTTGCCAGACGTCTTCACCGTCGTCTGGTTGGAAGACCAGACGTCTGATTCTGGAAAAATTTCCAGAATCAGAGCTCGACGCGCTCTCCACCCGCGACGCACGGCCGCGCCGCGCCTCGTCCGCCTGCTGCTCGAGTTGCAGCAGCCCTCCAGCGATGCTCCACCCCCGCGGCTCCCCCGCCGGCCGGCTCCAGCTGCCCCGGCAAGCTCGAGCCCTCACGGCCGAGCGTCTCCTCCCTCGCGCAACGCCTCCTCCCGCACACCTGCCGCGGCTGCCGCTGCCGCCGTTCGCACTCTCGCACCGGCTGGAAGAGGAAGAAGGGAGCGGAGGGGATGAGAGTGAGGGAGAGGGCGAGGGCCCTTTTAAAGCGGTGCGGGGAGAGAGAGAGCGAGAGAGAGGGGCGCAGCCTGCGCCCGCAGGAGGAGAGGGAAAAAGGAGCATCGCAGGTCAGTGCGCGCAGGCGCGTAGACGAAATCCACCGTGCCGTAGAAAATCAAATCCAAGACGTCTGGAAGGGGTTCCAGACGTCTGGTCAGACGTCTGGGCCAGCTCCCAGACGTCTTAAAAGACATTTTGAAGCTGCGTTCGTAACAGCCACACTTCGGCGAAGCTTCCCATGTGTTCTGACTGGGCCGAGAGGCCGTAGCTGTGATTTCAGGTTCACGCCCTCTCGCCGCCATTGTCGACGAGCTGTAGCAGCTTCACCTGCAGCTGCAGGCATCTTCCAGCCCAGGCGCACGTCCTAGGCTGCGCGGGCAGGAGTCGCGAAGACGCCCAGTCCTGCAGTTAGGGCGAAGGCCTTACGAGCTACCTCAATTGGCCGCTGATTCTCGCTTGCGGGCACGAAATTGGGAGGTGGGACTTTAGTCCCACCTCGTAAGTGCGTGGCCAATCCCCCACACTTAAATTGAAAAAGTGCTTAGGGCTTACTGCCTTCAAACACAGGGGTCAGGTCCCTCTCCCGCACGTAGCGCACCACGCCCTCGCTCGCCCTCGCCCGCTCTCACGCCCCACGGGTCTGGGCCAGATCCGACTACCCGAACCGCGCACTCCTCGCCCACCACCGCACAGTGGTGGGCCTGGTTCGGGGCGTGATACCCGCACCCGATTACTCAGCTCTGGGAGAGCATTCCTAGGAGAGAATTCTGAGAAAGAGAGAGACGCGGGGTAGGGGTAGGTTTTGCTCTGACCTTTGTGTGAGCGTGTAGGAAGAAAAGAAGAAGAAGAAGGCAGGAAGGAAAAGAAGAAGAGAAGTGGCCGAAGCCTTAGCCGCTCGGGGCAGCTGAAAGAAGGAAGGAAGGAGAGAAACAGAAGAAGAAAGAGGAAGGGAGGCACTGTAGCGAAGCCACAGATAAGTCGTCTGAGCATTGCATCAGACGTCGGAATCACCACAGCCGCATGCAAAGCAGAAAGAAGAAGAAGGCTGAAGAGAACAAAAGAAGAAGAAGATCACCACAGAAGCAGAGGAGAAGAAGGAAAAGAAGGAAAGAAAAGAAGAAGAAGAAGGCAGGAAGAAAAGAAGAAGGAAAAGAAGGAAGAAGATACAGCCACCAGAAAGAAAGAAAAGAAGAACAGAAGAAGGAAGGAAAAGAAGAAAGAAGAAAGAAAGAAGAACAGAAGAAGAGGAAGATCAGCACTGCCGCAGAGAAGAAAAAGAGAAAAGAGAAGGCAAGACTGAAGAAGAGCAAGGAAAGCAAAGAGAAGAAGAAAAGAAAGAAAAAGAAGAGAGAAGAAGAAGAAGCCAACAAAACTCTCTCTCTCTCTCTTATTTTTGTAACATAATAGAGACTTTATTTGTACTTCTAGAAACATAGTTGCTCCCTGAGTTCGACCTCGGAAAAACCTTGTTCCAAGTAAAAAATTTTAAATAGTAATCCGGTAGCTGACTTGTTATGTACTATAACAACTGGTTGTAATCTATAATAACATAAACACGAACAAGCCACCGGTCACTACTGCTACAATACATATCACCACCACAATAGCAAAACAGTAACAAGGTATAGAAATGTAAAGGTACGGAAACGTAAAGGTACAAGAGTCTGAACTCACTACAACAGAAAATACTACAAAAAAGAAGGCTACTGCTACTGGCCTCTACATGGCCCAGCACCCTCTGCAGCCGGAGACTTGGGCTGCTCATCACCTGGACCTGAAAAAGGAGTTATGAGTAACAAAGTCAACGAACGCTGAGTAAAGTGGCAACCAACTACTAAAGCAGTAAAAGCTAATAGGTAAACTAGCTATTCCAATTCTTTAATTTACGAGTTATTCCTTTTCACCCATTGGTTTATATTTTCAAATCTCTTTCTTGATCTCAAATGTTCCTCGTGGGAACGATCTTGATTGCAGTCTTTTCCGAAGAGTAGAAGGCACACGTGGTGCTCTCCTGGCCGAAAGAGTCCCTCGTGGTGATCCTACACCAAGTTAACCACCCCAAGGTCACGGACAGATGTAACGGTGACTATGGCATGCGCAATAAACGCACGGGTAGCTACCCCGCACTGGCATGCGATCAATCATTTTCGCTAACGGGTACGCTCAAAGTACAGCATGGAACAGTATAGGGCCTAGCCCTCTGAGTAATAGGGGTCTAGCCCCTCAGAAGCAAACAGGGGTCTCGCCCCTCCACAGTTCGTGCACCCTCGTCTGACTACCTTGGTTTGCCTAGTGGGCCTAACAAGTCGGTGTAGGGTGGCTAGCTGAACCCCGGGCCCCGTGGGGTGGCTAGCTCTCTACATACACTAGTAGCTCTCCCCAGTACAGTGTACGCGAGGGCCAAGAAGTCGGTGCAGAGTGACCAATCCTAACCTCGGGTCCCAACCCAAGGGCGGCTAGCTCTGCTCTACACTAAACAGGGGACAGTCGCTCTCCTTGGTACCACGTATTCAAGGGCCAGCACACTTCCTCACTCATATTTCTAGATTCATTCCATTTATTTCCAGGAGCTCTACTCCTAATTCCCCATAGGGTTCATGCTTATATTTCTCATGCCATTCCATACCAGGTTTCATCATTCACATTTCCATTCTCAGGTTATACACATGCAGCTCGTATTTCTAGCATTTAATGTATACAACAGGTAATGTCACATGTAACTGCTTAACTAGCACATGTGATTCACATTTCACAGGCAGCTCTTCTTCATTAATAGGCAATTGTTATCATTTCTCTTTATTCATTCAAGACTGCAAATTAAACACGCATACGCACATTTCAGGTAACTTCTCATCCTAGGATTCATGCCATATCCTAGGTTCTAGTTATTCAATCCACACGTGCAATCAGGTTTATAACTAAATTTGGGAAAGCCACTCTACCAGACAACCCAGGAGTATTGGGGGCTTGAACGGCAGGCTTACATGCCTCAGCAAGCCCTGAACCCGCAACGAAACGAAGTCCTATAACAAGGAACAATCACAATGAAACATTCAGAATAGTATAGAAAGCCTTCTATCAAGTAGAGGAACTTACAAGGAAAATAATGATATTTTGTTTGCGTAAAACAGACCCTAAACAGGTCAAAAACAGGGATGTAGATCTAAATCAGACGTCTGGCACAAGGTCCAGACATCTTAAAAGTAGACAGAAACTCACCTCAGGCTTTGCGTCAACCTAGACATCCAGGACCTCTTCTGGATCGTCTGGACCTAGCTCCAGATGTCCGACCTCCTCTCCGGACGTCTGGGAGTGCTTCTGGTCCTCTAGTAAGTTGTCTAGACTTCCAAAATGCATGGGAGGGCGTGTCCAGTGCCTTCCTGAAGCAATCCTTGCACGCGACAACAAAATCTGCCGCAATAAGCCACGCAAAACGTAGCTGCGGAGCGGCCTACATGGCCGTATTCGCAAAAGGAAACGTACCTTCACGAAGATCTGTCTTCAGACGTCTGGATTTGTCTCCAGATGTCCACTCCGTCATTTGGACGTCACTCCAGACGTCTGATTCTGGGAGAAGCCCAGAACCAGAACCTCCTTTTGTTCGCCCTCACCGCGCTCAGCCGCGGCCTCGCCTCCTCGCCTGCATCTCTGACTGCAGCAGTGTTGGGGACGACTCCCCCGATGCTCTCCTCCTCCCGCACGCGTCGCTCCGGCCATGCGCCCTCCGGCGAGCTCCCACACGAGCTCGCGAGCTCAAGCTCCTCCTCCTCTCCTCCTCGTCGTCGCTCTCGCACTCTCTCTTACGCTCGCTTCTCTCACTGTGGTGGAGAGGAAGGGAAGAAGGTGGCTGTGGAGTGGGGAGAACGAGAGGGGAAGAGGGGCCTTTTATAAGTCTCGTTAGGGTTTGGATGGATGAGGGGAGAGGGAAGGAGAGAGAAGAAGAGTACTGTTTGCGCGCAACCCACGCGTAGACGCGAAGCTCGTACCAAAAATTTGAATTGCCAGACGTCTGGGAAGGGGTCCAGACGTCTGACCAAACGTCTGACGACAGTCCAAACATCTTAAAAGGCTCAGGATAGAACATGTCTTTACAGGCCTTGTTCTTGGTTTTCGGGTTATAGGTCTTGCTCGCCATTAACAGTAAGCTTCGAGCAAGCTTGAAGCTTACTTCTATCGCCTCCCACGGGATTGGCCTCTCTATCACCTCCCTCGACTCATGCACTTTCACACACATTCCGCAAGGTCGACAGGCCTCCACATCCACTCTCACGCGACGCCACCTCCACTGTTACATTCGTTAATGTCCGGAGATCCTCTTGAGCGTTTCTGACGAGGCCGAGAGGCCTTATTCTTGGTTTTCAGGTTACAGGTCTTGCCCGCCATTAACGGCAAGCTTCGAGCAAGCTTGAAGCTTGCTTCACGCTTGATAGCACTAGGCATCCTGCTCTAGGCGCAGTGGAATCCCACCAGGAAGACAACCCGGGGACCAATTTAGCCCTTTGACTGGGCCTTTGATCGGAATTAGATGAATCAGCTGCTGTGGCCAGTGCGTGGAAGAAGCAAGGGATCTTTAGTCCCACATCGGAAGCAGCAGAGCAGTTGAAGCCGCATAAGTGGAAAAAGTGATAGAGGCTTATCGCCTCGAATCACTTGGGGGGTGAGGTCGCCCGTACCCTCACTCAGCCTCGTCCACGACATTGACCCCACGGATCTGGTCTGGTCCGATTACCCACCTAAGCTTGTACACTCCTCGGCTGCGATCCACACTCGCAGCCCTGGACACGGGTGTGCTCTAGGTCCGAATACCCGATAAACCGGTACTGTTGGTGGCTTTGGGAGAGCGTGATCCAAGGAGAGAAAGAGGGGAGAGTCTCCGCGAGGAAGAGGGGAGGGTTTTGCTTTCTGGGAAGTTGGCCAACACTTAGCCAAAATCTGAAGACCCTTCCCCCTCTGTGTGAAGAAGCGTAAGAAGAGCAGAGAAAGAAAGAAAAGGAAGAGAGAGCAGCAAAAGGAGAGGAAGAGGAGCTGCAGCAGAAGAAGAAAAAGAAAAGAAGAAGAAATCAGAGAAAAGCAATGTTCATCAGATGTTTAAGACATCTGATTGAATAATTAGACGGCCGACTTGAATTTATTTCATTCATAACTATTGAGTTTCACTTGATATTATTGTAGGGAGTAATTGGTGCTCCAAATCACTATTTTACTCCATTCTTTTTGTAGTCTTACACGTTGATCTTATTGCCATATTATTCTAAATCAATTTCTGAATATAATTTCTTATCTCTATTATTTTAAAATTGTAATTTTGAGAATTAAATTCTTACTTGCTCCCAGCGAACAACCTCGAACTTTTTTGAGTATAAATTTTATCTGTTTTTCGCAAGATTTCAACTATACTGCAACACAACGATTTAAAACCTGATTTCGAGCGAACAACAGAATGCTTCTACTTTATGAATGAAAATACAAAAAATGCAAACACAAATCCTCTTGTGATGATGGTGAAGAAGAGGAGATCCTTACTCCAAGCTCAGCTGCTCTTGGCTTGAAAAGAATTTCTCCTAATCCCTTCCTTGAAATGCTTCTCTAAGGTGTGTCCCCCTTAGCAATCCCTAACTAGGCGTGCCCTTGCTCCTCCAAAGGTGGAGAAATTCCACCTTAGAATCTCCTCCAAGGGTGGGTGTGCACCACCCTAAAGATCTCCTCCTAGACATCCTCCTGCTTGGCTTCTCCTCTGGCTGGCGTGAGCACAAGAGAGAACAGAAGAGGGGAAGGCACCAAGGGGATAGAGTGTCTCCTTAATCTTCTTCTTCTCTTGGGCGGCTATGGTAGGTGGAGTATGGTGGAATAATGAAGCCAAAGGTGTGTTTAATGGTGGTAGTTAATGGCCTTTTATAGAGTGGGTAGGAGGGGTAGGTAGGTGGTCGTTTAATTTCTCAACATAGTTAATTAAGTTATTTAGGCTTAATTAAATGCATGAGAAAGTAACTTAGGTTAACTTGAATTAATGTCGGTTGTGTAGTATAGGGTCAAGTTAACCTAACATTTTAGATTTTAAATTCTTTTTAACTGGTTGAGTCCAGGTCGTTCACTGGGAGGCTTAACTTAATCTTAATTCATCATTAATTCCTAAGCATAAATTACTAACTACTTAATCAATCAGATTATAACTAAATTACTTTTAGTACATGAATATTGCATAAGAGATATTCAAATAAAAGCATGCAACATTCCATTAAGAAAGAACATATTTACACATATGATTTTTCATTAAGAATCAAGTAAACATGTTTATTACACCCTTTACAACTAATTACAAAAGATTAAGGCAAGAAATAGTTATACTAGTGAATACAAGTGCCTTATTACATCAATTAAGCTCAAAATATTAAAAGGTGACATATTATTGCAATATAAGCACAATTCAGACGTCTAATAAGAAGATTGAATGTCTTAAAAGTAAAAGATTAGAAGACTAATTACAACAAGAGACGTCTGATTCTCTCTTTATTTCCACTCTTTTCTTCTTAATCTTCAGCCCTCTCTTCTTTTCTTTACTTCTTTGTCGATACTCTCTCTCTCTCTCTCTCTTCCTTTATTCATCTTTTTTCCTTCTTCATCTTCCTCTTCCAAACCCTCTCTATTCTCTTTACTTAACTTTCTCCTTAGTATTTCTCTCTTCTAAGTTTGTACTGTGCATATATGTTCACACTTAACCAAACAAAAATTTGGTTCTTATAATTGGTAGCTCAGACCGGTCGGGGATACACAACACTCCCTAGAGGGTCCGACCAGACCCTACTGGTTTCGAGCCTAGTTTTACTTAGGTGTTTTATTTTCGATTCAAGGCCATGCACAATCTCCAGCTTCCCAGGCCCACACATGCCCACTCTGGCCCATGCTTACACCCGCATGTGCACGCACAAACACATGCGCAGGCACGTGCAACGCACGCGCCCGCACCCAAGGTCAATTTTTTTCACGCCCTGCACTAACGACAGGTAAGGCTAATACACTTTTTCATATTATACCAATGCGGCAACTCACAGATTACCGATGTGGGACTATGTATGTCCACTCCAGGCCAAACTTTGGCGGACGATTCTGGCCAACTCACTGGATGATTTCGATCGTGCAAAGGCTCAATTGAGAGCCCTTTGGATGCTCTACATGTATGTAACACCAATTTAGTGTTTGAGTCAGATCTGGCCCTTCGATTTGAAGGGCAAAGTTCAACGATTTTCATGGCCATTCATGGCTTGCAGAAGGTAAATTCAGGTCTTTTAACCTGTAGGAGAGTGTCTGACCTCCAGGTGAGGTTTGAATCATCTTCAGCTGATGATTCCACATCTAATGATGAAGAAAGGGAGCTTTGTATGGCTTCAGGAAGAGGAAGAAGCTCATGAGCTTTATACAGGAGCTTCAGAGCTCGATTTTGAGCTCTGAACAGCTTGACAGAGAGCTAAAGATCTCTAGAAAAGATTTAAACAATCTTTGCAAGGTGTTATGATTCTATCTGGGCAAATTTAACATTCAAATCTCGCTTGTAACTCGAGGAACTCAGTATTGGGTTCTAAAGAACCCAAACTGGACAGTAACATAGCTTTCCCTTAATCCTCAATAAAACACCTTCCAATCAACTCTATCAACCTCTAAATCATCCCCGTGAATATATCAATTCATTAAATAGAAAAATAGATAAAATAAAAACTCAAATCAGCTCTGTAGTTGACCAAGATTACATCGGAGTTGACTTTCAGAATTAGAGCTTCTCTATCCTAATTAAGACCCAGTTCAATTCTATTTAACCTCAGGAATTGATTCAAGGTCTCAAAAGGTAATTTTAATCAAGAATTCTAGGGTTTCAAGCCTCGTCGTCTAAGATCCTAATAGAGTTTGTTCGATAGAACAAACTACAGCTTCTCTGAATAAACAACTAGCCAAGATGAACTCAGCAGACTTTGTTTTTACTTTCGGACCTCTTACAGCAACCTAAACCCTAACAGAAATGACTCACTAACTCCGCCGGAGTTGGAGATGACAGAGGTCATCTACAAGCTCTAGACATTAAAACACTGATCTAATCACCAATTCATGATCCTTAAGCCTCAATAATGCAGTCTGGAACTCCTCAGAGACTATCAAGGGATGAAGTGCGATTTTGGCTCACCAGAGCTTGCTAGAGCTCCGATGAGTCCAGTTCTGAAATACAGAGTTAAAAACCTCAGTAAATGAGGCCATTACTGACCTGTGGAGATTACCAGGACCTAAACAGATCCTAAGAACTCATTTGGCTTAAAGAATGATTAGGACTTTGGATTCATCAGGGAATTCGAAAATTGAGCATTCTGAGTTCGTTAGAACTCAGAATGCTTCCTCTCACTCAATTGAGTGAGGGAAAGTATTCTAAGGGGTGAGGCGATACTAATGGATTAATTATTTAGGTGATTAACTCATTTCTGAGCCGCCATTGATAGCGAGCTCAGAGTGGAAAATGAATTTAGGTGTTTCTAATAGGAGACTCTATAGGAACAATTAAGCGGTTGGCGAGGTTTCTTAGGTGTTAGGGAAGTGATGAAGAACCTCAATTGATGGTGGAATAGGTTCTAAACACCTCACCATGGACAGTGAGGTGTCCAGGTAAGTGTGACTGAAATTAGGCGAATAGGTGAGTAATTAGGATGGATCTGAGGATAATTAGGGTCTGGTGTCGACCTTCCTCTATAGTTTATTATTTCGTCGTAGTATAGTATAGAGCGAGGTGATTACCAATTTAATACAATTTGTTACTCGGAAAATAAAAGAGTTCCCGAGGTCGAACTCAGGGAGCAAGTTGTATTCTAGAGGTACAAAGTTTCTTTTACAAAAAAAATATAGATAGAGAGAGAGAGAGATGAAAATTTGTTGGCTTCTTCTTTCTCGTCTGTCTTCTTCTTTCTTTTCTCTTCTCTTTGGCTTTTGGTTTCTTTATCTCCTTGTGGTCTTCTTCTTCTTCTTTCTGTCTTTTTTATCTGCAGCAGTGGGTGTGATGTTCTTCTTCGTCTTTCAACTCGTGTTTCTGCTTTGTCTCTTTCTTTTTCTGCAGAGCGGTCCTTGTGGTCCTGTTCTTCTTCTTCTTCTTCTTCTTCTTTCTTTCTTCTTTTCCTTTCTTCAGACCTTCTTCTTCTCGTGCTCTTCTTCTTTCAGTTCTTGTCTTGGCCTCTCTGCTTTCTCCTTCTTTCAGCTCTTTCTGCTTGTCTCTCTGTGTTCTCCTCTGCCTCGCCTTCCTTCTCCTTCTTTGCCTTCAGGACGTCGTCTGATTTTCCAATCAGACGACTTAAACCGCCGCTGCTACAGTGCCGCTCGGTGATCCTCCTTCCTTCAGCCTTCGTCTTCTTCCACGGTTCTTCTTCACCTGTGCCTGCACACTTACACAGCTTGATCAGAGAGGGGCAAAACCTATCTCTACCCTCCCCCGCGTCTCTCTCTCACAGAATCCGCTCATAGGATAGCTCTCCCAGAGCTGCCGGGTAGCCGGGTACGGGTCGCGCCCGGGTCCAGGCCCACCGGCGTGCGTGGTGGGCGAGGAGTGCAGGTCAGTCTAAGTCGGGTCGGGCCAGGTCCGCGGGGCGTGGTCGCGGACGAGACCGGGTCGAGAGAGCGAGTGAGTGAGAGGGACCTCACCCCGTGCTCAGGAGGCAACTAGCATAAGGCACTTTTTGCCTTTATGCGGGCGCTCTCCTTTGAAAGGTTACGAGGTGGGACTAAATGTCCTACCCCAATTTCGGTGCCTGCGCGGAGGAAGCAGCGGCCGTCGAGGCGAAGCGCGGGGGCTTCGCGCGAGAGCTTCGACTCGACTGCAGCCTGGTACTTCGCGAAGGCGCCTCGCGCTGTCTGGGAGCGTAACCTGGGCGTGGCGCACCTGGGGCAGCAGGTGAAGAAGCTGCTTCGCTTCAACAATGGCGGCGACGAGCGCAGGTACCTGCCCACAGAAAAATGGCCTCTCGGCCCAATCAGAAATGCGGAGGACCTTCGCCGTGGCACGGCGAAGGTGGTCGGGGGTGTGCAGGCGGCGGGGCGGAGCCTAAGGGCTGCCCTAGGTCGGACTGTGGGTCGGGAGATGGGTTTGTTCGGTGGAGTTGCAGAGGGTGATTTGGGGGAAGTGGAGGGGCGGAAATGGATCAGGGTGAGGAGGCGGAGATTATGTGCAGGTCGGCGAGCCGTGTGGGATGCTGGAGTGATGGAAGTGGCTCGCCGGAGGATGGCCGGAGGCGGAGAAGGTGAGGGTGATTTGTCGGGATCGAGGGCGACAGTAGATGTTTAAAGTGAGGAAAAGGAAGAGGGGAGGAAGAGGAGAGGTTCTACCTACTTAGCGGGACGAGGAGGGGCCGGAGCGGGCGACAGTCGTATCGACTGTCGCCGGAGAAGAAGATGCCCGAGGGAAGGGCGGCGGCGAGCAGAGGGCCGGAGAGGCGCCAGCTGGGTACGGCGTGGCGCGGGAAGAGCGAGGGAGAGCAACCCTGCAGCTGGTAGTGCGGCAGAGCGACGAGGAGGAAGAGGGGAGGCCGCCGGAGCTGGAGGGCTTCCTGTCGGAGTGGGAAGAGAGGAAGTGGGGGTCTTTCTCCGTCAGGACCGAGCTGGGAAGAACGGTGGAGCGACGGGTGTATTTATAGGGACCGAATCAGGGAGGAAGGCGGAGGGAGACGACGTGTCTCCCTCGTCGGAGGACGCCGGAGATGGAAACCCATACCGTCCGTGCGTTCGCACGGCCGGTATGGTGGGTTACAGCGACCAGGGGGGTGTCCCTGCGACGGCTGACGACGCAGGGCACCCCCGGTTTACTTGCCAGGCTCTCCCCCTCACCCTGCGCGGCGCCAAGCTCCGCGCAAGGTCGCCGGAGCATGGTGCTGGCAGGTTTTGCAGGGGGGACCTGAACGCAAAGAACGAAGGAGAGTTAGGGGCCAAAATGCGAGGGTTCAAAAGTTGAGGGCCAAAAAGTAAATATATGAGGACCAAAGTGTAAAGTTGGTCAAGAAGGTTTCTTCTTAGGCTCAAGTTTTTATACATGACTAATTAGGACCTAAGGAATCTGATGGTGAATTTTATTTCTAGGTTAAACCTTGTTTGACTGGTCAATTTACGTAAAAACCCAAATTAAGTTATTAATTGGGTAAGGTTCTCAATGTAGGTCAAGATGGGTTCCTAAGGTCAAATTGAAGGTTCTAAACCCTAGAGATTATTTTTCTATGAATTTTAGAGGGTTTATTCCATTTTTGCTTTGCCTTGAACCTCGTGAATTGAAGTGGGTTTGTTTTAGGGTTACAGATTATCATTTAGTTCCTTGGAATTGCTGTAGCCCTTGCTAGATCATCTCATCCCACTTTTATTCTTATTAAGTTGCTTTGACCTATGTTTGGACCCTGAATTACCCTGTATGCAGATTATACTGGTAAAATTGCATTTTTACCCCTTATGACTTGTTTTCTCCTTAAACTCAGAATTCTCTGAGTTAAGCCTTTCCTTGAGTTATGTAGGAGCTTTTATCCTTTGTATTGGGTCAAAATGAGCTAGTTATGGCTCATGATGAGGTTCTCATCAGGGTCCTAAACAATGGTCTGATGATGATAGACACTGATTGAGTGTGAAATGGCCTCGGAGACCTCCACCATGGACAGTGGAGGTCGCCAGTGACGATGATGTGGTTTAGGTGTTTTAGGTGATAATTGTGAGTGGAAGAAGGTGGAAATGGATTGCGGAGAGATAAGGAGAGTGAAACAATTTCTGGAAGTGTGAACGAAGGCCTAGCGTAGCCGGACTTGGCCTCGTTGAAGCTGAGGAAGGCAATATTGGAAGTCTAACTAAACGAATCTAACTAAGCTAATTACACTAATCTAAGATACTTAAGTAATCTATGATTACTTGGACGAAGAGAGGGGGAAGAATCTCCGTCGAAAGGTGCGTTACGGAGGACGAAATCAGAGGGTAGGGTATAGTGCTCTAGCGAGAAGTTGAAGGTTGCAAGGAGGAGGAATTGGTGCTCCAAGGTCTTGTCACAACCATCCGAAGTGGAAGAGGAGGTGAGAGAGGCGAGTCCCTCGCGCGGAGGAACTCCAATAGGGGGATGAGAGGTCGCCAGAGGTAGCGGAGGAATAGCCTATCGTCGGCCGTAGTTGGGGAAGAAGGATAGGGGATCGACCCTTGAAATCGGAGGGGTCGAGGGGTATTTATAGGTTGCGACGGCTGTGAAGGTGGCCAAATCTGGGCGGAAATGTGTCTAGGTTCAAGGTAACTACCAGCATCTTCTCCGACACTGGTGAGGTTACTCTTGAGCCTTAAATAGGATTCAAGGATCATCCAGACCATGGGATAAAGTGAAGAAGGTGAGCGCAAGCTCCAGGAGCTTCGCGAGGAAGGACGTCGGATGTGAGGTGATCAGGTGGTAAACGCATCGCCGATCATGAGCCGTCGAAGAGCGTGAAGCAGGAAAGAAGAAGAAGGTGTTCGTAGGGACCTATGTGTAAGGAAAACTAAGGACCTAGGTGAAAGGAAAGGACTCAAATGCGGTGAATTGTAGGGACTAAAATGTAAACAGAGGCCATTTAAGTTAATTTTAATTTAATTCTTTTCCAAATTTTTATATATAATTATAACCTAGCTAAATATTATATTAAAGCCTTGTGTTCACATTTTTGACCCATTTATTTATATTTATTTACTTATTAACTTATTTAAGTTATTTAAGACTTAGCTCCTAAGTTATAGTTAAGTTAAATAAGATATTAATTAAGTAACTAATTAATGGTATTTCAAGTCCATTTATTAATTAAGTTATTAATAATATTAATTGGCTTATAATTTATCATTTTAAACTTATTTTAAGGTCCTTTATTAATTTGTCCCTTATTACATAATTAACCCTTATATATACATATTCCTAGCTAATTAACTAGGGAAACTAGTCAATTAGGAGTAATTACAAGCCATGATGAGCCTCTCATCAATAGGCGTGTATAGGTGGATGGTTAGGATGTCGTTATGGGGGTGGTTAGATGATCCTAGGGTTGAGGTGAATTAACGCCAACTCAAGGGATATGAAGGGGGTTAGTTGATGGTAATGCATCATTCGCTATAACATGCTAGAATTAATCAGAATCAAGCGATAAATGCTCTCAAATAATTGCTTGAGAGCCATAATTTCACTCAGATCCGTTTTGAGGAGAGAACATTAAATTAGGGTTAAATCTGTAGTTTTAACATCATATCATATTTGCAGAGTAACTACGGGTCTCCTAGGGGTTAATTGAAAGTCTATTAAGCATTAAAGTTTAAAGAGTGGGTCCACACAAATAGAAACAGGGTTTTACGCTTTTCGAGAATCGAATCAAAACACAAAACCTTAATTTTACACCCACTTAAATTAAGGAGGTTCTGGTCAGGATAAAAATCATATAAACCTCCTAAAATTTATATAAATATTTTAAGAGATTTGATACCTTTTATTTGACCATCTGAACCCAATTTAACCTTGAACAGTCTCAGTTGGAATTTTGCCCTAATTTAGGCTTCTATGCAAATTGCCCAGTTAAACGTGGTAAAAGATGAAATCTGACTTCACCATTATATTCCTTGGGTATAAATTAGGTTACTACCAAAATTTAGACCCAATCAAAGTCCATCTTGACCAAGTTTGTATTTCAGGCCATTAAATCTCTATTTCTCTCAATCAGGCCCCCAGCTTTCGGAATCTCTTGCAAATAGGCCCCTAGGTTTGTCGACTTCTTAACACTTTGGTCCTTGCCACCATTGGAGGTCAACCGACCTACGCTCAAACCTTTACCGAGTTAAAACCCAATCAAATCACCACCAAATCTCATCAAATTTGGTGGAATTGATGTTCACACTACAAAGAATCATTTGAGCCAGACCTTGGCTTCTAATTCGTGATGTTGTGCCCTAGAAAACCCACAAAATCCGTGGGTGTCTTGCGTCCTAATCTCCAAGCAAATAGAGCTCCTTTCCTCAGTTAGAGCTCAGTTCTGAGCTCTATATAAGCTCACACATCTCCGGCCATCCTCCTTAGCAAGGTTTAGGCCCAAAATCCTTCTTCAACTCCCCCAACCTTCTCTGACCGAGCTTCGACGAGCCTCCTCGACTTCCTTCCTCCGACCACTAGACGGATAAATCAAATGGTTCTCCTTCTTCTCCGACTTCGTCCGCTCCTCGACAGGCAACTTAGGAGCTGCCTCTCCCTCTCCCCATCGTCGTCCTAACCTTTAGAGACTTCACCTTCTCCGGCACCAGCCAATCAAAGTCGGCGCCAAATCCTCCCCTTTTCATCCCTAATTTAGGTCCAACCTACCGCTCTTCCTCCCTAGTTCTTTCCTAACCCTTTCCCCTCTTATTTTGACTGACACTCACAGCCTCCCTCTCCAACTTCTCTAACACTGGCAGTGCCTCCGGCGAAGCTGTGCGACCACTACACGCAACCAAACCGCTTGCAACCACCACCACAAGCTCGTCCACGACCGTGAGAGTAGAACCCCTCAAGAAATTGAGGGTTTCGCTTACACAAAACCCTGGCCGAAGAACCCATCAATCCACCTATCATCCCTTCACCCTCCGGCCACCACACATTACCGTTCACTTTATCAACCCCACCGTTGTACTCCATGTGACAAGTCAGAGATTTTAAGCACTTCTAATTGGGTAGTGAGGCCATTTTCAAGCTTCAGGTACTTTTGCTGGACATCTCGTCTCCGCCGTTCATCACCTTCGTCTACCGTCGTGCTCTGACCTCGTTGCAACTTCCAGGCGTTGCGGTTCCAAGTCAAGAAGAGCTCCAGGCTCTCAATTGTAGCAACTAGCAGCAGCTACAACACCAATTCGATGAGCCTTCACCTGCTGCAACACGAGGTTACACGCAACGGAGAAAGGTGGGACACGTAGTCCCACCTCGTGAGTAGACGAGCCACCCACAGCATATAAGTTGAATTCCTCACATGAGCTTATTGCCTCAAGCACACGGGGGTTGAGGTCCCCCACCCACATATCCAATGCACACCTCGTTCGCCTCTCACGCTAGTG
Source organism: Thalassia testudinum (assembly GCA_037157565.1). Taxonomy (NCBI): domain Eukaryota; kingdom Viridiplantae; phylum Streptophyta; class Magnoliopsida; order Alismatales; family Hydrocharitaceae; genus Thalassia; species Thalassia testudinum. Next base: position 194,703,634 of record JAZHRO010000036.1, read on the forward strand.
GGTTTGGTCCCCTATGCTCATGATCCGAATACTCGCAATAATTCCGATTAATGCCCGATTTTGGAATAGAGAGGAGAAATTGTGAGTGGGGTGGGGGAGGGTTTTGCACTGTGGCTCCTCGGGGTGTGTGCTTAAAAGCTTAACACTTAGCTTCTAAGGAAGAAGGCTTACTCTCTGGTTGCCCCTATGCCTTGGTCTGAGTTCTAAATGATTAAGTCGTTTTGAAGGTTCCCTACTAGGAGGGGTGACGTAATAATATGCGGAAATAAAAATATAGACAATCTCAAAAATAAGCAATCACAATGTACACAGGTATTTTTAGGTGGAAACCCAAACCGGGTGAAAACCACCACCTAACCCTCTCGAGTTAGGATTTTCCGATCAACCAAGTTGATCAAAATCCACTAAACGAATCACTTTAAACGAGGGTGATTCAACCTCAATACAACCACGCTACAAGTACGAGGGTAGCGTTCCTCAACCCCTTCTCTCCACGAGAAGGATTTTGTCCCACTAAGGAGACGGGAATTCGCAAAGCGAATACCCAACCAAAATACAAAGATAAAATAAACAACAGTCCTATAGAGCCAACAAAATTAAACCTAGCTTCTATAGGAAATAGGAAACTCCCCTTTGCAAGGAGTGCGTCGACGATGACGCGGTGCGTGTGCCACGCGATGGCGCTACGTCGCTCTCGTTATCAACAGCGGGAGAGCGGGCGCGCAAACTGTTTGATGCTCTCAAGATGTAGAGCTTGAGCTTGGAGAGCAAGAACTTCTTGGACACAAGAGTGTGAAAATGCGTAGCTAAGTGTATCCAAGTGTATTTCTAAGTGTCTCTTATGTTGTTCTTGTGTTGCAAAGGCTCCCCTCTATTTATAGAGGCCTTAGGAAGGTTTTGGAAGGCTTGGAAAAGCTTCCATAGCCGTTGGGTGCAAAGCCCAAGAGAATCAGGCCGAAATCAGGACAATGATTGCATTTCACAGGGTTATCAGACGTCTAACTCTGGCATCAGACGTCTGGAAGGCCACTTTAAGACGTCTGATTCCAAGGTCAGACGTCTGATTCTATGCGGGTTTCTCCCTGACTTGAATCAGATCTAAACAGGGCTTTTGTGCAAGTCCATCAGACGACATACAGGACGTCTGGCACTAAGACTGGACGTCTGGAAACCTACTTTTACTGTGGGAATTGATTTCCAAACGTTGCAACGGCTAGAAAATCTCTGAGAAGAGATTTTGGGTCAGCCGAGGCAAAACGGTCATTTATCAGACGTCTGGTAAGTCCTATGGACGTCTGATAAGGCTCTAACGGTCATAATCTTGAGTGTTTTCTAAGCCAGCCAACGGTCCACTAATTGGACGTCTAGCAAAGTCATCAGACGCCTCCTAAGACGTCTGGTCTAAGGTCTGGACGTCTGATTTCATCAGACAGAACTAACTATATCCAGCCTAACAGTTATCAGACGTCTGAAACAACAGTCAGACGTCTTAAAATTCTTTATCAGACGTCTGATTTTGGAATTAGACGTCTGGAAATGCTGTTTGAGCCCTATATTGGTTTTCTAAGTATTCTACAGAAAACCTAAGTATCCTAGGGTTGTGCAGGTATTCCTAGGACTACTTTTAGGGTACTTTGAGGCTCTTTAACATAATGTTCTAAGGAATCAAAAAGAGCAAGAAAATAAATACAAGAGATACATGAAAGGATAAAAAAGAATCTATCCTATTCTTCTTGTCTTCCATCTCTAATCTTTCGCTCCACGCGAACCTCCTGTGTTTTCCGTCAAGCTCCTCCAATCCGTCCTGGATGCGAGCTTGAACTCCGTCTAAACACGTCCACATTTGCAATTGACCTGAAATCTAGGACTCAAATTGCAAATGTTAAATAACACGTGTTTTGTTATCATCAAAACAAATGATCGTGGTGCTCTAGCACCAACAATCTCCCCCTTTTTGATGATGACAAAACCGTAAATAATAATGCATAAAATTCTCCCCCTTTTTGACATTATCAAAAAGGTTTAATTGATTTTACATTTCTTATAACTCCCCCTTAAAACATGCTCTTCTATGAATTTATTTTAACAAAGGTGATATTCTCCCCCTTTTTGTAACAATGCGATAGTATTATTTTTCTCCCCCTTTCTAAAGGAAATTTAGCTACCTTATTTCTCCCCCTTAAAAATTGACAATTAGCTCATCATTTTTTAACTCCCCCTATCTAAATGCTTATGATAATAAGATAGGGTTAAGAATTTTTACCTCACCTACCATGGCCAATAAAATGGCCCGAATGGTGGTGGTGGATGCCACATCGGGTGGGGCTCCCATCCGTAGCTTGGAGGCCCGGGCATTGGCATCGGTCTCCAATCTGGTGGTCGACGTGCGGCGGGTCCGTCGTTTGTTCGCCGTCTCGTCGGTCTTCTTCTTCTCCTCCTTGGTCTACTCATTGGTTCTCCCAACTTAAGTTGACCAGCCTTGAGCTTGTAGGTCCAGTCCTTTATGTTGTAGTCATCCCTGAACCCTACAAAACACGATTCTAATTCCTTTTTCGGTATCCAAGTGGGCTTGGATCCAGATTTGTTAGTGGGTCTCCTTGATGGAGATCCTTTCTCAATCTTAGGGCTATAAAAATCATCTACTTTATTGATTAGTTTGTCAGAGTTTTCCCTAAGACATGCAATTTCTTTTTCTATAATGTTCATTTTAGTCTTTAAATCTGAAATTTCTAATTTTAGACTAACATTTTCCTCAATCAATTTATTATTTTCATTGATGAGGTTATGATTTTCTAATAATAGGTTATCATTTTTAGGACTAGCTTCTATGTCCTTAAGTTGTTTTTCTAACCTATCATTTTCATTTTTAAGAAAACTAAGGTTCTTCTTCATGCTTTTGTTTTCTATTTTTAGTGATTTACTAATCTCGAATAATTCATTAAAAGCTTCTTGTAAATCAAAATTTACCTCGTCGTCGGAGTCGCTTCCGCTTTCACTGTCGCTTCCTCTGGCCATGAAGCCGAAGCAAGTGGTTTCTTCTTCTATGGTCTTTTCTTCTTCTTCCTCCGAGCTAGAATCGTCCCAAGTGGCTTGGAACGCCTTCTTTTTCTCCTTTTTGAGAAGAGGGCATTCTGGTCGCAGATGCCCTTTCCCGTTGCAGTGGTAGCAACGTCTCGGGCTTTCCTTCTTCTCCTTTTTCTTTAATTCCCTACAAAACTTGGAAAAATTTTTAAGTAAAATTCTAAAGTCTTCGTCGTCGGAACTTACCTCGCTATCGACGCGGCTCTGAAGGCGAGAGTCTTCTTTGGTTTAGGCTCCGGTGTATCCTTCTTCTTCTGCTTCAACTTAGTCTCGTAGGCCATCAGATTGCCTAGGAGATCTTCCATGTTGAGCTCCTCCATTTCGTTCACCTCCTCGATGGCGGTGACTTTCTGTTCCCACTCCGGTCCAAGGGAACGAAGAAGCTTCCCTTGAAGCTCCCCCTTTATGAAAGTCTTTCCTAAAGCTTTCAAGTTATTTACAATGAGAGTGAACCTAGTGTTCATCTCACTTAAAGACTCGTTAGATTTCATTGAAAAAGATTCAAATTCTTGAGAAAGTAAATTAATTTTTGAGGTTTTTACCTTAGAGGTACCTTCATGAGTTACCTCGAGTGTGTGCCAAATCTCGTATGCGGTGGCGCACTGCGAGATTCTGTTGAATTCTTCCGAGCTGAGCGCGCAATACAACGCGTTCATTGTTTTCGCGTTGAGAGAGAGCTCCCGGATCTGCTGCTGCGAGTATCCTCTGGCGGGTTTCTCTGGGATGTCGAAGGGGGTCTCGCACCTGGCCCAGACTGTGAAGTCGGTGGCTTGAAGCCACGTCTTCATCCGCAACTTCCAGTAGGGGTAGTTGCTCCCGTCGAAGAACGGCGGACGGGTTGTGGACTGCCCCTCGGAAATCCTACTTGTGGAACAGCTTCCCTCCATGTTTAGATCCTCGCCGGTTTGTAACGCCGAAAATGCGAGACCTGCTCTGATACCAATTGAAGGTTCCCTACTAGGAGGGGTGACGTAATAATATGCGGAAATAAAAATATAGACAATCTCAAAAATAAGCAATCACAATGTACACAGGTATTTTTAGGTGGAAACCCAAACCGGGTGAAAACCACCACCTAACCCTCTCGAGTTAGGATTTTCCGATCAACCAAGTTGATCAAAATCCACTAAACGAATCACTTTAAACGAGGGTGATTCAACCTCAATACAACCACGCTACAAGTACGAGGGTAGCGTTCCTCAACCCCTTCTCTCCACGAGAAGGATTTTGTCCCACTAAGGAGACGGGAATTCGCAAAGCGAATACCCAACCAAAATATAAAGATAAAATAAACAACAGTCCTATAGAGCCAACAAAATTAAACCTAGCTTCTATAGGAAATAGGAAACTCCCCTTTGCAAGGAGTGCGTCGACGATGACGCGGTGCGTGTGCCACGCGATGGCGCTACGTCGCTCTCGTTATCAACAGCGGGAGAGCGGGCGCGCAAACTGTTTGATGCTCTCAAGATGTAGAGCTTGAGCTTGGAGAGCAAGAACTTCTTGGACACAAGAGTGTGAAAATGTGTAGCTAAGTGTATCCAAGTGTATTTCTAAGTGTCTCTTATGTTGTTCTTGTGTTGCAAAGGCTCCCCTCTATTTATAGAGGCCTTAGGAAGGTTTTGGAAGGCTTGGGAAAGCTTCCATAGCCGTTGGGTGCAAAGCCCAAGAGAATCAGGCCGAAATCAGGACAATGATTGCATTTCACAGGGTTATCAGACGTCTAACTCTGGCATCAGACGTCTGGAAGGCCACTTTAAGACGTCTGATTCCAAGGTCAGACGTCTGATTCTATGCGGGTTTCTCCCTGACTTGAATCAGATCTAAACAGGGTTTTTGTGCAAGTCCATCAGACGACATACAGGACGTCTGGAAACCTACTTTTACTGTGGGAATTGATTTCCAAACGTTGCAACGGCTAGAAAATCTCTGAGAAGAGATTTTGGGTCAGCCGAGGCAAAACGGTCATTTATCAGACGTCTGGTAAGTCCTATGGACGTCTGATAAGGCTCTAACGGTCATAATCTTGAGTGTTTTCTAAGCCAGCCAACGGTCCACTAATTGGACGTCTAGCAAAGTCATCAGACGTCTCCTAAGACGTCTGGTCTAAGGTCTGGACGTCTGATTTCATCAGACAGAACTAACTATGTCCAGCCTAACAGTTATCAGACGTCTGAAACAACAGTCAGACGTCTTAAAATTCTTTATTAGACGTCTGATTTTGGAATTAGACGTCTGGAAATGCTGTTTGAGCCCTATATTGGTTTTCTAAGTATTCTACAGAAAACCTAAGTATCCTAGGGTTGTGCAGGTGTTCCTAGGACTACTTTTAGGGTACTTTGAGGCTCTTTAACATAATGTTCTAAGGAATCAAAAAGAGCAAGAAAATAAATACAAGAGATACATGAAAGGATAAAAAAGAATCTATCCTATTCTTCTTGTCTTCCATCTCTAATCTTTCGCTCCACGCGAACCTCCTGTGTTTTCCGTCAAGCTCCTCCAATCCGTCCTGGATGCGAGCTTGAACTCCGTCTAAACACGTCCACATTTGCAATTGACCTGAAATCTAGGACTCAAATTGCAAATGTTAAATAACACGTGTTTTGTTATCATCAAAACAAATGATCGTGGTGCTCTAGCACCAACACGTTTGACCTTAGGGTCTGACAACTGATTGAAGATATTGTGAGATTATATGGGGCTTGTGTTGCTTGGCTAAAGCGTAAAATTCTGATACCGTGACGTATTTACGAGGATAAGTGGTTGAGCACTGTTGAAGTTACAAGTTACTGCGCTATTGAATTTGGTTTTGAAAACCTGTCGTTGTAGTTTGAATAGCGAAGAACTCGTGTTCAACAAAAAAAATTTATACCGGAATAGAAATCCCGGGTTGAACTCAGGGAGGCTACATCGATCTAAATTCGCAATTATATATTTTTTTTCGTGTTTTTGTTGAAAAGAGAAGTAATTACAGTGAAACAATATAAACAATCAAAATAAGAGAGAGAGAAAATATTCACTTAATACTTCAAAATGTTTATACAATTAAGCCAGTGAGAAATTACACTAGAAAGCAGGAAAACTATTACACTAGAAAGCAGGAAAATTCTACTCTAGAAAGCAGGAAAAAGGGAATGGGAGAGAGAAGTTATCCTCCAGGACGATCGCTTGGAGGACAAGTCAGACGGGACGATGCCTGGAAGACTAAGGACGGAGCGGAAAGAAGGAGGTCGAGGTAGGAGGAACGAGAACAGGGCAACACGTCGTCATCGTCGTGAGATCCACTTCCGAAATGGGGGCGAAAATTTGACTTTATCTCTTGAGGAGCATCCTGAGTGTGTGACAAGCTTCTCTTGAGCTTTGGAGAGGGAGAGAAGAGAAGGGATGAGAATTTCGCATGGAGGGGGTCTCCTTTTATAGTTGCAAGGAGTTAGGGCAATTTGGTCATTACATGTTGAAAATCATTAATTCAGGCCTGAACGTGGCCATAGTGGGTGGCGCACGCGTGCCTGCTCGCCTCCCTGCGCCTCAACGCGCATCCACGATGTCCCAATCTTGGCCATTCGATCGTGAGATCGAACGACTGAGAGCGCATCCTCGCCCACCTCAACCGCGCGCCTCATCGCGTGCGATGTTGCGTTGCCTCGTCGCGTCAGATGGTGCGTGGATCCGATTAGGCACGCACAGCTGCCGATCTCCATCGTGCGGTCGAATGCGCCCGCTCACCTGCTTCATCCGAGCACTTCTCACGGCTCGAACTCGTGCCTTAACGCTGAGTTATGGCGCTCGACCAACGTGCTGTGGGTGCATTTATGCCGAGCACTTAGCTTAAGCGCGGGCGATTCACAGCCGTTGGATCTCGATCCAACGGCAGAGAGGCGTTGGTGCTAAGGCTTCAGCGGTTGTGTGCGACCGGTTGGGCGACCAAGAAGGCACCACGTGGTGCCATCTTGGCCGTCCATCTTATGGATGATGTAGATGGTGCCACGGGTATCGGATTAAATCGATTTTCGCGCCGTTAGGCAGCGATCATCAATCCAAATCCATCCGTGCAGTCGGATTTGTCGTCTGAAGTGCGTATTACCACCATCTTGGCCCTTGATCTTCTAGGATTCTTCGATCTCTATCTGATACTATGGATGTTTGATTAGGACGATTTTGGAGTCGTTGAACTCCAATCGTCACCCTGATCAGATCCGTACGGTTGGATCTTCAATCCGAGGCCCCGATAAAAAGTCGCCTTGTCCCTAATCATAAAAGGAGACAATTAACCTCCATTTTATTCATACTAATCTAAATGCAAGATGATGCATGCTATGTAATATTTATAGTATGTAATGCAATTCTATGCTTAAGAACATGCATAAATAAACATTTTATGTAATATAAACTTATTTACATCACACCCCCATGCCTATCTTTTGCTTGTCCCTAGCAAAAACTATATGCCATTTATAAAATAATTAGGTTGGATTATTTGGACATAAGTTATTTTCAACATTTAGAAAATGTTTACTTAGGATTTGAACTTTCAAAAACACAACAGTGCCCGGGTATCTGCCAAAATGCAGGCCGCCTCAAGCCCTCGCCTTATTCAAAGAAAAATTTCTTTTTCTCTTTTTCTTCTTTTTTAATTTTTTTTGGATTTTTGAGTTTAGGGTTAAAGGGTGGCTTTCTATGGCCATTCAACTCACCCAAGATTTGATGAGAACCCTAAGTTCTAAGCATCTTATTGTGAATGTGATAGACTCATTGATCGACAATTAGAACAAACTTCGGGTTTCTACGCCTCTAGGTGACCTTAAAAAGAGAGTTATGCCTAAAGGTGTATCTTTATAACCGGTAACTTTCTCCGTACTTTTATCTTTATAGGGTTAACACAAGGGTGAATCTAGTGTATATCTCCCCGATTTATTCTACTTCTCCGCTTCTTCCTAACTGTTTTGGAAATTTTAAGTGCATTTCTTGAGCTGGGTTTTGGATAACCAGTCGATGAGCTGTTACCACTGACAACTTACTAGCCATACTCGTGCGGCGAAGTGTGGTTTATTTCTTTTATTTTTTTTGTTTTCTCTATTTTTTTTTCTTTTCTTTTTGACTTTCTTTTTTTTATTCTTTTTTTAAGTAGGTGGCTTCCCTGGTCTAAGATTTGCCTAAAGGCAGTAAAAAGAGAATGGTCCAGTGACTGGACTCTGGACAACCTACCTATGGGCTGTTACTCACGATAACTTGCCAACCATATCACCCTAGAAGGTTTATTAGCTACCCAATTTCCGTTAAAACCGCTGATCAACAAGTCAGTGAAAAGAAAGTGTGTAGATGCTTTAGACTTAAAGTTCCCTCAAATCAGAGGGTGGGTTGATAAGTCGTGTACTTATCACCCAAACTTATTTACTCAAATTCAAATAGAATTCAGGTTGGCAAGGACTCGAAAAACAAATTCACATTTTTATGGATACACAGGCCGATTAAGCTCAAAGACCTGAAGGGTCTTTGTGTTCCTAATGTAATATTTCCTAAGATTGAAAAGTCCTAATGTCCAAATATTCCTTCCTAATTCCATAATTTTTTTTAATATATAAATAAAAGAAAATAAAACGAATCTACGGAGCTGATGAATTAATTCAGAGATGAATATCCACCTCTCATGCCTATCTAATGCAATGTCCTCATTGTATTAAAATGACATAAAATAGAGTGGAATAGAGTAGAGAGCACCTGAATTACGTGAATGATGGGTCCGCTCCGAGATAAAGAAAACTATATATGTGCTGAATTTAGTGCCTTCAGCTAGGCACATTATATAAAGAAGAGAAATAAAGAATTCACAGGTGTAGGTCAGAATCAGAATAAAAAGATGAAACCTCTAACCTACCAACAGATGCCCACAAATGTGGACCAGATTGTGGTGCAAACCCATACCCCATAATCGAAAATATCTAAGGTTCTGGATAAAAATTACCCAAAACCTAAAATCAGTATGCAAGCGGGGTCGGGCCTGCGATTTATGAGGATGCAACCCAAGACCAAAGAGTCGAGTTACAGAGAAATCAAGCTCTAAGGGATAATCAATGAATGTGTGCTTGGGTTGGACATCCTCAGAACAAATGTCGTAAGGGTTCTGGTTTGATGATTTCGGCTTCATTGGAACCCTTAGACTCAATCTTCTACTTCCTCCAGAGTTTGCTTCCCAAATCAAAATTTCCCAGCTCCTATCCTCCTTCAAAATGTCAAATTCCGGGATCTCCTGCATATTAATCACCCCATCTGAAATTTTCAAGTCTAAAAGATGTAGTTGAATCAGAATTGACTTGTGTCTAATTATCTCAAAAACAGAGTTATCAGTAAATTCAATGGGGTGTAACTGACAATCAGGGCATTAGATTGCATCCTCCAGAAAATGCGATTCTGGATCTGTCATGTGAGCCCTAATAAGATCAGTTTCCTCAATTATTGGGCTATCAAATGATCTATCAGATTCCTCGAGCCCAATCGTCTCACAGAAATCGTATTCTGTAAACTCACGTGAGACTTCGCAAACTGAATCTTCACCATCAGAATCAAAGAAATCAAAATCCATATTAATGTATGTCCCAAAATCATCCATCACTTTCTGATTCATGGAGACATACGTTTCCTCATACTCCGGTTCAAGGATCTCAGGTGAAGAAATCAGATCATCCTTAATTGGTTGCTCTAATTCAATCTGGTCAGCCTCGTAATCCCCTTCAACAAGTGCCTAAGCGTGTTCTGGCATAAGCTCCCCTGAAGGGAGTTCATCCTGGGAATCATCCCATGATTGAACTAAAGCAACTACAAATCTCATTCTCAATTTTGCAAACTTCTCAAATAGAAACTCACCCGGGTTCTTATCCTTAACATCCTGGAGCCAATCCAACAAATACTTGTTCAAATCATCAATCATCTCAATCAGGGGCTCCAATTTTTCAATGCAAGGTACTGGCTGAATTTCTAAAGATTGTATGGTATTCCTCAAGTTAGCCAAAACTTTATCTTGAACCTGGTTACCCTGAACCAAATGACTTATTTCAGGGTTGGGCTGGTTTGGGATCAGCGCAGAGGAGTTAACAAATTGAGATTCGTGATACCCTTCCTAATAATAGTTCATTTCAAATTGTTCAAAAGGTAGTGATGACCTAAAGGCAGTGTATTCAGGGAATGGGTAAGGATCAGTGATGTAAACACATTTACACTACTTAAAATGTCTATTTATGCATGTTCTTAAGCATAAGATTGCATTTCATGATATAAATAGTGCATTACATGCATCATCTTGCATTTAGAGTAGTTTGAATAAAATGGAGGTTAATTGTCTCCTTTTATGTGCTTGGACAGGGCAAATATTTTATCGGGGCCTCGGATCAAAGATCCAACCGTATGGATATGATCAGGGCGACGATTGGAGTTCAACGACTCCAAGATCGCCCTAATCAGGCATCCGTAGCATCAGATAGAGACCGGGGAACCCTAGAAGATCAAGGGCCAGGATGGTGTAAATCCGCACTTCAGATGGAAAATCCGACCACACGGATGAATTCGGATCGACGATCGCAGCCGAACGACACAAAAATCAAGTCAATCCGACATCCGTGGCACCATCTACAACTTCCAGAAGATGGACGGCCAAGATAGCGCCACGTGGCGCCATCCCAGCCGCCCAATCGGCCGCAGGAGTCCTGTGAAGACCACGCAACGTCTCCTCTCCGCCGTTGGATCTCGATCCAACGGCTGCGGTCGCGCGCGTTTAAAAACGTCCGCGCGACCATTTCGCCGCGTAGCGCAGCGGCTACGCAGCTGCGGGCGAAGCGGAGGTCGCGGGTTCGAGCCGCGGGGAGGGGGGCGAAGGCGCGGGCGAGCAGGCGCGCACGAGCGTCGGATGAAGATCCAACGGCCGCGCGCGCCCGATAGCGCCGACGCGCAATTGGACGCCCTGGTGGGCGCGCGATCGCACGCGGGCGGCGCGCTACGCAGCGGGCGCGGGCGCGATCTAAGCCGTCCGATCTCGCGATCGGACGGCTGAGACGACGCGGACGTGCGTCTGCGTTACGCGCGCAGGTAGCCGAGCGGGCGCGCGTGGCGCGGCGGCGACGGCGACGGCGGGGCTTTAGCGACGGTTTTATCCGTCACTAAAGACCCCTTATTTATTATTTTGAAGATGTAATGTCCATTTTGCCCCCACTCCTTGCAACTATAAAAGGAGACCCCCTCCATACGAAATTTTCATCCCTTCCTTCTCCTCTCTACCTCTCCAAAGCTCAAGAGAAGCTTGTCCCACACCCGGGATGCTTCTCGCGAGATAAAGTCCAAATTTTCGTCCCCCTTCGGAAGTGGATCCCGCGACGACGACGGCGTGCTGCTTCGTTCCCGTTCTTCTGCTTCGTCCTCCTTCGTCCCGCTTCGTTCTCCTTCGTCCAGGCGTCGTCCCGTCCGGCTCGTCCTCCAAGCAACCGTCGAGGAGGATTTCTCTCTCCCTATTCATTTTACTGCTTTCTAATATAGATTTACTGCTTTCTAGAATAGACTATTCGTCCTCCGAGCGATCGTCGAGGAGGACATTTCTCCCTCCATTCTTTTAATGCTTTCTAGAGTAATTGTTTTATATTTTCTAGTTGTAACGAATGAACTCTTTTATGATTAATTTCTTGTCTATTCTACATCTCATTTTAATTTCCATGTGTAGTATTCTTTCTCTCTCTCTTACTCCCTCTCTCTCTTTTATTTGTTGTAGATACTTAGATAGTTTAAATTGAATTTCTTGGTGACAAAATAAAAAGAAACGCGGAGTTTTTAAATCAAACGTTCGCCTCCCTGTGTTCGACCCGGAATTCTTATTTCGGTATAAATTTTATTTGTTGAACACGAATCCTTCGCTTTCGAACTACAACGACGGGTTTTCCAAAAAACCAAACACGTTAGCGTAGATTCTCGCGCTCAACATTTTGGCGCCGTTGCCGGGGAAGCAACGCTCTTTGATTTCTCTTCGCGTTTTGTAACTTACAAATCATTTACCTCACTTTTCTCCTTTCTTATTGTAATTGCAGGTACTCTTTCGAGACAGGCAAAAGCGGTAGATCGGAGTAAAGTGCTGTGGAAGGTTTTGTAAGTTACCCCCCACCTCCCACCCATTAGATTTCATTTCATCACATAGTAATTCAAACATCAATCAACCTAGGTGTTCTTATAAACTCTAAGGTTAGATTGTTTGTTGTTTGACATCCATACTCACTCCAACCCCCACATTAAAAAAAGAAAAAAATAAAAAAAATCTCACAGAGGTACACAACCTCATCTGATTTTCTAACTCAACCGGTAAACCAATCTTAGGAGCCGGTACACACATCCAAACACATAATTGAGTAAGAAATCAGATTAGGTAATCATTTGTGTGCCTAATTAGGTGGTGCATCAGGCCAGTTGTTTGAGTTGTTTGGGCCGCACCACTTCAAATAAAATCAACTCATCTAGTAGCTGCCAATTAGGTTCAACTCTTAGGGATCTACCAGGCACTCCACATTCTTTTTAAACTTTAAAGGAAAATATCTTCACCTGTGCTTGCAAAACCTGGTGTGCCAATGAAACTTGATTGAAAACACCTAAAGTTGAATCCTAAAAGCTACTAAGCAAGATTTGAACCTTAAAATTCACCACATCAAAAATAATCTTGCTTGAAAACCACTGGTTGTGCACGCACACACAAAGCAATCAATCATTAAGGGCACAACCCATTTAAAGGGCCCATCACATTCCAAAGCACATTCAAACCTAGCCCTAAATAAAACAGAGTAGACGTTGGCCTTAAGGATTGGACTCGCTCTTCAGAACTCAGAACGAGATTATTTTCGATTAGTCTGTTTCTATTGTTCAATCTGATGTCTAGCTAGGGGAGCAGAGTCAAACGATCGCGGCTGGGGGGTACACTAGGAACCGGAGGCGCAAGCCGAAGGAAGAACCTTCTCCCCAGTCCCTCCTTCTAACTGGTTGGATTGAACAGACAGAAGTAGATCAAATCGTTCCTTTATCTCAAGACGGGTTTTGAGAGTCTGTAGGTCTGTAGGCTAACCCATTTAAGGACAGGTTTGATTGTTTGTATTGCAGGGCACCTTTCTTCCTCCCGTATCTCATGAATCCTTCCACATATTTCACGCATTCCCGCTCTTTCCCTCTTGTTGTAAATTATCCTCAACATGACGATTATCCCAACTCGTATTGTAATCGACCATCAGTTAGTTGGGATAATTTGGATTGGGGATACAATTCCGGACCCCCGTGTTTAGGGTCTAACCCTGAACACTTTGATTCTCAATTCTATCCTTCTCAGAGTTGCATCGATTATAGATCGTCCTCCTTTCATGAACAACCTAATGCGATCTACAATAAAGAAGGATACACTGATCCTTACCCATCCTCTGATTTCACTGCCTTTAGGTCATCTCCATCTTTTGAACAATCTGAAATGACCTATTATCAGGATGGGTATAACGAATCTCAATTCGTTAATTCCTCTACATTGATGTCAAACCCGCCCAACCCTGAACCAACTCATTTGGTTCAGGTTAATCAGGTTCAAGATAAGGTTCTGGCTAACTTGAGGAATATCATTCAATCTTTAGAAGTTCAGCCAATACCTTGCATTGAGAGATTGGAGCCCCTGATTGAAATGATTGATGATTTAAACAAGTCTTTGTTGGATTGGCTCCAGGATGTTAAGGATAAGAACCCGGGTGAGTTTCTACTTGGGAAATTAGCGAAATTGAGGATGAGATTCGTGGTTGCTTTGATTCAATCTTGGAATAATTCCTAGGATGAACTCTCTTCAGGAAAGCCAATGACAGAACCCGCTCAGGCACCTGTTGGGGGGGACACGTGTTACGAAGCTGACCAGATTGAATTAAAACAACCAATTAAGGATGATTTGATTTCTTCACCTGAAATCCCTGAGCCGGGTTATGAGGAAACGTATGTCTCCTTGGAACGCAAAGTGACAAATGATTTTGGGACATACATTGATACGGATCCTGATGGTGAAGATTCAAGTTGCGAAGTCTCACACGAGTTTTCAGATCACGATTTTTGTGAGACGATTGGGCCTGAGGAATCTGATAGATCATTTGATAGCCCAATAACTGAGGAAACTGATCTTATTAGGGCACACGATACGGATCCAGAATCGCATTTTCTGGAGGAATTAATTCAATGCCCTGATTATCAGTTACACCCTGTTGAGCTTATTGATGATTCTAATTCTGAGATAATTAGACCCAAGTCAATTTTGATTTTGCCACATCATCTAGACTTGGAGATTTCAGACAGGGTGATGAATATACAAGAGGTCATGGAATTTGATATGCCGAATGAGGAGGATAGGAGCTGGGAAATTCTGATTTGGGAAGTCAATTTTGGAGGAAATGGAAGATTGAGTCGAAGGGTTCCTTTTAAACTGAAACCATCAAATCAGAACCCTTACGACATTTGTTTCGAGGATGTCAAACTCAAGCACACATTTAACGATTATCCTTTTGAGCTTCAATTCTCTGTAACCCGACATTTTGGCTTTGGGTTGCATCATCACAAATCGCAGGCCCGACCCCGCTTGCATTCTGATTTTAGGTTTTGGGTAATTTTTATCCAGAACCTAAGGTATTCTCGATTATGGGGTGTGGGTCTGCACCACAATCTGGTCCACATCTGTGGACCTCTGCTGACAGGTCAGAGGATTCTTCTGTTTATTCTAATTCTGACCTGCTCATGTGAATTCTTCATTTCTTTTCTTTGTATAGTGTGCCTAGCTGAAGGCACTAAACTCAGCACATATACAGTTCTTTTTCATTTTCATCTCGGAGCGGACCCGATATCCACGTAATTCAGGTGCTTTCTACGCTTTTCCACTCTGTTTTATGTCTTTTCAATACAATGAGGACATTGCATTAGATAGGCATGGGGGGGTGGATATTTATCTTTGAATTCATTCGTCAGCTCCGTAGATTTGTTTTATTATTAAAAAAAAAAAAAAATCGAAATTAGGAAAGAGAATTTGGGTTTAAGAAAATTTTCGATCTTAAGAAATACTATATTATGGTTTGAACACAAAGACCCTTCAGGTCTTTGGACTTAATCAGCCTATGTATCCACTAAAATGTGGATTTGTTTTTCGAGTCCTCGCCAACCTGAATTTTATTATAATTGGAGTAAATAAGTTTGGGTGATAAGTACACGACTTATCAACCCGCCCTCTGATGTGAGGGAATTTTGAGTCTTAAGCATCTACACACTTTCTTTGCACTGACTCGTTGTTTGGCGATTTTAACGGAAATTGGGTAGCTAATGAACCTTCTAGGGTGATATGGCTGGCAAGTTATCGTGGGTAACAGCCCATAGGTAGGTTGTCCAGAGCCCAGTCACTGGACCTTTCTCTTTTTGCTGCCTTTAGGTAAATCTTAGACCAGGGAAGCCACCTACTTAAAAAAAAAAAAAAAAAAAAAAAAAAAAAAAAAAAAAAAAAGGAGAAAAGAACAAAAAGAAATAAGCCACACTTCGCCGCACGAGTATGGCTGGCAAGTTGTCGGTGGTAACAGCTCATCGACCGGTTGTCCAGAACCCAGCTCAGAAAATGCACTAAAAATTCCCAAAACACTTAGGAAGAAGCGGAGAAGTAGAATAAACCGGGGAGATATACACTGGATTCACCCTTGTGTTGACCCCGTTAAAAAATAAAAGTAGGGAGAAAGCTACCGGTTGTAAAGATACACCTTTAGGCAGAATTCTTTTTGAGGTCACCTAGAGGCGTAGAAATCCGAAGTCCGTTTTAATTGCCGGTCAACGAGTCTATCACATCACAATAAGATGCTTAAAACTTAGGGTTCTCGTCAAATCTTGGGTGAGTTGAATGGCCGTAGAAAGCCACTCTTAAACCCTAAAATTTGAAAATCTAAAAAAAAAAAAAGAGTAAAAACAGAAAAAGAAATTTTTCTTTGAATAAGGCGAGGCTTGAGGCGGTCTGCATTTTGGCTGATACCCGGGCACTGTTGTGTCTTTGAAAGTTCAGTTCTTAAGTAGACAATTTCTTAATGATTGAAAATAACTCAGGTCCAAATAATCTAACCTAATTCTTTTATAAATAGCATATAGTTTTTGCTAGGGACTAGCAAAAGATAGGCATGGGGGTATGATGTAAACACATTTACACTACTTAAAATGTCTATTTATGCATGTTCTTAAGCATAAGATTGCATTTCATGATATAAATAGTGCATTACATGCATCATCTTGCATTTAGAGTAGTTTGAATAAAATGGAGGTTAATTGTCTCCTTTTATGTGCTTGGACAGGGCAAATATTTTATCGGGGCCTCGGATCAAAGATCCAACCGTATGGATATGATCAGGGCGACGATTGGAGTTCAACGACTCCAAGATCGCCCTAATCAGGCATCCGTAGCATCAGATAGAGACCGGGGAACCCTAGAAGATCAAGGGCCAGGATGGTGTAAATCCGCACTTCAGATGGAAAATCCGACCACACGGATGAATTCGGATCGACGATCGCAGCCGAACGACACAAAAATCAAGTCAATCCGACATCCGTGGCACCATCTACAACTTCCAGAAGATGGACGGCCAAGATAGCGCCACGTGGCGCCATCCCAGCCGCCCAATCGGCCGCAGGAGTCCTGTGAAGACCACGCAACGTCTCCTCTCCGCCGTTGGATCTCGATCCAACGGCTGCGGTCGCGCGCGTTTAAAAACGTCCGCGCGACCATTTCGCCGCGTAGCGCAGCGGCTACGCAGCTGCGGGCGAAGCGGAGGTCGCGGGTTCGAGCCGCGGGGAGGGGGGCGAAGGCGCGGGCGAGCAGGCGCGCACGAGCGTCGGATGAAGATCCAACGGCCGCGCGCGCCCGATAGCGCCGACGCGCAATTGGACGCCCTGGTGGGCGCGCGATCGCACGCGGGCGGCGCGCTACGCAGCGGGCGCGGGCGCGATCTAAGCCGTCCGATCTCGCGATCGGACGGCTGAGACGACGCGGACGTGCGTCTGCGTTACGCGCGCAGGTAGCCGAGCGGGCGCGCGTGGCGCGGCGGCGACGGCGACGGCGGGGCTTTAGCGACGGTTTTATCCGTCACTAAAGACCCCTTATTTATTATTTTGAAGATGTAATGTCCATTTTGCCCCCACTCCTTGCAACTATAAAAGGAGACCCCCTCCATACGAAATTTTCATCCCTTCCTTCTCCTCTCTACCTCTCCAAAGCTCAAGAGAAGCTTGTCCCACACCCGGGATGCTTCTCGCGAGATAAAGTCCAAATTTTCGTCCCCCTTCGGAAGTGGATCCCGCGACGACGACGGCGTGCTGCTTCGTTCCCGTTCTTCTGCTTCGTCCTCCTTCGTCCCGCTTCGTTCTCCTTCGTCCAGGCGTCGTCCCGTCCGGCTCGTCCTCCAAGCAACCGTCGAGGAGGATTTCTCTCTCCCTATTCATTTTACTGCTTTCTAATATAGATTTACTGCTTTCTAGAATAGACTATTCGTCCTCCGAGCGATCGTCGAGGAGGACATTTCTCCCTCCATTCTTTTAATGCTTTCTAGAGTAATTGTTTTATATTTTCTAGTTGTAACGAATGAACTCTTTTATGATTAATTTCTTGTCTATTCTACATCTCATTTTAATTTCCATGTGTAGTATTCTTTCTCTCTCTCTTACTCCCTCTCTCTCTTTTATTTGTTGTAGATACTTAGATAGTTTAAATTGAATTTCTTGGTGACAAAATAAAAAGAAACGCGGAGTTTTTAAATCAAACGTTCGCCTCCCTGTGTTCGACCCGGAATTCTTATTTCGGTATAAATTTTATTTGTTGAACACGAATCCTTCGCTTTCGAACTACAACGACGGGTTTTCCAAAAAACCAAACACGTTAGCGTAGATTCTCGCGCTCAACATTTTGGCGCCGTTGCCGGGGAAGCAACGCTCTTTGATTTCTCTTCGCGTTTTGTAACTTACAAATCATTTACCTCACTTTTCTCCTTTCTTATTGTAATTGCAGGTACTCTTTCGAGACAGGCAAAAGCGGTAGATCGGAGTAAAGTGCTGTGGAAGGTTTTGTAAGTTACCCCCCACCTCCCACCCATTAGATTTCATTTCATCACATAGTAATTCAAACATCAATCAACCTAGGTGTTCTTATAAACTCTAAGGTTAGATTGTTTGTTGTTTGACATCCATACTCACTCCAACCCCCACATTAAAAAAAGAAAAAAATAAAAAAAATCTCACAGAGGTACACAACCTCATCTGATTTTCTAACTCAACCGGTAAACCAATCTTAGGAGCCGGTACACACATCCAAACACATAATTGAGTAAGAAATCAGATTAGGTAATCATTTGTGTGCCTAATTAGGTGGTGCATCAGGCCAGTTGTTTGAGTTGTTTGGGCCGCACCACTTCAAATAAAATCAACTCATCTAGTAGCTGCCAATTAGGTTCAACTCTTAGGGATCTACCAGGCACTCCACATTCTTTTTAAACTTTAAAGGAAAATATCTTCACCTGTGCTTGCAAAACCTGGTGTGCCAATGAAACTTGATTGAAAACACCTAAAGTTGAATCCTAAAAGCTACTAAGCAAGATTTGAACCTTAAAATTCACCACATCAAAAATAATCTTGCTTGAAAACCACTGGTTGTGCACGCACACACAAAGCAATCAATCATTAAGGGCACAACCCATTTAAAGGGCCCATCACATTCCAAAGCACATTCAAACCTAGCCCTAAATAAAACAGAGTAGACGTTGGCCTTAAGGATTGGACTCGCTCTTCAGAACTCAGAACGAGATTATTTTCGATTAGTCTGTTTCTATTGTTCAATCTGATGTCTAGCTAGGGGAGCAGAGTCAAACGATCGCGGCTGGGGGGTACACTAGGAACCGGAGGCGCAAGCCGAAGGAAGAACCTTCTCCCCAGTCCCTCCTTCTAACTGGTTGGATTGAACAGACAGAAGTAGATCAAATCGTTCCTTTATCTCAAGACGGGTTTTGAGAGTCTGTAGGTCTGTAGGCTAACCCATTTAAGGACAGGTTTGATTGTTTGTATTGCAGGGCACCTTTCTTCCTCCCGTATCTCATGAATCCTTCCACATATTTCACGCATTCCCGCTCTTTCCCTCTTGTTGTAAATTATCCTCAACATGACGATTATCCCAACTCGTATTGTAATCGACCATCAGTTAGTTGGGATAATTTGGATTGGGGATACAATTCCGGACCCCCGTGTTTAGGGTCTAACCCTGAACACTTTGATTCTCAATTCTATCCTTCTCAGAGTTGCATCGATTATAGATCGTCCTCCTTTCATGAACAACCTAATGCGATCTACAATAAAGAAGGATACACTGATCCTTACCCATCCTCTGATTTCACTGCCTTTAGGTCATCTCCATCTTTTGAACAATCTGAAATGACCTATTATCAGGATGGGTATAACGAATCTCAATTCGTTAATTCCTCTACATTGATGTCAAACCCGCCCAACCCTGAACCAACTCATTTGGTTCAGGTTAATCAGGTTCAAGATAAGGTTCTGGCTAACTTGAGGAATATCATTCAATCTTTAGAAGTTCAGCCAATACCTTGCATTGAGAGATTGGAGCCCCTGATTGAAATGATTGATGATTTAAACAAGTCTTTGTTGGATTGGCTCCAGGATGTTAAGGATAAGAACCCGGGTGAGTTTCTACTTGGGAAATTAGCGAAATTGAGGATGAGATTCGTGGTTGCTTTGATTCAATCTTGGAATAATTCCCAGGATGAACTCTCTTCAGGAAAGCCAATGACAGAACCCGCTCAGGCACCTGTTGGGGGGGACACGTGTTACGAAGCTGACCAGATTGAATTAAAACAACCAATTAAGGATGATTTGATTTCTTCACCTGAAATCCCTGAGCCGGGTTATGAGGAAACGTATGTCTCCTTGGAACGCAAAGTGACAAATGATTTTGGGACATACATTGATACGGATCCTGATGGTGAAGATTCAAGTTGCGAAGTCTCACACGAGTTTTCAGATCACGATTTTTGTGAGACGATTGGGCCTGAGGAATCTGATAGATCATTTGATAGCCCAATAACTGAGGAAACTGATCTTATTAGGGCACACGATACGGATCCAGAATCGCATTTTCTGGAGGAATTAATTCAATGCCCTGATTATCAGTTACACCCTGTTGAGCTTATTGATGATTCTAATTCTGAGATAATTAGACCCAAGTCAATTTTGATTTTGCCACATCATCTAGACTTGGAGATTTCAGACAGGGTGATGAATATACAAGAGGTCATGGAATTTGATATGCCGAATGAGGAGGATAGGAGCTGGGAAATTCTGATTTGGGAAGTCAATTTTGGAGGAAATGGAAGATTGAGTCGAAGGGTTCCTTTTAAACTGAAACCATCAAATCAGAACCCTTACGACATTTGTTTCGAGGATGTCAAACTCAAGCACACATTTAACGATTATCCTTTTGAGCTTCAATTCTCTGTAACCCGACATTTTGGCTTTGGGTTGCATCCTCACAAATCGCAGGCCCGACCCCGCTTGCATTCTGATTTTAGGTTTTGGGTAATTTTTATCCAGAACCTAAGGTATTCTCGATTATGGGGTGTGGGTCTGCACCACAATCTGGTCCACATCTGTGGACCTCTGCTGACAGGTCAGAGGATTCTTCTGTTTATTCTAATTCTGACCTGCTCATGTGAATTCTTCATTTCTTTTCTTTGTATAGTGTGCCTAGCTGAAGGCACTAAACTCAGCACATATACAGTTCTTTTTCATTTTCATCTCGGAGCGGACCCGATATCCACGTAATTCAGGTGCTTTCTACGCTTTTCCACTCTGTTTTATGTCTTTTCAATACAATGAGGACATTGCATTAGATAGGCATGGGGGGGTGGATATTTATCTTTGAATTCATTCGTCAGCTCCGTAGATTTGTTTTATTATTAAAAAAAAAAAAAAATCGAAATTAGGAAAGAGAATTTGGGTTTAAGAAAATTTTCGATCTTAAGAAATACTATATTATGGTTTGAACACAAAGACCCTTCAGGTCTTTGGACTTAATCAGCCTATGTATCCACTAAAATGTGGATTTGTTTTTCGAGTCCTCGCCAACCTGAATTTTATTATAATTGGAGTAAATAAGTTTGGGTGATAAGTACACGACTTATCAACCCGCCCTCTGATGTGAGGGAATTTTGAGTCTTAAGCATCTACACACTTTCTTTGCACTGACTCGTTGTTTGGCGATTTTAACGGAAATTGGGTAGCTAATGAACCTTCTAGGGTGATATGGCTGGCAAGTTATCGTGGGTAACAGCCCATAGGTAGGTTGTCCAGAGCCCAGTCACTGGACCTTTCTCTTTTTGCTGCCTTTAGGTAAATCTTAGACCAGGGAAGCCACCTACTTAAAAAAAAAAAAAAAAAAAAAAAAAAAAAAAAAAAAAAAAGGAGAAAAGAACAAAAAGAAATAAGCCACACTTCGCCGCACGAGTATGGCTGGCAAGTTGTCGGTGGTAACAGCTCATCGACCGGTTGTCCAGAACCTAGCTCAGAAAATGCACTAAAAATTCCCAAAACACTTAGGAAGAAGCGGAGAAGTAGAATAAACCGGGGAGATATACACTGGATTCACCCTTGTGTTGACCCCGTTAAAAAATAAAAGTAGGGAGAAAGCTACCGGTTGTAAAGATACACCTTTAGGCAGAATTCTTTTTGAGGTCACCTAGAGGCGTAGAAATCCGAAGTCCGTTTTAATTGCCGGTCAACGAGTCTATCACATCACAATAAGATGCTTAAAACTTAGGGTTCTCGTCAAATCTTGGGTGAGTTGAATGGCCGTAGAAAGCCACTCTTAAACCCTAAAATTTGAAAATCTAAAAAAAAAAAAAGAGTAAAAACAGAAAAAGAAATTTTTCTTTGAATAAGGCGAGGCTTGAGGCGGTCTGCATTTTGGCTGATACCCGGGCACTGTTGTGTCTTTGAAAGTTCAGTTCTTAAGTAGACAATTTCTTAATGATTGAAAATAACTCAGGTCCAAATAATCTAACCTAATTCTTTTATAAATAGCATATAGTTTTTGCTAGGGACTAGCAAAAGATAGGCATGGGGGTATGATGTAAACACATTTACACTACTTAAAATGTCTATTTATGCATGTTCTTAAGCATAAGATTGCATTTCATGATATAAATAGTGCATTACATGCATCATCTTGCATTTAGAGTAGTTTGAATAAAATGGAGGTTAATTGTCTCCTTTTATGTGCTTGGACAGGGCAAATATTTTATCGGGGCCTCGGATCAAAGATCCAACCGTATGGATATGATCAGGGCGACGATTGGAGTTCAACGACTCCAAGATCGCCCTAATCAGGCATCCGTAGCATCAGATAGAGACCGGGGAACCCTAGAAGATCAAGGGCCAGGATGGTGTAAATCCGCACTTCAGATGGAAAATCCGACCACACGGATGAATTCGGATCGACGATCGCAGCCGAACGACACAAAAATCAAGTCAATCCGACATCCGTGGCACCATCTACAACTTCCAGAAGATGGACGGCCAAGATAGCGCCACGTGGCGCCATCCCAGCCGCCCAATCGGCCGCAGGAGTCCTGTGAAGACCACGCAACGTCTCCTCTCCGCCGTTGGATCTCGATCCAACGGCTGCGGTCGCGCGCGTTTAAAAACGTCCGCGCGACCATTTCGCCGCGTAGCGCAGCGGCTACGCAGCTGCGGGCGAAGCGGAGGTCGCGGGTTCGAGCCGCGGGGAGGGGGGCGAAGGCGCGGGCGAGCAGGCGCGCACGAGCGTCGGATGAAGATCCAACGGCCGCGCGCGCCCGATAGCGCCGACGCGCAATTGGACGCCCTGGTGGGCGCGCGATCGCACGCGGGCGGCGCGCTACGCAGCGGGCGCGGGCGCGATCTAAGCCGTCCGATCTCGCGATCGGACGGCTGAGACGACGCGGACGTGCGTCTGCGTTACGCGCGCAGGTAGCCGAGCGGGCGCGCGTGGCGCGGCGGCGACGGCGACGGCGGGGCTTTAGCGACGGTTTTATCCGTCACTAAAGACCCCTTATTTATTATTTTGAAGATGTAATGTCCATTTTGCCCCCACTCCTTGCAACTATAAAAGGAGACCCCCTCCATACGAAATTTTCATCCCTTCCTTCTCCTCTCTACCTCTCCAAAGCTCAAGAGAAGCTTGTCCCACACCCGGGATGCTTCTCGCGAGATAAAGTCCAAATTTTCGTCCCCCTTCGGAAGTGGATCCCGCGACGACGACGGCGTGCTGCTTCGTTCCCGTTCTTCTGCTTCGTCCTCCTTCGTCCCGCTTCGTTCTCCTTCGTCCAGGCGTCGTCCCGTCCGGCTCGTCCTCCAAGCAACCGTCGAGGAGGATTTCTCTCTCCCTATTCATTTTACTGCTTTCTAATATAGATTTACTGCTTTCTAGAATAGACTATTCGTCCTCCGAGCGATCGTCGAGGAGGACATTTCTCCCTCCATTCTTTTAATGCTTTCTAGAGTAATTGTTTTATATTTTCTAGTTGTAACGAATGAACTCTTTTATGATTAATTTCTTGTCTATTCTACATCTCATTTTAATTTCCATGTGTAGTATTCTTTCTCTCTCTCTTACTCCCTCTCTCTCTTTTATTTGTTGTAGATACTTAGATAGTTTAAATTGAATTTCTTGGTGACAAAATAAAAAGAAACGCGGAGTTTTTAAATCAAACGTTCGCCTCCCTGTGTTCGACCCGGAATTCTTATTTCGGTATAAATTTTATTTGTTGAACACGAATCCTTCGCTTTCGAACTACAACGACGGGTTTTCCAAAAAACCAAACACGTTAGCGTAGATTCTCGCGCTCAACAATCAGTGTATCCTCCTTGATTGTAGATCGTATTAGGTTGTCCACGAAAGGGTGGCGATGTATAATCTATATGGCTCTGAGAAGGATAGAAATCACAATCATAGTGTTCAGGGTTAGACCCTAAACATGGAGGTCCGAAACTGTATCCCCAATCCGAGTTCTCCCGACTAACCGATGGTTGATTACAGTACGAGTCGGGATAATCGTCATGTTGAGGATAACTCATAACAGGAGGGAAAGAGCGGGAATGCGTATAAAATGTGGAAGGATTCATGATAGACGGGAGGAAGAAAGGCGCCCTGCAATACAAGCAATCAAACCTGTCCTTAACTAGGCTAGCCTAAAGACCTCCCAAAACCCGCCTTAAGATTGTAAATGATTTACTCTACTTGTGTCTGCTCAATCCAACCAGTTATAAGGAGGGACTGGGGAGAAGGTTCTTCCTTCGGCTTGCGCCTCCGGTTCCTAGTGTACCCCCCAGCCACAGTCGTTTTACGCTACTCCCCTAGCTAGACATCAGATTAATCAGTACAAGTAGGTTAATCATAAACAATCTCATACTAGACCCCGAAAAGCGAATCAATCCTTAAGGCCAATGTGTACTCAATTTTATTAAGGCCTGGGATTGTAGTGCTTATGAAATATGATGGGCCCTTAAAATGGGTTGTGCCCTTAATGATTGATTGAGTATTGTGTAAGTGCATGCACAACCAGAGTTTTCAAGCAATATTATTTATGATGTGTAGATTTTAATGTTCAAATCTTGCTTAAGTAGCTTTTAGGGTTTAAAATTAGGTTGATTTCAATCAAGTTTGTGGCAAACCAGGTTTTCAAACACAGGTGAAGATTGCTTCCTTTAAAACCAAAAGTAAAGTGGAGTGCCTAGTATGAACTTAGATCGAAAATCCTAAGAAGAAGCTACTTGATGAGTTGATTTTAGGTTAAGTGGTGCGGCCTAAGTAACTCCAACAATTGACCACAACTGCACCACTAGGTTAGGCACACAGAAATGGTTAACCTAGAATGATTTCTACTCTTTTATGTGTTGCTTTGTGTGTACCGGTTCCATAGATTAGAACCCAGTTGAGTAGAAGCAAATCAAGTAGGTTAAGTGCCTTGAATGTGGGTGTATGTTGTGTCTGTTGAAAAATACCCCACAAAATTATCTTTTTGTTTTTTTCTTTTATAAGCGAGGGTGGAATGAGTGTGAGTGAAAATCCAAACAACCAAATTAATCCTAGCATTTATGCAAACACCTAGGTTAATTGGAATTTGAATTTAATGTGACAAATGAAATCTATGGTAGGGGAAGAATGGGGAGCACTTACAGTTGTCTTCAACTGCACTTTACTTCGGTCTATCGCTTGACGATTCCCTGATGGAAGTCTCTGCAAAATAATATACAAATAAGAAAGCAAGTTAGAAGACAATAAAGTGCGTGAAATGAGAAAAGAAGATCTGAAATCGTTGCCTCCCCGGCAACGGCGCCAAAATGTTGAAGCTACGGGTTACTACGCTATTGAATTTGGTTTTAAAAACCTGTCGTTGTAGTTTGAATAGCGAAGAACTCGTGTTCAACAAATAAAATTTATACTGAAATAGAAATCCTGGGTCGAACTCAGGGAGGCTACGTCGATCTAAATTTGCAATTATATTTTTTTTCGTGTTTTCGTTGAAAAGCGAAGTAATTACAATGAAGCAATATAAACAATCAGAATCAGAGAGAGAGAGAAAACATTCACATAATACTTCAAAATGTTTATACAATTAAGCCAATGAGAAATTACACTAGAAAGCAGGAAAACTATTACACTAGAAAGCAGGAAAATTCTACTCTAGAAAGCAGGAAAAAGGGAATGGGAGAGAGAAGTTATCCTCCACGATGATCGCTTGGAGGACGAGTCGGACAGGATGACGCTTGGAAGACGAAGGACGGAGCGGGAAGAAGGAGGTCGAGGGAGGAGGAACAAGAACAGGGCAGCACGTCATCGTTGTCGTGAGATCCGCTTCCGAAATGGGGGTGAAAATTTGACTTTATCTCTCGAGGAGCATCTTGAGTGTGGGACAAGCTTCTCTTGAGCTTTGAAGAGGGAGAGAAGAGAAGGAAGGGATGAGAATTTCGTATGGAGGGGGTCTTCTTTTATAGTTGCAAGGGGTGAGGGCAATTTGGTCATTACATGGTGAAAATCATTAATTCAGAACCTTTAGTGACGGATAAATCTGTCACTAAAGGCCTGAACGTGGCCGTAGTGGGCGGCGTGCGCACGCCCGTTCGCCTCAACACGCCTCAATGCGTGTCCACGATTTCCCAATCTCGGTAGTTTGATCGTGAGATCGAACGACTGAGAGTGCATCCTCGCCCGCCTCAACTGCGCGCCTCATCGCGTGTGATGCCGCATCGCCTCGCCACGTCAGATGGCGCGTGGATCCGATTGGGCGCGCATAGCTGCCCGATCTCTATTGCGCGGTCAAATGTGTCTGCTCGCCTGCTTCATCCGCGTGCTTCTCGCAGCTCGAACCCGCACATTAATGCTGTGTTAAGGCGCTCGACCAATGTGTTGTGGGTGCGTTTGCGTCGAGCGCCTAACTTAAGCGCGGGCGATTCACAGCTGTTGGATCTCGATCCAACAGCGGAGAGGCATTGGTGCTAAGGCTTTAGCAATTGTGTGCAGCCGGTTGGGCGACCGAGATGGTGCCACCTGGCGCCATCTTGGCCATCCATCTTCTGGGTGATGTAGATGGTGCCACGGGTATCAGATTGAGTCAATTTTCGTGCCGTTAGGCTACGATCGTCGATCCGAATCTATCAGTGCAGTTGGATTTATCATCTGAAGTGCAGATTACCACCATCTTGGCCCTTGATCTTTTAGGGTTCCTTGGTCTCTATCTGATGCTACGGATGTTCGATTAGGGCAATCTTGGAGTCGTTAAACTCAAATTATCGCCCTGATTAGATCCGTACGGTTGTATCTTCGATTCGAGGCCCCGATAAAAAGCCTCCCTATCCCTGATCATAAAAGGAGACAATTAACCTCCATTTTATTCAGACTAATCTAAATGTAAGATGATGCATGCTATGTAATATTTATAGTATGTAATGCATTTATATGCTTAAGAACATGCATAAATAGAAAATTTATGTAATATAAACATGTTTACATCAAGCACTGTTAGAAAATTTGAGTGAATCAAATCATCACTTTTTAGGGTTTCTTCTGTTCTTTTTATCCCATTGCTTTTTAGATACATTGTTCTATAATTGAATATCATTCTAAGTAGATTATTGATTGAATATCTTTAATTGTGATCCATTGATTGTGCTCATTATTTCTATATTGTGATTAATACGTGAATTCCGTATTTACTCCTTGCGAACAACCTCGGTCTCATTTTCTTATTTTCGAGCACTCTTTAAAAATTTAAATGTTGTAAAGTAGTTTTGTTGACCATACTACAACGTGCATTTCATAAATCAACGCAAAGCGCTTACAACAATAGTTAAGGGTTGGAAGCACCCTTTTGGTGGCCGTCCATGGTGGTTGGAGATCACTATGTTGGCACCAACTTAGGTGCTTCTAGAAGGGGTTAATTGTGGAGGGTTTAGATGGGATTAGTGGTGGTATGGAGGGATGGGATTAAACTAGATTTGGCGCCAATTGAAGAGGTGTGGAGAGGCTTGGTTAAGGAGGGTTGGCGTGGGTTTGTGGTCGAGTTAAGAGGTAGGCTTGTTGGTGCCAAGTGATGAAGGGTAGAGATGGTCTTTATGGATAGGTGTAAGGTGGAGATGGGGTTATAAGTTGGCGCCAAGGGTGAAGAGGTGTATAGGAAATTTTGGCGCCAACTTAGGTGGTAGTTATAGGGTGGTTAAGGTGGTGAAAGGGTGGGTTAACGTTGGTGCCAAGGGGGGCATCTAGAATAGGGTTAGGTGGATGGTGGAGATGGGTTCAAAAGGAGATGGATGGTGGTGATGTGAAGGGGTTTTGGAGGGAAAGTTGGTGCCACTTTTGTGGTGGCTCTTGGAGGTGGTGGTGTGAAGAGTTGCAAGGATGGTGGCGCCAACTTTGGGTGGAGGTATGTGGTTAGTTTAGGTGGTGGAATTGGAGTAGAGCTAGGGTGGAGTTAGGTTAGGGTTTAGGTAGGTGGTGGATGGCCATGTAGTGAATATTTTAGCTTAGCTAGTAGGTGAGTAGAGGAGGAGGTAGGAGGAACTGGGGTTTATGGAAGAAGAGCTTAGGTAGGTGGGTTTTAGGGTTAGGTATTGGTGCTAAGGAGGTGACTAGCTAAGCTAAGCTAGCTTAGCTAGTAGGGAGTGTTAAGAACGCGCGCTTCAGACGTCTTTTAAGACGTCTGGGAGGTGGCCCAGACGTCTGACCAGACGTCTGGAACCACTTCCAGACGTCTGGGAATCGGTTATTTTTGACACGCGTGATTCGTCTGCGCGCCTGAGTGCGCAGACCTGGTACGCTCTCTCTCCCTCTCTTTTTCCCTCTCTCCTACGGCCGCAGACTCTCCTACAGTCTCCCTGAGTGGCGCCTTGATTCTGGAAAATTTTCCAGAATCAGACGTCTGTGATTCCAACCAGACGACGGGGAAGACATCTGGAAGACTGTCCAGACGTCTGAAAGGTGAGTTATTTCCGCTTCTTCGTTTTCTTCGTCTGACCGTACTAAGAGAGAGAGGAAATGGGTACGCGCAGGTTCTGAGATTCGCATCCAACGCGAATCAAACGTCTGGCTACAGTGCCAGACGACAGGAACGACTTCCAGACGTCTTGGGTGACCATCGGACGTCTGGGAACTAGGTCAGACGCCCCCGCAGGCTTCTGGACGTCTGAGAGACCACGCAGAGCAAGGTAACCCCTGATCCACTTTTTAAGACGTCTGCAATAAGTTCCAGACGCCTGATTTTGCACTGTTTCATTGTTTTCGACCCGTTTAGGGCCCGTTCGGAGTCCGTTTTCCGCATTTCGAGTTGTGTGCTTTTCGGAATTACATCCTCTACCCGTCTACAGTAGCTATGTACTATTTTGAGAAACTCCGTGTGTTTGATCCTTGTGATAGGACCCCGTTCCGTTGCAGTCTCGGGGTTTGCGGAGGCACGCGGGATTCCCGACCACGCCCCCAGTTCGCCTGTTGTAACCGGTAGAGTGGCTTTTAAGTTTATTGGTATAATCTGTTAAATTATGGAACCATAAATAGCACCTAGGACATTGCATGAATCCTAGGAATGAGAAACTAGAATGAATGGTAGATCCTAGGGTGTTGCATGAATCCTAGGGTTGGAAAACTAGATTGTATGATAGATCCTAGGGTATGGCACGAATCCTAGGATGGGAAGAACTAGTGGAATATATGAATACTGCAGTCTTGGAAAATGTGGAAAGGAAACAATAGCTGCCTGTGAATTGAATTAACAGCTGCCTGTTATGAATAAATGAACATGATTAAGAATATGGGATGTATGAACGTGAAACTGGAAAGGTGAAACCGGAATGCGCTGAGTAAAGAGCTGGAACCCTACGGGGAATTAGGAGTAGAACTCTTGGAAAGTGAATGGAATAGAATTGGGGAAGTGAGCTGGCCCTTGAGTACGGAGTACCAAGGAGAGCGACTGTCCCCCTGTTTAGTGCAGAGCGGAGCCAGCTGCCCCAGGGACCCAGGGTTAGGACTGGCCACTCTGTACCGACTTGCTGGCCCTCGTGTACGTAGTACCGAGGAGAGCTACTAGTGTAGGGAGCTACTAGCTACCCAACGGGCCCCGGGGTTCTGCTAGCCTCTCACACCGACTTGTTAGGCCCACTGGGGCAAACCAGGGTAGTCAGGCGAGGGTGCGCGGACCGTGGAGGGCAAGGCCCCTGTTTGGTTACTGTGGAGGGGTTGGACCCCTGTTACTGAGAGGGCTCTGCCCTGTACTGGTTCCGTGCTGTGCTTTGGGCGTACCCGTTAACGGAAACGACTGACCGCGTGCCAGTGCGGGTTAGCTACCCGTGCGTTTACCGCGCGTGCCGTAGTCACCATTACGTCTGTCAGTGACCTTGGGGTGGTTGACTGAGAGTAGGATCACCACGGGGGACTCTCCCGGCCAGGAGAGCACCACGTGCTACTTCTACTGTTCGGAAAAGACTGCAATCAAGATCGTTCCCACGAGGAACATTCGAGATCAAGTGAAGGATCTGAGAAATAGATAAATTGTGAAACAATAGAAAGACGTAAATAAAGGAAGAAAGAAAATTAAAATAGCTACTGTACACTTTACTTTTTCTTTAGTTAGCTGCCACTCTACTCAGCGTTTTGCTGACGTGTTATACTCATTACCTTTCAGGACCAGGTGTTGAGCAGCCAGGGTCAGCGGCTGCAGAGGACGCTGGGCCGAGTAGGGTCCAGTAGAGTTACCACTGTTCTTTGTACCCCTTTTGTTTTCCACTGTAGTGAGTAGTTCTTGTTACCGTTGTACTTTTTCTTTACCTGCAGTTTCATATTATGTTATGAATGTTGTTATACTGTTGTGGTGGTATATACTGTAGTGGTTTCTTTCTTTACTGCTGTATTTTCTTACTGTTAGTTATATTCATGCTGAATGTGGTTTATTTTACGGCTCTTTTGGTTACTTCCTCGTTGGACGACTAGGTCTTGGGATTAGTCGAGTCGGTCCGGTTCTCGTGTCTCACAGGGACTCGGGAATCAGGTCGTTACAAGATGGTATCAGAGCAAGGTCGTCCCGAGAAGTGAATCAACTGACTGGAAAATAACCAATTCACATGTCTATAACTAGAGTAGCCACCACAACATATCTTTTGACATGAGTTCTTAGACATTTTCGTTAGGTATCGTTCCGTAGTGACGTGTTCCGTTTTGTTTCGCGTCTCCTTGCAGGAGATGCCTCGTCGTGGGGCCAGTGAGGCGGGCCGCGGGCGCGGCCGAGGACGAGGTCGGCGAGGTGGGCGTGCCGTTGCCGACGCCCCAGTGGACCAGCCACTACTCCCAGGCGTCCAGGCCCAGGACCTCGCCCGGCTGATACGAGACATTGTACGAGAGGAGCTTCACCCACCACCCAGAGCGCCTCACCCTGGGGCTGCGGAGGGGGAGTCCTCTGTGGGACCACTCGACGGATGTGGCGCTGGACACGGGGGAGGGGATGGGCCACCGCAGCCCCCACCTTCCTCCGATACTTCTGTGCATGAGGCACTGTTGCCTGGGGGTGGACCGGCATCCCCACTGCAGCGCCACTCCGAGCTCTTCGGGCAGTTCCGGAAGCTGAAGCCCCCCTCCTTCAAGGGGGATGAGGACCTGACCGAGGCAGAGGACTGGCTTGAGAAGCTGGAGAAGATTTTCGACACCCTTCGCCCCCCGGTGGAGTGTCGCGTGGCCTTTGCCACGTACCAGCTGGAGAGTGCGGCACATAGGTGGTGGAGGGCGGTCCGAGGACAGGAGAGGGACGAGCCGACCTGAGACCAGTTCGTCACCCTCTTCTGCGAGCAGTACTTTCCCCAGACGTGGTAGGACCAAAGGAGGCGGGAGTTCCACACTCTCCGCCAAGGGACGATGACTGTGAGCGCGTACCGCACGCGTTTCTTGGAGCTGTCCCGCTTTGCAGCGACAGCGGTAGCTACTGAGGAGGAGTGCCTTTGGAGGTTCACCGAGGGGCTACGGCCTGCGATTCGGGGGTATGTCAAACCCCTGAAGCTGCCTACGTTTTCGAGGGTGGTGGATGCAGCCATGACTTACGAGGAGACCAACCCATCCGCGCGAGACACTGACGGCGGGCGGAAGAGGCCCTTTCAGTCGGACTTTTCACAGGGCCGGCGAGAAAGGAGACACGTGGCGTCCGCAGGAGAGCGTCACGTTTTGCAGGGCCATCAGTGGCCTTTGGGGCCCCTCGACAGGGGCCAGTCACCAGCACCGGACCCCCGCCCAGCCGACAGCAGGGACCCACTGAGGGCGGGAGTCGGGTACCCCTCTGTTACCAGTGTGGCCAGCCGGGCCACATCAGGAGGGACTACCCGTCTAGGGCAGGAGGTCAGCAGATACTCCCCGCACAGAGCACCGGAGGGTGCGTAGGAGGCCGCGGTTCCCAGGCGCTAGGAGGAGGATAGCAGTCACGAGGAGGGTACCGGCTAGCACCTACCCGTCTGACGCAGAGTGTGGCTGCTTCGTCCGCACCTAGAGCTGCGGGACGTATCAACGCCCTGACACACAGGGATGCCAGAGCTTCGGGCTCGGTAGTGGCAGGTATGGTTTCAGTTTCCGGCAGACTCGTTTACACACTTTTCGATTCCGACGCTACGCACTCGTTTTTCGCAGCCAGTTTCGCAGTTAGTTTGGACCAGGATTATAGACTGTTAGAGAATCCGTTCGTAATCAGAGGTCCGAGTGGTCAGTTGTTTGTAGCTGAGGAGGTGTACACGGATTGCGAGGTCAGCGTCGGGGGACATAGCCTGCCAGATGACCTGATTATGATACAGATGGAGGACTTTGGAGTGATTCTGGGGATGGACTGGCTGTCCGCTTACCACGCCTTGGTAGACTGTTTTGAGAGGAAGATCGTCTTCTCCATTCCGGAGTTGCCTTCTTTCGAGTTTCACGGACAGCCAGTGGACGGAGGTTTCAGGTGCATTTCGGCACTTCGGGCGGCGAGACTTTTGAGCCAGGGGTGTGAGGGCTTCCTAGCTTGTGTGGTGGCAGAGCCCAGCCCTGTGGCAGACTTCCAGAGCATCCCGGTGGTCAGAGAGTACCCTGACGTGTTTCCAGACGAGTTACCAGGACTACCGCCTGAGCGTGAGATCAAGTTTGAGATCTCACTAGTACCAGGGACCCGCCCCATCTCCACCGCCCCAAATAGGATGGCACCGCTTGAGCTGCGAGAGCTCAAGTCCCAATTGTAGGACCTTTTGGAGAAAGGTTTCGTGAGGCCCAGTGCGTCTCCCTGGGGAGCCCCGGTACTGTTTGTGAAGAAGAAGGATGGGATCTTACGCCTTTGTGTGGACTACCGATAGCTGAATAGGGTCACCATCAAGAAAAGATATCCGCTGCCGAGGATCGACGACTTATTTGACCAGTTGCGGGGTGCCACGGTGTTTTCCAAGATCGACTTGAGGTCGGGATACCACCAGTTGAGGATCAGGGAGACTGACGTCTCCAAGACAGCTTTCCGCACCCGGTACGGACACTACGAGTTTTTGGTCATGCCGTTTGGGCTGACCAATGCCCCCGCTGCTTTCATGGACCTGATGAACCCGGTGTTTAGACCGTACTTGGACCAGTTCGTGGTGGTTTTCATAGATGATGTACTCATCTATTCTAGAGATCAAACGCAGCACGGATAGCACTTGCGGATGGTTCTGGACACTCTGAGGCGACGTAGGCTGTACGCCAAATACAGCAAGTGCGAGTTCTGGTTGAGGGAGGTGACCTTCTTACGTCATATGATCTCTGAAGACGGCTTGGCGGTGGACCTAGCCAAGGTCGAGGCAGTGCTTAGGTGGGGGAGACCGTGTTCAGTCACTGAGATTCGTAGTTTCCTGGGACTGGTAGGCTACTATAGACGATTCATCAGAGGATTTTCACATATCGCCCGTCCTATGACACAGTTAACCCGGAAGGACGTGCCCTTCGCTTGGACAGACGCCTGTGAGGCGTGTTTTCTGGAGCTAAAGGAGAGGTTGACCTCGGCTCCCGTGCTCACCATCCCTGACAGTAGTGGCGAGTTCGTTGTGTACACGGACGCCTCCTTGCAGGGGTTAGGAGGTGTGCTCATGCAGAGGGGTCACGTTGTCGCTTACGCTTCGCGGCAACTGAAGCCCCATGAGCATACCTACCCTACCCACGACCTAGAGTTAGCAGCGGTTGTCTTCGCACTGAAGACCTGGAGGCACTACTTGTACGGTGAGACCTTCGAGATTTTCACAGATCACAAGAGCCTCAGATACCTGTTTGATCAGAAGGAGCTCAACATGAGACAGAGACGTTGGTTGAAGCTCCTGAAGGACTACGATTGCAGCATCTCCTACCACCCGGGAAATGCCAATGTGGTGGCTGACGCCTTGAGCCGTAAGGCGCCCGCACACTTGGCCAGTTTACAGTTATAGAGTTGGAGCCTTTTGGAGGAGGTGGGCAGTTGGCGACCCCTGGAGTTACGGGGGCACTGTGGGGCAGTGACGGTGACACGACAGACCAGGCCAGAGCTGATAGACCGCATCATCACAGGACAGATGGCCGATCCGTACTTGCAGTCCTTGCGCGACAGAGTATTGTCAGGAGATCCAGGGGACTTCTCTTTCACAGACCAGGTGCTGCGCCTGAGGGGACGGTTGTGCGTTCCCAGAGACGAGGAGCTGTTGAGAGAGCACCTGACTGAAGCACACGGTTCCAGGTTCACCATACATCCCGGAAACACGAAGATGTACCACGACTTGAGACGCGAGTTTTGGTGGAGGGGGATGAAGCGGGATGTGGGTGAATTCGTACAGCAGTGCTTAGTGTGCCAGCAGGTGAAAGCCGAGCATCAGAGGCCTGCAGGGCCGCTACAGCCGCTTCCAGTGCCAGAGTAGAAGTGGGAGAGCATCACCATGGATTTGGTGGTGGGCTTACCTGTTACCCAGCGAGGACATGACGCAGTCTAGGTAATAGTGCATAGACTGACGAAGACGGCGTGATTCTTGCCGATCCGAATCACTTTGGGACCAGCACAGTTGGCAGAGAGGTATATCCGTGATGTGGTACGATTACACGGAGTTCCGCGGGAGATCGTATCCGACCGGGATACCCGCTTTACGTCCCAGTTTTGGGTTGAGTTTCAGCAGGCCCTGGGGACGCGGTTGAGGTTTAGTACAGCTTACCACCCCTAGACGGACGGACAGTCTGAGCGCACGATACAGACACTTGAGGACCTTTTGCGTGCCTGTGTGCTAGACTTGAGGGGCTCTTGGGAGGAGCACCTGCCCCTGGCGGAGTTTGCATACAACAACAGCTATCACTCGAGCATCGGCATGGCTCCCTACGAGGCTCTGTACGGACGGAGGTGTACGGCACCCTTGAGTTGGGTCGAGGTGGGGACCAAGTGGGAGGTTGGCCCCAGGTTGATCCGGCAGAGTCAGGAGGTAGTTGAGCAGATCCATAGGCGACTCCGCACTGTCTGGAGCAGACAGAAGAGCTACGCGGATCGGAGACGCAGAGAGGTGCAGTTTGAGGTTGGGGACCACGTCTTTCTTCGTGTTTCAACCATGAAGGGCCTGCAGTGGTTTGGGGTGAGAGGGAAGCTCACGCCGAGGTTTGTGGGGCCCTTTGAGGTCCTGAAGCATGTTGGACCCGTTGCTTACAGGCTTGCCCTCCCCCCGCAGCTTTCTAGTGTGCACGACGTGTTCCACGTGTCCAACCTCAGGAAGTACGTGGGCGATGACCTGACCTACCCCGAGCGGCCAGTGCAGATTCTAGACCGAGCCGTCCGCAGTTTGAGACGAAAGCAAGTACCCCTGGTAAAGGTTTTGTGGAGGAGCCAGCGGTACGAGGAGGCTACCTGGGAGCCTGAGGCGGCAATGCGGGAGTGGTACCCGGAGCTTTTCGCGGGTACGACTTTTCGGACCGGCTTCGGTCCTCTTTGAGTTTGTTATGGTTATTTTGACGTCTTTTCCGCACCCTAGTTAGCGCAAGTTTCGGGGACGAAACTTCCTTTGAGTTTGTTATATTGTTAAGAACGCGCGCTTCAGACGTCTTTTAAGATGACTGGGAGGTGGCCCAGACGTCTGACGAGACGTCTGGAACCACTTCCAGACGTCTGGGAATCGGTTATTTTTCACACGCGTGATTCGTCTGCGCGCCTGAGTGCGCAGACCTGTGTACGCTCTCTCTCCCTCTCTTTTTCCCTCTCTCCTGCGGCCGCAGACCCACCCTATCCCACTCTCTCTTTCCTCCTCGCGCGGCCTTAAAAGGCCACGCCCTCCCGCTCACTCCCGTCACCTCCGCCCCCTTCCTCTTCTCCTTCCAGTCGGTGCGCGAGAGCGAGCGCGAGTGAGCGGCGGTGGAGACAGCCGCGGCTGGTGTGGGAGGAGGTGCTGCGCGGGGGAGGAGGTATCGGCCGTGAGGGCTCGAGCCTGCCGGGGCAGCGGGAGCCGGCCGGCGGGGGCACAGTAGACGCGGGGTGGCGCGGGAGGCCTGTTGCAGCTTGAGCAGCAGGCGGAGCACTTGCAGCGCGGCCGTGCGTCGCGAGTGGAGGGCGAGTGGCGCCCTGATTCTGGAAAATTTTCCAGAATCAGACGTCTGTGATTCCAACCAGACGACGGGGAAGACGTCTGGAAGACCGTCCAGACGTCTGAAAGGTGAGTTATTTCCGCTTCTTCGTTTTCTTCGTCTGACCGTACTAAGAGAGAGAGGAAATGGGTACGCGCAGGTTCTGAGATTCGCATCCAACGCGAGTCAGACGTCTGGCTGCAGTGCCAGACGATGGGAACGACTTCCAGACGTCCTGGGTGACCATCGGACGTCTGGGAACTAGGCCAGATGCCCCCGCAGGCTTCTGGACGTCTGAGAGACCACGCAGAGCAAGGTAACCCCTGATCCACTTTTTAAGACGTTTGGAATAAGTTCCGGATGTCTGATTTTGCATTGTTTCGTCATTTTCGACTCGTTTAGGGCCCGTTCGGAGTCCGTTTTCCGCGTTTTGAGTTGCGTGCTTTTCGGAATTACATCCTCTACCCGTCTACAGTAGCTATGTACTATTTTGAGAAACTCCGTGTGTTTGATCCTTGTGATAGGACCCCATTCCGTTGCAGTCTTGGGGTTTGCGGAGGCGCGCGGGATTCCCGACCATGCCCCCAGTTCGCCTGTTGTAACCGGTAGAGTAGCTTTTAAGTTTATTGGTATAATCTGTTAAATTATGGAACCATAAATAGCACCTAGGACATTGCATGAATCCTAGGAATGAGAAACTAGAATGAATGGTAAATCCTAGGGTGTTGCATGAATCCTAGGGCTGGAAAACTAGATTGTATGATAGATCATAGGGTATGGCATGAATCCTAGGATGGGAAGAACTAGTGGAATATATGAGTACTGCAGTCTTGGAAAATGTGGAAAGGAAACAATAGCTGCCTGTGAATTGAATTAACAGCTACCTGTTATGAATAAATGAACATGATTAAGAATATGGGATGTATGAACGTGAAACTGGAAAGGTGAAACCGGAATGCGCTGAGTAAAGAGCTGGAACCCTACGGGGAATTAGGAGTAGAACTCCTGGAAAGTGAATGGAATAGAATTGGGGAAGTGAGCTGGCCCTTGAGTACAGAGTACCAAGGAGAGAGATTGTCCCCCTGTTTAGTGCAGAGCGGAGCCAGCTACCCCAGGGACCCGGGGTTAGGACTGGCCACTCTGTACCGACTTGCTGGCCCTCGTGTACGTAGTACCGAGGAGTGCTACTAGTGTAGGGAGGTACTAGCTACCCAACGGGCCCCGAGGTTCTGCTAGCCTCTCACACCGACTTGTTAGGCCCACTGGGGCAAACCAGGGTAGTCAGGCGAGGGTGCGCGGACTGTGGAGGGGCAAGGCCCCTGTTTGGTTACTGTGGAGGGGTTGGACCCCTGTTACTGAGAGGGCTCTGCCCTGTACTGGTTCCGTGCTGTGCTTTGGGCGCACCAGTTAACGGAAACGACTGACCGCGTGCCAGTGCGGGTTAGCTACCCGTGCGTTTACCGCGCGTGCCGTAGTCACCGTTACGTCTGTCAGTGACCTTGGGGTGGTTGACTGAGAGTAGGATCACCATGGGGGACTCTCCCGGCCAGGAGAGCACCACGTGCTACTTCTACTGTTCGGAAAAGACTGCAATCAAGATCGTTCCCACGAGGAACATTCGAGATCAAGTGAAGGATCTGAGAAATAGATAAATTGTGAAACAATAGAAAGACGTAAATAAAGGAAGAAAGAAAATTAAAATAGCTACTGTACACTTTACTGTTTCTTTAGTTAGCTGCCACTCTACTCAGCGTTTTGCTGACGTGTTATACTCATTACCTTTCAGGACCAGGTGTTGAGCAGCCAGGGTCAGCGGCTGCAGAGGACGCTGGGCCGAGTAGGGTCCAGTAGAGTTACCACTGTTCTTTGTACCCCTTTTGTTTTCCACTGTAGTGAGTAGTTCTTGTTACCGTTGTACTTTTTCTTTACCTGCAGTTTCATATTATGTTATGAATGTTGTTCTACTGTTGTGGTGGTATATACTGTAGTGGTTTCTTTCCTTACTGCTGTATTTTCTTACTGTTAGTTATATTCATGCTAAATGTGGTTTATTTTACGACTCTTTTGGTTACTTCCTCGTTGGACGACTAGGTCTTGGGATTAGTCGAGTCGGTCCGGTTCTCGTGTCTCGTAGGGACTCAGGAATCGGGTCGTTACAGGGAGTAGTGGAGAGAGGTAGAGGGAGCTAGGGTTTTGGAGGTGATGAGTTGGAGGAAGCTATCTTGAGCTGCACTAGAGCTGGTGGCTGCTGAAGAGAACTTGCAAGGAGCTACCTTATTTTACTAACGCGGCTTCAAGACGTTTTTTAAGACGTCTGGGAGGTGGCCCAGACGTCTGACCAGACGTCTGGAACCCTTCTAGACATCTAGGATTTAATTTCTGCGGCGTACGGGGTTGCGTTTGCGTGTAGGCGTGCGCAGACCTGCAACCACCACTCCTTTCCCTCTTTTTCCCTCTCTCCTCCTACAGGGCGCAGTGCTGCGCTCTCTCTCTCTCTCTCTCCCCGCGCGGCCTTATAAGGTCCTCGCCCTCTCCCTCACTCTCATCTCCTTCGCTTTCTTCTTCTTCTTCTTCCACCCGGTGCGAGAGCGAGCGAGCGGCAGCAGCAGCGGCTGCGGCAAGTGTGCAGGAGGAGGTGTTGCGCGAGGGAGGAGACGCTCGACCGTGAGGGCTCGAGCTTGCTGGGGCAGCTAAAGCCGGCCGGCGAGGGAGCAGCGGGCGTGGAGTGTCGCGGGAGGGCTGCTGCAGCTCGAGCAGCAGGCGGACGGGGCACGGCGCGGTCGTGCGTCGCGGGCGGAGAGCGAGTCGAGCTCTGATTTTGGAGTTTTTCTAGAATCAGACGTCTGGGCTTCCAACCAGATGACGGTGAAGACGTCTGGCAAGTAAGTTATTTCGTCCTTCTTCCTTTTTCGCGAGTTCGGCCATGCAGCCGTCCACTGCGCCTTCGTCTGCAACCCGTCGTACTGAGAGCGAGGAGTGGATACGTGCAGGTTCTGCTCGGGAGGGCGCGAGACTCACCATCCAATGCGAATCGGACGTCTGGTCGTAGTGCCAGACGACGGAGAGGACTTTCAGACGTCCGGGTTGACCATCGGACGTCTGGAAACTAGGCCAGACGCCCCCGCAGGCTTCTGGACGTCTGAAGGACTACACAGAACGAAGGTACCACCTGACCCACATTTTAAGACGTCTGGAAGAGGTTCCAAACGTCTGATTTTGGACTGTTTCGTCGTTTTCGACCCGTTTAGGGCCCGTTTTGAGTCCGTTTTCCGCGTTTCGAGTTGAGTTCTTTTCGGAATAAAATCCTCTACCCGGTTACAGTAATTATATACGGTTCTGAGAAACTCCTTGTGTTTGATCCTTGTGTTAAGACCTCGTTCCATTGCAGTCTCGGGGGTTGCGGAGGCACGCGGGATTTCCGACCACGCCCCCAGTACTCCAGTTGTTGCTGGTAGAGTGGCTTTTAAATTCGTTAGTATAATTTGTTACAATTATGGAACAATTAATAGAACCTAGGGCATTGCATGAATTCTAGGATTGAGAAACTAGATTGAATGATAAATCCTAGGGTATTGCATGAATCCTAAGGCTGGAAAACTAGATTGTATGATAGATCGTAAGGTACGACATGAATCCTAGGACTGGATAACTAGTGGAATATATAAATATTGTAGTCTTTGAAAAGTGGAAAGGAAATAATAGCTGCCTGTAAATTGGTTTAACCGCTGCCTGTTATGAATAAATAAACATTATGGAAAACATAGGTTGTATGAACGTAAAATTGGAATGGTGAAACCTAAATGAGCTGAGTTAAAGGAGTTGGAACCCTACGGGGAATTAGGAGTAGAACTCCTGGAAAGAAAATGAATGGAACTGAGGAAATGAAACGTGGAAGTGTGTTGTCTCTTGGGTACGTTGTACCAAAGAGAGCACACATTACCTCTTAGTGAAGAGGGGAGCTTCCCGTCCTCAGGTTGAGACCGGGGTGGGTTTGGTCACTATACACCGACTTGCTGGCCCTTGCGTAAGCAGTACCGAGGAGAGCTACTAGTGTAGGGAGAGCACCAGCTACCCCACGGGCCCCGGGGTTCTGCTAGCCTCCTACACAGACTTGTTAGGCCCACTGGGAAAACCAGGGTAGTCAGGCGAGGGTGCACGGACTGTGGAGGGATTGGACCCCTGTTACTGAGAAGGTTCTGCCCTATACTGGTTCCGTGCTGTGCTTTGGGGCGCACCCGTTAATGGAAATGACTGACCGCGTGCCAGTGTAGGGTAGCTACCCGTGCGTTTATCACGCGTGCCGTAGTCACCGTTACGTCTGTCAGCGACCTTAGGGTGGTTGACTGAGGGTAGGACCACCACGGGGGACTCTCCCGGCCAGGAGAGCACCATGTGTTACTTCTACTTTTCGGAAAAGACTGCAATCAAGCTCGTTCCCACGAGGAACATTTGAGATCAAGTGAAGGATCTGAGAAATAAATAAATCGTGAAATAAAAGAAAGACGTAAATAAAGAAAGTAACAAAATATAACAGCTACTGTACACTCTACTGCTTCTTCAGTTTTAGTTGCCACTCTACTCAGCGTTTCGCTGACGTGTTACACTCGTTACTTTTCAGGACCGGGTGTTGAGTAGCCAGGGTTAGCGGCTGCAGAGGACGCTGGGCCGAGTAGGGTCCAGTAGAGTTACCGTAGTTCTTTTGTACCCCTTTTTGTTCCACTGTAGTGAGTAATTCTTGTTACTCTCTGTACTTTTCTTTACTTGTAGTTCATGTTATGTTATAAATGTTGTTCTACTGTTGCGGTGGTACATGCTGTAGTAGTTCCTTTTTTTACTGCTGTATTTTTGTTACTGCTAGTTATATTCATGCTGAATGTGGTTTATTTTATTGCTCTTTTGGTTAATTCTTCGTTGAACGACTTGGTCTTGGGATTAGTCGAGTCGGTCCGGTTCTCGTGTCTCGTAGGGACTCGGGAATTGGGTCGTTACAAGATGGTATCAGAGCAAGGTCGTCCCGAGAAGTGAATCAACTGACTGGAAAATAACCAATTCACATGTCTATAACTAGAGTAGCCACCACAACATATCTTTTGACATGATCTCTTAGACGTTTTCGTTAGGTATCGTTCCATATTGACGTGTTTCGTTTTGTTTTGCGTCTCCTTGCAGGAGATGCCTAGTCGCGGGACTGGCGAGACGGGCCGCGGGTGCGGCCGAGGACGAGGTTGGCGAGGTGGGCATGCCGTTGCCGATGCCTCAGTGGACCAGCCGCTGCTCCCGGGCATCAGGCCCAGGACCTCGCCTAGCTGATACGGGACATTGTGTGAGAGGAGCTCTACCCACCGCCCCGAGCGCTTTACCCTGGGGCTGCGGAGGGGGAGTCCTCTGTGGGACCACACGACGGACGCGGCGCTGGACATGGGGGAGTGGATGGGCCGCCGCCGCCCCCACCTTCCTCCGACACTTTTGTGCACGAGGCACCTTTGCCTGGAGGTGCACCAGCATCTCCACTGCAGCGCCACTTCGAGCTCTTCGGGCAATTCCGGAAGCTGAAGCCCCCCTCCTTCAAGGGGGATGAGAACCCGACCGAGGCAGAGGACTGGCTCGAGTAGCTGGAGAAGATTTTCGACACCCTTCGCCCCCCAGCGGAGTGCCACGTGGCCTTTGCCACGTACCAGCTGGAGAGTGCGGCACACAGGTGGTGGAGGGCGGTCCGGGGACAGGAGAGGGACGAGCCGACCTGGGACCGGTTCGTCACCCTCTTTTGCGAGCAGTACTTTCCCCAGACGTGGCAGGACCAGAGGATACGGGAGTTCCACACTCTCCGCCAAGGGACGATGACCGTGAGTGCGTACCGCACGCGTTTCGTGGAGCTGTCCCGCTTTGCAGCGACAAAGGTAGCCACTGAGGAGGAGCGCCTTTGGAGGTTCACCAAGGGGCTCCAGCCTGTGATTCAGGGGTATGTCAAACCCTGAAGCTGCCTACATTTTCGAGGGTGGTGGAGGCAGCCATGACTTACGGGGAGACCAACCCGTCCACGTGAGACACTGACGGCGGGCGGAAGAGGCCCTTTCAGCCAGACTTTTCACAGGGCCGGTGAGAGAGGGGACACGTGGCGTCCGCAGGAGAGCCGTCACGTTTTGCAGGGCCATCAGTGGCCTTTGGGGGCCCTTGACAAGGGCCAGTCGCCAGCACCGGACCCCCGCGCAGCCGACAGCAGGGACCCACTGAGGGCGGGAGTCGGGTTTCCCTCTGTTACCAGTGTGGCCAGCCGGGCCACATCAGGTGGGACTGCCCGTCTAAGGCAGGAGTTCAGCAGATACTTCCCGCGCAGAGCACTGTAGGGCGCGCAGGAGGCTGCGGTTCCCAGGTGCGAGGAGGAGGACAGCAGTCACGAGGAGGGTACCGGCCAGCACCTACTCGTCTGACGCAGAGTGTGGCTGCTTCATCCGCACCTAGAGCTGAGGGGCGTATCAACGCCCTGACACACAGGGATGCCAGAGCTTCGGGATCGGTGGTGGCAGGTATGGTTTCAGTTTCTGGCAGACTCGTTTACACACTTTTCGATTTCGGCGCTACGCACTCGTTTGTCGCAGCCAGTTTCGCAATTAGTTTGGGCCAGGACTATACGCTGTTAGAGAATCCGTTCGTAATCAGAGGTCCGAGTGGTCAGCTGTTTATAGCTGAGGAGGTGTACACGGATTGCGAGGTCAGCGTCGGGGGACATAGCCTGCCAGCTGACCTGATTATGGTACAGATGGAGGACTTTGGCGTAATTTTGGGGATGGACTGGCTGTCCGCTTACCACGCCTTGGTGGACTATTTTGAGAGGAAGATTGTCTTCTCCATGTTGGAGTTGCCTACTTTCGAGTTTCACGGACAGCAAGTGGACGGAGGCTTCAGGTGCATTTCGGCACTTCGGGCGGCGAGACTTTTGAGCCAGGGGTGTGAGGGCTTCCTAGCTTGTGTGGTGGCAGAGCCCAGCCCTGTGGCAGACTTCCAGAGCATCCCGGTGGTCAGAGAGTACCCAGACGTGTTCCCAGACGAGTTACCAGGACTACTGCCCGAGCGTGAGATCGAGTTTGAGATCTCATTAGTACCAGGGACGAGCCCCATCTCCACCGCGCCATACAGGATGGCACCGCTTGAGCTACGAGAGCTCAAGTCTCAGTTGCAGGATCTTTTGGAGAAGGGCTTCGTGAGGCCCAGTGCGTCTCCCTGGGGATCCCCGGTACTGTTTGTGAAGAAGAAGGATGGTACCCTACGCCTTTGTGTGGACTACCGACAGTTGAATAGGGTCACCATCAAGAACAGATATCCGCTGCCGAGGATCGATGACTTGTTTGACCAGTTGCGAGGTGCCACGGTGTTCTCCAAGATCGACTTGAGGTCTAGATAGCACCAGTTGTGGATCAGGGAGGCAGACGTCTCCAAGACAGCTTTTCGCACTCGGTACGGACACTACGAGTTTTTGGTCATGCCATTTGGGCTGACCAATACCCCCGCTGCTTTCATGGACCTGATGAACCGGGTGTTTAGACCGTACTTGGACCTGTTCGTGGTGGTATTCATTGATGATGTACTCATCTATTCACGAGATCAGACGCAGCACGGACAGCACTTGCGGATGGTTCTGGACACACTGAGACGACATAGGCTGTACGCCAAATAAAGCAAGTGCAAGTTCTGGTTGAGGGAGGTGACCTTCTTAGGTCATGTGATCTCTGGGGACGGCTTGGCGGTGGACCCAGCCAAGGTCGAGGCATTGCTCAGGTAGGAGAGACCGCGTTCAGTCACCAAGATTCGCAGTTTCCCGGGACTGGCAGGCTACTACAGACGATTCATCAGAGGTTTT
The DNA here is from genome assembly GCA_037157565.1 of Thalassia testudinum. Lineage (NCBI taxonomy): Eukaryota > Viridiplantae > Streptophyta > Magnoliopsida > Alismatales > Hydrocharitaceae > Thalassia > Thalassia testudinum. Next base: position 194,747,724 of record JAZHRO010000036.1, read on the forward strand.
TCACAGATTGCGCGTCCCATGGCACAGTTGACCCAGAAGGATGTGCCCTTCACTTGGACAGACGCCTGTGAGGCGTGTTTTCAGGAGCTGAAGGAGAGGTTGACCTCGGCTCCCGTGCTCACCATCCCTGACAGTAGTGGCGGGTTCATTGTGTACACGGACGCCTCCTTGTAGAGGTTAGGAGGTGTGCTCATGCAGAGGGGTCACGTTGTCGCTTACGCTTCGCGGCAACTGAAGCCCCATGAGCATACCTACCCTACCCACGACCTGGAGTTGGCAGCTGTCGTCTTCACGCTGAAGACCTGGAGGCACTACTTGTACGGTGAGACCTTCGAGATTTTCACAGATCACAAGAGCCTCAGATACCTTTTTGATCAGAAGGAGCTCAACATGAGACAGAGACGTTGGTTGGAGCTCCTGAAGGACTACGACTGTAGCATTTCCTATCACCCGGGTAAGGCCAATGTGGTGGCTGACGACTTGAGCCGGAAGGCGCTCGCACACTTGGCTAGTTTACAGTTACAGAGTTGGAGCCTTTTGGAGGAGGTGGGCAGTTGGCGACCCCTAGAGTTAAGGGGCACTGTGGGGCAGTGACTGTGATACGACAGACGGGGCCAGAGCTGATAGATCGCATCATCACAGGATAGATGGCCGATCCGTACTTGCAGTCCTTGCGCGACAGAGTATTGTCAGGAGACCCAGGGGACTTCTCTTTCACAGACCAGGTGCTGCGCCTGAGGGGACGGTTGTGCGTTCCTAGGGACGAGGAGCTGTTGAGAGAGCTCCTGATTGAGGCACACGGTTCCAGATTCACCATACATCCCGGAAACACGAAGATGTACCACGACTTGAGACACGAGTTTTGGTGGAGGGGGATGAAGCGGGATGTGGGTGAATTTGTGCAGCAGTCCTTAGTGTGCCAGCAGGTGAAAGTCGAGCATCAGAGGCCTGCAGGGCCGCTACAGCCGCTTCCAGTGCCAGAGTGGAAGTGGGAGAGCATCACCATGGACTTGGTGGTGGGCTTACCTGTTACCCAGCGAGGACACGACGCAGTCTGGGTAATTGTGGATAGACTGACGAAGACGGCACGATTCTTGCCGATCCGAGTCACTTTGGGACCAACACAGTTGGCAGAGAGGTATATCCGCGACGTGGTATGACTACACGGAGTTCCGCGGGAGATTGTATCCGACCGGGATACCCGCTTTACGTCCCAGTTTTGGGCTGAGTTTCAACAGGCCCTAGGGACGCGATTGTGGTTTAGTACAGCTTACCACCCCCAGACGGACGGACAGTCTGAGCGCACGATACAGACACTTGAGGACCTTTTGCGTGCCTGTGTACTGGACTGGAGGGGCTCTTGGGAGGAGCACCTGCCCTGGCGGAGTTTGCATACAACAACAGCTATCACTCGAGCATCGGCATGGCTCCCTACGAGGCTCTGTACGGACGAAGCTGTACGGCACCCTTGAGTTGGGTTGAGGTGGGGACCAAGTGGGAGGTTGGCCCCAGGTTGATCCGGCGAAGTTAGGAGGTAGTCGAGCAAATCCACAGGCGACTCCGCACTGTCAGGAGCAGACAGAAAAGCTACGCGGATCGGAGACGCAGAGAGGTGCAGTTTGAGGTTAGGTACCACGTTTTCCTTCGTGTTTCGCCCATGAAGGGCCTGCAGCGGTTTGGGGTGAGAGGGAAGCTCGCGCCGAGGTTCGTGGGGCCCTTTGAGGTCCTGGAGCGGGTTGGACCCGTTGCTTACAGACTTACCCTCCCTCCTCAGCTTTCTGGTGTGCACGACGTGTTCCACGTGTCCAACCTCAGGAAGTACGTAGCCGATCCCAGTCACGTATTTAGTCACGAGAGAGTCGAGGTGGGCGACGACCTGACCTACCCCGAGCGGTCAGTGCAGATTCTTGACCGAGCCGTCCGCAGTTTGAGACGAAAGCAAGTACCCCTGGTGAAGGTTTTGTGGAGGAGCTAGCGGTACGAGGAGGCTACCTGGGAGCCTGAGGCGGCAATGCGGGAGCGGTACTCGAAGCTCTTCGCAGGTACATCTTTTCGGACCGACTTCGATTCTCTTTGAGTTTGTTATGTTTTTATATGACATTTTTTTTCCCGCACCCTAGTTAGCGCAAGTTTCGGGGACGAAACTTCCTTTGAGTTTGTTATATTGTTACGAATGCGGCTTCAAGACATTTTTTAAGACGTCTGGGAGGTGGCCCAGACGTTTGGGATTTAATTTCTGCGGCGTACGGGGTTGCGTTTGCGCGCAGGCACACGTAGACCTGCAACCGCCGCTCCTTTCCCTCTTTTTCCCTCTCTCCTCCTGTAGGGCGCAGTGCTGTTGCTCTCTCTCTCTCTCTCTCCCTGCGCGGCCTTATAAGGCCCTCGCCCTCTCCCTCACTCTCATCTCCTCCGCTTCCTTCTTCTTGTTCTTCCAGCCGGTGCGAGAGCGTGCGAGGGCAGCAGCAGCGGCTGCGGCAAGTGTGAGGGAGGAGGTGTTGCACGAGGGAGGAGACGCTCGACCGTGAGGGCTCGAGCTTGCCTGGGCAGCTAGAGCCGGCCGGTGAGGGAGCAGCGGGCGTGGAGTGTCGCGGGAGGGCTGCTGCAGCTCGAGCAGCGGCCGTGCGTCGCGGGAGGAGAGCGAGTCGAGCTCTGATTCTGGAGTTTTTCCAGAATCAGACGTCTGGGCTTCCAACCAGACGACGGTGAAGTCGTCTGGCAAGTAAGTTATTTCGTCCTTCTTCCTTTTTCGCGAGTACGGCCATGCAGCCGTCCGTCGCGCCTTCGTCTGCAACCCGTCGTACTGAGAGCGAGGAGTGGATACGTGCAGGTTCTGCTCGGGAGGGCGCGAGACTCGCCATCCAACGCGAATCGGACGTCTGGTCGTAGTGCCAGACGATGGAGAGGACTTCCAAACGTCCGGGTTGACCATCAGACGTCTGGAAACTAGGCCAGACACCCCCGCAGGCTTCTGGACGTCTGAGGGACTACACAGAATGAAGGTACCATCTGACCCACATTTTAAGATGTCTGGAAGAGGTTCCGGATGTCTAATTTTGGACTGTTTCGTCGTTTTCGACCCGTTTAGGGCCTGTTCGGAGTCGTTTTCCACGTTTCGAGTTGCGTTCTTTTCGGAATAAAATCCTCTACCTGGTTACAGTAATTATATATTGTTCTGAGAAACTCCTTGTGTTTGATCCTTGTGTTAGGCCCCCGTTCCATTGCAGTCTTGGGGGTTGTGGCGGCGCGCGGGATTTCCGACCACGCCCCCAGTACTCCCGTTGTAGCTGGTAGAGTGGCTTTTAAATTTGTTAGTATAATTTGTTACAATTATGGAACAATTAATAGAACCTAGGGCATTGCATGAATCCTAGGAATGAGAAACTAGATTGAATGATAAATCCTAGGGTATTGCATGAATCCTAGGGCTGGAAAACTAGATTGTATGATAAATCCTAGGGTAGAGCATGAATCCTAGGACTGAAGAACTAGTGGAATATATAAATATTGCAGTCTCAGAAAAGTGGAAAGGAAATAATGGCTGCCTGTAAATTTGTTTAACCACTGCCTGTTATGAATAAATAAACATGATGGAAAACATGGGTTGTATGAACGTAAAACTGGAATGGTGAAACCTAAATGAGCTGAGTTAAAGGAGCTGGAACCCTATGGGGAATTAGGAGTAGAACTCCTGGAAAGAGAATGAATGGAATTGAGAAAATGAAATAAGGAAGTGTGTTGTCTCTTGGGTACGTGGTACCAAAGAGAGCACACATTACCTCTTAGTGTAGGGGGGAGCTTGCCGCCCTCAGGTTGAGATCGGGGTGGGTTTGGCCACTGTACACCGACTTGCTGGCCCTCGCGTACGTAGTACCGAGGAGAGCTACTAGTGTAGGGAGAGCACTAGCTACCCCACGGGTCCCGGGGTTCTGCTAGCCTCCTACACCAACTTGTTAGGCCCACTGGGCAAACCAGGGTAATCAGGCGAGGGTGCGCGGACTGTGGAGGGGTTGGACCCCTGTTACTGAGAGGGCTCTACCCTATACTGGTTCCGTGCTGTGCTTTGGGGCGCACCCGTTAACGGAAACGACTGACCGCGTGCCAGTGCGCGGTAGCTACCCATGCGTTTATCGCGCGTGCCGTAGTCACCGTTACGTTTGTCAGCGACCTTGGGGTGGTTGACTGAGGGTAGGACCACCATGGGGGACTCTCCTAGCCAGGAGAGCACCACGTGTTACTTCTACTTTTCGGAAAAGACTGCAATCAAGATCGTTCCCACGAGGAACATTCGAGATCAAGTGAAGGATCTGAGAAATAAATAAATCATGAAATAAAAGAAAGACGTAAATAAAGAAAGTAACAAAATATAACAGCTACTGTACACTCTACTGCTTCTTCAGTTTTAGTTGCCACTCTACTCAGCGTTTCGCTGACGTGTTACACTCGTTACTTTTCAGGACCGGGTGTTGAGTAGCCAGGGTCAGCGGCTGCAGAGGACGCTGGGCCGAGTAAGGTCCAGTAGAGTTACCGTAGTTCTTTTGTACCCCTTTTTATTCCACTGTAGTGAGTAGTTCTTGTTACTCTCTGTACTTTTCTTTACTTGTAGTTCATGTTATGTTATAAATGTTGTTCTACTGTTGTGGTAGTACATGCTATAGTAGTTCCTTTTCTTACTGCTGTATTTTTGTTACTGCTAGTTATATTCATGCTGAATGTGGTTTATTTTACTGCTCTTTTGGTTACTTCCTCGTTGAACGACTAGGTCTTGGGATTAGTCGAGTCGGTCTGGTTCTCGTGTCTCGTAGGGACTCGGGAATTGGGTCGTTACACCTTAGCTGGCTTAGCTTGCTAGTTCTTTACTAGTTGTTAAGCCAAGCTAAGATGAGCTGGCTTCTGCTGAAATGAGCTGAGGTGAGCTGGGTCTGGTCTTCCTGGAGATTACCTAGCTAGCCGGAGTAGCTAGCTTCGGTCAAGTAGCTCAGCTCAACTAAGTTGAGCTGAGTTGAGCCTCCGGGAATTGGACTTGAGTTGACCTGAGTTGGTTGAGGTCAACTTCAGCTAACCAGGATTAGCTAGTAGCTTGTCCTAGTTAGGTTGAGCTTCTAGTGAACTGTTATGGGCTGGAGGAGCTGGAATGGAGCTGGGGTCAACTATTTTTAGCTAGTTTGAGCTGCCATCCAGTTGAGGTGGGTTGAATGGAGTTGAAGTGAACTAGCTTGAGCTACCATCAGCTGAGATGAGCTAAATGGAGCTAGGGATGAGTTGATCCGGCTAGAAGGAGGTGGGATTTAGCTAAAATGAGTTGGATCTAGTTGGGATCCAGCTGAAATGAGCTTCTTCTTCATCTTCTGCCTTCCTGAGTGCCAAAGTATGTGGAAGCTGACTTTCTATCTATCCCTGATACACAAGTAAACACATAAAAAATACAACTAAAATGCAATACATGCCGATCCTAGGTAAATGCCTAAACGTAGCTCGAATACCCAATTGCGGAGTTAAAATCCTAAGAGCTAGATCTGTTTTAGGGCATAAGAATGGTGATAAACTAGTGTTTGTCATCCCTCAAAGAAAACTTCTAAAGAGTAGAGAATGGGGAAAAGAAAGAACAAGAAGCATTCTGAGCAAACAGAAAAAAAGCATAAAGATAACATCAGTAATGAGAATTTCAAAGAATAATTTCAATCCACATTAAGACAAATATCAGTACTTAGCTTTGCTAACACCGAAGTACGGTGTCTTGTATCCATACCCCACACCAAGATAACATAGAATATACATACTCTTTGGCACTCCCAATATATACTTTTTCTTCTTCCGATACAATCAAACTAGACTTCTTCATCCCAGTGGCTTCTTTGATTTGTGTGTATGCATGCAGTGGCATAGAAAAGGGAAAAAACAACTTGCCCATCCCTTTCACTCACCCCAACCCTTGCAAATCAGAAAACACTTAGTCAAGCTCTTTCCTTGGGATTGACCCACAACAATCTTTCCTCTTAACTAATTTGTTAGTGAGATTAGACATGGTTATGTCATCAAGCATTAAGGCTAGAGAAAAGAATTCCCTACCCATAAATCATTTGTTGGAAGATCCAGAATTTATGACCAGTTGGGATCATGCTTATTAGCAAATAGAAAGATAAACATCCAAAGCATCACATAAAGGTAAATGCAATAGATAGGTGAATGACTCAATCAAAGGTAATTCCAAGGTTGATTGTTGTTAGTCAAATATAGAAGGAACTTGGAACATGCTTGTTGGCAAATAGAAAAACATTTGGAACACCACATAGCAAGAAGGGTGGGGAGGAGGAGAAGCGGAGGAGGGCAGGGAGGAGGAGGAGGGGGATGCAACAGTAGGAGGAGGAGGTTGCGACGGAGGAGGAGGAGGAGAAGGGTAGGGAGGAGGAGAGGCGAGGGATGGTAGGTAGGAGGAGGAGGAGGATGTAACAACAGTAGGAAGAGGAGGAGGAGAGGTGGAGGAGGGTGGGGAGGAGGAGGGGATGCAGCAGTAGGAGGAGGAGGGTGCCTAATGTAAGGGACTTTGTTGCAAAAAGATTTCAGTTTAGAAAACCTATCACTGCTGTGCAATTCGCAAGAAAATTTATCAATCAAATATTTTATACCGAAACTTAGAATGAGTCTCGGGTCAAACATGGGGAGACTACGTCGATTTGAAATCCGTAATTATATTTTTTTCGTAATTTTTGTTTATAAATGAGACATTCACAATGATTACTATTTTATTTGCAATATAAAGACTACAACTATATATATAAATAAATAAATATAAATATATATAGAGAGAGAGAAACAACTTTTATACTTAAAATAGTGTCATTACAACTACAACTAGAAAGCGGAAAATCTAATCTAGAAAGCGATAAAGAGAAGAGGGAGAGAAATTATCCTCCTTGATGACAACTTGGAGGACGAGTCGGACGAACGTCGCCTGGAAGGAGAGCGAAGACGGGTAATGGAGGACGGATCGGGAAGAATCGGGGGTGAGGTAGGGCGTCAGCGTCACGGGATCCACTTCCAGAATGAGGGCCAGAAGACGACTGGTGAGAGCTTCACGAAGGAGATGAGAGATGGAAAATTTTCTTTTTAACTCTAGCGGAGCTTCCTGTAGCTTGGGAGCACTAGAGCGAGCTTTAGAACTTGAGTTCTTAGCTCTTAGAGAGGGAGAGAGATGATGAAAGGGATGAACAAAATGTGGAGGGCGTAGGGCTTTTTATAGGTGAGGAATAGGGGTAAAAGGTCCTTCTACAAGCTTAAACATAAATATCAGGACCTTTAGTGATGTTTATGAGCATCACTGCAGTCGCACGATGCTGTAGCCACGCACTCCCTCTCCACTGTGGGATGGGGATCCAAGCGCCCAAAGCTCGCCATGTCATCTACCACTTGTCTTCAACCATTGAGGCACATCAGCATGTTTGCGCGCCCTTCGATCAGACGAACTAAAATCCTCGAGCGCTGCTTCCTCTTCGTACGTTAGGCGTGCCCACATGTGATGGTGCATTTGATCGCGCGTCATAGCACACGTATGCGATTAACGCCTCTTTGCGCACCATGTTTCATCCGCACCCATCGTCTGCGCTTCATCCAACGACAAAATTTAGCCACGTGCACTCCATCTGATTTGAGGCGAGGCAGGGTTCAAACCTGCACCTTACGCTCTACGTAGGGCCTTCACTCAACGCGCTATGCCCGCAGATTTTCTTAAAGACAATCCAAGGGTCCATCGTTAGCAATCGTTGGATGAGAATCCAACGGTTGAGAGGCGCTAGCGCGGATGGCTTTAGAAGTCGAGCAGAGGGATGCAGGCACATCTGGATGGTTGGGATGGTGCCACGTGGCACCATACTGGCTGTCCATCTTCATATGCTCGTAGGTGGTGCCACGAATGTCGGATTGGATCGATTTTCGCGCCGTTGGGCTGCAATCGTCGATCTGAACCCATCCGTGTGATTGGATTTTTCATCTTAGGTATAGATTTACACCACCTAGCCCCTTGACCTCTAATCTTTCTCGGACTATATCTGATGATATAGAGGTCCGATCGGGGTGATCTTAGGGTTGTTAAACTCCGATCGTCGCCCTAATCAGATTCATACGGTTGGATCTTCAATCCAAGGCCCCAATAAATGTTGCCCTGTCCCTGGTCACAAAAAGAGGCGAATTACTTTACAATTTATACAAATTGACCTAAATGCATTATGATGCATGTTATGCACTATTTATATTGCATGATTCTTCTATGATACTAAGAACATGCATAAATAGACATTTTAGGCTACTTAGACGTATACACATCACACCCCCATGCCTATCTTTTGCTAGTCCCTGGCAAAAACTATATGCTATTTACAAACAAAATTATGATCAAATTACTTGGGTAAAAGGTATTTTTCAACACTAGGATCAAATTACTAAGGACCTGAACTACAGAGACACAATAGTGCCTGGGTGTCTACCAAAATGCAAACCGCCCAAGCCCTCGCCTTATTCAAAATCAGAATCATCTTTTTCTTTTTCTTCTTTTCTTTTTTTTTTTTAGATTTTTAAGTTTAGGGTTTCGAGGTAGCTTTCTACGGCTACCCAACCCACCCAAGACTCGAAGAAAACTCTAAGTACTAAGCATCTTTTTGTGTGAAATGTGATAGACTCACTGATCGGCGATTAGAACAGGCTTTGGGTTTCTATGCCGCTAGGTGACCTTGAAAAGGAATTCCGCCTAAAGGTGTATCTATATGACCAGTAGCTTTCTTTCTACTTTTATGGGGACAACAAAAGGGCAAACCTAGTGTATATCTTCCCGACTTATTCTACTTCTCTACTTCTTCCTAAGTGCTTGGAATTAAACATGCACTTTTGTGAGTTGGTTTCTAGACAACCAGCCGATGAGCCGTTACCACCGACAACTTGCTAGCCATACTCATGTGGTGAAGTGTGGTTTATTTCTTTTTCTTCTTTTCTATTTCTTTTTCTTTTCTTTTTGGACATTTTTCTTTTTTCTTTTCTTTTCTTTTTTTTAAGTAGGTGGCTTCTCTGATCTAAGATTTACCTAAAAGCAGTAGGAAGAGAATGGTTGTGTGGCTAGGCTCTAAACAACTGGCTAATGAGCTGTTACCACCGACAACTTACCAGCCATACCACCCTAGAAGGTTCATTAGCTACCCAATTTTCGTTAAAATCGCCAAAAAGTGAGTCAGTGCAAATAGTGTGTAAATGCTTAGACTCAAATCAGAGGGTGGGTTGATAAGTCATGTACTTATCACTCCAAACTATTTAACCAATTTGAAATGAAGTTTCAAATGGCGAGGACTCGAGAAACAAGTCCACATTTTAGTGGACACCCGGACTGATTAAGCCCGAAGACCTAAATGGTCTAAGTGTTCAGGTCCTCCTATATTATTTCCTAAGGTTGAAAATTTCCAAAGCCCAACTTTTCTTTTCCTAATTCAATTTTTTTAATAAAAAGGAAAAATAAGGAAAATTTACAAAAATTTCAAAGAGATGACAATATGATTCAAAAAATGAATCCACCCCCCCATGCCTAACTCATACAATGTCCTCATTGAAAATAAAAGGCATGATAAAAGGGAAGAATGGAAAAATATCACATGTATTCCATAATGCTCTGGTCAGCTCTGAGTCAGATTGTACAATTGCTGAGTTCAGTGCCATCAGCTAGGCAGGGTCAAGCCAAAGAAAGTCAGATTAAGTTAAAGCAACCTTTTTCTTAGACAGCTTCTGCAATAACATGATCAACATAAGATTTCAGACGTTGTCTGTTGACCTTGAAAGAACTACCTATTTTTGGGTCAGAAATCTCAACGGCTCCATTTGGGAATATTTGATCAATGATGAATGGGCTGTTCAACTTTGACCTAAGCTTGTCGGGAAAGAGCTTAAGTCAAGAATCAAAGAGCCAGACCTTCTAGTTCAGCTCAAAGCTCTTGTGGGAAATCAATTGGTCATGAAGAGCTTTGGTCCTAGCCTTATAGATCATGGCATTCTCGTATTTGTCATTTCTAAGCTCATTTAACTTCCCGGCTAAACTTAAATCAAGGTTGCATTTTTTGATTGCCCAGAATGTCTGATGTTCAATCTCTGTGGGTAAATGACACACCTTTCCATACGCCAGACGAAATGGTGACATGTCGATAAGTGTCTTGTACGTCGTTTGGTAGGCCCAAAGAGCGTCATCAAGCTTTTGAGTCTAGTCTTTTCTATCAGGCCTAACTGTCTTTTGCAGGATGTTCTTGATCTCCCGATTGGAAATCTCAGCCTATCCATTCGTTTGGGGGTGGTAAGGTGTGGAGATTCTATGATTCATCCCGTATTTTGCCAGTAAAATGCATAGCTGGGCATTGGTGAAGTGAGTACCACCATCGTTGATGATTTCATCCCCGAGAACGACGCCAAAATGATGTATGGGAATTCGTTGCGAAAATATTTGAGTTTAGAAAACCCGTTGTTGTAGTGTGATTCGCAAGAGAATTCGTCAATTAAATAATTTTTTACCAGAACTCATAATGAGTCCCAGGTCAAACATGGGGAAGCTACGTCGATTTGAAATCCATAATTATATTTTTTTGTAATTTTTGTTTATAAACGAGACATTCACAATGATTACTATTTTATTTGCAATATAAACACTACAACTAGAGAGAGAGAGAGAAATAACTTTTATACTCAAAATAGTGTCATTACAACTAGAAAGCAGGAAATCTAATCGAGAAAGCGATAAAGAGAAGAGGGAGAGAAATTATCCTCCTCAACGGTTGCTCAGAGGACGAGCTGGAAGGACTTCACTTAGAAGGAGAGCGAAGGTGGATGACGGAGAATGGATCGAGAAGAACCGGGGCTGAGGCAGGGCGTTGGCATCGTGGGATCCACTTCCAGTACGGGAGCGAGAAGACAGCTGGCGAGAGCTCCGCAAAGGAGATGAGAGGTGGAAAATTTTCTTTTTAACTCTAGCGGAGCTTTGCGTAGCTTAGGAGCACTAGAGCGGGCTTTAGAACTTGAGTTCTTAGCTCTTAGAGAGGGAGAGAGAAGATGGAAGGGATGAAGAAAATGTGTAGGGCGAAGGGCTTTTTATATGTAAGGAATAAGGGTATAAAGGTCCTTCTACGAGCTTAAACATTAATATTAAGACCTTTAGTGACGTTTATGAGCGTCACTGTAGACGCATGACTGATTGCATAGCAATCATGCAACCTAAATCACCTGAATTAAGCTGGATTCTAACAAAACTTAGGAATAATGCATTCATAGGAGTCGTAATTTGCACAATAGCTAGTTTATTAGTCATATAAATAATAGTCATTTTATGACCTAAAAAAGAGATGATTTTAATCGCAGATGATTTGAAGCCGCAGATGTCAGATCAGACCAGACAGATCTGATCAGAACGACGACGGGAGTCCAACAGTTTCGAAATCGTCCCAATTAGACAACCAGAGCATCTTGTGCAGTCCATAGAAGAATGGAGATAATGGAGCAAAAGGACAAAGATCCAAGCCTCAGATGAAGAATCTAACAGAACGGATGAATCCGGATCGACAATCGCAGTCCAATGGCATGAAAATCAACTCGATTGGAGGTCTAAATCATCAGATACAAGGAAAAGAAGATGAAGGGCCATGATGGCACCACGTGGTGCCATCACAGTAGCTCCCTCACCACCGCCCCATCTAGGATGGCCTCACTGCACGCTATAGGCTGTTGGATCTCCATCTAACGGTCATAAGCGCCACGTCGCCTGCCTAGACTGAATAAGCATAAATAGAAATAAACAAGTATATATAACAAAAGGTTTGCGTAGCGCATTGGCTCGCGCGTGCAAGATCTGGAGACGCCCATTCGAGCTGCAATCTGCATGAGGGCAGGCACGAATTAAATCAGTTCGTTCGATCATGATGAGAGGCTAGAGATCAGGCCACGTGGCGCAACGAGGGTGCTGCGCGGCCGAACGAGTGATCCGGTGTGTTTTGCAAAACAGAAGGCAACCGGGCGAGCACGTAAGCTATTCGATCTTACGATCGGACGGTTGACGTTAAGGTGGGATTAAGAGGCGAGTGGCGAGTGGGAAAAGAGATAAGCGCATTGCAGGCGTTGAAGCGAGCGTGAGAGGAGAAAGTGAGGCCGTGCGACCTCGATATGAAGGCTAAGAAGCTGCCACGTGTCAAGCCGAGGTTGAATCCGAGCATTTTTGGCGTAAATGAAGGTATTTTGAGGCCAAATCAGAGCCGATCGATCTCGATCAACGAATCTGATCAAATAAGAGTTGTCACACGAGATTAAGGCCTCAAATACCCTTTTTGCCCTCCATAAAAGCTACAGAAGAAGGCCTAGGGCCCCCTAGTTGAAGCATCTCTCTCTCCCATCAACTCCAAATCTCTTCTACCGTCTTCTCTGCAATTCTCCGTCCCTCTGCAACTCCTTCTCGATGCTCTAGATCTGAGGTGCTATCGCATCTCGCACAAGCATCCCACAAGTGGCGTCGTTTCTCTGCCACTTTCTTCTCTCTCTCTCTCTCTCTCTATCTATCTATCTATCTGTCTCTATTAGCATTTTCTACTACTGAAAACTTTATCCAATTCCAATAAAATATTGATTCTTTGGATATCTACTTTATACATATATACATATATATATATCTAGTTAGAATTAGTTTTATTGAAACGCTTCAACATAAACTGAGATTGCCTCCCTACGAACGATCCGGTACTCACCGGAGTTTTATAAATTTATTTATTGACGTATTTTCGTGCTATACTACAACTAAATAAGTTTTAAAATGCGAATTACACATCGAACAACGATGCTGTAGTGCGCTCCATCTCCGCCATGCGATGGGGATCAAAGCGCCTAGAGTGCGCCTCGTCACCGACCACTTCTCTTCAACCATCATAAAATCCACGAGCACCGCTTCCTCTTAGAACGTTAAGCGCGCCCGCGTGCGATGGCGTGTCTGATTGCGCGTCATTGCGCGCGCATGCGATTAACACCTCTCCGCGCGCCACTTTTCGTCCGCATCCACCATCCACGCTTCATCCAACAGCTGGATTTAGCCGCACGGGCTCCTTCGTCTGATTTAAGGCGAGGTGGGGTTCGAACCCATGCCTCACGCTTTGTGTAGGGCATTCGCCCAATGCGCTACGCTCGCAGATTCTCTCAAAAACAATCCCAGGGTCCATCGCTAGCTACGGTTGGATGAGAATCCAACGGTTGAGAGGTGCTAGCATGGATGTCTTCAGAAGTTGAGTGGAGGGGTGTAGGCGTGTCTGGATGGTTGGGATGGTGCCATGTGGCACCATCCTGCCCGTCCATCTTCAAATGCTCGTAGGTGGTACCATGGATGTCAGATTGGACCGATTTTCACGTCGTTGGGCTGCGATTGTCGATCTGAATCCATCCGTGTAGTTGGATTTTTCATCTGAGGTACGGATTTACTCCACTTGGCCCCTTAACCTCTGATCTTTCTTGTATCATATCTGATGCTACAAAGGTCTGATCGAGGCGATCTTGGAGTCGTTGAATTCTGATTGTCACCCTGATTAGATCTGTACAGTTGTATCTTCAATCTGAGGCCCCGATAAATGTTGCCCTGCCCCTGGCCACAAAAAGAGGAGAATTACTTTACAATTTATATAAATTGACCTAAATGCATGATGCATGTTATGCACTATTTAGAATGCATGATGCTTCTATGATATTGAGAACATGCATAAATAGGCATTTTATGCTACTTAGACGTATACACATTAGTGCCACGAAGGAGGAGGAGGAGAAGGGTGGGCAGGAGGAGAGGCGGTGGGGTATGCAGTAGTAGTAGGAGGAGCGGCGGAGGAGGAGGGGGATGCAGCACTAGGAGGAGGAGGTGGAGGGGGATTGGGGGGAGGAAGATGAGGGCAACGTGGAGTTACCTAAGGAGGAGGAGGAGGACAGCCGACGATCGATGGAGGAGGAGGAAAGGCAGCAATGACGACGTAGGGCGATCGAGGAGAGGAGAGGAGAAGGGAGGCCAAGGGTTTGTGTGAGGTGTAGTGGAGGAGAGGTCTCTGCAGGTGTGTTGGTGAACCGACCTTTCCTGTTGGTTAGATTAGTAAGCAACGAAAAATGTTTAAATTAAATTCCCGCTGAAACCCAAATTTTGGCTCTAATTTTACCCCACTTTTCGCCGTCGCTTATTGCACTAACCGATGGTAAAAATATATTTCTCGTCGCTTAATTAATCGACAATAAATATTAATGACCACCGCGTGCCCGTCACTTTTTTTCAATCGATGTTAGGGGGGTACATGCATTCACCGTCGCTTTATAAAACTAACGGCAAATAACCAACAATATATCTAATTTTTCTAGTAGTACAGCGTAGGTCACATCTACGAGTATAGCTCGTAGTATGCAGCCGCCACACTTAATATGCTAGGTCTGAGGGGTGATGAAACAAGATGTAAGGTGAGTGCAAAGTTTCCTACTAACCAAGAGGACGCTACATACTTGTCATACTTCTCAAAAAATCGAAATGATATTTCCTCGTGCTTTTCAAGGAAATGATATGGGATAAATATGATTATAATATTGAGGGAGACACACTGATGAGATAAATCGAAATAACTTAGACATTAACTGGTAATAAAGATTTCTAAAGATAAATTAGTACCCAATTTCTTATGCTCTTAGTTCTTATTGCTTTTTCATTTATATTACTTAGTGCTTGCTCATGTCTACTTTGGACCCCACACTTAGATACATCCGGATAGCGAATGTTAGCAACTACTTTTGGAGCTCATCTACATTTGCATAATTGCAATCTACATTGAGTATTCCGATCAATTATTTGTTTATTCATTTAATTAATGCATTATAAAAATATTTGTTATATTTATGTTTTATGATTATGTGATGGGTGACTTCAATCTTATTTGAGCTTGTTTACGGTACTCGACTGCTCTTATTCAACTAGGTTAGTCTAGATGGTGGAGTCTAGGTCGTCACTCCAACGATGCTTGTTTTGCACGAATCCGATGGGTGTAGCTCAATTTATGCCAAAAACAAGTTAATAGGTACCTAAATACAAAATTAACCAAACTTAGCTATAGGTATTTTTGGCAAATCATCCAATATTCCTAACCTTAATCTTATAGGTGGGTGCTAATGGGCTGTCGAGGAGTTTTAAGTCGTTTCGTTGTAGTAAAGCCTCAATTGCTCGAAAAAAAATAAATTTATAACTCAAATTCTAAAGGAGTCCGAGGTTGAATATAAGGAACAAATGTGCAATTCACAACATTAATATCATTTAGAATCAATGAGCACAATCAATTGATCATCAATTAGATATGCAATGAATGAAATTGATCAGAATTAATATCAATCAATGTATCTCAAGGTTGCATAGAATAAAAAAGAAAATAGAATCAAAACAATGGTGATTTGAATCACCACTAATCCTCTTTAATCAAACATGCATGAAATTACTCAATTATTCCAATTTGAATTCAATTATAAACTATAGTACTTAAATGATGTAACAGTGCCAACATCTATCAGATCAAAAGTCTTAAGTGTCACATGTAGAGGCTCTCAGAGAGCCTTTCTTCTTCTTTTCTTCTCTTCTTCAGCTTCCTTCCTTCTTTCTTCTTCACAATGTCTTCTCTTTTCTTCTTCTTTCCTTCTTCGCAAACCTTCCCTTCTTCCTTAAGCACAACCCTTCTTCTTCTTCTTCTTCAAAGCTTCCCTTCTCCTTCACAGCACAAGGGATCAACTTTCCTTCAGCGACTAAGTGTCACACAGGGACATGCCTGTAGGAGCAAAACCCTCCCTCACTCTCTCACAATTCCTCCTCTTCTTCTCTCAGACCCAGGGCATAGTCAGATCCAGTCATAGGTATTCGGGTTGAGAGCATGGACCAGGGTCACCGGCGTGGGTGGTGACCAAGGAGTGAATAGGCAGGTTATCGGGTGTGAAGGGGTATGAGGGACCTAACCCCTCAATGCTTGGGCAAAGAGGCCTGAGCACAAAATCAACTTATTTGCTACTGCTGCTTTGCAATCCCACGATGTGGGACTATCAGTGCCAGGCTTCCTTCGTATATGCCATCAGTAGAGAGGCTTCTCCAATTGGCGTAGCTACTGAGTGTTTGACTAAGATAAAAGTCACGCGGTTTTAGGAATAGTAATGTCGCTGTTCATAGTATAGTCGCGAAATCCGGTCAACAAAAAATATTTCTAGAATAACGAGACTTTGAGTCCCAGTCGTTCGTCTCTGGAAGGGATTATGCATGCATCATTGAGGGAGAAACATGGAGCTACACTATTAAGCATAAAATAAAGCAAGTAAAACTATGAAGAACTATGCTATACTTATCTAGCAGAAGGAAGGGCATTCAGAGGTTGTCTCCGATGGCCTTTGAGTGGAGGTAGGGAGAGAAAGAGGGGCGGCCAATGGGGGTTAGGCTAACCCTTGGAGAGGTGAGGAGGAGGTGATCCAAGCTCTTGGCATGGAGGTGCTAATGGCCATGGTGGGAGTTTGTGGAGGTGGAGGTGTGAAGGTGGAGTTATGCTAATGAAAGGTGAAATAATGGAGCCAAGATTGAATGCATGCAAATGGCCACCCCTTTGGCCTTTTTATAGACCTAAGGGAGACTCTCTAGAGAGGTGTGGAACTCTCTAGAGAGAGCTCCAAGTGTGGCCGTCCAATGCCACCTTTAGAAGGACCTAGAATACTCTAGGTGGTGTGGGAGTGTGTGAATGGGTGTGTGTGTGTGTGTGTGTGGGTGGGCGTGACCTAGGTGGCTAAGTGGTCTAGGTTAGGTCCTAAGTGGTTTGGTTTAAGGTAAGTCTCAAATTAGGGTTGCAAACCCTAATTTGCTAAGGAGAAAGTGAAGTTAAACTTGACATAAGTTTAATTTAGTGGTGTGAACTTAATTGAGAGTACAATAACTCAATTAAGTTGGGCTTAAGTCAATTGGACTCTCACTGAGTTCAATTAGACTTGTGTGGGTTGAGATCTAAGCTCAATTGGACTCTATGAGTCTAATTAACTAGGCAATGGTAATTGACTATGATTCAAGTCAATTAGCCTTAATGAGAACCTAATTAGGTTCTTAGGTGTAGTTGCCCTGGTAGGAGGGGGTGACGCAATAAAGTGCGGAATAAAAATATAACAATCTCACAAAATAGACAATCACATAAAGTACACAATGATTTTTAGGTGAAAACCCAAACCGGGTGAAAACCACCACCTTGTTGGTACTAGAGTACCACGATCATTTGTTTTGATGATAACAAAACACGTGTCATTTAATATTTGCACTTTGAGTCCTAGATTTCAGGTCAATCGCAAATGGATACGTGATTAGACGGAGTTCGAGCTCGCATCCATGACGGATTGGAGGAGCTCGATGGAGAGCAGAAGAGATTCGCAAGGAGCGATATATTGAAGAAGGAAGGAGATGAAGAATATGATAGATTTCCTTCTCTTGTACTCATTGTATTTTTCGTTTCTTTTGTTGCTCTTTATTTTTGTTACTTAGATTTCTGTTAAAGAGCCTCAAAGTACCCTAACAGTAGTCCTAGGAACACCTGCACAACCCTAGGATACTTAGGTTTTCTGTAGAGAACTTAGAAAACCAATGTAGGGTTCAAACAGCACTTCCAGACGTCTAATTCCCAAATCAGACGTCGGATAAAGTGTTTTAAGACGTCTGACTGTTGATTCAGACGTCTGATAACTACTAGGCTGCACATAGTTAGTTCTGTCTGATTAAATCAGACGTCCAGACCTTAGACCAGACATCTTGGCAGACTTCTGATGACTTTGCCAGACGTCCAATTAGTGGACCGTTGGCTGGCTTAGCAGATACTCAAGAATACGACCGTTAGAGCCTTATCAGACGTCTGATAATTGACCGTTTTGCCTCGGCTGACCCAAAATCTCTTCTCAAAGATTTTCTAGCCGTTGCAACGTTTGGAAATCCATTCCCACAGAAAAAGTAGGTTTCCAGACGTCCAGACATAGTACCAGATGTCCTATATGTCGTCTGATGGACTTCCACTAGAACCCTGTTTAGATCTGATCCAAGTCAGGAAGAGACCCGCCCAAAATCAGACGTCTGACCTTGAAATCAGAAGTCTTAAAGTGAACTTCCAGACGTCTGATGCTAGAATTAGACGTCTGATAAGCCTGTCAGAGCAATGATTGTTCCTGATTTCTGACTGATTCTCTTGGGCTTTGCACCCAACGGCTATGGAACCTTTCCTAAGCCTTCCAAAGCCTTCCTAAGGCCTCTATAAATAGAGGGGAACCTTTGCAACAAAAGGACACACCTAGAGACACCAACATACACAAGATACACACTAAGAGAAACAAGAGACACACCTAAGCAACTTAGTTCCACCCTTTTGTGTCCAAGAGAAGCCCTTGCTCTCCAAGCTCTCGTTCCATTCATCTTGAGAGCATCAAGCTTCGCGCACCTGCTCTCCTGCCGTAGTTCACGAGAGCGAAGTTGCGCCGTCGCGTGGCTCACGCACCGCGTCATCAACTCGACGCACTCCTTGCAAAGGGGAGTTTCCTAATTCCTATAGAAGCTAGGTTTAAAATTACTTTGTTGGCTCTATAGGATTACTTATTTATTTTATCTTTGTTATTTGGTTGGGTATTCGCTTTGCGAATTCCCGTCTCCTTCGTGAGACAAAACCCTTTTTGTGGAGAGAAGGGGTTGAGGTACGCTACCCTCGTCTAAGTAGCGTGGTTGTAATTGAGGTTGAATCACCCTCGTTTTAAAGTGATTCGGTTTAGTTGATTTTGATCAACTTGGTTGATCGGAAAATCCTAACTCGAGAGGGTTAGGTGGTGGTTTTCACCCGATTTGGGTTTCCACCTAAAAATTCTTGTGTACTTGTGTGATTGCTATTTTGTGAAGATTATTTATATTTATTTCCACATTTTATTACGTCACCCCCTCCTAGTAGGGCGAAACCTACACACCTAACCCTCTCGAGTTAAGATTTTCCAATCAACCAAGTTGATCAAATCCACTAACGTACTACTTAAACGAGGGTAGTACAACCTCAATTACAACCACACTACTTTATACGAGGGTAGCGTACCTCAAACCCCTTCTCTTCATGAGAAGGATTTTGTCTCACAAAGGAGACGGGAATTTGCAAAGCGAATACCCAACCAAATAACAAAGAAAATGACAAATAGTCCTATAAAGCCAACAAAGATATTCTAAAACTAAGCTTTTATAGGAGTTAGGATGCTTCCCTTTGCCGGAAGTGCATCGACGACGCGAAAGCGTGAACTACGCGGTAGTGCTTTGTTGCTCTCGTAATCGCGGAGGGAGAGCGGGTGCGCAACAGGAATTAAGCTCTCTAGGTGTAGAACTTAAGCTTGGAGAGCTAGAGCTTGAGCTACTTCTCTTAGACACAAAAGATGTGGAAAGTATGTTATTAAGTGTATCTTGGTGTGTTTTTGAGTGGCAAAGGTTTCCCTCTATTTATAGAGGCCCTAGGAAGGATTTGGAAGGCTTCCATAGCCGTTGGGTGCAAGCTCCAAGAAAATCAGGCCAAAATCAGGGTTAATCATTACACTGACAGGGTTATCAGACGTCTGATCCTAACATCAGACGTCTGGAAAACCAATTTAAGACGTCTGGGAACAAAGTCAGCCGTTTGATTTTAGGCAGGTTTCCTTCTTGACTTGATTCAGATCTAAACAGAGTTCTAGTATATTTTCATCAGACGACATACAGGACGTCTGAAAACTAAGTCTGGACGTCTGGAAACCTACTTTTCTGCGAAAATGGATTCCCAAGAGAGTGCAACGGCTAGAAAATCTCTGAGAGGAGATTTTGGGTCAGCCGAAGGAAAACGATCATGTATCAGACATCTGGGGTCCTCTACGGACGTCTGATACGAGGCTAACGGTCATTTCCTTCATTGTTTGCTAAGCCAGCCAACGGTCCACTAATTGGACGTCTGGAAAAATCATTAGACGTCTTCTAAGACGTCTGGATTAAGGTCTGGACGTCTTATTTCATCAGACAGAACTAACTAAGTCCAACCTAAATATAGTTAGACGTCTGAGTCAACATTCAGACGTCTTAAAAGTATTTATCAGACGTCTGATTTTCAGATTAGACGTCTAAAAAGGTTGTTTGAACCCTATTTTGGTTTTCTAAGTTCTCTACAGAAAACCTAAGTATCGTAGGGTTGTGCAAGTGCTCCTAGGACTACTGTTAGGGTTCTTTAAGGCTCTTTAACATGAATCTAAGTAACAAAATAAAGAGCAACAAAAGAAACAAAAAATACATAGAGAACAAGAAAAGGAAATCTATCCTATTCTTCATCTCCTTTCTTCTTCAAGCCATCGCTCCTCGCGAAGCTCCTCTATTCTCCGTCAAGCTCCTCCAATCCATCCTGGATGTGAGCTCGAACTCCGTCTAACCATGTCTCCATTTGCAATTAACCTGAAATCTACAACTTCAAGTGCAAATGTTAAATGACACGTGTTTTGTTATCATCAAAATAAACGATCGTGGTGCTCTAGCACCAACATTAGGAAGGTCTAGAGGTGGTGTACTAGGGTTGGGGTATCTTAATTTAGGTTCCCAAGGGGTTGGAATTGAGTTAAGGGACCTAGAAACTCAAGATCCAAGCTTGAATTCCAAAATAGGAACTGGAGAGCAGTTCTAAACGTCTGATAATAGTATCAGAAGACTTATACTCAAAAATCAAAACTAATTTGAGTTAGGAGGGAATCAGGGTTCTGTCTTAAGGATTCTACAGAAATTGGATGATGAGAACCTCATCATAAGCCTTAACTAGCTCTTTTTGACCTAAAAAAAGAGAACAAAAGCTCTTACATAACCAAGAGAAATGCCTAATTCAAGGGATCACTAATCTGGGAAGAGAACATGAAACAAAGGGTAAAACTATAATTTTACTGGTGCAGTTCATCAACGGGATTTTCCAGGGTCTAGACATAGGTCAATTAGACTTAATAAGAGAAAAAGTGGGATGGTTCAGTCAGAAAAGGGTTATTGCGAAATTCAAGAATTAAATGGCATTCTGTAACCCTAAAACAAACCCACTTAATTTCACAAGGTTCCAGTCAGGATAAAAATAAAACCCTCTAAAATTCATGGAAAAATATCTCCTAAGGTTTAGAACCTTCAATTTGGCCTTTGGAACCTGTTTTGACCTAGATTGGGGACCAAGCTCAATATTTGACCTAATATGGGTTTTCATGCAAAATGTCCAGTCAAACGTGGTCAAACCTAAAATCCAACTTCACCATTGGATTCCTTAGGTCCAAATTAGATTTGTACCAAAATTTGGACCTAAGGGAAGGCCATCTTGACCTACTTTGCAAAATAGTCTACCCAATTACATTTTGTCCCCTAACTTTTGAAAACCCTTGTGAAGACCCCCTCAACTTCTTCGTCACTTTTCACATTCAGGTCCCTCTACCATTACAGCAGAGACCCATACCTTCGACGAGGTTTCGAGGAGGATTTCTCCTCGCTTCCCTAGGGAGCAGCTCCCAGATTTGAAAGGGGAGTCCTTTACGAAACTCCCTACCGCTTGAGCAGCTCCCCATGCCCTGAATCACCCCATACCTCTCGTGCAAACGGTCGAGAGGTATGGGTATCACTTCTGGCCATACCTCCGGTGAGGACTTTTGGCCACCACCTTGCGCCTGACCCTCTGCCCGTGCCTATATAAGAAGCGCCAGGTCCGACCGAGGGGGTAAGCTTGTCCTGGCCTGAGATACAATCTAAATCTCCTCCGTCCTGATCTCCGATCAGACGCCTGCCAGCTCCGGCGACCATACTAGTGGCAGAGTAACCTTCGCCTCGGTCCTCTGCATTGCGCCGTACCCGTGCGAGCTTCTCCGACCTTCTCCTCGTAGCCGTCATCCCCACCTCAAGGCCTTCATCTCCGGTGACGATAGGAACGAGCCGTCCACCTCCTACCCCTGTTCATCTGCTTAGCTAGGTTAGAATCATTCCTCTCTCTCTCCTCTTCATTTCCCCTTTCTTAATTTACACTTTCGACCCCTCGACAACCGCTAGACCACCACCATCTTCTCCACCTCCGGCAGACCACCGGTGAGGTGCTCCAGCCACTCCACGCATCCACCCACCTCGCCAACCACCTCACAAGCTCCGCCATGTCTCACTGACCATAACCCCTCTCTCCATTCATCGCCACACGCCCCCAACATGTTCCCCGAACACACCCACATCTACACACATAGGGTGACCTAGGCAAGCGCACTCAGGCCACCTCGCGCCATTGAATGTCTGACCAAGTGTCTAGACGTCCAATAACATTGCAGACATGGGTTTAAGGTGTGCAAGTTGTGGCTAAGGGTCCTAAACGTCCAATAACTTATCTGGACGTCCAGATAAGGGCTGGAACTAGGGTTTTAAGGCGCAGGAAGTCCTGATTGCGCAACAATCATAGGTCTTAATTGACCTAAATTAAGCTAAAACTTTGCATAAGCTAGTGTAATTCATGCATGCATATGCATTACTTGCATCTTTACTGCTTTCCTGTAGCTATGCATGAAATAATGATATAATGTACTAATTAAATGCATTATATAAATTGCAGGTAATAAGAAGCTTAGGAGTTGGATCTGAAGCTGGATCTGAAGCTGGACTTGAAGCTAGTGCTGCATCAGAGCTTGAGCAGATTCGGCTTCACAACACTTCTCTTCTCCTTCATAGCACAAGGGACCAACTTTCCTTCAGTGACTACGTGTTGCATAGGGACATGCGTGCAAAAGCAAAACCCTCCCTCGCTCTCTCACAATTCCTCCTCTTCTCTAAAACCCAAGGCATAGTCGGATCCGGTCACAGGTATTCGAGTTGAGAGCATGGACCAGGGTCACCGGCGTAGGTGGTGATTGAGGAGTGAATGGGGGTGTTATTGGGTGTGAAGGGGTATGAGGGACCCAACCCCTTGGTGCTTGGGCAAAGAGGACTGAGCATAAAATCAACTTATTTGCTGCTGCCGCTTTGGAATCCCATGATTTGGGACTATCAGTGCCAGGCTTCCTTCGCGTACGCCATTAGCAAAGAGGCTTCTCCAATTGGAATAGCTGCTGAGGCCTCGAGTCTCAATTGAAGCTGCAGGTGGATGCGCGGTGTGAGTTCGCAGCTTTGGGAAGTGCTATCAGAGCCTGAAGAGGCCAGAGGCAGGCAGATGACGTCAGGCGTGATGGCAGTGATAATGGAGGGTAGAAACTACTTGAAACGCAAGATACGGCCTCACGACCGCATTAAAACACTTCAGGAGAATTGCATGGATGTGGTGATGTGATGGTGGTGGTTTCGTGTGGTGAGGAGGTCTGTGGAGGTTGGGTGAACTCAGAGAAGGTGAGAGGAAGTGGAAGAGTTCATTGGGGTGTTTCAGTGGATTTTTGGTGGAATTGAGTGAGGGGTTTCGATGGGTGAGGTAAGGCGAAGGTTCTGAAGGTGGAGCAGTGGAGTTTGGTGGTGTGTAACATCGGGGAGGCATCACCGGAGCTTCGCCGAAGCTGGGAAAGATGGAGGGGGAACAGCGTGAATGGCGGTCAAAACAAGGATTTAAAAAGGGGGAAAGGGAGTAAAGGGGAAGGGAAAGAGAAGGAACCTAGGATTATCGGTTGAAAGGGGTAGGAGGGCACTAGCTGTGATTGGCTGACGCCGTGCATGAGGAACTCTCCAGTGAGAGGGCGGCGAGGAAGAAGAGGGCGTAGGAGACTTCTACAGGTGTTGCGAGAAACGAAGGAAAGAGGGGAGGTGTTTCCCTCTGCCTATGGCATGTGGCAAAGGGTGAAGAAGTCGGGGGAATAGAGCTCACCGGAGCTGGTTGGAGGAGGCCAAAGGGAGAGGTTTCTGGCGAAGAAGTGTTGCGAAACCAAGCTAAGGAGAAGTGGAATTGCGTCCTAGGTCTTTTTATAAGCCTCAGGGGGTGTTTCTAAGCTTGAAAAGAAGCTTTCAAGCTTCGGTTATTTTGCACACAAGGGATACCCGAATCTTCCATGTGTTCGCATGGGAGATTGGGAAGGAGTTGGGGTCCATGGCCCGGTCCAATTGGAAGGAAATTCCTTAAGGAATCTCCCTTTCAATTTTGGGACTGTTTGATTGAGAATCGAGTAAGAAATCCTCGCTCGAATTTCGACAGAGCTTGGTGTGTTCACACTAATGGAGGCAAGGACCTATTTGCAAGGAATGATGAGAAACCTAAGGGCCAATGTGCAAATAATTCAAAAGTTGGGGGGCTAATTGAGAGAGTCTGACCGAACTAAAAGGCAAACTATATCAAGATGATCTCTGATTGAGCCCAAATTTTGGTACAAACGTAATTTTGACCCAAGGAATCTGATGGTGATGTCAGATTTTAGTTTTGACTAAGTTTGATTGGAAAATTTGCATAGAAATCCAAATTAGGGCAACTTTCAGTCTGAAACTTTGTTCTAGGTCAAAATAAGTTCAGATGGTCAAACCAAGGTTACCAATCCTTATGGAATATTTTTCTATGAATTTTAGAAGGTTTAGATGAATTTTATCATAACCAGAACCTCTGTTATTTAAGCGAGTCTGATATTAGAGTTTTTGGTTACTATTTATTCTCGAAATGTGCGAAAACCTGTTTCTGTCTGCATGGATCCTCTTATTAGTCATTAATGAACATTTGACATTAGATTAACCCCTAGAAAATCCTGTGATTACTCTGCATTCATGATATTCTGTTAAAACTACAGAATTAACCCTGGTTTAATGTACTGTTCTCAGAATGGATGTTCAGTGAATTACGGCTCTGAGACAATTATATAGGAGCATGTTAATTAATCATGACTAATTAAAGTTAGTTATGGCTCATGATGATGTTATCATCAGTGGATTTATAAAAAGGGTCCCATGGGGTTTAGAGCCATGACATCTCCCGTTTGAACGCTTAAATTTCGAGAGAAAAGAGGAGAAAAAGAAGAAAAAGAAAGAATGTAGGTTTTGGAAGGTTTAGGGGCTAGACATAAAAGGAAGGTGGCAAGAGAATTCCCATCGTAATTTTTGTAGTAGCGTGGTGTTGGTCGTTGGATTTGTGGCGCTTGGCAACAGCAGTCATCAGATTTGCATCATGTGGCCCATGCAGAGGGTGCACGCTCACGTGAGCACATGAGGCGAGGCATGCTATTCATCCACACTCACTTGATTTGCAACACATGACATGATCCAATGACGACAACTAGCTGCAGGTGGCGATCTATGGTGTGGGCGAGGGTGAATCAGTGCACAACACATGTCACGACACTAATTAAGGGCGTTCGGTGACCAGTTCAAGTGAACCGAACCAGTTTTCTTTCGTTCGATTCGGAGACCTCCTTCCACTATTTTGACCAATTTAGGCGTCAAAAGATATTTGTTTCCTGCAAATAAGGTATCATTGGAATTATATCGACGTGTACTTTGCATCCATGGTCTTTATTTTTATATTTAGCTATAGCTTCATACGTTTAAAATTAAAATAGTGTCTTATCTAAGTTTTCATCCTGATTCTTGGTGCATGATTGAGCGGATCCACCTGGAGTGTCCATGAATATTGAGGAAGGTTTAGCACGCTTCCACAGACCTAGTGTGTACAATTTGGAGTCACCATGACTCTCTAGTGTCATTAGGTAGAATAGTTTTTGGTTCGCCTCGCTCATGTTTGGCTCATTTCTTTAATTTTCCTTGTAATGTTCTTCGTTTAACGTGCGATATTACCTTTTTCTGAGTTCAAAACCTATGTTGGCATGTTTCTACTATTTTGGGTACAAAAATAATTAGATATGTAATGATTTCGATTGTCAAACAACAAATGAGGCAAATTTTATTAAGCTGAAGGATACCTGAGTTTTGGGTGATAATTCTAGACTAATTAAATGCCAATAGTAGAACTGATGGTTGGGAGTTTTTAGATGAATCAACTATTGAAATTAGGGGTTAATTCATCAGGAAATTAGTCAACTAGGATAACTAACTAAATAATACAACTATGTTTGGACTTAAATAGATTCAATTATTTAGAAATTAAATTTCATATGCAGTAATAACGAATTAGTCGGGATTTAAAGGTTGGATGAGTAGCTTTAGCCTTGCTACTCTTCGGATCTCGATTGTAGCTTTCGTCTTCTAGACCTACTTGGGTTGATTAGGGAGTTGTTGGCCTACCTATGACTCTTTGTTAGGTTTAGTGGTCAACTAGGATAACAGGGTGAGTTGCTTGAGGTTTGGAGTTGGTTTTCTTTACTTGGCTGGTAGGTAGGAAATTGTCTATCTGTGGTTTAGTGTGTGTAACTAGCATGTGTTCACGCTATATGATGTAGCCACCACCCCTTTCCGAGATTATCACGAGGTGACGAATTGTGGTGACTCGATGGGTATAAGTCATCCTCTTGGCCAAGAGGGTGGCTTATATTGATCTTACACCTCAGGATGTCACATGTGGATTGCCTCATGCCTTAGGTGTTGTTGACAAGATACGACCATAATAAGTTGAGCTTGATTCTTAGAACAAATAAAACAATATAAAGATTTAATAAATGGATTAATCTGTGGAACAGTACCCCTTTTCCCTGTTCTTCCTGTTACTGTTGTATACTCTGCTGTTAGTTCTACTCTACTTAATTTTCATCAATGTATTCCTTGAGCTCCGTACTCAGGAGCTACTGAGTAGCCAAGTGTAGTGGCTGCAATTGGTCCTTCTATTGCAGGACTTAGCATAGCATTAAGAGATGGCTCGCACTGAGCCTAGCTACTCACGTAACGTTTGTTTTAATCATTGATTACTTCTTCCATAGTTTAGTAGACTCTTTTACTTTCCAATTGTCTCGTGACTGTACTCATACTTAAGCACTTATTTTCCTTTCCTATTTTCTGTAGTGGATTTGATTGGCTGTCAGCACTCTCTTTTATTTAATGTTTTATGAATGGATATTTGACTATTGATGTAACATAACTATGTGTTGGATGACTACGATCATGTAAACATGTGTTACTTGATAGTAGTACTCGACGGCTCAGCTCTTATCTATTTGATCAATTTGCAGGACTCGGGTTGTCACAATAGTTCCCCATCTCCACATCTCTTCCTACTTGCTTATTTAGACAAACTGTGTGCATACATTACATAGGTAGGGAACAGAAATCGAATACTTAATCTTGCTTGATCCAAACCCCAACCCTAGTAGATTCGACGACAGAGGGTCATGCCGTCGCCAATCGAGAGTTGGCAGATCTCGATACGTGGATCGGTGGCAAGGAACTTGTTGATCTCCAACACAAAGTCTCGATAGTAATGCAGGTACTTAGGCATTGGGGCCTCAGGGGGCAGGGCCACTGACCCACTCCAGAGGGTGTTGTCATAGCTGATGATGCCACCCACCTTAACTAGCTCGAGCAACCGCTTGTGATAGTTGAGGTAATTTTCCTTATCCACATCAACGAACGCAAAGTCAAAGAATTCCTTGTATTTACACTATCGAAATTAAAAATTTCAAAGATGTAAGTCTAAAGGGACAACAAGAGGTTGTATTTGTTTATCGACCAAAAATAAGAATCTACTGATACCTCTAACAATCAATCAAATTTATTTTCTAGACCCTAACTTTGTCATGCCAAATCTGAAAACAAAATCCACGCACTTCACTGTAACCTTCCAACCCACAGAAGATGAAGAGGGCAGCGGTTTCCATCCACTACCAGCTGCGACTTTTCTTTCTTCCTTTGTATTTTTTTTTTGTTCACTCGATCCCCATGTGTTTGGATTAGCAAGGTGGAAAATTTTTAATTGATTGACCTTCCAATTTTCGATGGTTTCGTATCTTTATCTCCTGGACGTACCAGTGTCGAGGAGGTACGTGGCGCAGATGACTACCGTGGATAGTACTTACAAGTAAATTAATTTAATTTCTACATAATAACTGACATACCATCGTTATCACGGGTGGGACAGTGGCACATCGCGTCCAATCTTTTAATATGAGGATCAATTTTAATCGGAGAAATTAACGTGAGCCACGCTCTTTGGACTCGTTCAATTTTGTAAGATGAAAAATAAAATTAAGAACGTCCATCAACTTAGTATTTATAATTAGAGTTGATTCCAAACTTGGGAGTTAATTACTGGGAGCAGGGAGGAGATAAGGTAAGTAGAGAAATTGGAAGCTCACATCCTCCATCATTTGATCTAGCATTGGAAGCGCCGGCCCCTCGTGGAACTCCACTTTGTGCCCAACACCTGCGTTGTCGATAATCGGCTTCCCGATCTCGTAATTCTCCTTATTCACGTCCATTGCTATGACCTATAATTAAGCATCAAATGTAACTAACGTTGCTCAAGCATGCGTTGAGATGCACAAATTAATGCATGTTTTACCAGATATGCATGACTATACATACATATATCTACAAATGCACGCATATATAGATATACCTTGCCGTCGTCGGGAAGGGCGGGGGCGGTGGCGAGGAGGGAGTAGCCGGTGTAGACCCCAATCTCGAGGGTGTTCTTTGCATCTATGAGCTTGAGAAGCATGTTGAGGAGTTGACATTGGTCAGGGGAGGTCGCCATGGGGTTCAAAGGATGCTTTGTGGTGACCTCCCTCAACTCCTTCATGCGCACCGTCTCCCTCGGGTACACGCTAGTCTCCAATATGTACTTCACCATCGCAAAAACGGAAATTCCATGTCGTTCCAAATCAATTTGGTGGTAACATTTTGGATAAAAGAACTAATGTAATGTAACGGTGGGCGGCACCCGAGGAGTTTGCTTTTTAGTTTACGAGTAGAGATTTTTGGCCTTTTAGATTAGTTTTCAATATTTTAATCTCCACAAAACTTTGAATTCAAAAATCCATCTAATTTTCAGGAAGTAACGATCAACGTAGCCAACAAATTAAAAGGGGTAAAGTAAACTAAAAATTATCTTCCTTACATACGTCTAGGATCTAATCTAGAGAATACGTTACGCGCGTCCGTATGGTGTTCTCTCGGAGGAATATATAGTAGCTAATTAATCAACCTGATAGAGGGCATCGCTCTTGAGGAGGCTCTTGTGACCCAATTCTTGGTGGCCGCCTTCGACCGTACGTGCGGTGGTTGCGCCAATTGTGGCGATCTGCTCCCCACTCTGACGAGCATTGGCAGCAACGGTTGCCGTGGTGGCCATCTCTCACTCCCTTCCGTCTCTTTCCCTAACTCTTCTAGTTAGTTGCTTTGTTTTGTTTCAGAGGTTGCACTTGCTCCGCCAAACAAATGGGGAAAGTCGAAGGGTTATATACAGAGAAAGATGGTGGAGATTTTTTTTCTTTTTCTTTTTCTCTCTTTTAAATCCTAATTTTTCAATGGAATAAGAGATGCGATAGAAATGGATAACTTCATTCAAACAACCACGTATTTCTGCTGCCAAAGGCAGTCTTAAGTTTTCATATGTCCACTTATTTCTTTGTTTGAAGGGGGAGTGGGGAGGGTGCACATGGAGCTATCTACGGTGGTCGCCTTGTCTTGGTTGAAACGGCTCCCATTTTTCTACCAAGGACTTCGGTGAATCTGACCTCCGGGACCCCACTCATAGGCAATCGCTTGGAGTTTCGCGGTTTCACCGGCCAAGTGCGACCCGCAGCCCATTCCACTGGAACAGCAGCCATGTGACGTGGGGTGGTGGGGGTAGGGAGTTGTTGGGTGGTGTGGGGTCGGTGTTTTGGGGGTGACGGCGGCGTTACCATTTACAGGTAACGTCGACGTTGGTTACTTTAACTTGCATATTTCCCCTTCTGTGATTCTTAACCCTTCAAGATGTTGAAATGATCGTCGACGTAAGCTTAATTAATTAACTATTAGCACTGGCAAAGTCATTTTCTAATCAACTCTTCGAATAGTCATAACCCTAAAGTATAGTTTATATTTATATCATCGGGGATATAACCATATATGATGACAAAAATATTATACGCTAATATCTAAGATAACATATGTGATTTATTCCATCAACGTCAATTTGATAACTAATAAAAAGAAATATTCATAAAAAAGGGATACACACTTATGTAACCTATACTCACTTTTTCTAACCTAACAGGTCTAAAACTTTATGTTAAAATTTGTTGTCTGAGTATTATTTAGTAGAATAAGTATGCATTTATATCAATCAATATTTTTTATTTATAAATTGATCTTTGTTAAATTTTATCCATCGCAAGGAATAAGAATCGCGCGATGGAGGGAGATGAATGAGCAAGTACATTCGTTTTAAACCAAAATCAAAATCCTTATATTTACACCCTACCTTAGAATCTAAGCTTGCGTTTCCCTGGGATGTCAATTAAACCTTGACCCTTTACACATTTATCATCATCCGATCCAGTTGAAAGTTATAGTTTGCTCATACGTACAATTTCGTTGCATAAAAGAACATTACATTTATCAATTTTCATATTATTTGATATGCTTGAGTGATAGATCTCGACGGTTATTGTTAGGGTCATCGATGATCATTAAAGAATTTATAAATGTTAGAAATGTCATGTATCTGCAAGCATTTTATCACGAGGGGATGTTGTCGAACCTCCTATGCACTCGAAGGTTCGTCCCAACAAATCAAAAGCAATCACAAAAGAAGTGAAATGAGTTGGAGATCTTGTTCCACCGTAAGGGATGTACGTTTGAGGAGAGGATGATACTCTCAACTTTACACTATTCTTAGTGAGTCTACAGGATTTCTCTCTCTCTCGACTCCCCTTACTCGGGAGTCTCTCCTCACTATTTATAGCATGTAAAGATTCTTAGCCTAATAAGTTCTGGTATATTTTTTATCAAATTGCTTGCCTGCTGATAGGTTACAGGCAGTCCTTTCTATCCCATCGTGATTCTGACCTTAGCTGCGTCGAATCTTCTAGTAGACTAGACAGATGCGAGTCCGAATTCGAGTTCGACTGGTCGTAGGCGGGTCGAGTAATACCGAAACCCGCCTGTTTATCTTGCAATCGGGTAAACGTATCCTTTGTTGGGTTATGCATGGAGTTTTGGATCCAAGGGCTGTTTTTGTTCTTCAACATATGCCCCTACTTTCTAGCTAGTGTAAGCTGCTGGGAGAGCAGTTATAGCACTCAAAACTTCGTGGTAGACAATGCTCCCAAATGTATTGCCGGCTAGTATGGAGTTGGTGGTGATAGGGCTATTGAGGGTTTTAAATATTCGTTCATTGTAGTAACGCCTCAATCGCTCCATAACAAATAAGATTTATTCTCGAAA
Organism: Thalassia testudinum; assembly: GCA_037157565.1. Classification (NCBI taxonomy): domain Eukaryota; kingdom Viridiplantae; phylum Streptophyta; class Magnoliopsida; order Alismatales; family Hydrocharitaceae; genus Thalassia; species Thalassia testudinum. The sequence goes on from JAZHRO010000036.1 coordinate 194,779,027, forward strand.
TGAAGTCCAAGGTCGAACACAGAGAGCAAATATGGAATTCACGCACTAATCTTGAATAAAATGTAAATGATCACAAGGAATCAAGTCAACAATGATTTTCAATGAATAATTTCTACTCAAAATTGGTCTTCAATGAGAAATAAGAGTATATCAAGAGTTTGATGAAGCAAAAAGATGTCTAAGACAAAATAATGGTGATTTGAATTACCAATTATTAGCTTAGATACAAATATATACTAATTACTCAATAGTCTAAATATATGAACAGTAATCAGAACCAATTATCCACGAGGCAAATTAATCCACAGTATCAAGCTCAAATCAGATGTCGGGTCTGATGACTAGACGACTTAAACAACACTCAGCTACAGTGCCTCAGAGAGGCTTTTTCTTCTTCTTCCTTTCTTCTCACACACTAAGGAACTCAAATCCCATAGCGGCTAAGTGTTGGCCGCTTGCCTTGAAGAGTAAAAACCCACCTCTCTCTCTCTCCTTTCTTTCCTTCTCTTCTTTCTCAGATATTCGGATCGTATTCGGGTAAACAGGCATATGGTCAAAGTTCCAGGTCCGCGTGCGTGTGGGCACGAACAAGGGTGCGCGGACCCGACCCCGGTGTTTCGGGCAAAGAGGCCTGAGAACGATTCCAATTTATTTGTACGTGTGCATCTCTCTTTACGAGGTGGGAGTAATACCACATCCTCCTTTGCGTGCAATCGCTATGAGAACCTCGTCCAATTGGTGCTGCAGATGCGACTCTCCCACTCGACTAATGATCTGGAGACCTGGAGCTGAGGATTCTGCACAGCCTGAGAGTTTCTTCAATGAAGAATATGGCATGAAGCTTAAAGAACGAGGCCAGAGGTAATGGCAGCGACTGTGGTGTACGATGATGACCTGAAACATGAAATAGGGCCTCACGACACCGTTAAAACAGCACAAGATGATCGCCTGAGCACGGCAAGGGTGGTCGTGATGGTTTCATGGCGAATTGGGGTGTGTGGTGGTCAGTGGAGGTTAGCGAAGGCATGAGAAGGAGGTGGTGTTAGGTGGGTTGATGGAATGGCCAATCGAGGGAATAAATAGAGGGCTTTTACTCTCTGCGAAGTGGCGGAGCTTATGGGGGTGAGAACGATGAGACTCAAGCAGTGTAGCAGCATATTGGCATTGCCGGAGCGTCACCAGAATTGAAGAAGACGACTGGGGAGGCTGGTGGTCGTGAGTCGAATAGAGACGTTAGAGAGAGAGAAAGTAAGTAGAGAGGGAGAGGGAGTTATAGCACCTAATTATGGACGAAAGAGATGAGGAATTGGCGTTGGTGTGATTGCTGGCGCCGGAGACGAGGAATTCTCCGACGAGGGAGACGGTAAGGAAGAAGGGGCTAAGGGGCCTCTGAGTTGACCGTCGAGAGGCAGAGGAAGTCGGCAAGGAAGGAGACACTTCCAATTTGGCCGTTGGGAGGCCGTAGGATGACGGAGAACGAGGCTTGCCATGGCCGGAGAGGGAGTTTGAAGAGAGTTTTTAAGCCAAAACCTAGCTAAGGAGGACAGTTTGTCCTCAGGGGTCTTATATAGGCCTCTAGGGAACTTTCCAAGATAAGAAACCAAGCTTGGAGCCTTTGCAAGAATAGAAAACCCGAACCTTTGCAAGGTTCACATTAGGATTTGGGCGCAAATCAGAGCTCAATGTGTGGCTCAGATTGAAGGAGATTGTCTCAGGAGTTCTCCTTCCAATTTTGGAAGGGATTGGGCGAGAAATCAGGGAAAACTCCTTGATTGAAAGGTTGGTACTTGATGTGTTCACACAGTCATGGCGGAAGGGACCTATTGGTGAACAAGATGACAAAGTTAGGGGGATTCCTGCAATAGATTTTGAAAGCTAGGGGTTTAAGTGAGAGAAAAAGAATCAGACTGGACTAAATGCAAACTAAGTTAAGATGATCTCTGACTGGGTCCAAATTTTGGTACAAACCTAATTTGGACCTAAGGAATCTGATAGTGAAGTCGAATTTAGGTTTTGACCAAGTTTGATTATGTAATTTTCATGGAAACCTAAATTAGGGCAACTGTTTGCCCGAGACTCTATTTTAAGTCAAAATGGGTTCCAATGATCAAATTAAGGATACCAAATCTTAGAGAATATTTTTCTATGATTTATAGAAGGTTTAGGTGAATTTTATCCTGACCTAAATGTCAGTTAATTAAGCGGGTCTGTTTTTAAGGTTTCAGATGTCCGTTAATTCTCGTTCTCGTGAAAACCTGTTTCTATTTGCACGGACCCTCTTGTTAGACTTTAATGCATATTTTACCTTTAATAAACCCCTGAGAAAACTCACAGTTGCTCTACATTCATGATATAATGGTAAAATTACAGTTTAAACCCTAGTTTCATGTTAAACTTTCAGAAAGGATGTGCAGTGAATTATGATCCTTTGGTGGTTATGTAAGAGCACTTATCAATGGATTTTGACTAATTAAAGCTAGATATGGCTGATGATGACGTTATCATTAGCGGGTAGGACATTTGTCATGAAGGAGAAGTTGTAAGTGAAAGTTCTTCCCTACGAGGAGGGGTGACGTAATAATTGCGGAAATAAAATATATAAAGCAATCTCACAAAATAAGCAATCACAAAATGTACACAAGTAATTTTTAGGTGGAAACCCAAACCGGGTGAAAACCACCACCTAACCCTCTCGAGTTAGGATTTTCTGATCAACCTAGTTGATCAAAATCCACTAAACCGAATCACTTAAAACGAGGGTGATTCAACCTCAATACAACCACGCTACAAGTACGAGGGTAGCGTTCCTCAACCCCTTCTCTCCACGAGAAGGATTTTGTCCCACGAAGGAGACGGGAATTCGCAAAGCGAATACCCAACCAAATAACAAAGATAAAATAAAATAACAAACCTATAGAGCCAACAAAGTAATTTAAACCTAGCTTCTATAGGATTTAGGAAACTCCCCTTTGCAAGGAGTGCGTCGACGATGACGCGGGTGCGTGAGCCACGCAACGGCGCAATATCGCTCTCGTAGACAACGGCGGGAGAGCAGGTGCGCGAAGGGAATGATGCTCTCAAGATGTAGAACTTGAGCTTAGAGAGCAAGAGCTTCTTGGACACAAGAGAGTGGAAATACTTGATCTTAGTGTATTGCAAAGTGTTTCTTGTATGTCTCTTGTGTTTTTCTTGTGTGTCTAGGTGTGAAAAGGCTCCCCTCTATTTATAGAGGCCTTAGGAAGGCTTTGGAAGGCTTAGAAAAGCTTCCATAGCCGTTGGGAACAAAGTCCAAGAGAATCAGGCCAAAATCAGGACAATGATTACATTTGACAGGGTTATCAGACGTCTAACTATGGCATCAGACGTCTGGAAGGTCACTTTAAGACGTCTGATTTCAAGGTCAGACGTCTGATTCTATGCGGATTTCTCCCTGACTTGAATCAGATCTAAACAGGATTTTTGTGCAAGTCCATCAGACGACATACAGGACGTCTGGCACTAAGTATGGATGTCTGGAAACCTACTTTTACTGTGGGAATTGATTTCCAAACGTTGCAACGGCTAGAAAATCTCTGAGAAGAGATTTTGGGTCAGCCGAGGCAAAACGGTCATTTATCAGACGTCTGGAAAGACCTAAGGACGTCTGATAAGGCTCTAACGGTCATATTCTTGACTGTTTGCTAAGCCAGCCAACGGTCCACTAATTGGACGTCTGGAAAATTCATCAGACGTCTTCTGAGACGTCTGGACTAAGGTATGGACGTCTGATTTCATCAGACAGAACTAGCTATGTTCAGCCTAACAGTTATCAGACGTCTGAAACAATAGTCAGACGTCTTAAAATTCTTTATCAGACGTCTGATTTGGGAATTAGACGTCTGGAAGTGCTGTTTGAAACCTAAGTATCCTAGGGTTGTGCCGGTGTTCCTAGGACTACTGTTAGGGTTCTTTGAGGCTCTTTAACATAATATTCTAAGGAAATAAAGAGCAACAAAAGAAACAAAAAAATACAACAAGTATAAAAGAAGGAAATCTATCATATTCTTCATTTCCTTCCATCTTCAATCTTTCGCTCCACGCGAACCTCCTCTGTTTTCCGTCAAGCTCCTCCAATCTGTCCTAGATGCGAGCTCGAGTTCCGTCTAAACACGTCCACATTTGCAATTGACCTGAAATCTAGGACTCAAATTGCAAATGTTAAATAACACGTGTTTTGTTATCATCAAAACAAATGATCGTGGTGCTCCAGCACCAACAGTAAGATGCTAATAGAGGAGGTTGGATGGTTTTCCTCTATTTCCTGCTGATTGTAGAAGGTCAAGTGTGAGGAAACTTTCCCTGACTTTGTGCTGGCTAAGGTGGTGGCATAGTCGCGAGGGAACACAGGCACGTCGGCCATGGTTCCAGTTGGCCTTAAGAGGTAGTGTTTGTCTATGGTAGGAGGCCTGGTGATTTTTTGTGCCTAAGGCTCTGTAATTGTCTTAAAGAGGTGGTGTTTTATGACCTAGGGTGCAGGACATGGGAGCCCGAGTTTCTGCCAGCCTTCAGAGGTGGCATTTTGTTATTTGAAACGTGGAGCATAGGTGCCCTGGTTCCTACCGGCCTTAAGAGGCAACGTTATGTAATTTAGAACGTAGGGCGCGGTAGCCTTAGTTCCTGCCAGCCTTAAGATGTTATGTAATTTAAAACGTGGAGTGTGAGTGCCCTAATTTTTGCCGACCTTAAGAGGCAACATTATGTAACTTGGAACGTAGGGCGCAATAACCCTTGTTCCTGCCAGCCTTAAGAGGCGGTGTTATGTAATTTATAACGTGGGGCACGATAGCCCTAGTTCCTGCTGACCTTAAGAGGTGGTGTTATGTAATTTGGAACATGGGACGCAATAACCCCTGTTTTTGCTAGCCTTAAAAGGCGGCTACTGGCCTTAAGAGGTGGCATATGGGGACTTGTCTTGTCCATGCCTTGAATGTCGTGCTTGTTAGTAAGGTGGCTGAGGCTATTATGGCTTTAGGGTGTATGCACAGGGTGATGTAATGTGCAGAATATTGAAAGATGTTTTTGTCAGTCTAGGCGGGATCTTGTGAAATCAGCATCGTATCTGGAAGATTATGCTCCTTGGGAACCCGCGCCTTGGGGTTAGGGTGTAATCGCCCTAGGGGTGTTATAAATAGGGTTTGAGGGTATGATCAGAGTCCATGCCCCTCTAACGTTCTATTGCATCCAGACAACTTGACCATTGCCTTGAGGGAATTTTTCTTTTTCTCATACTCCCGTTGAAGGTTTTGTTGCTGGATGTGCATGTTTGGTGGAGTGGTCAAGTAGTGGTTATGCCTTGGCTTGTGGGCGACAGTAAATCCAGTTTGCTGCCCATTGATGGTAACACCATCATTAGCCATAACTAGCTTAAATTAGCCATAATAAAAACACAAATACTTCTGAATAATTGCCTGAGGATCGTAATTCCACATAAATCTATTTTGAGGAGAGAACAACAAATTAGGGTTAATTCTGCAGTTTTAACATCACAACCTAAATGTAGAGTAACCACGGGGTCACCCAGGAGTTAATTAGAGATCAATTGAGCATTAAAGACTAAAAAGTGGGTCCACACTGACAGAAATAGGGTTTCACGTATTTCGAGAACCACAGTAGCGCACAAAACCCTAATTTCAGACTAGCTTAAATTGAAGAGGTTCTGGTCAGGATAAAATTCATATAAACCTTATAAAATTCACAAAAAAATATTCTAAGAGATTTGATACCCTTGGTTTAACCATCTAAATCTATTTTGACCTAGAATAGAGTTTCAAACGGGATTTTGCCTTAATTTGGGTTTCTATGCAAATTACCCAGTCAAACATGGTCAAAAATGAAATCCAAGTTCACCATTAGATTTATTATGTCCAAATTAGGTTAGCATCAAAATTTGGGGCCAATTAGAGTCCATCTTGACTTAGTTTGCAATTTAGCCCTTTAAAACTCTATTTGTTACATTTATCCCCTCAGGTTTTCAATTATTTGCAAATGGGTCCTTAACTTCTCCTCATTTTCTTCACTTAGGTCCCTACCACCATTGGCGGTGGGAACGCACCTTTAGCGAGATTCAAGAGAGGTTTTCATTCTCGAATCAAAGCTAATCACCTCCAAATTTGGAGGGAAGGACTTAGAGGAGATTCCTAATCTCTCGAATTGCTTCTTGATCTCCAAATCAAGCTCTAGAGCTCAGACGAACTTGATATTTCAGTGATTTTTCTCCCTGAAAAATTGAGCAATCCAAGCCTCCTTCCAAGCTTAGAGCTCGATCTTGAGCCCTATAAAAGAACCCCCAACTCCAGACTATCTTCCTTAGCAAGGTTTCAGGACAGAAAACCCTCATCTCCTCCTTCCTTGATCTGCTCTGACCAAGCTCTGGCAAACTCTCCATTCTTTCTTCGTCGCCCTCTGCCACGTACAATAGGCAGAGGGAACATCTTCCCCAAAGTCTTCCGCATCTAGTGCACATAAGCTAACGCCGTCTACCCTTTCATCGTCGCCGCTTCTCACCACTGGAGTGTTCACCTTCCCTAGCATCGGTCAATCATAGTTGGCGCTAGGTCCTCATCCCTTTCATCCCTTAGCTAGGTCTCTCTTCCTCCTCTCCTTCTTTAGGTTAGAATCAACACATTCCCAACTCAATTCAACCGATCAATCACGATCTCCCCCTCTGTCTTCTCCACGGCTGACGATGCCTCCGGTGAAGCCACCTGACCACTACCGGCCACCAATCACTCTGCCAACACCACCACATCCTTCCTCACCACACAGAGACTAAAAGCCTTCAACTTATTGAGAGCTTTGACCCCTGAAAACATTGGCCAACCAACCCACCATACTCGCACCTTCTCCGAATTCGCTGCTCACCTATATGCACCCTGTTGTCAACGTTTCTGTGCGGATTTAAAGGCGTATTACGTTGCAGTAGAACCGACAAAACGTTTAAACAAATAATTTTATTACTCGAACAACTAGAGTATCCGAGGTCGAACACAGGGAGCAAACTCAGTACTTTGTAAAACCCAAGAATACAACTGTTAAATGCAAATATAATTGATTCAAAGAGTTTTTAAGAAAGATGTAAAAAATAGAATTAGACGTCTGATTTATGTATCAGACGTCTTAAATGTGATCTTTCTTTCTCTTTTTCTTCTTCTGCTTTGCCTTTCAGATCTCTTTGCAATCTTCCCTTGTCCTTCTTCTTCTTCTCCTGCGAAGACTTCTTTCTTTCTTCTTCTTCTGTCTTGCTTCTCCTTTCTTCGTTGCCTTCTTCTTCTTCTTTGTCTTGCTTCTCCTTCTTCTGCAGCGGCCAATTCCTTCTCCTGCAATCAGCCTGCCTGCACAGGGAACAAAACCTAACCCTTCTCCCTCTACCCGCGCGTGTCTCTCTCTCAAGCAATTCACTCTAACCGCTCTACCAGAGCCACAGTATCAGTCGGGTCGGATCGTACCCGGGACCAGGCGCACCTGCAGGTGTGTGATGCGCGAGGAGTGCGTAGGTCTAGGTCGGGTCGGATCCGCCAGGTCCGCGTGGTCAGGCCGCGGACGAGGCGGGTGGGGTCAGTGAGGGACCTCACCCCTGTGCTTACTGAGGCGATAAGAATAAAGCGTAAAAACAACTTATACTGTACCTGCCGGTTGCAATCCCACGATGTGGGACTATCTGGTCTCGCCTTCACGCGCGCCTGCAGAAACCTCGTCGTGCGATTGCCCCGCAGCTGCTGGCTCTGCTAGCGCTCCTCGGCTGGATTCGTTCACCTCGCGACACTTGCGTTAGTATGCAGCACCTGTAGTCTGGAAGACCGGGTGCCTGGAGCCTCGCGGGAGCTTCATCAGAGGTCGTCCATGGCGGCAGCAGCTCGAATCCTGTCGTACACAAAACGCGCCTCTCGGCCAAATCAGAATAGATAGAGACCTTCGCCGTGGCACGGCGAAGGCGGTGGGCAGTGCAGCAGGCCGCAGGTCGACCTAGGCGTGCGTGCCTAGGTCAACCTGTGGCCGGAGATGGTGGGTTGGTCGGGGGGTGGTTGTGGAGGGCTGGAGTGGCAGTGGGAGGGTGGAGTGTGTTCCTGGAGGTGAGGCGGAGCTTTCGAGGTGGTTGGCGAGCCGTGTGGAGGGCTGGAGTGGTGTGGGCGGCTCGCCGGAGTGCGGTCGGAGGCGAAGACGATGGAGGTGGTTAGCGTCTGTCGAAGGTCGATCAAGGGAGATAACAGGGGGAAAAGAGAGAGGAGAGGATGGAGAATGTATCTGGGGTTGTCTGGAGTGAAGGGAGGCAGTGGAGAGGACGGCTCGTGACTGCCGTCGTCGGGGAAGAAAGACCCTGGGGGAGGAAGCGGCGACGAAGATGAGGTCAGGAGCTTGCGCGCAGGGTACAGCGCGCCGCGGGAGGAAGAGGCGGAGAGGACTCTGCTGCTGGTATGGCAGCAGAGTGACGAGAAGGAGGGAAAGCGGTCGCCGGAGCTTGTGGGTCGTTTGGCCGGAGATGGGAGAGAAGAAATTTGGAGGGGATCTCCGTCAAAATCAAGCTTAAGATGAGTGGCCGGGTCCGAGGGGTGTTTTATAGGTGCTGGCCGCTCCTATCAGAGCGTGAAAGACGCGCAATTAGGTCAGCCGGTTCGCCGGAGTTGGAAGGAAGAAAGATACCCACATCTCTCGTGCGTTCGCACGAGAGATTGGGTTCACGCCAGCAAATTTGATTGGCTTTAGAAGGAAGGGAATTCCTCAGAGAATCTCCCTTCCATTTCTGGGAGAGAATCTCTGAGGAATTAGAGAGCCATCTCTCTCGAAACTTCGTCGGAGCTCGGTTCTGCCCTAGCAATGGCGGCAGGACCGGTTTGCAAAGAAGGCGAGGAACCTAGGGGGCTCTCTGCAAGGATATTCAAAAGATAGGGACCTCTTTGTGATTTGGGTGTACTAACTTGCAAAGTAGGTCAAGATGACCTCCCCTTAGGTCCAAATTTTGGTACAAACCTAATTTGGCCCTAAAGAATCCAATGGTGAAGTTGGATTTTAGGTTTGACCTCGTTTGACTGGACATTTTGCGTAAAAACCCAAATTAGGTTAATTGAAGAGCTAAGACCCTAATCTAAGTCAAACTAGGTTCCAAAGGCCAAATTAAGTGTTCTAAACCCCAGAGGATGTTTTTATATGATTTTTAGAGGGTTTGCTTGATTTTTATTCTGACTGGAACCTTGTTAATTTAAGCGGGTCTGTTTTAGGGTTACCAAGTGTCATTTAATTCTTAGATTGCACATAAACCCATTTCTGATTAATTCAACCCACTTTGGACTATTTGACCTATGTTTTGCTTCTGAGAAATCCCGTTTATGTACTGCAATGGTAAAATTGCAGTTTTAACCTTTATTCCATGTTTTCTTCTCAGAGCACTTGTTCCTTCAGTTAAGCCTTCTTCTAGGTTATGTAGGAGCTTTTATCTTCTTTATTAGGTCAAAATGAGCTAGTTATGGCTCATGATGAGGCTCTCATCATACCCCCATGCCTAGCTTTTGCTAGTCCCTTAGCAAAATTTCAAAGTTTTAACTTCCATTCTAGACCCAAAGTGTCCTTAGTTATGATAAGTGCTTCTTTTGTGATTAGGTAGGAATGCCGACAATAGGCCTAGAGGTACTCAAGTACCAACCAAAATCTGGACCTGTTCTGCTTTAGCCTCAGTCCTTCGCAAAGGTTTCTACGGCCCACAAAAACTATCCTACGGTTTGTTGGACTGTGCGGTTAAAGCACCCGTGCTTGAGACATTTTTAGCCTACGCTCAGTTTGCAGTGCGTTTTTTTTTGTAAGAGAGAGATAGAGGATTTATTTGTTTGGAGAGCTTTTCTCTCTCTTTTCTTTTTATTTCTAGCTTCGGATTAGCTTCTCAACACGGTCTGTATCGGATTCCTCGTCCCCATCATCAATCCTCAAGGGTCCCTGGCTTTCGAGATTTCGAGATAATCCTGCCCATGGCAACCCCCGGAACCCTGGCTTTCGAGATTTCGAGATAATCCCGCCCATGGCGTTCCGTGGCCGAATTCAGACCGTGGCGATCGACATTTCGTGATAATGCCACCCATGGTATCTGAACCAGCAGAGTGCTTACATGCCCCCAGTAGGATATTTAAATATCCTAAGAGACAAGCACCGAGGAGACGATATGTTGTTACGCATCTTCGAGGGGAATTTCCCGCCTCTCCGCGCTGGGAACTTGTCCAAATCAACTTGTGTTGATTGGCCGCTCCTAATCTAGGTGACTTTTTCAGAATATTAAACGCTCTTGCGGGTTTTGAATATTTATGCGCACTGAACCAGACTGTGTGTGAATTTGGGTGCTTAGGTTACCGAATCCCGCAAACCGGAGGTCAGTTAACGAGGCCGAATACTTCCTAAGCCTTAGACCTAATACTTAAGCTTCGCATTTTCCTCAACCTCTTGAGGATTGTCTAGATTTTAACGGATACGTGAATTTTTAAGCTAAAAATCTAGCCCAAGAGGCCTAAGACCAGCGTTCCCGCTAATCTCTTGTTATATCTCCGTAGCATTTTTCTTTTCTTTTTCTTGACTTGGTCTAGAACTTCAGTTAACCCCTTAATCTTTTACTAATGACTTTTTCTTTTTCTTTTCCTTTTGTGCTCCTTTCTTTATTTTTGCTCTTTTTGTCATTTTTCTTTCTTTTCCTCCTCTCATTTGTATGACCCTGAATTGTTCCTCCCCTCTATCAAGTCCTTTTTTTTTTTTTTTTTTTTTTTTAAATGAAACCCTTTCTTGATATGAATTTTCTGACATTTTGCACTTTCATACCCCCCCATGCCTAAGATTTGCAATGTCCCCATTGTAAATTAGGTGGGTTCGAATTCAGCTTAGTTCATGTATTAGGACAGGTGTGTGGTGAGTGAATGGGTCGAAGCGACTTGTTGCGAACGATTTCTAATCTCGAGTAGGTATACCTGAGGTGAAGTCGGCTGTTCTAATGGATGAACCCTAAAGTGCAATATGAGTTCCGCATAGCGATGTCAGAAACGGTTTCAGGTTTTTCAAAGAATGACGGGTTGCCTCCCGTTAAGCGCTGAGTTTTACGCCATCGGCTGGGCGTAATGAGCTCAAGAGGGAAGGAGGGTAAAGGATGACTCAGTCAAATCTATATCGGTCATGTCAATGAACGGCTTGAGTCTCTGCCCATTCACGACAAATGGTTCAGAATCGTGGCTGAGTGGGCTGATTTCAATAGCTCCATTTCCGAAGATTTGGCGGACTAGGTAGGGTCCGACCCACTTGGATCTTAGCTTTCCTGGGAATAGTTTAAGTCGAGCATCAAAGAGTAAAACTTTTTGACCAGGATGAAAGACCTTTCTAGAAATGTGTTTGTCGTGAAAAGCTTTAACCCGTTCTTTGTAAATTCGCGAGTTCTCATATGCGTCGTGGCGTAATTCATCGATCTCGCTCATTTGAAATCTTCTGTGGGTTCCAGCCTTAGAAAGGTCGAGATTACAGGTCCGTACTGCCCAATAGGCTTTATGCTCCAATTCGACGGGGAGGTGACATGCCTTCCCGTACACTAGTCTGAAGGGAGACATTCCTAATTGGGTCTTGTGGGCGGTCCTATAGGCCCACAATGCTTCCGGAAGCTGAGAAGGCCAATCTTTTCTATCAGGTCGAATAGTAACCTGAAGGATCTTCTTGATCTCTCGGTTAGATAGCTCAGCTAGACCATTAGTTTGGGGGTGGTAAGGAGTAGAGATTCGGTGTGACACCCCGTATTTGATCATCAGTGACCTGAACTGAGCGTTTGTAAAATGGGTCCCTCCGTCGGAAATTATAGCACGCGGAATCCCGAACCTTGAGAAAATGTTTTGATGAAGGAATTTTATAACGGCTTTATGATTGTTGGTTCGGGTCGGAATGGCTTCTATCCACTTGGAAACATAATCAACTGCGAGTAAAATGTATTCGAAGCCATCCGAGGTAGGAAAGGGTCCCATGAAATCAATCCCCCAAATATCAAAAATTTCGCATACCAAGATCGGCTGTAGAGGCATCATGTCTCTATGGCTCATGTTGCCTAGAGTCTGGCAACGGGAACATGCCTTACAGTGATTGTATGCATCTTTGAAAATTGTGGGCCAGTAGAAACCACACTGGAGGACTTTCGATGCGGTTTTATGTCCCGAAAAATGTCCACCGCATGCCTGGTCATGGCAAAATGAGAGTATGTCTTTGATTTCCACTTCCGTGACGCATCGTCGGATTATCTGATCAGCACCAATGCGGAAGAGATACGGGTCTTCCCATAGGTAATACTTGGCATCGGAACGCAATTTGTCCTTTTTGGCCTTCGACCAATCGGGCGGAATCTGATGTGATGCCAGGTAATTAACAATATCGGCGAACCATGGAAGACTTGTACTGATAGTCAGGAGGTGCTCATCAGGAAAATGTTCTGTAATAGGTCCGGACGGATCAATAATTTCAGGAGGAAGGCGGGATAAATGATCAGCTACCACATTGTGCTTTCCCGCCTTGTCGCGAATCTCGATGTCAAATTCTTGCAACAGCAAGATCCAGCGGATTAATCGAGGTTTCGCGTCCTTCTTGGCCAGGAGATGCCTCACAGCTGTGTGATCCGAGTATATGATAACACGGGAACCCAGAAGGTATGATCTGAATTTTTCCAGGGCAAATACTACGGCCAGCAGCTCTTTCTCAGTAACCGTATAGTTACGCTGAGCCTCATCCAGTGTTTTGCTGGCGTAGTAAATGACCACAGGTTTCCTGTCAATTTTCTGTCCCAAAACCGCTCCTACAGCGAAGTCAGATGCATCGCACATGATCTCAAAGGGTTGAGACCAATCAGGGGACTGTAGGATTGGGGCTTGGGTGACTCGGTCACGTAAGATCTCAAATGCTTGAGTGCATTCCTTGGAAATTCCGAAAGGCACATCCTTGGAAAGCAGATTGGTTAGGGGGCGCGCGATTTTGGAGAAATCAGGGATGAATCGACGGTAGAAACCGACGTGCCCCAAAAAAGATCGGATGTCCTTAATCGAGCTAGGCATAGGGAGCTTGGAAATCAGGTTAACCTTAGCTCGATCCACTTGGATGCCTTTCTCTGAGATTAAATGTCCCAGGACAATTCCTTCAGGCACCATGAAATGGCTCTTTTCCCAGGAAAGAACCAAATTCACCTCGATGCACCGCCTGAGTATATGGACCAAGTGTTGGAGGCAATCGTCAAATGATTGTCCAAAAACTGAAAAGTCATCCATGAAGACTTCCAGATAGTCACCTACCATATCTGAGAATATGGCAAGCATGCACCGCTGAAAAGTTGCAGGTGCATTGCAGAGACCGAACGGCATCCTTCGAAACGCGTACGTCCCGAAGGGGCAGGTGAATGTGGTCTTTTCTTGGTCCTCTGGATGGATTGCCACCTGATTGTAACCGGAGTACCCGTCAAGAAAGCAGAAGAATCTATTTCCCGCTAGTTTCTCGAGGATCTGATCAATAAACGGTAGTGGGAAATGATCCTTCTTCGTGGAGGAATTTAGTCTTCTGTAATCAATGCAGACTCTCCACGAATTAGCTATTCGGGTAGGAATGACTTCCCCGGTTTCAGTCGTGATGATGGTAAGTCCTGCCTTCTTAGGTACCACTTGTGTTGGACTCACCCAACGACTGTCGGAGATCGGGTAGATGATCTCTGCATCTAACCACTTAATGATCTCCTTTTTCACGACCTCCTGTAGGTTAGGGTTTAGTCGCCTTTGCATTTCTCTTGAAGGTCGTGAGCCTTCTTCTGTATAGATTCGATGCGTGCAGTATGAAGGGCTTATACCAGTCAAATCATCTAGAGTCCATCCAATGGCTCTACGATGTTGCTGGAGAACAGAAATCAAACGGAGTTCCTGGTCAGGTGTGAGTCGAGAATTGATAATCACAGGAAACGTTTGATTTGAATCCAAAAAGACATATTTTAAATGTTCAGGAAGGGGCTTGAGTTCCATGACAGGATTGTCAGCAGCAGCGGGTGGTTCAGGGTTTGTATCGGGAGCAATGGTAGGAGTCATAGGTGTGTCTAGATTGTGTTCGCACTCCTCTGTTAGCGGTTTTTGATTTTCTAGTGGTTGATCAGGAATAATCAGGTTGTCCTCTATGTGCAGTTCATCAACCACGGCTTTGACATCACAAATTTCCTCTATAACCTCGCAATTAATCCCTTGTTGGGCTTTGAAAATGTCGATCTTCAGATTTTGATTCCCAAATTTTAATTCTATCTGGCCCTCTTCGCAGTTTATATTGGCCCTAGCAGTGGCCAGAAAGGGTCTCCCTAATATGATTGGTGTGTCCCTTGGGTTCTTAGGTGCATCCATGTCCAGTACTATGAAGTCCACTGGGAAATAAAAATCTCGTACCCTAACAATGACATCCTCGAGTATTCCTTTGGGTGACTTGATGGATCGATCAGCTAACTGCAATGTCACCTCAGTGGGTTTAAGTTCAGATTCTTCAAGGTGGTCAAGGAGGGATGTAGGTATTAAATTTATGGAGGCACCTAGGTCTAGTAGGGCTCTATCAAGTTGGGTTTCACCAATTTTACAAGAAATCAAGGGGGTTCCTGGGTCTTTAGCCTTGGGTGGGAGTTTGCTCAGGATGACAGAGCTGGCTTGCTCCGACAGTACGATCGGATTCCCATCCTTGGTTCGCGGCTTACGTTTAGGTGTACATATGTCTTTCAAGAATCTTGCATAAGCCGGTATGTGGCGGATTGCATCCATCAATGGGATGTTTATCTGGGCCTGTTCAAAGAGCTTGACCAGATCCTCCTCAGGAGCCACAGGTTTGGTTGTCCTTTTTCCTTTGGTCAAGGCCTCAGGAAATGGGATCCTAGCTGGTTCCTCTAGGATAGGTCCAGGTTCTTGATCTGGGACAGTAGTATCTTGGATGACTACCCTAGGGTCTTGGCGATTATCAGGCTTGGAGTGGTTCAGATAATGTGGGTCTTGTGTTGTTTTACCACTACGTGTTGTTACAGAGTTTAATCCAGCCTGACTTTGGTTTGGGTTAGGTAGGAGAGGTGGCTGCTGCTGAAATTCTGCATAAGATGTAGAAGCCTCCATCCTGTCTGGTGATGGAGTAGCAGGGGCCTGATAAATCAAATGTGCGTGGCCTGGATTTGGATTCATAATGCGCCTCTGGGTCGGCAAATTATTTGGGTTGGGCAGAGGTTGCGAAGGAAGGGTGCCAGGTTGGCGAGAATTTGCCATCTGGGCCAGTTGGTTGCGAACCTCTGTGATCTCGTCCTTGTGCTGTTTTTGCATTGCCGCATTCGTCTTTTGAATGTCAGCCAGCGTTTGAAGGATAAGAGTCAGTTGATCCTGATTTTGCCCAGATTGGTAGGTGGGATTGGGCCGAGGCTGAGGCGGCTGATATGGACGAGGAGCTTGTGGGCGGGGTTGATATGGTGGTTTTTGAGAGTTTCCCGCCCACTGAAAGTTAGGATGATTTCGCCATCCAGGGTTGTAGGTATTGGAGTATGGGTCGTTCTGGATGGCGTTGAGGTCCTCGCAGTTCTGAGAAACCTCAGGAAAGTCAGAATACGAGGGTTCAGAGTTCCCCCAACTCGAGTAGACGGGATCGGAGGTCACTCCGGTCTGGGAGGTAGACGGGGGTGGATAGGGGCCCATCCCCTTGGCAGGTTGGTGATAGATGTTTTGCACTGTTTCCCTTGCCAGAGGAGGTCGTGCAAAAGAGTTTTGTGCAGAGGTGGCTTGCTGCAAATGTCGAGTTAGCTCGTCCACCTTCTTTTCTATGATAGAGACCTTGTCCAACCGACTGGCCATCAATTCCAGGTCAACAGAAGTGGACAGGTCCTGCGTCTCATGTGTCCCTCTTAGATTCGTCGATGCGCGGGCATTCGTCCTGTCGAATAAGCCCAAGGAGTCATTGTTTATGGAGTTCTCGCACATGTTTTCAAGAATCTCCCACACCGTGTCCTCGTGTTGGCCCATGATGTTTCCTCCACATGTTGCATTGACGATTAGACGAATATCCTCACGGAGTCCCTGGTAAAAAGACTGGACTTGTTCCCACTTAGGAACTCCGTGATGGGGACACTTTCGCATGAGATCTAGGAATCGATCCCAAGCTTCGTGAAGAGGTTCTCCCTGTTGTTGAGTGAAATGAGTGATCTGGTGGCGCAAGGCATTCGTCCGGCCAACAGGGAAGAATTTTTTCAAAAATTCGGACTGTAATTCCTCCCAAGTGTTGATCGGGCGGGTCTGAGTCTGATACCAGTGCGCGGCCTTGTCCAAGAGGGAGAACGAAAACATTTTCATGAGTAGGATATCCCGGTTTTGTACATCTGACCCGAAAGTCTGGGCCAGATGCTTGAGTTGTTTAATGTGTTGGAATGGATCCTCAGAGTTAAGCCCATGGAACTTTGGTATGGCATGAATCATATTGGGCTTTAGATCAGAATCGGGTCCTCCAATTGGGATTCGTACTCGGGGTTCAATTGCCACCGCAGCGGGATTATAGTGATCTCGCATCATAGGTCGCTGTGGTGGGTTTACAAAGTTCTGAAAGAGATCGTTCAAGCGTTGAAGTTGGTGTTCAAGGTTATTCTCCTCTTCAATGGGTTGTGCCATGATGGGAGAAGAAGGAGAATCAGGGTCTGAATCAGATGAAAGATTTATGTGGTGGGGTTGCTGCACAAACAAGGGCGTCGAGGCTTGGCCTCGGCGAGAATGAATTTCTAGAGGAGGTCTTAAAGGTGGTCTTAAGGACCTCCTACCAAACATGCACCGGAAGATGTGATGAAATTAGAAGGTGCTGGACCCAATCAAGACACCCAAGAATTGTTGGGTGACTATAGAGGTTCGGGGCAGATGGACCCCTGGATCAGAAGATCGTCCACCTGAGAAATACCTGGGCAGCCAGAGAGGGAGAGTCCCGCAAAGACCCCTACACGGTAGAGCGTCCCCACGGGTTACAGGGTTTCCCCCACCCGACCTCTCTTGTCACTGCGGTTCCAGGTAGACCAGAATGGAGATCTTGACCTCTTAAGTCTACCTTTTTTTTTATTTTAAGATCAAGGTGCTTAATGTTCCACTTGAACTTTTAAGTATTTTGAGTGCAAAAAGTGACCTAATATTAAGGTTGGTTGACTCGAGGGATCAACTTCACCTCTTGTTCCTTTGAGAGCTTTTAGGTCCTTCCTTTTATGATTCAAATGGATTATCAGCCTGATTTGCTTAGGGTTCCTCTTGTATAAATATTTTCAAACACGGTTTAGGCACACTTCTTTTTGGAAAGTTTGTTTCTTTGTTTTAGAGAAGATGTGTCTCTAAAAACCCTAGCTTTGCAATCCTAACTTGGCTCTAATGGGTCCAATTTAGTTGCCTTAGAATTTATCACCTAGGGCTCAATCAAGAAAGTTTTAGCCCTAGTTGCCTTAGTTGGATGACAGACAAAAATATGTTGAAATGAAAATCAGGCAACTTGATGAGTTACTAAATATAAGACAGGTAGCCCTAAGTTGACTTCTCCCTTTTTTTTTTTTTTTTTTCTTTTTAGATTGTGAGAGGGTTAAGGGAGAGGGCTTATGGAGATTACCTGCTCCAGTCTGTTGTGCAGTTGCTATTCTTTCCTTTTTGTTTTGCTTTCCCTGATTGAACACAACAAAAGAGAAGTTAAGTCAGATATTAAATAGAAAAGTTGTACTCAAAAGCTTTACAAGTGCCCGTTGCTCCCCGGCAGCGACGCCAAAATGTTGTCAACGTTTCTGTGCGGATTTAAAGGCGTATTACGTTGCAGTAGAACCAACAAAACGTTTAAACAAATAATTTTATTACTCGAACAACTAGAGTATCCGAGGTCGAACACAGGGAGCAAACTCAGTACTTTGTAAAACCCAAGAATACAACTGTTAAATGCAAATATAATTGATTCAAAGAGTTTTTAAGAAAGATGTAAAAAATAGAATTAGACGTCTGATTTATGTATCAGACGTCTTAAATGTGATCTTTCTTTCTCTTTTTCTTCTTCTGCTTTGCCTTTCGGATCTCTTTGCAATCTTCCCTTGTCCTTCTTCTTCTTCTCCTGCGAAGACTTCCTTCTTTCTTCTTCTTCTGTCTTGCTTCTCCTTTCTTCGTTGCCTTCTTCTTCTTCTTTGTCTTGCTTCTCCTTCTTCTGCAGCGGCCAATTCCTTCTCCTGCAATCAGCCTGCCTGCACAGGGAACAAAACCTAACCCTTCTCCCTCTACCCGCGCGTGTCTCTCTCTCAAGCAATTCACTCTAACCGCTCTACCAGAGCCACAGTATCAGTCGGGTCGGATCGTACCCGGGACCAGGCGCACCTGCAGGTGTGTGATGCGCGAGGAGTGCGTAGGTCTAGGTCGGGTCGGATCCGCCAGGTCCGCGTGGTCAGGCCGCGGACGAGGCGGGCGGGGTCAGTGAGGGACCTCACCCTTGTGCTTACTGAGGCGATAAGAATAAAGCGTAAAAACAACTTATACGGTACCTGCCGGTTGCAATCCCACGATGTGGGACTATCTGGTCTCGCCTTCACGCGCGCCTGCAGAAACCTCGTCGTGCGATTGCCCTGCAGCTGCTGGCTCTGCTAGCGCTCCTCGGCTGGATTCGTTCACCTCGCGACACTTGCGTTAGTATGCAGCACCTGTAGTCTGGAAGACCGGGTGCCTGGAGCCTCGCGGGAGCTTCATCAGAGGTCGTCCATGGCGGCAGCAGCTCGAATCCTGTCGTACACAAAACGCGCCTCTCGGCCAAATCAGAATAGATAGAGACCTTCGCCGTGGCACGGCGAAGGCGGTGGGCAGTGCAGCAGGCCGCAGGTCGGCCTAGGCGTGCGTGCCTAGGTCAACCTGTGGCCGGAGATGGTGGGTTGGTCGGGGGGTGGTTGTGGAGGGCTGGAGTGGCAGTGGGAGGGTGGAGTGTGTTCCTGGAGGTGAGGCGGAGCTTTCGAGGTGGTTGGCGAGCCGTGTGGAGGGCTGGAGTGGTGTGGGCGGCTCGCCGAAGTGCGGTCGGAGGCGAAGACGATGGAGGTGGTTAGCGTCTGTCGAAGGTCGATCAAGGGAGATAACAGGGGGAAAAGAGAGAGGAGAGGATGGAGAATGTATCTGGGGTTGTCTGGAGTGAAGGGAGGCAGTGGAGAGGACGGCTCGTGACTGCCGTCGTCGGGGAAGAAAGACCCTGGGGGAGGAAGCGGCGACGAAGATGAGGTCAGGAGCTTGCGCGCAGGGTACAGCGCGCCGCGGGAGGAAGAGGCGGAGAGGACTCTGCTGCTGGTATGGCAGCAGAGTGACGAGAAGGAGGGAAAGCGGTCGCCGGAGCTTGTGGGTCGTTTGGCCGGAGATGGGAGAGAAGAAATTTGGAGGGGATCTCCGTCAAAATCAAGCTTAAGATGAGTGGCCGGGTCCGAGGGGTGTTTTATAGGTGCTGGCCGCTCCTATCAGAGCGTGAAAGACGCGCAATTAGGTCAGCCGGTTCGCCGGAGTTGGAAGGAAGAAAGATACCCACATCTCTCGTGCGTTCGCACGAGAGATTGGGTTCACGCCAGCGAATTTGATTGGCTTTAGAAGGAAGGGAATTCCTCAGAGAATCTCCCTTCCATTTCTGGGAGAGAATCTCTGAGGAATTAGAGAGCCATCTCTCTCGAAACTTCGTCGGAGCTCGGTTCTGCCCTAGCAATGGCGGCAGGACCGGTTTGCAAAGAAGGCGAGGAACCTAGGGGGCTCTCTGCAAGGATATTCAAAAGATAGGGACCTCTTTGTGATTTGGGTGTACTAACTTGCAAAGTAGGTCAAGATGACCTCCCCTTAGGTCCAAATTTTGGTACAAACCTAATTTGGCCCTAAAGAATCCAATGGTGAAGTTGGATTTTAGGTTTGACCTCGTTTGACTGGACATTTTGCGTAAAAACCCAAATTAGGTTAATTGAAGAGCTAAGACCCTAATCTAGGTCAAACTAGGTTCCAAAGGCCAAATTAAGTGTTCTAAACCCCAGAGGATGTTTTTCTATGATTTTTAGAGGGTTTGCTTGATTTTTATTCTGACTGGAACCTTGTTAATTTAAGCGGGTCTGTTTTAGGGTTACCAAGTGTCATTTAATTCTTAGATTGCACATAAACCCATTTCTGATTAATTCAACCCACTTTGGACTATTTGACCTATGTTTTGCTTCTGAGAAATCCCGTTTATGTACTGCAATGGTAAAATTGCAGTTTTAACCTTTATTCCATGTTTTCTTCTCAGAGCACTTGTTCCTTCAGTTAAGCCTTCTTCTAGGTTATGTAGGAGCTTTTATCTTCTTTATTAGGTCAAAATGAGCTAGTTATGGCTCATGATGAGGCTCTCATCACACCCTCACACCGATCCACAACCCCAACCACATTCTCTGTGCTCCGGTGATCGTATTGGACATTTTAACTTGGGCTTCTTGCCCATATTCGTGTTTCAAGTATCTTCATCAGAGCTCCGCTGCCACAGTTGTCTTCTCCGACATCGTGCACACTCCTCCGGCCTTCCTACATCCTGCTGCAACTTGAGATCTTCCCATCTACAATCCCTGAAACACTCCAGGCATCCAATTGAGAAAGTGGCATCAAGCTACAACCTCAATTCTTCGTGACCCTCAGGAGCTGTGCATACTGGAAGTGAAGAAGGATGAGGCTCAAACATAGTCCCACATCGTGGGTTTCCAGAGCAAACGCAACGTATAAGTCGATTCACTGCCAATAGCGGTCTGCCTCAACACAGCAGGGGTGAGGTCCTCGCCTCACGTGACCTGTGCACTCCTTGCTCACCACTCACACCCGGTGAGCCTAGACACTGTACACGACCCGATTATCCATATACCCAACTACCCTAATCCTGGTTCTGAATAGAGGAAATAGAGAGAAATCTGAGGAGGGTAGGGGTAGGTTTTGCACTATGCTCCTCGGGATGCGTGCCTATGTGTTTTATACTTAGCATCTCTGAGAGGCTTCTGCTCTGTGACTATTTTGAGGCCCTGATACTTAGGGCGTCTAAGGCACCCTTGCGATGTCTGGGTTACTGTTGCTATATTTGAATGACTGTGGAGATACTTGGCTTTTATTTGACGTGGAATTGAGGCATAAGTGCTTGTAACCACCATAGCAAAATTTGAGTTAAGGGATATATGCTAAATTTGGGGATTTAATTGGTGATTTAAATCACCATTGTTTTAAGCTCTTCTATTCTTTTTATCCCATTAGTTCTTGAGATACAATTTAGGATATTACTGAATATATTTTGATTATTGATTCTTATTGCATATCTGTATTATTGTGCTCATTGATTTAAATTGTAATTAGTGCGTGAATTACACATTTGCTACCTGCGAACGACCTCGGACTCATTCTTTATTTTCAAGCACTTTACAAATTTTAAATGCTGTAGCGTTTTTGTTGACTATACTACAATGCGCATCTCCTAAAACTCGACGAAAGCGCCTTTCAACACCCAAGTTTAGTGTATGGGTTGAATCAAAAGTTGTAGAACTTTTATGGCCATGATGCCTATCAACGCATTCCTAGATTTTTGGCGTGCCCATGTTCTGCGGTCCAAGATACGTTTGGTCGCACCCTTTTTTTTGCCTCTTTCGAATTTGTTTTGACTCGCTTTTGACTGCAACCTTTGGGTTTATCTGGCTGGACAACTTTGGGTGTCGCGGTGGTTCTTCTCCTCATAGGATTTTTTCCGTATGGGGGAGACCCATGGGGCAGAGCAAGAAAAGGGGGTTCTATTGTTTTTGAGGAGTTCAAGAGGAAGCAGGTTAGAAGCAAAGAAGAGGCAGGACAGGTTCCCTCAAAGCATTCGCGGGGGTGGCCCGGTAGGGCATTCATTGAGAGGGAGTCAGCTAAGTCCACTCTTTCGGATCCAAGCAAGGATACGGCGGAGGATGTCCTGGAGGAGGATGTCATGTCAAGTTCATCGTCCCCTTTGGATCCACCTGGATTGCTTGAAGGATTCATGGTCATGAATGCGCCAATCAAGGCTCGGATGGAGGCTGCTTCCTCGGGGAGGCTTGGCATCCTCGCCACCCTATTCAACTCCCTTGGTAACTCTGCGGGGGTGGTCGAGAGCTGCTGCCTTCGGTGGCTCCTCATGTGGCAGTGTATTTGCTCGATCAAATATGGGGTGGAGCTCGACGAGGGTGTCGGCAGGTGTAACGACCCGATTCCCGAGTCCCTACGAGACACGAGAACTGGACCCACTCGACTAATCCCAAGACCTGGTCGTCCAACGAGGAAGTAACCAAAAGAGCAGTAAAATAAACCACATTCAGCATGAATATAACTAACAGTAAGAAAATACAGCAGTAAGGAAAGAAACCACTACAGTATATACCACCACAATAGTAGAACAACATTCATAACATAATATGAACTGCAGGTAAAGAAAAGTACAGCGGTAACAAGAACTACTCACTACAGTGGAACAAAAAGAGGTACAAGAGAACAGTGGTGACTCTACTGGACCCTACTCGGCCCAGCATCCTTTGCAGCCGCTGACCCTGGTTGCTCAACACCTGGTCCTGAAAGGTAACGAGTGTAACACGTCAGCAAAACGCTGAGTAGAGTGGCAACTAAAACTAAAGAAACAGTAGAGTGTACAGTAGCTGTTATGTTCTGTTACTTTCTTTATTTACGTCTTTCAATTGTCTCACGATTTCATTTATTTCTTAGATCCTTTACTTGATCTCGAATGTTCCTCGTGGGAACAATCTTGATTGCAGTCTTTTCCAAAAAGTAGAAGTAGCACGTGGTGCTCTCCTGGCCGGGAGAGTCCCCGTGGTGATCCTACTCTCAGTCAACCACCCCAAGGTCACGGACAGGCGTAACGGTGACTACGGCATATGCGATAAACGCACAGGTAGCTAACCCGCACTGGCACGCGGTCAGTCGTTTCCGTTAATGGGTGCGCCCAAAGCACAGCACGGAACCAGTACAGGGCAGAGCCCTCTCAGTAACAGGGGGTCCAACCCCTCCACAGTAACCAAACAGGGGCCTTGCCCCTCCACAGTCCGCGCACCCTCGCCTGACTACCCTGGTTTGCCCAGTGGGCCTAACAAGTCGGTGTAGGTGAGCTAGCAGAACCTCGGGGCTCGTGGGGTAGCTAGTACTCGCCCTACACTAGTAGCTCTCCTCGGTACTACATATACGAGGGCCAGCAAATCGGTACAAAGTGGCCAGACCTAACCCCGGGTCCCTGGGGCGGCTGGCTCCGCTTTGCACTAAACAGGAGGACAGTTGCTCTCCTTGGTACTCCGTACTCAAGGGCCAGCTCACTTCCCCAATTCTATTCCATTCACCTTCCAGGAGTTCTACTCCTAATTCCCCGTAGGGTTCCAGCTCTTTTAACTCAGCACATTCAGGTTTCACCTTTCCAGTTTCACGTTCATATATCCCATATTCTCAATCATGCTCATTTATTCATAACAGGCAGCTGTTAAACCAATTTACAGGTAGCTATTATTTCCTTTCCACATTTTCCAAGACTGTAGTATTCATATATTCCACTAGTTTTTCCCATCCTAGGATTCATGCCATACCCTAGGATCTATCATACAATCTAGTTTTTTAGCCCTAGGATTCATGCAACACCCTAGGATCTATCATTCAATCTAGTTTCTCATTCCTAGGATTCATGCAATGTCCTAGGTTCTATTTATGGTTCCATAGTTTAACAGATTATGCTAATAAACTTAAAAGCCACTCTACCAGTTACAACAGGAGTACTGGGGGCGTGGTCGGGAATCCCGCGTGCCTCCGCAACCCCCGAGACTGCAATGGAACGGGGTCCTATCACAAAGATCAAACACAAGGAGTTTCTCAAAATAATATCTAATCACTGTAGACGGGTAGAGGATTTAATTCCAAAAAGAAAGCAACTCGAAACGCGGAAAACAGACTCCAAACGGGCCCTAAACGGGTCGAAAACGACGAAACAGTGCAAGATCAGACATCTGGAGCTTCTTCCAGACGTCTTAAAAATGGAGATCAGATGGTACCTTGTCCTGTGTGGTTTCTCAGACGTCCAGAAGCCTGCGGGGGCGTCTGGCCTAGTTCCCAGATGTCCGATGGTCACCCCGGACGTCTGGAAGTCCCTCCAGTCGTCTGGCACCGCTGCCAGACGTCTGATTCACGTTGGATGCGAATCTCAGAACCTGCGCGTGCGCACTCATCGTTCTCAGTACGGAAGGTCGCAGAAAAGGAAGAGGACGAAAAATAACTTACTTACCAGACGTCTGGACAGTCCTCCAGACGTCTTCCCCGTCGTCTGGTTGGAAACCCAGACATCTGATTCTGGAAAAACTTCCAGAATCAGAGCGCGACTCGCCCTCTGCCCGCAACGCACGGCCGCGCCGCGCCTCGTCTGCCTGCTGCTCGAGCTGCAGCAGGCCTCCCGCGTCACTCCGCGCCCGCTGCGCCCCCGCCGGCTGGCTCTCGCTGCCCTGGTAGGCTCGAGCCCTCATGGCCGACGCCTCCTCCCTCGCGCAGCACCTCCTCCCGCACCCACCGCGGCTGTCACTGTTGCCGCTCGCTCACGCTCGCACTCGCGCACCGGCTGGAAGGAGAAGAGGAAGGGAGCGGAGGTGATGAGAGTGAGGGAGAGGGCGTGGCTTTTTAAAATCGCGCGAGGAGAGAGAGAGAGCGTGACAGAGGGGGCAGCGCCTGGGGAGGAGAGGGAAAATGGAGCGCATCTGCAGGTCTGCGCGCACAGGTGCGTAGACGAAATCCTCCGTGCCGTGGAAATTAAGTCCCAGACGTCTGGTCAGACGTCTGGGCCAGCTCCCAGACGTCTTAAAAGGCGTTTTGAAGTTGCGGTCGTAACAGCAGGAGTGGGTTCTTTTGGTCAGATGGCCCCTACATCGATCGCCCAGTAGGGATCCTTCGTGGAAGGGCCTACTGAGGGCCTCATGTCCAACGAGGTGGTGTCATCCAAGTTAGGTACCTCTCTGATGGATAGGTGGATATTCCATCACCATCGAGCTGCTCCGATTGCCTGAGACTCACCAAGGTCAAGGGCGGTTTTCTTTCATGGGCGAGGAGCTAAAGAGAAGTTTTGTCAGAGTGCACGAGGTGGACGTCGTGGCTTGTCAGGACTTGCTAATGCACATGTGGGCTTCTTGTTCAACCATTCTTCCTTTGAAGACGGAGGTAAATGTCCCGTAAGCAGGACATTCTTCTGCTATGGAAGGGTAGAATGCCTGAAGGTTGACCCCACCTAGGCCAGGGAGCTCGCAGGTGACACGCGCTGTGGTGGGCACCTTTGAAGACTGGGGATGAAGCCACCGTGTCCTAATAAATGGCATTGCCATTATCCTTATATTTTCAATATTAATTTGCACCCTTTTTGTTGTGAGTTACCCAAGGGTGATGGTCCTGGGGAATGTAACAGGTGATATTTATTATAAAAGGAAAAAAATTTATTTCTTGTGTTTGTTGCCTTGTTGTAATAAATTGCTCGTATGTTGATGAGAACCTCATCATGAACCCTAACTAGCAAAATCTAATCCAAATATTTGTGAAAAAGCTCCTACAAAACCCAAAGAGAGGCTTAACTCAAAGAATTCTGAGTTAAAGAATAAAATAAATCATCAGGGGTAAAACTGTAATTTTACCAATGCAGTTTGCGAACAAGGTAATTAAGGATCCAAACACAGGTCAAACAAGCTTAACAATGAGAGAAGTAGGTTGATCTGATCTGAAAAGGGTTATAGTAACTTCTAGGAATTAAATGACATTCTGTAACCCTAAAACAAATCCACTTCAATTCACGAGGTTTGAGGTAGGATAAAAATAAACTAAAGCCTTTAAAATTCATATAAAAATATTCTCTAGGGTTTAGAACCTTCAATTTGGCCTTAGAAACCTATTTTGACCTAAAAAGAGAATCATGCCTAATTAATAACTTAAGTTGGGTTTTTGCGCAAATTGGCTGGTCGAACATGGTCCAACATAGAATTAAAATTCACCATTAAAATCCTTAGGTTCAAATTAGTCTTGTAGAAAAACTTGAGCCTAAGAAGAGACCTCCTTGACCGACTTTACAATTTGATCCTCTTTATTTACTTTTTGACCCTTATCTTTTGAAATCCTTGCATTTTGGTCTCCAACTTTTCATCATTCTTTGCAGAACGGTCCTCCTTGCAACTTCTGCGCAGCGCCATACTCCGGCGACCTTGCGCGGAGCATGGCGCTACGCAGAGTAGGGTTACCGTCCTCTAGAATAGAAGCAGGGTTCCCTGCGACGTCCTCCATCGTAGGGACTCACCTATGCCCTCTGCCGACCACCATGCCTTCCGTGCGAACGCGCGGAAGGTATGGGTGTCCCTTCCGGCCATACTCTAGCGAGGCAGACCCCTCCGCACCTCGCCCCTCTCTGCGCGCCAAGCCCTTTATAAGGACCGGCAGACCCTGCCGGCTCCTTCAAGCTTCCTTTGACGAAGAACTACCCCCCTCTTCATCCCTTTCTCCTCCGGTTAGAGATCCCGAAGCTTCCGGCGACCTCCTCTTCCTCCTCCTCGTCGCTCTGTTGCCCTACCTGCAGCAGGGTCTACTCTTCCCTGTCATCCGCGCTAGGCTGTACCCGCTAGCACCCTCTGCCCGCTTCCTTGTCGTCGAAACCCTCCTCCACGGCATCTTCATCTCCAGCTTCTGCAGATACGAGCCGGCTGCTCTGTCCTCCCCCTTCGTCGAGTAATTAGGTAGATAGCTTCCTCTCTTCTTCCCTTGTATTTAACCCCTTTTAAACTGCCCTTTCGACCACCCGCCAGCCACTGTCCAGACTCACCTTCTCCACCTCCGATCACCCTCTCCGGCGAGTCCATCCCACGACCACAGACCCCTTCACACCTCGCCGACCAGCCCAGAAGCTCCCTCACACTCCACTCCACCGATCCCCCCTCTCCATCAACTGCCAAGCGCCACCCAACCACCCCCCGAACAAACCCACCTTTCCAGCCACAGTCTGACTTAGGTCATCCTCTCCACGCACTCCCGCACCCCGCCGACCACCACACAAGCTTTTCCTCACTTCGGCGAAGCTTCCTATGTAATCTGACTCGGCCGAGAGGCCGTAGCTGTGATTTCAGGTTCGCGCCCCTCGCTGCCATTGTCGATGAGCTGCAGCAGCTTCACCTATAGTTGCAGGCACCCTCCAGCCCAGTTGCGCGTCCCAGGTCTCGCGGGCAGGAGTTACGAAGACACCCAGGCCCGCAGCTGGGGCAAAAGCCTCACAGGCTGCCTCAATTGGCGGCTGATCTCTTGCCTACGGACGCCAATTTGGGAGGTGGGACTTTAGTCCCACCTTAGAAGTGCGTGGCCAAGTGCCCGCACTTAAATTGAAAAAGTGCCTAAGGCTTATCGCCTTCAAACACAGGGGTCAAGTCCCTCTCCCGCACGCAGTGCGCCATGCGCTTGCTCGCCCTCGCCCGCACTCACGCCCCGTGGGTCTGGGCAGGATCCGATTACCCAAACCGCGCACTCCTCGCCCACCACCGCACGCCGGTGGGCCTGGTCCCGGGCGCGATACCCGCACCCGATTACCCAGCTCTGGGAGAGCAGTCCAAAGAGAGAAATCTGAGAAAGAGAGAGACGTGGGGAAGGGTAGGGGTAGGTTTTGCTCAGACCCTTGTGTGAGCGTGCAGGAAGAAAGAAAGAAGAAGGCAAAAAGGAAAAGGAGAAGAAGAGAAGCGGCCGAAGCCTTAGCTGCTCAGGGCAGCTGAAGAAGAAGAAGACAGGAAGGAAAAGAAGGAAGGAAGGAGAGAAATAGAAGAAGAAAAGAAGAAGGAAGGCACTGTATCAAAGCCACAGATAAGTCGTCTGAGCATAGCATCAGACGTCGGAATCACCACAGCTGCAGAAGGCAAGAAGAAAAGAAGAAGAAAAAAAAGGAAGACACTGCTGCCAGAAAGGTGGCTCGCGCCTGGTCCCTGCCGACCTTAAGGGGTGGCTACCCAAGTAATAATGTGGCGTAAGCACCTTGTCTACCTAAGTAATAATGTGGCATAAGCACCATCCCCTACGAGTGATGGCCAGTCACTGCAGGGAGCAAGTCTTTGTTAGTGACAAGACTGGTTATTGATTGCGGTTAGGATGAGACGAGGATCTCTGAAGCCATTGTTGGCAATGATAGGGTTGCCCTCTCCGTGGCGGGGGATACGCCCACGGGGGTATTCAACGCTTGCCATCCTTAAGAGGTGACTTTGTCATTACAGGAATGTGGGGGGATGCCCCTGTTCATGTCAACTTTAGGCAATAACTTTTGGGCGTGTTCGTTCTATCCTGAGCGGGAGTGGTAATCCACGGGCCTTGGAGAGTATCAAGACTTCCTCCGACCTCGACGAGCTAGGTAGCGTCGTGAGGGAAAAGAGGCATAGCCATGACCGAAGAGCCTGGCTGTAGTCCCAAACTCATTGGCGGATCAATCGGGTTTGCCCTTTGCTGTATTGCCTGGACTTTGTTTCCTTTTCTTCCCCTCATTTAGGCTTCCTAGGTTGCTTCGGCTCGACCCGTAGGAGTTTGCACCAGGCCACCTAACTCCAGTGCATTATTTTTACTTCTTGAGGAGATCAGGAGTGCATGTAGAGGATTTGGTGGACGGTGTGGATTGGTGGTCAGCTGACGAGACTGTCAAGTGCTACCATCAACTTGGCCACTGTATGTGTGGTTACCTGGTTGAGGTGTGTTACGACCCGATTCCCGAATACCTACAGGACACGAGACCGGACCAACTCGACTGATCCCAAGACCTAGTCATCCAACAAGAAAGTAACCAAAAAGCAGGAAAGTAAATCACATTCACTATGCTAAGCAACTAATAGTAAAAAGGTACCGCAGTAAAGAAGTAAAACTGCTACAGTACATACCACCACAACAGTAGAAAAGTAACCAGATACAGGAATATAAAGTACAGAACGTAAAAGTGCAGACATAAAGGTACAAGAGTCTACTCACTACTGCAAACGAGTACAACAAAGGAGCTACAACTACTGGGCTCTACTGGGCTCAGCACCCTCTACAACCGTAGGCTCTAGCTGCTTAACACCTGGACCTGAAAAAGGTTATGAGTACACGAAGTCAGCGAACGCCGAGTAGAGTGGCAACCAACTAACTAAAGCAGTAAAAGTGGACAGGTAGCTGTTGTTTTCTAATTACATTATTTCACAAGTTATTCCCTTTTTACCCATTGGTTTATTTATCAGATCTTTTTCTTGATCTCGATTGTTCCTCGTGGGAACGATCTTGATTGCAGTCTTTTCCGAAGAGTAGAAGGCATATGTGGTGCTCTCCTGGCCGGGAGAGTCCCCCGTGGTGATCCTACACCCAGTCAACCACCCCAAAGTCACGGACAGACGTAACGGTGACTACGGCACGCGCTATAAATGCACGGGTAGCTACCCCGCACTGGCACGCGGTCAGTTGTTTCCGCTAACAGGTGCGCCCAAAGTACAGCACGGAACCAGTATTGGGCCTAGCCCTCTCAGTAACAGGGGTCTAGCCCCTAAGAACCAAATAGGGGTCTCGCCCCTCCACAATCCGCACATCCTCGCCTGACTACCCTGGTTTGCCCAGTGGGCCTAACAAATCGGTGTGGGGTGGCTAGCTGAACCCTGAGCCCCGTGGGGTGGCTAGCTCTCTCCCTACACTAGTAGCTCTCCTCGATACTATGTATGTGAGGGCTAAGAAGTCGGTACAGAGTGGCCAATCCTAACCCCGTGTACCAACCCAAGGGCAGCTAGCTCCGCTCTGCACTAAATAGGGAAACAGTCACTCTCCTTGGTACTCTGTACTCAAGAGCCCGCTCACTTCCCCACTCACATTTCCAGATCCATTCCATTTATTTTCAGGAGCTCAACTCCTAATTCCCCGTAGGGTTCATGCTTATATTCCTTATGTCGTTCCATACCAGGTTTCATCATTTTTATTTCCATTCTCAGGTTATACACATACAACTTGTATTACTATCGTTCACATTTCCAGACTCAGGTTATACACAGGTAGCTCGTATTTCCATCATTCATATTACCATTCTCAAATTATATACATGCAGCTCGTATTGTGTCATTTAATGTATACAACTGTTAACTAGCACAAGTATTTCATATTTCACAGGCAGCTGTTATTCATTTACAGGCAGTTGTCATCATTTCCATCTACTCATTCAAGACTGTAATTCATTCATCCAATACAGATAATTTTAGTATTTCTCATCCTAAGATTCATACCATATCCTAGATTCTATTCATTCATTCCACACATGCATTCAGGTTTGTAATTAGATTAAGGGAAACCACTCTACCAGTAAGCCCAAGAGTAGTGGGGGCTTGAACGGCAAGCTCACGTGCCTCAGCAAGTCCGGAACCCGCAACGGAACGAAGTCCTATCACAAGGATCAATCACAAGAGAATATTCAGAACAGTATGGAAAGTCTTCTAATAAGTAGAGGAATTCATACGGGAAACATCGGTATCTTATTTGCGGAAAAGGAACTTCGAACGGACCCTAAATGGGTCAAAAATAGCGTTTCTGACTCAAATCAGATGTCTGGAACAACTTCCAAACGTCTTAAAAGTGTCCAGTGTCATACCTCAAGCCCTGCGCCAATCCTCAGACGTCCAGGAACTCTTCTGGACCGTATGGACCCAACTCCAGACGTCCGACCACCTCTCCGGATGTCTGGAACTGCCTACAGTCATTTGGTAAGCTCCCCAGACGTCTGAAAAACGTGGGAGGGCATGTCCCACGCCTTCCCAAAGCGAATCTTGCACGCAGACACCTGATCTTCTCAAAATGGGCATGCAAAAAGGGATCGGCGGAGCGGCCTGCATGGCCGTATCCGCAAAGAGAACGTACCTTCACGAAGCCTTCTCCTCAGACATCTGGAACCACCTCCAGACGTCTACACCGTGATATGGAGATCACTCTAGACGTCTGATTCTGGGGAAAACCCAGAACCAGAACTTGCTTCCGCTACTCCCGCGCCGTGCGTGGCCGCACCGAGCCCCCTCGCCTGCAGCTCTGGCTGCAGCAATGTCAGGGAGGACCTCTACGATGTAGTCCTCCACCTCGCACACGCGTTGCTCTGGCCGTGCGCTCACCGGTGAGCTCCCATGCTAGCTCGCAAGCTCACCTCCTCCTCTCCTTCTCACGCCGCTCCTCCTTTCCTTCTCACGCCGCTCTCGCGCTCTCTCTCGCTCTGGGAAGAAGAGAGGAAGGTGGCTGGTGGCTAAGAAGTGAGGAGAACGAAGGTGGAGGAGGGGTTTTATAGATCGAGTTTAGGGTTTTCTTGGAGGCGAGCGGAGAGAGAGAAGGAGGAAAAATGAGGGGTACTGTCTACGCGTAGCACGCTCGTAGACGCGAGCTCGTACTCTACTTTTTCGATTTCCAGATGTCTAGGAAGGTGTCCAGACGTCTGACTCACAGTCCAGACGTGTTAAAAGGCTCAAACAGCACGGGTCTTAACAAGGTGTCTGTCCTTATCGCAGATGGACAGAGGAGGGCCAATCTCTCCCTTTGTCATTTCTCCATGATTGCCAAAGGTTAGTGACCGAAATGGATGGTGGAGGGAGAGATGTTATCTCTAGGCCGTAGCCGAACTGCCAGCAAGGACATTGTTAGAAGCAGGTCCATGTGTTCTTCTAGGAGGGGTGAACAGTCTGGACTCTCCTTTCTTGACAATGCTCCTTTGACCCCCTACCGAGGGGTGGGGAAGGTGTTATGGATGCGCCGCCCCAGAAGAAGCGGCTTGTTGACTCCGAAGGCTAGCTCGACCTCCGTGTCAAGAGGTGAGCATCTCAGAGTAGTGTAGGCATTGCTGCTAGGAGTTAACCATGTAGGTTGTCAACCTGCCTGGCCTTGGTCCTAAGCTAAAGGTCGAGTTCGTCTTAACTCCTCGGGGTTGCTGGCACTCCTCCCTCTGATACTCCTTGAGGCCTTCGACCTTGGTCCCCGTTCTGCCTGATGAAGCGGTCCGAGCTTCCACACCAGGTCTAGTTGTGCAAATCCAAGCATTTTTTGGTGGTGTGTCTACGAACCCTGTGGCACTTGCCGTGGGGTCCAAAGCTAGTCACCCTTTTTATGGATTTTAGAGGCAGCAGACTCGGTCCCTTACAAACACGTTCACCTAGTGCATGGCCAGGGGAGTGTATTTTTCAAGGGGCTTGGGTTGGAGCTACCTCGCCAGGAGGAGTGTTACTGAAGTAAGCTCGGGTGCTTCGCCGGATCAAGCGGGGAGGCAATTAACTAGGATGCCACTTTCTTGATTGTGCCCTTCTCGCTCCACCGAGGATTGGGGGGAAGGTGCTCGGGGGAGGGGTCTCGGGAGGAGTGGCTCGTCGACTTGGGGCGGCATCGACCTCGAAGTTTGCCCTGACCTCTGCGTTGATATATTCAGGAGACAGGAGGTGAGAACCTTGGGTGACATGATCGTTGTTGCCAGGTCTTGATGGTAGAGTTCCACCGGAAGGAGAGCCAAGGTGACACCATTAGCTTAATTGAGCGAGGTGTCGACGAGGTTGGTTCTCAGTCCAAGAGGAAGACCGTGTTGGCTACTCGAAGTTTTTGAAACTTTTCCTTAGGGTGGTCTTCCGGGGGCCTTCAATAGGCCTCTTACCCCCCCCCCCCCCCCCCGCCATTTTTTTGCTGAGGTTTCGCCTGATGAAACGAGCCAAGTTCCCATGCCAGACCTGGGACTCAATCTGGTCTCACAGATCCCAAAGTCCTTCGGTTCCATGGCTTCGGGCCTTATGGTACTTATAACAGGGCCCCGAGTCAGCTTTCCTATTTGTGAGCCTTGGAGGCAGTGGGTCCTTGCTCGTGGACCAACTCCCCTTAGGCACGTCTGCTTGATTCACGGCCAGGGGAATGCATTTCTCAAGGGATTCCCGCCTTGTCTAGCGGGGTCCGTTATTACAACCCTAAATGGGTCGGCTGCTACTTCTAAGAAGGCGGCCTTTCGCTTGTGGAAGCAGCCACCTCCGTAGATGGGCGCTAGGGTATGCCTACCAGAACCCCCTTATCTTCTACGGGGCTGGCATTGCTACCATGACCCTTCGCCAACCGACTGCGGGAGCAGAAGGAGTTGCTTTGTTCCGTGAGGCCCACGCTTTGTCCATAGCTCCACCAGGTGCCTTGGCATGCAATCATTGACGTCGCACCAAAGCCTTGGAGTCTAGCAGCCCGACTCAAAGTGTTGGACGACCGTTGCGTCACGGGGCCTCCTGCTCTTGAAGTACTAAACCTTGAACTGATCCAAGTAGGATCGGAACGACTCTGTTTTGCACCATCTGACTTCCAATAGCTTCTCAAGGTTGTCTTTAACCCTGCATCGCTAGGCAAATTACTCTTAGGACTTACCCGCCAGGATCCAGCAATTTGCCCAGCCAGCAGGTTGATGGATTATTGATGGGCCGAGTCGGACAGGCACACTGAGGTGCTTGGCAAAGTATTCCTTCAGGGTAGCCATGCACCAACATCACCTGACGGTAGCTCCCAACGAGATTGTTGGGGGTCTGTCGTCCCTTCCTGCAGGGCCATGACTAGGTGCTTGAACCCTTTCGGCGAGGGGCTACCTCCACCTCCTTTATGAGTGGGCAGGCGATACGCGCATGGGTGTATAATCAAGACCGCTAGCCTTAGCTTCATACTCCTTCGTCCTAGCCCACATCTCAAGGGGGGAGTCTCACTTCCGGGCCTCGATCAGCCAGTAGGGTTGTATCTACATGCCTTTGCTGGGACCAGCACGTTGAGGGTGTTGTTGGAATATGGGGATACTGGACTTCAACCGAGCCACTCAGGAGGGAGGGGTCGAGAGTGGAGTCGTGAGTATTTAAGACCATCGTGAAGGTTTTTCTTATCAGGAAAGCCGAGGTAGGGTACTGGAAAGGTGTCCCCCCCACCCCAGCCACTGGATGCTTGGAAGAGCATGACACTTTTATTGATGAATCCCATAGACGATGCCATTTGATGGGCCTCGAGAGCCACTGTAGGGGCCACCGATAGCCATCAAAGAATTTATAGATGTATGAAATGTTACGTATCCTCAAATATTTCATTACGAGGGGGATGTGGTCAAACTTCCTACGCACTCGAAGGGTAAGTCCTAACAAATTAGAAGTAATCACAAAGGAGGCAAAAGTAGTTGATGACCCAGTTCCACCGCAAAAGGTATACGTCTGGAGGAAGGATGATACTCCCAACTCTTCATTAGTATTTGCGAGGTTATAGGATTTCTTCCTTTCTTGGTCCCCCTTACTCGGGGTTCTCTCCTCACTATTTATAGCATGGAAAGATTCCTAACCTAGTAATCTTTGGTATATTTTCTGTTAGACTGCTTGTCTGTTGTCAAGTTATAGGTAGTATTTTCTGTCCTGTCGTGATTCTAGTCTTGGCTGCTCTGAATCTTCTAATAGGTTGGACGAAAGAAAATCCGAATCCGACTGATCATAGGTGAATCAGATAATACCGAAACCCACCTATTTATCCTGCAATCACTTGGAACCTTCGAAATCAAGGTTATGAGAACATAACTCAGAGGTTACGCCACCAGCATGACCATCACGTAGGCATTTCCACACACGACCTGGAGACATTTAATTCACAATTTAAAACCATTATCTTCTTAGCATCTAACTGCTACGTGGCTCCTCACCGCAAACAATTCGAAGCTCATGCGTATGCCTCATGTATAAAATCTTTCCGTGTCCATCGACGTACGTCAGGCACCCTACCGTCAAAACATTGGTCGGTGTACGTTACAATCCATTCGAGCTATACGACTCATCAAAGATTTTATTTCCTTCCATCCATGATAGTTATTCCACATTTAATTCCCTTCATTCAATATCTTTCATTTCATCCTCTACGTCCTCAATCCACGAATAAGGCACTACGCGTTCCTTTATTCCTCACCTACTCTCCCATCAATATAATAATCCCACCCATGCATTTATTCCATAAGCTAACTCCATTTCCCTTATATCCCAACCACTATTCTCCACCTTATCCATTCGTCTGATTACGCTATCACCACCATCTTCGTCTACAACCAACATCACCTCGCATCATCTCATCATCAACAACATACTTTACCTCCACGCCACTTTTACAAGCTCGAGTAGTTTACGATCGTCGCGACTGGTGGTTACGTGCGGTGCTCGTAACTTTTATATTTTTATGTAATCAAACTTTGTGATTTACTTGTATATCTTTTACTTGCTTATTTATTAAATAAAATAAAACTTACAAGAGGTTAATTTTATTTTTAATCAGCCGAAAACATAAGGTAATGGGATCAGGTCGAATTAGTTAGTAGCACTCCATTGATTAAGGTCATATTTGATTGGCGGATAAAGTAGATTTTTATTGAATTAAATATTTAATTTATTCCTCATTTATATTGGGTTAAGTATGATTTAATTTAAGATAAAATTATTTCACTTTTTTTATAAAATAATTTTAATATATCAAAACATCTACGTATATTAAATTATTTATTACACTGTTTATTCTACTCTGTTGCAATTCATCTACATATTCCACAAATATCCTCTCAACAGTGAAGCCCAAATCTAGCATGGACAATTTACGAGCCCACTTGCAGTTACGTCGAGCTCTTTCCATTTAACCACGTACTTCTGATCATCCACCCATCCATGGTTTCTACCTCAACTACTAACCCAACAAGCGATCAAGTACATCTATCCAGGATGTCACACACACTTCGACCATTTTAGGCCGAAAAACAAACGTCACCTGTATATCTATGGAGCAAAGTTGTTCCCTTACGACTGTATGCCTGTTCCGTTAAATTTAACGGAAGATATCTAAATAAATCTTTAAATAATAAATATTTATGATTATCTTCCTGGAATTCTTTCAATATCAACACACCCTTTCTTCATCCTCCTTTGTACCAACCCAATTTCGAGAGATCGAGTCAGAATGTTCCAGACTAACATGGATTGCTCAACATTATCCAACAAAAAAATATATACACGTTAACCCAGCATGAATAATATCATGGAAGAAAATAATTAAAATTAAATAAAACTTAAATGCAAGGAAACAAAATTAAGGTAAAATGCAATACAATCCGCAATGACGAAAACATGTCACCCAACCTAAAGGAAAAAAAATTTAAAAGCATTAAACAAACTTTAAACTACCTTTGATGAAGAAGACTATGTGATTGCTAACAAAATTACTAGACATGTCAACACTCGGTCGGAAGTCAACAGAAAATAAAAATAATAGTATTTTAATGTAATACAAGAGAAAGTTAACCCCATAATTATTCTTGGAAAATTTAATCCCTTTTTATTACAAGCAGACCTTGCAAATTTTCTATCAACCAGGATCATCAAGCCTTAGGGGTGTGGGATTCGACAAAGTACACCTGGAGGCCGACCTTGCATGCCCCGTCATTTCCTATTTTAGTCGTGATGAGTCCCAACCTCCCTTATCCTCCCCAATGTTCTACCCTCGACCTCCCTAACCTACTCCCCCTCGTCCATGGTCTAGCGAAGGTAGTGGAACGTCCTCCCATCGACCTCCCCAACCTCCTCCACCTATCCAAGTTCCTCAGTGAGGCAGCAGAATTGGCCGGACTTGTGGAGGTCCCAGCCCTTCTCGCACTGGAGAAGGAGGATCATGAACAGGACCTTGTTTATGATGGTGGATGCGACGTCCCACTGCTATTAGAGCTCCTAAATTAGAGGAGGAGAAGGATCATCCGATGGTAATGATGAAATCACTAAATTAGAGGCAAAGACAATATCAAGAAAACATGAGTACTTGTCTACCGTCTCTCCCTCGACGGTGTAGGTGATGGTACCCCTTGAGGAGGGGAGCTCAATAGTGGTTTCCAGAAGGTAGGGGAAGGGAGGCGTCGACAGTGGGAGTCGGAGTCTCGTGCGGAGGTGGAAGAGTAAGAAGAATAGATGGGAGTCGCAGAAGTCGATGAAACCGAGGGAGGACCCAAAGCAAATGCATGCAATTGCTTGTGGATGTATAACCGGTGCACAACGTAGGGGTCGTCCTTGCGTTTAAGTGGGAGTAAGGGTTCCCATACCCAGTCCAGTGAGCAGAGGCAAGCGAGGATGCGGGGGAGCATTCCTGTACTTTGAGGAAGATGGTGGTGATGGGGAGAGGGCGACGTAGGCAACGAGCTTCCAATATCTGCACATGGTGCGAAACCAGATAAGGTCACTCAGTGAACTCTACATCAACTTCTTCACTAAGGAAATCAAGAGATCTAACTGCAAATCCTCCCACCTCTCCTCCTCGTTCCTCTTCTTCCTCATCCTCGTCTTCTTGTTACACGGCATCATCGTCGGCGCGTCACCATCATGCAGATGGGGGCGGGAGTGGGAGGAGGTCAAGATGGAAGGAGGGAAAGGGTGTATTGGAAAGTATACGAAAAATTTTAGGTAAAAAATCATAAATTTTCTTTTATTTGTTAAATTTAACAAAATAGGGGTATATAGCTAAAATGGAACAACTTTGCAGAGATACATACCTAAATACAAAATATATAGGGATATATATATCTATTTTGAAAATTTACAGGAGCCTATTTATTAAAAGCCCAACAATAAATGGTGTTCTAATTCTTTCTCCATGATGAACTAATAAATTAAATCAGGTCGAGCTAAATGGGAATTGAATTTTAAAGTTGGGCATACAAATCCAAGCCTACTTACCAGCAGGCCGAACTCGGGCAATCTTTACATCAGGTTGAAGTCTGAAATTCCTACCACCAAACAACCCAATTAGATGAAATACCCACAAGTCCAATGGACGAACATCCGTTAATCTACTGAATACCCAAGATAATGCTAATCTTACCTATTTATAACTATTTTCTTTTGAAGTCTAGTGTGGGTTTCGCATGCAACTGCTTTCGAAAATTCCAATTCAGAAACAATCAATTAGAGAGAGAGGCCACATGCTTATGATCAATCCCTTCTATCACCTACTGAATAGAAAAAGGATGAAAAGCAAGAAAAAAACAAAAGAACTTAGTTTGAAAGGGGAGTCGCCGCCAAGATGGTCACTCATCTCCGCATCTCTTCCCACTTATTTAGGCGAACCACTTGCATACATTACATAAGTAGGAAATCAAAATTGAATTATTTATCTCTCTTGATCCAAATCCCAACCCTAGTAAAGGCGATGGCAGAGGGTGATGCTAAAATGATCCTTTTTCAGAGTCGTTTGACGTTTCCGGAATTTATAGAGGTTTTTGTGTAGTTTTAAATCCCTTAGGTCTTGTTTTAGGGTTTTGAGGAAAATAAAAATTATAGGGGTATCCATGCATTTTTTCCACCACCACTCCCATTGTACGCATACCCTCTCCTCCCCCCTCACCCCTCACACCGCACCTCTCCCCTCCCCTGTGGCAATCTCACCCCTCCACCATACCTCTCTCCCATTCCACAACCCACGCCTTGAGCTCCACGTATACCCCCTCCTCCTCCATTCGTCCCCACGCCAGCAGCCGAGTGAGGGGAGAAGGAGCAAGAGGAGGAGAAGGTGGAGAGCAGAGGGAGGTGGGGAGGTGCTGCAGTTGCTGCAGCTTCTGCGGCTTTTGTAGCGAGAGAAAGGCTCACAAACAGTTCTGCGGAATCATTTTTCCGCAGAATCAGACGTCCCAAGTGACCTCTAGACGTCGGGTCGGATGTCCGAAGGTAAATCTCATGCATTTGATAGCACATATTTTTATTTATTTTTTTGCCAAATTTCTGACCATGCGCGTACGTGTGTCAGAGATTGGGGAAGCACGTTAGTACGAGGACCGAGGTAATTTCAGACGTCCGGAAGTGCCTCCAGACGTCTGAAGCCACCCTCAGATGTCTGCACGGAGTTCCAGACATCCAGAAAAAGGCACCCCAAGCAAGGTGAGTCCCTGAGTTCGTTTAAGACATCTGGTACTCTTCCTAGACGTCTGATTTTGTTCAAGGTTGGTATTTTTGGGCCCGTTCAAGGCCCAAACGGAGTCAGTTTTCCACAAACGAAACATCATTAGTTTCCGTTCAAGTTTTTCTATGTAATGATACATTGTCTTTGCCATTTTGAGCTCGTTTGACCTGTCAATCCATGTCATAGGTCTCCAGTCCATCAATTATACGGGACCTACGAAGATGTCGAGAGCTACTGTACAAGCTTCCATTCCACCCGGTTATCCTGGTAGAGTGGTCCTCACCCTAATCTCAGAATGAATAATTTGCATGCATAGAATTAATTCAACCTACGATATGAGATGAACCCTAGGAAGAGATAAATGTACACTGCCATAGAATATAGTCAATCGAACCCTAGGTTGTGACATGAACCCTAGGGCTGGAAGAAATGCATGCATAATTAATGAATGATTGGATCACCGTGATGAAATCATGAGATACCTGAAATGAAATATGTCATGAATGAAAATACATACTTGTACTAAGTAATTGATGATGGAATTTGAGTTGCATGTTCTACGTACAACGAACCAGATATGAAAATAAGAAGGTCCATATACGAACCTTACGGGGAAGTTAGAAAGGAACCACGAATACGGTAGTATGGAAAACCAGCGAGTTTTAGAACATGTCGCCTACAGGCGGTTGTTCGGACTTGGTTAAGTGAAGTGAGCTGGCCCTCGTGTACATAATATCGAGGAGAGCAACTATCCCTTTAGAGTAGAGGGAAGCTTGCCGCCCCTTAGGTTGAGACCCATGGTTAGTTGGGCCACTCTACGTCAACTCCTATTTGGCCCTCACATACGTGATACCGAGGTGAATTACTTAGTGCAGGGGAGAGCTAGCCTCCCCATGGGGCCCGGGGTTAGGTATGGCCACCCTACACCGACTCTTGTTAGACTGTTGGGCAAACTAGGATAATCGGATGAGGGTACGCGGATCGTGAGAGGTGAGACCCCTATTTCTGAGGGGCAAGACCCCTGTTCTGAGAGGGCAAGACCCTATGTTGTTCCGTGTTGTACATTTGGGCGTACCCATTAGCGAAAATGACTGACCGCGTGCCAGTGCGCGGTAGCTACCTGTGCTCTTATCACGTGTGTCGTAATCACTGTTACGTTGCGACCGTGACCTCGGGGAAGTAGACCGGATGTAGGACTACCACGGAAGACTCTTCCGGCCAGAAGAGTGCCACGGTACATCCTAAATTGCGGGAAAATTTCAAGTAAGATCATTCCCTTAGGGAACAAAAAGATTAAAAAGTATTATGGAACTTGATTAGAATACTCGAATCAAAAAGACGATAATTGGGAACGGATGATAATAAATAAACTGTTAAATGCATGTTAGCTGCCTGTTTAAATTACATGATTTACCCACCACTCTACTCAGCGTTAGCAGACCACAAAATTTTATAACCTTGTTCAAGTCAGGGATTCGAGCAGCCATAGCCATTGGCTGGTGAGGACGCTAGGCCTAGTCGAGCCTAGCAGTAGTGTTCTTCTGTCTTTCTTACAGAGAGTTTTGTGGTAGTGAGTACCTGTTGTTCTTAGTTATATTTCTATTATATCTATACCAGTTTATGTTGTGATGGCTATGCATGTAATCTTAACTTTCCGCTGTATGATGTAAGATACTAGTGGATTGCTATTTTTCTTTCCTTTATTTTCAGTTATATATTTTTCTACTTAGTTATACTACTTGTGTGGTTGTGGAATGATTATGGCATTTGGTTCCTTCTCGTTGGATGACTGGGTCTTAGGGTTTGTCGAGGTGAGCCATTCTCGGGTCCTGTAGAGAGCCGAGAGCAGGTTGCGACAGATGCTATCATCGATCGAGAGTTGGCAAATCTCAATGTGTGGATCAACGCCAAGGAATTTTTTGATGATGAGAACCTCATCATGAGCATTAACTAGCATATTTTGACCTAATAAAGTGAACAAAAGCTCCTACATAACCTAAAGGAAGGCCTAATTCAGGAGATTACTAATCTGGGAAGAAAACATAAAATAAGGGGTAAAATTACAATTTTACCATTGTAGTGCATCAGCGTGATTTATAAGGGTCCAGACATAGGTCAATTGGACTTAATAAGAGAAAAAGTGGGATGGTTCAGTCAGAAAAAGGTTATTGTGAAATCTAGGAATTAAATGACATTTTATAACCCTAAAACAAACCCACTTAAATTCACAAGGTTTCAGGCAAGATAAAAATCAACTAAACCCTCTAAAATTCATGGAAAAATATCCTCTAGGGTTTAGAACCTTCAATTTGGTCTTTAGAACCTATTTTGACCTAGATTGGGGTCCATGCCTAATATTTAACCAAATTTGGGTTTTTATGCAAAATGTCCAATCAAACGTGGTCAAACCTAAAATTAAAATTCACCATTGGATTTCTTAGGTCCAAATTAGGTTTATACCAAAATTTAGACCTAAGAGAAGGTTGTCTTGACCCACTTTGCATATTGGTCCACTTAATTACATTTAGACCCTCAACTTTTTGAAATCCTTGCAAATCCCCCCCCAACTTCTTCATCTCTTTCTTCATTTCAGTCCCTCTGCCATCGCAGCAGGGACCCATACCTCCGGTGACTTTGCGCGGAGGTTCTCTCCTTGGATTTATGGGAAGCCGCTCCCAAATTTGAAAGGGGAGCTCCTTACGAAGTCCCCTACCGCAAGGGCAGCTCCCCAAGCCCTAAAACACCTCATACCTCTCGTGCGAACGCTCAAGGGGTATGGGTCTCCCTCCAGCCTTACCTCCGGCCTGGCCTTCCCGCCACCTCCTTGCGAATTTCCCTCTGCCCTTGCCTATTTAAGGAAGCCCAGATCTCTCTGCTTCCTTCAAGCTTCATTTGGCCAGAGAACTCTCCCAAATTCGTCTCCTCCTCACTCCGGCCAACGACCCGCAGCTTTTGGCGACTCTCCCCCCTCTTTCGTCGCTCTGCCACAGTACCAGTGGCAGAGCCATCTCCGCCGTGCTCCTCCGCGCTGCGCCATACCAGCGTGCGCCCCCCCGCCTCTCTTCCTCATCGTCGCTTCTTCCCCACAAGGTCTTCTTCTCTGGCGACACTCGCCTCCGCCTCCCCCCTTCGCTCTAAACACCTCAGTTAAGTCCTCTTTCTCCCCTCTTCATTTTCCCCGTATTTATTTCACATCAAATAGACCACTGCCGCTCGTCACACCTTCATCTCCTTCATCTCTGACCATCAACTCCGATGAGGCCATCCCACCCCCACAGGCCACCACAACCCTCGCCAACAAGACCACGAGCTCCACCTTACCTTACTAATCATTTCCCCTCACTCCACTCACCGCACCATTCACTCGAACCACCCCCCGAGCACACCCACTCGTACTCACACAGTGCGCCCTAGGCACACACTCACAGACATTGCCACGTCACCCCAACACCCCCAGCACCTTCTTCGTGCTCCTGTGAGCCTCCCCGAGCGATTTGACGTGGCCGCAAGGCCGTTCTTGTGTTTTCAAGTTCGTCTCCCATCCGCCATTAGCGCAAAGCTTGAAGCTCGCTTGAAGTTTTCCCAGGCCTTGCTGTTCCAGGCTTACACTCCCAGGACGCGCGGAATCTCCTCGCGCATGGTTCCAGCCATTCACTTAGAGTCGAGAGACTCTGAGGCTGTTGCAATTGCGAAGACAACCTCTGCTGCGGGCGCGCGTGAAGAAGGTGGGAAGATAGTCCCACCTCAGAATTGGAAGAGGTGCAACGCTTGCATAAATTGAATTCCTGCCAGAGGCTTATCGCCTCCAACTCACGGGGTGAGGTCCCTCTCACCCGACCGACCAGCCTCGTCCGTGACCACGCCCCGTGGACCTGGTCTTGACCTGACTCGACTAGCACACCTCACCCACCACCGCACGCCAGTGGACCTGGTCTCGGGCATGCAGACTCGACCCGTTTACCCGAGAAAGGCT
This sequence comes from Thalassia testudinum, assembly GCA_037157565.1. Taxonomy (NCBI): domain Eukaryota; kingdom Viridiplantae; phylum Streptophyta; class Magnoliopsida; order Alismatales; family Hydrocharitaceae; genus Thalassia; species Thalassia testudinum. Next base: position 194,821,993 of record JAZHRO010000036.1, read on the forward strand.
CTGGGAGAGCTGTGTCCTAAGAGCGAAATAGAGAGAGAGAGACGTAGGGAGGGTAGGGGTAGGTTTTGCCTCTGTATGCGTAGGAAAGAGAGCAGGAGCCGCGGAAGAAAGAGAGAAGAGAAGAAGAAGAAGAAGAGGCGCAGCAGCTAAAGGAAGAAGCTGAAGACGTAGCCATGCAAAAGAGAACAGGAAGGCAGAGGAAGGAGCCAAAGAAGAAGAAGAGGTCTGCAGAGGCCAAGGAAGGAGAAGCTGAAGAAGAAGGAGGGGCACAGCTCAAGAAGAGAAAAAGAAGAAGCCAAAGAGGAAAGCCAAAAAGAGGAAAAGAAGAAAAGAGAAGGAAGGAGCTGCCGCAGAAAGAAAGGAGCTGCAGTAGAGAAGGAAGAAGAAGAAGCCTGAAGAAGCACTGTAGTAGATCACAACTTAAGGTGTCTGATTCACAGAATCAGACGTCTGAAGACAGGAAAGACAGAGAAAGAAGAGAAGGGAGAAAGCAAAGAAAAAGGAAAGAGAGGAGAAGAAGGAAGAAAAGAAAAAGAATTTATTTCTTTTTATGTTTTTACTCTCTAGCCTTTATATACAGTACATTATTACTCAAGTTTGGTGATTTTTGGCTTCTAAATACCAATTTGCTCCCTGAGTTCGACCTCGGAAGTTTTTACAATTTTGAGTAATAAAAAAATCTTTGATAATCGTTTTCGTGGTGATACTACAATGCATATCTTTTTAAAACACGCGAAACCCATCGAACGACTATCAATTTTTGGCGTCGTTGCCGGGGAGCAATGGGCATTTTAGAAGCATTAATCACAATTTCTGATTCATTACTAACGTAATTTCTCTCTTATTGTGTTTATTTCAGGAAAATCCGAGGAGAGACAAGCAGCCACACAGCCACCACACCAGAAAATAGGAAAATCCAAGGAGAGACAAGAAGCCACACAGCAACCACACCAGAAAATAGGTAACCTTTCTAACCCTCTCTTTTAATCCCCTCACAATCTAAAGAGGAAAAATAAAGGAAAATCAATCTAGGGCTACCTGTTTTCCATATTTAGTAATCCACAAAAGTTGCCTAATTTTTAATTTCAACACATTTCTAATTGCACATCCACTTAAGGTAACTAGGGTTAAAACCTTCTTGATTGAGCCCTAGATACCCATTTTTGAGGCAACTAAACTGGACCAACTATAGCCAACCAAAGGATTACAAGCTAGGATTTTAGAGACACATCTTCTTCTAAAAAAAGAATCAAAAAATTCCAAAAAAGAGGTGTGCCTAAGTCTTGTTTGAAGAGACCTATTCAAGAGAAACCCTAAGCAAATCAAGCTCTTAATCTACTTGAACCCTAAAAGAAAGGACCTAAGAAGCTCTTAAAGGAACAAGGAGGTGAAGTTGATCCTTTGAGTCAACCAACATTTAAATTAGGTCACTTTGCACTCAAAAGACTTAAAGTTCAAGTGGAACCCTAAGCACCTTGATCTTAACTAAAAGCGGTAGACTTAAGAGGTTAAGGTTCCCATTCTGATCTACCTGGATTCTCAATGACAAGAGAGGTCGGGTGGGGGAAACCCTATAACCCGTGGGGGCGCTCTACTGTGTAGGGGTCTTCGTGGGACTCTCCTCCCTAGCTGCCCAGGTAATTCTCAGGTGGACAACCTTTCTGATCCAGGGGTATCATCCGCCCCGAACCTCTATAGTCACCCAGCATATTTTGGGTGCCTCGATTTGGTCCAGCACATTCTGATATTATTCAATCCATCATTGTATGTTTGGAAGGAGGTTCTTGAAACCTCCTTTAGAAATCCACTCTCCTCGAGGCCAAGCCTCGGTAGCTTTGTTTGTGCAAGCAACCCCACCACATAGACCTTTCCTCTGATTCTGAACCAAGTTCCCCTTCTTCCATCTTGGCACAACTTGATTCTACATCAAAATTCCGATTCTACATCCTGATTCCACCACCTGATCCAAATATGCAGCCTAGTTATTTAGCATTACCCTTCAAGAAACCTGAATCACAGAGATCCATGAAAGATAGGATGATTGAGGATGCCCTTAAGTTTTATGAAATTAAATATAAACCCTCAACACCAGTAGAAGGCATTCAGGTTGATGTCCCAACAACCACCACCTTCATCATAAACTGTGCCCAAATTCTGTTGACAGAAGCCACAAAAGGATCAACCCGAGACATGCTCATAACATGATACATTGAGATAGAAAAATTACACAATTCTGAATACCTTCAATGCATGACAAATCCTGTACTTTGGAAACAACACCAAGATGCTCTTGAAAAATGGGTGGAGATTATGAGATTACTTAAACAAATTATCGACCAGAAATACCTGTATATACCACAAACAGAGGGTGAGCAATCTTGGAACAGTATTGAGGATCAATCCGATTTCCCAGATCTCGAGATTGAGGCACAGGGAGGTTGTGGATTACCAACCCAGATAGAAGACAACATTGAATTAGGTTGGGAAATTGCAGGAGAACACAATGTTGAGCCAAACTTAGACCATGAATCACAAAGCTTAGAATTCCAAGACTCCTGTAATAATAAGACTAGAACTGAACCTCTTAAGGGTATAAATACCGCCCCTTATTCTGATAAGGTAACCCTCAAAGGTTATTCATACTTAAATTCTAGTAATTCCACCCACATCCTAAGCCTAGAATCTAGATCTAAAACTTATTGGGAAGATTACGAGGCCCTATATGATGAAGATCAAATTTTCAATGAAGAGTACGATTCCGGGCATCTATTTGATGAATATCCCTCTCCAACATCCTCAGGAAATCAGATCGATTCTCTGGAAATCAGGTCAATTTACGATACTAATGAGAACCTCATCATTAACCCTAACTAGCACATTTTAAACTAATAAAGTGAACCAAAGCTCCTACATAACCTAAAGGAAGGCCTAATTCAGGGAACTATGAATCTGAGAATAGAATATGACACTAGGGGTAAAGCTACAATTTTACCATTGCAGTGCACCAATGGGATTTCTAAGGGTCTAAACATAGGTCAAGTGGACTTAATAAGAGAAAAAGTGGGATGGTTTAGTCAGAAAAGGATTATGAAGAAGTCTAGGAATTAAATGACATTCTGTAACCTTAAAACAAATCCACTTTAATTCGCAAGATAAAAATCAACTAAATCCTCTAAAATTCATAGAAAAATATCCCCTTAGGTTTATAACCTTCAATTTATCCTTTGGAACCTATTTTGACCTAGATTGAGGTCCATACCCAATTTTTGACCTAATTTAGATTTTTGTGCAAAATATCCAGTCAAACGTGGTCAAACCTAAAATCCAATTTCACCATTGGATTCCTTAAGTCCAAATTAGGTTTATACTAAAATTTGGACCTAAGAAAAGGTCGTCTTGACCCACTTTGCAAATCGGTCCTCAAAATTACTCTCTGACCCTCAAATTTTTGAAACCCTTACGTTTACCCCCTCAACTTCCTCGTCGTTTTCTTCACTCCGATTCTTCTGCCACCCACAGCAGAAGGCCATACCTCCGGCGACTTTGCGTGGAAAATGGCGCCTCATCTGCATGGGGAGCTGGCCCCAGATTTGAAAGGGGAGCTCCCTACCGCATGGGCTACTCCCCATGCCCTGAAGCCCGCCATACCTCTCGTGCGAACGCGCGAGAGGTATGGGTCTCCGGTCTTCCATACCTCCAACGTGACCTTCCTACCGGTCTCGCACGCCTCCTAGCCGTCCTTTGCCTATTTAAGGAGCAGCACTCCACACCGCATCCTTCAAGGTCAATTTAGCCTGAGATCTCCCTCCAATTCATCTCCTCCCAACTCTGGCCATCCGTCCAAAGCTTCCGGCGACTCTTCCTCTCTCGTCGCTCTGCCACAATACCAGTGGCAAAGCTACCTCCACCGTCCTCAGCCGCGTCGTGCCGTACCAGCGGGCGCCCTCCAACCCCTCTTCCTCGTCGCCGTCCTCTTCCCCTGGGTGCCTTCGTCTCCGGCGACGGCAGGCACCAGCCGTTCACCCTCTGCCTCCCCCTTTCACTCCTAACCTACCAGATAAGTTGCCCTTACTCCCCTCTTTATTTCCCCTCTGTCAATTTGTTCTTTCGACCCCTCGACTCCACTATCCACCATCACCATCTCCACCTCCGACCACCAACTCCGGTGAGGCCATTCCACCACCACAGACCGTTCCACCCCTCGCCGATTGGTCCCTGAGCTTCACCACCTCTCACCCTTCCACTCACCACACCACCCACTGAAACCTCCCTCCGAACAAACCCACCTGCATGCACACATTGTGCCCTAGGCACACACGCACAACCACCCTTACGCCACGCTGACCCCTGGGCTACCTTCGTCGTGCTCTAGCGAAGCCTGCTGAAGGTTCTGACAAGGCCGCAAGGCCGTATTTGTGATTTCAGGGTCGCGACCTCTTTCTGCCATTGGCACAGATGCACGAAGCTTGTTTGAAGCTTTGTCTAGGTTCCAAGCACCCAGGCCTCCAGGTCCAAAAGGTGAGGAATCCCCTCGTGCAATCGACTAGGCCTTCGCTTGGTGTTGGGGGCCTTCATTACAGCTGAAATCGCTCGCGCCATCTGTTGCAGGTGCACAGGCTGAAGCGGGTGGGACTTTAGTCCCACCTCGTGAGTTTTCGAGCGAGCACTGGCGCTTAAATTGAATTTGTGAAATACGCTTATCGCCTCCTACTACACGGGTGAGGTCCCTCACCACTTATGGCCTTGTCCGCGACCCCACGCCACGCGGACCTGGTCTTGACCCACCTAGCCGAGCACACCTTGCCCACCACCACACGCCAGTGGGCCTGGTCCCGGGCACGTATACCCGACCCGATAACTCGGCTAGCTCTGGGAGAGCTGTGACCCGAAGAGAGAAATAGAGAGAGAGAGACGCGAGGAGGGTAGTGTTGGTGCTAGAGCATCGCGATCGTTTGTTTTGATGATAACAAAACACGTGTCATTTAACATTTGCACTTAGAGTCTTAGATTCCAGGTCAAATTGCAAATGGAGACGTGATAAGACAGAGTTCGAGCTCGCATCCATGATGGATTGGAGGAGCTTGATGGAGAACAGAGGAGATTCGCGAGGAGCGATAGATTGAAGATGGAAGGACAGGAAGAATAGGATAGAAATCTGTTTATTTCTTTCATGTACTTTTGTCTTTTTTTCCTTGCTCTTTTTGTTCCTTAGAACATCATGTTAAAGAGCCTCAAAGTACCCTAACAGTAGTCCTAAGAATACCGGCACAACCCTAGGATACTTAGGTTTTTTGTAGAAAAACTTAGAAAACCAATATAGGGTTCAAACAGCTTTTTCAGACGTCTAATTCCAAAATCAGACGTCTGATAATGTGTTTTAAGACGTCTGACTGTTGATTCGGACGTCTGATAACATTTAGGCTGGACTTGTTAGCTCTGTCTGATGAAATCAGACGTCCAGACCTCTGTCCAGACGTCTGATGACTTTACCAGACGTCCAATTCGTGGACCGTTGGCTGGCTTAGCAAACACTGAAGGATATGATTGTTAGAGCCTTATCATACGTCCCTAAGCCTTTCCAGACGTCTGATAAATGACCGTTTTGCCTCGGCTGACCCAAAAATCTCTTCTCAGATATTTTCTAGCCGTTGCACTCTCTTGGAAATCCATTCCCGCAGAAAAGTAGGTTTCCAGACATCTAGACATAGTGCCAGACGTCCTGTATGTCATCTGATGGACTTACAGTAGAACCCTGTTTAGATCTGATTCAAGTCAGGAAGAAATCCGCCTAAAATCAGACGTCTGACCTTGTTTTTAGACGTCTTAAACTGGTTTCCCAGACGTCTGATGCTAGGATCAGACGTCTGATAGCCCTGTCAGTGCAATCATTGTTCCTGATTTCGGCCTGATTCTCTTCGACTTTGCTCCCAACGGCTATGGACACAAATAGAGAGGGTCTTCCAAAGCTTTCCTAAGGCCTCTATAAATAGAGAGGAACCTCTTGCACACAAATAGACACCTAGATACACAAGACACACCTAGTAATACACTTTCACACTCTTTTGTGTCCAAGAAAAGCTCTTGCTCTCCAAGCTCAAGTTCTACATCTTGAGAGCATCAAGCCTTTGCGCACCCGCTCTCCCACCGTAGTTCACGAGAGCGACGTTGCACCGTCGCGTGGCTCACGCACCCGCGTCATCGATTCGACGCACTCCTTGCAAAGGGGAGTTTCCTAATTCCTATAGAAGCTAGGTTTAAATCTTTGTTGGCTCTATAGGACTATATTTGTTATTTTACTTTGTTATTTGGTCGGGTATTCACTTTGCAAATTTCCGTCTCCTTCGTGGGACAAAATCCTTCTCGTGAAGAGAAGGGGTTGAGGAACGCTACCCTCGCACTTGTAGCGTGGTTATAATTGAGGTTGAATCACCCTCGTTTAAGTGATTCGTTTAGTGGATTTGATCAACTTGGTTGATCGGAAAATTCTAACTCGAGAGGGTTAGGTGGTGGTTTTCACCCGGTTTGGGTTTCCACCTAAAAATAATTGTGTACCTTGTGTGATTGTTTATTTTGTGAGATTGTTTATATTATATTTCCGCAATTTATTACGTCACCCCCTCCTAGTAGGGAATCTACAAGTAGGGGTAGGTTTTGCATAACCATGCCTGTGCAGGGAAGAAGAAGGGGCAAGAGCTGAAGCAGAAGAGGAAGAGGAGAAGCCAACAGAAGAAGAAAAAGAGGCTAAGGACTTAGCCACGCTAAGGAAGAAGGAGCAGGAGCTGAAGAAGAAGGCATAGTGCAGAAGGAAAAGAAGAAAAAGAAGAAGGCAGAAGCAGGAGCTGACGAGGAAGAAAGAGCCAAAGAAGAAGAGAAGAACAGAGAAGGAGGAAGCTGCCGCAAAGAGGAAGACCAAGAAAAAGAAGAGAAGAAGAAAAAGCCAAGCAGAAGAAGCAGCAGCAGCAGCCAAAGAGAAGAAAGGAAGAAGAAGAAGAAGAAGGAGATGTGCACTGTAGCAAACGCTACTTGAGGCGTCTGAAGACATAGAAAAGAAAAGAGAGAGAACAAAGAAGGGGAGAAAAGAAGAAAAAGAGAAGACACATTCTACTTTTATTCTCTACACTTTTTTGTAAAGCATTACAGTATTGTGAATTGTTATCTTTTTGCTTCTAAAATCAAGTTTGCTCCCTAAGTTCGACCTCGGAACATTTTTGAAATTTTGAGTAATAAAATAAAATCAAATTAATCACCAATCAGATACAGAAACCAAAGAGTTTGACGAGTGGGGTTTTAATTGGGTCTATTCTACCAGCTTGGAACTTGAGCCTAGAAAGAACACCTTTTTAGGCTTAGAATTGACATATAGGCTAGACCCCAGTCAAGCTGCTAAATCCACAACATGTGATTTATTCTGTGATGGAATTCGTGATCTTGAATCTCATTCATAACATGATTTTCTCAAACTCTCCGATGATTTCGAATCTGACTATAATTTCGGAGAGCATAACATGATTTTCTCAAACTCTCCGATGATTTCGAATCTGACTATAATTTCGGAGAGACTCTGCTTCCTGAATACACCAAGCCTATTTATGACCTCAGCTCACATGACTCATTCTCCGACTCCAACTCTGATGTCCCGGTTCCCGAAATCACTGATTTATGTTCAGATTCCAGTGACATGGAATCATTTCTTTTCGATCCTCAGGAACCAAAACCAGAAAATGCCGAGAGTGATTGTAGCCCAGAATTCAAATCTTTTTTCGATTCAGATTTCCTTCATCCTATAGACACTCTTTAGGCATTTGATAGTTATCCAAAGGACTCTCTACAGGAGACCACCTGTCATTCATTTCTAGAAGAGCCCTCATACACTATTCTCATTAGAGCCACCTTTTCCACACATACAAAACCAATCAAAACCTACTTTCAACCTGGTCCTACAATCGGAATCAATTTCTATTCTAATTCCCCTCTCACTGAGCCGATTGCAGACGATTCAACTCCACATCTATACCGGGTATCAGATATTGATCAGACTGAAGACCATGCTCCATCATTCTCTGATCACCCCTGTAGGATTTCCGCATCATTTACTGACTATTTTACGGATCCCTACTTTGACCAGGCTGGTTCGACTTAGCTAAACCCCGCATTCACACTTCCACATCCGTCCGAGCTTCATTGTAAATGGTGGGTTCCACACCTCTTGATCCACATTTATCAACCCACCAGATTGATTGGGTTTGGGCTACATCATCAGCCTACTGATCTGAACAAGCACCTGGTTGGACCAACCAGGCTCTTGATCAAGGTGCTTGTTATACAGAACTCCGCTGATTTGACCATTCCCTCTCCATCCGATTTCCCGCTCAGCTGAAGGCGTCGAATTTAGCTCTTAACGGGAGGCAACCCGTCATTCTTTCAAAAACCCGAAACCTTTCCTGACATTTCTTTGCATTTTAGGGTTCATCCTTTATGACAGCCGACTCCACCTCAGGTACCCGTACCCGAGATTAAAAATTGTCCGCAATAGTCACCTCGACCCGTCCATTCACCCAACACCTGTCCTAATGAATGAACAAAACTGAATAAAAATCCACCTAATTTACAATGAGGACATTGCAAATCCTAGGCATGGGGGGGTATGAAAGTGCAAAAACTCATTTCAAGAGAAGGTTTCAACAAAAAATCACATATCATCTAAAAAAAAAAAACTAAAGAGGAGGGAAGAAATTTTTGTGGGTTATACATAATCAAAAGGAGGAGAAAAAGAGCAAAATGTTAAAAAGGAGCAAAAAATGAAAAAGAAAGAGATGATCATTAGTAAGAGATTAAGGGATTAACCGAAGTTCTACACCACACTAAGAAAAGTAAATTAAAGTGCTAAAGAGACATAAAAAGATTAGTAGGAACGCTGACCTTAGGCCTTTTTGGGAAAACTCTTAGTACCCGTTAAGATCTGGATATTCCTCAAGAAGTTGAGGAAAATACAAAGCTTAAGTATTAGGTCTAAGACTTAGGGAGTATTCGACCTCGTTAATAGACCTTCGGTTTACGGGACTTGGTAACCTAAGCACCCCAATTCACATACAGTCTGGTTCAGTGCGCATAACTATCAAAATCACGCAGAAGCGTTTTAATATTCTGAAAATGTTGCCTAGGTTAAGAGCGACCGATCAACACAAGTTGATTTGGACGAGTTCCCAACGTGGAGAGGTGGGAAATTCCCCTCGAAGATGCGTAACATATCGTCTCCTCGGTGCTTGACTCTTAGGATATTTACATATCCTATTGGGGGCATGTAAGCACTCTGTTGGTTCAGGTACCATGGATGGCATTATCACGAAATGTCAATCGCCAGGGTCTGGATTCGGCCACGGAACGTCATGGGCGGGATTATCTAGAAATCTCAAAAACCAGGGTTCTGGGGGTTACCATGGGCAGTGCTATCACGAAGCATCGATTGTCAGGGACCTTTGAGGATTGATAATGGGGACGAGGAATCCGATACAGACCCTGTTGCGAAGCCAATCCGAAGTTAGAATTAAGAAGACAGGAGAGAGAAAACTCTCCAAACAAATAAATCCTCTGTCTCTCTCTTACAAAATGCACTACAAACTGAACCAAGGCTAAAAATGTCTTGGTGCTTTAGTCACGGGTGCTTTAGCCATGGAGTCCAATAAACCTTAAGGTAGTTTTTGCAGGCCTTAAAAACCTTCGCGGAGGACCGAGGCTAAAGCTGGACAGGTCTGGATCTTGGTTGGTACTAGAGTACCTTTAGGCCCATTGTTGGCATTTTGACCTAGTCACAGAGGAAAAAGAAGAAAAAGCACTTATCATAATTGATGAAAGGAACTCATGGTCTAAAACAGAAGTTGAAACCTTAAAATTTTGCTAAGGGATTAGCAAAAGCTAGGCATGGGGGTATGATGAGAACCTCATCATGAGCCGTAACTAGCATATTTTGACCTAATAAAGTGAACAAAAACTCCTACATAACCTAAAGGAAGGCTTAATTCAGGGGATTACTAATCTGGGAAGAAAATATAAAATAAGGGGTAAAACTACAATTTTACCATTGCAGTGCATCAACGGGATTTCTAAGGGTCTAGACATAGGTCAATTGGACTTAATAAGAGAAAAATTTTGATGGTTCAATTAGAAAATGGTTATTGTGAAATCTAGAAATTAAATGACATTTTGTAACTCTAAAATAAACCCACTTAAATTCACAAGGTTTCGGTAAGATAAAAATCAACTAAACCCTCTAAAATTCATTGAAAAATATCCTCTAGGGTTTATAACCTTCAATTTGGCCTTTGGAACCTGTTTTGACCTAGGTTGGGGTCCATGCCTAATATTTGACCTAATTTAGGTTTTTGTGCAAAACGTCCAATCAAACGTTGTCAAACCAAAAATCCAACTTCACCATTAGATTTCCTAGGTCCAAATTAGGTTTATGCCAAAATCTGGACCTAAGAGAAGGTCGTCTTGACCCACTTTGCATATTGGTCCACCTAATTACATTTAGACCCTTAACTTTTTGAAACCCTTGCAAATCCCCCCCAACTTCTTTGTCTCTTTCTTCATTTCGGTCCCTTTGCCATCGCAGTAGGGACCCATACCTCCGGCGACTTTGCGCGGAGGTTCTCTCCTTGGATTCATAGGGAACCGCTCCCAAATTTGAAAGGGGAGCTCCCTGCGAAGTCCCCTACAGCATGGGCAACTCCCCATGCCCTGAAACACCCCGTACCTCTCGTGCGAACGCTCGAGAGGTATGGGTGTCCCTCCGACCTTACCTCCGGCGTGGCCAGACCTCTCCGCTTCCTTCAAGCTTCATTTGGCCAGAGAACTCCCCCAAATTCGTCTCCTCCTCAATCCGACCAACGGCTCGCAGCTTCCGGCGACTCTCCCTCCCTCTTCTCGTCAGTCTGCCACAGTACCAGTGGCAGAGCCATCTCCGCCGTGCTCCTCTGCGCCGCGCCGTACCAGCACGCGCCCCTCCACCTCTCTTCCTCATCTCTGCTTCTTCCCCACAGGGTCTTCGTCTCCGGCAACGGCAAACACCCGCCGCTCGCCCTCTGCCTCCCCCCTTCGCTCTAAACACCTCAGTTAAGTCCTCTTTCTTCCCTCTTCATTTTCCCCATATTTATTTCACATCAAAGCGACCACTGCCACCTGTCGCACCTTCATCTCCGATCATCAACTCCGGTGAGGCCATCCCACCTCCACAGGCCACCACAACCCTCACCGACAAGCCCACGAGCTCCACCTCACCCCACTGATCATTTTCCCTCACTCCACTCACCACGCCACTCACTCGAACCACCCCCCGAACACACCCACTCGTACTCACACAGTGCTCCCTAGGCACACACTCACAGACACTGCCACGCATGCCAACACCCCCAGCACCTTTGCCGTGCTCTGGCGAGGCTCCCCGAGCGATTTGACGTGGACGCAAGGCCGTTCTTGTGTTTTCAGGTTCGTCGCCCATCTGCCATTGGCGCAAAGCTTGAAGCTTGCTTGAAGCTTCGCCAAAGCCTTGCTGTTCCAGGCTTACACTCCCAGGACGCGCGGAATCTCCTCGCGCACAGTTCTAGGCCTTCACTTGGAGTCGAGAGACTCTGAGGCTGTTGCAATTGCGAAGACAACCTCTGCTGCGGGCGCGTGTGACAAAGGTGGGAAGATAGTCCCACCTCAGAACTAGAAGAGGCACAATGCCCGCATAAATTGAATTCCTGCCAGAGGCTTTTCGCCTCCAACTCACTGGGTGACGTCCCTTTCACCCGACCAACCAGCCTCATCTGCGACCACGCCCCACAGACCTAGTCTTGACCCGACCCGACTAGCACACCTCGCCCACCACCGCATGCCAGTGGACCTGGTCCCGGGCACGTTGACCCGACCCGTTTACCCAAGAAAGGCTCTGGGAGAGCTGTGTCCTAAGAGCGTGTAACGACCCGATTCCTGAGTCCCTACGGGACACAAGAACCGGACCGACTCGACTAATCCCAAGACCTAGTCATCCAACGAGAAAGTAACCAAAAGAGCAGTAAAATAAACCACATTCAACATGAAATATAACTGGCAGTAACAAAATATAGCAGTAAGAAAAAGAACTACTACAGCATGTACCACCACAATAGTAGAACAACATTTATAACATAACATGAACTTCAAGTTAAGAAAAGTACAGAGAGTAAAAAGAACTACTCACTACAGTGGAACAAAAGGGGTACAAAAGAACTGTGGTAAGTCTACTGGACCCTACTCGACCCAGCGTCCTCTGCAACCGCTGACCCTGGCAGCTCAACACCTGGTCCTGAAAAGTAACGAGTGTAACACATCAGCGAAACGCTGAGTAGAGTGGCAGCTAAAACTAAAGAAGCAGTAAAGTGTACAGTGGCTGTTTTATTTTCTTTCTTCCTTTATTTACGTCTTTCTATTGCTTCACAATTTATCTATTTCTCAGATCCTTCACTTGATCTCGAATGTTCCTCATGGGAACGATCTTGATTGCAGTCTTTTCCGAAGAGTAAAAGTAACACGTGGTGCTCTTCTGGCCGGGAGAGTCCCCCGTGGTGATCCTACTCTCAGTCAACCACCCCAAGGTCACTGACAGACGTAACGGTGACTACGGCACGCGCGGTAAACGCACGGGTAGCTACCCCGCACTGGCACGCGGTCAGTCGTTTCCGTTAACGGGTGCGCCCAAAGCACAGCATGGAACCAGTATAGGGCAGAGCTCTCTCAGTAACAGGGGTCCAACCCCTCCACAGTAACCAAACAGGGGCCTTGCCCCTCCACAGTCCGCGCACCCTCGCCTGACTACCCTGGTTTGCCCAGTGGGCCTAACAAGTCGGTGTAGGTGAGCTAGCAGAACCCCGGGGCCCGTGGGGTAGCTAGTACTCGCTCTACACTAGTAGCTCTCCTCGGTACTGTGTACACGAGGGCCAAAAAGTCGGTACAAAGTGGCCAGACCTAACCCTGGGTCCCTGGGGCGGTTGGCTCCGCTGTGCACTAAGTAGGTAACAGGTGCTTCCCCTGGTACTACGTACCCAAGAGACAACACACTTCCACATCTTTCCTTCTCAGTTCCATTTCATTCTCTTTCCAGGAGTTCTACTCCTAATTCCCTGTAGGGTTCCAGCTCTTTTAACTCAGCACCTTCAGGTTTCACCATTCCAGTTTCACGTTCTTACAACCCATATTCTCAATCATGTTCATTTATTCATAACAGGCAGCTGTTAAATCAATTTACAGGCAACTATTATTTCCTTTCCACATTTTCCAAGACTGCAATATCTATATTCATATCACTAGTTTTCCAGTCCTAAGATTCATGCCGTACCCTAGGATCTATCATTCAATCTAGTTTTCCAGCCCTAGGATCTATCATTCAATCTAGTTTCTCATTCCTAGGATTCATGAAATGCCCTAGGTTCTATTAATTGTTCCATAATTGTAACAAATTATGTTAATAATTCTTAAAGCCACTCTACCAGCTACAACGGGAGTACTGGGGGCGTGGTCGGAAATCCCGCGCGCCTCCACAACCCCCGAGACTGCAATGGAACGGGGTCCTAACACAAGGATCAAACACAAGGAGTTTCTCAGAACAGTATATAATTACTGGAAACGGGTAGAGGATCTTATTCCGAAAAGAACGCAACTCGAAACGCGGAAAACGGACTCCGAACGGGCCCTAAACGGGTCGAAAACGACGAAACAGTCCAAAATCAGACGTCTGCACGTACCCACTCCTCTTTCTCAGTACGAACGGTCGCAGAAAAGGAAGAAGGACGAAAATAACTTACTTGCCAGACGTCTGGACAGTCCTCCAGACGTCTTCACCGTCGTCTGGTTGGAAGCCCAGACGTCTGATTCTGGAAAAATTTCCAGAATCTGAGCTCGACTCGCTCTCCGCCCACTACGCACGGCCGCGTCGAGCCTTGTCCGCCTGCTGCTCGAGCTGCAGCAGCCCTCCCGTGACACTCCATGCCCGCGGCTCCCCCGCCGGCCGGCTCTAGCTGCCCCGGCAAGCTCGAGCCCTCATGGTCGGGCGTCTCCTCCCTCGCGCAACACCTCCTCCCGCAACTCGCCGCGGCTGCCGCTGCCGCCACTCGCTCGCGCTCGCACTCTCGCACCGGCTGGAAGAAGAAGAAGGAAGCGGAGGAGATGAGAGTGAGGGAGAGGGCGAGGGCCTTATTAGGCCGCGCGGGGAGAGGGAGAGAGTGCAGTCTGCGCCTGCAGGAGGAGAGAGGGAAAAAGAGGCGTTCGCAGGTTTGCGCACGCAAGCGCGCAGATGCAATTGTGCGTGGCGCAGAAATTAAATCGCAAGACGTCTGGGCCACCTCCCAGACGTCTTAAAAAGGCATCTTAAAAGCGCGTTCGTAACAATATAACAAACTCAAAGGAAGTTTCGTCCCCGAAACTTGCGCTAACTAGGGTGCGAGACAAATGTCATATAAAAACATAAAAAACTCAAACAGGACCGAAGACAGTCCGAAAGATATACTCGCGAAGAGCTCCGAGTACCGCTCCCGCATTGCCGCCTCAGGCTCCCAGGTAGCCTCCTCGTACCGCTGGCTCCTCCACAGAACCTTCACCAGGGGTACTTGCTTTCGTCTCAAACTGCGGACGGCTCGGTCAAGAATCTGCACTGGCCGCTCGGGGTAGGTCAGGTCGTCGCCCACCTTGACGCTCTCGTGACTCAGTACGTGACTGGGATCGGCTACGTACTTCCTGAGGTTGGACACGTGGAACACGTCGTGTACACCAGAAAGCTATGGAGGGAGGGCAAGTCTGTAAGCAACGGCTCCAACCCGCTCCAGGGCCTCAAAGGGCCCCACGAACCTCGGCGCGAGCTTCCCTCTCACCCCAAACCGCTGCAGGCCCTTCATGGGCGAAACACGAAGGAAGACGTGATCCCCAACCTTAATCTGCACCTCTCTTCTTCTTCGATCCGCGTAGCTCTTCTGTCTGCTCCTGACAGTGCGGAGTCGCCTGTGGATCTGCTCGACTACCTCCTGACTCTACCGGATCAACCTGGGGCCAACCTCCCACTTGGTCCCCACCTCAACCCAACTCAAGGGTGCCGTACACCTCCGTCCGTACAGAGCCTCGTAGGGAGCCATGCCGATGCTCGAGTGATAGCTGTTGTTGTATGGAAACTCTGCCAGGGGCAGGTGCTCCTCCCAAGAGCCCCTCCAGTCCAGTACACAGGCACGCAAAAGGCCCTCAAGTGTCTATATCATGCGCTCAGACTACCCGTCCGTCTGGGGATGGTAAGCTACACTAAACCTCAACCGCGTCCCCAGAGCTTGCTGAAACTCAGCCCAAAACTGGGACCTAAAGCGGGTATCCCGGTCGGATACAATCTCCGGCGGAACTCCGTGTAGTCGTACCACATCGCGGATATACCTCTCTGCCAACTGTGCTGGTCCCAAAGTGACTCGGATCGGCAAGAATCGTGCCGTCTTCGTCAGTCTATCCACAATTACCCAAACTGTGTCATGTCCTCGCTGGGTAACAGGTAAGCCCACTACCAAGTCCATGGTGATGCTCTCCCACTTCCACTCTGGCACTGGAAGCGGCTGTAGCGGCCCTGCAGGCCTCTGATGCTAGGCTTTCACCTGCTGGCACACTAAGCACTGCTGCATGAATTCACCCACATCCCGCTTCATCCCCCTCCACCAAAACTCGCGTCTCAAGTCGTGGTACATCTTCGTGTTTCCGGGATGTATGGTGAATCTGGAACCGTGTGCCTCAATCAGGAGCTCTCTCAACAGCTCCTCGTCCCTGGGAACGCACAACCGTCCCCTCAGGCGCAGCATCTGGTCTGTGAAAGAGAAGTCCCCTGGGTCTCCTGACAATACTCTGTCGCGCAAGGACTGCAAGTACGGATCGGCCATCTATCCTGTGATGATGCGATCTATCAGCTCTGGCCTCGTCTGTCGTGTCACAGTCACTGCCCCACAGTGCCCCTTAACTCTAGGGGTCGCCAACTGCCCACCTCCTCCAAAAGGCTCCAACTCTGTAACTGTAAACTAGCCAAGTGTGCGAGCGCCTTCCGGCTCAAGTCGTCAGCCACCACATTGGCCTTACCCGGGTGATAGGAAATGCTACAGTCGTAGTCCTTCAGGAGCTCCAACCAACGTCTCTGTCTCATGTTGAGCTCCTTATGATCAAAAAGGTATCTGAGGCTCTTGTGATCTGTGAAAATCTTGAAGGTCCCACCGTACAAGTAGTGCCTCCAGGTCTTCAGCGTGAAGACGACAGCTGCCAACTCCAGGTCGTGGGTAGGGTAGGTATGCTCATGGGGCTTCAGTTGCCGCGAAGCGTAAGCGACAACGTGACCCCTCTGCATGAGCACACCTCCTAACCTCTGCAAGGAGGCGTCCGTGTACACAACGAACCCGCCACTACTGTCAGGGATGGTGAGCACGGGAGCCGAGGTCAACCTCTCCTTCAGCTCCTGAAAACACGCCTCACAGGCGTCTGTCCAAGTGAAGGGCACATCCTTCTGGGTCAACTGTGCCATGGGACGCGCAATCTGTGAAAAACCTCTGATGAATCGTCTGTAGTAGCCTGCCAGTCCCGGGAAACTGCGAATCTTGGTGACTGAACGCGGTCTCTCCTACCTGAGCAATGCCTCGACCTTGGCTGGGTCCACCGCCAAGCCGTCCCCAGAGATCACATGACCTAAGAAGGTCACCTCCCTCAACCAGAACTTGCACTTGCTTTATTTGGCGTACAGCCTATGTCGTCTCAGTGTGTCCAGAACCATCCGCAAGTGCTGTCCGTGCTGCGTCTGATCTCGTGAATAGATGAGTACATCATCAATGAATACCACCACGAATTGGTCCAAGTACGGTCTAAACACCCGGTTCATCAGGTCCATGAAAGCAGCGGGGGTATTGGTCAGCCCAAATGGCATGACCAAAAACTCGTAGTGTCCGTACCGAGTGCGAAAAGCTGTCTTGGAGACGTCTGCCTCCCTGATCCACAACTGGTGGTATCCAGACCTCAAGTCGATCTTGGAGAACACCGTGGCACCTCGCAACTGGTCAAACAAGTCATCGATCCTCGGCAGCGGATATCTATTCTTGATGGTGACCCTATTCAACTGTCGGTAGTCCACACAAAGGCGTAGGGTACCATCCTTCTTCTTCACAAACAGTACCGGGGATCCCCAGGGAGACGCACTGGGCCTCACGAAGCCCTTCTCCAAAAGATCCTGCAACTGAGACTTGAGCTCTCGTAGCTCAAGCGGTGCCATCCTGTATGGCGCGGTGGAGATGGGGCTCGTCCCTGGTACTAATGAGATCTCAAACTCGATCTCACGCTCGGGCGGTAGTCCTGGTAACTCGTTTGGGAACACGTCAGGGTACTCTCTGACCACCGGGATGCTCTGGAAGTCTGCCACAGGGCTGGGCTCTGCCACCACACAAGCTAGGAAGCCCTCACACCCCTGGCTCAAAAGTCTCGCTGCCCGAAGTGCCGAAATGCACCTGAAGCCTCCGTCCACTGGCTGTCTGTGAAACTCGAAGGAAGGCAACTCCGGCATGGAGAAGACAATCTTCCTCTCAAAACAGTCCACCAAGGCGTGATAAGCGGACAGCCAGTCCATCCCCAGAATTACGCCAAAGTCCTCCATCTGTATCATAATCAGGTCAGCTGGCAGGCTATGTCCCCCGACACTGACCTCGCAATCCTTGTGCACCTCCTCAGCTACAAATAGCTGACCACTCGGACCTCTGATTACGAACGGATTCTCTAACAGCGTATAGTCTTGGCCCAAACTAACTGCGAAACTGGCGGCGACAAACGAGTGCGTAGCGCCTTAATTGAAAAGTGTGTAAACGAGTCTGCCGAAAACTGAAACCATACCTGCCACCACAGAGCCCGAAGCTCTGGCATCCCTATGTGTCAGGGCGTTGATACGCCCCTCAGCTCTAGGTGCGGACGAAGCAGCCACACTCTGCGTCGGATGGGCAGGTGCTGGCCGGTACCCTCCTCGTGACTACTGTCCTCCTCCTCGCGCCTGGGAACCGTGGCCTCCTGCGCGCCCTCCAGTGCTCTGCGCGGGAAGTATCTGCTGACCTCCTACCCTAGACGGGCAGTCCCTCCTGATGTGGCCCGGCTGGCCACACTGGTAATAGAGGGGAACCCGACTCCCGCCCTCAGTGGGTCCCTGCTGTCGGCTGGGCGGGGGTCCGGTGCTGGCAACTGGCCTCTGTCGAGGCCCCCCAAAGGCCACGGATGGCCCTGCAAAACGTGACGGCTCTCCTGCGAACGCCACGTGCCTCCTCTCTCACTGGCCCTGTGAAAAGTTTGGCTGAAAGGGCCTCTTCAACCCGCCGTCAGTGTCTCGCGTGGACGGGTTGGTCTCCTCGTAAATCATGGCTGCCTCCACCACCCTCGAAAACGTAGGTAGCTTCAGGGGTTTGACATACCCCCGAATCGCAGACCGGAGCCCCTCGGTTAACCTCCAAAGGCGCTCCTCCTCAGTAGCTACCGCTATCGCTACAAAGCGGGACAGCTCCAGGAAACGCGTGCGGTACGCGCTCACGATCATCGTCCCTTGGCGGAGAGTGTGGAACTCCCGCCTCCTCTGGTCCTGCCACGTATGGGGGAAGTACTGCTCGCAGAAGAGGGCGACGAACCGATCCCAGGTCGGCTCATCCCTCTCCTGTCCCCGGACTGCCCTCCACCACCTGTGTGCCGCACTCTCCAGCTGGTACGTGGCAAATGGCACACAACACTCCACCGGGGGGCGAAGGGTGTCAAAAATATTCCCCAGCTGCTCGAGCCAGTCCTCTGCCTCGGTCGGGTCCTCATCCCCCTTGAAGGAGGGGGGCTTCAGCTTCCGGAACCGTCCGAAGAGCTCGGAGTGGTACTGCAGTGGGGATGCTGGTGCACCTCCAGACAAAGGTGCCTCTTGCACAGAAGTGTCGGAGGAAGGTGGGGGCGGCGGCGGCCCATCCCCTCCCCCGTGTCCAGCACCGCGTCCGTCAGGTGGTCCCACAGAGGACTCCCCCTCCGCAGCCGTAGGGTGAGGCGCTTGGGGCAGTGGGTGGAGCTCCTCTCGCACAATGTCCCGTATCAGCTGGGCGAGGACCTGGGCCTAGATGCCCGGGAGTAGTGGTTGGCCCACTGAGGCGTCGGCAACGGCACGTCCACCTCGCCGACCTCGTCCTCGGCCGCGCCCGCAGCCCGCCTCACCAGTCCCGCGTTGAGGCATCTCCTGCAAGGAGACGCGAAACAAAACGGAACACGTCAATATGGAACGATACCTAACGGAAACGACTAAGAGCTCATGTCAAAAGATATGTTGTGGTGGCTACTCTAGTTATAGACATGTGAATTGGTTATTTTCCAGTCAGTTGATTCACTTCTCGGGACGACCTTGCTCCGATACCATCTTGTAACGACCCGATTCCCGAGTCCCCACGAGACACGAGAATCGGACCGACTCGACTAATCCCAAGACCTAGTCGTCCAACGAGAAAGTAACCAAAAGAGCAGTAAAATAAATCACATTCAACATGAAATATAACTGGCAGAAACAAAATACAGCAGTAAGAAAAAGAACTACTACAGCATGTACCACCACAACAGTAGAACAACATTTATAACATAACATAAACTACAAGTAAAGAAAAGTACAGAGAGTAACAAGAACTACTCACTACAGTGGAACAAAAGGGGTACAAAAGAACTGTGGTAAGTCTACTGGACCCTACACGGCCCAGCGTCTTCTGCAGCCGCTGACCTTGGCGGCTCAACACCTGGTCCTGAAAAGTAACGAGTGTAACACATCAGCGAAACGCTGAGTAGAGTGCCAGCTAAAACTAAAGAAGCAGTAAAGTGTACAGTAGCTGTTTTATTTTCTTTCTTCCTTTATTTACGTCTTTCTATTGTTTCACAATTTATCTATTTCTCAGATCCTTCACTTGATCTCGAATGTTCCTCGTGGGAACGATCTTGATTGCAGTCTTTTCCGAAGGGTAAAAGTAACACGTGGTGCTCTCCTGGCCGGGAGAGTCCCCCGTGGGGATCCTACTCTCAGTCAACCACCCCAAGGTCACTGACAAACATAACGGTGACTACGGCACGCGCGGTAAACGCAAGGGTAGCTACCCCGCACTGGCACGCGGTCAGTCGTTTCCGTTAATGGGTGCGCCCAAAGCACAGCACGGAACTAGTATAGGGCAGAGCCCTCTCAGTAACAGGGGTCCAACCCCTCCACAGTAACCAAACAGGGGCCTTGCCCCTCCACAGTCTGCACACCCTCGCCTGACTACCCTGGTTTGCCCAATGGGCCTAACAAGTCGGTGTAGGTGAGCTAGCAGAACCCCGGGGCCCGTGGGGTAGCTAGTACTCGCTCTGCACTAGTAGCTCTCCTCGGTACTGTGTACACGAGGGCCAAAAAGTCGGTACAAAGTGGCCAGACCTAACCCTGGGTCCCTCGGGTGGCTGGCTCCACTCTACACTAAGCAGGTAACAGGTGCTTCCCCTGGTACTATGTACCCAAGAGACAGCACACTTCCACATCTTTCCTTCTCAGTTCCATTTCATTCTCTTTCCAGGAGTTCTACTCCTAATTCCCTGTAGGGTTTCAGCTCTTTTAACTCAGCACTTTCAGGTTTCACCATTCCAGTTTCACGTTCTTACAACCCATATTCTCAATCATGTTCATTTATTCATAACAGGCAGCTGTTAAATCAATTTACAGGCAGCTATTATTTCGTTTCCACATTTTCCAAGACTGCAATATCTATATTCATATCACTAGTTTTCCAGTCCTAAGATTCATGCCGTACCTTAGGATCTATCATTCAATCTAGTTTTCCAGCCCTAGGATTCATGCAATACCCTAGGATCTATCATTCAATCTAGTTTCTCATTCCTAGGATTCATGAAATGCCCTAGGTTCTATTAATTGTTCCATAATTGTAACAAATTATGTTAATAATTCTTAAAGCCACTCTACCAGCTACAACGGGAGTACTGGGGGCATGGTCGAAAATCCCACGCGCCTCCGCAACCCCGAGACTGCAATGGAACGGGGTCCTAACACAAGGATCAAACACAAGGAGTTTCTCAGAACAGTATATAATTACTGGAAACGGGTAAAGGATCTTATTCCGAAAAGAACGCAACTCGAAACGCGGAAAACGGACTCCGAACGGGCCCTAAACGGGTTGAAAACAATGAAACAGTCCAAAATCAGACGTCTGGAACCTCTTCCAGACGTCTTAAAATGTGGGTCAGATGGTACCTTTGTTCTGTGTAGTCTCTCAAAGGTCCAGGAGCTTGCGGGGGCGTCTGGCCTAGTTCCCAGACGTCTGATGGTCACCCCGGACATCTGGAAGTCCTTCCCGTCGTCTGGCACTGCAGCCAGACGTCTGATTCGCGTTGGATGCGAATCTCAAAGCCTGCACGTACCCACTCCTCATTCTCAGTACGAACGGTCGTAGAAAAGGAAGAAGGACGAAAATAACTTACTTGCCAAACGTCTGGACAGTCCTCCAGACATCTTCACCGTCGTTTGGTTGGAAGCCCAGATGTCTGATTCTGGAAAAATTTCCAGAATCAGAGCTCGACTCGCTCTCCGTCCGCGATGCATGGCCGCGACGCGCCTCGTCCGCCTGTTGCTTGAGCTGCAGTTGCCCTCCCGCGATGCTCCACGCCCGTGGCTCCCCCGCCGGCCGGCTCTAGCTGCCCCGGCAAGCTCAAGCCCTCACGGTCGGGCGTCTCCTCCCTCGCGCAACACCTCCTCCCGCAACTCGCCGCGGCTGCCGCTGCTGCCACTCGCTCGCGCTCGCAGTCTCGCACCGGCTGGAAGAAGAAGAAGGAAGAGGAGGAGATGAGAGTGAGGGGGAGGGCGAGGGCCTTATAAGGCCACGCGGGGAGAGAGAGAGAGAGAACGCAGTCTGTGCCTGCAGGAGGAGAGAGGGAAAAAGAGGCGTTCGCAGGTCTACGCGCGCAGGCACGGAAACGCAATTGTGCGTGGCGTAGAAATTAAATCCTAGACATCTGGAAGGGGTTCCAGATGTCTGGTCAGACGTCTGGGCCACTTCCCAGACGTCTTAAAAAGGTGTCTTGAAAGCGCGTTCGTAACAGAGTGAAATAGAGAGAGAGACGCAGGGAGGGTAGGGGTAGGTTTTGCCTCTGTATGCGTAGGAAAGAGAGCAGGAGCCGCGGAAGAAAGAGAGAAGAGAAGAAGAAGAAGAAGAGGCGCAGCAGCTGAAGGAAGAAGCTGAAGACGTAGCCATGCAAAAGAGAACAGGAAGGCAGAGGAAGGAGCCAAAGAAGAAGAGGTCTGCAGAGGCCAAGGAAGGAGAAGCTGAAGAAGAAGGAGGGGCACAGCTCAAGAAGAGAAAAAGAAGAAGCCAAAGAGGAAAGCCAAAAAGAGGAAAAGAAGAAAAGAGAAGGAAGGAGCTGCTGCAGAAAGAAAGGAGCTGCAGTAGAGAAGGAAGAAGAAGAAGCCTGAAGAAGCACTGTAGTAGATCACAACTTAAGGTGTCTGATTCATAGAATCAGACGTCTGAAGACAGGAAAGACAGAGAAAGAAGAGAAGGGAGAAAGCAAAGAAAAAGGAAAGAGAGGAGAAGAAGGAAGAAAAGAAAAAGAATTTATTTCTTTTTATGTTTTTACTCTCTAGGCTTTATATACAGTATATTATTACTCAAGTTTTGTTATTTTTGGCTTCTAAATACCAATTTTCTCCATGAGTTAGACCTCGGAAGTTTTTTCAATTTCAAGTAATAAAAAAATATTTGATAATCGTTTTCATGGTGATACTACAACGCATATCTTTTTAAAACACCCGAAACCCGTCGAACGACTATCAGTTGATCTCCAACACAAAGTCTCAATAGTAACCCACACGCTCACTACAATAGTATATGGGATTTGCGAAGGTTAGAAACCATTCCCAATAACCTAAAAATCGTCGCCAAACACCATCGCGATATATTGCATCACTATTTCAATTTGGCGACGGTAACAATCCCCTTCTGTCGCCTTCCCAACGTACGTAGGCGAACATGAATGTACATTTTACCATTACTAAAGTAAATCACTAATGGTTATTAATTATACGATCACCAATGTTCTTGGTGGGAATCCGATTTACGTGCTAGGACAATTTTTGTGAGAACCGTCCTCTATTCGTATTAGCGACGATTTAAAAATGATCTCAGAAAGAGATGGAATACCTCACGCCAACCTAATAAACTTTTGATGACGATTGTTAAACGGTCGTCAAATATAATTTAAAATGGTTTAAATTATAATTATCTTTTAAAATACTTTAATTTTTTTTAAAAAATAATTAATTTCAAAATTACACATAACAAATAAAAAATACTCAAAATAACTTAAGTTATTCAAAATATTCCACCGAAATGAATTAATACAAACATGAAGACTAAGTTCATCCCATACTTTTTTTTTTTTTTTATTCTTTGGAGAAGGAAAATGTTTGCCCCATGGAAGGCCAATTACTTGATCAATTCGACTACTTAATGGGGCATGCTCACAATTTTTTATCTCCCCTTTTTTTTTTGGGAAAAAAAATGAGCATATATCTTTTTGCCCCTCCAAATATTTATTAACCTGTTTTGCTCCTCACAGAAACGCTCTTCGATTTTTGGCTGGGTTCCTAACTTTCATGACCATTGGAGGATTTCCATCCTTTGTAAAAGATGCCAAGGCAATTTCCTCGCTATATCGTTCCTTAGCAAATGCTCTGACATATTCTTAAATTACATTAGATTCCCTCCGGTAGTTAAGCTCATGCATATATATATATATATATATATATATATATATATATATATATATATATAAGCGTTTCCTATGTTTAACCTTAATTATTTAGATTTTCAAAAGGGAGAGATTGAACGGGAACTATGGGGTGGCAACCTAGGTTATCTTGCACACGCTGTCCTCTGTGCCTTTCTTGGAATTGGTGTCGTGGATTCCTGGAGCCGTAACCTTCTTCATGGTCGACCTCCAGATCACCTCTTGCCGCTTCATCTACTTCTCTCTCGTCCTCCTGATGTGCATGACCTTAGTCAAGAGCTTGATGATGGTGATTGCCTCCTTCATTCCGAACTTCCTATGTGGCATCATCCTTGGTGCGAGGGTGCAAGGCATCTACATGCCCACTAGTGGCAATGTCAAAAAATGATGGCGTAAGTAGTATCGTTGTTTCTTTTTACCATCAATTACAAGGAACATCCGACGTCGAAATATCATTTATCCAGCGAACAGATTAGATCTTTTCCTGTTGGTTTATAACCAACAGTAATAGTATTTACTGTCATTTATAAATTAAGTGATGGAGTTTGTGTGTCGCTTTTTCCTGTGTTAACGCGTCATCTTTTGAACTCTGCCATCGTTTAAATGACAACATCGTCCCTTTGATAAGCGACAGTAAAAAGATTTTTGCAGCCGCTTGACCAAAGAAACGACGGTAAACAGTAATTTTTTAAGTAATAAAAGCTTAAATGTCATCATTTATTATTACCGGTAAACAGTAATTTTTAGAAGCGATGATGTTAATATTTTTACCGGGAAATAGTCACACTTATTTAAAAACTTACCTTTTAATGATGTCGATTATTTCAAAAATCGACGACAAAAGGGAGGGTATTTTTTTTAAAAAAAGTTCATTTGATGTAAGATCCTTTGCACCTATTCCAATTTATTTAAACTAGACAATGAAAACATTATAGGATGCCTATCCACAGTCAGAAGAAGATGAACTCTGCATAACAATTGTAGATTCCCTACTAGGAGGGGGTGACGTAATAAATTGCGGAATAGAATATGAAACAATCTCACAAAAAATTCAATCACACAATGTACACAATTATTTTTAGGTGGAAACACAAATCGGGTGAAAACCACCACCTAACCTTCTCGAGTTAGGATTTTCCGATCAACCAAGTTGATCAAATCTACTAAACGAATCACTTAAACGAGGGTGATTCAACCTCAATTACAATCACGCTACTTTATACGAGGGTAGCGTACCTTAAACCCCTTCTCTTCACGAGAAGGATTTTGTCCTACGAAGGAGACGGGAATTCGCAAAGCGAATACCCAACCAAATAACAAAGATAAATAACAACAATCCTATAGAACCAACAAAGTAATTTTTAACCTAAGCTTCTATAGGAATTAAGATGCTTCCCTTTGCAAGGAGTGCGTCGAATTGATGATGCGGGTGCGTGAGCTACACGATGGCGCAACGTCGCTCTCGTGAACTACGGCGAGAGAGTGGGTGCGCAAAGGCTTGATGCTCTCAAGATGAAGAACTTGAGCTTGGAGAGCAAGAGCTTTTCTTCTTAGGATCAAAAGACACAAAATGGTAGAAAGTATGTTGCTTAGGTGTATCTTGGTGTGTAAAGGCTCCCCTCTATTTATAGAGGTCTTAGGAAGGCTTTAGAAGGCTTAGGAAAGCTTTCATAGCCGTTGGGTGCAAAGCACAAGAGAATCAGGCCAAAATCAGGAACAATGATTGCACTGACAGGGTTATCAGATGTCTGATCCTGGCATCAGACATCTGGAAGATTAGTTTAAGACGTCTGGGATCAAAGTCAGACGTCTGACTTTAAGCGCGTTTCTTCCTGACTTGAATCAAATCTAAACAGGGTTCTAGTGCAAGTCCATCAGACGACATACAGGACGTCTAGAACTATGTCTGGACGTCTGGAAACATACTTTTCTGCGGAAATGGATTTCCAAGAGAGTACACGACTAGAAAATCTCAGAGATTTTCGGGTCAGCCGAGGCAAAACGGTCATTTATCAGACGTCTGGAAAGGCTTAAGGACGTCTGATAAGACTCTAACGGTCTTATCCTTCAGTGTTTGGTAAGCCAGCCAACGGTCCACTAATTGGACGTCTGGACTAAGGTCTGGATGTCTAATTTCATCAGATAGAGCTAACAAGTCCAACCTAAATGTTATCAGACGTTTGAATCAACAGTCAGACGTCTTAAAACATATTATCAGACGTCTGATTTTGGAATTAGAGGTCTGAAAAAGTTGTTTGAACCCTATATTGGTTTTTTAAGTTCTCCACAGAAAACCTAAGTGTCCTAGGGTTGTGCCGGTATTCCTAGGACTACTATTAGGGTACTTTGAGGCTCTTTAACATGATGTTCTAAGGAACAAAAAGAGAAAGGAAATAAAGACAAAAGTACACGAAAGAAATAGACAGAATTCTATCATATTCTTCTTGTCCTTCCATCTTCAATCTATCGCTCCTCGCGAATCTCCTCTGTTCTCCATCAAGCTCCTCCAATCCATCCTGGATGCGAGCTCAAACTCCGTCTAATCACGTCTCCATTTGCAATTTGCCTTAAATCTAAGACTCCAAGTGCAAATGTTAAATGACACGTGTTTTGTTATCATTAAAATAAACGATCGTGGTGCTCTAGCACCAACAATCTCCCTCTTTTTGATGATGACAAAATCATAAATAATGCAAAAAAATCCTCCCCCTTTTTGACATTATCAAAAAGGTTTGATTGATTTTAAATTTCCTATAACTCCCCCTTAAAACATGCTATTCTATGAATTTCTTTTAACAAAAGTAATGTCCTCCCCCTTTTTGTAACAACAAGACAGCTATTATTTTCCTCTCCCTTACTAAAGGAAATTTAGCTAACATGCATCTCCTCCTTAAAAATTGACAATTGGCTCATAATTTTTTAACAACCCCTATCTAAATACTAATGATAAAAAAGATAGGGTAAAGAAATTTTTACCTCACCTACCATGGCCAATAAAATGGCCCAAATGGTGGTGGTGGATGCCACATAGGATGGGGTTTCCATCCGTAGCTTGGAGGCCCGGGCATCGGCGCCGGTCTCCAGTCTGGCGGTAGACGTGCAGCGGGTCCATTATTTGTTCACCGTCTCGTCGGTCTTCTTGTTCTCCTCCTTAGTCTGCTACTTGGTTCTCTCAACACGAGTTGACCAGCTTTGAGCTTGTAGGTCCAGTCCTTTATGTAGTAGTCATCCCTGAAACCTACAAAACAAGATTCCGATTCTTTCTTTGGTATCCAAGTGAGCTTGGATCCGGATTTGTTAGCGGGTCTCCTTGACGGAGATCCTTTCTCAACCTTAAGGCTATAAACATTATCTACTTTGTTGATTAATTTGTCAGAGTTTTCCCTAAGATATGCAATTTCTTTTTCCATAATATTCATCTTAGTCTGTAAATCAGAAATTTCTAACTTTAAACTATCATTTTCTTCAATTAATTTAATATTTTCATTGATTAAATTTTTATTTTCTAATAACAGGTTATTATCCTTAGGACTAATTTCTATGTCCTTGAGTTATTTTTTTAACCTATCATTTTCATTTTTAAGAAAGCTAAGGTTCTTTTTAATGCTTTTTTTTTCTATTCTTAATGATTTACTAACATCAAATAGTTCATTAAAAGCTTCTTGTAAATCAAAATTTACCTCATTGTCTGAGTAGCTTCCACTTCCGCTGTCGCTATCACTTTCTCTGGCCATGAAACGAAAGCAAGCGGTTTCTTCTTTATAGACTTTTCTTCTTCCTCTTCCTCCGAGCTTGAATCGTCCCAAGTGGCTTGGAACGCCTTCTTCTTAGATTTCTTCTCCTTTTCCCTCTTCTTCTCCTTTTTAGAAGAGGGCATTCTGGTCGCAGATACCCTTTCTCGTTGCAGTGGTAGCAACGTCTCGGGCTTTCCTTCTTCTCCTTTTTCTCTTTCTTTGATTCCCTACAAAACTTGGAAAATTTCTTAAGTAAAATTTTAAAGTCTTCGTCGTTAGAACTTACCTCACTATCCGACGCGGCTCTGAAGGCGAGAGTCTTCTTCGGTTTAGGCTCCGGTGTATCCTTCTTCTTCTGCTTGAACTTTGTCTCGTAGGCCATTAGATTGCCTAGGAGATCTTCCATGTTGAGTTCCTCCACTTCATTTGCCTCCTCGATGGCGGTGACTTTCTGTTCCCACTCTGGTCCGAGGGAACGAAGAAGCTTCCCTTGAAGCTCCCCCTTGATGAAAGTCTTCCCTAAAGCATTCAAATTGTTTACTATGAAAGTGAACCTACTGTTCATCTCACTTAAAGTTTCGTTAGATTTCATCAAAAAAGATTCAAATTCTTAATAAAGTAAATTTATTTTAGAAGTTTTTACCTTAGAGGTACCTTTGTGAGTTACCTCAAGTGTGTGCCAAATCTCGTATGCGGAGGCACATTGCGAGATTCTGTTGAACTCGTCTGGGCTGAGCGCGCAGTAAAGGGCATTCATGGTCTTTGCGTTCAAAGAAAGCTCACGAATTTGTTGTTGCGAGTAGCCTCCCACGGGTTTCTCTGGGATCTCAAATGATGTCTCGCACCTGGCCCAAATCGTGAAGTCATTGGCTTAAAGCCAAGTCTTCATCCGCAGCTTCCAGTAGGGGTAGTTGCTCCCGTCGAAGAATGGCGGACGGGACGTGGACTGCCCCTCGGAGATTCGGATTACTGAACTGCTCCCCTCCATGATCTTCTTGCCGGGTGTTACTCCGATTAGCAAGAACCTGCTCTGATACCAATTGTAGATTCCCTATTATGAGGGGATGACGTAATAAATTGCAGAATAGAATATGAAACAATCTCACAAAAAATTCAATCACACAATGTACACAATTATTTTTAGGTGGAAACCCAAATCGGGTGAAAACCACCACCTAACCCTCTCGAGTTAGGATTTTCCGATCAACCAAGTTGATCAAATCCACTAAACGAATCACTTAAATGAGGGTGATTCAACCTCAATTACAACCATGCTACTTTATACGAGGGTAGCGTACCTCAAACCCCTTCTCTTCACGAGAAGGATTTTGTCCTACGAAGGAGACGGGAATTCGCTAAGTGAATACCCAACCAAATAACAAAGCTAAATAACAACAATCCTATAGAGCCAACAAAGTAATTTTTTACCTAAGATTCTATAGGAATTAAGATGCTTCCCTTTGCAAGGAGTGCGTCGAATCGATGACACAGGTGCGTGAGCTACACGACGGCGCAACGTCACTCTCGTGAACTATGGCGGGAGAGCGGGTGCGCAAAGGCTTGATGCTCTCAAGATGAGGAACTTAAGCTTGAAGAGCAAGAGCTTTTCTTCTTAGGATCAAGAGACACAAAATGGTAGAAAGTATGTTGCTTGGGTGTATCTTGGTGTGTAAAGGCTCCCCTCTATTTATAGGGGCCTCAGGAAGGCTTTGGAAGGCTTAGGAAAGCTTCCATAGCCGTTGGGTGCAAAGCCCAAGAGAATCAGGCCGAAATCAGGAACAATGATTGCACTAACAGGGTTATCAGACGTCTGATCCTGGTATTAGACGTCTGGAAGATCAGTTTAAGACGTCTGGGATCAAAGTCAGATGTCTGATTTTAGGCGAGTTTCTTCCTGGCTTGAATCAGATCTAAACAGGATTCTAGTACAAGTCCATCAGACAACATACAAGACGTCTGGAACTATGTCTGGACGTCTGGAAACCTACTTTTCTGCGGAAATGGATTTCCAAGAGAGTCCAACGATTAGAAAATCTCTGAGAAGAGATTTTCGGGTCAACCGAGGCAAAACGGTCATTTATCAGACGTCTGGAAAGGCTTAAGGACGTCTGATAAGACTCTAACAGTCTTATCCTCCAGTGTTTGGTAAGCCAGCCAACGGTCCACTAATTGGACGTCTGACAAAGTCATTAGACGTCTTCTAAGACGTCTGGACTAAGGTCTGGACGTCTGATTTCATCAGACAGAGCTAACAAGTCCAGCCTAAATGTTATCAGACGTCTGAATTAACAGTCAGACATCTTAAAACATATTATCAGACGTCTGATTTTGGAATTAGATGTCTGAAAAAGCTGTTTGAACCCTATATTGGTTTTCTAAGTTCTCCACAGAAAACCTAAGTGTCCTAGGGTTGTGCCGATGTTCCTAGGACTGCTGTTAGGGTACTTTGAGACTCTTTAACATGATGTTCTAAGGAACAAAAGGAGCAAGGAAATAAGGATAAAAGTACATGAAAGAAATAGACAGAATTCTATCATATTCTTCTTGTCCTTCCATCTTTAATCTATCGCTTCTCGTGAATCTCCTCTGTTTTCCATCAAGCTCCTCCAATCCATCCTGGATGCGAGCTCGAACTCCGTCTAATCATGTCTCCATTTGCAATTTGCCTGAAATCTAAGACTCCAAGTGCAAATGTTAAATGACACATGTTTTGTTATCATCAAAACAAACGATGGCAGTGCTCTAGCACCAACAACAATTTCTCCCTTGGGTTGAACATCCAAAGAGAGATACTACTTCTTTCAAGCCAAACATCCCAAGGTTCAAAAGATGCAACCTCTCAAACCCCCTTTCTTTTGAAAAGTTAAACCCTAATAGGTGGGCATGTTGTATGGCAATTTGAAGGACAATGTTTTTGTAACCTATGGATGTATTGGATGTGGTATCTACTATAATCACTGAACTAAAATATATCAATGATCTTTTATTTTGATCGGTGAAATTTAACTTTTGAATTTAAATTATATCGGTGAGTTT
This sequence comes from Thalassia testudinum, assembly GCA_037157565.1. Classification (NCBI taxonomy): domain Eukaryota; kingdom Viridiplantae; phylum Streptophyta; class Magnoliopsida; order Alismatales; family Hydrocharitaceae; genus Thalassia; species Thalassia testudinum. The sequence continues at coordinate 194,852,583 of JAZHRO010000036.1, forward strand.
TGATTTTACACTAGTATAATTTAATTCCAAACTAAATGGATTGATGATTTTTAGTTTTATAGCAATATGTTTCGATTTAAAAGAGATGGTGGCTTTTCAACAATAGTGGATCTCATTGCGAGACAAACTTGTTGTAAAGACCCGTGCTGTTCTGAGCCTTTTAAGACGTCTGGACTGTCGGTCAGACGTCTGGTCAAACATCAGGACACCTTCCCAGACGTCTGGAAATCAAAATTTTTTGGTACAAGCTTCGTGTCTGCGTGCGGGCTACGCGTAGACAGTACTCTCTTTTTCCTTCCCTTCTTCTCTTCCCTCCTCATACGAACCCTAACTCCCTCTTTATAACCCCCTTCCTCCTCTCTCATTCTCCCCAATCCAGCCACCTTCTTCTCTTCCTCTCCACCCCAGCGAGAGAAGCTAGTGCGAGCGAGAGAGCGAGAGAGCGGCGACGAGGAGGAGCAGCTTGAGGAGAGGAGCGTGAGCTCGCAAGCTCGTGGGGGAGCTCACCGGAGGGCGCACAGTTGGAGTGGCGCGTACGGGAGGAGGAGGAGTGCGTCGGGGGAGTCATCCCCGACACTGCTGCAGTCGGAGCTACAGGCGAGGAGGCGAGCTGCGGCTGCGCGCGGCGAGAACAAGCGAGAGCATGTTCCGGTTCTTGGTTTTTCCCAGAATTAGATGACTGGAGTGACGTCTAGACGACGGAGAGGACATCTAGAGGCGATTCCAGACGTCTGAGGACAGGTCTTCGTGAAGGTACATCCCCTTTGCGGATACGACCATGCAGGTCGCTCCGCAGCTACGCTTTGCGTGGCTATTTTGAGAAGATTTGGCTATCACGTGAAGAATTTGCTTCGAGAAGGTGCGGGGCACGCCCGACCAATGTGTTTCAGACGTCTGGGCAGCTTACCAGACGGTTGGAAGCAATCCCAAATGTCCGGAGAGGAGGTCGGACGTCTGGAGCTGGGTCCAGACTGTCCGGAAGAGATCCTGGACATCTGAGGACGACGTAAAGCCTGAGGTGCGTTTCTGGACACTTTTAAGACGTCCGGACATTGTGCCAGACGTCTGATTTGAGTCAGTAACCCTGTTTTTGACCCGTTTAGGGTCCGTTTGAGGTCTGTTTTACGCAAACAAGATACCTGTGTTTTCCTTGTGAGTTCCTCTACTTGTTAGAAGACTTTCTATACTATTCTGAATGTTCCATTGTGATTGTTCCTTGTTATAGGACTTCGTTCCGTTGCGAGTTCGGGGCTTACTGAGGCACGTGAGCCTGCCGTTCGAGCCCCAATACTCCTGGGTTGACTGGTAGAGTGGCTTCCCCTAATTTAATTATAAACCTGAATGCATGTGGGGATTGAATGATTAGAACCTAGGATATGGCATGAACCCTAGGATGAGAAGTACTTGAAATGTCTGTATGCGTGATTGAATTGCAATCTTAAATGAGTAGACAGAAATGTTAACAACTGCCTGTAAATGAACAAAAACTGCCTGTGAATTATGAATTACCTGTGCTAGATAACAGTTACATGTAACCTTACCTATTGTATACGTTAAATGATGTAATATGAGCTGCATGTGTATAACCTGAGAATGGAAATGTGAATGATAGGAATACGAGCTGCATGTGTATAACCTGAGAATGGAAATGTGAATGATAGAAATACGAGCTGCATGTATAGAACCAGAGAATGGAAATGGGAATGATGAAACCTGGTATGGAATGGCATGAGAAATATGAGCATGAACCCTACGGGGAATTAGGAGTAGAGCTCCTGGAAATAAATGGAATGGATCTAGAAATGTGAGTAGGGAAGTGGGCTGGCCCTTGAGTATGGAGTACCAAGGAGAGCAACTATCCCCTATTTAGTGTAGAGCAGAGCTAGTCGCCCTTGAGGTGGGACCTGGGGTTAGGATTGGCCACTCTGCATCAACTTCTTGGCCCTCGCATGCACTGTATCGAGGAGAGCTACTAGTGTAAAGAGAGAGCTAGCCACCACACGGGGCCTGGGGTTCAGCTAGCCACCCTATGCCGACTTGTTAAGTCCACTGGGAAAACTAGGGTAGTCAGGCGAGGGTGCGCGGACTGTGGAAGAGCGAGACTCCTGTTTGGTTCTTAGGGGCTAGACCCCTGTTACTGAGAGGGCTAGGCCCTATACTGTTCCGTACTGTACTTTGGGGCACACCTGTTAGCAAAAACGACTAACCACGTGCTAGTGCGGGGTAGCTACCCGTGCGCTTATCGCGCGTGCCGTAGTCACCGTACGTCTGTCCGTGACTTTGGGGTGGTTGACTGGGTGTGGGATTACCACAGGGGACTCTCCCGGCCAGGAGAGCACCACGTGTACTTTCTACTCTTCAGAAAAGACTGCAATCAAGATCGTTCCCACGAGGAACATTCGAGATCAAGAAAGAATTTGGAAATATATAAACCAATGGGTGAAAAGGAATAACTTGTAAATTAAAGAATTGGAATAGCTAGTTTACCTGTTAGCTTTACTGCTTTAGTTAGTTGGTTGCCACTCTACTCAGCGTTTGCTGACTTTGTGTACTCATAACCCTTTTTCAGGCCCAGGTATTGAGCAGCCCGAGTCTTCGGCTGCAGAGGGTGCTGAGCTCAGTAGAGCCCACTAACAGTAGCTTTATTTTGTAGTACCTTTTTGTAGTAGTGAGTTTAAACTCCTATTCTTCTACGTTCTGTTCTTTACGTTCTGTACCTTTACGCTTCTGTACTTTTACGTTCCTGTACCTTGATACTGTTTTACTGTTGTGGTGGTGATATGTATTGTAGCAGCTTTTACTTTCCTTACTACTGTACTCTTTTACTATTAGTTGCTTAGCATAGTGAATGTGGTTTACTTTCCTGCTTTTTGGTTACTTTCTTGTTGGACGACTGGGTCTTAGGATTAGTCGAGTCGAGCCGGTCTTGAGTCCTGTAGGGATTCGGGAACCGGGTCGTAACAAGATGGTATCAGAGCAAAGTTGTCCCGAGAAATGAACCAACTAGCTCAAGAATAACTAATTCACGTGCATGTAACTAGAGTAACCACCACTACGTGCCTTTTGACACTTGTTCTGAGGTTCTTTTGCTGAATGTCCATTAGAGTTGACGTCTTTTTGCCCTGTTTTTCGCATCTCCTTGCAAGAGATGCCTCGACGTGGAGTCCTTGAGGCAGGCTGCGGACGCGGCCGTGGAAGAGGTCGGAGGGGTAGACGTGCTGAGCCTGACGTTTCAGTGAACCAACCATTTCTTCCAAGCGTGCAAGCCTAAGACCTCGCCTAGTTGATACGGGAGATTGTATGAGAGGAGCTCTACCCGCCTCCATGAGTACCTCTCCCAGGGGACGTGGAGGGGGAGACCTCTGTGGGACCATGAGACCGATGTTCTCAACGATTTTGTGCGGATTTAAAGCGTATTACGTTGTAGTATAACCGACAAAACGTTTAAATAAATATAAAGAATTTTATTACTCGAACAACTAGAGTATCCGAGGTCGAACACGGGGAGCAATCTCAGTACTTTGTAAAATCAAAGAATACAACTGTTAAATGAAAATATAATTGATTCAAAGAGAGAATTTTAAAAAGGATTTATGAAAAAAAAGTAGAATTGGACGTCTGATTTCTATATCAGACGTCTTAAATGTGATCTCTCTTTCTCTCTTCTTCTCCTTTCTGCTTCTGTATCTTCCTTCTTCTCCTGCCTTGCCTTTCTTCTTTCTTCTTCTTTTTCTTCTGATCTCTTTGCAGTCTTCACTTGGCCTCTTCTTTGTTCTTCTCTCTCTTCTGCCTTGTCTTCCTTCTTCTTCTTCTTCTTCTCGGCGAAGACTTCTCCTTTCACTGCTACACAGCCTCTTCTTTCTTCTCTTCCTATTCTTCAGCTGCTAAGTGTTTGCTGCCTCGGTCGCTTCTTCCTTCCTGCACACACCACACAGTAGCAAAAACCTACCGCCATCCCTCTACCCAAGCGTCTCTCTTTTTCTCAAGCAGTTCACTCAAGCACGCTCTCCCAGAGCCACACGGGTAGTCAGGTCGAATTCGCACCCGGGACCAGGCGCACCGGCAAGTGGTGATGTGCGAGGAGTGCGTAGGTTTAGGTCGGGTCGGATCCGCCAGATCCGCGACGTCAAGCCGCGGACGAGGCGTGTGGAGGCAGTGAGGGACCTCACCCCTGTGCTTACGGAGGCAGTAAGAAGAAAACACAAAAACAATTTATATGATACCTGAGCTTTGCAATCCCACGATGTGGGACTATCTGGTCGGTCTTGCCTTCACGCGCGCCTACAGAGCTTTCGTCACTCGATTGCCCAAGCTGATGGCTCCTCTGTGCGACTGGCTGGCCTCGTTCGCTTCGCGACCTTCGCGAGAGTCTGCTGCACCTGCAGCCTGGGAAGCCTGATGCCCGAAGCTGCTCCAAGCTCCCTGCTGCTTCGGCTGTTAATGGCGGCCTGAGCGTACACCTGACATCCTACAGAACGGCCTATTGGCCCAATCGGAATAGCTGGAAACCTTCGCCGTAGCACGGCGAAGGCGGTGGGCGATGCTGCAGGTTGCAGGTCGGCCTAGGCGTGCGTGCCTAGGTCAACCTGTGGCCGGAGATGGTGGGTTGGTCGGGGGGTGCTTGTGGAGGTCTGGAGTGGCAGTGATGGGGTGGAATGGGTTCCTGGTGGTAAGGCGAAGCTCACGAAGGGGTTGGCAAGCCGTGTGGAGGGGCGGAGTGGTGTGGGCAGCTCGCCGGAGGGCGGTCGGAGGCGAGAACGATGGAGGTGGTTAGGTACTATCGAGGGGTAATCAAGTAAAATAGTAGGGGGAAAAGAGAGAGGAGAGGATGGAGAATGTATCTGGGGTTGTCTGGAAGGAAGGGAGGCGGTGGAGAGGACGGCACTTAACTGCCGTCTTCGGGGAAGAAAGACCCTGAGGGAGGAAGCGGCGACGAAGATGAGGTCAGGAGCACGCGCGTGCGGTACAGCGCGACGCGGGAGGAAGAGGCGGAGAGGACTATGCTGTTGGTATGGCAGCAGAGCGACGAGAAGGAGGGGAGGAGGTCGCCGGAGCTTGCGAGTCGTTTGGCCGGAGATGGGAGAGAGGGAATTTGGAGGGGATCTTCGTCAAAATCAAGCTTGGGTCTTGCGGCAGGGTCTGGGGTGTGTTTTATAGGTGCTGGCCGCTCCTGTCAGCGCGTGGAGAGCGCGCAATTAGGTCTGCCGGCTCGCCGGAGTTGGAACGAAGGTGGATACCCAAATCTCTCGTGCGTTCGCACGAGAGATTGGGTTCACACCAGCGATTGTAATTGGCTTTAGAAGGAAGGAAATTCCTCAGAGAATCCCCCTTCCATTTTTGGGAGGGAATCTCTGAGGGATTAGAGAGCAATCCCTCTCTGAACTTCGTCGGAGCTCGATTCTGCCCTAACAATGGCGGCAGGACCGGATTGCAAAGGGGGCGAAGAACTTGGGGGGCTCTTTGCAAGGATATTCAAAAGATAGGGACCTATTTGTGATTTGGGTGTACTAAATTGCAAAGTAGGTCAAGATGACCTCCCCTTAGGTCTAAATTTTTGTATAAACCTAATTTGGACCTAAGAAATCCAATGGCGAAGTTGAATTTCAGGTTTGACCTCGTTTGACTGGACATTTTGCGTAAAAACCCAAATTTGGTTAATTGAGGAGCTAGGACCCTAATCTAGGTCAGACTAGGTTCCAAAGGCCAAATTAAGTGTTCTAAACCCTAGAGAATGTTTTTCCATGATTTTTAGAGGGTTTACTCGATTTTTATACTGACCGGAACCTTGTTAATTTAAGCGAGTCTGTTTTAGGGTTACCAAGTGTCATTTAATTCTTAGATTGCACATAAACCCATTTCTGATTGACTCAACCCTCTTTTTATCTTATTTGGACCATTTGACCTATGTTTCGCTTCTGAGAAATCCCATTTATGTACTGCAATGGTAAAATTGCAGTTTTAACCTTTATTTCATGTTTTCTTCTCAGAGCACTTGTTCCTTCAGTTAAGCCTTCTTCTAGGTTATGTAGGAGCTTTTATCTTCTTTATTGGGTCAAAATGAGCTAGTTATGGCTCATGATGAGGCTCTCATCATACCCCCATGACTAGCTTTTGCTAGTCCCTTAGCAAAATTTCAAGGTTTTAACTTCCGTTCTAGACCCTGAATGTCTGTCAATAATGATAAGTGCTTCTTCTTTTGTGATTAGGTAGGAATGCTGACAATAGGCCTGGAGGTATTCAAGTACCAACCAAAATCTGGACCTGTTCTGCTTTAGCCTCAGTCCTCCGCAAAGGTTTCTACGGCCCACAGAAACTATCCTAGGGTTTGTTGGACTCCGTGGTTAAAGCACCCGTGCTTGAGACATTTTTAGCCTAAGTTCAGTTTGCAATGCGTTTTTTTTGTAAGAGAGAGATAGAAGATTTATTTGTTTGGAGAGCTTTTCTCTCTCTTTTCTTTTTATTTCTAGCTTTGGATTAGCTTCTCAACATGGTCTGTATCGGATTCCTCGTCCCCATCATCAATCCTCAAGGGTCCCTGGCTTTCGAGATTTCGAGATAATCTCGCCCATGGCAACCACCAGAACCTTGGCTTTCGAGATTTCGAGATAATCCCGCCCATGGCGTTCCGTGGCCGAATCCAGACCCTGGCGATCGACATTTCGTTATAATGCCGCCCATGGTATGGTATCTGAACCAACAGAGTGCTTACATGCCCCTAGTAGGATATTTAAATATCATAAGAGACAAGCACCGAGGAGACGATATGTTGTTACGCATCTTCGAGGGGAGTTTCCTGCCTCTCCGCGCTGGGAACTCATCCAAATCAATTTGTGTTGATTGACCGCTCCTAATCTAGGTGACTTTTTCAGAACATTAAACGCTTTTTGCGTGATTTGGATGTTTATGCGCACTGAACCAGACTGTGTGTGAATTTTGGTGCTTAGGTTACCGAATCCCGCAAATCGGAGGTCAGTTAACGAGGCCGAATACTTCCTAAGCCTTAGACCTAATACTTAAGTTTCGCATTTTCCTCAACCTCTTGAGGATTATCCAGATTTTAACAGATACACAAATTTTTAAGCTAACAAATCTAGCCCAAGAGGCCTAAGACCAGCGTTCATGCTAATCTCTTGTTATGTCTCCATAGCACTTTTCTTTTTCTTTTTTCTTTTTTCTTTTTGTTTAGAACTTCAGTTAACCCCTTAACCTTTTACTAATGACTATTTCTTTTCATTTTCATTTTGTGCTCCTTTTTGTCATTTTTCTTTCTTTTCCTCCTCTCATTTGTATGACCCTGAATTGTTCCTCCCCTCTATCAAGTCTCTTTTTTTTTTTTTTTGTGAAACCCTTTCTTGATATGAATTTTCTGACATTTTGCACTTTCATATCCCCCCCATGCCTAAGATTTGCAATGTCCCCATTGTAAATTAGGTGGGTTCGAATTCAACTTAGTTCATGTATTAGGACAGGTGTGTGGTGAGTGAATGGGTCGAAGTGACTTGTTGCGAACGATTTCTAATCTCGGGTAGGTATACCTGAGGTGAAGTCGGCTGTTCTAATGGATGAACCCTAAAGTGCAATATGAGTTCCGCATAGAGATGTCGGAAACGGTTTCGGGTTTTTCAAAGAATGACGGGTTGCCTCCCGTTAAGCGCTGAGTTTTACGCCATCGGCTGGGCGCAATGAGCTCAAGAGGAATGGAGGGTAAAGGATGACTCAGCCAAATCTATATCGGTCATGTCAATGAACGGCTTGAGTCTCTGACCGTTCACGACAAAGGGTTCAGAATCGTGGCTGAGTGGGCTGATTTCAATGGCTCCATTTCCGAAGATTTGTCAGACTAGGTAGGGTCCGACCCACTTGGATCTTAGCTTTCCTGGGAATAATTTGAGTCGGGCATCAAAGAGTAAAACTTGTTGACCAGGATGAAAGACCTTTCTAGAAATGTGTTTGTCGTGAAAAGCTTTAACCCGTTCTTTGTAAATTCGCGAGTTCTCATACGCGTCGTGGCGTAATTCATCGATCTCGCTCATTTGAAGTCTTCTGTGGGTTCCAGCCTTAGAAAGGTCGAGATTACAGGTCCGTACTGCCCAATAGGCTTTATGCTCCAATTCGACGAGGAGGTGACATGCCTTCCGGTACACTAGTCTGAAGGGAGACATTCCTAATTGGGTCCTATGGGCAGTCCTATAGGCCCACAATGCTTCCGGAAGCCGAGAAGACCAATCTTTTCTATCAGGTCGAACAGTAACCTGAAGGATCTTCTTGATCTCTCGGTTAGATAGCTCAGCTAGACCATTAGTTTGGGGGTGGTAAGGAGTAGAGATTCGATGTGACACCCCGTATTTGGTCATCAGTGACCTGAACTGAGCGTTTGTAAAATGGGTCCCTCCGTCGGAAATTATAGCACGCGGAATCCCGAACCTCGAGAAAATGTTTTGATGAAGGAATTTTATAACGACTTTATGATTGTTGGTTCAGGTCGAAATAGCTTCTATCCACTTGGAAACATAGTCAACTACGAGTAAGATGTATTCGAAGCCATCCGAGGTCGGAAAGGGTCCCACGAAATCAATCCCCCAAATATCAAAAATTTCGCATACCAAGATCGGCTGTAGAGGCATCATGTCTCTATGGCTCATGTTGCCCAGAGTCTGGCAACGGGAACATGCCTTACAGTGATAGTATGCATCCTTGAAAATTGTGGGCCAGTAAAAGCCACACTGGAGGACTTTCGATGAGGTTTTATGTCCAGAAAAATGTCCACCGCATGCATGGTCATGGTAGAATGAGAGTATGTCTTTGATTTCCACTTCCGTGACGCATTGTCGGATTATCTGATCAGCACCAATGCGGAATAGATACAGGTCTTCCCATAGGTAATACTTGGCATCGGAGCGCAATTTGTCCTTTTTGGCCTTCGGCCAATCGGGCGGAATCTGATGTGATGCCAGGTAATTAACTATATCGGTGAACCATGGAAGACTGGTACTGATAGTCAGGAGGTGCTTATCAGGGAAATGTTCTGTAATAGGTCCGGAAGGATCAATAATTTCAGAAGGAAGGCGGGACAAGTGATCAGTTACCACATTGTGCTTTCCCGCCTTGTCGCGAATCTCGAGGTCAAATTCTTGCAACTGCAAGATCCATCGGATTAATTGAGGTTTCGCGTCCTTCTTTGCAAGGAGATGCCTCACAGCTGTGTGATCCGAGTATATGATAACACGGGAACCCAGAAGGTATGATCTGAATTTTTCCAGGGCAAATACTACGGCCAGCAGCTCTTTCTCAGTAACCGCATAGTTACGCTGAGCCTCATCCAGTGTTTTGCTGGCGTAGTAAATGACCACAGGTTTCCCGTCAATTTTCTGCCCCAAAATCGCTCCTACAGCGAAGTCAGATGCATCGCACATGATCTCAAAGGGTTGAGACCAATCAGGGGACTGTAGGATTGGGGCTTGGGTGACTCGGTCACGTAGGATCTCAAATGCTTGAGTGCATTCCTTGGAAATCTCGAAAGGCACATCCTTGGAGAGAAGATTGGTCAGGGGGCGCGCGATTTTTGAGAAATCAGGGATGAATCGACGGTAGAAACCAACGTGCCGCAAAAAAGATCGGATGTCCTTAATCAAGCTAGGCATAGGGAGCTTGGAAATTAGGTTAACCTTAGCTCGATCCACTTGGATGCCTTTCTCTGAGATTAAATGTCCCAGGACAATTCCCTCAGGCACCATGAAATGGCTCTTTTCCAGGAAAGAACCAAATTCACCTCGATGCACCGCCTGAGTATATGGACCAAGTGTTGGAGGCAATCGTCAAATGATTGTCCAAAAACTGAAAAGTCACCCATGAAGACTTCCAGATAATCACCTACCATATCTGAGAATATGGCAAGCATGCACCGCTGAAAAATTGCAGGTGCATTGCAGAGACCGAATGGCATCCTTCGAAACGCGTACGTCCCGAAGGGGCAAGTGAATGTGGCCTTTTCTTGGTCCTCTGGATGGATTGCCACCTGATTGTAACCGGAGTACCCATCCAGAAAGCAGAAGAATCAATTTCCCGCTAGTTTCTCGAGGATCTAATCAATAAACGGTAGTGGGAAATGATCCTTCTTCGTGGAGGAATTTAGTCTTCTGTAATCAATGCAGACTCTCCACGAATTAGCTATTCGGGTAGGATTGACTTCTCCGGTTTCAGTCGTGATGATGGTAAGTCCTGCCTTCTTGGGCACCACTTGTATTGGACTCACCCAACGACTGTCGGAGATCAGGTAGATGATCCCAGCATCTAACCACCTTATGATCTCCTTTTTCACCACCTCCTGTAGGTTAGGGTTTAGGCGTCTTTGCATTTCTCTTGAAGGTCGTGAGCCTTCTTCTGTGTAGATTCGATGTGTGTAGTATGAAGGGCTTATACCAGTCAAATCATCTAGAGTCCATCCAATGGCTCTACGATGTTGCTGGAGAACAGAAATCAAACGGAGTTCCTGATCAGGTGTGAGTCGAGAATTGATAATCATAGGAAACGTCTGATTTGAATCCAAAAAGACGTATTTCAGATGTTCGGGAAGGGGCTTGAGTTCCATGACAGGATTGTCAACAGTAGCGGGTGGTTCGGGGTTTGTATCGGGAGCAATGGTAGGAGTCATAGGTGTGTCTAGATCATGTTCGCACTCCTCTGTTAGCGGTTTTTTATTCTCTAGTGGTTGATCAGGAATAATCAGGTTGTCCTCTATATGCAGTTCATCAACCACGGCTTCGACATCACAAATTTCCTCTATAACCCCGTAATTAATCCCTTGTTGGGCCTTGAAAATGTCAATCTTCAGATTTTGATTCCCAAATTTTAATTCTATCTGGCCCTCTTCGCAGTTTATATTGGCCCTAGCAGTGGCCAAAAAGGGTCTCCCTAATATGATTGGTGTGTCCCTTGGGTTCTTAGGTGCATCCATGTCCAGTACTATGAAGTCCACTGGGAAATAAAAATCTCGTACCCTAACAATGACATCCTCGAGTATTCCTTTGGGTGACTTGATGGATCGATCGGCTAATTGCAATGTCACCTCAGTGGGTTTAAGTTCAGATTCTTCAAGGTGGTCAAGGAGGGATGTAGGTATTAAATTTATGGAGGCACCTAGGTCTAGTAGGGCTCTATCAAGTTGGGTTTCACCAATTTTACAAGAAATCAAGGGAGTTCCTAGGTCTTTAGCCTTGGGTGGGAGTTTGCTCAAGATGACAGAGCTGGCTTGCTCTGACAGTACGATCGGATTCCCATCCTTGGTTCGCGGCTTACGTTTAGGTGTACATATGTCTTTCAAGAATCTTGCGTAAGCTGGTATGTGGCGAATTGCATCCATCAACAGGATGTTTATCTGGACCTGTTCAAAGAGCTTGACCAGATCCTCCTCAGGAGCCACAGGTTTGGTTGTCCTTTTTCCTTTGGTCAAGGCCTCAGGAAATGGGATCCTAGCTGGTTCCTCTAGGATAGGTCCAGGTTCTTGATCTGGGACAGTAGTATCTTGGATGACTACCCTAGGGTCTTGGCGATTATCAGGCTTGGAGTGGTTCGGATAATGTGGGCCTTGTGTTGTTTTACCACTACGTGTTGTTACAGAGTTTAATCCGGCCTGATTTTGGTTTGGGTTAGGTAGGAGGGGTGGCTGCTGCTGAAATCCTGCATAAGATGTTGAAGCATCCATCCCGTCTGGTGATGGAGTAGCAAGGGCCTGATAAATCAAATGTGTGTGGCCTGGATTTGGATTCATAACGCGCCTCTGGGTCGGCACGTTATTTGGGTTGGGCAGAGGTTGCGAAGGAAGGGTAACAGGTTGGCGGGAATTTGCCATCTGGGCCAGTTGGTTGCAAACCTCTGTGATCTCATCCTTGTGCTGTTTTTGCATTGCCGCATTCGTCTTTTGAATGTCAGCCAGTGTTTGAAGGATAAGAGTCAGTTGATCCTGATTTTGCCCGGATTGGTAGGTGGGATTGGGCCGAGGCTGAGGCGGCTGATATGGATGAGGAGCTTGTGGACGGGGTTGATATGGTGGTCTTTGAGAATTTCCCGCCCACTGAAAGTTAGGATGATTTCGCCATCCAGGGTTGTAGGTATTGGAGTATGGGTCATTCTGGATGGCGTTGAGGTCCTCGCAGTTCTGAGGAACCTCAGGAAAGTCAGCATACGAGGGTTCAGAGTTCCCGCAACTCGAGTAGAAGGGATCGGAGGTCACTCCGGTCCGAGAGGCAGACGGGGGTGGATATGGGTCCATCCCCTTTGGCAGGTTGGTGGTATATGTTTTGCACTGTTTCCCTTGCCAAAGGAGGTCGTGCAAAAGAGTTTTGCGCAGAGGTGGCTTGCTGCAAATGTCGAGTTAGCTCGTCCACCTTCTTTTCTATAATAGAGACCTTGTCCAACCGACTGGCCATCAGTTCCAAGTCGACAGAAGTGGACAGGTCCTGCATCTCATGTGTCCCTCTTAGATTCGTCGATGCGCGGGCATTCGTCCTGTCGAATAAGCCCAAGGAGTCATTATTTATGGAGTTCTCGCACATGTTTTCGAGAATCTCCCACACCGTGTCCTCGTGTTGGCCCATGATGTTTCCTCCACATGTTGCATTGACGAATAGACGAATATCCTCACGGAGTCCCTGGTAAAAAGACTGGACTTATTCCCACTTAGGAACTCCGTGATGGGGGCACTTTCGCATGAGATCTAGGAATAGATCCCAAGCTTCGTGAAGAGGTTCTCCCGGTTGTTGAGTGAAATGAGTGATCCGGTGGCACAAGGCATTCATCCGGCCAACAGAGAAGAATTTTTTCAAAAATTCGGACTGTAATTCCTCCCATGTGTTGATCGGGCGGGTCTGAGTCTGATACCAGTGTGCGGCCTTGTCCAAGAGGGAGAACGAAAACATTTTCATGAGTAGGATATCCCGATTTTGTATATCTGACCCGAAGGTCTGGGCTAGATGCTTGAGTTGTTTAATGTGTTGGAATGGATCCTCAGAGTTAAGCCCATGGAACTTCGGTATGGCATGAATCATATTAGGCTTCAGTTCAGAGTCAAGTCCTCCAATTGGGATTCGTACTCGGGGTTCGATTGCCACCGCAGCGGGATTATAGTGATCTCACATCATAGGTCGCTGCGGTGGGTTTACAAAGTTCTGAAAGAGATCGTTCAAGCGTTGAAGTTAGTGTTCAAGGTTATTCTCCTCTTCAATGGGTTGTGCCATGATGGGAGAAGGAGAATCAGGGTCTGAATCAGATGAAAGATTTATGTGGTGGGGTTGCTGCACAAACAAGGGCGTCGAGACTTGGCCTCGACGAGAATGAATTTCTAAAGGAGGTCTTAAAGGTGGTCTTAAGGACCTCCTACCAAACATGCACCGAAAGATGTGGTGAGATTAGAAGGTGCTGGACCCAATCAAGACACCCAAGAATTGTTGGGCGACTATAGAGGTTCGAGGCAGATGGACCCCTGGATCAGAAGATCGTCCACCTGAGAAATACCTGGGTAGCCAGAGAGGGAGAGTCCCGGAAAGACCCCTACACGGTAGAGCGTCCCCACGGGTTACAGGGTTTCCCCCACCCGACCTCTCTTGTCACTGCGGTTCCAGGTAGACCAGAATGGAGACCTTGACCTCTTAAGTCTACCTTTTTTTATTTTAAGATCAAGGTGCTTAATGTTCCACTTGAACTTTTAAGTATTTTGAGTGCAAAAGTGACCTAATATTAAGGTTGGTTGACCCAAGGGATCAACTTCACCTCTTGTTCCTTTGAGAGCTTTTAGGTCCTTCCTTTTATGGTTCAAATGGAGTATCAGCCTGATTTGCTTAGGGTTCCTCCTGTATAAATTGTTTCAAACACGGTTTAGGCACACCTCTTTTTGGAAAGTTTGTTTCTTTGTTTTAGAGAAGATGTGTCTCTAAAAACCCTAGCTTTGCAATCCCTAACTTGGCTCTAGTGGGTCCAATTTAGTTGCCTTAGAAATTAGCACCTAGGGCTCAATCAAGAAAGTTTTAGCCCTAGTTGCCTTAGTTGGATGAACAGACAAAAATATGTTGAAATGAAAATCAGGCAACTTGATGAGTTACTAAATATGAAACAGGTAACCCTAAGTTGATTTTTCTCTTTTTTTTCCTTTTTAGATTGCGAGAGGGTTAAGAGAGAGGGCTTATGGAGATTACATGTTCCTTGGAGAGTCTGTTGTGCAGTTATTGTTCTTTCCTTTTTGTTTTGCTTTCCCTTCCTTGAACACAACAAAAGAGAGAAGTTAAGTCAGATATTAGATAGAAAAGTTGTAATCAAAAGCTTTAAAAGTGCCCGTTGCTCCCCGGCAATGGCGCCAAAATGTTCTTAACGATTTTGTGCGGATTTAAAGCATATTATGTTGTAGTATAACCGACAAAACGTTTAAACAAATATAAAGAATTTTATTACTCGAACAACTAGAGTATCCGAGGTCGAACACGAGGAGTAATCTCAGTACTTTGTAAAATCAAAGAATACAACTGTTAAATGCAAATATAATTGATTCAAAGAGAGAATTTTAAAAAGGATTTGTGAAAAAAAAGTAGAATTGGACGTCTGATTTCTGTATCAGACGTCTTAAATGTGATCTCTCTTTCTCTCTTCTTCTCCTTTCTGCTTCTGTATCTTCCTTCTTCTCCTGCCTTGCCTTTCTTCTTTCTTCTTCTTTTTCTTCTGATCTCCTTGCAGTCTTCACTTGGCCTCTTCTTTGTTCTTCTCTCTCTTCTGCCTTGTCTTCCTTCTTCTTCTTCTTCTCGGCGAAGAGTTCTCCTTTCACTGCTACACAGCCTCTTCTTTCTTCTCTTCCTGTTCTTCAGCTGCTAAGTGTTCGCTGCCTCAGTCGCTTCTTCCTTCCTGCACACACCACACAGTAGCAAAAACCTACCCTCGTCCCTCTACCCAAGCGTCTCTCTTTTTCTCAAGCAGTTCACTCAGGCACGCTCTCCCAGAGCCACACGGGTAGTCGGGTCGGATTCGCACCCTGGACCACACGCACCGGCAAGTGGTGATGTGCGAGGAGTGCGTAGGTTTAGGTCGGGTCAGATTCGCCAGATCCGCGACGTCAAGCCGCGGACGAGGCGTGTGGGGGCAGTGAGGGACCTCACCCCTGTGCTTACAGAGGCAGTAAGAAGAAAACACAAAAACAATTTATATGATACCTGAGTTTTGTCGATCTTGCCTTCACGCGTGCCCGCAGAGCTTTCGTCACTCGATTGCCCAAGCTGATGGCTCCTCTGTGCGACTGGCTGGCCTCGTTCGCTTCGCGACCTTCGCGAGAGTCTGCTGCACCTGCAGCCTGGGAAGCCTGATGCCCGAAGCTGCTCCAAGCTCCCTGCTGCTTCGGCTGTTAATGGCGGCCGGAGCGTACACCTGACATCCAACAGAACGGCCTATTGGCCCAATCAGAATAGCTAGAAACCTTCGCCGTAGCACGGCGAAGGCGGTGGGCGATGCTGCAGGTTGCAGGTCGGCCTAGGCATGCGTGCCTAAGTCAACCTGTGGCCGGAGATGGTGGGTTGGTCGGGGGGTGCTTGTGGAGGTCTGGAGTGGCAGTGATGGGGTGGAATGGGTTCCTAGTGGTGAGGCGAAGCTCACAAGGGGGTTGGCAAGCCGTGTGGAGGGGCGGAGTGGTGTGGGCAGCTCACCGGAGGGCGGTCGGAGGCAAGAACGATGGAGGTGGTTAGGTACTGTCGAGGGGTAATCAAGTAAAATAGTAGGGGGAAAAGAGAGAGGAGAGGATGGAGAATGTATCTGGGGTTGTCTGGAAGGAAGGGAGGCGGTGGAGAGGACGGCTCGTAAATGCCGTCGTCGGGGAAGAAAGACCCTGAGGGAGGAAGCGGCAACGAAGATGAGGTCAGGAGCACGCGCGTGGGGTACAGCACGACGCGGGAGGAAGAGGCGGAGAGGACTCTGCTGCTAGTATGGCAGCAGAGCGATGAGAAGGAGGGGAGGAGGTCGCCGAAGCTTGCGGGTCGTTTGGCCGGAGATGGGAGAGAGGGAATTTGGCGGGGATCTCCGTCAAAATCAAGCTTGGGTCCTGCGGCAGGGTCTGGGGGGTGTTTTATAGGTGCTGGCCGCTCTTGTTAGCGCGTGGAGAGCGCGCAATTAGATCTGCCGGCTGGCCGGAGTTGGAAGGAAGGTGGATACCCAAATCTCTCGTGCGTTTGCACGAGAGATTGGGTTCACATCAGCGATTGTAATTGGCTTTAGAAGGAAGGGAATTCCTCAGAGAATCCCCCTTCCATTTTTGGGAGGGAATCTTTGAGGGATTGGAGAGCAATCCCTCTCTGAACCTCGCCGGAGCTCGGTTCTGCCCTAACAATGGCGGCAGGACCGGATTGCAACGGGGGCGAAGAACTTGGGGGGCTCTTTGCAAGGATATTCGAAAGATAGGGACCTATTTGTGATTTGGGTGTACTAAATTGCAAAGTAGGTCAAGATGACCTCCCCTTAGGTCCAAATTTTGGTATAAACCTAATTTTGATCTAACTAATCCAATGGCGAAGTTGAATTTCAGGTTTGACCTCGTTTGACTGGACATTTTGCGTAAAAACCTAAATTTGGTTAATTGAGGAGCTAGGACCCTAATCTAGGTCAGACTAGGTTCCAAAGGCCAAATTAAGTGTTCTAAACCCTAGAGGATGTTTTTCCATGATTTTTAGAGGGTTTACTCGATTTTTATCCTGACCAAAACCTTGTTAATTTAAGCGGGTCTGTTTTAGGGTTACCAAGTGTCATTTAATTCTTGATTGCACATAAACCCATTTCTGATTGACTCAACCCTCTTTTTATCTTATTTGGACCATTTGACTTATGTTTTGCTTCTGAGAAATCCCGTTTATGTACTGCAATGGTAAAATTACAGTTTTAACCTTTATTTCATGTTTTCTTCTCAGAACACTTGTTCCTTCAGTTAAGCCTTCTTCTAGGTTTTGTAGGAGCTTTTATCTTCTGTATTGGGTCAAAATGAGCTAGTTATGGTTTATGATGAGGCTCTCATCAACCGACGCAGCACTGGACGCGGGGGAGGGGGTGGTCCTCCACCGCCCCCACCACACTCTGACACTTCCGAGCACGAGCCCTCCCTACCTGAAGGCATGCTCATTTCCCCACTACAGCGACACTACAAGCTTTTCGGACAGTTTTGGAAGCTGAAGCCCCCCTCCTTCAAAGGGGATGAGGACTCGACTGAGGCGGAGGACTGGTTAGAGCAGATCAAGAAGGTGTTTGACACCCTTCGCCCCCCTGCGGACTGCCGCGTGGCCTTTGCCACGTACCAGCTGGAGAGCACAGCACACAAGTGGTGGAGGGCAGTCAGAGGCCAGGGGAGGGCAGAGCCGATGTGGGATCAGTTTGTGACTCTCTTCTGTGAGCAGTACTTCCCGCAGACGTGGCAGGATCAGAGGAGGTAGGAGTTCCACACTTTTCGCCAGGGGACGATGACTGTTAACCCATATCGTACACGTTTTCTGGAGCTGTCATGTTTCGCTGCGACAGCTGTGGCTACTAAGGATGAGCGCCTGTGGAGGTTCATTGAGGGGCTCCGGCCTGCCATTCGAGGGTATGTCAGACCCCTGAAGCTACCCACATTCTCGAGAGTGGTGGAGGCAGCTATGACATATGAGGAGACCAACCCGGCCTCATGAGACACTGACAACGGATGGAAGAGGCCCTACCAGCCAGAGTACTCACAAGGCCGGCGAGAGAGGAGGCACGCGGCGCCCGCAGGAGAGCCATCTCGCTTTGTGGGCCCGTCAGTGGCCTTTGGGGCCCCCGACAGGGGCCAGCTGCCAGCACTAGACCCCCGCCCAACCGTCAGCAGGGACCTACCGAGGGCGGGAGTCGAGTTCCCCTCTGCTACCAGTGTGGCCAGTCAGGCCACATCAGGAGGGACTGCCTGTCTAGGGCAGGAGCGCAGTAGATGCTCCCCGCACCGAGCGCTGGAGGACGAGCAGGTGGCCATGGTTCCCAGGCACGTAGGGGAGGACAGCAGTCGCAGGGAGGGTACCAGCTAGCAGCTACCTGTCCAACGTAGAGTGTGGTTGCTTCTTCCACACCGAAAGCTGAGGGGCGTATCAACGCTCTGACACACAAAGACGCCAGAGCATCATGTTCAGTGGTGGCACTTATGGTTACAGTTTCCGACATAATAGTTTACGTACTTTTTGATTCCGACGCCACGCACTCGTTTGTTGCTGCTAGTTTTGTTGTCAGTTTGGAACACGAGTGTGTGTTGTTAGAGGATCCTTTAGTGATCAGAGGCCCAGGTGGTTAGCTGTTTGTAGCTGAGGAGGTTTACACAAACTGTGAGGTCAGTGTTGGGGGACACAACCTCCTCGTTGATCTGATTGTGATACCGATGGAGGATTTTGGTGTGATTTTGGGGATGGATTGGTTGTTCGCTTACCACACTTTGGTGGACTGTTTTGAAAGGAAGATCGTCTTCTCCATACCGGAGAAGCCTTCTTTTGAGTTTCACGGACAGCCAGTGGATGGAGGCTTCAGGTGCATTTCTGCACTTCGGGCGATAAGACTTTTGGGCCAGGGGTGTGAGGGCTTTCTAGCTTGTGTAGTGGCAGAGCCCAGCCCCGTGGTAGACTTTCAGAGAATCCCGGTGGTCAGAGAGTACCCCGACGTGTTTCCAGAGGAGTTGCTAGGACTACCGCCTAAGCGTGAGATCAAATTTGAGATCTCACTAGTACCGGGGACCAGCCCCATTTCTACAGTGCCTTACAAGATGGCACCACTTGAGCTGCGAGAGCTCAAGTCCCAATTACAGGACCTATTGGAGAAGAGCTTTGTGAGGCTCAGTGCTTCTCCGTGGGGAGCCCCAGTGTTATTTGTGAAGAAGAAGGATGGTACCCTACGCCTTTGCGTGGACTACAGACAGCTGAATAGGGTCACCATCAAGAACAGGTATCCGCTGCCGAGGATTGATGATTTGTTTGACCAGTTGCGAGGTGCTATGGTATTCTCCAAGATAGATTTGAGATTTGGCTACCACCAGTTGAGGATCAGGGAGACTGATGTCTCCAAGACAGCTTTCCGCACCCGGTACGGACACTATAAGTTTTTGGTCATGCCGTTTGGGCTGACCAACGCCCCCGCTACCTTCATGGATTTGATGAACTGGGTGTTCAGACCGTATCTGGATCAGTTTGTGATGGTATTTATTGATGATGTGCTCATTTACTCGCGGGATCAGGCACAGCACGGACAATACTTGTGAATGGTTCTGGACACATTGAGACGACGTAGGATGTATGCTAAATACAACTAGTGCGAGTTCTAGTTGAGGCAGGTGACCTTCTTAGGTCATGTGATTTCAGGGGATGGCTTGGCTGTGGATCCAGCTAAGGTAGAGGCAGTACTCAGGTGGGAGAGGCCACGTACAGTGACGAAGATCCGCAGTTTCTTGGGACTGGCAGGCTACTACCAGTGGTTTATCAGGGGTTTCTCGCAGATTGCGCGTCCTATGACTCAGTTGACCCGGAAGGACGTGCCCTTTACTTGGACAAACGCTTGTGAGGCATGTTTTCAAGAGTTGAAGGAGAGGCTGACTTCGGCTCCTGTGCTTACCATCCTAAACAACAGTGGCAGTTTTGTTGTTTACGCGGATGCTTCGTTGCAGGGGTTAGGGGGTGTGCTCATGCAGCGAGGTCACATTGTCTCTTACGCTTTGTGGCAACTGAAGCCCCATGAGCATAGCTACCCCACCCATGATTTAGAGCTGGCAGCTGTCATCTTCGCGTTGAAGACATGGAGGCACTACCTGTATGGTAAGACTTTTGAGATATTCATGGATCATAAAAGCCTCAGGTATTTGTTTGATCAGAATGAGCTTAACATGAGACAGAGACATTGGTTAGAGCTCCTGAAGGACTATGACTGCAGCATCTCCTACCATCTGGGGAAGGCCAACGTGGTGGTTGACGCCTTGAGTTGAAAGGCACTCGCCCACTTGGCCAGCTTACAAGCACAGAGTTGGAGACTTATGGAGGAGTTGAGTAGTTGGCGACCCCTAGAGTTACAGGGGCATTGTGGGGCAGTGACAGTGACACGACAGACAATACCAGAGCTGATAGATCGCATCATTACAGGACAGATGACAGATCCGTACCTGCAGTCATTGAGAGACAGGGTACTATCAGGGGACTCAGGAGACTTCTCCTTTACAGATGAGGTGCTACGTATGAGGGGACGTTTGTACGTTCCCAGGGACAAGGAGTTGTTAAGAGAGCTCCTGACTGAGGCACACTAGTTCAGGTTCACCATACATCCCGGGAGCATGAAGATGTATCATGATTTGAGACGTGACTTGTGGTGGAGGGGGATGAAGCGGGATGTAGGTGAGTCCGTGAAGCAGTGTTTGGTGTGCCAACAGGTGAAGGCCGAGCATCAGAGGCCTGCAGGACCGTTGCAGCCACTTCCTATGCCAAAGTAGAAGTGGGAGAGCATCACCATGGACTTGGTGGTGGGCTTGCCCGTTACCCAGCGAGGACATGACACAGTCTGGGTGATTGTAGACAGACTGATAAAGACGGCACGTTTCTTGCCAATCCGAGTCACCTTAGGACCAGCGCAGTTGGCAGAGAGATATATTCGTGACGTGGTACGTCTGTACGGAGTTCCGTGCGAGATTGTATTCGACTAGGATACCCGTTTTACATCCCAGTTTTGGGCTGAGTTTCAGCAGGCTTTGGGGACACGGTTGAGGTTCAGTACGGCATACCACCCTCAGACGGACAGACAGTCAGAGTGCACGATACAGACACTTGAGGACCTTTTACGTGCCTGTGTACTGGACTAGAGGGGTTCTTGGGAGGAGCACATACCCCTGGCAGAGTTTACATATAATAACAGCTATCACTCAAGTATCGGCATAGCACCCTACGAGGCTTTGTACGGACGGAGGTGTACGGTGCCCTTGAGTTGGGTTGAGGTGGGGACCAAGTGGGAGGTTGGCCCCCGGCTGATCTGGTAGAGTCAGGAGGTGGTAGAGCAAATTCACAGATGACTTCGCAATGTCAGGAGTAGACAGAAGAGTTATGTCGATCGGAAGCATAGAGAGGTGCAGTTCAAGGTTGGGGATCACATCTTTCTTCGCGTTTCACCCATGAAGGGCCTGCAGCGTTTTGGGGTGAAAGGGAAGCTCGCGCCGAGGTTTGTGGGGCCCTTTGAGGTCCTGGAGCGGGTAGGACCCGTTGCGTACAAGCTTGCCCTTCCTCCCCAGCTTTCTGGTGTGCACGACGTGTTCCATGTGTCCAACCTCAGGAAGTACATCGTCGATCCCAGTCACATTCTAAGCCACGAGAGTGTCGAGGTGGGTGATGACCTGACCTACCCCGAGCGACCAATACAGATACTAGACAAAGCCGTCCGAAGTTTGAGACGGAAGCAGGTACCCCTGGTGAAGGTCTTGTGGAGGAGCCAGAGGTACGAGGAGGCTACCTGGGAGCCTGAGGCGGCGATGCAAGAGCGGTGCCCGGAACTTTTTGGGGATACGTCTTTTCGGACTGGCTTCGGTCCTCTTTAAGTTTGTTATGCGTATATTGTTCTTTTTCTGCACCCTAGCTAGCTCGAGTTTCGGGGATGAAACTTCCTTTAAGTTTGTTATGATGTAAAGACCTGTGCTGTTCTAAGCCTTTTAAGACGTCTGGACTATCGGTCAGACATCTGGTCAAACATCTGGACACCTTCCCAGACGTCTGGAAATCAAAATTTTTGGGTACGAGCTTCACGTCTGCGCGCAGACAGTACTCACTTTTTCCTTCCCTTCTTCTCTTCCCTCCTCATACAAACCCTAACTCCCTCTTCATGACCCCCCTTTCTCCTCTCTCGTTCTCCCCACTCCAGCCACCTTCTCTTCCTCTCCACCCCAGCAAGAGAAGCTAGCACGAGCGAGAGAGCGCGAGAGTGGCGACAAGGAGGAGCGGCATGAGGAGAGGAGGAGCGTGAGCTTGCGAGCTCGTGTGGGAGCTCACCGAAGGGCACATGGCCGAAGAGGCACGTGCGGGAGGAGGAGTGCATCGGGGGAGTCATCCCAGACACTACTGCAGCCGGAGTTGCAAGCGAGGAGGCGAGCCGTAGCTACGCGCGGCGAGAGTAAGCGGGAGCAGGTTCTGGTTCTGGGTTTTTCACAGAATCAGGCATCTGGAGTGACGTCCAGACGACGGAGCGGACGTCTAGAGACGATTCTAGACGTCTGAGGACAGGTCTTCACAAAGGTATGTCCCCTTTGCGGATACGGCCATGCAGGCCGCTCTGCAACTATGCTTTGCGTGGCTATTTTGAGAAGATTTGGCTGTGGCGTGCAGGATTTGCTTCAGCAAGGTGCGGGGCACGCCCTCCCACGCGTTTCAAACGTCTAGGCAGCTTACCAAACGGCTGGAAGCACTCCCAGACGTCCGGAAAGAAGGTCGGACGTCTGGAGATGGGTCCAGACGGTCCGGAAGAGATCCTAGACGTCTGAGGACGATGTAGAGCCGGAGGTGCATTCCTGGACACTTTTAAGACGTCTAGACATTGTGCCAGACATCTAATTTGAGTCAGTAACCTTGTTTTTGACCCGTTTAGGGTCCATTTGAGGTCTATTTTATGCAAACAGGATACTGGTGTTTTCCTTGTGAGTTCCTCTACTTGTTAGAAGGCTTTCTATACTATTCTAAATGTTCCATTATGATTGTTCCTTGTTATAGGACTTCACTCCGTTGCGGGTTCAGGGCTTGCTGAGGCACGTGAGCCTGCCGTTCAAGCCCCCAATACTCCTTGGTTGATTGGTAGAGTGGCTTCCCCTAATTTAATTATAAACCTGAATGCATGTGGGGATTGAATAATTAGAACCTAGGAAATGGCATAAATCTTAGGACGAGAAGTACTTGAAATGTCTGTATGCGTGATTGAATTGCAGTCTTGAATGAGTAGACAGAAATGTTAACAACTTCCTGTGAATTATAAATTACCTGTGCTAAATAACAGTTACATGTAACCTTACCTATTGTATACGTTAAATGATATAATACGAGCTACATGTGTATAACCTGAGAATGGAAATGTGAATGATAGGAATACGAGCTGCATGTATATAACCTGAGAATGGAAATGTGAATGATAGAAATACAAGCTGCATGTGTAGAACCTGAGAATGGAAATGGGAATGATGAAACCTGGTATGGAATGGCATGAGAAATATGAGCATAAACCCTATGAGGAATTAGGAGTAGAGCTCCTGGAAATAAATGGAATAGATCTGGAAATGTAAGTGGGGAAGTAGGCTGGCCCTTCAGTACGGAGTACCAAGGAAAGCGATTGTCTCCTGTTTAGTGTAGAGCGGAGCTAGTCTCCCTTGGGGTGCGACCCGGGGTTAGGATTGGCCACTCTGCACCGACTTCTTGGCCCTCGCATACACTGTACCGGGGAGAGCTACTAGTGTAAGGAGAGAGCTAGCCACCACACGGGGCCTGGGGTTCAGCTAGCCACCCTATGCCGACTTGTTAAGTCCACTGGGCAAACTAGGGTAGTCAGGCGAGAGTGCGCGGACTGTGGAGGAGCGAAACTCCTGTTTGGTTCTTAGGGGCTAGACCCCTGTTACTGAGAGGGCTAGGCCCTATACTGTTCCGTGCTGTACTTTGGGGCACACCAGTTAGCGGAAACGACTAACCGCGTGCCACTGTAGGGTAGCTACCATGTGCTTATCGCGCGTGCCGTAGTCGCCGTTACGTCTATCTGTGACCTTGGGGTGGTTGACTGGGTGTAGGATCACCACGGAGGACTCTCCCGGCTAGGAGAGCACCACATATGCCTTCTACTCTTCGGAAAAGACTGCAATCAAGATCGTTCCCACGAGGAACATTCGAGATCAAGAAAGAGTTTGGAAATATATAAACCAATGGGTGAAAAGGAATAACTTGTAAATTAAAGAATTGGAATAGCTAGTTTACCTGTTAGCTTTACTTCTTTAGTTAGTTGGTTGCCACTCTACTCAGCGTTCGCTAAATTTGTGTACTCATAAGCCCTTTTTAGGACCAGGTTTTGAGCAGCCCGAGTCTCCGCTACAGAGGATGCTGGACCTAGTAGAGCCCATTAACAGTAGCTTTCTTTTGTAGTACCTTTTTGTAGTAGTGAGTTCAGACTCCTGTTCTTTTACGTTATGTTCTTTAGGTTCTGTACCTTTACGCTTCTGTACTTTTACGTTCCTGTACCTTGATACTGTTTTACTGTTGTGGTGGTGATATGTACTGTAGCAGCTTTTACTTTCCTTACTACTGTATTCTTTTACTGTTAATTGCTTAGCATAGTGAATGTGGTTTACTTTCCTGCTTTTTGGTTACTTTCTTGTTGGATGACTGGGTCTTAGGATTAGTCGAGTCGAGCCGATCTTGAGTCCTATAGGGATTCGGGAACCGGGTCATAACACTTGTGTTGTTTTTAATGTTGTGTTTTGAGGATATTTTTAATGTAGCATTGCATTCCATTGATGAGTCTCATATTGGTGGAGGGAGTGCCCGCTTAATAGAACACACAATACGACCCTCACTTCTACGTTTCATTTTACATTGTAAAGTATATTTATATATTCTTGTCCAACTAAAAATAGGGCCAAAATTTCTAATAACCCTTGGATCGTTAACCAATGACTCAGATGTAACAATTATGCGCTACAATAGGTAGTCAAACCCCCTTTTCACCTCATACATTTAGCTTCTACTCCTTAATTGTGTTTCTACCTTTAACACTGATGATCATCATCACTGTGGTTGCCATCACCATCAGTGTGCATTACTAGAAAAATGGACTTTTGCAACAATTTTTTAGCGACGATTTTTATTAAAATGTCTTCTATAACAGAATATATAAACGACAGTTTTAAAATCATCTTATTGATGATATAAATGACGATTTTAATTAAAATCGCCGTGTATATTAACCCTCCATACCCTGTCTTGTGTACGGAGGTCCCCGCATTGACGTATTCGACGGTTTTTTTAACAACGATTTTGATTAAAATTGTCTTCTATAGCAGCATATATAAATGATAGTTTTAAAATCATCTTATTGATAATATAGTCGACAGTTTTAATTAAAACCATCGTGTATATTAACCCTCAATACCCACCGTCTTGTGTGCGAAGGTCCCCACATTGACGTACACGACGATTTTCTATGAAACCGTCGTGTATGTCATTCACAAAAATTCCCTTAGGTGCAAAATTCTGCGCCCTAACCCGACTTGAGATGACGGTTTTATATAAAACCGTCGTTAAAGGTGCAATATTAGCCCGACAATGCTTGCTCCCCCAAAACCCTCCCCTTTCATTTCCTCCCATCTTCCCCAAACCCGACGATCAACCTCTGGCTGCATCGCCGCCTCATCCTCGGTAAGCACCCCTCCTCCCATGGCCATCCTCCTCCTCCGACTCCTCATCCGCCCCCTTGAATGCCAACTCCTCATCCGGCCACCCCCTCCATCCTCCTCCTCTGCCTCACCATCCACCCCCTCCCACCCCTTCCCATCCGCCCCCTCCATCCTCCTCCTCCTCGCGAAAACCACCTCCCCTTGCCACCACCGCCAACCCCCCTTCCCAATCCCCCCCCCCCCCCGCGCCACTCCCTCTCCCATGACAATAGACCCCTCCTCCTCCATCCACCCTAGGTTAAAAATTCGGTTAATAAATGTAATTAATTAAATAGAAAATGTGGTTAAACTTGTGTAAATTTTTTATAGTTTTTTCTTATAAATGTTTGTAATTTGATTTAGGTATCTCGCATCGTCGTACATCTCCTCTGTAATTAACGCACTTTGTTGAGGTATGAAAATAAGTTATCTTAATTTATTTGTGAATGAATGTGAGGTATACCCACTTAATTATGTTTAGAATGTGGGATGTGCCTACTTAGATTTAGAATGCATATTTTTAATTATGTTTTGAATGTGGGTGTGCCCACTTAGGTTTAGAATGTAAATTTTTTTATGATTGTGAGATGTACTCACTTGATTTAGTAAATTTAATGTGTTTGATTGATTATGTGGTGTACCCACTTTCTTCTAACTGTTTATTTGATTTTATTATGTTTGTTTAATTGATTTAGCAAATTAAATTTGATTATACTATGTACCTACTTTATATTTGTTTGATGTTATTATTTTAATGAATTTATAGATACACACACTTGCACAAATCTAGATGCACTTGAAGCTAAATAATTAGTATTCTAACTCCTAGGTTACAAGTTTTGGGAGAGAATAATTAGTCAAAATACTTGTCCATCAAGACTTATGATCATGTTATACGGGCAATGCAAAGTATTTATATACCTCACTTGCATTCATGAAACTTTGTCTTTATAGCATGCCATAAAAGTTGTCGTCCTTTGTTCAGAGAAGTTCTGAACAAAGGGGAGTCATTAAAAATTTGATCACAACTTAGGGTTACTTGTTACATGGAACCGATGTCTGGAGGAATTTCGATAATATTTTTTCGCTCTTCTCCAGTATACCAACTGATCTTTTTTACGTTCCTAATGAACCTTTCAATGGGAGTTATTGGGAATGTAGTTAAGGTTAGTCTTATGGGGTATACTGGAGAAGTGTGAGAAGATGCTACCGAAATTTCTCCAGACACCGGTTATATGTAACAACATTGTGATCAAATCTTGAAGGATGAACTATTAATTGAAAATCCTAATCAAAATACAAACATTGTTATAAAATCAAATTATAATTATTGGGTGGTTTTATTTCATTTTTTTGATCACACTTCCTATTACTACCCACCTTGCAAAGACATCGACGACCTAGGAGGTGGTGGAGCAAGACAGGGGGTAGGAGCTAAGGTATAGGTTTAGATTATTTATCTTGTCGTTAGTTAGATTTTCTATTTTGCTTATATATATTTTAACATTATGACATACTCTTTTCATTAGGTTTATATATTTGTTATATGTTGAATGTTTTATGTTCCATGTTGTATGTTGAAATTTTTATATTGTGTGTGTTTTGTATGTTGCATATGCTTTAAGTTGTTATAAGATTCTATAACTACCTATATTATATAGGAAAAAAATACACACATATACACGAGGTTCTGTATAGAACCGTTGTTTTGATATAAACGACAGTTATGTGAAAATCGTCGTTTAGAGAATTACACAATGGTTTAACAGCCGTCGTCTATAGTTCATGTGTATCATAGATGACCATCAAAATCGTCATCTAATGATACTTCACGATAGTTTGTAAAAGAACCGCCGTTTATAAATATAGACGATGATTTTTAAAATCGTCGTGTAAATTGCGACGATTTGAAATCAAAACCGTCGTGTATACACTAATGCGACACACACTTTTAGACGACAGAATACAACAATTTTCATGAAATATACAATAATTTTCAACTATCACGAAAAATGTACATCACTGTAGTGATGGATAACTCTCCTCCCTGAATCACCGTCAACCTCCACCCTTTTCCTCTACAATTCACATACATTGACCCCCACACCCTTTCTCCCTCTCACAAATCCTCCTTCCCTCCCCTTCAACCGCTCTTGCTCCTTTCCAACTCTCCCAACCTCTCCTACACGGCTACACCCCCACATTTGTATATGCCATTGCCCTTTGCATGCATGTGTTTGCATTTTGCTCATAGAACATGTTCGAGTAAATGCCAAAATCATTTATTCATTTATGAAGACGAACTTGTTCCTGTCTAATTTGACCAATGTCGTGCAACTATATCATCAAATCCTTATCTCTTTGTGCGATTGTTTTTCTCTTTTGAGTAATCTGTCTCCTTATTGGCAAACCCGACAGGGCATTGAGAAAAAAAGGACTCGGATCACCTACTGAATAGAAAAAAGAAGAAAAACAAGAAGAGGACAAAAGAACTTAGTTTAAAAGGAGAGTCGCCACCAAGAGGGACTCCCATCTCCGCATCTCTTCCCAATTGCTTATTTAGATGAACCACATGCACACATTGTTGGAGTTAATTTCTCAAATTCTTAAGGGTTTAACTAAAATTAATCTACATCTGACTTAGGATGGACCTGTATAACATCTTGTCTCAACTGGATCTCATGTTGTCTAGGTATCGGTACTGGTCTAGACCAGTACCGGTATCCATGACTTACAGTTATGGGTTTTATATTCAATGGGTACCAGTACCTATGAGTTACTGTTTAGAATTTAAGTCTAGATGAGTACTCGTCCAATACTCACTATGTACCTATACTCATGCTGAGTACTGGTACTTATAGAGTACTACTATCTCTAGAGGAAGTAACTGGTCTCAACGAGTATCGGTACTTAATGAGTACTGGATACACCACTTATAGTCTATTATTACCAATATTCATGACGAGTATCGGTACTTGTAATGTACAAGTTTTGGTGACTTCAAGTCCAGAACCTAATCTACGACTCATGTGTACCAGTACTCATGATGGGTACTGGTACATGTAAGTCCCAGTTTTGGACTTAAGTCGACCTGGAGCCTCATCTGTAACTTGCATGTACCGGTACTCATGAAGAGTACCGATACTAGCAACTTACAAATCACATTACAGTATTCCAACAGTACTGGTACTCATCTTGAGTACTGGTACTGACGACAGCTATAGATTGTGTTTGTGCAATTTTGAGAATGCCAAGAATTAGATCTGAGCATGGATCCTGTTAAATACATGGTCTGATAATTATAAGAGTAAATAACAAGTAAATGAATGCATGCAAGTCTATACATGATCCAGATGAACAAAACATACACATGTATCTTTGATCTATCCAAGTTTTATACAACATGCATTCAATGTAGATAACATACCTGGATTCATTTTGACAGCAGAAAAGAGGCCGCGAGTTAGGCACTTCCAAGAGTATTCTCACCTCCTTTAAATCAGGAGTAATCAGGAGATAATCTTCTCCTGAAATTGCAGCAACCTAGCCACACTTGACCTCCTGATTCTTTCTCTCAGCACACGATGAGAAGGTGAAGAGAATGAAGGTGCAAAACTCTTGGAGACCTAACCTATCTATTTTAGTAATTAGGCAAAGCTAATTACTAATAGTAAATTACAAATCCACCCATCGAGGAGTTGTATTTGCAAAATTGGTCTCTACACATACAAACATAACCACACCATCTCCTTGCATTTTATTCCCATACCCTCAACAAAATCTGATTTGATCACTTTAGTGA
Organism: Thalassia testudinum; assembly: GCA_037157565.1. Taxonomy (NCBI): domain Eukaryota; kingdom Viridiplantae; phylum Streptophyta; class Magnoliopsida; order Alismatales; family Hydrocharitaceae; genus Thalassia; species Thalassia testudinum. The sequence goes on from JAZHRO010000036.1 coordinate 194,881,808, forward strand.
TGAGCATTATATGAAAGTCCTTTATACGTTGATTGATTATATGATTACCTAATGCATATATAAGTCCATACGTTGGATTAAATCCAACATGCATTACATAGCTAGAAAATCGAAATCGAATGGCTAATCTCTCTTGATCCAAACCCCAACCCTAGTAGAGGCGATGACAAAGGGTGACATCGTTGCCGATCGGGAGCTGGCAGATCTCGACGCGTGCATCAACAGGAAGGAACTAGTTGATCTCCAACATGTAGTCTCGATGGTAACGGATGAGCTTGTGCATCAAGGCATCGAGAGGTACAACTACAGGGCCATTCCAGAGGGTGTCGTCATAGCCAATAATGCCGCCCACCTTAACTAGTTCGAGCACCCACTTGTGGTAGTTGAGGTAGTTGTCCTTGTCCGCATGAACAAACACGAAGTCAAAAAATCCCTTGTATTTATCCTATGAAAATCAAAATTTTGGAAGCTGTAAGTCCAGAGGAACAAAGAACCATTGGGTGTGTTTATCGTTGAGAAATAAGGATTTATCGATGCATCTATCAACTAATCAAATTTATTTTCCAGTAGAAACGTTCCACTCGATCCGCATGTGTCTGAATCAGCATGGTGGGAAATTTTTAATTGAATGCGGCCCTTCCAATTTTTAATGATTTTGTATCTTCGTCCACCGGACCAATGTCGAGGAGGTATGTGTTACGGATCAGTCTATCTCAAGGTACACGGGAAAATTGATCCTAAACAAGCGATCGATCCTATATATCATGGATAGTTACAGGTAATTTAATTTTCTGAATAATAACTAACATAACTTGGTTTTCACTGGCAGATCGTAGCACATGGCGTACAATATATATATATATATATATATATATATGTGAGAATCAATTTAAATTGAGGAAATTAACGTGAGCCACGCTCTTTGCATTCATTCAATTTTGTAAGACGAAAAATAAAATTAATAACGTCCACCAACTTAGGATCTTTAATTAGAGTTGATTCCAAATATGGGGGTTAAGATATGGGACTAGGGAGGAGATCAGGTCAGTACATAAATTGGGAGCCCATATCCCTCGTGGAACTCTACTTTGTGACCGACACCCGCCTTGTCCGTAATCGCCTTCCCGATCTCGTAATTCTCCCCATTTATGTCCACTGCTATGACCTATAATTAAGCATCAAATATAACTATCGTTACGGATGTACAAATTAATGCATATATATATATATATATCTGTGTGTGTGTGTGTGTGTGTGTGTGTGTGGCAATTACATGAAAAGATATATACATATGTACGTACAAGTGCATCTATATATACATTGCCGTAGTCGGGGAGGGTAAGGGCAGTGGCAAGGGGCAGTGGCAAGTGAGTATCCGGTGCAGACCCCGATCTCAAGGGTGTCCTTGGCGTTGCTGTGCTTGACCAAAATGTTGAGGAATTGACCCTCGTCAGCGGAGATCGCCATGAGGTTCGAAGGGTGCTTTGCGGTGACCTCTCTGAGCTCCTTCATGCACTCAGGCTCCCTTGGATACACGCTAGTCTCCGATATGTAATTCACCATCCAAAATAAAATAAAACTCATGTTCATCTAAATGGTTACATTTTATATAAAAGCTAATTTACTTCCAAGGTTAATAAAATAATGTTAAAACATATAAAATTAATTTTGATTTGTAATTGAGTTTACTTATAAAGTGATATTAATATTCATTTATATTTATTTAAATTGATGTTAAGATGTGATTTTAATTCTTATGGTATTTATTTGATAGCAGTGTTAAGTATATAAAATATAAGTAAAGTCAAAGATACGAGTGGTATATAATTTTAACATGGATTTGACTAACACCAATTGAAACTGGTGTCAGACAAATCCATGTTAAAGTAGGTAAACCTGGGTTCACAAATTAGAGATTAAGTAATCGAGTAAACGGAAGTAAACCTCCTTTTTGAGGAGTTAACCACCCAAGGGGTTAGGAAATTAGTTTTCAGAAATGTGAAACTTGTGTTAATCCGTAATTATGTTTACTTACGTGTGGTGTTAACACCAATTTGTGTTTGCTTGAATTAGTGTTAACCCTTACGATGTCTACTTAGCAATGGTGTTAGGTATATAAAACATGAGAGATATCAGAGGCATAAGTGTTGTAGAATTTTAACACGGATTTGACTAACACCAGTTGAAACTGGTGTTAGACAAACCAACGTTAAAGTTGCTAAACCCGAGTCAACAAATAAGGGATTAAGTAGCCAAGTAAATGGGGGTTAACCCCTCTTCAAGTAAACTAGCCTTAAAAGAACTAATGTAACAATGGACTCAAGGAGCTTCCTTTTTAGTTAACAAGTATAGATTTTCGACATATCCGCAAAATTAATTTTGAATTTAAATTAAAATCTTCTAGGGTTAGTTTACTTTAAAGGTTAAGAAAGTGGTGTTAAGAAATGTGAAACTGGTGTTAACCCTCAATTGTATTTATTTGCAGAGTGATGTTAATATCAATTTATGTTTACTTGAATTAGTGTTAAGGTGAAGTGTTAACCCTTTGTGGTGTTTACTTGTTAATGCTCTTAGGGCTAGTTTACTTGAGGGGTTAGGAAAGTAGTGTTAAGAAATGTGAAACTAGTGTTAACCCATAATTATGTTTACTTGCGGTATGGTGTTAACACCAGTTTGTGTTTACTTAAATTGGTGTTAAGTTGTAATGTTAACCCTTATGGTGTTTACTTGACAGTGGTGTTAAGTATATAAAACATTAGAAATGTCAGAGACATAAGTAGTGTAGAATTTTAACACGGGTTTGGCTAACACCAATTGAAACTGGTGTTAGACAAACCCGTATTAAAGTTGCTAAACCCGGCTTAGCAAATGAGGGGTTAAGTAGCCAAGTAAACGGAGGTTAACCCCTCTTTAACCCTTCAAGTAAACTAGGCCTTAAGAATTTGAATCAGAGACCACGTGAGCACAACAAAATCGTTGGCTTTTTGTCAGATGTTCCAACGTGATGAAGCTTTGTTCTAATTGTTTTGGGCACATTTATGTCATGTGGGATGTTAGCAATGTGAGGTTTGACCATTTGTGTTAAATAGGTTGTCCGTTCGTGATGTGCACCGGACCTGCGGAGGCTGCGAGGTCCGTCGTTTGTGCCCTCACATCTCTTGGTTACCCTGGTAGAATGGTTTTACTATGCACTGTGAATTACATAATTGAAGTGCATGTTACATTAAAAACATTGATTAAACACTTAGGATGTGCAATGAACCCTAGGGTTGAGATAGAGGAATACACATTATTTGAATGCTTAATCTATTGTGATGTTTCCTGAATGTGGTAAATCATGAGCTGCCTATTATAATTGTTGAACCATGACTTGAATGCATGTTGTATCCTGTATAAATGATGGATAAGATAATTGCCGGACTGTGAAACCATAAGCTGCCTGCCATGTATTTAATGAATCATGACATGAATAAAAATATATGGATGCTACGAAATAAGGAAATCTATGCATGAACCCTATGGGGGAATTTAAAAGAAAACTAAAACAATGATGTGGAAAATCTGTGGAATGATGGAACATGTTGCCTACGGGCAGTTGTTCGGACTTAGTAAGGGAAGTAAGCTGGCCCTCGTGTACGTGGTACTGAGGAGCGCTACTACTCCTTTTGTGTATGGGGAGCTAGCTGCCCCATGGGGCCTGAGGTTAGGACTGGCTCCCCTACACCGACTCCTATTGAGGCCCACTAGGCAAACTGGGATAGTCGGGCAAGGATACGTAGATTGTTGAGGGGCGAAACCTCTATTCTGTTCTGTGTTGTATGTTTGGGTATACCCGTTAGCGGAAATGACTAACCGCGTGCCAGTGGGGGATAGCTACCCGTGCGCTTATCGCACATGCCGTAGTCACCGCTACGTCGTGACCATGACCTCGGGGTGGAAGATCGGGTGTAGGACTATCACAGGATGCTCTCCCGGCCAGGAGAGTACCACGTGTACATCCTGCATCGCGGGAAATACTGCAATCAAGATCATTCCCTTAGGGAACAAGAAGATTAAGAGACACTATGGATCTTTGTTAGAGAACCGATTCATGAACACTTAGTAGTTAAATTAACCGTATGATTGGATAATTGGATAAATGCATGCATAAAACTACTATTCTTTACTATTTTTAAATGCTATAACTGCTTTAAATATACCACTCTACTCAGCATTAGCTAACCACCATCATATATAACCGTGTACAGGTTAGGGAGTCAAGCAACCAGCACCACCGACTGTAAAGAGTGTTGGGCCCAGTCGAGCCCAGCGATAGTTCTACTTGTTCCTTTCCATTTCCGCTACTTTTTATTATTAGTGGGTAATTCTATTTTATGTTGAGAACTATTATCGTTATGCCTTTTTACCTTAATTGTAATGGCTAGTGACTATGCTTCTACCAATGGCATAGTATCTTTCTGGAATCTAATTTTTATTGCCATTGTTAGCTTTATTTAAATTACTTAGCTACTCGCATGCATGACTTGTGATTTGTTTTATACGTTTGGGATAGTCTCTCCTTAGACGACTGGATCTTGGGATTAGCCGAGACAACCCATCCTCGGGTCCCCAGAAGGGCCAAATTCAGGTCATAACAAAGGACAACTTCAACTTCACTTAGAAAGAGAAAAAGTGACCCCCCCTCAAGAACTTAAAAAATGTCAACACAAAAGAAAATAAAAAGAAAAAAAAATGGAAAAGAAGCATCCAAGATATCATTTTCGCTACAAAAGAATAAACATCACACAGTGATACGATAAGGTGTTATCGGGTGATACGCGATCGGAGCGAGGTCAACCATTAACACGATCATGATGAGTTTGACTTCAATGTGAAACGTCGATCTACACACAGAGGTGGAGGATCAACGTCTAATGAAGCTCTCCTCTAATATGAAGTGGTCGCAATACGATGGATATCCTCAACACGACCTGACGTCGAAGCACCACCGCAACTACCCTTCATCAAAGACAAAGGTCACAAGCAACATAGAAGGAGTCATCGGAGCACAACAACCCACAACAAAAGGAAAGGAGGCAAGAGGGCGATGCGAGTGGAGCGAAGCAGCAGGTAACGATTAGGGTCGATTGAGGCTCCGACAATAAATCGCAGGAAAGGTTAAGGAAGAAAAGCAAAGAATTATACCTTAATCCGCAAGACTGACATCTTCATGGTGATAATAAAACATACAGGTTTCTTCACCTTATATATTTTGTAATTCTTCACTCTCATGCCGTCATTTTTTTAAATGTTTGGAACGATCATGAGATAAGCATATTTAATTACTATTTCCAAATTCGTGGGGGCATCCCCCCGACTTCCTGGTCTCCATTTCATCGACTCTAAGGTACCGTTTGTGTTAAAGGGTTTGGTTTTGTAAGCAATGAAGTCACAGAACGATAGTAAAGTTTTTGTGTTTGAAAAAATTATGGATCAAATCATCAGATATTTTTTCATATAATCCCAGATAAAGTTTATCCCACTCTCTTCTCTAAAATTGAATAATCTCAAGTTAATAATTTTCTTTTAAAATTATTATAATTTAAAATTAAAAGATACAGACACAATCCCCGCAAATAAAGAATACACAAATCTCAATGGCATTTGGATCCCTTGTTGTAGTACAGCGCTGTTGTGCCACAACCCAACCCTTGGATTAAGGTCCACGGGCCTAAAGCCTCTCCCTCGTTAGAAAAAGGGGTAAAATTTCCAGGAACCGTTGGATTCTAAGCCAAGAGCCTGGATGTAGCGGTGCTGCACTACAACAAGCAATCCAACCCACTTTGCACCTAATCTTAAAGGTTCTCTTGGTGAGGGAAATAATTAGGAGGAAGAAATGAAGGAATTGAGAAATTTTAATATTTGGTTGAATTTATTATCTTGTTAAATAAATTATGAGAATTTTATTCATCTGAGATGTTTGTTAGATAGAATAAACTTGTAGGATAAGTTAAAAATTAGTTGGAAAATGGAGCAACCAAAACTAACAATTGAAATTGAATACTTCCACGGAGGTGGAACTTCACAAACTCAAACTTAACGACTTGATCCCAACACCTATGAATTTAGAAATTAAGCATCTCAGGTGGAAAATAAAAATCCAACTCCACCTAACACATGCTTGACACCTACCTTTTTATATATATATTCAATAGAAGAAGAAGTATATGTAATAAGTAAATGTAAAAAAAGATAGGAAATCTTCACCCACGAAAGAAAAAAATGTCATGTAAAAATTGGAGAATGTAAAACATAAAAAGTAAGATACGAAACAAATTAAAAAGAAAACCAAACGTGCCACAAGAATGAGAATCGAACAATCTCTCAAGGGAAGATGATTCAATGCTCATACAAATGACAAGACGTTAACGAGATAAGTCTCGAAGATCGTGTCTATGAGTTAATCGTATAAATCAATTATAAGGCCGAAAACAATAGGAAACTCTACCGTAATAATCCGGGGTCACACGTAGTCCCCAAAAAAGCTAAAACTACACTAGAAAGAAAAAGAAAAAGAAAGGGACAAACCAACCACAACAGAACAACAAAAATACAACCACAACACGTGCACACCATCCGAACTCCCGTCGACAAACTCCAGCCAAGTGCACGCTGGCTAACCACCGACCTATGGCACTCCAGTCGAAAACCTGCCGACCAAGCACCACACCAAGCCACATCGGGTTGCCGCACGTCGCCGCTACTTGCTCACGTCGCCTCGCTCGACGACACAACCCGTAGCTGTACCAAACCACTCCAAAGCACGCCAGCATCACAAATCAGCGAGCAAAGAAGCAGCAAACAGTCGAACCCCGACCGATGTGCCCTCGCCACCGCCACACACGCCACCTGCCACCGCTCGCCGTTGGCACGTCCGAGCTTGCCGCACACGCATCTATGAGCCATGCATGTCGCTCACGTCGTAGGAGGTGAGTCCCAAGGGGAAGGGGAGGAGGTCCAGATCAACTCCAAATGACCAATCGAGATCCCACTGAAGCAACTAAGTTCATGCACTTCTTGCCAGAGAAGAAGAGGAAAAAGGATCGTCACTACCATTGCTTGCTGGTGGCGACCTTCCTCTATAGTTCTATTATTTCGTCGTAGTATAGTATAGAGAAGTGATTACCAGTTTAATACAATTTGTTACTCGGAAATAAAAGAGTTCCCGAGGTCGAACTCAGGGAGCAAACTGTATTCTAGAGATACAAATTCTTATTACAAAAATAAAGAGAGAGAGAGAGAGATGAAAATTTGGCTTCTTCTTCTTCTCTTCTCTTCTTCCTCTTTGGCTTTTGGTTTCTTTATCTCCTTGTGGTCTTCTTCTTCTGCCTTCTGTTCTTCAGATCTTCTTCTCGTGCTCTCTTCTTCTGCTTTTGCTGTCAGGACGTTGTCTCTCCTTCTTTCTTCTTTTTCTTTCTGTCTTCTTTATCTGCAGCAGTGGGTGATGTTCTTCTTCTTCTTTCAGCTCTTGTTTCTGCTTGTCTCTTTCTTTTTCTTTTCCCTTGCGGTCCTGTTCTTCTTCCTCTTTTCTGCCTTCAGAGCGTCGTCTGATTTTCCAATCAGACGACTTAAACCGCCGCTGCTACAGTGCTCCTCCTTCCTTCAACTTTCGTCGTCCTTCTTCTCTGCCTCGCTCGTCTTCTTCTTCTCCTGTGCCTGCACACTTCAAAGCTCTCGTCAGCGGGCAAAAACCTACTCTACCCCCCCCACCCCCGCGTTTCTCTCTCACAGAAGCCGCTCTTAGGAAAGCTCTCCCAGAGCTGCCGGGTAGTCGGGTACGGGTCGCGCCCGGGTCCAGGCCCACCGGTGTGCGTGGTGGGCGAGGAGTGCAGGTCAGGCTAAGTCGGGTCGGGCCAGGTCCGCGAGGCGTGCGTGCGGACGAGGCCGGGTAGTCGGGCGGGTGAAGGGGACCTCACCCCGTGAACTGAGGCGAACAGCTTAAGGCACTTTTTGCCTTTAAGCGCCCGTTCACCTCAGTGGCTTTCCGAGGTGGGACTAAATGTCCCACCCCAATTTGGATGCCTGCGCGGAGGAAGCAGCGGCAGTCGAGGCGAAGCGCGGGGGCTTCGCGCGAGAGCTTCGACTCGACTGCAGCCTGGTACTTCGCGAAGACGCCTCGCACTGCCTGGGAGCGTGACCTGGGCATGGCGCACCTGGGGCAGCAGGTGAAGAAGCTGCTTCGCTTCAACAATGGCGGCGGCGAGCGCAGGTACCTGCCCACAGAGAAACGGCCTCTCGGCCCAATCAGAAACGCGGAGGACCTTCGCCGTGGCACGGCGAAGGTGGTAGGGGGTCTGGCAGGCGGCGGGGCGGAGCGTGAGGGTCGTCCTAGGTCAAACTGCGGGCGGAGAAGTGGGTTTGTTCGGGGGGCCTGCAGAGGGCGAGTGGTGGGAAGTGGAAGGGCGGAGGTTGATCAGGGTGAGGAGGCGGAGGTTCTGTGAGGGTCAGCGAGTCGTGTGGAGTGGCGGAATGATGGGAGCGACTCACCGGAGGATGGCCGGAGGTGTGGAAGATGACGGTGGTCGAGTCGGTCGAGGGTTTAATTGAATGTAAAATAGCGAGGAAAAGAAAGAGGGGATAGAGACGACTAATTCTAACCTAACTAAAGTGACGAAGGGGACGAAGTGGCTGCCGGCTCGTACCTACCGGAGCTGGAGAAGAAATGCCCAGAGGGAGAGAACGGCGGCGACGACGGGGCTGAAGCAGCGCGCGCCGGTATTGCGCGACGCGGAGGAGAATCAGGAAGAAGTCTCTGCTGCTGGTATTGCGGCAGAGCGAAGAGGAGGAAGGGGAGAGGCCGCCGGAGCTGGAGGGCTTCCTGTCGGAGTGGGAAGAGAGGAAGTGGGGGTCTTTCTCCGTCAGGACCGAGCTGCTCAGAACGGCGGAGCGACGGGGGTATTTATAGAGGCGGAATCAGAGAGGAGGGCGGAGGGAGACGACGTGTCTCCCTCGCCGGAGGACGCCGGAGATGGAGACCCATACCGTCCGTGCGTTCGCACGGCCGGTATGGTGGGTTGCAGCGACCAGGGGGGTGTTCCTGCGACGGCTGACGACGCAGGGCACCCCCGGTTTACTTGCCAGACCCTCCCCCTTACCCTGCGCGGCGCCATGCTCCGCGCAAGGTCGCCGGAGCATGGTGCTGGTCAGGTTTTGGCAGGAGGGACCTGAATGCAAAGAACGAAGGAGAGTTAGGGGTATAAATGTGAGGGTTCGAAAGTTGAGGGCCAACAAGTAAATATATGAGGACCAAAGTGTAAAGTTGGTCAAGAAGGTTTCTTCTTAGGCTCAAGTTTTTATACATGACTAATTAGGACCTAAGGAATCTGATGGTGAATTTTATTTCTAGATTAAACCTTGTTTGACTAGTCAATTTACGCAAAAACCTGAATTAAGTTATTAATTGGACATGGTTCTCAATGTAGGTCAAAATGGGTTCTGAAGGCGAAATTGAAGGTTCTAAACCCTAGAGATTATTTTTATATGAATTTTAGAGGGTTTATTCTATTTTTACTTTACCTCGAACCTCGTGAATTGAAGTGGGTTTGTTTTAAGGTTACAGATTATCATTTAGTTCCTTGGAATTGCTGTAGCCCTTATTAGATCATCTCATCCCACTTTTATTCTTATTAAGTTGCTTTGACCTATGTTTGGACCCTGAGTTACCCTGTTTTTAGATTGGATTGGTGAAATTGCATTTTTACCCCTTAGTTTCTATTTTCTTTGCGAACTCAGAATCCCTCTGAGTTAAGCCTTTCCTTGAGTTATGTAGGAGCTTTTATCCTTTGTATTAGGTCAAAATGAGCTAGTTATGGCTCATGATGAGGTTCTCATCACTTGCCATCACCATCACTCTTGTCATTGCATTATGGATAACTCCAACCTCTTACCCCCCCCCCCCCTCCTTCCTACATATCCTCCTCTCCCCTTCAACTGCTCTTTTCTTTTTATAGAGGCAAAGATTTTCATCACCAACCATTTAGATCAAAAGGCAAGTTGTGAGTATCCCATCCCAACTTCCTTGAAGATTACGTCATAAACAATGTCATGCCAGCACATGGGTTGGTTGAACATCTGATCAACTCGATCGCACTAAATGGAGAGTAGAATTTTGTTCAATTGTCTTCCTGATACATTGAATGATGTCTATGATTTTTCATAATGACTGCTGAAGGGCGAGAATTCAACATGCCGAATTGATGGCATTGCTCCTTTCCAGCTCACACATTTGTATATTTCATTGCCATTGCGTACATGTTGTATTTCTTGCAAGTAACATGTTTGATGAGATGCCAAAGTCATTGATTCGCTTGTAAAGATGAACTTGTTCTTGTTGAATTTGAGTAATACTGCGTGTGCTACGCATATTTTTGTTATATATATGCGTACATGGTATGTATTTATGCATATCTGTGTCATATCTCGTGAACATGATCATTTTATATTTATTTGGCTAGTCATGAATGAATACATGTTTTTAGCAGTGGTAGAGCCACTCTTTGTGAAGTGTGTGCACGTGTCCATATGAAAGAAAATAAATATTGATTTCAGACGAAAAAATCAATAATTAATGACTATTGTCGCAAAAAGTGTTCCATTTAGAGTAGCAAGTAAAGGTGATAGGTAAATGACAAAGAACGCACATAGTGCCTCCTCAACTTCTTACCAAAATACATGCATAGAATGCAATTGATGCCTCACAAGGCATCTCTTTGCCCACCACAAATAGAAAATTCTAACTCTAGCCGTTTCAGCTATGGCTTTAATCGGCCATCCCGTCAATTAGGACCCTCTTCCCTCATCGATCGCTTCACCCTCCTTCCCTACCTCCCCCCTCTTTCCGATGTATGTTCTTTTCGCAACGATAGCCTCTCTCGTGGATCGGCTATCCTCTACCTTCATTCGTCCTCGACAGCATGGCGATGGTCACAACGGCCCCAATGCCTGGTAAGGTGGTCGCGGTGAGCATCTGGGAGCTATGACGGTAGTGTCTAGGGGCGGCATCGCTCTAGTGTCTGGCAACAATGGAGGTTTGTGTCATTGTCTCATCGGTTCACATGGGTGGAGGGCTTCCTGTTAAGACTGATGATGTTTGAGCCTTTTAAGACGTCTGAACTGTGGGTTAGACGTTTGGATACCTTCCCATACATCTGGAAATCAAAATTTTTGGGTACGAGCTCGCGTTTGCACGCGGACTGCACGTAGACAGTACCATCTCATTTTTCATCCTTCTCTCTCTTCCCCTGCCTCCAAGCAAACCCTAACCCCAACCTTATAAAATCCCCTCCTCCTCTCTCGTTCTCCTCACTTCTCAGCCACTAGCCACCTTCCTCTCTTCTTCCCCAGCGCGAGAGCGGCGTAGAGGAGTGGCGTGAGAAGGAGAGGAGGAGGTGAGCTCGCGAGCATGCGTGGGAGATCACCGGTGAGCGCATGGCCGGAGCAGTGCGTGCGTGAGGAGGAGTGTGTCGGGGGAGTCCTCCCCGACGTTGCTACAGCCAGAGCTACAGGCGAGGAGGGGTGAGGCGCGGCCACGCGCGACGTGACAGAGCGGAAGCAAGTTTTAGTTTTGGGTTTTTCCCAGAATCAAACATCTGGAGTGACGTTCAGACGACAATGCGGACATCTGGAGGCAGTTCCAGACGTTTGAGGGGAGGGTTTCGCGAAGGTATGTCCTCTTTATGGATACAGCCATGCAGGCCACTCCGCTGATACCCTGTTGCATGCCCTGTTGAGAAGATTGCATGATTTTGTGCAGGATTCGCTTCGAGAAGGCGCGAGACACACCCTCCCACGCATTTCAGACGTCTGGGCGACGTACCAGACGACGAGAAGCATTTCCAAATATCCGGAGAGGTGGTCGGACGTCTAAAGCTGGGTCCAGACGGTCCAGAAGAGTTCCTGGACATTTGAGGATTGGCGCAGAGCTTGAGGTATGATACTGGATATTTTTAAGACATCTGGAAGTTGTTCTAAACATCTGATTTGAGACAGAAACCCTGTTTTGACCCGTTTAGAGTCCGTTTGAGGTCTATTTTACGCAAATAAGATACCGTTGTGTTCCCACTTGTTAGAAGGCTTTCTACACTGTTCTGATAGTTCCCTTGTGATTATTTCTTGTGATAGGACTTTGTTCCGTTGCGGATTCGGGGCTTGCTGAGGCATGTAAGCCTACCATTCAAGCCCCCAATACTCTTAGGTTTACTGGTAGAGTGGCTTCCCCTAATTTAATTATAACCTAAATACATGTGTGGAATGAATGATTAGAACCTAGGATATGGCATGAATCCTAGGATGAGAAACACTTGAAATGTCTATATTGGATGATTGAATTGCAGTCTTGAATGAGTAAATAGAATGATAACAATTGCCTATAAATGAATAACAGCTGCCTGTGAAAAATTAAATACTTGTGCTAGTTAACTGTTGCATATAACTTTCCTGTTGTATACGTTAAATGACATAATACGAGCTGCACGTATATAAATTGAGAATGGTAATGTGAATGATGGAAATATGAGCTACCTGTGTATAACCTGAGTAGGGAAATGTGAACGATAGCAATACAAGCAGCATATGTATAACCTGAGAATGGAAATAGAAATGATGAAACCTGGTATGGAATGGCATGAGGAACATAAGCATGAACCCCACAGGGGATTAGGAGTTGATCTCTTGGAAATAAATGAATGGATCTGGAAATGCATTGGAAAGTGTGCTGGCCCTTGAGTACGTGGTACCAAGGGGAGCGCATGTTACCTCTTAGTGTAGAGGGGTGCTTGCTGCCTTCGGGTTGAGATCCATTGTGGGTTTGGCCACTTTGTACTGACTCGGTGGCCCTCGTGTACACTGTATCGGGGAGAGATACTAGTGTAGGGAGAGAGTTAGCCACCCCACGAGGCCCGAGATTCAGCTAGTTGCCCTACACCGACTTGTTAGGCCCACTGGGCAAACCAGGGTAGTCAGGCGAGGGTGCGCAGACTATGGAGGGGCGAGACCCCTGTTTGGTTCTTAAGGGCTAGACCCCTATTACTGAGAGGGCTAGGCCCTATACTGGTTCCGTGCTGTAATTTGGGACACCCGCTAACGAAAACGACTGACTGCATGCCAGTGTAGGGTAGCTACCTGTGCGCTTATCGCACGTGCCGTAGTCACCGTTACATATGTCCGTGACCTTGGGGTGGTTGACTGGGTGTAGGATCACCACGAGAGACTCTCCCGGCCAAGAGAGCACCACGTGTGCCTTCTACTCCTCGGAAAAGACTGCAATCAAGATCATTCCCACGAGGAACATTCGAGATCAAGAAAAGGACCTGATAAATAAATCAAGTGGTGAAAGAGAATAACTAGTTAAAGAAAGTAATTGAAAAACAACAGCTATCTATCCACTTTTACTGCTTTCGTTAGTTGGTTGCCACTCCACTCAGCATTCATTGACTTTATGTACTCATAACCCTTTTCAGCTCCAGGTGTTGAGCAGCCCGAGTCTACGGCTGCTGAGGGTGCTGGGCCCAATAGAGCCCAGTAGCTGTAGTTCTGTTGTTGTACTCCTTTTGTAGTAGTGAGTAAACTCTTGTACCTTTATGTTCTGTACTTTTACGTCATGTACTTTATGTTTCTGTACCTTACTACTTTCTACTGTTGTGGTGGTGATATGTACTGTAGCAGTTTTTACTTCTTTACTGCTGTACCTTTTTACTATTAGTTGCTTAGAATAGTGAATGTGGTTTACTTTCCTACTTTTTGGTTACTTTCACGTTGGACAACTAGGTCTTGGGATCAGTCGAGTCAGTCCAGTCTTGTGTCCTGTAGGGATTCGGGAACCGGGTCGTAACAAGATAGTATCAGAGCAAGGTTGTCGCAAGAAGTGAACCAACTAGCTTGAGAATAACCAATTCACATGCTTGTAACTAGAGTAACCACCATAAGATACCTTTTGACATCCGTTTTGAGGTTCTTTTGCTAAATATCAGCTAAAATTGACGTCTTCTTGTTCTGTTGTTTGCATCTCCTTGTAGGAGATGCCTCGACGTGAAGTCATTGAAGCGGGCCGCGGACGCGGCCGTGGACGAGGTCGGAGGGGTGGACGTGTTGAGCCTGACATTTCAGTGGACCAGCCACTTCTTCCAGGTGTTCAGGTCCAGGACCTCGCCCAGCTGTTACGCAAGATAGTACAAGAGGAGCTCCACCCGCCTCCACGGGCGCCTCTCCCTGGGGACGTGGAAGAGGAGTCCTCTGTGGGACCGCGAGACAGATGCAACGCTGAACGTGGGGGAGGGGGTGGTCCTCCACCGCCCCCACCGCACTCTGACACCTCCGAGCATAAGCCCTCCCTGCCCAAAGACATGCCCGTTTCCCCACTCCGGCAACATTACGAGCTTTTCGAACAGTTCCGGAAGCTAAAGCCTCCCTCCTTCAAGGGGGATGAGGACCCGACTGAGGCGGAGGACTGGCTTGAGCAGATCGAGAAGGTGTTTGACACCCTTCGCCCCCCTGCGAAGTGCCGCGTGGCCTTTGCCACGTACCAGCTGGAGAGCACGGCACACAGGTGGTGGAGGGTGGTTAGAGGGCAGGAGAGGGTAGAGCCGACGTGGGACCAGTTTTTCACCCTCTTCTGCGAGCAGTACTTTTCGCAGACGTGGAAGGATCAGAGGAGGCAGGAGTTCCACACTCTCCGCTAGGGGACGATGACTGTGAGCACGTACCGTACGCGTTTCTTGGAGCTGTCCCGTTTCGCTACGACAGCTGTAGCTACTGAGGAGGACGCCTATGGAGGTTCACCGAGGGGCTCCAGCCTATGAAGGAAACCCCTGAAGCTGCCCACGTTCTCGAGAGTGGTGGAGGCAGCTATGTCTTATGAGGAGACCAACCCGGCCGCACGTGACACTAACAGCGGACGGAAGAGGCCCTACCAGTTAGACTACTCACAGGGCCGATGAGAGAGGAGGCACACGATGCCCGCAAGAGAGCCGTCACGCTTTGCGAGGCCGTCAGTGGCCTTTGGGGGCCCCGACAGGGGCCAGCTGCCAGCACTGAACCCTCGCCCAGCCGTCAGCAGGGACCTACCGAGGGCGGGAGTCGATTTCCCCTCTGCTACCAGTGTGGCTAGCCGGGCCACATCAGAAGGGACTGCCCGTCTAGGGTTGGAGGTCAGCAGATGCTCCCCGCACTGAGCGTTGGAGGATGAGCAGGAGGCCGTGGTTCCCAGGCACGTGGGGGAGGACAACAGTCATGGGGAGGGTACCGGCCAGCGGCTACCCATCCGACGCAGAATGTGGTTGCTTCTTCCGCACCAAGAGCTGAGAGGCATATCAATGCCTTGACACACAGAGACGCCAGAGCTTCAGATTCAGTGGTGGCAGGTATGGTTACAGTTTCCGGCAGATTAGTTTATACACTTTTTTATTCTGACGCCATGCACTCGTTTGTTGCTGCTAGTTTTGCTGTCAGTTTGAGACAGGACTGTCTGTTGTTAGAGGATCCTTTTGTGATCAGAGGTTCGAGTAGTCAGCTATTTGTAGCTGAGGAGGTTTACATAGACTGTGAGGTTAGGGTTGGGGGACACAGCCTCCCCGCTAACCTAATTGTGATACCGATGGAGGAGTTTGGCATGATTCTGGGGATGGATTGGTTGTTCGCTTACCACGCTTTGGTGCGTGGACTGTTTTGAGAGGAAGATCGTCTTCATACCGGAAATGCCTTCTTTTGAGTTTCACGGACAGCCGGTGGACGGAGGCTTCAGGTGCATTTCTGCACTTCGGGCGACAAGACTTTTGGGCCAGGGGTGTGAGGGCTTTCTGGCTTGTGTAGTGGCATAGCCCAGCCCCGTGGCAGACTTTCAGAGCATCCCGATGGTCAAAGAGTACCCCGACGTGTTTCCAGAGGAGCTGCCAGGACTACTGCCTAAGCGTGAGATCGAGTTCGAGATCTCACTGGTACCGGGGACCAGCCCCATTTCTACGGCACCATACAAGATGACACCACTTGAGCTGTGAGAGCTCAAGTCCCAGTTGCAGGACCTATTGGAGAGGGGCTTTGTGAAGCCCAGTGCATCTCCGTGGGGAGCCCCGATGTTATTTATGAAAAAGAAGGATGGTACCCTACGCCTTTGTGTGGATTACAGACAACTGAATAGGGTCACCATCAAGAACAGGTATCCGCTGCCGAGGATTGATGATTTGTTTGACCAGATGCAAGGTGCCACGGTTTTCTCCAAGATAGACTTGAGGTTTGGCTACCACAAGTTAAGGATCAAGGAGACCGACGTCTCCAAGATAGCTTTCCGCACCCGGTAAGAACACTACGAGTTTTTGGTCATGCCGTTTGGGCTGACCAACGCCCTCGCTGCTTTCATGGATTTGATGAACCAGTTGTTCAGACCGTATCTAGATTAGTTTGTGGTGGTATTTATTGATGATGTGCTCATTTACTCGCGGGATCAGGCGCAGCATGGATAGCACTTGCAGATGGTTCTGGACACGTTGAGACGACGTAGGCTGTATGCCAAATACAGCAAGTGCAAGTTCTGGTTGAGGCAGGTGACCTTCTTAGGTCATGTGATTTCAGGGGAAGGCTTGGCTGTGGATCCATCCAAGGTTGAGGTAGTGCTCAGGTAGGAGAGACTACGTACAGCGACAGAGATCCGCAGTTTCTTGGGACTGGCAGGTTACTATCGACGATTTATCAGGGGTTTCTCGCAGATTGCACGTCCTATGACATAGTTGACTCGGAAGGACATGCCTTTTTCTTGGATAGATGCTTGTGAGGCGTGTTTGCAAGAGTTGGAGAGGCTGACTTCAGCTCCTATGCTTACCATCCTAAACAGCAATGGTAGTTTCGTTGTGTACACGGACGCTTCTTTGCAGGGGTTAGGGGGTGTGCTCATGTAGCAAGGTCACGTTGTCGCTTACGCTTCGCGGCAACTGAAGCCCCATGAGCATAGCTACCCTACCCACGACTTAGAGCTGGCAGCTGTTGTCTTCGCATTGAAGACATGGAGGCACTACCTGTATGGTGAGACTTTTGAGATATTCACAGATCATAAGAGCCTCAGGTACCTATTTGATCAGAAGGAGCTTAACATGAGACAAAGTTGTTGGTTAGAGCTCCTGAAGGACTATGACTGCAGCATCTCCTACCATCCGAGGAATGCCAACATGGTGGCTGACGCCTTGAGCCAGAAGGCGCCCGCCCACTTGGCCAGCTTACAGGCACAAAGTTGGAGGCTTATGGAGGAGTTGGGCAGTTGGCGACCCCTAGAGTTACAGGGACACTGTGGGGCAATGACAGTGACACGACAAACGAGACCAGAGCTGATAGACCGCAGCATTACAGGACAGATGATAGTACCTGCAGTCGTTGCGAGACAGAGTACTGTCAGGGGACCATGGAGACTTCTCCTTTACTGACAAGGTACTACGTATGAGGGGACGTTTGTGCGTTCCCAGATACAAGGAGTTGTTAAGAGAGCTCCTGACTGAGGCACACTGTTCCAGGTTCACCATACATCCCGGGAACACGAAGATGTATCATGATCTGAGATGTGACTTTTGGTGGAGAGGGATGAAACGGGATGTAGGTGAGTTCGTGCAGCAGTGCTTGGTGTGCCAGCAGGTGACGGCCGAGTATCAAAGACCTGCAGGGCCGTTGCAGCCACTTCCAGTGCCATGGACTTGGTGGTGGGTTTGCCCGTTACCCAGCGAGGACGCGATGCAGTCTGGGTGATTGTAGACAAATTGACGAAGACGGCATGTTTCTTGCCGATCCGAGTCACCTTGGAACCAGCACAGTTGGCAGAGAGATATATCCGTGACGTGGTACGTCTGCACATAGTTCCGTGCGAGATTGTATCCGACCGGGATACCCGTTTCACGTCCCAATTTTGGGCTGAGTTTCAACAGGCCTTGGGGATACAGTTGAGGTTCAATACGGCGTACCACCCCCAAAGTACCACCCCCAGAGGGACGGATAATCAGAGCGCACGATACAGACGCTTGAGGACCTTTTGCGTGCCTGTGTACCGGACTAGAGGGGCCCTTGGGAGGAGCACTTACCCCTGGCAAAGTTTGCATATAATAACAGTTATCACTCGAGCATCAGCATGGCACCTTACAAGGGTCTGTACGGACGGAGGTGTACTGCGCCCTTGAGTTGGGTTGAGGTGGGGACCAAGTGGGAGGTTGGCCCCCAGCTGATCTGGCAGAGTCAGGAGGTGGTTGAGCAGATTCACAGACGACTTCACACTATCAGGAGCAGACAGAAGAGTTATGCCGATCGGAAGTGCAGAGAGGTGCAGTTCGAGGTTAGGGATCACGTCTTTCTACACGTTTTGCCCATGAAGGGCCTGCAGCAGTTTGGGGTGAAAGGGAAGCTCGCGCCGAGGTTTGTGGGGCCCTTTGAGGTCCTGGAGCGGGTAGGACCCGTTGCTTACAGGCTTGCCCTTCCTCCCTAGCTTTCTGGTGTGCACGACGTGTTCCACGTGTCCAACCTCAGGAAGTACGTCGCTGATCCCAATCACGTTCTGAGCCACGAGAGTGTCGAGGTGGGTGATGAGCTGACCTACCCCGAGCGACCAGTGCAGATACTAGACAGAGCCGTCCGAAGTTTGAGACGGAAGCAAGTACCCCTGGTGAAGGTCTTGTAGAGGAGCCAGAGGTACGAGGAGGCTACCTGGGAGCCTGAGGCGGCAATGCAAGAGCGGTACCCGAAGATTTTTGAGGGTACGTCTTTTTGGATCGGCTTCGGTCCTCTTTAAGTTTGTTATGCATATTTTGTTCTTTTTCCGCACCCTAGCTAGCTCAAGTTTCGGGGACAAAACTTTCTTTAAGTTTGTTATGATGTTAAGACCCGTGTTGTTGGAGCCTTTTAAGACGTCTGGACTGTGGGTCAGATGTCTGGTCAAACATCTGAACACCTTCCCAGACGTCTGGAAACCAAAATTTTTGGGTACGAACTCGCGTCTGTGTGCGAGCTGCATGCAGACAGTACCCTCTCGTTTTTCCTCCTTCTTCTCTCTCTTCCCCTGCCTCCAAGCAAACCTAACCCCAACCTTATAAAACCCCCTCCTCCTCTCTCATCCTCCTCACTTCTCAACAACCAGCCACATTCCTCTCTTCTTCCCCAAAGCGAGCGAGAGTGCGAGAGTGGCGTAGAGGAGGAGCGGCGTGAGAAGGAGAGGAGGTGAGCTCGCGAGCTCACGTGGGAGCTCACCAGTGAGCATACGGCCAAAGCGGTGCGTGTGCGAGGAGGAGGAGTGTATCGGGGGAGTCCTCCCCAACGCTGCTGCAGCCGGAGCTGTAAGCGAGGAGGGGCGAGGCGCAGTGCGAGAGAGAGGAAGCAGGTTCTGGTTCTGGGTTTTTCCCAGAATCAGATGTCTGAAGTGACGTCCAAACGACGGTACGGACGTCTGGAGGTAGTTCCAGACGTCTGAGGAGAGGGCTTCGCGAAGGTACGCTCTCTTTACGGATACGGCCATGCAGGTCACTCCGCTGATACCCTGTTGCATTCCCTTTTGAGAAGATTGCATGGTTTCGTACAAGATTCACTTCGAGAAGGCACGGGACATGCCCTCCTACGCATTTAAACGTCTAGGCAACGTACTAGATGATAGGAAGCATTTCCAGATGCCCGAAGAGGTGGTCGGACGTTTGGAGCTAAGTCCAGACGGTCCAGAAGAGTTCCTGGACATCCCAGGATTGGCGCAGAGCTTGAGGTATGATACTGGACACTTTTAAGACGTTTGGAAGTTGTTCCAGACATCTGATTTGAGATAGAAACCCTGTTTTGACCTGTTTAGGGTCCGTTTGAGTTCTATTTTATGCAAATAAGATACCGTTGTGTTCCCACTTGTTAGAAGGCTTTCTATACTGTTCTGATAGTTCCCTTGTGATTGTTCCTTATGATAGGACTTCGTTCCGTTGCGGGTTCGGGGCTTACTGAAGCACGTGAGCCTGCCATTCAAGCCCCCAATACACTTGGGTTTACTGGTAGAGTGACTTCCCTTAATTTAATTATAACCTAAATGCATGTGTGGAATGAATGATTAAAACCTAGGATATGGCATGAATCCTAGGATGAGAAACACTTGAAATGTCTATATTGGATGATTGAATTGTAGTCTTGAATGAATAGATAAAATGATAACAATTGCTTATAAATGAATAACAGCTACCTGTGAAAAATGAAATACTTATGCTAGTATACGAGCTGCATGTATATAATACGAGCTGCATGTATATAAATGACATAATACGAGCTGCATGTATATAAATTGAGAATGGTAATGTGAATGATGGAAATCCGAGCTACCTGTGTATAACCTGAGTAGGGAAATGTGAACGATAGCAATACAAGCAGCATATGTATAACCCGAGAATGGAAATAGAAATGATGAAACCTGGTATGAAATGGCATGAGGAACATGAGCATGAACCCCACGAGGGATTAGGAGTTGATCTCTTGGAAATAAATGAATGGATCTGGAAATACGTTGGAAAGTGTGTTGGCTGATGAGTGACTACTCATCATGGCTAAAAAGCTGAAATTAAGCTAGACACTAAGCAAAACAATATCAAATTAACAGATAAAAAGGGTTAAGTGTGGGAATTAAAGAAAAAGACCTAAAACCTTTACTCTGTGTTAAAACTTCATAATTAGGTCACAAAAATGAGATATTCTGAAAGCAAAATACAAATGATGATCCATGCGTCAATTGAACACATAAATAAATTTGAAAAGCCAAATCAGAAGTATAATCAATGTCTTAAATGTTCAATTAAGCACATATAAAAATTTGAAGGCAATTGGACATCATTTAGGTTTTGAAATAGATAGTTTATACTTAGGTCCTTCATGCATTACACTTTGACCCTTAAAAACTCATTTTTGGACCTGCTTGTAGGCCGCAGGGACCCTTTTGAAAGGTTGCAGGACCCTTCCAGTTATAGTTCTTTTCACTTATAGGCCTGCACGCTATTCTTCTATCCCTTCGTTCAAGGGTCTGTCTGCAAAATTTCCTTCATTTCAGAGAGAAGCCTGCTGCTCTTCACGCGCACTGTAGCGCGCGAAGAACACAGCCAATCTCAGCCGTCCGTTGCTCTTTAGATCTTGATCTGCGGTTGGATTCGATTGGAACTTTCGTGCAATTCGGTGCGTGCGTTCACCTCTCTCCCCAGATCTCATCTGACGGTTAGATCTTGTGCTCAGCTCACCGCGCGCTCCGGCCCTCACATCCTCGCCGCCGGTTGCATCTTGTTTATTCTCACCTGCGTGGTGATCTCAGCCACTGAGCTGCTACTTAAGCACCTCAGTGGTGTCGTGCACAAGGGATCGCTCCCTCCTACACCTCTTAGTGATCAATTCATCCACTCCAGTCTCTCCTCCCCATCCAGCCTCTGATTGCACAGCCACCGGCTGTGAAATCATCACCTTCTCTCGACACTCCTCATCGCTAAGGGCTTCGTAGCACCTGAGGATGACCCTGGAGCCTCACTAGCAGACTCTTCCCTCCGCTGGAGTCATCTTCCTCCTTTCTTCCTCCTTAGCCACCGGCTAAGGACCCATAGGTCCCATTCTTCCTGTTAGTTTAGGTTTTTAATTCTGCATAATTAGTTTCAGCTGTAGTTAAGTAGTTTAGAGTAGAATTAGCATAATTGTTAGTTTTAGCTGTAGTTAAGTAGTTAGAGTAGAATTAGCATAATTGTTAGTGTTTAATTTTCGTTGTAGGTTAAAGTAGCTGTAGGAGTAGAATTACTTTTAATTCCCTTCCCTCACCTCCTCTGATCAGTCCAGATCAGAGGGGAAGAATTCATCAAATCATGTTTCAAATTATCTCTCTCTCCATTTTTTTTCACAATCCAGTTCTGATTTCTTTTCTTACGACAAGTTTTTCTCATCTTTCACCCACACACCCTGATCCAATTTCAGATCTGGCTGGTTTACAACCTCAGATCTGAAATTGGCGTCACAAGCACCTAAGGGGCTTCTCACTCACCCCAATATTTGATCACAAAGGCCCCTTGATTTTGGGTCAAATTCCTCAGTTTGTCAGATTTCTTTTCAACATGGATTTTAAGGATTTTTGCTTTCTGGATTTCACTGCCTAATCTGACAGATTGAATATGATTTGAATTTCTTGTTGGCAAGGACTCTGAGAGGTTTTTTGGTGACAGAAACCATCTCAGAAGAGCCATCCTTGAATCTGTTTGGCTATACTGTTAATGCATTCACAAGTTACTGTGAATTCCCTTAATGAATTCTCAGTACTGTTTTGATAATTCAGAATAGCCATACATTTTCTGTTTTGATGATTACTGTGATAATTACTGAGGTGATTTGTATGGTGATTTCCTAACTGAAGGAGTTCTCAATACTCCTTAAGGTTGCAAGAAACTGGGATTTGATCTTATGATTTTAATTGACTGACTTAAGTCTTCCTCCATGCTGTCTATAGCATTAGGAAGAATTAATTCAGTGATTTTTTGGATTTAATCTGAAATGAGGTTTTTGATGAGGGTTTTTTGGGCATTTGAATTGAGACATTTAGTGATTTTCATGAGAAATTGAACCCTTGTCAGAATTGGGATTTACTTATCTGTTTTTCAGTTGATTTTGATTGATTTTAATCCCAGTTACACAGTGAATTGCTGCATCTTGCAGCTACATATTTCCCTCTTCTCTAAATTCTTCCATTCTCATCTAAAACACTGAACACTCTGAACACATTCCCCTCTTCTCATCTCTCTGATAGTGGCTGAAGCTACTATTAGAAAAAGAAAATTTAATACAATCAAGCCTTCTTTCCTCAACCTCCTACTGAAATCTAACTATAAGTATACTGTAATCTAATTTAAAATACTATCTATATATATATATATCTGTATATAGGCAGTATTTACATAGTATATTACCTTATAAGTATATATGTAGCATACTGTATAATGTATAAAATTGTATATATCTATATATATGTAACTTATATACATATATACATAAATACTGAATTACTGAATTAAATTTATACATATATAATTACTGAATTGTATTTACATATATACTGATTTGAATTTATTCAGTTATAGCCAGATTGTTAAATTAAATTAGCTAAACTAGTAATTTAGAGTTATAATTAAGTTAATTGAATATGTAGACCTAGGTTAATATATCTGAAGTAATTTAAGCTAGTTAAAGTATATTTATACCCCTTTTATATTACAATTATTTAGTTTATAAGTTAAACAGCCATTACTACTACTTAAACATAAATAAAACATAAATTAATTCAGAAAAATATAATAAAAATATGTATAATATACTTAAGTATGTAATCTAAATCTGTATAAGGTCAATTAGACCATTTACTAACTAATTTATAAGTAATTAACCAAGAAAGTACCTAAATCAGCCTGTAAAAATAGCCCACTTTAATTAATTTATTTGTGGAGTAAACCTAATTAAAATTCAAAATTAATTGAACAATTATGTAGTATTATGTAAATACTTTATATTCCATAATTTATTTTATTTTATTTTAATAAGTTATGGCCCTCGAATCGAGGGCCAAAATCACTTCCAGACGCAGCTGCGCCCGATTTCCAGCGCAGATGTAGCGCTAGAATAGTGCCACATCATGCGCTGCAAATTGCGCAGCGCTATAATAGGAATTTGTCTCTATGCCTTACCAGTCGTCACGGGCGCGCGGCGCCCGAAACAGAGCTTACATACATATCCGATCCGATTATACTGAGCATACGAACATTGTGTGGGGCCAGGGGCCCCAGAAGCGTGTGTGGCGTGGGGTTGAGACCCTGCACTGCGTTCGAAACCGTAATTAAGTGGCTTAATCAAGATTAGGGCACGCTTTGTAGAGGTTTGGTCCCACCCTATGGGAGCAACGTATCCCTCGAAAGGCGCACCTGCAAATTAAACACATTTTGAACTGCTTAATAAAAGCTAATGACGACTTAAGTGTATATAACAGAGAAAGATAACGCAGAAACAAAAGAGAAGAAGAACAGAAGAAACTTAGTGTACATACAGAGAAAGATAGAAGACGTATACATACGTAAATACAAATACAATAAAAAGATAAACGTATATATATATACATATGCACACGTAGTATAACCTATTATTTGTATAAGTAAACCTATATAATTACTAACAGAATAAAATGACACTATAAACGTCGCTAAAGACCTTAGTTTTCCCCCTTAGGTTGTATAATGTATTTTCTGAGATTTTGCAACGCTTATGTCTGTCACTAAAACTGCTGTATATGTTACTGTAGATAACAGACTAATAAGTTAAGTTTTTACACTATGGCATCCTAGTGTATTAGGTACTATCATGTTAGTATTAATACTATAACTTGTAAATACATAGTTTTTAGTATAGTAATAAATTGTTTGGTGCTTATTTATAGTTAGTTTTTGCAAGCATTACAATTAATTCTTTTTAAGTAGGTAAACAATGTCCACATTCATTCATTCTTTAATAAGATGTAAAGTTTCTTTTCGGAATTAGAGGATAATTTTGAGATCAAAGAGTGAGTGATGTAATTCAATAAATTGCCTCCCGGTGAACAACCTGGAACAAAACCAGTAAAATTAGATAAGTAAATAATAATAATGGTTGTAATGACTGGTACTCACCCTAACTCACCACTATGACACTCTCAGTGTTACATACTACAACAGTACATCAATCAATCACCATCATATTGCAGTCATTTATATCCATTTTTGTATTATTACTGGCCCTTGAGTACGTGGTATCAAGGGGAGCACATGTTACCCCTTAGTGTAGAGGGGTGCTTGCCGCCTTCGGGTTAAGATCCATTGTGGGTTTGGCCACTTTGCACTGACTCGGTGGCCCTTGTGTACACTGTACCGAGGAGAGCTACTAGTGTAGGGAGAGAGTTAGCCACCCCACGGGACTTGGGGTTCAGCTAGCCGCCCTATACCGACTTGTTAAGCCCACTGGGCAAACCAGGGTAGTTAGGCGAGGGTGCGCAGATTATAGAGGGGTGAGACCCCTGCTGGTTCTTAAGGGCTAGACCCCTGTTATTGAGAGGGCTAGGCCCTATACTGGTTCCGTGCTGTACTTTGGGACACCCGCTAACGAAAACGACTGACTGCGTGCCAGTGCAGGATAGCTACCCGTGCGCTTATCGCACGTGCCGTAGTCACCGTTACATATGCCCGTAACCTTGGGGTGGTTGACTGGGTGTAGGATCACCATGGGGGACTCTCCCGGCCAAGAGAGCACCACGTGTGCCTTCTACTCCTCGGAAAAGACTGCAATAAAGATCATTCCGACGAGGAACATTCGAGATCAAGAAAGAGACCTGATAAATAAATCAAGTGGTGAAAAAGAATAATTAGTTAAAGAAAGTAATTGAAAAACAATAGCTACCTGTCCACTTTTACTGCTTTAGTTAGTTGGTTGCCACTCTACTCAGCATTCACTGACTTTGTGTGCTCATAACCCTTTTCAGGTCCAAGTGTTGAGCAACCCGAGTCTACAGCTGCTGAGGGTGCTGGGCCCAATAGAGCCCAGTGTTGTAGTTTTGTTGTTGTACTCCTTTTGTAGTAGTAAGTAAACTTTTGTACCTTTTTGTTTTATACTTTGACGTCATGTACTTTATGTTTCTGTACCTTGCTACTTTCTACTGTTGTGGTGATGATATGTACTGTAGCAGTTTTTACTCTTTACTGTTGTACCTTTTTAGTGTTAGTTGCTTAGCATAGTAAATGCGGTTTACTTTCCTGCTTTTTGGTTACTTTCTCATTGGACGACTAGGTCTTCGGATCAGTCGAGTCGATCTGGTCTCGTGTCCTGTAGAGATTCGGAAATCGGGTCATAACACTTCCAGAAGATTTCAATTCTTTATCTTTGCTTCATGTTCACCTTGATCGATATCGCTTTTGAGGATTGGGGCCACGTCGAAGCCGGGCTCACCACAACCAAGTGTTTGGTTGGATTTGATCCGACTGTTCGTCACCTATTAGCACAGCTCGTCAACAGCATCGGCGGCACTTCATCGTATTCACTGCATGATGCAAGTTCTTCCTACATCGAAAATGGTGCTTAAGGCTCTTCTTTTCTATTTTTTCTTTTTTATTTTGTTTATGGTTGCTGGTGTTGGTTTTCCCCCCTCTTTGAGGGAGAGTTACTTTCCCCCTCTTTAAGGAATGTAAGATTAGGGATGCTAGTTTCGGTAAATCTGACCAGAATCCGACTCAACCCAAACCGAAAAGAATGAGTAAAACCCAACCTAACCTGATTGGGTTCAAGAATGGGTTTTATCTAAAAAACCCAACTGGGTTTGGGTATGGGCACGGGTATGAATCCATACTCGAATTATCAAATAAAATCTCCATTTATCCAAGATATATAAGCCCTACCCTTGAAATTGCACTAAAGGGGTGTGAAAGTGAAATTGAAAGATAATAACCAAATAAAAATTTAATCACTAAATAGAGATACAATATTTTTAAGTGGAAATTCAAACCAGGTGAAAACCACCACCTAAATCAATCTTAGACTTAGGATTTACGATCGCAATCATGATCAATGCACTATCCACACTACTTGAAATAAGGGTAGTGTACCTCAGTTACAATTCCCACCTCCGATCCTAAAATGAAGGTTTCTTCCTTCATAAGGAAGTGATAGAAATCTGACAGGCCAGATACCCAACTACAACAAAAGTATATAAACTGAAAATAAAGCACCCTATAGAGCTCACCAAAAGATGATTACTTTAAACTAGCTACTAAGGGTGAGTGAACTCCCTAATGATGAAGGTTGTAGCACAATGAGGAAGGATTGTTGCACAGCAGTAAGGCAATGAGAGCAAATGGAACAAGTAAAACTAGTGATTTTCTTTGTAAATTATCTCTCCAAGGTATGTTTTGCCTAAGAGGGGTTAAGGTATTTATAGGAAAGTTTATAATCTTCAAGAAAGCTTGGGAGAGTGCTCTTAGTCGTTGAAGGCAAATTCCAAGAGATTGAAACGAAATCTAAGTCAAATCAGGCTCATGATGACTCTGACAGTAGAACCAAATGTCTAATTTTTGGGTCAGACATCTTGTTAGATGTCTGACAATCTTTTTGGACGACTGATACAGAGGATCAGAGTTCCTAATTTTGTTAGACCAAAACAAGGTTCTAGGTTAGACGTTGACGTCTGAGTGAAAATTTGGACATCTAATTTTATGCAGGTTTGATCTTATTTTGAATCAGATTTAAACAAGGTTCTAATGTTTAAGAATTAGACATTAGATTGAACGTCTGACATATATTCTGGACGTCTGAAGATGATGATGATCTTGGGGTTCAAATTTCCTGTGAATCCAAAAAGTGAGATTTGATCTAACAAATCTTCGCAAAGCACAGTTAGGTGTAATGTTCCATTATTGGATGTCTAAAGACATGTTCTGACGTCTGGAACAAAGGTTAACCATTGGATATAATTTGACTAAGGAAGATTTTGAAAAAAATTGAGCAATGATACTCTCTGAGGACGTCTAATAGATTTACCAAACATTTAAATGTCTCTGCGAACATCTAGAATTAAGTCTGATTGACTAGAGCCTAAGTATTTGAAATCTTAAGACAAAGCTAAGGGTATTTGGGCGTCTGAGAAAGAGGTCAAACGACTTATACTCAGAAATCAAATGTCTGAGAACATGATCAGACATCTAATGTGTGTTTCTAAAATGGGTTTATTTTCTAAATTTTTCCAAGTGTTGAGACCCTAAGTTTAGAAATATATGTTTTATTTGGAGGCTCTTTACAATCTTTTTTAGATTCAAATAAATAGAAAATTACAACTCTTAAAATACACAACAAATCCTAAGACTTAGACATAATACATATCTTCATCCTTTGATTCCTTGATGGTGAAACCTATAATTGAGTTATGACAAAGAAAAATAAGGCACACCGAGTACTTATTTCTTTTACTTTATTTTGTAAACTTATGAAAACATTATTTATGAGAGTTTGAACTAACAATCCTAAGTCCCCCATTCCCTCAACCTAAATATTTTTTGTGATTCCCTCCATGATTTTGAAAGTTGAGAATGCTTCTGAAGCTTTCATTAAACATTTATTTCAGATATGGAGATTTTTTTTTTAAAGGTACTTGTATTTAGTATTTCTTTATTTTTTTTTGTGTATTCCCCTTGAAAGGTTCTTTTTGTAATAATTTTTGTAAAGATCAATAAAATTAGAGTAGCTCAAGCTCCTATATTTAAAGCTTACTAAAAATAAATAATTAATTAATTGTGTTATAGATTTTTCCTCTTCTTTAATCTAATTTAGCATGATTTGATTGTAACATAAATTAATAAATGAATACTTGATGAGTAAATGGGTACTTGATAGATAGATGAGTATGGATATAGGTTTGAATTTTTTTACCCAATGGGTAATTAGGTAGAGTATGTGTTTATATTTTATAAATAGATATGGATATGGATTTAGTCAAATTCAACTCAAATTTAACCCTTTGCATCCCTACGTATGGTATTCTTCTTCTTTATCGTCAAGGTACCTCATTGTATCATTTTCGTTCCAATAATAATAATTTCGGATTGTCACAGTTTGTGCACCTACATCCCACAAGACTCTCCTACGAGGGATGCACAAATTAGATACCCCACGATATACCCATACTCGCATAGAGCTTTGAGGGCGAGTGTATTGCTTTGCCGATAAGTACGGCACAAGGCATTGTGTGTTTAAAAGCGCACCATTTTTATGGCGTGGATTCCCCAGGATTTACCTCTAAGAAGGTCATCATCAACGGAAAAAAAAAACAAATAATAATAATTATTATTATAATAATGATAAATTTTCTTTTAAAAATAAAAGCTTCTTTTTTTTAATTAAAAAAAAAAAACTTCTTACCAAAACACAGCCATCTAAAAAAAAGAACTAAAAACTTATCGACACTTTTTTCATGTGCAGAGGTGTACTTCCATCACAAAGTATTAAAAGTTATTTACCGATATCATTTGCTCATTCGCATTCAGAGGATAGCAATTTTTACATGCATTCGAAATCTAAGATACTTATCCTCTTTGCCTACCCTAACAAATATCCTCGATTCCGCCACCAAGTTATATGTTGCCCTGCTGCAAATGCAATTTTCATTTTAAGGATATAATCATAAATTTCTTTTATTATTTTATTTTAGACGTCTTCGGTTAATTTCAATGAAAGAGGGACATATAATTATAACAGATCAATTTTATGGAGATACTTACGTAAATATAAAATACATAATGGAATACATATCTTTTTTTTTCAAACTTATTTATAAAAACCCCCAACAATAAATAGTATTCTAATTGTATCTCTACGATAAACTAATAAATTAAAGGGGATCAAATAGGACTATATAGGAATTAAATTTCCAGTTTTTGCGTAGGCCCATTTACCAGCGGGACAAAGTTGGTCCATCTTAGAAGTTTGGAATTCCCACCACAAGACAACCCAATTAGACAAAATACCCACGAGTCCAATGGACAAACATCCATTAATCCAATGAATACCCAAGGCAACGCCCAATCTTACTTGTACATTGTTTCCTTCTGAAGTCATAGTGTGCCTTTCGCCATGCAAACAACTTTTGAAAATTCCGATAGCTAAACAATCAAGTAAGCAGAGAGACCAGACCAGGTGCTTACGACTAACCACTTTTAGGGTTTCAGATCCTTAGCCAAAGTTATGTTGGATAGGGGGAACAAGGGAGAGGATGATTCTTACCTGGCAAGTATATATCGCTTTGGTCTTTCCATTCCTTCAAACCCTTGTTGCCTCAAATCATCGCTCCTCGATGGAGCCATTGTCGCTTGTTTGATTGTAAAGATTTCCCATTGATGTATATTCCTTCGAAAATAAGGGAATATACGATCATACATGGGGAACATACTTACCCAAATAGGTTGAATCCTTGCTATTGATCCGTTGCCTAATTTCTTTCTGTTTGTCGGACAACGTAATCCGAATGCTTCCTTTTGAACTTGCCATTGGCGCTATTTGTTTATTAAGTGGGATGTAATAATTTATTTAATGTTTAACGAGTTTAGTCTCACGACAAATTTTTACTGACGAAGAATTTTAAAATTTAGGATAAATTTATTTCAGGTAAAAGATAGGATAAATTTATCATTTTCTTTGTGAGACATCAACATCACTTATCTTCCACGGATACCTTCATTTATCCCATGGTTTAATCTATATCTTTTCCTAATATCAAAATTAATTTATCTCTAATTTATCCTTCAATTCTACCATCTACAAAATCTATCTCTTAAAATTTATTTCTTAGACAAACAGGCCCCAAGTGGGTGATCCTCCCCATTTAGGCAAACTTACTGAATGGGGCATGACAAGGATAGATATTTAGCAAAAAAATACTAAATTATGAAATATTTAAAATGAGATAGAAGGTCGCCGGAGGTAATTGATGGATCCACAACGTAGATCAACTTGATGAAGTAATTTTTCTATGATTTCGATTTTGTCATTTTATTCTTAAGCAGATTTATAGCATTTTAGGTATGGAAATTCTTTTCCCACGCTCATGAGCCCTTGCATGATCGATATAAAACGACATGAGTATTTGATACATGATTATGGAAAGGATGCTTTAGGTAATGTTTATTTTGAGGGTGGG
The DNA here is from genome assembly GCA_037157565.1 of Thalassia testudinum. Taxonomy (NCBI): domain Eukaryota; kingdom Viridiplantae; phylum Streptophyta; class Magnoliopsida; order Alismatales; family Hydrocharitaceae; genus Thalassia; species Thalassia testudinum. The sequence continues at coordinate 194,912,532 of JAZHRO010000036.1, forward strand.
GTTGCGTAGTTTTTATGTTTAAAAAAAATATAGATCAAATAATGAGATATTTGAATAAATAGGTGAGAGCATTCTTTCATGCAATCCGACGTTAAGTTTACCGCATCTCTTTCCCTTGAATTGGATAAATTCTAAATTAAGACTTTTACTTGAGATTGAAGAACCCAAATGTAATACAAACGATTCAATTCCTGCAAATAAAGTTTAAGGATAAAGTAGATCAGGTACTTTTGTATCAATGTCCTGTTTGCAATAATATAATTATGATATACTTTTTTTTAGGTAAATACTGCAAAGGTACCCCTAAAGACAACATTTTCTATTTTTGCCTTCTTGCAAAACACACGCTCTTGCTTCTAAATCTCACACATCAAGTCTGATCAAAATCTGGACCATTTCCGTTGAGCGCCGATAATTTTTTGATCTGCCTTAAGGTACAATTTGGTAAGAGTGATAATCTCTCAAAATAGAAGTTAATTTTGTTTAGTAAGAAGATATTTTGATTTTGTGAAGAAGATTTAACTCGTGATAAGTTATCCTCTTAATCCAAGATAAATTATTCTGAAGTTGATATGATATAAATTATTTTTATGAGTTATTCTATATATTTTTAAAAATTAATCCATTAGGATAATCCTTACAACTTTCAAATAAAATACAAGATAATCCATCTCAAAATAAAAATCATCTCACAAAATCTATTTCTTCATCAAAACTAACCCTAATAGTTTCAATACTATAAGGAATTAAGAACTACGTAGAGGGCCTGCCTGTGAGACCGATGACAACATTATTCCTGATACAAACTTAACTATGACACTTGCCAGATGATTAATTCCATAAAAACAATCCGACGGAAGTGTGCACGCCATCTGTGATTGAGACCCTCGTACTTGTCTTTTATCTTCTTTCTCTATCTTGCAGTTAGTGTTATTGTGATTTTTGGTCGAAGTCATGGTCTTCGTTTCGAGCTCATCACATTAATGTTAATCAATTCCAAAATGCTTTCTGAAAGGTATAATTTTTTTAGCAATTTCCAGGCTTAGATCCTCTACGTTGCGCTGAATCGTCGAGTGTTTATACGAAGAAGGGAAAAAAGAAAAAAAACGAAAAAAGAAAACATTTTGATTGTTCATATGTGGTTGCTACAACTTCCATCGTGAAAATTTAATTTTCTTTTCATGCAGTTCTCAAGTTATCTCGATTTAACCACTTAAAGAATAATTTCAATGAATTAATACGAATTTTATGACAAATCTACTTGAAAAAAGAAATTTCATTTATTTTGTAGGCTTTAATTTTAACATAAGACATACTTTCATGTTTTTGGTGCACCACACTGTGCTTGTAGACCAAGATTTGGGATCTTTTTTATTCTAGGTTGTACATTAAGCTCGCTTAAGCTAGCTTGCATTTTAAGTCATTTATTGGATAAAAATAAAAAATAAAAACGGACCCCAAGTGTATGTGGTATAGCTTCTGATTCGTGCTAATCTCTCCGTTACTTAGCAAAGAAGGTTGATTATTCTCTCTCCCACTATCCTTTGCCTCTTCTCTCCCCAAGGTAAAGTATATGATAAAGTGCAAGAAACTTTTAGGTTGCCAGCACTCAATACCATACCTCCTTAATTAATGTAGTGTACAATAATCAATGTCATGGACGTAGACAAAAAGGTCAATATCTCTTTTATCTTTTGAAGAAGAAAATAAAGGAAGAGAGGATAAATTAAGAAGTATCTCAATTTTTTTATTTTTGGGTCTAGTTTACTAGGAAGGTTAATTTTTTAAAAGGAGGGTTAACTTATATTTACTTATTACTTAACTGTCTATTTGTTAACTTAGGTTTAATCACTTTAACATAAATTTATCTAACACCAGTTTCAACTAGTGCTAGTTAAATTTGTGTTAAAATCGTACACCATTCATATCTCTATCACTTCTCATGTTTTATATACTTAATACCACTACCAAGTAAACGTCACAACGATTAACACCACAACTTAACATCAATTCAAGAAAACACAAATTTGTGTTAACATCACCGCTCAAGTAAACACAATTAATTACAGGTTAACATTAGTTTCACCTTTCTTAACACCACTTTTTAACCCTCCAACTAAACTAACCCTTAGAGCAATATGTTGTGGAGAGTTTGATGAGGGGTAAAAAGCGCCCTCATACTTAAAACACCGCACAAAGCCCAAAATTGGATCCGGCTACCTGGATATTGAGTAAACAAGCGGATCTGGCTCTGCCCGACTCGCTTACTCTCAGGCAAATCCAGATCCACCTTCACCTAGGCAGATCTAGACAAGTCTGACCCGTCGAAGGACCAGTTTGACCAACGTCAGAGAGGCGGTGGTAACGTCCACTATGCCAACGTCAGCAGTAATGGTGGCGTTACTAATGCTATTAATAGCCAGACCATGGACGTGTCGGAGAATCCACAAAGTCCATTGGAAAGGATCTTACTATAAATAGTGAATGGAGGCCCTCAAGGTGGCTCTTCACGAAATCCGAGAGAGAGAAATTAAGAGAGACTATACTATTGCTACTTCTAATGCATTTCTCGGAGCACTGTCTTTTCCCCAGACATACATCCCTTGTGGTGGAATTGGATCGCCAATTCTCTTGCCTTTCTTGTGATTTCTTTCTCGTAATTTGTTGAATCAGACCTCTGATTACTTAAGAGATCTGATCAATTGGTATCATTTCTGGGAAGCGATTATCATTCAATAATGTTTTTTTACTTTGAATCTTTTTGATGGCCCCTACAACTCGCATCTCCTCTTGCGCTAATCCTGAAAAGGCGCCGACGCAGGCAGAGTCAAGTGTCTAAGGGTCCAAGAGACATCACCAGCCTGTTGGGCCAAGTAAGGAGAAGGCAAATCAACCCAGAATGCTATTGAAGGCCCCTAGGCGAGACCCCCTCCTCGAGATGCAAGCGAGGGAGAAGTAGTACAAGGCTAGGCTAGCGGCTCTGAGGGCTGAAAAGCATTCAATCGGCGAAAAACTCCAAGAGATCCGATAGATCAAGGAGTTTAGCAAAATTCAACCGAAGGAGCTCCACAATTCGAGCCCTAAAGACGAGCAACTAAAGTGGTGTCGTACGGTGGAAGAGGAGAACACCGTCTGAGTAAATAGCTTGAGAAACTAAAACAAGAGCTTAGTAGCTAGAAAGGGGAAGTTCCTCCCAGTCTGCCTAGAGCTCCCCACCTGCCTTTGTTGGGGGGACAGTCAAGAGCTCAACCCTTGGCGATCAGCGGTGGAGACTCGATTCCCAAAATCATCTGCCAGGTCACCTAGGCAATGCGAAGTATACGCTCACGAGCTTACATCACCACCTACTCTTTCACTGAGGAGGTGATGATGGCTCCCCTTTCAAAAAAGTTCAAGCAACCCATCATAGCCTAGTATGACCGGACGGTGGACCCCAATAGCTTCATTGGGAGTTACCGCCAAATGATACTGGTGCATGGCTACCCTAATGGAGTACTTTGCCAGGTATTCCCGTCCTATCTATTCGGTATGGCCCATGAATGATTCATTGAACTATCAGTCGGACAGATAACCTGCTTCCAAGAATTGGCAGATAAATTCTGGCAATACTTTGTAGGACAGCAAAGGGTTAGAGACAACCCTGAAAGGCTGTTAGAAATTCGATAGCAAAAGAGTGAATCTTTCCAATCTTACCTGAATCTATTCAAGGCTCAGTACTTCAAGTGCAAGAGGCCTCATGATGACATCCATTACTTCAAATCAAGTCTCCTTACCCAGAGGTTTTGGTACGACATCCATGACTTCCCGCCTAGAGATATGGCGGAGTTGTGCGATAGAGCTACGAGGTTTGTGGAACAGGATGATTCTTTCCGCTCCCATAGCCGGCTGGAGGAAGGATATGGAGACAACCTCGGTTCCATCGAGGAGAAACAAACCTCAGGGGAGCTAGCTCCCATGTCCATCCACGGAGACAATCACTTCAACAAGCGGAAAACTTAACTTCCCAAACTAAAGAAGCGATCAACCCTCCAAGGACTAAAACAATGGACCTAGCCAACCCAGGTGGGATTATTTTGAAGAGTACATTCCCCTGGCCGTGAGCCAGGTAGAAGTGTTGGCGGCAGTCTGGTCTACGGATAAGGACCTGCTACACTCGCCTAAACCACTCAAAAAGAAGGTTGAGTCTGGGCCTTATTGCAAAAACAACAAGGCCCAAGAGCATGCCACCAAAGGCTGCCAGAATTTACGCGACCTGATTGAGCCCCAAATTCGGAATGGAAATTTAGCTCATTTCATCAGGCACAATGAGGGTCTTAACAAGGGCAAGCAGAATATTACCATAAGGAGAAGCTCCAACAATTTCGTGGAGTCAACATGGTTCTTGTCGAGGACCACGAGCCCGACAAGACAACGACCAACTAGATTGAGCAGGCGATCTCGCCTTCGCTCCCCCCGACAGAGTACCATCACTAGGTTCTAGCAGCTTTGGCCACGTTACCCCAGGACACTCATCTCCCATCACCTACAATGAGTACCACCAAATCAGCCTTGCTCCGGCAAATAGACCTTACACCTCGTTTATAACATATAGGGGTTCGTTTCAGTATAGAGCCATGCCTTGTAGCCTGAAAAATGCTGGAGCAACCTACCAGTGCCTTGTAAATATGATTTTTTCTCATTTAATAGGAAAATCATTTAAGGTATACATAGATGATATACTTTTGAAGGGACCAAATTTCCCTCAACATTTAAAATTTTTGGCAGAGGTGTTTCAAGTTTTAAGAAACACCCGCCTCCACCTGAACCCTGATGCGATCGACCACGGTTCATATAAAAAAACATCGTTATTATAGTATATGTCACAAAAACAAATAGTTGTCGCGTCAATTTTATTTATTTACTTAATTTTTACTAGTTTATTCCAGGTCATTTACTGGAAGGCAGTTATTGATATACATCACTATCTAAGTCCAATATTATTCTTTAATTTCAAAAAGATTAATTTTATGTACAAATATGAATAAATTAATTAATGAAAGAATGAATAAAATAATTTATATACAAAAGAATGAACTAAAATGCTTACAAACATCTATTTACAACAAGCATCAAACACTTTAATTAAATACTCTATACTATCTATTTACATCTTATAATACTAATACTTACATATCTATACAATAATATGGTATAATATAGACTATACTAACATAACTTACTATATTAACACCTATAGTAACATATATAGTATATACAGCGACTTCTATAAACATCGCTACAAGTTAGGAAAAAGTATATACATAAGCTAAGGTGAAAATAAGATCTATACTGACGTTTATTTTATATACAATGACATACTTATCTTTCACTAAAGATCACAAGTTATTTTTATACATAAATGAACTCAAATAATATACCATACTCTAACGTATACTTCTTATTACATTATTTATTTACAGTATACTATACATTTATACTTATATATACATATACATATATACGACCATTCTTCTTCTTCTTTCTCTTTTGTTCTTCTTCTCTTCATCTCTGCTTAACCCTTTAGCCGATTCTTAGCTTCTTTCTTCCCTCCCCTTAGGTGGATAAGGCATAATTACTATTCACTTAATCAAAAATAAGGGTTTTAAGTTGACAGGCGACCTTTTCGAGGGATACACAACATCGTCAAGGAGTGGGATCAGACCTCTACTAAGGTCACCCTAATTCGTTAATTAGCCCATTAATCTCATTTTATGCTCAATACTGGACCCACACAGGTCCATGCATAGTGCACGGCTCCCAGCCTGTGCACCACACACAAACACTCAATCAATGCCAAAGCCTCATTCATATGTTCATTAGGGATAAGGGGATCGATTTTCAAGTGCCCGGTGCCCATAACGACTGGGTAGTGGAGGTAACAAAAACTATTTAAGGCACAGTGGGAGCTCCAACGCCAACGATGTGGCACTAAGTTTAGCGCTCCACAGGCACTGCAGTTTCAGCGCACAGCGTGTGAAAAGCTTGATTTTGGCCCTCAATTTGAGGACCCAAATGAATTCCAATTTTCACTTAAATTATATGGTTGTGAAGCCCTTATATAGGCCTATATAATTATGTAATTTAATTACAAAATTAATTAGTTTAACTATATAAATAAATTAGCTAAAGTTTATGATTTATACAAGTTAAATTAAGATTTCATTTACTAATTACAGTATAAATTAGTTAATCGATAATCTAATTGACCTAGTACAGAGTTAATTTACATAATAAATTATTTTTATGGTATTTTACACTATTTATTTTAATTTATTTACATTTAAATATCTATTTTCAAGCTATTATACATATAAATTATGTATAAATAGTATCATACAATATAAATATGGTTAACTTACTTCAAAATACTTAAAATAACATAATACAATTATACAATATAAATTAGTTCAATTATAACTTACTTTACTAAATTATTTTAATTTAATTTAATAACTTAGCAAATAACTTAATAAATTAATTATTTATTGTATATATATAATTAAATTAAGTTACAGGTGTATTAATGTACATTATATATACATAAATACATATGTACAGTATCATTAGTAAATATGTTTATTTATATGAGTTTATTAATTTGCATAGCTTATAGTACATATAAGTTAACATAATTAATAGTTAAATATGTATATAAGTTATATGCATATTAAGTTATCTTAAATAGTTAAGTTATATTATAGCATACATACATAAGGTACATATACATATTATATGTTATGTACATAGATAGCTTAGTATCTAGCTTATATAAACATGTATTTACATAGTATATATATTGTTTTTAGGTATTTTTGTGGTTTTTCTAATTTTTATGGATTTTATGAGTTTTATAGAGGTAGGAGGTCAGAGAAAAAGAGAGAGATGAGAGAAATAGAAATATTTTTGGTGTTTTTACAGTTGAGTTCTTTTATTAAATTCCAAGGTATACTAAACCATTAACTGGAATGTTTTACCAAGTCAGGGGTTCAGAATACCATGACTCTTGGTATACGCTTAAAAATATACATAATCTTAACCAAGACAGGTTTATTTTATTTTTTTAGATTTTTTATAGCATTTTTATTTATTTACAAAGTGAGTACGGCCTAGGCCTAAGAAGGATTTTCTAATGTGAACCTAAGGCCTTGAATCCTAGTCTAAAGGCTGGATAGGCAGTAAATTGCCTTAGATGTGCTTAATTCATTTTAAGACAGATGTTCCAACCAATAAACATGATTTTCATTCAATTTCTCCTTTAAAGTCCAAATTTGGGCAGTTTTGAATATATGTTAGCTAACAAAAGAGATTTAAAACTAAATAACAAGCTATTCAAATGCAATTATAAACTCTAATAGTACATGAAAGCTTGTACAAATAAAATACAACATTACACATCATGTAAGCTAAATAATACTCTAAGCATCACCTACTACTCTACTGATTCAGCCATAGCAGAAGCAATAGCTGCAGCAGTAGCTTCGGACAACAGCAGTTAAACACAACAGCAGCAATGTTGTTGTTGGAAACCAGTACATCAGCAGCAGCAATCAAGCACAACAGCAACCCAAGTTGCTGACAGCAGCTGTAGCCACTGAATAGCAACTTAGTTGAACTGCTGCAACAGTTCTAGACGTCTTAAAATAAAATCCAAGAGCAGCTGCAATGCTTCTTTTCTTCAATTTCAGTTTAAAAACACCCAAGATCAGACTTAATGAAGTATGATCTAGGATGTTTTAATGTCTAACTCAGGGTATAATTCTTATCTTAGATCTCTTTAAAATAAGGGAAGAAGATATGAAATCAATTGTTCATAAGAATAAATTTGCAAACCCTTTGAAACCATATCAAACCTCCTTCCAAAAATCCGTTTAAATCCCAATCACACCTCCAATATAAAATTGGGAAAGTAGATATATGGAGGGTAAAATGTCACCCTAATTGGGCTTTTACTTTGGGTCTTATGATGATCTTCTCCACTTAATATCCTTGAACACCATTGATGGGTGTTCAAGGTAATTTTGTGGATTAGTCAAGACCCGTTGGTTCCTTATTCTATCTCAAATCAGGGAGACTGATTCTCCTTAATAGAACTCTCCAACATAGAGCTTGATTCAGGTGTATGCTCATCCACATATCAAAATTCAAATCCAAAGCTCAAAAAACATTGGAATCCTTGCAAGACACCTCATCAAACTCATAAAATCCTCAAACAACTCGATTAAATCCAATGAAGCTCAAAATTGATTTCAAAGCACTGATTTGAACAATTAAAATCATTTTCAAGCAAAATCAAACCGATTGCGTTTATGAACAAGATGGGAGGGGGGGTCTTTGTTAATTTGCGAAATGAGTGGTAGACCCCCCAAAATGCTTTATGGTGCTAATTTCATATTCAAAAACCAAGATCTTTAGATCTGAGATTAGACCAAGATGAAGGGGTGATCAGTGAATTTAAAATCGAGGGAAAAAGAACGCGATAAAATGGAAGGGAAGAGTCATGATCAAGTGAATGTGGGTGGATTCTTCTCCTCTTATCTTAATTGATCAGAGGAGGTGCGAGATCTACTCTATCTACTCCTAAACTACACTAACTATTGTCACACAGATCTCTAATTACTTATACTCCTAGAAAGCAAGTAAACTACACTAGGAAAGCAATAAATCTATCTAAATGGAGGAAGATGTCTAAGGTCAGTCGCCGGTTAGCTAATGATGACAAATGGAAAGAATAGCAATTGATGAAGATGTCTCAGGTCCACCACCCGGTCAGCTGGTAGCGATTGAAAGGAGGAAGCAAGCCTGCCCTGTCACAACAGGTGGACGAACTTGGGATGAGAAAAGCTGCAGGTGTGGATGAAGGGACCGCTTAGGGTGGAAGGAGCGATTCGCACGGACACAATCATGGGAGGTGTTTAAGTAGAGCTTGGCAGTGATTCCTCTCACCGCAGAGGTGAGGTTATGCAAATAGGGCATGGGCAGTCTAGATGAGAGGAGAGGAGAGTGCGCAAACCCAAGTCAAAGTGCAGTTGTTAGATGGGATCTGGGTGAGGTGGTGGTCGCACACACCAAGTCTCACGAACGTTCCAATCAAAGAGAGCTACAAATCAAGCGATTCAAGGGATGGACCGCCACGATGGCCCGTGTTCTTTGCATGAACAGTGGTCGCACAAGCAGCAGGTGGTTGGGTTTGTCTTGGTGATTTTGCACAAGAGACCCCTCAGCGAAGGGGTAGAGAAATAGCTAGGAGTCCCATAAGTTTTGAAAGATCATAATAAAGCAGTCCTTAGGAACATACAAAAGGGTCCCTGCAGGTTTTCAAATAGGTCCTTGGAGGGTTTTCTAAGGATGAAATGTGATATGTGAAAGACCTAAATGTAAATCTCTAATTTCAAGGCCCTCATGATGTCCAAATGTACCCAAATTTTTATGGAAGCTCAATTGAACATATTAGAAGTTAATTTTACTTTTGATTTGGAATTTTGAGTTCATTTGTGTATTTAATTTGCAATTGGATCACCAATTTATATTTATTAATAGATTATCTCAATAACTGACCTAATTATGCGTTTCTAGCACAAAATTGATGTTTTAGGTCTTTTATGTTATTTCTCACACTTAACCCTTTTTATATGTTAATTTGATAGTGTTTAACATAGTTTCTAGCTTAACTTAGACGATTTAGTTATGATGACTCGCAACTCATCAAACCTTTAGAAGCGTGTATTTGAGGTCTCAGCCAAAAAATTCTTGGGGTTCTTAGTTTCCAGTAGAGGAATCGAAGCTAACCACGACAAGATCTAAGCGATCATGGCCCTAGAACCACCAAGTACCTTGAAAGGGATGTAATCATTAGTCGACAAAATCACTCTTTTAGGACGATTCTTGTCTCGATCTTCAGACAAATACCTTCCCTTCTTTGAGTGCATAAAAAAGGGCAAGGGCTACACCATCACTCATTAGATTCCTCATTGTATAAGGCTTTAGAGGATGTAAAAGAAGCTCTCAAAAGTCTCCCCATCCTGACGACTCCCACGCCTAAGGAATCTCGTTGCTTATACCTGGTGGCATCCATGACTGTCGTTAGTGTTGTTTTAGTCGACGAACGAGAGCGATGGTAATGACCAATGTACTTCATCAGCAAGACCTATCAAGGTGCAGAAGCTAAGTATACAGTCATTGAGAAGCTCGAGCTAGCCTTGGTGACTGCCTCCAGGAAGCTTCACCCATACTTCCAAGTCCATACTATAATAGTCCTGTCCGACTACCTCCTGCGATGAATGTTACATAAGCCCACGGGGTTAGCACGACAGATAAAATGGGTTATGGAATTAGCAGAATTCGATGTTCAGTACCAACCGATGAGATCAATTAAGGGGCAGGTCTTAGCAGACTTTGTGGTAGAATTCATAGACCCGGATGCCTTCCTCACTCTTCCTTGGAAGTTGTATGTTGACGGCTCATCTATGACAGCCGAGTCTGGGGCCGGCATAACGTTGACCGTCCCAAACAACATTACTCATAAGTACACCATCAAACCGATATTCCCAGCATCCAATAATCGAGCAGAATATGAGGCGATGCTAACCGGCATCCGAGTGGCAAATCAAGAGGCGTCTCCTCGCTGGAAGTCTACACGGATCCCTAATTACTCGCTAATCAAGACAATGATGAGTACCAAGCTAGGGATTTGAACATGATCTTGTATGCCAACAAGGTCAAGGAGGAGCTGTTGGAATTCAAGACTGTCTCGATCAGGCGAGTACCTCGATCCGACCATTCCCTGGCGAATGCATTGGCCCACCTGGCTCCAGCAATTCCTCTTGAGTAGGAGGAGGATATTTGTCTCCAAACTTTAAAGGAGCCAATAGTGCTTGCTTCTGAGATGTTCACGATAGAGCAATCCTCATCATGGATGATGTCTATCATAACTTACATGAACACCGACGAGCTTCCCCCAAGGGAACCGCAGCCCAAGGCATTCCTCCTGAAAGACTCTAGGTACACCTTGATAGATAGGTAATTGTACAAGCAGGAGTTTTCCACCCCCTTGTTGCACTGCTTTACAAAAGAGGAGGCATCTCAGGCTCTTCAAGAAGCTCATGGTGGCATTTGCGGGAACCATGAAGGGTATAAGGCTCTCTTGGCCCAGCTATTCCATGCATGGTATTTCTGGCCCTAGATGAAGCAGCAATGTAAAGAATTTGTGCACAAGTGTGACAAGTGCTAACGGTTTGATACCCTGCATCACTTGCTTCCTAGAAAGTTAATGCCCATCATGTCACCCATTCCCTTTGCAAAGTGGCGCATGGACTTCATAGGTCGTTTCCCACCAACACCAGCTTAGAAAGGTTCATACTTGTGGTAGTGGACTACTTCTCTAAGTGGGTCGTAAAACTGAAGCCATAACTAACCTGACAGCCGATAAAGTTGTCTCCTTCGTCCGAAGAAACATTATAGCTCGATATGGAATACCTCAACACATTGTTAGAAACAATGGCATTCAGTTTTCCTACAAAAAGTTTGAAGAATTTTGCAACAACTAGGGTATCCTCCTATGTTTCACATCCGTAGGTCATCCCCAAGCAAACGGACAGGCGGAGGTAACCAACCGTGCCATCATCTTAGTGCTGAAGCGTAGACTAGATTCAGCCAAAGGGAGATGGGCGGATGAGCTACCGGATGTACTATGGGGCCAAAGAATGTGACAAAAGACTTCCACATGTCGCACACCATTCAGCTTGTACAACATGGAAGCTCGACTACCTATAAAGACGATCCTCCCGACTTACTAGACACAACTCTATGATCTTGCATCCAATGACAACCAAGTCCACCATGCCGTGGACCTTGTGGATGAGCTAAAGGAAGAAGCATCTGAAGCAACGGTGAAGTATAAAGAAGCCACTGTGACCGCCTACAACAGAAAGGTGCTTAAGTGGAAGTTCTCTAAAGGAGACTTAGTCTTGCGTAAGAGTGAGGACTCCATGCCAAGTCATTCGAGTAGGAAGCTAAACACCCCATGGGAGGGTCCATATAAAATTTGTAAGAATAGTCCAGGCGACTTTAACGAATTACACACCCTTGACAGCAAAGTAATTCCATGTATTTGACATGCGAGTAATTTACGCTTGTATCATTTATAGAAAGAAAAGAAAATGAAAATAATTTTTTTTATTTAATTAAAAATGTTATCTATTACATTCTCCGGGACCATCACATCCGGCTGTCCCACAAAAAAGAAAGGAGAAAAAATTAACAAAGGGAAAGAAACAGCAACACACTTCACAGCATGTGGTTTCACTCTAAATCCTCAAAAATATCAGCTCAAAGAGTAGGAGGGGAAAATGAGGTTGTGTGGGATGAGCTGTCGGGGCGAGCTAGTGGCTCCATGGCTCCATATAGACCTGGCTGAGCCGCTTCCTCTTGAAGAGCCAACTAATCTCCAAGTGGTTCAATAGAAGCCTTGTCCACGGTTGATTTGTCAGCTTTTTGTCGATCGAACTCGGACATGAACTGACCCATGGACAAGGTGCACAGCTCCTCCACCGACGTCTTCTTGCCCCCCAGCAAGGATTGCACGGCCACCAAGGTATATTTGCCAATCTACTTAGAGATCATCTCCCTGCTATCCTCCATAGATGGATCAGAGGCAAAGAAGCCCACCAATGTCTCAGGGCTGAGTTCCAGCTGCGCTGCGCTCTCCAGCTTTAGCACATTTTTTCCCTTCTCCTCCGTGAACTAATAGGCCTTGGCGAGGTTAGCTCTCAGGCTGTTCACAGCTGCCTCCACCTTCTCGTGGCTTGCCTTTAGATGGGCAAGCTCATCAATAGTAGTGCCCAGGCAAAGGCGCTCTTCTTCAAGAGTCATCTCGTACCCCTCTATGGATGAGGAGTGTTGAACCTTGAGCACCTGTACCTCCTCCTTCAAAGATAGTACACTTGTACAGAACTCCAAGCATTCGAATAAATCTTGCAGCGTCACGAGATCTCTCTTATGGATCTCAATAAGGTGTTGCTCTAGCTTCTCACCAGTGTGATGGGAACACCATCATGAGCCATAACTAGCTCAATTTAGTTATTATCAAGGAATAAATGCACCTACATAACTGCCAGAGAGCCATAACTCATTGCACAATCATTCTGAAAGAAAGACAAGAAACCAGGGTTACAACTGTAATTTTACCATCATATCTTAAATGCAAAACAACAACGGATTTTCACAGGAGATAATTAAGGGTCAAATGGCCTTAAATGTTTAACAAGTGGGTTAGTACAAACAGAAATGGGTTTTCGCGTGTTTTGAGAATTAAATGACTTTTGAAACCCTAAAAATAGACCCACTTAATTAACTGAGGTTCTAATCAGAATAAAATTCACCTAAACCTTCTAGAATTGGTACTTTAGAGAATTCCTATTCCGGTGACATTTCCTAGCTTGGAAGCTTCCAAGCTCAAAACCCCCTCCTAAGCCCTATAAAGGATCCCTAGGGCACAGTCGTGCTCTTCAAGCTTGATTCCGGCAGTAAAACCCCCTTCTCCACCTAACTCTTCCGGCCACGAAGCTCCACAAGCTCTGGCAACTCCTCCTGACCTCCTTCGTCGTCCATCCACAATACCAATGGCCGGATTCTCTCTCTCTCTCATCCGCACTTGGCCGTACCAATAGGAGTCCCTCTACCTCCGTCATCGTCGTCGTCCCCATCACCGGAGTACCTTCTTCCCCAGCGCCGGCCTACCAACGCCGGTGCTGTTCTTCCTCCTTCGTCCATTAATTTAGGTTTAGATTAGTATCTTTTAGTTCTTAAGTTTAGTTTCATACCCAAAAACCCCAAAAATACCCTTTGAACCTGCCACTCACCTCCGTCTTCACCGTCTCCGACCGCTCCTCTAGCGAGGCAGCTCCACTGCTACACAACTCTATCCGCCTCGCCGACCACTGTTGGTTTAATTCCTCAACATCGTTAATTAAGTTATTTAGACTAAATTAATTGCATGAGAAAGTAACTTAAGTTAACTTGAATTAATATCAATTGTGTAGTATAGGGTCAAGTTAACGTAACATTTTAGATTTTTAATTCTTTTTAAATGGTTAATTCCAGGTCGTTCACTGGGAGGCATAACTTATCTTAATTCACCATTAACTCCTAAACATAAATTACTAATTACTTAATCAATCAGAATTATAATTAGATTATTTTTAAATACATGAATCTTGCATAAAATATATTCACTTAAAAGCATGCAACATTCCATTAAGCAAAAACATATTTACACATGTAATCTCTCATTAAGAATTAAGTAAACATGTTTATTCACTAATTACATTTTTTTTTACAAAATTTTAAGGCAAGAAAATTTATACAAGTGAATACAAATGCCTCATTATATCAATTAAGCTCAAAATATTAAAAGGAGACATTATTACAATGAAAATACAAAAGTAAAGATTAAAAATCACAAAAATATCCTTTCTTCTTCTCTTCAGCTCCTTTCTTATCTTTTAATCTCTGCCGTAATTCTCTCTTTCTCTTATTCTTCTTTTTCTCTTCTTCTTCTTCCTCTAAGCCCTCTCTATTCTCTTTTCTTAACTCTCTCCGTAAGTTTATTCTTTTCTATTTCTTCCTTAGTTCTATGCATTTACTTATGCCACACTAAACCAAATTTAGCATACTTAACTGAGCCCATTAACTTCTTTTTACTCCAAAATTATATTTATTTAATGGGCGGTCCGGCCTTTCGAGGATACACAGCGCCTACAAGGGGCGGGACCAGACCCTACTCAGCCGGGCCTAGTTCATTTATTAGGTGGATTTCCTGTATTTTCATCTCATGCACACTCTCGACCTCCCAAGCCCACATCCAAATCCACACCCACTCTCGGGCCCACGCACATAAGCATACGCCTGCACACGCCACACACACACCCGCACAAGCACATACACATGCACACGCCCTTACACAAGTTAAGTTTCTCTTTGCACCCAATGCTGACAACCGAAATGTCGTCAACACTTTTTCATATTATACTAAGGTGTGCACTTCTAAACTCCCGAGGTGGGACTATTTTAGTTCGTTCCAAGCCGAACTTCGGCCGACAATTCCAGTCGATTGGCTGGACCAAATTAATTGAGAAAGGGCTCAATCGAGAGCTCTATGGATAATCTACAGGATTATAACACCAATTTGGTATTCAGATTAGTTCTCTGGAATGATCGCATGGCCATTCATGGCCTACAGAAAGTGAATCAGGTCTGAGGACCTGCAGGGAAAGCCTTCGACCTCCAGATGAGGTCCTGGACCATCTCAATAGTTGATTCCGCATCTATTGGCTAAGAAGAAGAGCTTCAAAAAGCTTCAAAAAGAAGAAGAAGCTTCTGATCTTCATTTAGAAGCTTCATAGCTCGGTTCAAAAGTGACCCAAACTAGACAGTGATCAATTTTGCACAAAATCTTCAGTAAAACTCAATCAAATCGACCTCAATTCACTCTAAATCATCCCAGAAAGAATTTCAACCCTTAAATTCACATAATTAAATGATTATTCCTCAAATTGAACCTGGGATTTGACCATAATAAGCTCAGAGTTGACTTTTAAAATTAAAGCTTCTCTAACTTAATTAAGACCCTAGATTAATTCTATTTATCCTCAGGAATTGATTCAAAGCCTTAAAAGTAATCTTAGTCAAAAATTCTATGGTTTGAGGACTCATCACCAGAGATCTTAATTGAGTTTGTTCGATAGAACAAACTACAGCTTCTTTGAGTAAACAATGAATAGGAATAACCTCATCACACTTCACTCAAGCTTCTAGACCTCTTAGATCGGATTTAATCCTGATGAAGATGTCTCTCCAACTCTGCCGGAGTCAAAGAAGACAGAAGCCTAAGTCGAGCTCCGAGCATCAAAATATCAAATTCTCGATCGATACATAATCCTTATGTCATAAGAAGTCATTTTGGAGCTCTACACAGAGTTCTATGGGCTGAAGATCAACTTTCGACTCGCTGGAGCTCCAGTGAGTCCAGAAAATGACTGAAATAGTATAAAACTCAATGAACAAGTCATTGAAGACCTGGAAAGCTTCCTGAGGTCACTAGGAACCTCAGGAGCTCATCAATTAACTCCTTTAATTATCAAAACAGAAGATTTGCAATGAATTCAGAAAGTGTAAATTCTGAGTTTAGTGGAACTCAGAGAGTGTCCTCTCACTCAATTGAGTGAAGGAAAGAGTTCTGAGGGGTGAAGCGATGCTAGTGAACTAGGAAATTAGATGATAAACTCATCTCTGAGCCACCATTAACAGAGAACTCAAAAATGAGGGTGAAATTTAGGCGTTTACTTTTTATAAGATAATTATACTAATTATACATAAGATCGGGGCCCTTAGATAATGAAGAAGTGATGGAGGGCCCCAGTGAGTGTGTTCTAGTCTTAGAAACTTCCGCCGTGGATAGCGGAAGTTGCCGGTGAGTGTGAAGATGGATTAGGTGTGTAGGTGATACAATCATAAAATCAATGAGTTAGAAATGATCGTGGAAGAATGTGGAATGTGATCAATGATTTGAAAAGACAAAAAGATGCTCCAGTCGAGCTTAAAGAACTCGCTGGAGCTGAAGAAGATGGCAGAAGAATTGTCATTTAACCTAACTCAACTACCTAATTAAATAAACTAACTACTCTAACTTACCTATCCTACTATTACCTGGACGAAGGAGGCAGAAATATCTCCATCGACAATCGTAATGAAGGAGGAAATCAGAGGGAAGAAGGAAGAAGTCCGGCGGGCGAATTCGCGGAGTGGAAGCGTAGTTTGGAGTCATCACCTTTATTGGAGGTGCGGTGGAGGACGGCGAAGCTTAGCGAACGGTGGAAATGATCGGAGGAAGTGCGTAATGGTGGAGGTAGGTCGCTGGAGTAGGAGGGAATAGCCTATCGTTTAGCTTCAGTTAGGGGAAGAGGGAAAGGAGCTAACTACTGAAATCGAAGGGTTCAAGGGGTATTTATAGGGTTCAGCGGCTATAAAGGAGCTCGAATCCGGATGGAAATGTGACTAGGTTCAAGGTAACCACCGCCGTCTTCTCCGACGTCGGTGAAGTTAACCTTAAGTCCTAATTAGGATTTTAGGTGCATCCAGGCCATGGGATGGAAAGATGATGGTGAGCGCAAGTTCCAAGAGCTTGGCAAGGAAAGAATGGCGTTAGATGTGAGGTGATCAAGTGGTAAATGCACCACCGATCAACAGCGGTTGAACGGCTGAAGAAGAAATAAAGAAGAAGCTCATAGGGACTTGTATGCAAGAAAAGATGAGGACTCAGTTGAAAGGAAAGGACTCAAATGTAATAAATTGTAGGGATCGAAATGTAAACAGAGGCTTTTAAAGTTAATTTAAACTATTTTCTTTTCCAACTTTTTATACTTATTTATAATTTAGCTAAATATTGTATTAAAACCTTGTATTCACATTTTTAATCCATTTATTTATATTTATTTACTTATTAACTTAAGTTATTTAAGACTTAGGTCTTAAGTTATATTTAAGTTAAATAAAATATTAATTAAGTAATTATTTACTAGCATTTTGAGTCCATTTATTAATTAAGTTATTAATAATATTAATTGGCTTATAATTTATTATTTTTAACTTATTTTAAGGTCCTTTAATGGTTTGTCCCTTATTTCATAATTAATTCTTATATATACATATTCCCAGCTAATTAACTAGGGAAACTAGATAATCAGCGGTAATAAAAAGCCATGACGAGCCTCTCATCATACGACCTCCGTCGTGCCCCACTCTTCAAAACCCCCATCCTATTTCGCCCTATTATGCCCTTAGCTGCTACGCCGAACACCGTACCTATGCACTTCATCTTCCGTCACCGTCCGGCCACCTCACACACTCTCACCCCTCATGGACTCCGCCGTTCACTTCCTCACCTCACGGCGATGCTCCTGAACTGTTTTGACATGGCCATTAGGCCTTGTTCTCAAGTACAGGACCCCCGGGCCATTGTCAAATCTTCTCCGCGAAGCTCCAGGCCTTGTTCGTGCAGGGATCCACCCAGGTACCGCTCTAAGAGTCACGGAATCGCATTAAGAATACACTTGGACTTCTAATTGGAGCCTTTGACTATTCCTAGGACCTCAATCAGAGCTTCAGCTGCTACAACAGTACTCCAATTGGTGAAGAACAATAGTGCAACCCCACGCAGAAAAAGGTGGTGGGATTTAGTCCCACATCGTGGACTGAGGAGCAGTAGAAGCCGCATATATTGCTTTTGTCACATGAGCTATTCGCCTCAAATGACACACAGGGGGTGAGGTCCACGCACCCTCACGTGCCTCACCTGCGACACCTCACACGAGGATCTGGTGCACCCGATTACCTGCCTAAGCCTGTTCACACCTCGCTCACCACCCACACCGGTGAGCCTAGTCCCGGGTACACTCAATTCGTATACCTGATTACCCTAACTAGCTCTGGGAGGACGGATCCTAGAGAGAGAAGAAGATAGCGCAGGGGCAGGGGAGGGTTTTTCCCTACGCGACACTTAGTCAAATCTGAGATGGCCGCCCTCTGTGTTTGAAGACAAGCAAGAAGAGAAAGAAGACAAGGAGAAGGAAGAAAGTTCGTGCGTAAAGGGAGAGAGCAACTGAAGAAGGAAAGACAGAAGAGGAAGAAAGGAAGAAGGCCAGAAGAAGAACGAAAGAAGAAGAACAATGCTAAGGAAGCACTGTAGCATCTGATGGTTAAGTCGTTTGGTCATGTGCATTGTTCCCCAGCATCGATTGCCAAGGATCGAAGAATTGGGCGGTGTATGTAAATCCAGACAATTGCCAACCCCCAAAACCCTGGCTTTCTGTAGCTAAATCCAGACGATTGCCATGGGCGGTGCTATCTCGAAGCATCGATTGCCAAGGATCCTACGAGGATTGATGGTGAGAGCAAGGAATCCAATACAGACAGTGTTGTAAAGCCAATCCGATGCTAGAAATAAAGAAAGAAAAGAGAGATAAAACTCTCCAAAAATAAAAAATCTTCTGTCTCTCTCTCTTACAAAAATGCACAACAAACTGAACCTAGGCTAAAACATGTTACAAGCACGGGTGCTTTAACCGCGGAGTTCAACAAACCTTAGGTTAGTTCCCATGGGCCTCAGAAACCTTCGCAACGGACTAAGGCTAAAGCTGGTCAGGTCCGGATCTTGGTTGGTACTTGAGTACCTTTAGGCCTACTATTGGCATTCTGACCTAATCTACAAAAGAAAGCACGTAGCAGAAATCTGAGCATAAAAAGACATGTGCTCTAGAATTTGAGTTAATTCCATGAGATTTTACTAAGGGACTAGTAAAAGCTAGGCATGGGGGTATGATGGGAACACCATTATGAGCCATAACTAGCTCAATTTAGTTATTATCAAGGAATAAATGCTCCTACATAACTGCCAGAGAGCCACAACTCATTACATAATCATTCTAAGAGAAAGACAAAAAACCAGGATTAAAACTATAATTTTACCACCATATCTTGAATGCAAAACAACCACGGATTTTTTTAGGGGATAGTTAAGGGTCAAATGGCCTTAAATGTCCAACAAGTGGGTTAGTACATACAGAAAAGGGTTTTCGCGTGTTTTGAGAATTAAATGACTTATAAAATCCTAAAAACAGACCCGCCTAATTAACTGAGGTTCTGGTCAGGATAAAACTCACCTAAACCCTCTAAAATTCATATAAAAATATTCTCTATGGTTTGGTGCCTTCAATTTGACCATCAAAACCCATCGTGACCTAAAACAGAGTCCTAGACAGACATTTGCCCTAATTTGGGTTTTTACATAAATTACTTAGTCAAACGAGGTCAAAAACTAAATTTGACTTCACCATTGGATTCCTTGGATCTAAATTAGGTTTGTATCAAAATCTGGGCACAATTTGAGATCATCTTGACCAAGTTTGCATTTTGGTCTAGTCAAACTCTTTCTATCCATTCAAACGCTTAACTTTTGAATTCCTTACAAATAGCCCCCCAACTTCTTTATCTTCTTCACAGAAAGGTTCCTTCCACCATGAATCCTATTCCTACAACTTTGGTGACCTTTGATTGAAGAGAACTCCTTCTTTGCTCAATAATACCTTCCAAAATTTGAAGGGAGATTCCTTGAGGAATCCTCTTCCTAATAAATTTGTTCATTAGCCCTAAAACTTTCTCAATCTCTCATGCGAACGCATAAGAGATTAGGGTACTGTTCATTTAATTCCTCAACATAGTTAATTAAGTTATTTAGACTTAATTAATTGCATGAGAAAGTAACTTAGGTTAACTTAATTTTGTGTCGGTTGTGCAGTATAGGATTAAGTTAACCTAACATTTTAGATTTTAAGTTCTTTTTAACTGGTTGAGCCTAGGTCGTTCACTGGGAGGCATAACTTAATCTTAATTCAACCATTAATTTCTAACGAATAATTAAGATCGAATTAATTAACTAACTATTAAATAAGAATACTTTAAGTTTATGAACATTGCACAAAAATTAATCAAATTAGCATATGCAGCATTCCATGAATAGAGAACATATTGACACATGTGATTTGTCATTAAAAGTCAGGTAAACATATTTATTAAAACCTTTACTTCTAATTACAAAAGATTAAGACAAGAAAAGGTTATACAATTGAGGAAGAGAAATTGGTGCTCCAAGGTCTTGTCACAACCATCCGAAGAGGAAGAGGAGGTGAGAGAGACGAGTCCCTCATGTGGAGGAGCTCCGAAGAAAAGGTGAGAGGTCACCGAAGGTGAGTGATGTGTAGCCTATCATCGACTACAATGAGGGAAGAGGGAAGGAAGCCGACCATTGAAATCGGAAGCGTCGAGAGGTATTTATAGGTTGTGGCAGCTGTGGAGGTGGCTGAATGTGGACAAAAATGTGTTTAGGTGCAAGGTAATCATCGGCATCTTCTCCGACGCCGATGAAGTTATCGCCAAGCCCTAATTAGGATTTGAAGATCATCCAGACCGTGGGATGAAGTGAAAAGGGTGAGTGCAAGCTCCAAGAGCTTTGCGAGGAAGGACGCTGGATGTGAGGTGATCAGATGGTGTCTCCACCGCCGCTTGACAACTGTTCGTGTGAGGAAGAAGAAACGAAGAAGAAGAAGAAAGGTGTTCACAGGGACCTAGGTGTAAGAAAAGTTAAGGACCTATGTGCATGAAAAGGACTCAAAGGCAATGAAACATAAGGACTAAAACATAAACTGAGGTTTTCAAGGCTTCTTTTAATTTAATTCTTTTTGAACTTTTTATATATGATCATAAATTAGATAAATATTATATATATACCTTGAATTTACATTTTTGACCTTTTTAGCTTAATTTATTTAATTGAGTTAAGTTACTTAAGTTAATACATACTTAAGTATAAATTATGCTTAAGTTAAATTAGATATTAATTAGGTAACTAATTAATGATATCTCGAGTCTATTTATTAATTAAATTATTAATAATATTGATTTATAATTTATCATTTTTAACTTATTTTAAGGTCCTTTATTGATTTGTCTCTTATTACATAATTAACCCTTATATATACATATTCCTAGCTAATTAACCAGGAAAACTAGTTAATTAGGAGCAAATAGAAGCCACAATGAGCCTCTCATCAGGTTTCTAGAGAATTCCTACTTCGGCGACATTTCCTAGCTTGGAAGCTTGGCTTCTAAGCTCAAAATCCCCTCCTAAACCCTATAAAAGGATCCCCAAGGCACGGCTGTGCTCTTCAAGCTTGGTTCCGACCGTGAAACCCCATTTTCCTCCTTCCTCTTCTAGCCGCGAAGCTCCACAAGCTCCGACGACTCCTCCTGACCTCCTTCGTCGTCCGTCCACAATACCAGTGGCCGGATTCCCTTTCTCTCTCTCATTCGCTCTTAGCTGTACCAGTAGGAGCCCCTCTACCTCCGTCATCGTCGCCGTCCCCATCATCAAAGTACCTTCTTCCCCAGTGCTAGCCTACCAACACCGATGCTATTCTTCCTCCTTCGTCCATTAGTTTAGGGTTAGCTTAGTATCTTTTAGTTCTTAGGTTTAGTTTTGTACCCAAAAACCCAAAAAATACCCTTCGACACCGCCACTCACCTCCGTCTTCCCCATCTTCGATCGCTCCTCCGGCAAGGCGACTCCACTACTACACAACTCCATCCCCCTCGCCGACCACCTCACGACCTCCGCCGTGCCCCACTCTTCAAAACCCCCATCCTATTTCGCCCTATTACACCCTCTGCTGCTACGCCGAACACCGCACCTACGCACTTCACCTTCCGCCACCGTCCGGCCACCTCACGCTCTCTCACCCTTCACGGACACCGCCATTCACTTCCTTAACTCACGGCGATGCTCCTGAACTGTTTTGACTTGGCCATTAGGCCTTGTTCTTATTTTCAAGTACAGGACCCCTGCGCCATTGTTGAAGCTTCTCCATGAAGCTCCAGGCGTTGTTCGTGCAAGGATCCGCCCAGGTATCTGCTCCAAGAGTCGCGGAATCGCATTAGGAATACACTTGGACTTCCAATTGGAGCCTTTGACCATTCCCAGGACCTCAATCAAAGCTTCAATTGTTGTAGCAGTACTCCAATTGGTGAGGAATGACAACACAGCTCCACGCAGAAAAAGGCAGTGGGATTAGTCCCACATCGTGGACTGAGGAGCAGTAGAAGAGGCATATATTATTTTTGTCACATGAGCTATTCGCCTCGAGTGACACACAAGAGGTGAGGCCCCGCACCCTCAAGTGCCTCACCCACGACACCTCACACGTAGGTCTGGTGCACCCGATTACCTGCCTAAGCCTGTTCACACCTCGCTCACCACCCACGTCAATGAGCCTGGTCCCGGGTACACTCGATCCATATACCCGATTACCCTGACTGGCCTTGGGAGGATGAATCCTAGAGAGAGAAGAAGAAAGCGTAAGGGCAGGGGAGAGTTTTGCCTTGTGCGACACTTAGTCAAATCTGAGATGGCTGCCCTTTATGTCTAAATACAGGCAAGAAGAGAAAGAAGAGGAGGAGAAGGAAGAAGGTTCGTGCATAAAGGGAGAGAGCAGCTGAAGAAGGAAAGACAGAAGAGGAAGAAAGGGAGGAGGCCAAAAGAAGAAGGGAAGAAGAAGAATAGTGCTGGGGAAGCACTGTAGCATCTGATGGTTAAGTCATCTGATCATCAGACCCGACAACTACTTTAAGGCTTGATACTTTACTGTTGAGAAATTTACATTGGTTGAATACTTGATATATATACTTAGAGAATAATTGGTGATTTAAATCAACATTATTTTAAGTTCTCTACCTTTTTATTGTCTCAAAATACATGAGAATTCATTGAATATCTAATGTGACAGATTAGTATTTATTGAATATCATTTTGTGGTTTAAATTCTTGTGCTCATTTACATATTAATTAAGATTAGCAATTGAATTTCTACTTGCTCCCTGTGTTTGACCTCGGACTTCATTTCTGATATTCTAGTAATAAATATTATTTGTTTTCAAAGCGATTTCGACCTATACTACAATGCAGCATTTATAAACATTGATCTCGCTCTGTAAACACAGTGTACCCAGCAAGTCTCAGGCCTTGGCAGGCCTTCTTCAACTCCTCTTGCAGCCAGGTCAATTTGCTGACTACTAGTTGTTGCGAGAGTAGCTTTCGCGTAGTGTCCTCTACGACCTTTTCCACCCTTTTTCGGGAGGTAGTCTCCTCCGCAAGCAGATGGGAAAGATTCCTCTACTTTTCCCGTGTTGTGACATCCCACTTGGCGGCCATCTTAGTTGCCTCAATAGAGACGCTAGGACCCATGATGTCCCCTGGCACACCTTCTCTCGAGAAAAAGATCTCGGGCACTTTAACCTGTTATGAATAACAGTTGGAGGATGAGGTTCAAGGTCTTATAAAAAATAGAAATTGAGGGTTCAATAGAAAAGAACTTACCACGCGTGAATAGTAATAGAACACATGGTTGAAGTTTGTAACGACCCGATTCCCGAGTCCCTGCGAGACACGAGAACCGGACCGACTCGACTAATCCCAAGACCTAGTCGTCCAACGAGGAAGTAACCAAAAGAGCAGTAAAATAAACCACATTCAACATGAATATAACTAGCAGTAACAAAATACAGCAGTAAGAAAAGGAACTACTACAGTATATACCACCACAACAGTAGAACAACAATTATAACATAACATGAAGCTACAAGTAAAGAAGTACAGAGAGTAACAAGAACTACTCACTACAGTGGAACGAAAGGGGTACAAAAAGAACTGCGGTAACTCTACTGGACCCTACTCGGCCCAGCGTCCTCTGCAGCCGCTGACCATGGCTGCTCAACACCTGGTCCTGAAAAGTAACGAGTGTAACACGTCAGCGAAACGCTGAGTAGAGTGGTAGCTAAAACTAAAGAAGCAGTAGAGTGTACAGTAGCTGTTATATTGTCTTTCTTCCTTTATTTACGTCTTTTTATCATTTCACAATTTATCTAATTCTCAGATCCTTCACTTGATCTCGAATGTTACTCGTGGGAACGATCTTGATTGCAGTCTTTTCCGAAAGGTAGAAGTAACACGTGGTGCTCTCCTGGCCGGGAGAGTCCCCGTAGTGATCCTACCCTCAGTCAATCACCCCAGGGTCGCTGACAGACGTAACAGTGACTACAGCACGCGCGATAAGCGCACGGGTAGCTACCCCGCACTGGCACGCGGACAATCGTTTCCGTTAACGGGTGCGCTCAAACCACAGCACGGAACCAGTATAGGGCAGAGCCCTCTCAGTAATAGGGGTCCAACCCCTCCACAGTCCGCGCACCCTCGCCTGACTACCCTGGTTTGCCCAGTGGGCCTAACAAGTCGGTGTAGGAGGCTAGCAAAACCCCAGGGCCCGTGGGGTAGCTAGTGCTCTCCCTACACTAGTAGCTCTCCTCGGTACAGCGTACGCGAGGGCCAGCAAGTCGGTGTACAGTGGCCAAACCCACCCCGGTCTCGACCTGAGGGCGGCAAGCTCCCCTCTACACTAAGAGGTAATGTGTGCTCTCGTTGGTACCACGAACCCCAGAGACAACACACTTCTACATCTTTCTTTTACAGTTCCATCCATTCTCTTTCTAGGAGTTCTACTTCTAATTCCCCGTAGGGTTCCAGCTCTTTTAACTCAGCACATTTAGGTTTCACCGTTCCAGTTTTACATTCATACCACCCATGTTCTCAATCATATTTATTCCTTTATAACAGGCAGCGGTTAAATCAATGTATAGGCAGCTATTATTTCCTTTCCACCTTTCCAAGACTATAATATTTATATACATATCACTAGTTTTTCAGTCCTAGGATTCATGCCGTACCCTAGGATCTATCATTCAATCTGGTTTCCAGTCCTAGGTTTCATGCAATACCCTAGAATCTATCATTCAATCTAGTTTCTCAGTCCTAGGGTTCATGCAGTGCCCTAGACTCTATTAATTATTCCACAATTGTAACAAATTTGATTAAGTAAATTAAAAGTCACTTTACCAGCTACAACAGGAGTATTGGGGGCGTGGTTGGAAATCCCGCGCGCCTCCGCAATCCCCAAGACTGCAATGGAACGGGGTCCTAACACAAGGATCAAACACAAGGAGTTTCTCAGAACGGTATATAATTACTGTAAACGGGTAGAGGATTTTATTCTGGAAAGAACGCAACTCGAAACGTGGAAAACAGACTCCGAACGGGCCCTAACGGGTCGAAAATGACGAAACTGCCCAAAATCAAACGTCCGGAACCTCTTCCAGACGTCTTAAAATGTGGGTCAGAGCGTACCTTCATTCTGTGTAGTCCCTCAGACGTCCAGAAGCCTGCGGGGGCGTCTGGCTTAGTTCCCAGACGTCCGATGGTCACCCCGGACGTCTGGAAGTCCTTCCCGTCGTCTGGCACTGCGGCCAGACGTCCGATTCACGTGGGATGGTGAGCCCTCGCGCTCTCCCGAGCAGAACCTGCACGCACCCACACCTGTTCTTAGTACGAGTCGCAGACGAAGGCGCGGCAGACGGCCGCATGGCCGTACACGCGGAAAAGGAAGGAGATAGAAATATCTTACCATCCAGACGTCTGGACAGTCCTCCAGACGTCTTCACCGTCGTCTGGTTGGAAGCCCAGACGTCTGATTCTGGAAAAACTTCCAGAATCAGAGCTTGACTCATTCTCCGCCCACGACGCACGGCCGCGCCACGCCCCGTCCCCCTGCTGCTCGAGCTGCAGCAGCCCCTCCGCGACACTCCACGCCCGCTGCTCCCTCGCCGGCTGGCTCTAGCTGCCCCGGCAAGCTCGAGCCCTCATGGTCGAGCGTCTCCTCCCTCGCGCAACACCTCCTCCCGTACACTTGCCGCGGCCGCTGCTGCCGCCGCTCGATCGCGCTCTCGCACCGGCTGGGAGAAGGAGAGGAACGCGGAGGAGATGAGGGTGAGGGAGAGGGCGAGGGGCCTTTTAAGGCCGCACGGGGAGAGAGAGAGAGACGCCGCGCCCTGCAGGAGGAGAGAGGGAAAAAGAGGAAAGAGAGCGGCGAGCGCAGGTCTGCGCGCGCATGCACACAGACGCAACCCCGTACGCCGCAAAAATTAAATACCAGACACCTGGAAAGGGTCCCAGACGTCTTGTCAAACGTCTGGGCCACTTCCCAGACATCTTAAAAACCATCTTGAGGCTGCGTTCGTAACAATATAACAAACTCAAAGGAAGTTTCATCCCCGAAACTTGCGCTAACTAGGGCGCGGGAAGGAACGACATATAAAAACATAACAAACTCAAAGAGGACCGAAGCCGGTCCGAAAAGACGTACCCGCGAAGTGCTCCGGGTACCGCTCCCGCATTGCCGCCTCAGGCTCCCAGGTAGCCTGCTCATACTGCTGGCTCCTCCACAAAACCTTCACCAGGGGTACTTTCTTTCGTCTCAAGTTGCGGACGGCTCGGTCAAGAATCTGCACTGGCCGCTCGGGGTAGGTCAGGTCGTCGCCCACCTCGACGTTCTCGTGACTCAGTACATGACTAGAATCGGCTACGTACTTCCTGAGGTTGGACATGTGGAACACGTCGTGCACACCAGAAAGCTGAGGAGGGAGGGCAAGTTTGTAAGCAACGGGTCCAACCCGCTCCAGGACCTCAAAGGGCCCCACGAATCTCAGCGCGAGCTTCCCTCTCACCCCAAACCGCTGCAGGCCCTTCATGGGCGAAACACGAAGGAAGACGTGGTCCCCAACCTCAAACTACACCTCTCTGCGCCTCCGATCAGCGTAGCTCTTCTGCCTGCTCCTGACAGTGCGGAGTCGCCTGTGGATCTGCTCGACTACCTCCTGACTCTGCCGGATCAACCTGGGGCCAACCTCCCACTTGGTCCCCACCTCAACCCAACTCAAGGGTGCCGTACACCTCCGTCCGTACAGAGCCTCGTAGGGAGCCATGCCGATGCTCGAGTGATAGCTGTTGTTGTATGCAAACTCCGCCAGGGGCAGATGCTCCTCCCAAGAGCCCCTTCAGTCCAGTACACAGTTACGCAAAAGGTCCTCAAGTGTCTGTATCGTGCGCTCCGACTGTCCATCCGTCTGGGGGTGGTAGGCTGTACTGAATCTCAACCGCGTCCCCAGGGCCTACTGAAACTCAGCCCAAAATTGGGACGTAAAGCGAGTATCCTTGTCGGATACAATCTAACGCGGAACTTCGTGTAGTCGTACCACGTCGCGGATATACCTCTCTACCAATTGTGCTGGTCCCAAAGTGACTCGGATCGGCAAGAATCGTGTCGTCTTCGTCAATCTATCCACAATTACCCAGACTGCGTCGTGTCCTCGCTGGGTAACAGGTAAGAACACCACCAAGTCCATGGTGATGCTCTCCCACTTCCACTCTGGCACTGGAAGAGGCTATAGCGGCCCTGCAGGCCTCTGATGCTCGGCTTTCACCTGCTGGCACACTAAGCACTGCTGCACGAATTCACCCACATCCCACTTCATCCCCCTCCACCAAAACTCGCGTCTCAAGTCGTGGTATATCTTCGTGTTTCCGGGATGTATGGTGAATCTGGAACCGTGTGCCTCAGTCAGGAGCTCTCTCAACGGCTCCTCGTCTCTGGGAACGCACAACCGTCCCCTCAGGCGCAGTACCTGGTCTGTGAAAGAGAAGTCCCCTGGGTCTCCTGACAGTACTCTGTCGCGTAGAGACTGCAAGTACGGATCGGCCATTTGTCCTGTGATGATGCGATCTATCAGCTCTGGCCTAGTCTGTCGTGTCACAGTCACTGCCCCACAGTGCCCCCGTAACTCTAGGGGTCGCCAACTGCCCACCTCCTCCAAAAGGCTCCAACTCTGTAACTGTAAATTGGCCAAGTGTGCGGGCGACTTCTGGCTCAAGGCGTCAGCCACCATGTTGGCCTTTCCCGGGTGGTAGGAAATGCTGCAATCATAGTCCTTCAGGAGCTCCAACCAACGTCTCTGTCTCATGTTGAGCTCCTTCTGATCAAAAAGGTATCTGAGGCTCTTGTGATCCGTGAAAATCTCGAAGGTCTCACCGTACAAGTAGTGCCTCCAGGTCTTCAGCGCGAAGACGACAGCTACCAGCTCCAGGTCGTGGGTAGGGTAAGTATGCTCATGGGGTTTCAGTTGCCGCGAAGCGTAAGCGACAACGTGACTCCTCTGCATGAGCACACCTCCTAACCCCTGCAAGGAGGCGTCCGTGTACACAACGAACCCGCCACCACTGTCAGGGATGGTGAGCACGGGAGCCGAAGTCAACCTCTCCTTCAACTCCTGAAAACATGCCTCACAGGCGTCTGTCCAAGTGAAGGGCACGTCCTTCCGGGTCAACTGTGTCATAGGATGCGCAATCTGTGAAAAACCCCTGATAAACCATCTGTAGTAGCCTGCCAGTCCCAGGAAACTGCGAATCTCGGTGACTGAACGCGGTCTCTCCCGCCTGAGCACTGCCTCGACCTTGGCTGGGTCCACCGCCAAGCCATCCCCAGAGATCACATGACCTAAGAAGGTCACCTCCCTCAACCAGAACTTGCACTTGCTATATTTGGCGTACAGCCTACGTCGTCTCAGTGTGTCCAGAACCATCCGCAAGTGTTGTCCGTGCTGCGTCTGATCTCGAGAATAGATGAGTACATCATCAATGAATACCACCACGAACTGGTCCAAGTACGGTCTAAACACCCGGTTCATCAAGTCCATGAAAGTAGTGGGGGCATTGCTCAGCCCAAACGGCATGACCAAAAACTCGTAGTGTCCGTACCGGGTGCGGAAAGCTGTCCTGGAGACGTCTGCCTCCCTGATCCTCAACTGGTGGTATCCAGACCTCAAGTCGATCTTGGAGAACACCGTGGCACCTCGCAACTGGTCAAACAAGTCATCGATCCTCGGCAGCGGATATCTGTTCTTAATGGTGACCCTATTCAGCTGTCGGTAGTCCACACAAAGGCGTAGGGTACCATCCTTTTTCACAAACAGTACTGGGTCTCCCCAAGGAGATGCATTGGGCCTCACGAAGCCCTTCTCCAAAAGATCCTGCAACTGAGACTTGAGCTCTCGTAGCTCAAGCGGTGCCATCCGGTATGGTGCGGTGGAGATGGGGCTGGTCCCTGGTACTAGTGAGATCTCAAACTCGATCTCACGCTCGGGCGGTAGTCCTGGTAACTCGTCTGGGAACACGTCAGGGTACTCTCTGACCACCGGGATGCTCTGGAAGTCTGCCACAGGGTTGGGCTCTGCCACCACACAAGCTAGGAAGCCCTCACACCCCTAGCTCAAAAGTCTCACCGCCCGAAGTGCCGAAATGCACCTAAAGCCTCCGTCCACTAGCTGTCCGTGAAACTCGAAAGAAGGCAACTCCGGTATGTAGAAAACGATCTCCCTCTCAAAACAGTCCACCAAAGCGTGGTAAGCGGACAGCCAGTCCATCCCCAGAACTACGCCAAAGTCCTCCATCTGTATCATAATCAAGTCAGCTGGCAAACTATGTCCCCCGACCCTGACCTCGCAACCCGTGTACACCTCTTCAGCCACAAACAGCTGACCACTCGGACCTCTGATTACGAATGAATTCTCTAACAGCGTATAGTCCTGGCCCAAACTAACTGCAAAACTGGCTGCGACAAACGAGTGCGTAGCGCCGGAATCGAAAAGTGTGTAAACGAGTCTGTTGGAAACTGAAACCATACCTGCCACCACCGATCCCGAAGCTCTGACATCCCTGTGTGTCAGGCCGTTGATACGCCCTTCAGCTCTAGGTGCGGACGAAGCAGCCACACTCTGCATCGGACGGGTAGGTGCTGGCTGGTACCCTCCTCGTGACTGTTGTCCTCCTCCTCGCGCCTGGGAACCGCGGCCTCCTGTGTGCCCTCCAGTGCTCTGCGCAGGAAGTATCTGCTGACCTCCTACCCTAGACGGGCAGTCCCTCCTGATGTGGCCCGGCTGGCCACACTGGTAGCAGAGGGGAACCCGACTCCCGCCCTCAGTGGGTCCCTGCTATCGGCTAAGCGGGGGTCCGGTGCTGGCGACTGGCCCCTGTCGAGGGCCCCCAAAGGCCACTGATGGCCCTGCAAAACGTGATGGCTCTCCCGCGGACGCCACGTGCCTCCTCTCTCGCCGACCCTGTGAAAAGTCTGGCTGGAAGGGCCTCTTCCGCCTGCCGTCAATGTCTCGCGCGGACGGGTTGGTCTCCTCGTAGGTCATAGCTGCCTCCACCACCCTCGAAAACGTAGGCAGCTTCAGGGGTTTAACATACCCCCGAATTGCAGGCCGGAGCCCCTCGGTGAACCTCTAAAGGCACTCCTCCTTAGTGGCTACCGCTGTCGCTGCAAAGCGGGACAGCTCTAGAAAACGCGTGCGGTACGCGCTCACGGTCATCGTCCCCTGGCGGAGAGTGTGGAACTCCCGCCTCCTCTAGCCCTGCCACGTCTGGGGAAAGTACTGCTCGCAGAAGAGGGTGACAAACCGATCCCAGGTCAGCTCGTCCCTCTCTTGTCCCCTGACCGCTCTCCACCACCTGTGTGCCGCACTCTCCAGCTGGTACGTGGCAAAGGCCACGCGGCACTCCACCGGGGGGCGAAGGGTGTCGAAAATCTTCTCAAGCTGCTCGAGCCAGTCCTCTGCCTCGGTCGGGTCCTCATCCCCCTTGAAGGAGGGGGGCTTCAGCTTCCGGAACTGCCCGAAGAGCTCGAAGTGGCGCTGTAGTGGAGATGCTGGTGCACCTCCAGGCAAAGGTGCCTCGTGCACAGAAGTGTCGGAGGAAGGTGGGGGCGGTGGCGGCCCATCCCCTCCCCCGAGTCCAGCGTCGCGTCCGTCGTGTGGTCCCATAGAGGACTCCCCCTCCGCAGCCCCAGGGTGAGGCGCTTGGGGCGGTGGGTGGAGCTCCTCTCGCACAATGTCCCGTATCAGCAGGGCGAGGTCCTGGGCCTGGACGCCTGGGAGCAGTGGTTGGTCCACGGAGGCGTCGACAACGGCACGCCCATCTCGCCGGCCTCGTCCTCGGCCGCGCCCGCGGCCCGCCTCGCCAGTCCCACGACGAGGCATCTCCTGCAAGGAGACGCGAAACAAAACGGAAACGCGTCAATACGGAACGATATCTAACGGAAAACATCTAAGAACTCATGTCAAAAGATATGTTGTGGTGGCTACTCTAGTTACAGACATGTGAATTGGTTATTTTCCAGTCAGTTGATTCACTTCTCGGGATGACCTTGCTCTGATAACATCTTATAACGACCCGATTACCGAGTCCCTGCAAGACACGAGAACCGGACCGACTCGACTAATCCCAAGACCTAGTCGTCCAACGAGGAAGTAACCAAAAGAGCAATAAAATAAACCACATTCAGCATGAATATAACTAGCAGTAACAAAATACAACAGTAAGAAAAGGAACTACTACAGTATATACCACCACAATAGTAGAACAACAATTATAACATAACATGAAGCTACAAGTAAAGAAGTACAGAGAGTAACAAGAACTACTCACTACAGTGGAACGAAAGGGGTACAAAAAGAACTGCGGTAACTCTACTGGACCCTACTCGGCCCAGCGTCCTCTGCAGCCACTGACCATGGCTGCTCAACACCTGGTCCTGAAAAGTAATGAGTGTAACACGTCAGCGAAACGCTGAGTAGAGTGGCAGCTAAAACTAAAGAAGCAGAAGAGTGTACAGTAGCTGTTATATTATCTTTCTTCCTTTATTTACGTCTTTTTATCATTTCATAATTTATCTAATTCTCATATCCTTCACTTGATCTCGAATGTTCCTCGTGGGAACGATCTTGATTGTAGTCTTTTTCGAAAGGTAGAAGTAACACGTGGTGCTCTCCTGGCCGGGAGAGTCCCCGTGGTGATCCTACCCTCAGTCAATCACCCCAGGGTCGCTGACAGACGTAACAGTGACTACAGCACGCGCGATAAGCGCACGGGTAGCTACCCCGCACTGGCACGCGGTCAGTCGTTTCCGTTAACGGGTGCGCTCAAAGCACAGCACGGAACCAGTATAGGGCAGAGCCCTCTCAGTAACAGGGGTCCAACCGCTCCACAGTCCGCGCACCCTCGCTTGACTACCTTGGTTTGCCCAGTGGGCCTAACAAGTCGGTGTAGGAGGCTAGCAGAACCCCGGGACCCGTGGGGTAGCTAGTGCTCTCCCTACACTAGTAGCTCTCCTCAGTACTGCGTACGCGAGGGCCAGCAAGTCGGTGTACAGTGGCCAAACCCACCCCGGTCTCGACCTGAGGGTGGCAAGCTCCCCTCTACACTAAAAGGTAATGTGTGCTCTCGTTGGTACCACGTACCCCAGAGACAACACACTTTCACGTCTTTCTTTTACAGTTCCATCCATTCTCTTTCTAGGAGTTCTACTCCTAATTCCCCGTAGGGTTCCAGCTCTTTTAACTAAGCACATTTAGGTTTCACCGTTCCAGTTTTACGTTCATACCACCCATGTTCTCAATCATATTTATTCCTTTATAACAGGCAGCAGTTAAATCAATGTACAGGCAGCTATTATTTCTTTTCCACCTTTCCAAGACTGCAATATTTATATACATATCACTAGTGTTCCAGTCCTAGGATTCATGCCGTACCCTAGGATCTATCATTCAATCTGACTTCCAGTCCTAGGTTTCATGCCATACCCTAGAATCTATCATTCAATCTAGTTTCTCAGTCCTAGGGTTCATGTAGTGCCCTAGACTCTATTAATTATTCCACAATTGTAACAATTTTGATTAAGTAAATTAAAAGCCACTCTACCAGCTACAACGGGAGTACTAGGGGCGTGGTTGGAAATCCCGCGCGCCTCCGCAATCCCCAAGACTGCAATGGAACGAGGTCCTAACACAAGGATCAAACACAAGGAGTTTCTCAGAACAGTATATAATTACTGTAAACGGGTAGAGGATTTTATTCTAGAAAGAACGCAACTCGAAACGCAGAAAACGGACTCCGAACGGGCCTTAAACTGGTCAAAAACGACGAAACTGCCCAAAATCAGACGTCTGAAACCTCTTCCAGACGTCTTAAAATGTGGGTCAGAGCGTACCTTCATTCTGTGTAGTCCCTCAGACGTCCAGAAGCCTACGGGGGCGTCTGGCTTAGTTCCCAGACGTCCGATGGTCACCCCGGACGTCTGGAAGTCCTTCCCGTCGTTTGGCACTGCGGCCAGACGTCCGATTCACGTGGGATGGCGAGCCCTCGCACCCTCCCGAGCAGAACCTGCACGCACCCACACCTGTTCTCAGTACGAGTCGCAGACGAAGGCGCGGCGGACGGCCGCATGGCCATACACGCGGAAAAGGAAGGAGATAGAAATATCTTACCGTCCAGATGTCTGGACAATCCTCCAGACGTCTTCACCGTCGTCTGGTTGGAAGCCCAGACGTCTGATTCTGGAAAAACTTCCAGAATCAAAGCTCGACTCGTTCTCCGCCCGCGACGCACGGCCGTGCCATGCCTCGTCCGCCTGCTGCTCGAGCTGCAGCAGCCCTTCCGCGACACTCCACGCCCGCTGCTCCCCTGCCGGCTGGCTCTAGCTGCCCCGGCAAGCTCGAGCCCTCATGGTCGAGTGTCTCCTCCCTCGCGCAACACCTCCTCCCGCACACTTGCCGCAGCCGCTGCTGCCGCCGCTCGCTCGCGCTCTCGCACCGGCTGGGAGAAGAAGGAGAGGAACACGGAGGAGATGAGGGTGAGGGAGAGGGCGAGGGGCCTTTTAAGGCCGCGCGGGGAGAGAGAGAGAGACGCTGCGTCCTGCAGGAGGAGAGAGGGAAAAAGAGGGAAGAGAGCGGCGGGCGCAGGTCTGCGCGCGCATGTGCACAGACCCAACCCCGT
Source organism: Thalassia testudinum (assembly GCA_037157565.1). Classification (NCBI taxonomy): domain Eukaryota; kingdom Viridiplantae; phylum Streptophyta; class Magnoliopsida; order Alismatales; family Hydrocharitaceae; genus Thalassia; species Thalassia testudinum. The sequence goes on from JAZHRO010000036.1 coordinate 194,946,943, forward strand.
ATGCCGCAAAAATTAAATACCAGATGTCTGGAAAGGGTCCCAGACGTCTTGTCAAACGTCTGGGCCTCTTCCTAGACGTCTTAAAAACCATCTTGAGGCCGCGTTCGTAACAAAGTTCATCCCCCCTTGATGGGGGGTTGTCCAGAATAGGGCATCATTCAGGAGCCGGAGCACCTGTTGCTCCAGACAGGGGGCACTACTCGAAGATCCCGCCTGAATTGGCATCGCCCAACTAAACGTAGGGCCCTAAGTACCCAACTCCAATACAGATCCCCTTGTGGACTCGATTAATTGGTCTATCATCCCCTGATCACGACGGCCAAAGGGGTCCACCATTACCCTCATCCCCGTCGAGCTCCGCTTGGGGTAGGGTTGTGCGAACATGCTACCACTCAAGAAGCCCCCAGTAACAGCCACCTCCTGCACCAGTTGAGCAAAGGTGCCAGTGGATAGGATGGGTGGAGCAGTACTCCCCGATTGGGCCATCTCTGCCAGGCCCCTAAGAGGGGAGTTGCTCAGAATAATCGCCTCGGGCGAGTTAGATAGAAGAGACAGGTTCACCGGGCCATCCTTCATCTCAATCCCACCTGAGCTCGCGGAGGCAGGTGCCACTGGTTCTCCCGTCACGAGCTTCGCAACTGGTCCCCTTCTCAAGCGTTTAAGGGAACTCCTGATGTTTCCTCCTCTTCACCTGCTACCTCCTTCCTCTTTGCCTCATATGAGTGGGAGGATTGACTACCCTCGCCCTGCTCTTCAGGCCTTTCCTCACTATGCCTAGATCCACATTGGCTGGAGGTGCTGCCTTGGCGCTTGGGGGTATCCGGGTAGACGAACTGCCCAAAAGCTGTCACCAAGCAAAAACCAAGTTAAGTAAAGGGTTAAGGAGATACGTTTTCTAAAGCTATTACCCCCAACTTACTTGGCGTGGGATAGGCATCTGCGACCCACAACAATGCCTCTAGAACATCATCCCGCTTGAGTTCTAAGCAGGCAATTGGCCCGAACTTCATTATCTTGTCTACGTCCGCCTATGCAGACAGGTCAAGTTCCTCAGCTCTAGGCGACAAGTCCCTCTCAGGAAAGCCTTGCAAAGTGTAAGGGATGGTCAAGTCCTCAATATTGGAAAGGAAAAAGAAACGATGGTCTTGCCCCTTTAAACTATCGTGGAGATCAACAATCTGGTACCTAGTATGCTAGCTATACAAGGTATAAGTCCAAGAAGGCAGCTTGGCCCTTTTCACTTTAAGGGGCATGAGCCCAAAAATTAGGTGGAAAACACCTAGACGGGGAACAATCCCCAGATGAAGATAAATGACGATAAAAGCGTTGATGACGGGACAACAGTTGAGGTTAAGTTGAGGAGTGAGGTGGCAATATGAAAGGAAGGAGACTGAAAACGTACCTGTAGACCATGTTCTATGGCATATCTACAAATGATAAGCATCCCCTTCGTCCCGTCTGAACACAAGAGAGTTTCGGTCCCACAAGCTTAGAAAGGAACCCCCTAGCCCATAAGCATCCATAAATGCCTTAATGGCGCTCCGGCTACGAAAGTCTGATGGAAAAGTATATAGAGCCCTCGTCTTAGCCGAAATGCCGGACGAGAAGAAGCGAACTTACCCTTGCCCGTGAGCCTAAACATGTTTAGTCTTTGGCTCCTCCTCCAAATACGATGTTCCGACGAACGATTCTTCTCAAAAGCTTGCCAGAAGAGAAGTAGCTGAGGATGGCTCATGAGTCTCTCCACCACAGTAAAGAGGGTAGGTGGGCCATTAAGTGTGCTCCACCCCTTATTTATAACCCCCCTTGAGGGCAGTTCTCCTAGTTCCCCCTTGCGGGTCACAGATTTCGAAACAATGAAACCCCACAAACTATGGCGTAGATTTCAAAAAATCTCACCCAAATTGGAGTGACCTTCGATCATCATTTAGGGCATTTAATGCCCCTGCATTGTATCAATCACTGTAGTAACAGCGATCACATCGCTAACAAGCGTGATATTCGAGGTCATAATTCTTCATCATAATAGCAATTAATGCCAATCTTGTCACACTATACGACAAAACTTAGTTCTTGCAATGGTTGGCCACCACTCACAAAAGGTGGCTAGCCTCTCAAGGCCGGCAAAAACTTAAGCGCTAATATGCCTACGTTCACAACATTATATGCTGACCTCTTAAGGTTAGCAGGAACTCAGGCAGACGCACCTACATTCCATTTATTACAACACCGCCTCTTCAGATCGGCAGGAATTTAGGCAAAAATGCCTACATTCCCTCTACAAAATACTGACCTCTTAAGGCTAGTCCAAAGTCAAGCAGAATACCCATACGTTTCCCGTAATTATTTATTGACCTCTTAAGGAAAACGGGAACCTAGGCGTTACACGCCCACATTTCACTCATATCTCAATCGTCATACATTACATCACTAAAGGTGCCTTGCCTGCCTAGAGATCACAACTCCCGCTTCATGACAAATGTTTACCTCACTTGAAATTCAGAAGAGAAAATCATTTGGGGACATCGTCTACTGCGGAGTTTTAAGTGCTTTATCCACTAGCTAGAGAGTGGGGGCATATGATGAGTGATAAAAAGTGTCCTCGGACTCAAAACTCTACACGAAACCCAAAAATGGATCCAATTACCCGAATACTAAGTAAATAGGCAAATCCGGCTCTCCTTAACCCGCCTAAGCTCAGGTGGATCCAAATCCACCTTCATTTAGGCGAATTTGGACAAGCCCGACCTGTCAAAGGACCCAATTTGACCGAAGTTAGAGAGGCGGTGGTAACGCCCACTATATTCATGTTGGCATTAATGGTGGCGTTACCAATACTATTAATAGCCAGACCATGAAAGTATCGGACAATCCGTGAAGACCATTGAAAAGGATCTTACTATAAATAGTGAAGGGAGGCCCTTAAGGTAGCTCTTCACGCAATTCGAGGGAGAAAAATTAAGAGAGATTATACTATCGCTACTTCTAGTGGAATTCTGAGAGCATTACCCTCCCCTCAAACGTATACCCCTTGCGGTGAAACTGAATTACCAATTTTCCTATCTTTTCTGTGATTGCTTGCTTGTAATTTGTTAAGTCGAATCCTCCAATTACTTAGAAGATTCGATCAGAGTTCAATGTCATAAACATCAAATCCAATACAAGGTCATTGTTATTTTTTTGCTCTTTAAGTATCATCCACAGATGGTGATAAAGAGTAAGGGACAACTCAATGAATAATAAACTTTGGGTTACTCTTCACCTAATATTAGCTGGGTTCACATTAAAGGAGTTGAAACAGTTATTTAGATTAAGGAGTAAAATATGATAATAGTATAAGAGTTCATACTTTATGTTTCATTTTAAGAGTGAACATTCAATTATATCATGGAAAAAAATTGGTGGAATGAACTTATTCCAAGGTAGAATTGCCAATTTTAAGTTAAATTTAACCCAAGAACAAATCTCACCATAAAATGAGGTGTATGGTGTGCCTACTAAAAGATATCTTACCATTTTTTTGATAAAGACAATATCATAGGTATTTAATCTCATACACTTAGAGATAACAATCAAGAGGTTTTACAATTATACCAAGCCCTTGATTACCTTATCATTCTATTACTGCATAGGTAACCTCCTAAAATATATATCCCCACGAATGAAATCTATTGAAAAGGGAGAAGGCTAATTTGCATCTTTTGAAATCGAAAGAAATATTTTCTAACCATCGTTCTTGCATTAGAAGCCTGAAACTATCGGTCAGGCCTCTTACAAACTCATGCTTACATAAAATGAATGGCAAAGGTCAAATCTCTTAAGGGCTAGTTTACTTAACAGATTAACTCTTTGAAAAAGGATTAATCCCTCTTTACTTCTTAACTTAATCCTCATTTGCAAAATTGAGGTTTGAGGTGTAAAAACTTATGTTTTTCCAACACTATTTGCACTGGTGTTAACCCTCATCTGCAAAACCTAGGTTTGGGGTGTGAAAACCTACGTTATGACAACACCGGTTCACACCAACACTATATCTCGTATCCAGCCCCCCCTCCCCTACAATTGTTCCTCTCCACCCCTAACGCCCAAATTGACCTTCACCCTCACCCAAATCGCCCTCACATAGATGACTACATGCTTGATGCTCCATCTTGAAACAAATACTCTCCATTATCTCACTCTTTCCCTCCATCTCAATTCTTAATATCATCAGTGACATTTAGTTTAAAATTGAAATATTCAAATATCATGGATGATATTTCAAAATATCACTGGTAATACTTAGTTCAGAATTGAAATCTCAGGTGACATATTTAAATATCACCAGTAATATATGATTTAGAATTGAAACATCATCGATGTAATTTAATTCAAAACTCAAATATCTGCTCATATTTAAATATTACTGATTCAATTTATTTTCAAAAAAAAAATATGATAATCATTTTCATATGTATCCAAAGAGGAATCGTTCAAGCAAACTAATCTTAAAAGTAAAATATATTTAAAAGAGTCTTAGCTTACCTTTGATTGAAAGGTGTCCTAAAGGTGTATCTCCTAATTAAAGCCTTAGGCTAATTGATGCCCTACGTGACTGTATTGCCCCCATCCTTCTCCACTTTCTCCCTAACCGTGGAATTTGATTCCTAGCAGCGATTTTGCCAGTGGAGGTCGACTTGGAAGATGTAACGGTGACGCCGCCAAGCCGTAATCCAACTCACACACAGCTAATGACCCCATCCCCCAACGCACCCCCTCCCCCCGTTCTAATTATTTTCCCAATTGCTTCGCCGCGAAGGAAAATGGCAATTAGGCAACAGACAGGCCATTGGGACCATATCAATTAGAATATTGTCTTTTATCATATAAATTGCGTGCAATCGCCGCCAACGTAAAGATCTCACTCAGCTTTGCTTTCGCTTGGCCCTTGTGGGTCAGTGGGGGAGCCCATGATCCTCCTGATCAAACTCACTCAACTGTCGCCAGTTGGATACCAACGAGGTACGAATTTAAGAAGCATCTTCCTAATTTTTCATTCATACGCGCTACACACACACACACACACACACACAAGCGCACAAATTAGATTTTTAAGAATTATCTTTCCCACAACATATGGTGGAACGGTGTTCCAACGATGATTCTTAATTTTGGCAGGAGAAAAATGTAATTTTAAGATATGAAAAACGTATAAAAATTTTAAAAGTAGTGTATTTTACAACATATGAATGCAACATATGTAATTCATATCATATTCATTGTTATTTGACATGTGAATTTGTTGAGTAGATCCTACACAAGAAAGTATCGTAACTATTTTCATGTGATAGGGATCTATCACCATTAGAACGGATCACTTGTGAATGAAGTGATTTTTAAATTTAAATAAAAATACATAGATGATTTTTTATTTTAAATCAAAAATACATCGGTGATTTTTTATTGTCATCCATGAGCTTGAGCTATAGGTGAAAATCAAATAAAATTTCTTACGCTTTGATATGTGATCGGTCCCACCACTCGCACCATGAGATCCCGTTTGGACTTAAGGTGAGTGGGGGGTTATCCTTCTTAGGAGAACTTGGGACATTATTTATGAGGAATTGAATACTATCCATCACTTGCATCACATCAACATCAAATCAAATTAATATATTATATCACATCAATATCAATATATATTAAAATATATATATTTTAACATAATATATCTATTAAAATATATTTCCCATAGTACATTAAGCCACTCACATTTATATCTTAATATTAAATAAATACTTACTAACATTATATCATATCAAAACATTAATTATTTTATCCACCACCTACCTCACAACTTAATCCATCATTTAAATAAACATCCATATCCACTTATCTTATCCTTACAATATATTATCCTACAACTAAAAGTTACTCAAGAATGCATAACTTTTAATATGATAATAAGAATTATCATCGATAATATTTTGAATACACTAATATATTCCGATGATAAATTCCACCTATATAAGAGAATTACTCACGTAAGAAAGACATGTAATATAATCCCTACTAATAATCCCCCAGTTATACGTTACATAATATTCTTTTGTGGTATGGACCTTTCAAGTTCCCCATCCCCACCATTATTCTAAGGTATTGGTACGTGTTGGTGGTTAATTTTTCCTAATTTATACTGTATTGGATTCCATGTCATCCTTAGGAAAACAAATATAATTTTGTTTTTTTCAAGAATTATAATTTTTTGAATTGACTAGCGTAGTTGCGGCACGAATATCCCGCGCTTAGATGCATGGAACTTAGCAAGGGTTGATGGTGACCCCGACGACTCCGTCGAAAATGGGTGGGGTCGATTGGATCCGACTAAAAACACATTTCCGCAGCAATTTGTCAATTTGGCCGAGTTAACGTGTTGATCTGACTAAGTTGAGTTTGAGTCACGTTGATCGATTTATGACGTCGACAGCAAGGGAGTTCCAAGTAACCTGGTTGAAATGGGCTTAACATTGATCTGGTGGAGATTGTCACCTTTGCAATCGACACCCTACAATAAAATTAAGCTTTTCAATCCTTGCGATACAAGATTAAGGACCTAGCTGATGAGAAGAATAAATTAGTGAAATAAATAAATGAATAAAAAATAATAAAATAAATTAATTTTGATAACTAGATATTTAAGTTATTAAAATTATTTCACATAAAAAATAAAATAATTTTGTACGAAGTTAATTTTCTTTGAGCCGATGCAAGTTACGAAAAGAAAAAGTGACGGACAAACTTGAGTTAATCCACTTAGCTTGTTTCCTAAACAAAAGGAGTTCTAGACGTGAAATAAAATGTCGAATAGACAGAATTAAGAATCGTCTGTGATCGATTGGTGAGGATCGTAGAATCCGGCTAACGTGATCTCATCAAGACAATTATTTTATGGATGGATCACTTAGATGCGAGGTGCTTTTACATAAGTGACCCTATAACATGTTAACACCCTTGGGTTTATCATATTTGGACAAATGCCCTCATAAATTTAGTCTCCCACATGCCTGTTCATGAGCAAAAGGATACAAAGTAACCACATGTAACCTGGCATAGACCAAAGATAGAGATAAGATGTAAATTTGCTTCTAAAGCTTGAGATCCAAACCAATTCAAGGTTTCCCTCTAATGCATCGATCCCATCTAATTATTGAGATGCTTTTGCCCGAGTTGGATCTTCTTACATTTGGCCCGAAAACTATCATAGCTACGCACGATCATGGAACCAAGACAAAATTATTCTAAACGTGTTTCTCCCAATATCCATCAAGACCAAGTTATAGAATACACCCATTAAGGTCATGTTTGGCATGATTTTTAAAAGAGAGTTTTATCATATCTAGTAGTGATAACTGCTGTAGTGTATGAATGATGTAAAAATTTTATTATTTACTGGTCATATCTATCATCATTCATCATATCTATTCCTCACCAATTATATATAATAATACTAATTCACACATGTCACATCTACCTCCTACTAACTTACTTCTAATACAAATAAAAATAAAAATCAATAATAACATATTATTTCAACTATCACATCTACACCTATTATGAACGTGAAATGAGATTTATTAAAAACGCATCATAGTACAGTCAAATCATCGAAAATTTCTTTAAGAATTTATATTTTTCGAAAGAAAAATAATTCCGAAATCATTCGTTAGGAATAAAAAAATGCGTAATTATCATTATTTAATTATTTATACATGATCTTGATGAACTTGCATCAAAGATCAATTTTTAAAATCAAACAAACTAAATTTTAAACTTTATTTTATGAATAAAGATGTGAAATCCAAATTCTAATATAAAAATTATTTAATACTCAATAAAATAAGTTAATAAAGTATAAATGTGATTGAGTACTAAATCATCAATTATCCATAATATTTGATTAAAAAATTATAATAGAAACTCATTCAAAACAAGTTTTGATCCAAATTCACAAAAATTACAAATCAATCCTGGAAAGACTAATTTTGTCAAGCTTTGGTCCCCACAACCTTGTGGTTGGGTCCCTGTGAATCTTCAATTAGGTCCTTGTAAGGTTTTCTTTCCTTCAATTCAACCCTTGCATGCAGAGGCTTTCATCTTCTTCGCTGCCGGTGAGGCTCGCTGCACTTGGTCGGACCTTGACGCCAACCATTAGATCACGCTGGTGAAGGGCGGAAGAGCGTCGCTGGAGGGACGTGGACTCGGTGGTGAAGGTTGATCGACGATCGAAGGTGGCAATGGCGGTGGCTGTCGTTGGAGAAGAGGGGCAATCCGACGAGGCCTTACATGCAATAATATGGGTCTTTCAACCCCAATCAGATCCCAAAAGCTTCTGGACCTTGGTCCAAAAGCTAAGCTCTCATCCAATTGAGGACAAGCGCAGCTGGAATGTGATGTCGAAGAAGCTCGAAAAGTGCTTCAATGGGGGCTATGGTGGATAGCGACGTGGATGTTAGAAGATCAAATTAGCTTGGGGGTTAAGTTTGTGGGGATGAGTAAAGTGAAACCCCTATTCTAATTTTGGGAGGAGATGTGTGGCAAGCGACGATGGTGAAGGTGGTGGTAGCGTTAACAGTGGTCAACGAGGAGAGAGGAGGAAGCTACAAACGGAGCTACAAAGCTTCAGATATCTAATTGATATCCTAACTAAATAAAGTCCTAACCTAATTTGAGGAAGAGAGGAAGAGAGTTACCTGGCAAAGAATGGACAACGAGGAGGAAGAAGATAAAATCAGAGCAGAGGAAGGGGAATCAAGCTGCGAAGCTTCGCGTAAAGCTCCGTGGGACGACAAGGAAGAAAAATCATCTACCTATTGTACGTGGCAAAAATCGACAAGGTGACTTGAAGTAGCTTCAAGGTGCGTTAATGACTATGGTCGGAGGAGGAAGAAGAAGAGATTTTTGACCAAATTAGGCGCACCCTCTACACGGTCATGAACAGAGGCTTATATAAAACTCGCAAGGGAATCTAATTTAGTCGAATAAGGCAATCAAATGCAAGATTTTAGCAGGATTTCATCCTCACATTCGCAGCCAAATTGGTGAGTGTTATGCCAATCAAGGAGATGGACAATTGGCTGGTTGATTTCGCATGGATTCAAGGATCAACCCTACCAGAGTTGGTGGAATTTGATCGCGAGCAGCTCGAGCTCCAGCTATTGCTAGCCACGCCAAGAGAAGTAGTTGTTGTTGCTCAATTGAGGAAGAAGAAGACGGTTGATGTCAACCATGACATCACCGAGGGATCAAGATAAAAGAAATTTGGACCAAAGTGTAAGGAATTCAAAAATTAAGGTCCATTTTGCAAAGTAGGTTGAAATACAGTCCAATTGATCTAAAATTTTTCTAATGGCCTAATTTGAATCCAAGGAATCTATTAGTGACTTCAATTTTAGATTTTAATAAAGTTTGCTTGATTAATTTACATCTTAACTTAAAATATATTAAATATTCGCCTTGATTTTTGTTTTAGATCAAAACGTGTTCATTTTGTCAAATTGATTATTTTAAATCTTATAAAATATTTTTCAATAATTTTTATAAGATTTAGATTATATTTGCTTTCATTAGAACCCCTAAAATTAAAGTGAGGCTAAAAATATGATTTTTTTAATGTGAATTAGCCTTTATTTTTTAGATAAACCTTAAATCAATTCAAGTAAGGCCACTTATTTAAATTATTAGCTCAATTTACCTTCAATTACGCATGGGTTTACCTCTTAGTTATTCTGCAATTGTATTTGTCTATTAAAACAGTAAAATTAACCAATTTTAATGCAATTCCTCGTAATAAGATCAAGATTGAATTATACCATTTTTATTATTAATTAAATGAATATAAAGTTCGAATTTAGCTAAATTAAGTTAGATATGGATGATAATGGTGTTACCATTAACCCACTAATCCTTCTCCTACTCATCCACTTACCTCTCCTTAAAACTTCTGAAACTTCACCTAATCTTATACTTCAAACCTCTAACAAACGGAGTTTAAGGCTGTATTTGGTTGGGGGATAGTACTATTCCAGGATAGAATTTAAGTGTAATAAGTTTAACAAAGTGTTTAGTTAGTAGTTTATAATGATATGTGGAATTGTAATGATTGGAGATGATTTTGTATGGGAAGAGAGAGAGTTAGCAGGTTTTGATGTGATTGTTGAAATAATTTTTTTTAAAATTTGAAAGATTTTAGTTATGAGAAATGAAGAATATAAGCAAAATTCTACGTTAAATTCTACACCCCACCCGTACAGGTCAAAAGCATTGATTCGTCTTCGAATTTTGCATGGAATAACTATCACTCTATTCTTATTAGATAGTGTTTAGTGGACTTCCAAATTCGTGTAGACACAAATTTTAATGGTGTCAACACCATCGCAACCATCCACCCATCTTACCTCATATCCAATCAGCTAACACTTAATCCTATTCCAAACCTACCTATAAACCCTTGCCACCCAATGATCCCTTGCCAAAGAATTTGGATCCTATGCAATACACTTCATTGCATCATTAAATTAGGGACTGATATTTAAAGTATACTTGTACTAATTAGTCACAGGAGATGAGTTATCTAATTTAAAAATATTTACATTAATAATTTGATCTCCACCTCTCTTTCGACCATGTAAGTAAATAAAACCTCAGTATCATACAATGATGTTACGAGGTGATCTGAGACATTTTTTTTTATCAGATTGAGAAATCATGTGATATATCTTGCAAGATCTGGATTCATTGTCCAGTAAAAGTAACGGGTTATAATTAAAAAGAAAAAAAAAAAAGTAAAGAAAAGGAAAACGATCTAAAATGCGGACCATCCAAAATCAGGAACTAAATCCGGAGATTTCGGCGGAAAATCACGCGAGCTGCGACGACTACTCTTATCCGATTCCGAGAATTGGGGGTGAAGAATAATCGATCGTGGGGTGGAATGGAAGGTATCTCGACCAATTTCGTTGACCCCATACCCATTCTATCGTCAAATTCAAATTTCTTGACGACGTCACCACCACCTCCAACGTTAGAGACAGAAAGAGAGAGAGAAGCACGTGGGAGTGAGTGGGCTCCCCATGTTCCTCCTCCCGTGGACCCGGAAGGAAGGGGTCCTCCATTTTTCTCCGTGCTTTCTTTTTTTTCCAAGGAAGGATATGAAAAAACGAGAGAGAGAGAGAGAGAGAGAGAAAAAGAATCGAGGCAAGTGACAGGATGCAGCTGCAAGTTACCCATCACACGACTTTCCATTCTCGCTTAAGGAGAAAAGCGTAAATGCATCGGTTCTGTTTACTCACGGAAGAAGCGGACGCTACGAAGAAGATCAGTCGCTTATCGGCACGCCTTACGCCCGGAGGAGGTGTAAGTGGGGTTTATGATTTTTATTGTAGTTTTTGAGGAGGTTAATCTCATCAAATTAAAATTATTTTTTTAATATTAAATAAATACATATTAACATTTTTTATTTTTACTTTTAATATTAAATAAATATTTATTAACATGACACTAATATACTAATTACTTTATCTTATCACTTAACCCTCTATTTATTCTACTGTTTAAATAAGTATCCATCTCCTTGGGCATATCCTACAGTATTTTATGTTACGTTCTAACAGGTCCTCAGAGGAGTTTTGACTGGTTGTTCTTTTGAATAGCTTTGTAGGATTATCACTGCTTGTTGCTTTCCTCTTCTCCTGTTTTGGTTTTAGTGTTGGATGTTGACCGTGGACTTATTCATACTCTATCAGAATGAGTCTATCTTTATAGTTAAAAGAAAAAAAAAAAAATTATAACTTTAAGTATGTCAAAAGGTGACTAAATGCATGTTGCAATGCATTTGAAATATGTAAAGTTAGAGGATGTGAATTCAATTGATGTATTTTGATTTTTTATATGTAGAAATTATTTTTTATAGGTAAAAAATCACTTCAGATAGGTATATTTTTCATTTTCAATCGGTGTATCTTAATTTTCAACTTGTTAAAAATCATTTTTAATCAATATTGATTGAGAGTCAAATCATACACGAGTATTTTCGCTTCCAACCTATGAAAAACCATTCTCTATTTTGATTTCAAATTGATTTATTTGATTTTCAATCAATAGATTTTAACGATCAATTTATATATTCTTATTTTTAACCCATTGATTATAATTTTCAATTATTTGATTTTAATTTTTAAACAATATAGTTTACTTTTTCTTTAAATAAGAATACAAATAAGAGGTACACGTTACAAAATACATGGTAACATATATCTCTACACTCACATCCTTTTTGTAAGTATACCTATGATGTAAGCTTGATAAGATAGAGCCATGGAGAACGTGAGCCCGTAACAACATGGATAACAAGGACATTTAGAGCACAGGATGTGAAAAACAATTGCAAGTTGGAAGATGTAAAACAAGTTGACATCAACTACCTGATGAGCAAAGAACAGAATGATTGCGCAAATTCTTTGAAAATTTATATGGAGAGATCAAGCCAGCAGGCTCCAATCGGCAAAGGTCGCCCACATTCCAAGGTGGGATGCGTCACCGGGCTCCAATTAACCCAAACGTTGGGGGTCCGAATCTCAAAAAGCCCTGGACAAATCAAAACACGCACCCGAACATGCTTTTATTTTTTATTTTTTGTCTTTTTTGTGACTTTACGGAGATTCTCCTTAAATATTTGAAACGACACGCATACATCTGACTATTATAGAAAACTCACCCATTGTACAAGCTTCCCTGGATCGGAAAATCTTGCAAATTGACCAACGATGGCTCTCTATTTGGATATTTCATCCAAGTTGATAGAAACTTTGACTCAAAAGTGAAGAAGTTTTTGCATTCCGGCACCTGTTCTTCCAACCAATACATATCAAGAACTCTAGGCGGCTCCATTTGTACCAATGAGGTGCTACTGGATCACCCAAAGATGTTGCCCCTTTTGGTAGAAGAGGTGGAAGAAAAGGGAGGTGGAAAACGGAGGAAGAGAGTTGGAAAAGGAAGAAAATCGATTTGCAGCACCTTAAACATTAAAATTCATATCATGTTGAGATAATTTTTAACAACTTTCGCAACGGTGGTGTATTGGTGTAAATAAAATTAATTTTTTGAAGGGTATCCTTGTAATTAAAAATGAATTAGGTATATGTGTGTTATTCATTTATCGCAGGCAATTCAACAGACATTCATTTAAGAAAATTTTATCTTTCCCTTAATTTCGACAATAACCAAACAAACCTACAAAAATTCAAAAAAAAATGAAAGGAAAAATATTAGAGGGGAAAAAAACAAAGAAAAAGGGAAAGTGAGGGAGAAAGAAAGCACCGGTGCTCGAAGCTCTGCCAAACAGAGAGAGAGAGAGAGAGCGGGGGAGGAGCCTCGATAAAGAGGCTCCACCTTTACCACTCCAATAAAGGAACCACTCTCTCGACCACCCCCTTCCCACTTCCTCCCACCACCACCACCACCACCACCACCACCCGTTCCTCTCCCTCCCCCATTGCCCCCTCTTCCAAGACTCCTCCCACCCACCAACCCATTTCCGCAGAGCAAACTCGAACAGAGAAGCAGAGAACAGAAGGTGCAGCTCGAACCCATCTCTCCCACCACCTCCTCCGACTGATTCCAACAGCTTGATCACCACCAGAACAAGGATTTGGAGGCGTACCCAATTCGCCAAAGAAGATGTTGGACAACCTCCTGGGCAGGAAATTCTCTGCCAAGTGGTACCACCCATCTTTCCCTCCCTTCCCGTTTCGGGTCCGAGATGGTTTGCTCTCGATTTGCGTTGTGATTCTTGTTTGGGTTCTTGGGTTGTTGTTCCCCTGCAGCAAGCAGTCGATAAAGCACATAAAGGCGAGAGCTTTCGAGAGGACGAAGAAGAGGCAGGCGATGCTCAACTTCCTCAGGAAGGATATCGCCGACCTCCTCACCATGGGCGAGGAGAAGAACGCCTTCGGGAGGGTACGTCTGTGTTAGATTCCGTCTCCTTTGATCCATTCGTATAGGAAAGTTGGCGCCTTGTTGTGGTTTGGAGAATGGTGCTTGGTTGCTTTGTGGAAGTTCTCATCTTTCGTTTTTGTGTTTTTTTTTTCTTTTTTGGTTTGTGATGTGGAATTCTTCAGCCTTTTTCTTTTTCAGTTATATGGCTAAATTGGATTCGGGTAACGCCGGTTGTTCACCTAAATGATGTTTGGGGTCAAATGGGTGTGTTGGGTTGTTGCGATTCCCCTTTGATCTTGGGGAATTTTTGTAGCCGGTGATGTGGCTTAGGTCCCTTTTTCGAGTATCGTAAAATCGCCGATGTTTGTATATTTTGTGATTGTAGCTGCTACCATTGTAGTCTGGGATTTGAAAGGATTATAACAACCGTTCATGTGGCATAGACTTAATCTTCCTTTTTTATTGTTGAGAAAGAAGTTTCTGGTTATTTAATGTAGTTTGTGTTTGGTCATTGATTATGTTGGTATTTGTTCTTGGTGGTCAATTGCTGCTTTGTGGTTCTTGTGTTTGAGATTTTTAAGGTTCACGAATTGGTGCCTTGAAACCAGATAGCTTGAATGGTATTTAGATGATTTAGCATTTCATTTTTCTTCGTATCCAATCGGGTTTTGCTCCTAAGGAAGCCCATGGTTGCCATTTTTTGCTGTTATTCTTGCTTTGAAACATTTATGGGAACTGGCAGTTTTTGTGTTGTGTCTGATTTATCTAATTTACTTAATAAAAGTTTACGATCTCAATTTGTGATGTTCTCATGCTCCTTCACAGTTATGATATACATGTTTTTCCTTTTATTCCCTATTTAACAGATGGATGCGCTCATCGTTGAAACGAACCACATAGCTTGCTATGATATGATCAAGAGGTTCTGCGACCATATCTTGAGCCAGCTTCCAACCTTGCAGAAGCAAAAGTATGCACCATTGCTAGTGCTTTGTCTATTCAAGAGCTGCATCAAAATCAAGCATTACACAATTCTTTTTTGTTCATCTCATATCAGACTTACATAGAAAGTCCAAACTAACAAAATGATATCTGAATCATTACCATATTGGCAAACTACTTGAATTATCAAACATCAATCAAAGAAATTTAGTAATATATGCACTGTTATGTTTATTAAATGCCACACATAGAGATCAAGCCTTTGTAGAAAAAGCTCTTTTGTTCATTTCATGTAAGACTCCTGTAAAAAGTTAAAAGTAACAACAATGCTATATGATTCACGACCATGTTGGTAAATTACTTGAAATGTCGATGTTTGCATTGTTAAGTTTATTAAATGCCATGCCTGGTGTTACTCTGTGGGAATTAAAATGGAAGAAACTGTCTTTACCTGTTTTCTTTATTGTGCCCCCTCCTGTATTTAATCAATCTATTGTTTTAAGTAATCACTTCTCCTTTCCTTAATAACGACTCCTACCATCCCCATGACAGAGAATGCCCTGAAGAGTCTATGGAGGCTGTGGCAACGCTCATTTATGCTGCAGCCAGATTTTCTGACCTGCCGGAATTGTGTGATCTCAGGCTTGTCTTTACCACCCGCTATGGTGGTGCATTAGAATCATCCTTGAATAAGGAGGTAAACTGATCTCCCCATGCATCACGCTTCTCTAACATTCACATATTAAGAATGTTCTTTATGAAATCACCACACTTCTCTAACATTCTGAACTGTTTGCTGCTCTCAGTTTGTAGAGAGAATTTCTAGAAAAACCTTCTCCAGGGAAAGAAAGCTGAAGACAATGCGGGAGATTGCTAACGAGTTCTCTGTTAATTGGGATTCAAAGAACTTTGGACAGGAAAAATTAATGCCAACGATACCGGTATATAATTAACAAAACAAAGCATAAGACTGTCGTCTAGCCAAGCCAATGGCACTAATGATCGTGACTTCTGAAATTACTTTTCAGGGGCAAACGAAGGTGGATGTCAAAGAATGCAAACTGAAGCAAGGGAACTCCTTCGATGCACCTAAGGTCACTCAGAATACCAAGGCTGCCAATACGGATAATAAGCAATCGGATCTATCTCCGGCAGTTAACTTGATGAGACAGGAAGTACAACCCATAGCAAACGAGGTCCACGTGATTCCGGGTTCTAACCGTGGTTTTCTGGCTGACCCAGCTAAGAAGGACTTGGTTTACAAACACGAGAGGAAGGAACCTTCCAATGCAAGAAGTCCTCCAGACCTTAAACCAAAAAACACTGAGAAAGCTCCATTGTCAGATAATTACATCAGTCAAGCAAGGCAGATGGTGGGATCACAGTCGAATGACAAGAGAACAATCAACAAACCACCTCCTTACGTCAAATTAAACGAGCATAGGTATGGAGTTCATGGAGACAAAGTTTGCGAGGATGACAGCATGATTGCCATCGAGAAGCAGACCGTTGGGACAAATAAGCAAAGGTATGGAATTCACGGCAAGAAAAGTCACGAGGATGACCGCACGATTGCCATTGAGAAGCAGGCCGTTGGGACTCTGAAAGCCGAGATCAAAGTCAATGTCATTCCCCCATACATCAAGGACAAGGGCTTGAGGAATGCACTGCCCGTTGAAGAGATCCAACCTGCAAAACCCATCGAGAAGCAGCCTGTCGAGCATGCCAATCGCAGCACTGCTCCTGCAATCAACAAAATCCCCCCTTACTTCAAGCCAAGTGCCCCTAAGGTTGAACGCCAGGCCGAGCACACGGCGAACGAGGATGTGGGTTTACCAAATGAGGGCATGGAAGAAGCGAAACCGAAACCAAGATCAGTGAGGCGGAACAACCACGGTGGTTTGGCATCCAGCCACCAAGCAAGCGAAGATGTTGCCGTCGTCAATGCTGAGGAACGCATAGACCAAATAATCTACGGGAGAAGGCGTGGCAATAGGAGGGGCACCCACAGCTTCGATGCCAATTACAATGAAGAAGACATGGAAATCGATAGGCTCCTCATGCACTACAGCACGAAGGGTATGGCTGCCCCACAGCCTGAAAAACCAAGGAAGGCAAGGAAAGATCGTTTGATGTACCACGATGTCGAGATAACCGGGGCTAAAGCAGAACGGGAGCGTGTTATTGCTAGGGTCGGTTCTCTTCCTCCAGAGAGGACCACTCCAAGGGATGCCAATCAAAACAATATGAATGCTAGAGGCGCACAAGTTCACCCGAGGCTACCGGATTATGACGAACTGGCTGCCCGATTCAATGCCTTGAAGAGGAGTCAACCTTGACATTACCTCTTGACACCATTCTCTGGTTTCTTTTTTGCTGCAATCATCTGGTACTTCACTTAATACTTGTGCTGAGGATATTAATTGCCACCTCAGGAATACTTGTTGTTGTTGTGGTTGGTGGTCTTTGAGATCCTTCTCATGCTTGCGCCTAAGCGTAATCTCTTTCCACTGCAAGTTACTATAGGGGTTATTTGTGAACAGTTTTGTGTGTCTAGTTCTTGGGTTCTATATGCAGAAAGTTGTAATGCAAATGATTCTATTTTCTTTATTACGATTTCTACTCTTTGATTTTTTTTTTTTTTTTGAGAGAGAGAGAGAGAGATATGTAATGTAACCTACCTTGCTAATTTCTTGGGCTCTTCTCTGGATGGTATACTCTTTTTATAGACTCGTCTCTCGGTGCGAAGCATCTGTACCCTAACCGCCGCGTCCCCCCGCCACGCAATTTTTTAGGTATTACAAGGCTAAGCTTGGGCTGCAAGATCCTCGAAATTAGAGTAGGGATTATTGAATAAGTTCATAGATGGTAGTAAGTTGCAAATAAAAGATTAGCAGTATGAATAAAGGCAACGTTGATAGTGATGTCAATAATAGACTAGGATTATGGATAAAGGCAACGTTAGTAGGGATGTAAGGTAAAAAGTTTCCGAGTAGGTGGGTGGAACGGTCCTTCGAGGACCGAGTATTTTAACTTTGAAAGAACATTTGAATCCTTTAACAGAAACCGAGACCTGTTGAAAGGAACGAAGAAGGAAAGTAAAGCTACTCCGATTGTGTTCGTGGATGGGATCTTCGAAGATACGAAAAATAGTTTCGCTTCGCACTGTAGAGGTCAAAAATCTAAAAGTTCCGTTGCCGGGAAACGAACCCGGGTCTCTCGGGTGAGAGCCGAGTATCCTAACCGACTAGAGTACAACGGATTCAACGTTGACGATGCTACCTCCTATAGATTTTAAATATAAATAAAATAAGGATATATCCTGTCATTGATCACACTGCTCCCGATTTTAGTAGAAAGAAGGGTAACGTATAAAGCTTGTGAGTTTGGATCCCCTTTGTCATAGTGCTAGAATAGCAAGGATTTGTACCGAAAGCATCCAACTCAGGGTTCAAAATGCTCCTCAACCTTCTAGCCATACCCGTGCTTCATGCTCACTAGCTGTCCACCAAAGTCTTCCTTTGATCATTCCATAAACCACCCAACTAGTAATGATGGGAAATGTGACCTCGAAGCAATGCACTTGTTAAAAGCTTTGCCTCCACCCGCAAAAAATAAAAAAAAAACCTAAAGGGTCACTCCACCATCTAGTCCCCTTTCACAGATAAACACTCCTGATTACATCACCATCCTCTCATCCAGTAAACAAAAGGCATGGTCTGCAAAGCAAACACAAATTTAAGATGGCTAATGTTCCATAAATACAAACCCAAGTATCACAATCCACAAATCTAATCTAGTCTATGAGATAGACAACCCAATTTCCCCTTGATAGTTTCACCTCTTGAGTTATAATAGAATTTTCCTTTGGATTATAAGAATAAACGCATCCCCTCTTTTGGTTGCCTTTTTTTCCTTCTGCACCATGTTTTTTTATGACCCAAAACCTTTTTGGACAAAACAATAACAAGTTAATCAACCTCCACACACTAATCCTCCAAATAATGCTTAACAATGGGAACCCAAACTGATCTCTTATGCTAAAATAAGAAACTCACCATTCAACCATAACCTATAGGCTACTTAATTCTTTTAACAACCATACAAGGCCAGTTTTTAAAGAAGAAAAGAGTGCATGAAAATGAGAGTACCGAGTTCGGAGCCTCACGAAACTAAACCTCACTGTGCTTCACACATGCACCAGACAAAACACGCTTCAAAGCAAACTCTTCGCTCTCTTAATATCATGCATTAAGCTCAAGAGTATTTAACATTTTAGGTCCCCGTTGGAGGATTGCACAAATAAAATACTAACGCCAAAGTCGCAAAAATTATAATGCAGAAGCCAACAGCAAAAGAAGCCGTTCAATTTCTGGTAGGTGGTGATGTGAGAACCATTGCCCGGTAAGCAAACTGCTCGACCATTAGATCATTTTATTTCCTAGACAAGATATAACCCAATGAATAAAACTACAAAAACGGATCAACAAAATCACTGCAAAAACACATGCAAGTATAGGATGTGTTTATTCTTCTCAAAGAAGAAAAAAAATATGTACATATACAAAAATGACCTGCCATAATACCTTCTTGAAGTAATAAAGCTAAACACTTGGGAGTGGAGAAAAGCAACGAGGCAATCTCAAAGACAAATTACCCAAGCTACATCAATGCCAGCTACAGATCTTTACCATTATTGCAAAATCATATAATACGTGCTACTAACAAACAGTCTAACCGAATCCAACATATCTGCAGGTCCCTTGACATAATCAGGAGAGGACTAACAAATACAAAATCGGTATACGAGGAGTAACAAGATGGCACTCAAAAGCTTTGCTATAGATGTAACACAACGAAAAATTGACAGCAGTGGACCACATGAAGGTACATCTTCCAATCGACGATGCTGCTGCAGCACCCCAGTCTTTGCCTCAACACCAGACGCCTACAATTCCTAAGACTGCTGGTCTGGTTCCCCACCTTCCTCTTCCTCTCCCTCTCCCTCCTCCTTGTGCTCTTCCTCTTCTGGTACCTCATCCTCGTCATCCACCATGGGGGGATCTGCAGGCATCGGTGGGGGCAATGGTGTCTTCATGGGGCTGAACTTGGGGAATATGTCAGCCCTCCTGGCAGGTCTGGGCCTTTCCCACTCCTACATCAAGATTCACAATGCAATTATCGCAGATCTTACTACGTATACAAAACTGTAATCATAAAAGACACGGATGGTACCGTACAAGTAAAGTTATGCAAAATGGCCCTGCATAATTGCATGTGAGAATCAGAGTTACCAATAAGCAACTTGGAAGGGATTGACCACAAATGGCATACCAAAACATTCACAGGAAGCTCAAATTACTTTTCATAATGCAATCACATGGCATCAACGCCTTATCCAAGATGTAAACTTTCAATGCAGTGGTGGTCAACAGTCCATTAGGAAACAATGGATAAAACTAAAACTAATCGACCAAGGTTCCCGATAACCTGTCATATTTGCATAGCCTCAATGGAAGCAAGGAATAGAGGCTGAGAGTTCTATCCAATTTCCCATGTTTATCTTTTCAAGCAAAACAAATCTATAAAAACAAATCAAATGGAAAAAATATTTTTTTTTCACAGGCATTTAAAAACGAGAATTAGGGAAAAAAAGAAAAGGATTTTTTACGGTATTCAATTCTATGATTATGCTTCTTGACCTCGATAACTGGGAGCTTTGAGGCTCCAGAAGGAAGTTCGTTTCAGATTCCACCCTCATCAGTGAGGAATGAAGCTTGTAAGATGAACTCACCCCTTGCTTTGCACATAGAGGAGTGTCAAAAGGAAATCCTAACCCTTTTTTATATAAAGGAAATCGGACTAATTACATAAATACCCTTGAGGATAAATAAAATATACCAAATACCCCTACAACTCAACACTCCCTCTGAGGTTGGGGCGTATATGTCAACGAGCCTAACTTTCTGCTCAAGAAATCATGACGTTTCTTCTTAAAGGCCTTAGTAAAAATATCAGCAACCTGTAACTCAGATAAAATATAAGAGGTACTTATCTTACCTTTCAGGACAACATCTCGTATGAAACAACAATCAACCTCTATATGTTCATTCTCTCATGAAAAATAAAATTAGAGACAATATATGTTGTTGCTTTATTATCACAGTAGAGTGTAACTGGGGTATCAACTACCACTCTTAGATCCTGCAAGAAACCAACCATCCACATGATCTCATATGCCGCCTATGCCATAGACCTGTACTCTGCCTCTGTACTGGAGCGAGTAACAACACTATTTCTTGTTCCTCCATAAAACCAGATTTCCTCCCAAGTAGACAACAAAGCTAGATGTAGATCTCTTGTCCTCTACTGACCTTGCATAGTCGACATCAGAATAAACCACAAGATCTAGAGTGTCACTTTGTAATACAGACTTCATCCTGCGGTACCCTTCAGATATCTTAAAATAAGACACACATCATGCCAATGACTGTACCTGGGTCTCTGCATAAATTGACTGGCACAACTGACTACAAAACTAATATTTGGACGTGTAATAGTCAGGTATAACAGCTAACCAATAGTATTACGGTACCTGGTAACATCTTCAAACAAAGGATCCGTCACATCTAAATTGTGAGCAGTAGATGCTTCCACTGGTATCCTTGATAGTTTGAACCCAAGAAGTCCAACCTCCTCTAGAATCTGTAAGATATACTGCCTCTGTGATAGGAATAAACCTTCCTCCTGAAGAATAGCTTCCATCCCCTAAAAGTAGTGACGAACACCTAAATCTTTGATGACAAAAGTGGATTGGAGAAAGGCTTTCATCTCGGCAATCCCATCGGTATCATCATTTGTCAAAATCATATCAGCGTAAACTACCAAAATAACCACTCTCCATATCCCACTATACTCTGTTCATCTAAAAATATAGAATGGTCAGTAGCAGACCTCTGAAATCTCAGTTTCTTAATCTCAAGGTTGAGCCTCTCAAACTAGGCTCGTGTACTCTACTTCAGGCCATAAATGACCTTCCATAAGCGACAAACAAGCTCTCCCTGACTGTCATAACCTAGTGGTTGTCTCATGCATGCCCCATTTGCCAGATTACCATATAATAATGCATTCTTTATATCAAGTTGATGCATTGGCCACTCCCTGATTACTACCAGGGACAGGATAATCCTAATGAATGTAATGCAAGCAACAGGGAAAAATATCTCGAGATAATCCACCCCATAAGTCTGGTTGAACCCCTTGAAAACTAGCCTGACTTTATATCTCTCCATTGTTCCATCTGACCTGTACTTGATGGTATACACCCATCTGCAACCAACCACTGTAGCACCCTCAGGACATGGAACAAAATCCCATGGTCCTCTGCTCTGAAGAACCTGCATCTCCTCATCCATGGCCGCCTTCCAATTTGGATCATAAAGTGCCTGGACAATCTCTGGGAATAACTGTTGTGGTAAAAGCAAAAGTAAACTATCTGACCTCCCCCTAGAGATGAGAGATTGTAGTGTAATGAGAAATATGATGAAAAGTGGTGTCAAATCTCATCTGCACAGTCTCCTCCCTATCTGACTCATCTCTGCCTGAATAAATAACATGCTGAACTGGCTCGTCACAAGTAGAGTCTTGTGGCTGTGATCACTTGTGATATATCTATCTCCTCTATGACAGCTTCTATGGATGATCCTTCTTCTAAGAAATAAGGGATCTTTTCAAAGAAGGTCACATCCGCAGTAACAAGACATCTCCTACGAGCTAGATCATAACACCTATAGCCTTTCTGAGTCCCGAAGTACCCAAGAAAGACAATTTGTGGCACGAGGAGCAAATTTATCCTGGATCCCATAGTTTTGAACAAAATAGACGCATCCAAACACTTGCAATGGCACATGAAAAACTCTACTACAGTCAGGATGTATAATCTGATATGGAATCTGACCCTAAAGCACAAAAGATGGCTACCGATTAACCAAATATGCTGCTGAGAATATAGTATCACTCCAAAATTGCCTAGGAACCTTCATATGTGACATCAAAGTCCTGGCAATATCAAGCAAGTGTCATAACTTACATTTTGCAACCCCATTTTGCTAGGACGTATAAGCACAAGAAGTCTGATGGATGATCCCCTTGCCACGAAAAGCCTCCAGCAAATCACCATGCATAAACTTTAATGCACTGCACTGTGAAAAGTCTGAACAGTAGTACCATACTGAGTCTACACCTTAAACAGAAAATGCTGAACAATAGTGGAAATCTCACTATGAGCCTTCATCAGGAATACCCAGGTAAGTCTACTACAATCATCAATCATAGCTGCAAAATACCTGTGTCCGGCAATAAAGGCAACTCTAGACGGTCCCCAAAAATCACAATATACCAGAGAAAAAGGAGTAGAATTAACACTAGTACCTCTCTTAGGATAGCTACTTCTGTGAAACTTTCCCAGTTGGCAATCTTCGCAATCCGAGACCAAAGAATCTAGTAACTCTGGATACATTCGGTACATCTTCCTCACAAACAAATGCCCAGATCTTCGATGCCAAAGTAAAGGATCATGAGCGATAGACACCACCCCAGCTAACAACATGGGTGTGTCTAAATAATACAAGCCATCTCTCTCTATGCCACTACCAATGATCTCCCATGTGTTTTGATCTTGAAAGCAACAATGCTTCTCAACAAAGATAGTATGGCATCTCAGATCTCTGCAAATCTTGCTCACCGACAAAAGGTTCATATGAAATTCAGGAGCGTAGTATACCTCTTCTATCTTCATCTTGGACATAACATCTACACTCCCAACTACAGTCACGGGAGACATCTTTCCATTAGCCACCTGCACTTCTCGCAGTCCTTATGGGATCATATAGTTCTTCAGACAATCTCGATCTCCAGTAAGATGTATAGAAGCTCCAGAATCTATCACCCATGTGCTTCTGTATCCCTTTCTTTTCTTCTCACCCTCTTAGACTGCAAATGCAAGCCCTTCCACATCTGAATTTGATTTTTCTAACGTATCAAACTCATCTTCTTGGCATGAGAGAAGATTCATCATACTTGAAAGGGATATCTTCTTCATTGGTGGCAAGAGAAGACTTATCATCACATTTGCAATGTGTGAGATAGGCTGAAACACATGCAAGACTTCTGCCCATACTGATTTTGCCCCCCCATAGGTTGCACCTCCATCCATCAGTGGTGGCGCACCCATTGAACAAGAAACATCCCCCAACCACTGCCGCAACAGAGGCGATGGAGGCATTTGCAACACCTGTCGAGGCTGTTGCGCCACCAATGACTGATCGTAGGGCCGGCGACACCCCCTGCAATGATCGTAGGGCCGACGACGCCCCCTGCCTCAATCATAGGATCAACGCTAACCGATGACGGCGTGGGTGTGGCACTGACCTGCGTGGGAACCCTCATATGGTCAGCGTTGGAAGAGAGATCTTCGCAATCTCCCATGAAATCAACCCCACTTGAGTGATCTGATCATATTTTTTTGGTGAATTTTTGATGAAGTATCGAAGCACCAATCCAGAACCGCTGCTCTCATACCATATTGAAACAAATGAGTTGCATGACCTTCAAAAAAAAAATCCTAGCCCTCCTTTATATAAAAGAAGACCAGACTAATTACATAAATACCCCTAAGGATAAATAAAAGATACCAAATACCCCTACAACTCAACAAAAACAATTTCAGATGCACTTTCAAACAAAATAGATGGTTATTCTTTTGAACTTCAATGTAATAACCACTTTTCTAAGACCAGACATAAAAGAACAAAATTACATCACAGCATTAGATCAACCGATCAAGGCACACGTTGACCAAGGGAAATATAGTAACCGTTCAATAAGCAGCAGTGTGCTTTCGAGTGCGATCTAAATGGTCCTCCAACAGGTCAGAATTAGAAGTGTTAAAAAAATAATCTAGAGTCACAGATTGGTCCCAGATTGAATGACCTCAGAATATAAGTATTTCTTCTCTGACCTTGACTATTCTGATTGTCTGATACGAAAGTATGCTCTATAATCCCTCTCTTCCTCTGACATTTTTCAAACATTGACATCATTAGAGAACCTAATTGTCCAACAGCTGTCCTACTTTTACATTTCCTATGCACCCTCTTTTATATTTAACATCATATCTGATCAGGTTCCCATATCGTTCCAACCATCATATTTAGTCATATTTACACAATTCCCAAGCTATTATTCAAATTGAACCGTTTTTTAATCGAGAAAAAAAAACACTATATAATACCAATGCCTTTTCTACTTATTTCAAAGGCATATATACACGGATGCTCTCTTTTCACTGGAACCCTTTAACGGCATATACTGTCAGGTCAATTCAGGAAAAAAAATAATGATACAGCATAGACATTTGTATTGTTTTATTTTGCTGGTGCTTTGAGAAAGAACAAAACATACTTTCTGATGAAATGCTAACGAAAGAATGACTTGCCATTATAATTTTATCAAAGATGCAAATTTCATCTTTCCGGATCATTGTGGCTAGTCTTGACCAAAGATGAGATACATGACATCAAACAGGAAAAACAAGGTGATGGCGGTGGCTGTTACCCTCCTGATTTTTACAAGTCTCTCTCAAGGAAAAACTGAACCATTTTCGGAAAAGAAATTTTTGTTCTGTTCCACTGAAATTGATTAGGCAACCAGATGTTAAAAAAATAAAATGCGAAGAACAGTACCGACTGGATGTTCGATTTGCCACTGCATACTAAATTCAAATCTTATATGCTAAAATGATCACATAAAGGACGAAAAGATACTCTTGAGAACAGCTGAATTTATTTTCTCTTTTCCCTCACAAGATCCAGAAAAGGGGCATTTCTAGTGTTGAAATCTGGAATAAAGAGCCACATGGCTTGTCCACATGTAAGTCAGCAAGCCACATGGACAGTTCATGTGGCAACATCTGAGGAGCCCAATAGGGCAGTTGGTAATGGGTTCTAGAACCCATGTTTGGAATCTTTTACTTAGGAGTCAAGTTTTCTATTTTTAGTCAATGTGTTTTATGAAAAATGTTTGTAATTTAATTTAATTAGAGAGATAAGATCCTTCCTTATGGGATAAGATTTTTGGTTTCCAATAATATGGATATGTACTCTCTATAAAAGAGAGCCTTCTCTTTTTGTAATCTTTTGAGTTAATGCAATATTTGTTCCAACATATAAACTCCCTCTCTCTCCCTTTATGCTTCACCACCGGCTGCCATCTCTCTCCCTGTTTACACGTGTAGGCACCATTGCACATGGAAGAGCCTCCACTCTCCGGATCACGCCAATCTCAACTTGGTACCAGAGCAGTAATGCTTCGGGCCATTATTCTCTCCACGCGTGTAAATCGAAATAAGGAATATAGCATTGCGTCACCGAACTGCATCAACCTCAACTCAAGTCGAAGTCTTTCTCAACCTTCTCTAAAAGTCGAAATCTTTTCTGGCTAGGCTGAAATCTTTCCTACCCCTAACCAAAACTAAAGACTTTTCCGGTTCAAACTATCTTGGAGGATGCTAACGAATTCGAAAATATAAGTTTCCGATGAGACCAAGATGTTTGTGCACGGAACCACAATCAAATTGGTTGAATCTTCCAACTACGTTCTCTGGGCATGTGCATTCAAGATTTTTATTGGTGAACAGAAACTACACGTCCTCCTTGAAGAAGCACTAGAAACAAAAATTGCGACCAAGAAGAAGTGGGAGGAGAATTATTTGGTAATGAACTGGCTCATGAATTTTATTGATTCTAATATTGCTTCCAACATGCTATACAAGGAGACAGCAAAGGACATCTGGGATACCCTCGAGAGGCGATTGGCAAAGAAAATCGGATGTGCCAAGCTTGCAGACATCTATTGGCACATCTGGAACACAAGTCAAGGTGATCTGTCCCTTAATGCTTACTATCCAAAGATGGAGAGCCTATTCGAGGAACTCAACATCTACGAGCTAGAATGTTGTGACAAACAATCCATGTCACGAGCAAGATGGCAAGCCTTCAAGTTTCTCAGGGGGCTTCACCCCCGATATCAACCTGCTCGTGACCAAATTCTATGGAGGAGGACGTCGATCTCGAGATGATCTACAGTCGCCTCGAGAAACTGGAGATCTCAAGTCCAGCCGAGACACCTGTTGCAAGCAAATCTGAGACCATGGCCTTGGTTGCTACCAGGGAAGGAATTGGGTGTGAAAAGGGATGTGGATTTGGTCACATTTTTCCTCCATGCCAGCATTGTGGGCGTAACAATCATGATTCTAAAGCATGTTAGACTAAATATGGTTACTCATCTTGCGACAAGGACATCACTTCCTTCACTATATCAAAACTTGAAACAACCCTTGCCACATTGAAGGAAGAAAAAAAGACTGCAGCCATCACCACCACCTGTGAGGTTGCCAAAGAAGAAGCAACTACCTCTGAAGTTGCAACTAGTCTTGCTGCGGACTCTGAGAAGCCACAAGGCAATTTTGATGATGAAGAAGAGTGGTGGGGCGTCTAGCCTCACAAGTTGAAGACCAAGTCGTTGGCCTCCCGACCTTCGACTTGAGGAGTGTTGGAACGTGGAATAAAGAGCCACGTGAATTGTCCACGTGACAGTCAGCAAGTCACGTGGGCAATCCACGTGGCAACATCTAAGGAGCCCAATAAGGCAGTCGGTCATGGGTTCTAGAACCCAAGTTTGGAATCTTTTGCTTAGGAGTCAAGTTTTCTATTTTTAGTAAATGTATTTTAAGAAAAGTATTTGTGATTTGATTTAATTAGAGAAATAAGATCTTTCCTTATGGAATAAGATCTTTGGTTACCAAGAATAAGGATATGTATTTTCTATAAAAGAGATCCTTCCCTCTTTATAATCTCTGGAGTTAATGTAATATTTGTTCCAACACATAAACTCCCTCTCTCTCCCTATATTCTTCACCACCGGCTACCATCTCTCTCTCTCTGTTCACACATGCAGCCACCATTGACAGCACCCTATTGCTGCCATCTCTTCTCAAGTGGAAGAGCCTCCACACTCCGAATCATGCCAATCTCAACTCTAGAATAGGACTGCTTATACATGTCTTCGTAGCTGCATTCTTGAGGATCCTTTAGAGCCAAAGGTACAAGAGTGAATGCCGGATGGCACCGTTTTCGGCTATCTGCCTAAACAGACATAACATTCTTTCAAGGAAGAACTGCCTTATGCAGAAACATCACTTTCCCTTAAATTATCAGTGGGTCTCTTTTATGTTTTTTTTTTAGTTGGGGGGCCGGCAGAAGGGGTATCTTGTATCACAGTGTTTTTTATTTTTTGTGAAGTAGAAATACCATATGAGGACTTCTGCTTTAAGGTTCTCTCTTCCTGACTCTAAGCCAGTCATTGTGTTGGTTAGTCTTCATTTCTTCCAACCCTCGTGCAGTGCTTGCTCTGTCCTATTTCTTAGATTGAGTTGAAGGAGCAAGATATCGTGAAGAAAAAGCAATCAAGAAAACAACCCCCGTCACTTAGGCAAATATATCCTCTTTCTTATCTATGTCCTCTAGATTCCTATGCACTAGAGTTCTTCTCAACTAAAACCATGCTTGTTGAGGCATAATTCACACATGTCCTTTTAATCAGAAACGGAAGATCCTTATCCTGGTGCAGGATGAGAATGAATACCCAAGAGCATAACCCTTGTCTCCCGCATGCTGTGGAGGAGAGGCCGGAGCTTCATCCCCAGGGGAGTCAAATGCCAGGCAATTCACTGAAAGGCAACTAATACTCCTCTTTCATAAACAAAAAGAGAAGGTTCTACTTAAAAAGAAAAAACCACTCTGCATCTCTAAGTCTATCAAGGGAATGTTTCTTTGAAGTAGATCAATATTACAAACTACTTGAGACTAAAGAAAAGTACCAATTCATCAACAACAGCCAGCTCAATACTGTTATTGTAGCATGGCACAAATCCACGAAGGGCACTAAGGTGTACAAGCTGTTATCCGTGAAACTGAGAGGAAAGAAGGAACCATAAACATCCGGTTATTTGTCATCATTATTACCA
Organism: Thalassia testudinum; assembly: GCA_037157565.1. Taxonomy (NCBI): domain Eukaryota; kingdom Viridiplantae; phylum Streptophyta; class Magnoliopsida; order Alismatales; family Hydrocharitaceae; genus Thalassia; species Thalassia testudinum. The sequence goes on from JAZHRO010000036.1 coordinate 194,975,939, forward strand.
AAGCAAGATGCAACCAGATGATGATGCAACTGTGTTGGATCAACATAGCAGCCACTAAGGCAACTGCTTGTATGACAAAGACAAATAAATAGTCACTACTAAAAAACTTATACATGTGAAGTAGCACAATGAAACTACTTGAGTAACTCAACATTTTGTAACCAAGGGGTTGGTAGAGTGGCAAAGTCTCTCCATTGGAATCTAGAGGTCATGGGATCAACCCTCACAACCAACATATTCACCTACCCCCCCATCCCCAGAAGCTAGAGCATGAGACATGAAGCACTCTATTTTTGTTAATGACAATTCTCTCATAATGAAGGAGGACAAACCGGTCCTTTATGTGTTACACAAGCTCTCAATGTAATAGTTTCCAAGCAACTAAGTGCACAAACACATAATTAACGATCTGTTCAGTATATGGACCACTTTATGAGAGACACCATAAGCATTCACAGGTATACTTCTATCTAACAAGAAAAAGAAAAGGATATGGCCAAAGCCCACATGCCTAGATCCCAGGAAAATGCAAGGCATATAATGTCAAATTCCTTGGAATGCTATTTATCATGCAGTACAAGCCACAAGTTACATTGAATGTGTGAAGTATAACCATTGTTAGAGAATTAGGAAATAATGTTTTGGGAATTAGTATTTATCTTTTTCGTATTTTGTTTCTTTCCAAAATCATAGAGGTGTTTAGATAGTTAGAAATTTATTAGATTAGATTTGATTATATAAGGATTACAATTAGGATTGTCCCTCGGTACATAAAGAGACAATTACGTATGTTCTTTCCAGAGATTGAAGTTCCTTAAATCTCCACATGATATTAAAGCAGATCTTTCTTGGGAAGACCACAACCTCTACCAAATCATAGAAGGCTTCTATCATCCATCTTTGAATGGCCATTGGGGTCGTCCACCTCTATCAATCCTCCTACCGATGACCCTTGTTGTTGCAATTACTTCTGGCACTACAGCCATTATTTCTGCAGCTATTGCTACTACTACTACTTTGTAGAGGGTAGCCTCGGCTCCAATGACCCCCTTCTTCCCTTCTAGTGATCAGATCAAGTCGCCACAAGGTTAGATCTGGCAAAAAAACCTAACTAGGCAACAACACCAATCATGATTCTAACATTGACAAAGGCTCAGTAACCCCGACAATGAGTCAACCAGTTTCCTACTAAGGAGTTGAAAGCTTCATTTGCTCCGTTTGACAATCCATGCCTCTAACTACCTTAATGCTGCTGTTGTTGCCCCTACTACTACTGCATCTACTGTTGTTATTGTCGTTGCAGCTATTGTTGTTAATCCATTCCATACATTGAAAATTAGGATTTTTTTCAATGAGAACTACTGTTGTTGACACAAATCATGTGACTAATACTACTACTTGGGAGAGTTTCCCATGTATGGTCGCCACTACTGTCACGGCCATTATATATGTGGTCGCTACTACTGCTACAACCATTGTGCGATCACTACAAAAGTCACAAAAGTAATGTTTACGCAGACTGTGCTTGGCTCAAAAGAAAGCTTTGAAGCCTCAAGTTGTGTAATCGACGTAGAAGATGCCGATGAGTGGTGGAAAAACTGAGCCACAAGCTCAGCCCCATCAATGCTTGGGAACGTACCCCATATCTAAAAAAAGATGATAACCCTCATCTTAAGGGACAGAAGTGAGGTGCCCTCTTCCCCCTACTTCCTTGGGTAATGTCTGGAAGACTCAAACCTGCGCCTCCCACTAAGGTGGTTTTGGCATCTTACCAACCGAGCTACCCCAAGTGGGGAACATACCCCATATCTAGTCAAAGTAACTAGTTTAGTTTAGTTCCGATCTACAATGCTTAGATCGACTTACGTTGGAAGACAAAGCATGTGCATGATCTACATGCATGCTCTAGCCTTAACTACACCAAATGGGGGCAATGATTTAAATTTTGACGATATGCCATCGGCATGACATCGAAACGACTATTTTTTGGAGCATGCCATGTCGAAATCAATATTATGTCAAAACAAAAGGGTTTCAACAAAACTTCACCCATTTCGTCGAAATGGTTGAAATGTGGTGACATGTACTCAACATTTCAACAGTTGCTACTGCTATTGCTCCCATTCTTCATTGTTGTTGCTGCTAATCCAATTGCTGCTATGTTGTAAAACCCCTATCACTGTTGATTCGTATCGTGTGTGTGTGTGTGTGGGGGGGGGGGGGGGGGGGGGGTGCAAGATTATACTAAAACCTCAACTCATACCTACTTGACACTAGCAACTCTAATAATTGTTGGAGAAACTAAGCATCATACTCTTCCCCTCCCCTTTACCTACCTGAATGCATTGTTCAAATTTTATCTTCTCCTCAAGAAAAATATTTTTCACTATTGTTGGCTTGAGGCAACTACAATACAACTACTGCACTGTAGTATGTTCTTCTCTTGAGATTTGATTACATTCCAAATCCACATCTATCCCTAATTATAAAGTAGATCTACACTAGATCTGCTGTTATTATCAACATTTAAGTCTAATCACAATTTAGAATTGAGAAAATATTTGTTTAATTCCTTTAATAAAATCATAAGTTTGCGTTAACATTAGTGTCTTTCTTCTTCTCTTCTAGTCAATTTTTTTTTAAAAAGGAAAGGGTAGTTATCCAGAGTGATAACTACCCAAATATATAAATTATAAAATCAACAGCCACCGCCAATACAACAGGCAGACCCCAAAGTTCCCCACTCACAAGGATCCACACCAAAGATTAAACAAGGAAATAACAAACTCAACAAAATTCTCCACATAAGGTCTCTAGCCCCTGAAGACCACAACATTCCTGCCCAACCAAATGTCCCATAACACTGCCAACGGTCTGGCCTTCTCCTTCTTTGTACGGAAGACAATCCGTCCAACATCACCTCCTTCGCTTATCCTTAAAATTCTAATCATTTTGACTACTTTTGTCATTTTTGTCAATATGCATCAGCAAAACTCTGAAATGAACTATTTTTAAGGCATCGAAATCTGACATCAAAACACATGTTTTCATGGAGTGCCCTCGGTATGTCGACAAAATGCGTACTTCGAAATTTATCGAAACAACGTCGAAATCAGCATTTTGAACCTTGATGGGGGAGTGTCTACCAGTACACTACTCCTACAACTTGGGCATGCACGCTCCAACTTAAGGGAAAGTGTTAGAGAAAATTAGGAAGTAATGTTTTAGGAAGTAGAATTATCTTTTTCTTATTTTTGTTCTTTCTATTTTATTTTTTTCCAAAATCATAAAGATATGTCTTAGGTAGTTAGAGATTGGTTTGATTTGATTTGATTGTATTAGGATTTGTTCAATTTTTTGAAAGGGGAGGATTTGTTCGATTTGATTGATTAGGATTTGTTCAAGGTGTGATTTCCAGACAATTTATTTTTCCTCTTCCAATGGTAAAGATCAACCTGATCAGAAAATAATGGTCTTTGCACTAGAAGATACTTCAAGCATAAAGAAAAGGTGTGTGGGAATATGTCAATCACCAAAGGCAAATTGAAATACCAAACTTTAAGGTGATTTATAAAGCACTCACGCATGACAACTAATTCCAAAAGGGACTCTTTTTTTTTCCTTTGAAGGACACATGCATCAATGAATTCATGAATTGAGATGACAAAAACCTTTGACAGAAAATGGCATGCATGAATTCTTCTTGAAGCCAGATGTCGAACAAAACGGAAAATAACTGGCCTATCCAAAAGCAACTAGCTCTTCATGAAACACCTTTTTCCTAAGTATCCAACAACAATCTCTTCTCTTCTCTTCTCCAAGATACGTACCTTTTTTTTCAAAATATCCTGATGAAGAACTTTGGATCTGAGAATTATACAGCCCAATGTTAAGAAAGAGATTAAGTTTCTTGCAGACATTTCATCATGAATCATACACTGAAAGTAATACCATTCACCTAACTAGTAGCCAGACACACACATAACAGAGGGACGACCAGAACCTGTAATTCTCCGACAAATCTACTACACCAAGACACCTCTGCTTCTTCTTTGGCTTTCACCAATCCTTTCCACCATACGATGATGACAATAATAAAGTAATAAATCACTCGTATCACCTTCTATTCCCAAAGTCATCCAAACTTCTAGTTCCCTGGAGTTCCAAGGGATTCCAAAAACACAAAGTCCCCCCACCCACTTACCAACATCAACCAACCAAGCCATTTTTCCACCTTTCCCACTACATTTCAAGAATAAGGGTCCCAAGACACAAAGAATCCCAAACTCACAAAGCTCCCAAAACCCATAAAGCTTGCATTTTTATTGTTAACATCCACAATTCTCAAACTTGCAAAGCTCCCAAATCTACAAAGCTCACTTTTTTATCGTTAATTTCAGTAATCACAGTCAACCCACTATGAATCCTTCTTACGTCCAAACACAAAAATTCTCAAAGCTCCACTCTCCACCTCCAGTTCTCACTAACCACTAACCAACATTCTCATACTCTACTATTAACATCAACAGGCCACCAAGATTTCCGTCTTCCCCGCAACGTTCCAAGGACCAGAGCCCCAAGTCACAAGGAATCCCAAACTCGAAAAGCTCCCAAGTCTATAAACCTCACAGTTTTATCCCTAATATCAGCAATTCCCAAACTTGCAAAGCTCCCAAATCCACAAAGCTCGCTTTTTTTAACGTTAATTTCAGCAATACTAGTCAACCCACTAGTTACCACTTCTTCTCACTCCCAAACAAATCAACTCTCGAAGCTCAGCCCTCCACCTCCAATTCCCACTAAGCACTAACGAACGTTCTTATACCTCCCGAAATCAAAACACTGCATAGAAATAAGCAAAAAAGATCGAATATTTCTGGAAGGAAAAGGTGAGATACCGAATCCACTTACCATAGGAAAGTCGAGGGGATTCCTCTTGGTGGCCCTCTCCTCCTGGGGCGCCATGCAGAGCACGCCCCGGCGCGATCGGCCCCTCCGGCTCGATCCCCCCGGGAGGGCTAGGCATCCGGTCCACCTCTCCCCCCTCCCTTCGGCCGCGGCCGCCGCAGCTAGGCAAAGGTGGCCGCCGCCGCCGCCGAGCACCGGCGTGCACAGGCACGAAGCCATTTGGTGGGGCCGATTGGTGTGGTAGTGGTGGTAAAGATGGTGGCGGGGATTAGGGTTCTTGGGGCAACGGCGGCCACAGGAGGCGTGTGGTGGTGGTGGGTCTTCCTGCCGCCTTTGTGGTGAGCGAGAAAAAGATAGAGCTCCTCCTCCTCCTCGCCTAATCCGGAGGGTATGTGCTGCGCGAACGAGAGGGGGCCCCGTAGGTTCGAGGTGCAGATGGTTTTGCTGTGCGTGCGTGCATGCGTGGCCATATGTTTGGCACGTGCGAGTCAGACAATTGTTTTCTTTTTTTCTTTTAAGTTACACTTTTATTTACGAGAACAAGTGGATTATAACCTCAAATGGGGAATCTATTTTTTTTAAATAGAAAGTGACATTCCTACAAAAGATGAAATAAAATAAAATAAAAGATGTACGACCTAACTTGCTTTAGTTTTTTACACAGTATATAATGATTCACACCATCAAGTGTTGTCAAAGATTTACGTGAGATAAGCGAAACTAATACGAAAGGACTAATCATAAGCTTGATCGTGTTACGCACGGTCTCAAGCGGGCCCATTACCTCTAATATGGACAAAAAAAAGAAAAAAATCAAGAAAAAAAGAAAAACATAAAACACCACAAAATTAGTAGAAAACGTAGTAAAGGTTGCAAGAATGGTGATGGAAGCGGTTCGGCTTAAGAATCATCCACTACAGCTTTATCGAAGGCATGAATGTCAGGAACTGTCAGGCTGGGACAGAGGATGTCGCTATTATGACCCGGTTCTCGAATCCCTACAAGACCCAAGACTGACTTGACTCGACTAATCCCAAGACCCAGACGTCCAACAAGAAATAACAAAAAAGCAAAAAAGTAAACCACATTCATTATGCTAAGTAACTAACAGTAAAGAGTACAGCAGTAAAAGAAGTAAAAGCTGCTAACAATACATATCACCACCACAACAGTAATAAGGTACAGAAACGTAAAGATAACAAGAGTCTGAAACTCACTTATAACAGAAAGTACTACAACAAGAAACTACAGCTACTGGGCTCTACTGGGCCCAGCACCCTCTGCAGCCGGAGACTCAGGCTGCTCAACACCTGGACCTGAAAAGAGTTATGTGTAACAAAGTCAGCGAACGCTGAGTAGAGTGTTAACCAACTAACTAAAGCAGTAAAAGCTAACAAGTAATTTATCTTTTTCAATTACTTTATTTTACAAGCTATTACTTTTCACCCATTGGTTTATTTTTCAGATCTCTTTCTTGATCTCGAATGTTTCTCGTGGGTCCACATACTCAAGGGCCAGCACACTTCTCACTACATTTCCATATCCATTTCATTTATTCACAGGAGCTCTACTCCTAATTCCCCGTAGGGTTCATGTTCGTACTTCTCATGCCATTTCATACCAGATTTCATCATTCACATTTCCATTCTCAAATTATCCCCATGCAGCTCGTAATTCCATTATTTAACATATACAACAAGTAGTGTCACATGTAACTGTCTAACTAACACAAGCAGTTCATATTTCACAGGTAGCTTTTGTTTATTAACAGGCAGTTGTTCACATTTTTACTCATTCAATTAAGACTGCAATTTTAACCACGCATACAAACAGTGCAAGTACTTCTCATCCTAGGATTCATGCCACATCCTAGGTTTTCTACTTATTCAATTTCACATATGCAATCAGGTTTTATAATTAAAAATATGGGGAAACCACTCTACCAGACAACCCAGGAGTATTGAGGGCTCGAACAGAAGGCTCACGTGCCTCCGCAAGCTTTGAACCCACAACAGAACGAAGTCCTATACCAAGGAATAATCACAATGGAACATTCAGAGCAGTATAGAAAGCCTTCTAACAAGTAGAGGAACTCACAAGGAAAATACCAATATCTTGTTTGCGTAAAACGGACCTCAAACAGACCCTAAACAGTTCAAAAATAGGGCTACAGACCGAAATCAGACATTTGGCACAAGGTCTAAACGTCTTAAAAGTAAACAAGAACTCACTTTCAGGTTCTGCGTCGACCTCAGATGTCCAAAACCCCTTCTAGACCGTCTAGACATAGCTCCAGACATCCGACCTCCTCTTCGGATGTTTAGGAGTGTTTCCAGTCGTCTGGTAAGCTGCCCAGACGTCTGAAACGCGTGGGAGGACGTGTCCCGCACCTTCCCGAAGCAATCCCTGCACGCGACAGCCAAATCCTAGAATTACCGATTCCCATATGCATTGATAATCCAAATGAAAGAGAGAAGGAAATGGATACCTGAATCCATCACTTAGGCTTCTCAAGAAGGAAACGTGCAATGATCCTTCGATTCCCACAGAGGTACTCGACAAGTTTAGCGATGGTGCTTCCAGGAATCTAGAGAGAATGAATGCGGATGAAAGAAAAAAACGTTATGACGTAGTGCCGCTTCAGTTCCCACCTAGGGCCCTTACATTTCCCACGATGGGGTGCGGGAAACCAAAACTGCCCATTACTCGCATATCCCTTGGGATCATAACCGCTAAAATGAAATTAACAGTTCTACTCATCAACAAACCGTAATTCCCCAAAGAATTTCTATGCAATTAACCCTATATTATTGGAAGTGCAATTTACCCGATTCATATTGAATCACATGACGGGCACATATGTGGATATATACGTATATGATATGTATTAATGTAAGTCTCCTTATAATAATATATGTGTGTCCACTAATGATTCTAACAATCTCCTACTGGGGCTACATATATTATCCACATAGGCTTGCATTAATTTAAACTATATGAGCTCAAAAATTGTATGTCATATATATATAAAAATACACCTCCACCAATCTCGTAATATTGTGTTATTCATAGGACTAATGCAGTTTTCATCATCTTATATTTAACTAAACCCCTCAATAATCACATACAACAACGCAAATAATGACATAGATGAAATATGGGTACATAACATGAAAAATTGCATGTCAACCCGATCCATACATACCTATTTTTTCAACTGGTCCAACATGATTATAAGATATTAAAAAGCAGTATAGATCGAGTTCCAAAATAAGTATAACTTTATTTACGCAAAATAAATGAACATGTCGACACACAATAAACACCAGAATGAAACAAACTCCCACTGAACTAAAGTATCATATAAAAGATACAACACCCATTCAGGATACATGCTCATGAAAAACCTTCAACGTTAGCCCCTTGGCGAGCGGGTCTGTCACCATGGAGTGAGTTCTAATGTGCTCAATGGACACTTGATCACTTTGAACTCTTTCTTTAATTGCTAGAAACTTAATGTCAATATGCTTTGACCTCGATGAACTTCTGTTGTTGTTCGAATATAGCACTACGGAATTATTGTCACAATAGATCCATAGTGGCCTTTCAACACTACCCATAATGCGTAAAGCAGTGACAAAATTTTTTAAGTCATATTCCCTTATTTGAGGCTTTAAAACATGTTATGAATTCTATTTCCATAGTAGAGGTATCTATCATCGTTTGCTTAGCACTCTATGAAATAGCTCCTCCCGCTAACAAAAAAATATAGCTGAAAGTGGACCTTCGGCTATCCTAACTACCCGCAAAATCAGAGTTTGAATACCCGAGGACCTCTAAATTATCAGATCTCTTATACGTGAACATGAAGTCTTTCATTTACTGAAGATACCCCACGATCTGTTTTGTTGCCTTCCAATGATTGGGTCTAGGATTGCTTAAGTATGTACTTAACATTCCAACAATGTATGCAATATCTGGTCGCGTGCAGACTTGTGCATACATCAAACTTCCTACTACTGACACATAGGGAATATTCTCAATTTCCTTATATTCAACCTGATTCTTAGGGCACTGATTAAGGGAGAATTTATCCCCCTTAGCCACAGGGGTGTCTCTTGCCTTATAGTTTTCCATGCCAAATCTCTTTAGAATATTTCAATGTAGTTTTTCTGTGATAATCCAAGGATACCCAGAGAGCGATCTCGGTACATTTGAATTCCTAATACAAAAGAAGCTTCACAAAGATCTTTCATCTCAAAATTGTTTGAGAGAAATCTCTTGGTTTCAAATAGTAAACCATTATCATCATAGGCAAGTAATATGTCATCGACATATAAAATAAGGAAAACATGTTTGCTCTTATCGAATTTATGGTACACACATTCATTCACTGAATTTGTCTCAAAACCAAATGAGGCCATAACCTGATGAAATTTGTAATACCACTGACGTGAAGCTTGTTTTAGACCATAGATGACTTTCTTTAATTTGCAAACGATTTGCTTTGCATCACCTAAGGCAAAGCGTTCTACTTACACCATTTATATTGTTTCATCAATGTCACCATTGAGAAATGACGTTTTCACGTCCATTTTACATAGCTCTAAGTCAAAATGAGCCACCAAAGCCATAATGGTTCTAAAAGAGTCTTTTGAAGAAACATGGGAGAATGTCCCTTTAAAATCAATGCCTTCTTTTTTAGTGAAGCCTTTTGCGACAAGATGGGCTTTATACTTATCCACATTGCCTTTAGAATCCCTCTTGATTTTAAAAATCCATTTACAACTAATGGGATTTACACCTTCAGGCAATGTGACAAATTTCCAAACGTCATTGTCACTCATTGATTTCATTTCCTCATTCATGGCATTGGTCCATTTTTAGGAATGGGAACTCCTCATGGCATGAGTAATCGAAATGGGATCTTATTCATTTGGTTTGCCCCTAGATCCTCGAGAAATACAACATAGTCAGTGGAAATTGCACTTCTCTTTTCCCTAGTGGACCGCCTCAGGAGTGCTTCCTGATCATTTTGAGGTTGTTGGGTTTTATCCATAGGGGGATTTTCACAATTACTATCATCCCTATTTGTTGTTGGAACGAATTAGGAATGACAACTTGACCATCTTTAGTAATATCCTTAAGAATAGGATCACGTTCCTGAAAATTAATGTGCTTATCACCTCTACCCAAACCAATATCCTCAAAAAAATGGGCATTTCTCGTTTCAAAAAACAAGCGAGTCTCTGGGACAAAGAACTTATATCTCTTAGATCTTTCCAAGTATCCAACAAAATAGCAGTTGAACATTCTAGAGCCTAATTTTCTTTCATTAAGCCTATAAGGCCTAACCTCAGCTAAAAGTGCCTAAGGCTTAGTAATTTATCAGTCCACATTTCATATGGGGTTTTGGTACTGCCTTTAATGGTATTCTATTTAAAATGCATACTACCGTCTTTAACGCTTCTCCCTAGAGGGACTCTAGTAAAGAAGTATGATTAATCATACTTCTCACCATATCTTTAAGAGTCCTATTGCGCCTCTCTACAACACTATTCATGCTATTGGCATGGTGTACTAAGGCACAATTCCACATTCATCTAGGAATAAAGCAAACGGTCCTTGACGTTGTGCTTCTAATCCATCATACCTGCCGTAGTATTCACCACCACAGTTAGATCTAACAGCCTTGATCCTTTCCCCAAGTTGATTTTTAACTTTGGCCTTATAGGATTTGAAAGCATATCTAAAGGAATCGTCTATAAACGTAATAAAATATTGTTGACCATTATATGAAGCCGAAGGGAATGACCCACGAATATCTGTATGTATCAGTTCTAAGACGTTCGTAGCTCTTATGGCACCTACACGTGATTTGTTTGTTCGTTTTCCTTTTAAACATTCTACACAGATATTTAAATTCGTATAATCAAGGGAATGGAAAATCCCTGTGGAAATAAGCATATCAATTCTCTATTTAGAGATATGACCCAAACACCTATGCCACAACATTCCAAAATCCTCACAAGTTAATTTTCTTTTCGTACACTAGACGTAGTATGCAAGGTTTCAAACGCAGAGGAAGATGTATGAAGCTTATATAAATTATCATTCACAGATAAAGAACCAGTACCAATAAGACTTAAATCAAGAAAAAACTTAAATTGTTTATCTCCAAAAGAACATGAATATCCAAACTTGTCCAATAGATAAATAGAAATTAAATTCCGTCACAATGATGGTACGACAAAAGTTCCTCGAAAGAGTCAAATTAAAACCAGAACTTAATGATAATTTAAAATCCGCAACAGCTTCAACCTCCACCTTCTTGTTGTCGCCCACCTATATAAACCTTTCGGTTTCACTTGGCACTTGACAATTTAGGCAATCCTACATAGACATACTAATGTGAATAATGAATCCCGAATTTATCCACCAAATGTCTAAGGGTATGGAAGCTAAATTAACTTCTGAACAAACTAAAGAAAGATACATACCCTTCTTGTCACGCCAAACGTGATACTTGGTGTAACGAACGCGTGCCCCAGACGTCTTTTAAGACGTCTGGGAGGAGGCCCAGACGTCGGTCCAGACGTCTGGGATCACATCTAGACGTCTGAACAGACGTCTGGGATCGTTTCCAGACGTCTGGAAAACAGTTATTTTCGCACGGGAGAGTCGTCTGCGCGCCTGTGCGCGCAGACCCGCGATTCCTCTCTCTCTCTCTTTTTCCCTCTCTCTCTCTGCGGCTGCAGGCGGCCTGCCACCCCCTCTCTCCTCCTCGCGCGGCCTTAAAAGGGCCACGCCTCCCCTCCCGTCTCCACAGTCTCCTCCTTCTTCTCCTTCCTGTGCGCGAGAGCGAGCGAACGCGAGGGCGGCAGCGACGGCCGCAGTGAGAGCGGAGGTGCGGCGTGCGAGGGCGGAGCTCTGCCGTGAAGGCGAGCTCGCCGGAGCGGCTTGGCTGGCTGGTGGAGGGCGCAGGGGGCGCGGAGCAACGCGGAGAGGGACCTGCTGCGGTCTGAGCAGCAGGAGCGCGAGGTGCGACGCGGGCGGCGTCGCGAGCGGAGGCCGAGCAGCGCCCTGATTCTGGAAAAATTTCCAGAATCAGACGTCTGGGTTGACAGCCAGACGGCGAGGTAGACGTCTGGAAGATCATACAGACGTCTGAAAGGTGAGTTTACCGCCTTCTCCTTCCTTCCTGTCGACTGACCGTACTGAGGGAGGGAGTTGGCTGTGCGCAGGTTCGCTGACTCGCCATCCCTTGCGAATCAGACGTCTGGAAGTTGTACCAGACGGCGGGAGTGACCTCCAGACGTCCTGAGTGACCACCGGACGTCTGGGAGCTAGGCCAGACGTCCCCGCAGACTTCTGGACGTCTGGGAAACCACGCTGAACAGGTAATGCTCTGATACCATCTTGTAACGACCCGGTTCCCGAGTCCCTACGAGACACGAGAATCGGACCGACTCGACTAATCCCAAGACCTAGTCGTCCAACGAGGAAGTAACCAAAAGACAGTAAAATAAACCACATTCAGCATGAATATAACTAACAGTAAGAAAGTACAGCAGTAAGGAAAGAAACTACTACAGTAGGTACCACCACAACAGTAAAACAACATTTATCATATAACAAGAACTGCAGGTAAAGAAAGTACAGCGGAAACAAAAAAAAACTACTCACTAAAACAGAAACAAAAGAGGTACAAGGACTGTGGTAAACTCTACTGGACCCTACTTGGCCCAGCGTCCTCTGCAGCCGCCGACCCTGGCTGCTCAACACCTGGTCCTGAAAAAGGTAACGAGTGTAACACGTCAGCAAAACGCTGAGTAGAGTGGCAAACTAACTAAAGGCAACAGTAGAGTGTACAGTAGCTGTTATGTTCTATTACTTCCTTTATTCACATCTTTCAATTTTTCTCACTATTTCATTTATTTCTCAGATCCTTTACTTGATCTCGAATGTCCTCGTGGGAACGATCTTGATTGCAGTCTTTTCCAAAAGTAGAAGTAGCACGTGGTACTCTCCTGGCCGGGAGAGTCCCCCGTGGTGATCCTACCCTCAGTCAACCACCCCAAGGTCACTGACAGACGTAACGGTGACTACGGCACGCGCGATAAACGCACAGGTAGCTAGCCTGCACAGGCACGCGGGATTCCCGATCACGCCCCCATTACTCCCGTTGTACCTGGTAGAGTGGCTTTAAGTATTAATAAAATCTGTTAAAGTATGAAACCATAACTAGAACCTAGGACATTGCATGAATCCTAGGAATGAGAAATATATGGAATGATAGTTCCTAGGTGTTGCATGAATCCTAGGGCCGGAAAACTAGATTGTATGATAGACCCTAGGATATGGCATGAATCCTAGGATGGAAAAACTAGTGGAATGTATAATACTGCAGTCTTGGAAAAATGGAAAGGAATATATGAAGCTGCCTGTAAATTGAATTCACAGCTGCCTGTTATGAATAAAGAAACATGATTGGGATCATGGTTTGTAAGAACGTGAAACTGGAAAGTAAGACATAAGATGTTCTGGAACCCTACGGGGAAGTAGGAGTAGAACTCCTGGAAAGCGAATGGAATAGACTTGGGGAAGTGAGCTGGCCCTTGAGTACGGAGTACCAAGGAGAGCGACTGTCCCCCTGTTTAGTGCAGAGCTGAGCTAGCCGCCTCAGGGACCCGGGGGTTAGGACTGGCCACTCTGTACCGACTTGTTGGCCCTCGTGTACGTAGTACCGAGGAGAGCTAGTAGTGTTAGGAGAGTACTAGCTACCCCACGGGCCTCGGGGTTCTGCTAGCCTCCTTCACCGACTTGTTAGGCCCACTAGGGCAAACCAGGGTAGTCAGGCGAGGGTGCGCGGACTGTGGAGGGGCAAGGCCCCGGTTTGGTTACTGTGGAGGGGTTGGACCCCTGTTACTGAGAGGGCTCTGCCCTGGTTCCGTGCTGTGCTTTGGGCGCACCCGTTAACGGAAATGACTGACCGCGTGCCAGTGCGGGCTAGCTACCTGTGCGTTTATCGCGCGTGCCGTAGTCACCGTTACGTCTGTCAGTGACCTTGGGGTGGTTGACTGAGGGTAGGATCACCACGGGGGACTCTCCCGGTCAGGAGAGCACCACGTGCTACTTCTACTTTTGGAAAAGACTGCAATCAAGATCGTTCCCACGAGGACATTCGAGATCAAGTAAAGGATCTGAGAAATAAATGAAATAGTGAGAAAAATTGAAAGATGTGAATAAAGGAAGTAATAGAACATAACAGCTACTGTACACTCTACTGTTGCCTTTAGTTAGTTTGCCACTCTACTCAGCGTTTTGCTGACGTGTTACACTCGTTACCTTTTTCAGGACCAGGTGTTGAGCAGCCAGGGTCGGCGGCTGCAGAGGACGCTGGGCCAAGTAGGGTCCAGTAGAGTTTACCACAGTCCTTGTACCTCTTTTGTTTCTGTTTTAGTGAGTAGTTTTTTTTTGTTTCTGCTGTACTTTCTTTACCTGCAGTTCTTGTTATATGATAAATGTTGTTTTACTGTTGTGGTGGTACCTACTGTAGTAGTTTCTTTCCTTACTGCTGTACTTTCTTACTGTTAGTTATATTCATGCTGAATGTGGTTTATTTTACTGTCCTTTGGTTACTTCCTCGTTGGACGACTAGGTCTTGGGATTAGTCGAGTCGGTCCGGTTCTCGTGTCTCGTAGGGACTCGGGAACCGGGTCGTTATACTTGGTAAAGTCCTTCTTTACATGTCGTTCACCCTTGCAGAAGAAACAAGTTGCCTTAGGTTTCTTCTACTTGCCTTAATTTAGATGAAAAACTGGCAGCAGCATCATTCGCCCTTTTCCCTTTGGAACTGGTGACCAAGTGAGCACTCTCAGGTTTATCTTGCTTGAGTCTCTCATCTTCTTGCACACAATGAGAAATGAGCTCATTTAGAGACCATTTCTCCCTTTGATAGTTATAGCTTATCTTGAACTATACATACTATGCAGGAAGAGATATCAAAACTAAATGCACCAGGAGTCTTCCGACAACTCCAATTTCAGCGCCTTCAATTTTGAAGCCACATGAGACATCTCCATGATGTGCTCCCGTATGCTCCCAATTCCCTTATAATTAAGTGAGACAAGTTATCCCAGAAGGTTACTTGTCTCAACCTTTTTGTTTTTTACAAAACGCTTTTTTATCTCATTAAGGAATCCTTTGGCATTGGACTCCTCTGAGATAGCATCCCTGAAGTTTTCTGGAATGGTTCACTTCATGATCATTAAACACATGCGATTGGAACGCTCCTGCCTCTCAAAGTACTTCTTAGCATCAGCAGTACTTTAATCCGTAAGAGGATGAGGTTGTTCCACCCTTAATGCAAGGTACAGATCTATGCACCTCAGAACTATCATGACACTCTCCTTTTAGAATTTAAAGTTAGACCCAATTTTGGAATGGAGTTCAGATTAACAATAATAGCAGATGCAGAGGAGTTAACTGAAATAAAAAATAAATACATGCTCTAATGAATAAATGAACTTTAGAAAATCATATAATATTGGCATTTAGTCTTTGGACAAAAATAACAATATCGTAAGAGGCAGAAATAAATAACCAAACATGAGAGTTTAAACATGTAAGTTAAATGAATTCATCTTTGAATTAATTCATTACCTACATATAAAACCAAAATAAACCACTCATATTCATTATTAGTTGCATTGTGATGTTTAGTCAAGTAGTAAATCTCCTTTGGGCTAATTACTACTCATAGGAACAACACAACTGCGATGTTGTGAATCAACTAGCGCAAGAAACAATGAATTGCTTTGGTAAATAAATTGTTAAATGCACAAGTCAATCCAAATACATCAAAACCAACTATAATGATGTAATATCATAGATAGTTATGCCCAATGATTCATGATTAAGTAATATTGATGAGAACCTCATCATAAACCCTAACTTTCACAATCTAACTTAGATATGCAAGAAAAAGCTCCTACATAACTCAAAGAAAGGCTTAACTCAGAGAATTCTGAGTTCAAGAAGAAAATAAGTCATAAGGGGTAAAAATGCAATTTCACCAACACAATTTGCAAACAGGGTAATTAAGGGTCCAAACACAGGTCAAACAAACCTAATAAGAAGGAAAGTGGGATGATCTGATCTAAGAATGGATACAGCAACTCCAAGAAATTAAATGACATTCTGTAACCCTAAAACAAATCCACTTCAATTCACGAGGTTCGAGACAGGGTAAAAATCAACTAAACCCTGTAAAATTCATAGAAAAATAATCTTTAGGGTTTAGAACCTTCAATTTGGCCTTAGAAACCCATTTTGACCTACATTGAGAACCATGCCCAATTAATGATTTAATTTAGGTTTTTACGTAAATTAGCCAGTCAAACATGGTCTGACCTAGAAACAAAATCCACCATTAAAATCCTTAGGTTCAATATAGTCATGCATAAAAACTTGAGCCTAAGAAGAGACCTCCTTGACCGACTTTGCAATTTGGTCCTCTTCATTTACTTTTTGACCCTTAGCTTTCAAAACCCTTGCATTTTGACCCCCAACTTTCTCGTCGTTCTTTTTAGAGCGGTCCCTCCTGCAAGTCTCTGCGCAGCGCCATGCTCCGGCAACTTTGTGCGGAGCATGGCGCCGCGCAGGGAGAGGGGATCGTCCTGCAAAATGTATGCGGAGTTCCCTGCGACGTCTACTGTCGCAGGGACTCAACCATGCTGCCTGACGACCCCCACACCTTCCGTGCGAACGCGCGGAAGGTCTGGGTCTTGTCTCCGACTACACTCCGGCGAGGTGCGCACATCGCCAGCCTGCGCCTCCCTCTTCGCCACCCCCTTTATAAGAACCAGCATCCCCTGCCGGTTCTTGTAAGCGGTCTCTAACGGAGAATACCCCCCCACCTCATCCTCTCCAGCTCCGACAGACGGCCTGTCGCTTCCGGCGACTAACTCCTCCTCCTCCTCGTCGCTCTGCTGCCTCACCTGCAACAGGGTTCCCCTAACCCTCTCGTCTGTGTCGTGCTGCACCCGCCGACACCCTCCGCCTGCCTCCTCGTCGCCGATCTCCCCCTCCAGGGCCTCTTCTTCCCCAGCTCCTGCAGGTACGAGCCGGTGGCTCCGCCCTCCCCCCTCCGTCCAAAACGTAGGTAAAAGCTTCCTCTCCTCCTCCTCTAGATTTCCCCTCTGTCAATTTATATCTTTGCACCCCCGCACACTTCCACCACCGCCTGCTCCGTCTTCGACCACCCTCTCCGGCAAGCCCATTCCACCTCCACAAACCTCCTCGCCCCTCGCTGATCACCTCAGAAGCTTCCCCTCACTCTACTCCACAGCTTCCCCCTTTTTATTCCTTGCCACACCCCACCTAAAGACCCCCGAACAGACCCATTTTCCCGACCACAGTCCAACCTAGGGCTGCCACCATACACCACCTCAGGCCTCACCACCACCCGCACTGGCTTTGCCGCACTCCGGCGAAGTCCCCTACATCTTCTGACTGGGCCAAGAGGCTGTATTCCTGCGTTCAGGTTACGCCCCCTTCGCCGCCATTGCTGAGCAGGTGAAGCTCCTTCACCTGCAGCTGCAGCTTCGATCTTGCCCAGGTGTTGGTCCCAGGTTGCGCGGAGTGTCTCCGCGAAGACTCCTAGGTCTGCAGCTAGGTCGAGAGTCTCACAGGCTGCCCCAATTAGCCGTGAGCTCCTCGCCTGCGGGCGCCAACCTGGGAGGTGGGACTTTAGTCCCACCTCGGAAGTTTTTGGCGCAGGTAAGTCATTTAAATTATTTTTGTGTTTTTAGCTTATCGACTTAGAACACGGGGTGAGGTCCCCTCGCCCACTCACCCGCCTCGTCTGCGACCCACGCTACGTGGACCTGGTCGACCCGTTTACCCTGCACTCCTCGCGCACCACCCACTCTAGTGCGCCTGGTCACGGGTACGCTATCCGACCCGTTAACCCGGCTCTGGGAGAGCTTCCTGTGAGTGGTTTACAGAGAGAG
This sequence comes from Thalassia testudinum, assembly GCA_037157565.1. Taxonomy (NCBI): domain Eukaryota; kingdom Viridiplantae; phylum Streptophyta; class Magnoliopsida; order Alismatales; family Hydrocharitaceae; genus Thalassia; species Thalassia testudinum. The sequence continues at coordinate 194,993,863 of JAZHRO010000036.1, forward strand.
AGAGAGAGACGTGCGGGTAGAGGGAAGGGCTAGGTTTTGCTGTGCCTTGTGTGCAGGAACAGAGGACGAAGGAGAAGTACTTCGCCGCAGAAGAAAGAAGGAAGAAGCTTTGAAGAGAGGCTGAGCAGAGGAAAAGGCAAGGCAGAGAAGAAGTAGACGAAGAAGAAGGCTCGCCAAAGAAGAAGAAGCAGCGAAGGAAGGAAAAGAGGAGAAGCACTGTAGCAGACTGCAATTAAGTCGTCTGACCGTTGTATCAGACGACGGTTGAGCAGCGGCCAGAGGAGATAAAGCAAAGAAGAAGAAGAAGGAAAGAAGAAGGCTCTGCAGCTGAAGAGCAGAAGAAGAAGACAAGTAGCCAGGAAGAAGAGAAGAAGAAAGAAGAAGACTTGGCTGCCAGAGAAAGAGAGAAAGGCAAAGAAAGAAAAGAGCAGAAGAAGAAGACGAGCAGCCAGGAAGAAAAGAGAAGACTCTGCAGAGAAGAAGAAGAGCAGAAGAAGAAAGAAGAGGGAAGAAGACAGGATTAGAGAGAAAGCACAAAGAGAAGAAGAGAAGAAGAAGAAGCTAAGACAAAAATCTATCTATCTCCCTCTCTCTCTCTCTTATTTTTGTAATTCAATAGGGAAACTTTGTACTTCTAGAATTCCAATAGCTCCTTGAGTTCGACCTCGGGAAAACTATTTCCGAGTAAAAAAAAAAATTTATGGTCATGACAACCGTAGCTGTCTTATCTTATACTATAACGACTGTACTGTAATAAACATAAAAACGCAAAAGATGCGTCGCGGTTGGCCCCCTTTACCATTATTTTGGCGCCGTTGCCGGGGAGCAACGGCTATTCTAGAAGCTTTAAACTCTTTAAGAATTCCTAATCTTTTCCCTCTTGTGTGCAGGTAAAGGAAAAATTAGAAGAGCAGCTGCACAACAAACACTCCAAGGAACAGGTAATCTTCATTAGCCCTCTCTTAACTCCCTCAAAATCTAAAAAGGAACAAAAAGAAGAATCAACTTAGGGCTAGCTGTGTTATACTTAGTAATTCATCAAAGTTGCCTAATTTTTCATTTCAACACATTTTTTACTACTCATCCAACTAAGGTAGCTAGGGCTAAAACTTTCTTGATTGAGCCCTAGATACTAAATTTTGAGGCAACTAAATTGGACCAACTAGAGCCAACTCAAGGATTGAAAAGCTAGCATTTTTAGAGACACACCTTCTCTTAAAAAGAAAAAAAAAGTCTTTCCAAAAAGAGGTGTGCCTAAACCTTGTTTGAAAAGATCTATACAAGAGGAACCCTAAGTAAATCAGGCTTTTAAATCCATTTGAACCTTAAAAAGAAAGGACCCAAAAGCTCTCAAAGGAATAAGAGGTGAAGTTGATCCCTTGGGTCAACCAACCTTAAAATTAGGTCACTTTTTCACTCAAAATACCTAAAAGTTCAAGTGGAACCTTAAGCACCTTGATCTTAAAGTAAAAGAGGTAGACTTAAGAGGTCAAGGTCCCCATTCTGGTCTACCTGGAACCGCAGTGACAAGAAAGGTCGGGTGGGGGAAATCCTGTAACCCGTGGGGACGCTCTACCGTGTAGGGGTCTTCGTGGAACTCACCCTCTCTGGCTGCCCAGGTAATTCTCAGGTGGTCGATCTTTTGATCAAGGGGTCCATCTGCCCCGCACCTTTATAGTCACCCAACATTTTGGGTGCCTTGATTGGGTCCAGCACCTGCTAAACTCATCTCTTCCAACAGTGTATGTTCGGTAGGAGGTCCTTGAAACCTCCTTTAGCACTCCACTCTCCTCGAGGCCGAGCCTCAGTACCCTTGTCTGAAAAAATAACATTTCACATCGACCTCTCCTACAACTCCGAACCCGACTCACCTTCTTCCATAATGGCTCAGCCAGTTGATGAACAAAATAATCTGGAGCACCAGCTCCAGCGACTCAATGACCTCTTCCAAAACTTTGTGCACCCACCGCAACATCCTATGATGCGGGACCATTATAATCCTGCTGCGGTGGCTATTGAGCCTCGAGTCAGAATCTCGACTGTAAGACCTGATTTTGAATTAAAGCCCATGATTCATGCTATACCTAAATTCCATGGGCATAATTCTGAAGATCCCTTCCAGCACATTAAACAGCTGAAGCATCTGGCCCAAACTTTTGGGTCAGATGCATAAAATCGGGACATTCTCCTCATGAAGATGTTCTCCTTCTCCCTTATTGATGAGAGCCTCATCATGAGCCATAACTAGCTTATTTTGACCCAATAAAGAAGATAAAAGCTCCTACATAACCTAGAAGAAGGCCTAAATGAAAGAATAAGTGCTCTAAGAAGAAAACATGAAATAAAGGTTAAAACTACAATTTTACCATTGCAGTATATAAACGGGATTTCTCAGAAGCAAAACATAGGTCAAATGGTCTAAATGAGATAAAAAGTGGGTTGAGTCAATCAGAAATGGGTTTATGTGCAATCTAGGAATTAAATGACATTTGGTAACCCTAAAACAGACCCGCTTAAATTAACAAGGTTTCGGTCAGGATAAAAATCAATTAAATCCTCTAAAAATCATGTAAAAATACTCCTTAGGGTTTAGAACACTTAATGTAGCATTTGGAACCTATTTTGACCTAGATTAGGGTCATAGCCATTCAATTAACCTAATTTAGGTTTTTACGCAAAATATCCAGTCAAACGAGGTCAAACCTAAAATCCAACTTCACATTGGGTTCCTTAGGTCCAAATTAGGTTTGTACCAAAATTTGGACCTAAGTGGAGGTCATCTTGACCTACTTTGCAATTTAGTACACCCAAATCACAACTTGGTCCCTATCTTTTGAAAATCATTGCAGAGAGCCCCCTAAGTTCCTCGCCACCTTTGCAATCAGGTCCTTCCGCCATTGTTAGGGTAGAACCGATCTCTGACGAGGTTTAGAGAGGGATTACTCTCTGATTCCTCAGAGATTCCCTCCCAGAAATGGAAGGGAGATTCTCTGAGAAGTTCCCTTCCATCTAAAGCCAATCACGATCTCTGGTGTGAACCCAATCTCTTGTGCGAACGCACGAGGGATTTGGGTATCCACCTTCTTTCCTTCTCCGGCGAGCCGGCAGAGGTGATTGCGCACCCTCCATGCACTAGAAGGTTCGACCAACACCTATAAAAGGATCTTCAGATCCAGCCACAGATCTTCAGACTTGAATTGGCGAAGATTCCCCCAAACTTTCCTCTCTTCCATCTCCGGCCAAGAGACCCGCAAGCTCTGGTGACCTCCTCCCCTCTTCTCGTCGCTCTGCTGCCATACCAGCAGCAGAGTCAACTTCGCCTCTTCCTCCCGCATCACGCCGTACCAAGCGCGCGTGCCCCTGACCTTGTCCTCGTCGCCGCTCCCTCCCTCAGGGTTCTTCTTCTCCGACGACGGCATCTACGCGACGTCCGCTCCGCTGCCTCCCTCCCTTCCAGAACACTCCAGATACCTTCTCTATCTTTCCCTCTCTCTTTTCTCCCTGCTATTTTAGTTAATTGCCCCCCGACAGTGCCTGACCACCTCCATCTTCCTCGCCTCCGACCGACCTCCGGCGAGCCGCATCCACCATTCCGCCCCTCCATAAGGTTCTCCAACCATCTCAGAAGCTCTGCCCCACCATAAGGAACAATCTCCGCCCCTCCACTGCCACTCCACACCTCCACAATAGCCCCCCGAACTCACCCACACTTCCGGCCACAGGTTGACCTAGGCACGCACGCCTAGGTCATCCCACGGCCTGCAGCACCGTTCACCACCTTCGCCGTGTCACGGCGAAGGTGCCCAGCTGGTCTGATTAGGCCAATAGGCCGTGCCTGTGTTGGACAGTGTTTCAGCTCCTGCCACCATTGACGGTTGAAGCAGCAAGCAGCTTCGCAGCAGCTCCAGGCGTCAGGTCTTCCATGCTTCAGGCACAACAGATTCGCGTGAGCAATGCGAAGCCTCGGGTCCAGCTGGTAGAGCTGCGAAGCCCGCAGCTTTGGCAATTGCACGAAGAAAGCTCTGTGGGCGCGCGAAATTGGGGCAGGCCAGATAGTCCCACATCGGCGAAACGCAACGCGCAGATATGGTTTAAAGTGTTTTTGTGTTATCTGCTTATCGCCTTCGAACGCACAGGGGTGAGGTCCCTCACCTGACCCACGCCTGCCTCGTCCGCGGTTTCACCTCGCGGATCTGGCGGGATTCGACCAGACCCTAACCTGAGCACTCCTCGTGCATCACCCACCTGCCGGTGCGCCTGGTCCCGGGTGCGAGATCTGACCCGAATACCCGTGGCTCTGGGAGAGCGTCCTTGAGCGAATTGCAAAGAGAGAGAGAGACGTTCGGGTAGAGGGGAAGGGTTAGGTTTTGCTTCCCTGTGTGAAGGCAGGCCGGGCGGTGAAGAGAGGAGACTTAGCCGCAAGGAGAAGAAAGAAGAAGAAGCAGAATAAGAGAAGACAAGGAAGAAAGAAGGATTGCAGACGAAAAGGAAGAAGAAGACAGAAGAAAGACAAAGGCAGGAAGAAGAAGCCTTCGCAGGAAAGAGAAGAGAAGAGAAAGAAGTTCAAGGAAGAAAAAGACCTGTGGATCAGAAGAAAAGAAGAAGAAGAGCCAACGAAGAAGAAGAAGAAGGCAGAAGAGAGAAAGAAGGCTTACTTTTAAGACGTCTGGTAAATAAATCAGACGTCCAATTCTGTTTTCTTTTAGCAATTCTTTTTATAACTCTCTCTCTTTGAATCAATTGTTTTCATTTAAAAGTTATATTCTTTGATTTTAAAAGTACTGAGATTGCTCCCTGTGTTCGACCTCAGATACTCTAGTTTTTCGAGTAATAAAATTCTCTATATTTGTTTGAACGTTTTGTCGGCTATATTATAACATGTTATCTTTTAAAACCCCACAAAAGCATACAAACATTTTGGCGCCGTTGCTGGGGAGCAACGGGCACTTTTAAAGCTTTTGATTACAACTTTTTGATCCAATATTTGACCTAACTCCTCTCTTTTGTTGTGCTCAAAATAGGGAACGCAAAAAGGAAAGAAGAGCAGCTGTACAACAGACACTCCAAGGAACCATAAGCCCTCCCTCTTACCTCTCTCAAAATCTGAAAGGAAAAAAAAAGAAAGAACAATCAACTTAGGGCTACTTGTTTCATGTTTAGTAACTCACCAAGTTGCCTAATTTTCATTTCAACACATTTTTATCTGCTCATCCAACTAAGGTAACTAGAGCTAAAACTTTCTTGATTTAGCCCTAGGTACTAAATTCTGAGGCAACTAAATTGGACCCACTAGAGCTAATTTAAGGATTACAAAGCTAGGGCTTTTAGAGACACACCTTATCTTAAACAAAGAAGCAAATTTTCCCAAAAGAGGTGTGCCTAAACCTTGTTTGAAAAGATCTACACAAGAAGAACCCTAAGCAAATCAGGCTTTTAATCCATTTGAACTTTAAAAGAAAAGGACCTAAAAGCTCTTAAAGGAACAAAAGGTGAAGTTGATCCCTTGGGTCAACCAACCTTAAAATTAGGTCACTTTTTCACTGAAAATACCTAAAAGTTCAAGTGGAACATTAAGCACCTTGATCTTAAAGTAAAAAAGGTAGACTTAAGAGGTCAAGGTCCCCATTCTGGTCTACCTGGAATCGCAGTGACAAGAGAGGTCGGGTGGGGGAAACCCTGTAACTCGTGGGGACGCTCTACCGTGTAGGGGTCTTTGCGGGACTCTCCCTCTCTGGCTGCCCAGGTATTTCTCAAGTGGACGACCTTTCTGACTAAGGGGTCCATCTGCCCCGAACCTTTATAGTCACCCAACAATTTTTTGGGTGTCTTGATTGGGTCCAGCACCTTCTAAATCTCATCATATCCTTCGGTGCATATTCGGTAGGAGGTCCTTAAGACCTCCTTTAGAAATTCACTCTCGTCGAGGCCAAGCCTCGACGCCCTTGTTTGTGCAGCAACCCCACTACATAAATCTCTCATCTGATTCAGATCCTGATTCTCCTTCTTCTTCCATCATGGCACAACCCATTGAAGAGGAGAATAACCTTGAACACCAACTTCAACACCTTAATGATCTCTTTCAGAACTTTGTAAACCCACCGCGGCGACCTATGATGCGAGATCACTATAATCCCGCTGCGGTGGCAATCGAACCTCGAGTACGAATCCTGCTTGAAGGACCTGATTCTGAACTAAAGCCCAATATGATTCATGCCATACCGAAGTTTCATGGGCTTAACTCTGAGGATCCATTCCAACACATTAAACAACACAAGCATCTGGCCCAGACCTTCGGGTTAGATGTACAAAACCGGGATATCCTACTCATGAAAATGTTTTCATTCTCCCTCTTGGACAAGGCCGTACATTGGTATCAAACTCAGATCCGTCCGATCAACACATGGGAGGAACTGCAGTCCAAATTTTTGAAAAAATTCTTCCCCGTTGGCTGGACGAATGCCTTATGCCACCAGATCACTCATTTCACTCAACAACCGGGAGAACCTCTTCACGAAGCATGGGATCGATTCTTAGATCTCATGCGAAAGTGTCCCCATCACGGAGTTCCTAAGTGGGAACAAGTCTAGTCTTTTTACCAGGGACTCCGTGAAGACATTCGTTTATTCGTCAATGCAACATGCGGAGGAAACATCATGGGTCAACACGAGGACACGGTGTGGGAGATTCTCGAAAACATGTGCGAGAACTCCATAAATAATGACTCCATGGGCTTATTTGACAGGACGAATGCCCGTGCATCGACGAATCTAAGAGGGACACATGAGATGCAGGACCTGTCCACTTCCGTCGACTTGGAACTGATGGCCAGTCGGTTGGACAAGGTTTCTATCATAGAAAAGAAGGTGGACGAGCTAACTCGATATTTGCAGCAAGCCACCTCTACGCAAAACTCTTTTGCACAACCTCCTCTGGCAAGGGAAACTGTGCAAAACATATATCACCAATCTACCAAGGGGATGGACCCATATCCACCCCCTTCTGCGTCTCGGACCGGAGTGACCTCTGATCCATTCTACTCGAGTTGGGGGAACTCTGAACCCTCGTATTCTGACTTTCCTGAGGTTCCTCAGAACTGCGGGGACCTCAACGCCATCCAGAATGACCCATTCTCCAATACCTACAACCCTGGATGGCGAAATCATCCTAACTTTCAGTGGGTGGGAAATTCTCAAAGACCACCATATCAACCCCGTCCACAAGCCCCTCGTCCATATTAGCCGCCTCAGCCTCGGCCCAATCCCACCTACCAATCCGGGCAAAACCAGGATCAACTGACTCTTATCCTTCAAACACTGGCTGACATTCATAAGACGAATGCGGCAATGCAAAAACAGCACAAGGACAAGATCACAGAGGTTCGCAACCAACTGGCTTAGATGGCAAATTCCCGCCAACTTGGTACCCTTCCCTTGCAACCTCTGCCCAACCCAAATAACGTGCTAACCCAGAAGCGCGTTATGAATCCAAATTCAGGCCAAACACATGTGATTTATCAGGCCCCTACTGCTCCATCGCCAGACGGGATGGAACCTTTAACATCTTATGCGGGATTTCAGCAGCAACCACCCCTCCTACCAAACCCAAACCAGAATTAGGCCGGATTAAACTCTATAACAACACGTAGTGGTAAAACAACCCAAGACCCACATTATTCGAACCACTCCAAGCCTGATAATAGCCAAGACCCTAGGATAGTTATCCAAGATACCACTGTCCCAGATCAAGAACCTGGACCTATCCTAGAGGAACCAACTAGGATCCCATTTCCTGAGGCCTTGACCAAAGGAAAAAGGATAACTAAACCCGTGGCTTCCGAGGAGGATCTGATCAAGCTCTTTGAACAGGTCCAGATAAACATCCCATTGATGGATGCAATTCGCCACATACCGGCTTACGCAAGATTCTTGAAAGACATGTGTACCCCTAAACGTAAGCCGCAAACCAAGGATGGGAATCCAATCGTACTGTCAGAGCAAGCCAACTCTGTCATCTTGAGCAAACTCCCACCCAAGGCTAAAGACCCAGGAACTCCCTTGATTTCCTATAAAATTGGTGAAACCCAATTTGATAGAGCCTTACTAGACCTAGGTGCCTCCATAAATTTAATACCTACATCCCTCCTTGACCACCTTGAAGAATCTGAACTTAAACCCACTGAGGTGACATTGCAGTTAGCCGATCGATCCATCAAGTCACCTAGAGGAATACTCGAGGATGTCATTGTTAGGGTACGAGATTTCTATTTCCCGGTGGACTTCATAGTACTAGACATGGATGCACCTAAGAACCCAAAGGATACGCCAATCATATTAGGGAGACCCTTTTTGGCCACTGCTAGGGCCAACATAAACTGCGAAGAGGGCCAGATAGAATTAAAATTTGGGAACCAAAACCTGAAGATTGACATTTTTAAGGCCCAATAAGGGATTAATTGTGGGGTTATAGAGGAAATATGTGATGTCAGAGCCGTGGTTGATGAAATGCATATAGAAGACAACCTGATTATCCCTGATCAACCACTAGAGAATCAAAACCCGCTAACAGAGGAGTGCAAACATGATCTAGACACACCTACGACTCCTACCATTGCTCCTGATACAAACCCCGAACCACCCGCTGTTGCTGAAAATCCTGTCATGGAACTCAATCCCCTTCCCGAACATCTGAAGTACGTGTTTTTGGATTCAAATCAGACGTTTCCTGTGATTATCAACTCTCGACTCACACCTGACCAGGAACTCCTTTTGATTTCTATTCTCTAGTAACATCGTAGAGCCATTGGATGGACGCTCGATGATTTGACTGGCATAAGCCCTTCATACTGTACACATCGAATATACACAGATGAAGGCGCACGACCTTCAAGAGAAATGCAAAGACGCCTAAACCCTAACCTACAAGAGGTCGTGAAAAAGGATATCATAAAGTGGTTAGATGTAGGGATCATTTACCCGATCTCCGACAGTCGTTAGCTGAGTCCAATACAAGTGGTGCCTAAAAAGGCAGGACTTACCATTATCACGACTGAAGCCGGAGAAGTCATTCCTACCCGAATAGCTAACTCGTGGAGAGTCTGCATTGATTATAGAAGACTCAATTCCTCCACGAAGAAGGATCATTTCCCACTACCGTTTATTGATCAGATCCTCGAAAAACTAGTGGGAAATAGGTTCTTCTGCTTTCTTAACGGGTACACCGGTTACAATCAGGTGGCAATCCATCCAGAAGACCAAGAAAAGACCACATTCACCTGCCCCTTCGGGACGTACGCGTTTCGAAGGATGCCATTCAGTCTCTGCAATGCACCTGCAACTTTTCAGCGGTGCATGCTTGCCATATTCTCATATATGGTAGGTGATTATATGGAAGTCTTCATGAATGACTTTTCAGTTTTTGGAGAATCATTTGATGATTGCCTCCAACACTTGGTCCAAATACTCAGGCGGTGCATTGATGTGAATTTGGTTCTTTCCTGGGAAAAGAGCAATTTCATGGTGCCTGAGGGAATTGTCCTCGGACATTTAATCTCGGAGAAAGGCATCCAAGTGGATCGAGCTAAGGTTAACCTGATTTCCAAGCTCCCTATGCCTAGCTCGATTAAGGACATCCGATCTTTTTTGGGGCACGTCGGTTTCTACCGTCGATTTATCCCTGATTTCTCCAAAATCGCGCGCCCCCTGACCAATCTTCTCTCCAAGGATGTGCCTTTCGAAATTTCCAAGGAATGCACTCAAGCATTTGAGATCCTACGTGACCGAGTCATCCAAGCCCCAATCCTACAGTCCCCTGATTGGTCTCAACCCTTTGAGATCATGTGCGATGCATCTGACTTCGCTGTAGGAGCGGTTTTGGGGCAGAAAATTGATGGGAAACCTGTGGTCATTTACTATGCTAGCAAAACACTGGATGAGGCTCAGCGTAACTATACAGTTACTGAGAAAGAGCTGCTGGCCGTAGTATTTGCCCTGGAAAAATTCAGATCATACCTTCTGAGTTCCCGTGTTATCATATACTCGAATAACACAGCTGTGAGGTATCTCCTTGCAAAGAAGGACGCGAAACCTCGATTAATCCGATGGATCTTGCTGTTGCAAGAATTTGACCTCGAGATTCGCGACAAGGTTTGAAAGCAGAATGTGGTAGCCGATCACTTGTCCCGCCTTCCTTCTGAAATAATTGACCCTTCCGGACCTATCACAGAACATTTTCCTGATGAGCACCTCCTGACTATCAGTACAAGTCTTCCATGATTCGCTGATATAGTTAATTACCTGGCATCACATCAGATTCCGCCCGATTGGCAAAAGGCCAAAAAGGACAAATTACGTTCCGATGCCAAGTATTACCTATGGGAAGACCCGTATCTATTCCGCATTGGTGCTGATCAGATAATTCGACGGTGTGTTGCGGAAGTGGAAATCAAAGACATACTCTCATTCTTCCATGACCAGGCATGAGATGGACATTTCTCAGGACATAAAACCGCATCAAAAGTCCTCTAGTGTGGCTTTTACTGGCCCATAATTTTCAAGGATGCATACGATCACTGTAAGGCATGCCCCCGTTGCCAGACTCTGGGCAACATGAGCCATCGAGACATGATGCCTCTACAGCCGATCTTGGTATACGAAATTTTTGATATTTGGGGGATTGATTTCATGGGACCCTTCCCAATCTCGGATGGCTTCGAATACATCTTACTCGCAGTTGACTATGTTTCCAAGTGGATAGAAGCCATTCCGACCCGAACCAACAATCATAAAGTTGTTATAAAATTCCTTCATCAAAACATTTTCTCAAGGTTTGGGATCCCACGTGCTATAATTTCCGACGGAGGGACCCATTTCACTAACGCTCAGTTCAGGTCACTGATGACCAAATACGGGGTGTCACACCGAATCTCTACTCCTTACCACCACCAAACTAATGGTCTAGCTGAGCTATTTAACCGAGATATCAAGAAGATCCTTCAGGTTACTGTTCGACTTGATAGAAAAGATTGGTCTTCTCGACTTCCGGAAGCATTGTGGGCCTATAGGACCGCCCACAAGACCCAATTAGGAATGTCTCCCTTCAGACTAGTGTACGGGAAGGCATGTCACCTCCCCGTCGAGTTGGAGCATAAAGCCTACTGGGCAGTACAGACCTGTAATCTGGATCTTTCTAAGGCTGGAACCCACAGAAGACTTCAAATGAGCGAGATCAATGAATTACGCCACGATGCGTATGAGAACTCGCGAATTTATAAAGAACGGGTTAAAGCTTTTCATGACAAACACATTTCTAGAAAGATCTTTCATCCTGGTCAAAAAGTTTTACTCTTTGATGCCTAACTCAAATTATTCCCAGGGAAGCTAAGATCCAAGTGGGTCGAACCCTACCTAGTCCGACAAATCTTCGAAAATGGAGCCATTGAAATCAGCCCACTCAGCCACGATTCTGAACCCTTTGTCATGAACGGTCAGAGACTCAAACCGTTCATTGACATGACCGATATAGATTTGGCTGAGTCATCCTTTACCCTCCATTCCTCTTGAGCTCATTGTGCCCAGCCGATGGCGTAAAACTCAGTGCTTAACTGGAGGCAACCCGTCATTCTTTGAAAAACCCGAAACCTTTTCTGACATCTCTATGCGGAATTCATATTGCACTTTAGGGTTCATCCATTAGAACAGCCGACTTCACCTTAGGTATCCCTACCCGAGATTAGAAATCGTTCGCAACAAGTCACCTCGACCCATTCACTCACCACACACCGTCCTAATGTATGAACTAAGCTGAAATCGAACCCACCTAATTTACAATGGGGACATTGCAAATCTTAGGCATGGGGGGGTATGAAAGTGGAAAATGTCAGGAAAATTCATATCAAGAAAGGGTTTCAATAAAAAAAACAAAGAAAGAAGACTTGAAGGAGGGGAGGAACAATTCAGGGTCATACAAATGAGAAGAGAGAAAAAAGAGTAAAATGACAAAAGGGAGCACAAAATGAAAATGAAAAGAAATAATCATTAGTAAAAGGTTAAGGGGTTAACTGAAGTTCTAGACCAAATCAAGAAAAAGAAAAAAAACTGCTAAGGAGACATAACAAGAGATTAGCGGGAACGCTCGTCTTAGGCCTCTTGGGCTAGATTCGTTAGCTTAAAAATTCACGTATCCGTTAAAATCTGGATAATCCTCAAGAGGTTGAGGAAAATGCGAAGCTTGAGTATTAGGTCTAAAGCTTAGGAAGTATTCGGCCTCGTTAACTGACCTCCGATTTGCGGGATTCGGTAACCTAAGCACCCTAAATTTACACAAACTCTGGTTCAATGCACATAAACATCCAAATCACGCAAAAAGAGTTTAATGTTCTGAAAAAGTCACCTAGATTAGGAGCGGCCAATCAACACAAATTGATTTGGACGAGTTCACGGCGCGGAGAGGCAGGAAATTCCCCTCGAAGATGCGTAACAACATATCGTCTCCTCGGTGCTTGTCTCTTAGGATATTTAAATATCCTACTGGGGGGATGTAAGCACTCTGCTGGTTCAGATACCATGGGCGGCATTATCACGAAATGTCGATCGCCAGGGTCTGAATTCGGCCATGGAATGCCATAGGCGGGATTATCTCGGAAGCTAGGGTTCTGGGGGTTGCCATGGGCGGGATTATCTCGAAATCTCGAAAGCCAGGGACCCTTGAGGATTGATGATGGGGACAAGGAATCCGATACAGACCATGTTGAGAAGCTAATCCGAAGCTAGAAATAAAAAGAAAAGAGAGAGAAAAGCTCTCCAAACAAATGAATCTTCTATCTCTCTCTTACAAAAACTCACTGCAAACTGAACTTAGGCTAAAAATGTCTCAAGCACGGGTGCTTTAACCGCAGAGTCCAACAAACCCTAGGTTAGTTTCTGTGGGCCGTAGAAACCTTTGCGGAGGACTGAGGCTAAAGCAGGTCAGGTCCGGATTTTGGTTGGTACTTGAGTACCTCTAGGCCTATTGTCGGCATTCCGACCAAATCACAAAAGAAAAGGAGAAGCACTTATCATGATTGTTGATAGACACTCTGGGTCTAGAACGGAAGTTAAAACCTTGGAATTTTGCTAAGGGACTAGCAAAAGCTAGGCATGGGGGTATCATGAGAGCCCCATCATGAGCCATAACTAGCTCATTTTGACCCAATAAAGAAGATAAAAACTCCTACATAACCTAGAAGAAGGCTTAAATGAAGGAATAAGTGCTCTAAGAAGAAAACATGAAATAAAGGTTAAAACTGCAATTTTACCATTGCAGTACATAAACGGGATTTCTCAGAAGCAAAACATAGGTCAAATGGTCTAAATGAAATAAAAAGTGGGTTGAGTAAATCAGAAATGGGTTTATGTGCAATCTACGAATTAAATGGCATTTGGTAACCCTAAAACAGACCCGCTTAAATTAACAAGGTTCCGGTCAGGATAAAAATCAAGTAAACCCTCTAAAAATCATGGAAAAATACTCCTTAGGGTTTAGAACACTTAATGTGACCTTTGGAACCTATTTTGACCTAAATTAGGGTCCTAGCCTTTCAATTAACCTAATTTGGGTTTTTACGCAAAATATCCAGTCAAACGAGGTCAAACCTAAAATCCAACTTCACCATTGGATTACTCTTTGATTCTTCAGAGATTCCCTCCCAGAAATGGAAGGGAGATTCTCTGAGGAATTCCCTTCCATCTAAAGCCAATCACGATCTCTGGTGTGAACCCAATCTCTCGTGCGAACGCACGAGGGATTTGGGTATCCACCTTCTTTCCTTCTCCGGCGAGCCGGCGGAGATGATTGCGCGCCCTCCACGCACTAGAAGGTTCGGCCAACACCTATAAAAGGATCTTCAGACCCGGCCGCAGATCTTCAGACTTGAATTGGCGGAGATTCCCCCAAACTTTCCTCTCTTCCATCTTCGGCCAAGAGACCCGCAAGCTCCGGCGACCTCCTCCCCTCCTTATCGTCGCTCTGCTGCCATACCAGCAGCAGAGTCATCTTCGCCTCTTCCTCCCGCGTCGCGCCGTACCAAGCGCACGTGCCCCTGACCTCGTCCTCGTCGCCGCTCCCTCCCTCAGGGTTCTTCTTCTCCGACGATGGCATCTACGCGCCGTCCGCTCCGCTGCCTCCCTCCCTTCCAGAACACTCCAAATACCTTCTCTATCTTTCCCTCTCTCTTTTCCCCCTGCTATTTTAGTTAATTGCCCCCCGACAGTGCCTGACCACCTCCATCTTCCTCACCTCCGATAGACCTTCGGCGAGCCACATCCACCATTCCGCCCCTCCACATGGCTCGCCAACCATCTTAGAAGCTCCGCCCCACCACAAGGAACAATCTCTGCCCCTCCACTGCCACTATACACCTCCACAATAGCCCCCCGAACTCACCCACACTTCCGACCACAGGTTGACCTAGGCACGCACGCCTAGGTCATCCCACGACCTGCAGCATCGTTCACCACCTTCGCCGTGTCACGACGAAGGTGCCCAGCTGGTCTGATTAGGCCAATAGTCCGTGCCTGTGTTGGACAGTGTTTCAGCTCCTGCCGCCATTGACGGTTGAAGCAGCAAGCAGCTTCGCAGCAACTCCAGGCGTCAGGTCTTCCAGGCTTTAGGCACAGCAGATTCGCGTGAGCAATGCGAAGCCTCGGGTCCAGCTGGTAGAGCTGCGAAGCCCGCAGCTTTGGCAATTGCACGAAGAAAGCTCTGTGGGCGCGCGAAATTGGGGCAGGCCAGATAGTCCCACATCGGCGAAACGCAACGCGCAGATATGGTTTAAAGTGTTTTTGTGTTATCTGCTTATCGCCTTCGAACGCACAGGGGTGAGGTCCCTCACCTGACCCACGCCTGCCTCGTCCGCGGTTTCACCTCGCGGATCTGGCGGGATCCGACCAGACCCTAACCTGAGCACTCCTCGCGCATCACCCGCCTGCCGGTGCGCCTGGTCCCGGGTGCGAGATCTGACCCGAATACCCGTGGCTCTGGGAGAACGTCCTTGAGCGAATTGCAAAGAGAGAGAGAGAGACGTTCGGGTAGAGGGGAAGGGTTAGGTTTTGCTTCCCTGTGTGAAGGCAGGTTGGGCGGTGAAGAGAGGAGACTTAGCCGCAAGGAGAAGAAAGAAGAAGAAGCAGAATAAGAGAAGACAAGGAAGAAAGAAGGATTGCAGACGAAAAGGAAGAAGAAGACAGAAGAAAGACAAAGGCAGGAAGAAGAAGCCTTCGCAGGAAAGAGAAGAGAAGAGAAAGAAGTTCAAGGAAGAAAAAGACCTGTGGATCAGAAGAAAAGAAGAAGAAGAGCCAACGAAGAAGAAGAAGAAGGCAGAAGAGAGAAAGAAGACTTACTTTTAAGACGTCTGGTAAATAAATCAGACGTCCAATTCTGTTTTCTTTTAGCAATTCTTTTTATAACTCTCTCTCTTTGAATCAATTGTTTTCATTTAAAAGTTGTATTCTTTGATTTTAAAAGTACTGAGATTGCTCCCTGTGTTCGACCTCGGATACTCTAGTTTTTCGAGTAATAAAATTCTCTATATTTGATTGAACGTTTTGTCGGCTATATTACAACGTGTTATCTTTTAAAACCCCACAAAAGCGTACAAACACTTATGGACAAGGTCGCTCATTGGTATCAGACTCAGACCCAGCCGATCAAGACTTGGGAAGAACTTCAGTCCGAATTTTTGAAGAAGTTCTTTCCTGTTGGTCGGACCAATGCCTTGCGCCATCAGATTACTCACTTCATTCAGCAAACAGGGGAACCTCTCCATGAGGCATGGGATCGCTTTCAGGATTTCATGAGAAAGTGCCCCCATCATAGAGTTCCTAAATGGAAACAAGTCCAGTCTTTTTACCAGGGACTCCATGAGGATATCAGGCTTTTCGTCAATGCAACCTGCGTAGGAAATATCATAGGTCAACATGAGGACACCGTGTGGGAGATTCTCGAAAACATGTGCGAGAACTCCATCAACAATGACTCCATGGGATTATTCGACAGGACAAATTCCTGCGCATCGATGAACCTTAGGGGAGCACATGAGACGCAGGGCCTGTCCACATCAGTCGACTTGGAATTAATGGTCAGTCGATTGGACAAGGTCTCAATCATTGAGAAGAAGGTGGATGAGCTGACTCAGCACTTGCAGCGAGCCACCTCTGCACATAGCTCCTTTGCACAGCCTCCTTCCACACGGGAAACTATGCAAAACATTCTCCACCGATCTTCTCCTGGGATGGATCCATATCCACCCCCATCTGATTCTCGGATCGGAGGGTCATCCGATCCCTTCTATACCAATCCGGGGAATTCCATTCCCCCTTTCTCTGATTCTCTGGAGGTTCCTCAGACCTGCGAGGACCTCAACGCCATCCAAAACGACCCATTCTCCAACACCTACAACCCTGGCTGGCGAAACCATCCCAACTTCCAGTGGGCGGGAAATTCCCAAACCCAGAGACCACCCTTTCAGCCCCTCCCACAACCCTCTCGTCCTTACCAGCCGCCTCAGCCTCGGCCCAACCCTACCTATCCATCAGGGCCAAATCAGGATCAAATGTCCCTTATTCTTCAGACTCTGGCTGACATTCAAAGAATGAATGCGGCTATCCAAGAAACACAAGGACGAACTTATAGAGGTTCGAAATCAACTAGCCCAGTTGGAAAATTCTCGCCAACCAGGCACACTTCCTTCCCAACCTCTTCCTAACCCGAATAACGTGCCAACACAGCGGCGCGTTATGAACCCAAACCCGGGCCAAGCACACATGATTTATCAGGCCCCCTCTGTTCCTTCACCCAATGGGATGGAGGCTTCTACTTCTTTTGCGGGCTATCAGCAGCAACCCATCTTACCCAATCCCAACCAAAACCAGGCAGGACTTAATTCCATAACGACCCGTAGTGGTAAGGAAACCCAAGATCCACCCTATCCAAACCACTCCAAGCCTGGTAGTGATCCCAAGCCTAGGACAGTAATCCAGGATGTTCCTATCCCTGTCCCAGATCAAAGACCTGGACCTATCCTAGAAGAACCAACCAAGGTTCCGTTTCCTGAGGCCTTGACTAAGGGAAAGAAGACTACCAAGCCCGTGGCACCTGAGGAGGACCTGGTCAAGCTCTTTGAGCAGGTCCACATAAACATCACCTTGATGGATGCAATCCTCCACGTACCGGCTTACGCACGATTCCTAAAGAATGTGTGTACACGCCAGCGTAAGCCGCGAACCAAGAGTAGGAGTCCAATTGTACTGTCAGAGCAAGCCAGCTCTGTAATCCTAAGCAGACTCCCACCCAAGGCTAAAGATCCTAGTACTCCCCTGATTTCCTACAAGATAGGTGATACCCAATTCGATAGAGCATTGCTAGACTTGGGTGCTTCCACAAATCTGATACCCACATCCTTACTTAACCATCTAGAAGAATCTGAGCTAAAACCAACTGAGGTGACATTACAATTAGCAGATCGATCTATAAAGTCACCAAAAGGGATTCTCGAGGATGTTATTATAAGAGTGCGGGATTTCTACTTTCCTGTAGACTTTATAGTCTTAGACATGGACGTACCTGAAAACCCTAGGGATACACAAATCATTCTAGGGAGACCTTTCTTGGCTACTGCTAGAGCCAACATCAGCTGTGAGGAGGGTCAAATAGAGATCAAATTTGGAAATCAAATCCTGAAAATTGACATATTTAAGGCCCAACAAGGAATCAATTGCGGTGTCATCGAACAAATTTGTGACATTAGGGCTTTGGTTGATGAAACGCATTTTGAAAATGACCTGATTATACCTCATCAACCGCAGAACGATCTTGACCCGCAAACAAAGGAGTCAAATCCAGATTTAGACAAACCAATAGCTCCCACCCTTGAACCTCACATCTATTCTGAACCACCCGCTGCTGCTGATAACCCCATCCTTGAATTAAAGCCCCTTCCTGATCATTTGAAATATATCTTTCTGAGTTCTAATCAGACCCTTCCTGTGATCATTAATTCCAAGCTCAATCCCGAGCAGGAATCCCGTCTGATTGCTGTCCTCTAGCAACATCGCAGAGCCATCAGATGGACTCTCGATGATCTGACTGGAATAAGTCCCTCTTATTGTACGCATCATATTTATTCAGAAGAGGGCGCACGACCTTCTCGTGAAATGCAGAGACGCTTGAACCCCAATCTGCAGGAGGTCGTGAAAAAGGAGATCATCAAGTGGTTAGATGCAGGGATCATCTACCTGATCTCCGATAGTTGTTGGGTGAGCCCAATTCAGGTCGTGCCTAAAAAGGTAGGGCTCACCACCATAACGACTGAAACCGGAGAAGTCATTCCTACCCGATTAGCCAACTCGTGGAGAGTCTGTATAGATTACCGACGACTCAATTCCTCCACGAAGAAGGATCATTTCCCACTACCTTTCATTGATCAGATTCTCGAGAAATTAGCAAGAAATCGATTCTTCTGCTTTCTTGACGGGTACTCCGGTTACAACCAGGTGGTAATCCATCCAGAGGACCAAGAGAAGACCACATTCACCTGCCCCTTCAGAACGTACGCATTCCGAAGGATGCCTTTCGGTCTCTGCAATGCACCCGCGACTTTTTAGCGGTGCATGCTTGCCATATTCTCAGATATGGTAGGTGACTATCTGGAAGTCTTCATGGATGACTTTTCAGTATTTGGAGCATCATTTGACGATTGCCTCCAACACTTGGTCCAAATACTCAGGCGGTGCATCGATGTGAATTTGGTTCTTTCCTGGGAAAAGAGCCATTTCATGGTGCCTGAGGGAATTGTCCTGGGACATTTAATCTCGGAGAAAGGCATCCAAGTGGATCGATCTAAGGTTGATCTTATCTCTCGCCTTCCTATGCCTAGCTCGATCAGGGACATCGGTTCTCTTCTGGGGCACGTCCGTTTTTACCATCGTTTCATTCCTGATTTCTCGAAAATCGCGTGCCCCTTGACTACTCTTCTCTCTAAGGATGTACCCTTTGAAATCTCCAAGGAATGCACGCTAGCCTTTGAAAACCTTCGTGACCGAGTCACCCAAGCACCTACCTACAATCCCTTGACTAGTCTCAACCCTTTGAGATCATGTGCGATGCATCCGATTTCGCTATAGGAGCGGTTCTGGGGCAGAAAGCCGACAGGAAACCCGTGGTCATTTACTACGCTAGCAAGACACTTGACGAGGCTCAGCGTAACTACATGGTTACGGAGAAAGAGCTGCTAGCCGTAGTATTTGCCCTTGAAAAATTCCGATCTTATCTCCTGGGTTCCCACGTCATCATCTACTCGGATCACACGGCTGTGAGGCATCTCCTTGACAAGAAGGACGCGAAGCCCTGACTAATCTGATGGATCTTGCTGTTGCAAGAATTCGATCTCAAGATTCGCGACAAGGCGGGAAGACAGAATGTGATAGCCGACCATTTGTCCCGCCTCCCTTTTGAGATTATCAACCCTTCTGGACCCATTACGGAACATTTTCCTGATGAGCATCTGCTGACTATGGGTACTAGACTTTCATGGTTTGCTGATATAGTAAACTACTTGGCATTTCATCAGATCCCGTCTGATTGGCCGAAGGCCAAGAAAGACAAATTGCACTCTGATGCCAAGTATTACATTTGGGAAGATCCGTACCTCTTCCGCATAGGTGCTGATCAAATCATCCAGAGATGTGTCTCGGAAGAGGAAGTCAATAATATTCTCTCCTTCTGCCATGATCAAGCGTGCGGTGGCCATTTCTCTGGGCATAAAACCTCATCAAAAGTCCTCCAGTGCGGCTTTTACTGGCCCACACTGTTCAAAGACGCATACAGTCACTGCAAGGCATGCAGTCGTTGCCGAACTTTGGGCAACATGAGCCATCGCGACATGATGCCTTTGCAGCCGATTCTCGTATGCGAAATCTTTGATGTTTGGGGGATTGATTTTATGGGCCCCTTTCCTGTTTCGGATGGTTTCGAATACATTCTGTTGGATGTGGACTACGTGTCCAAATGGATCGAAGCCATACCGACCCGAACCTGTGACCACAAAATTGTTCTCAAGTTCATTCATCAAAATATCTTCTCACGGTTCGGGATTCCTCGTGTTATAATCTCAGATGGGGGGACCCATTTCACAAACGCTCAGTTCAGGTCACTGATGACCAAATACAGGGTGTCTCACCGAATCTCTACTCCTTATCACCCCCAGACTAATGGTCTAGCTGAGCTATCAAATCGGGAGATCAAGAAAATCCTGCAGGTCACTGTTCGGCCTGACAGGAAGGACTGGTCATCCCGACTTCCGGAAGCCTTGTGGGCCTATAAGACCGCTCACAAAATCTAATTAGGCATTCTCCCTTTAGACTAGTGTACGGAAAGGCGTGTCACCTTCTTGTCGAACTGGAGCACAAAGCCTATTGGGTAGTACGGAACTGTAATTTAGATCTTTCGAAGGCTGGAACCCACAGAAAGCTTCAAATCAGCGAGATCGATGAATTACGCCTAGACGCATATGAGAACTCGCGAATCTACAAGGAGCGGGTTAAAGCCTTCCATGACAAGCATATCTCGAGAAAGATCTTTCATCCTGGTCAAAAGGTTCTACTCTTTGATGCCCGACTCAAACTTTTCCCTGGGAAGTTGCGATCCAAGTGGGTCGGACCATACTTGGTCCGACAGATTTTTGGAAATGGAGCCGTCGAAATCAGTCCGCTCAGCCATGATTCCGAACCTTTTGTCGTGAACGGTCAGAGACTCAAGCCGTTCATTGATGTAACTTCTACTGATTTGGCTGAATCATCTTATATCCTCCATTCCCAATGAGCTTATTGCGCCAGGCCGATGGCGTAAAACTCAGCGCTTAACGGGAAGCAGCCCGTCATTTTGAAAACCTAAAACCTTTTTTGACACCTTTGTGCACTTAAGGTTCACCCTTTAAGACAGCCGACTCCACCTCAGATGCTTGCATCTGGGATTAGAAATCGTCCGCAACAGTCATCCCGACCCATTCACTCATCAAAACATCTATCCTAGGGAATGAACTAAGTTGAATAAAAACCCCCTAAGTCACAATGAGGACATTGCAAATCTTAGGCATGGGGGGGTATGAAAGTGCAAAACTTGTAAGAAAAGGTTTTAAACAAAAAACTTCACATATGCCAAAAACACCATAAAAATTAAATTTTTTTTTTCAAAAAAGAATAAGAGAATAAGAGGAGAAAGGAAATTTTGTGGGAGAAGGAAAAGAAACAAAATGAAAAAGGAGCACAAAAATGTGAGAAAAGAGTGATAGTCATTAGTAAGAAACTAAGGAATTGACCTAAGTTATAGACCTCATTCATGAAAAAATTGAAAAGTGCACAGTAAGATTAGTAAGAACGCAAACCTTAGGAATTCTTGGATAGACTCTTAGTACCCATTAAGATCTAGACACTCCTCAAGAGGTTGAGGAAAATGAAAAGCTTCAGTATTAGGTCCAAGGCTTAGGGAGTATTTGGCCTCATTAACTAATTTTTGGTTTACGGGACTCAGTAACCTAAGCACCCTAACCCCACACACAGCCTGGTTCAGTAAGCGTAAAAATCAAAATCACGTAGAAGCGTCGCAAAATTCTGAAAATAACACCTAGAGTAGGAGCGGCCGATCAACACAAGTTGATTTGGACGAGTTCCCAGCACGGAGAAGTGGGAAATTTCCCTCGAAGATGCGTAACAAAATATCATCTCCTCGGTGCTTGTCTC
Source organism: Thalassia testudinum (assembly GCA_037157565.1). Classification (NCBI taxonomy): domain Eukaryota; kingdom Viridiplantae; phylum Streptophyta; class Magnoliopsida; order Alismatales; family Hydrocharitaceae; genus Thalassia; species Thalassia testudinum. The sequence goes on from JAZHRO010000036.1 coordinate 195,015,627, forward strand.
TTAGGATATTTACATATCCTACTGGGGGCATGTAAGCACTCTGCTGGTTCAGATTCCATGGATGGCATTATCACGAAGTGTCAATTGCCAGGGTCTGGATTCGGCCACGGAACACCATGGATGGGATTATTTCGAAATCTCAATAGCCAGGGTTTCAGGGGTTGCCATGGGCGGTGCTATCTCGAAGCATCGATTGCTGGGAACCCTTGAGGATTGATGATGGGAACAAGGAATCTGATACAAACCGTGTTGAAAAGCCAATCCTAAGCTAGAATTAAAAAGAAAAAGAGAGAGAAAACTCTCCAAACAGAAAAATCTTCTATCTCTCTTTCTTACAAAACACACTGCGAACTGAGCCAGGGCTAAAATCATTTCAAGCACGGGTGCTTTAACCACAAAGTCCAATAAACCTTAAGTTAGTTCTTGTAGACCTTAAAAACCTTTGATAAGGACTGAGGTTGAGGCTAGACGGATTTGGATCTTAGTTGGTACTAGAGTACCTTTTAGGCCTATGGTCAGCATTCTAACCTAATCTAGGCTCAAATGAAAAAGCCCTTATCTAAAGTCATTAAGAACTTCATGGTCCAGAACAAAGGTTGAAACCTTAAGTTTTTGCTAAGGGACTAGCAAAAGCTAGGCATGGGGGTATGATAAGAACCTCATCATGAACCCTAACTAGCACAATCTAACCTAGATATGCAAGAAAAAGCTCCTCCATAACTCAAAGAAAGGCTTAACTCAAAGAATTCTGAGTTCAAGAAGAAAACAAGTCATAAGGGGTAAAAATATAATTTCACCAACACAATTTGCAAACAGGGTAATTAAGGGTCCAAACACAGGTCAAACAAACCTAATAAGAAGGAAAGTGGGATGATCTGATCTAACAATGGCTACAGTAACTCCAAGAAATTAAATGACATTCTATAACCCTAAAATAAACCCACTTCAATTCACGAGGTTCGAGGTAGGGTAAAAATCAACTAAACCCTGTAAAATTCATAGAAAAATAATATCTAGGGTTTAGAACCTTCAATTTGGCCTTAGAAATCCATTTTGACCTACATTGAGAATCATGCCCAATTAATGATTTAATGTGGATTTTTACGTAAATTAGCTGGTCAAACATGGTCTGACCTAGAAACAAAATTCACCATTAAAATCCTTAGGTTCAATATAGTCATGCATAAAAACTTGAGCCTAAGAAGAGACCTCCTTGACCGACTTTGCAATTTGGTCCTCTTCATTTACTTTTTGACCCTTAGCTTTCAAAACCCTTGCATTTTGGCCCCCAACTTTCTCTTCATTCTTTGCAGAATGGTCCCTCCTGCAAGTTTCTGCGCAGCGCCATGCTCCGGCGACTTTGCGCGGAGCATGGCACCACGCAGGGAGAGGGGATCGTCCTGCAAAGTGTACGCGGAGTTCCCTGCGACGTCTGCTGTCGCAGGAACTCAACCATGCTGCCTGACGACCCCCACACCTTCCGTGCGAACGCGCGGAAGGTATGGGTCTCATCTCCGACCACACTCCGGCGAGGTGCGCACGTCGCCAGCCTGCGCCTCCCTCTCCGCCACCCCCTTTATAAGAACCAGCATCCCCTGCCGGTTCTTGTAAGCGGTCTCTGACGGAGAATAACCCCCCCCCCCACCTCATCCTCTCCAGCTCCGACAGACGGCCTGCCGCTTCCGGCGACTAACTCCTCCTCCTCCTCGTCGCTCTGCTGCCTCACCTGCAACAAGGTTCCCCTAACCCTCTCGTCTGTGTCGTGCTGCACCCACCGACACCCTCCGCCTGCCTCCTCGTCGCCGATCTCCCCCTCTAGGGCCTCTTCTTCCCCAGCTCCGGCAGGTACGAGTCGGTGGCTCCGCCCTCCCCCCTCCGTCCAAAACGTAGGTAAAAGCTTCCTCTCCTCCTCCTCTAGATTTCCTGTAACGAACGCGTGCCCCAGACGTCGGTCCAGACGTCTGGGATCACATCCAGACGTCTGAACAGACGTCTGGGATCGTTTCCAGACGTCTGGAAAATAGTTATTTTCGCACGGGAGAGTCGTCTGCGCGCCTGTGCGCGCAGACCCGCGATTCCTCTCTCTCTCTCTTTTTCCCTCTCTCTCTCTGCGGCTGCAGGCGGCTTGCCACCCCCTCTCTCCTCCTCGCGCGGCCTTAAAAGGGCCACGCCTCCCCTCCCATCTCCACAGTCTCCTCCTTCTTCTCCTTCCTGTGAGCGAGAGCGAGCGGACGCGAGGGCGGCAGCGACGGCCGCAGTGAGCGCGGAGGTGCAGCGTGCGAGGGCAGAGCTCTGCCGTGAGGGCGAGCTCGCCGGAGCGGCTTGGCCGGATGGCGGAGGGCGCAGGGGGCGCGGAGCGACGCGGAGAGGGACCTGCTGCGGTCTGAGCAGCAGGAGCGCGAGGTGCGACGCGGGCGGCGTCGCGAGCGGAGGCCGAGCAGCGCCCTGATTCTGGAAAAATTTCCAGAATCAGACGTCTGGGTTGACAGCCAGACGGAGAGGTAGACGTCTGGAAGATCATACAGACGTCTGAAAGGTGAGTTTACCACCTTCTCCTTCCTTCCTGTCGACTGACCGTACTGAGGGAGGGAGTTGGCTGTGCGCAGGTTCGCTGACTCGCCATCCCTTGCGAATCAGACGTCTGGAAGTTGTACCAGACGGCGGGAGTGACCTCCAGACGTCCTGAGTGACCACCGGACGTCTGGGAGCTAGGCCAGACGTCCCCGCAGACTTCTGGACGTCTGGGAAACCACACTGAACAGGTAATTCTCTGATCCACTTTGTAAGACGTCTGGAAGAAGTTCCAGACGTCTGATTTTGCACAGTATCGTCTTTTTCGACCCGTTTAGGGCCCGTTCGGGCTCCGTTTTCCGCGATTCGAGTTACGCTCTTTTCAGAATTAATTCCTCTACCCGTCTACAGTAGCTATACACTGTTTTGAGACACTCCTTGTGTTTGATCCTTGTGATAGGACCTCGTTCGGTTGCAGTCTTGAGAGTCGCGGAGGCACGAGGGATTCCCGATCACGCCCCCATTACTCCCGTTGTACCTGGTAGAGTGGCTTTAAGTATTAATAAAATCTGTTAAAGTATGAAACCATAACTAGAACCTAGGACATTGCATGAATCCTAGGAATGAGAAATATATGGAATGATAGTTCCTAGGTGTTGCATGAATCCTAGGGTCGGAAAACTAGATTGTATGATAGACCCTAGGATATGGCATGAATCCTAGGATGGAAAAACTAGTGGAATGTATAATACTGCAGTCTTGGAAAAATGGAAAGGAATATATGAAGCTGCCTGTAAATTGAATTCACAGCTGCCTGTTATGAATAAAGAAACATGATTGGGATCATGGTTTGTAAGAACGTGAAACTGGAAAGTAAGACATAAGATGTTCTGGAACCCTACGGGGAAGTAGGAGTAGAACTCCTGGAAAGCGAATGGAATAGACTTGGGGAAGTGAGCTGGCCCTTGAGTACGGAGTACCAAGGAGAGCGACTGTCCCCCTGTTTAGTGCAGAGCTGAGCTAGCCGCCCCAGGGACCCGGGGGTTAGGACTGGCCACTCTGTACCGACTTGTTGGCCCTCGTGTACGTAGTACCGAGGAGAGCTAGTAGTGTTAGGAGAGTACTAGCTACCCCACGGGCCCCGGGGTTCTGCTAGCCTCCTTCACCGACTTGTTAGGCCCACTAGGGCAAACCAGGGTAGTCAGGCGAGGGTGCGCGGACTGTGGAGGGGCAAGGCCCCGGTTTGGTTACTGTGGAGGGGTTGGACCCCTGTTACTGAGAGGGCTCTGCCCTGGTTCCGTGCTGTGATTTGGGCGCACCCGTTAACGGAAACGACTGACCGCGTGCCAGTGCGGGCTAGCTACCTGTGCGTTTATCGCGCGTGCCGTAGTCACCGTTACGTCTGTCAGTGACCTTGGGGTGGTTGACTGAGGGTAGGATCACCACGGGGGACTCTCCCGGCCAGGAGAGCACCACGTGCTACTTCTACTTTTGGAAAAGACTGCAATCAAGATCGTTCCCACGAGGACATTCGAGATCAAGTAAAGGATCTGAGAAATAAATGAAATAGTGAGAAAAATTGAAAGATGTGAATAAAGGAAGTAATAGAACATAACAGCTACTGTACACTCTACTGTTGCCTTTAGTTAGTTTGCCACTCTACTCAGCGTTTTGCTGACGTGTTACACTCGTTACCTTTTTCAGGACCAGGTGTTGAGCAGCCAGGGTCGGCGGCTGCAGAGGACGCTGGGCCAAGTAGGGTCCAGTAGAGTTTACCACAGTCCTTGTACCTCTTTTGTTTCTGTTTTAGTGAGTAGTTTTTTTTTTGTTTCCGCTGTACTTTCTGTTGGTGCTAAAGCACCACGATCATTTGTTTTGATGATAACAAAACACGTGTTATTTAACATTTGCAATTTGAGTCCTAGATTTCAGGTCAATTGCAAATGTGGACGTGTTTAGACGGAGTTCGAGCTCGCATCCAGGACGGATTGGAGGAGCTTGACGGAAAACAGAGGAGGTTCGCGTGGAGCGAAAGATTGAAGATGGAAGGAAATGAAGAATAGGATAGATTTCCTTCTTTTGTACTTGTTGTATTTTTCGTTTCTTTTGTTGCTCTTTATTTTCCTTAGAAAATTATGTTAAAGAGCCTCAAAGAACCCTAACAGTAGTCCTAGGAACACCGGCACAACCCTAGGATACCTAGGTTTTCTGTAGAATACTTAGAAAAACCAATATAGGGTTCAAACAGCACTTCCAGACGTCTAATTCCCAAATCAGACGTCTGATAAAGTATTTTAAGACGTCTGACTGTTGTTTCAGACGTCTGATAACTGTTAGGCTGGACATAGTTAGTTCTGTCTGATGAAATCAGACGTCCAGACCTTATACCAGACGTCTTAGAAGACGTCTGATGGATTTGCCAGACGTCCAATTAGTGGACCGTTGGCTGACTTAGCAGATACTCAAGAATATGACCGTTAGAGCCTTATCAGACGTCCTTAGGCCTTTCCAGACGTCTGATAAATGACCGTTTTGCCTCGGCTGACCCAAAATCTCTTCTCAGAGATTTTCTAACCGTTGCAACGTTTGGAAATCAGTTCCCACAGTAAAAGTAGGTTTCCAGACGTCCAGACATAGTGCCAAACGTCCTGCATGTCGTCTGATGGACTTGCACAAAAACCCTGTTTAGATCTGATCCAAGTCAGGGAGAGACCCGCCCAAAATCAGACGTCTGACCTTTGAATCAGACGTCTTATAGTGAACTTCTAGACGTCTGATAAGCCTGTCAGAACAATGATTGTTCCTGATTTCGGGCTGATTCACTTGGACTTTGTTCCCAACGACTATAGAACCCTTTCTAAGCCTTCCAAAGCCTTCCTAAGGCCTCTATAAATAGAGGGGAACCCTTGCAACACAAAAACACATAAGAGACACACTTAGAAAAATATAAGACACACTTAAGCAACATACTTCCACTCTCTTGTGTCCAATTGAGGCCCTTGCTCTCCAAGCTCTAGTTTCATTCTCTTGAGAGCATCAAGTCTTCGCGCACCCGCTCTCCCGCCGTTGTTCACGAGAGCGACATTGCGCCGTTGCGTGGCTCACGCACCCGCGTCATCCTCGATGCACTCCTTGCAAAGGGGAGTTTCCTTATTCCTATAGAAGCTAGGTTCTTAATAACTTTGTTGGCTCTATATGACCTGTTGTTTTATTTTATCTTTGTCTTTTGGTTGGGTATTCGCTTTGCGAATTCCCGTCTCCTTCCTGGGACAAAATCCTTCTCGTGGAGAGAAGGGGTTGAGGAACGCTACCCTCGTACTTGTAGCGTGGTTGTACTGAGGTTGAATCACCCTCGTTTTAAAGTGATTCGGTTAGTGGATTTGATCAACTAGGTTGATCGGAAAATCCTAACTCGAGAGGGTTAGGTGGTGGTTTTCACCCGGTTTGGGTTTCCACCTAAAAATACCTGTGTACATTTTGTGATTGCTTATTTTTGTGATATTGCTTTATATATTTCATTCCGCATTTTTTTTGTCACGCTGATCTCACCCCTCCAAGTAGGGAACTTTCAATTGGTATCAGAGCAGGTCTTGCTGTTTCGGCGTAACAACCCGGCAAGAGATCAAATGGAGGGAAGCACATCAGCAATCAGGATCTCCGAGGGGCAGTTCACAACCCGTCCGCCCTACTTTGACGGGAACAACTACAGCTACTGGAAGCTGAGGATGAAGACGTGGCTCCAAGCCACTGAATTCGAGGTATGGGGATGTTGCGAAACCCCATACGAGATCCCGAAGCGACCCCAAGGAGGGTACTCGCAGGTGCAGATTCTAGAGCTTTCACTCAACGCAAAGGCAATGAATGCCCTGTATTGCACATTGAGTCCGAAAGAGTTCGAGAAAATCAAAGAGTGCACCACCGCCCACGAGATATGGAGGAGGTTGGAAGGCACTCATGAGGAGACAAGCTCAGAAGAAGATCTCGGGGAGAAGGAAACCATGTGCCTTGGTTTCATGGCAATCGGAGAAAGCAACAACGGCAGCGACGACAGCGATAATGAGGTAAACTCAGATTTACAAGAAGCTTTTAATGAACTATTTGAGATTAGTAAATCACTTAAAATAGAAAACAAAAGTATTAAAAAGAACCTTAGTTTTCTTAAAAATGAAAATGATAGGTTAGAAAAATAACTTAAGGACATAGAAGCTAGTCCTAAGGATGATAACCTATTATTAGATAATCATAACCTCATCAATGAAAATAATAAGTTGATTGAGGAAAATGATAGTCTAAAGTTGGAAATTTCTGATTTAAAGACTAAGATGAATACTATAGAAAAAGAAATTGCATGTCTTAGGGAAAATTCTAACAAATTAATCAACAAAGTAGACAAGTTTTATAGCCCTAAGGTTGAGAAAGGATCTCCATCAAGGAGACCTTCTAACAAATCCGGATCCAAGCCCACTTGGATACCGAAGAAAGAATTAGAATCTTGTTTTGTAGGATTCAGGGATAATTACAACACAAAGGACTGGACCTACAAACTCAAGGCTGGTCAACTCAAGTTGGGAGAACCAAGGAGTAGACCAAGGAGGAGAACAAGAAGACCGACGAGACGGCGAACAAATAACGGACCCGTCGCACGTCGACCACCAGATTATAGACCGGCGCCAATGCCCGGGCCTCCAAGCTACGGATGGGAGCCCCATCCGATGTGGCATCCACCACCACCATTCGGGCCATTTTATTGGCCATGGTAGGTGAGGTAAAATTTTTAACCCTATCTTTTTATCAATAACATTTAAATAGGGGGAGTAAAAAAAAAAAAAAAATGATGAGCTAATTGTCAATTTTTAAGGGGGAGAAATAAGGTAGCTAAATTTCCTTTAAGGGGGAGAAAAATAATAGCTATCGCATTGTTACAAAAAGGGGGAGGACATTACCTTTGTCAAAAGAAACTCATAGAAGAGCATGTTTTAAGGGGGAGTTATAGGAAATTTAAAATCAATCAAACCTTTTTGATAATGTCAAAAAGGGGGAGGATTTTTATGCATTATTATTTACAGTTTTGTCATCATCAAAAAGGGGGAGATTGTTGGTGCTAAAGCACCACGATCATTTGTTTTGATGATAACAAAACACGTGTTATTTAACATTTGCAATTTGAGTCCTAGATTTCAGGTCAATTGCAAATATGGACGTGTTTAGACGGAGTTCGAGCTCGCATCCAGGACGGATTGGAGGAGCTTGACGGAAAACAGAGGAGGTTCGCGTGGAGCGAAAGATTGAAGATGGAAGGAAATGAAGAATAGGATAGATTTCCTTCTTTTGTACTTGTTGTATTTTTCGTTTCTTTTGTTACTCTTTATTTTCCTTAGAAAATTATGTTAAAGAGCCTCAAAGAACCCTAACAGTAGTCCTAGGAACACCGGCACAACCCTAGGATACCTAGGTTTTCTGTAGAATACTTAGAAAAACCAATATAGGGTTCAAACAGAACTTCCAGACGTCTAATTCCCAAATCAGACGTCTGATAAAGTATTTTAAGACGTCTGACTGTTGTTTCAGACGTCTGATAACTGTTAGGCTGGACATAGTTAGTTCTGTCTGATGAAATCAGACGTCCAGACCTTATACCAGACGTCTTAGAAGACGTCTGATGGATTTGCCAGACGTCCAATTAGTGGACCGTTGGCTGACTTAGCAGACACTCAAGAATATGACCGTTAGAGCCTTATCAGACGTCCTTAGGCCTTTCCAGACGTCTGATAAATGACCGTTTTGCCTCGGCTGACCCAAAATCTCTTCTCAGAGATTTTCTAGCCGTTGCAACGTTTGGAAATCAATTCCCACAGTAAAAGTAGGTTTCCAGACGTCCAGACATAGTGCCAGACGTCCTGCATGTCGTCTGATGGACTTGCACAAAAACCCTGTTTAGATCTGATCCAAGTCAGGGAGAGACCCGCCCAAAATCAGACGTCTGACCTTTGAATCAGGCGTCTTATAGTGAACTTCCAGACGTCTGATTATAGAATTAAACGTCTGATAAGCCTTTCAGAACAATGATTGTTCCTGATTTCGGGCTGATTCACTTGGACTTTGTTCCCAACGGCTATAGAACCCTTTCTAAGCCTTCCAAAGCCTTCCTAAGGCCTCTATAAATAGAGGGGAACCCTTGCAACACAAAAACACATAAGAGACACACTTAGAAAAACACAAGACACACTTAAGCAACATACTTCCACTCTCTTGTGTCCAATTGAGGCCCTTGCTCTCCAAGCTCTAGTTTCATTCTCTTGAGAGCATCAAGTCTTCGCGCACCCGCTCTCCCGCCGTTGTTCACGAGAGCGACATTGCGCCGTTGCGTGGCTCACGCACCCGCGTCATCCTCGACGCACTCCTTGCAAAGGGGAGTTTCCTTATTCCTATAGAAGCTAGGTTCTTAATAACTTTGTTGGCTCTATAGGACCTGTTGTTTTATTTTATCTTTGTCTTTTGGTTGGGTATTCGCTTTGCGAATTCCCGTCTCCTTCGTGGGACAAAATCCTTCTCGTGGAGAGAAGGGGTTGAGGAACGCTACCCTCGTACTTGTAGCGTGGTTGTACTGAGGTTGAATCACCCTCGTTTTAAAGTGATTCGGTTAGTGGATTTGCTCAACTAGGTTGATCGGAAAATCCTAACTCGAGAGGGTTAGGTGGTGGTTTTCACCCGGTTTGGGTTTCCACCTAAAAATACCTGTGTACATTTTGTGATTGCTTATTTTTGTGATATTGCTTTATATATTTCATTCCGCATTTTTTTTGTCACGCTGATCTCACCCCTCCAAGTAGGGAACTTTCACTTTCTTTACCTGCAGTTCTTGTTATATGATAAATGTTGTTTTACTGTTGTGGTGGTACCTACTGTAGTAGTTTCTTTCCTTACTGCTGTACTTTCTTATTGTCAGTTATATTCATGCTGAATGTGGTTTATTTTACTGTCTTTTGGTTACTTCCTCGTTGGACGACTAGGTCTTGGGATTAGTCGAGTCGGTCCGGTTCTCGTGTCTCGTAGGGACTCGGGAACCGGGTCGTTACAAGATGGTATCAGAGCAAGGTCTTCCCGAGAAGTGAATCAACTGACTGGAAAATAACCAATTCACATGTTTATAGCTAGAGTAGCCACCACAACATGTCTCTTGACATGAGCTCTTAGAAGTTTTGTTAGGTACCGTTTGTTTTGACGTTTCCGTTTTGTTTCGCGTCTCCTTGCAGGAGATGCCTCGTCGCGGGACTGGCGAGACTGGCCGCGAGCGCGGCCGAGGACGAGGTCGGCGAGGTGGACGTGCTGTCGTTGACGTCTCAGTGGACCAGCCACCACTCCCTGGCATCCAGGCCCAGGACCTTGCCAGACTGATACGGGATATTGTACGAGAGGAGCTCCACCCACCGCCCCGAGCACCTCCTCCTGGGGTTGCAGAGGGGGAGTCCTCTGTGGGACCACGCGACGGACGCGGCGCTGGACACGAGGGAGGGGATGGGCCCCTGCCACCCCCACCTTCCTCCGACACTTCTGTACACGAGGCACCTTCGCCTGGAGGTGCACCAGCACCTCCCCTACAGCGCAACTTCGAGCTTTTCGGACAGTTCCGGAAGCTGAAGCCCCCCTCCTTCAAGGGGGATGAGGACCCGACCGAGGCAGAGGACTGGCTTGAGCAGCTGGAGAAGATCTTCGACACCCTTCGCCCCCCGGTGGAGTGCCGCGTGGCCTTTGCCACGTACCAGCTGGAGAGTGCGGCACACCGGTGGTGGAGGGCGGTCCGGGGACAGGAGAGGGACGAGCCGACGTGGGACCAGTTCGTCACCCTCTTCTGCGAGCAGTACTTTCCCCAGACGTGGCAGGACCAGAGGAGGCGGGAGTTCCACACTCTCCGCTAAGGGACGATGACCGTGAGCGCGTACCGCACGCGTTTCTTGGAGCTGTCCCGCTTTGCAGCGACAGCGGTAGCCACTGAGGAGGAGCACCTTTGGAGGTTCACCGAGGGGCTCCGGCCTGCGATCCGGGGGTATGTCAAACCCCTGAAGCTGCTGACGTTTTCAAGGGTGGTAGAGGCAGCTATGACTTACGAGGAGACCAACCCGTCCGCGCGAGAGACCGACGGCGGGCGGAAGAGGCCCTTTCAGCCAGACTTCTCACAGGGCCGGCGAGAACGGAGACATGTGGCGTCCGCAGGAGAGCCGTCACGTTGTGCAGGGCCATCAGTGGCCTTTGGGGGCCCTCGACAGGGGCCAATCGCCAGCACCGGACCCCCGCCTAGCCGACAGCAGGGACTCACTGAGGGCGGGAGTCGGGTTCCCCTCTGCTACAAGTGTGGCCAGCCGGGCCACGTCAGGAGGGACTGCCCATCTAGGGCAGGAGGTCAGCAGATACTTCCCACGCAGAGCACTGGAGGGCGCGCAGGAGGCTGCGGTTCCCAGGCGCGAGGAGGAGGACCGCAGTCGCGAGGAGGGTACCGGCCAGCACCTACCCGTCCGACGCAGAGTGTGGCTGCTTCGTCCGCACCTAGAGCTGAGGGGCGTATCAACGCCCTAACACACAGGGACGCCAGAGCTTCGGGATCCGTGGTAGCAGGTATGGTTTCAGTTTCTGGCAGACTCGTTTACACGCTTTTCGATTCCGACGCTACGCACTCGTTTGTCGCAGCCAGTTTCGCAGTTAGTTTGGACCAGGATTATACACTGTTAGAGAATCCGTTCGTAATCAAAGGTCCGAGTGGTCAGCTGTTTGTAGCTGAGGAGGTGTACACGGGTTGCGAGGTCAGCATCGGGGGACATAGCCTGCCAGCTGACCTGATTATGATACAGATGGAGGACTTTGGAGTGATTCTAGGGATGGATTGGCTGTCCGCTTACCACGCCTTGGTAGACTGTTTTGAGAGGAAGATTGTCTTCTCCATTCCGGAGTTGCCTTCTTTCGAGTTTCACGGGCAGCCAGTGGACGGAGGTTTCAGGTGCATTTCGGCACTTCGGGCGGCGAGACTTTTGAGCCAGGGGTGTGAGGGCTTCCTAGCTTGTGTGGTGGCAGAGCACAGCCCCGTGGCAGACTTCCAGAGCATCCCGGTGGTCAGAGAGTACCCCGACGTGTTTCCAGACGAGTTACCAGGACTTCCGCCCGAGCGTGAGATCGAGTTTGAGATCTCACTAGTACCAGGGACCAGCCCCATCTCCACCGCGCCATACAGAATGGCACCGCTTGAGCTGCGAGAGCTCAAGTCCCAGTTGCAGGACCTTTTGGAGAAAGGTTTCGTGAGGCCCAGTGCGTCTCCCTGGGGAGCCCCGGTACTGTTTGTGAAGAAGAAGGATGGGACCCTACGCCTTTGTGTGGACTACCGACAGCTGAATAGGGTCACCATCAAGAACAGATATCCGCTGCCGAGGATTGACGATTTGTTTGACCAGTTGCGGGGTGCCACGGTGTTTTCCAAGATCGACTTGAGGTCTGGATACCACCAGTTGAGGATCAGGGAGACCGACGTCTCCAAGACAGCTTTCCGCACCCGGTACGGACACTACGAGTTTTTGGTCATGCCGTTTGGGCTGACCAATGCCCCCGCTGCTTTCATGGACCTGATGAACCGGGTGTTTAGACCGTACTTGGACCAGTTTGTGGTGGTTTTCATAGATGATGTACTCATCTATTCTAGAGATCGGACGCAGCACGGACAACACTTGCGGATGGTTCTGGACACTCTGAGACGACGCAGGCTGTACGCCAAATACAGCAAGTGCGAGTTCTGGTTGAGGGAGGTGACCTTTTTGGGTCATGTGATCTCTGGAGACGGCCTGGCGGTGGACCCCGCCAAGGTCGAGGCAGTGCTCAGGTGGGAGAGACCGCGTTCAGTCACTGAGATTCGCAGTTTCCTGGGACTGGCAGGTTACTACAGACGGTTCATCAGAGGATTTTCACAGATTGCGCATCCTATGACACAGTTGACCCGGAAAGACGTGCCTTTCGCTTGGACAGACGCCTGTGAGGCGTGTTTTCTGGAGCTGAAGGAGAGGTTGACCTCGGCTCCCGTGCTCACCATCCCTGACAGTAGTGGCGGGTTCGTTGTGTACACGGACGCTTCCTTGCAGGGGTTAGGAGGTGTGCTCATGCAGAGGGGTCACGTGGTCGCTTACGCTTCGCGGCAACTGAAGCCCCATGAGCATACCTACCCTACCCAAGATCTAGAGTTGGCAGCTGTTGTCTTCGCGCTGAAGACATGGAGGCACTACTTGTACGGTGAGACCTTCGAGACTTTTACAGATCACATGAGCCTCAGATATCTTTTTGACCAGAAGGAGCTCAACATGAGACAGAGACGTTGGTTGGAGCTCCTGAAGGACTACGACTGCAGCATCTCCTACCACCCGGGAAAGGCCAATGTGGTGGCTGACGCCTTGAGCCGTAAGGCGCCCGCACGCTTGGCCAGTCTACAGTTACAGAGTTGGAGCCTTTTGGAGGAGGTGGGCAGTTGGCGACCTCTAGAGTTACGAGGGTACTGTGGGGCAGTGACGGTGACACGGCAGACCAGGCCAGAGTTGATAGACCGCATCATCACGGGATAGATGGCCGATCCGTACTTGCAGTCTTTGCGCGACAGAGTACTATCAGGGGACCCAGGGGACTTCTCTTTCACAGACCAGGTGCTACGCTTGAGGGGACGGTTGTGCGTTCCCAGAGACGAGGAGCTGTTGAGAGAGCTCCTGACTGAGGCACATGGTACCAGATTCACCATACATCCCGGAAACACGAAAATGTACCATGACTTGAGACGCGAGTTTTGGTGGAGAGGGATGAAGCGGGATGTGGGTGAGTTCGTGCAGCAGTGCTTAGTGTGCCAGCAGGTGAAAGCTGAGCATCAGAGGCCTGCAGGGCCCCTTCAGCCGCTTCCAGTGCCAGAGTGGAAGTGGGAGAGCATCACCATGGACTTGGTGGTGGGCTTACCTGTTACCCAGCGAGGACACGACGCAGTCTGGGTAATAGTGGATAGATTGACGAAGGCGGCACGATTCTTGCCTATCCGAGTCACTTTGGGACCAGCACAGTTGGCAGAGAGGTATATCCGTGATGTGGTGCGACTACACGGAGTTCCGTGGGAGATCGTATCTGACCGGGATACCCGCTTTACGTCCCAGTTTTGGGCTGAGTTTCAGCAGGCTTTGGGGACGAGGTTGAGGTTTAGCACGGCTTACCACCCCCAGACGGACGGACAGTCGGAACGCACGATACAGACACTTGAGGACCTTTTGCGTGCCTGTGTACTAGACTGGAGGGGCTCTTGGGAGGAGCACCTGCCCCTGGCGGAGTTTGCATACAACAATAGTTATCACTCGAGCATCGGCATGGCTCCCTACGAGGCTCTGTACGGACGGAAATGCACGGCACCCTTGAGTTGGGTTGAGGTGGGGACCAAGTGGGAGGTTGGCCCCAGGTTGATCCGACAGAGTCAGGAGGTAGTTGAGCAGATCCACAGACGACTCCGCACTGTCAGGAGCAGACAGAAGAGCTACGCGGATCGCAGACGCAGAGAGGTGCAGTTCGAGGTTGGGGACCACGTCTTCCTTCGTGTTTCGCCCATGAAGGGCTTACAGCGGTTTGGGGTGAGAGGGAAGCTTGCGCCGAGGTTCGTGGGGCCCTTTGAGGTCCTGGAGCGAGTCGGACCCATTGATTACAGACTTGCCCTTCCCCCGCAGCTTTCTGGTGTGCACGACGTGTTCCACGTGTCCAACCTCAGGAAGTACGTAGCCGATCCCAGCCACGTACTGAGTCACGAGAGCGTCGAGGTGAGCGACGACCTGACCTACCCCGAGCGGCCAGTGCAGATCCTAGACCGAGCCGTCCGCAGGTTGAGACGAAAGCAAGTACCCCTGGTAAAGGTTTTGTGGAGGAGCCAGCGGTACGAGGAGGCTACCTGGGAGCCTGAGGCGGCAATGCGGGAGCGGTACCCGGAGCTTTTCGCGGGTACGTCTTTTCGGACCGGCTTCGGTCCTCTTTGAGTTTGTTATGGTTATTTGGACATCTTTTTCCCGCACCCTAGTTGGCGCAAGTTTCGGGGACGAAACTTCCTTTGAGTTTGTTATATTGTAACGAACGCGCGCCCCAGACGTCTTTTAAGACGTCTGGGAGGAGGCCTAGACGTCGGTCCAGACGTCTGGGATCACATCCAGACGTCTGGAAAATAGTTATTTTCGCACGGGAGAGTCGTCTGCGCGCCTGTGCGCGCAGACCTGCGATTCCTCTCTCTCTCTCTTTTTCCCTCTCTCTCTCTCTCTGCGGCTGCAGGCGGCCTGCCACCCCCTCTCTCCTCCTCGCGCAGCCTTAAAAGGGCCACGCCTCCCCTCCCGTCTCCACAGTCTCCTCCTTCTTCTCCTTCCTGTGCGCGAGAGCGAGCGGACGCGAGGGCGGCAGCGACGGCCGCAGTGAGCGCGGAGGTGCGGCGTGCGAGGGCGGAGCTCTGCCGTGAGGGCGCAGGGGGCGCGGAGCGACGCGGAGAGGG
The DNA here is from genome assembly GCA_037157565.1 of Thalassia testudinum. Classification (NCBI taxonomy): domain Eukaryota; kingdom Viridiplantae; phylum Streptophyta; class Magnoliopsida; order Alismatales; family Hydrocharitaceae; genus Thalassia; species Thalassia testudinum. Next base: position 195,030,658 of record JAZHRO010000036.1, read on the forward strand.
ACCTGCTGCGGTCTGAGCAGCAGGAGCGTGAGGTGCGACGCGGGCGGCGTCGCGAGCGGAGGCCGAGCAGCGCCCTGATTCTGGAAAAATTTCCAGAATCAGACGTTTGGGTTGACAGCCAGACGGCGAGGTAGACGTCTGGAAGATCATACAGACGTCTGAAAGGTGAGTTTACCGCCTTCTCCTTCCTTCCTGTCGACTGACCGTACTGAGGGAGGGAGTTGGCTGTGCGCAGGTTCGCTGACTCGCCATCCCTTGCGAATCAGACGTCTGGAAGTTGTACCAGACGGCGGGAGTGACCTCCAGACGTTTTGAGTGACCACCGGACGTCTGGGAGCTAGGCCAGACGTCCCCGCAGACTTCTGGACGTCTGGGAAACCACGCTGAACAGGTAATTCTCTGATCCACTTTGTAAGACGTCTGGAAGAAGTTCCAGACGTCTGATTTTGCACAGTATCGTCTTTTTCGACCCGTTTAGGGCCCGTTCGGGCTCCGTTTTCCGCGATTCGAGTTACGCTCTTTTCATAATTAATTCCTCTACCCGTCTACAGTAGCTATACACTGTTTTGAGACACTCCTTGTGTTTGATCCTTGTGATAGGACCTCGTTCGGTTGCAGTCTTGAGAGTCGCGGAGGCACGCGGGATTCCCGATCACGCCCCCATTACTCCCGTTGTACCTGGTAGAGTGGCTTTAAGTATTAATAAAATCTGTTAAAGTATGAAACCATAACTAGAACCTAGGACATTGCATGAATCCTAGGAATGAGAAATATATGGAATGATAGTTCCTAGGTGCTGCATGAATCCTAGGGCCAGAAAACTAGATTGTATGATAGACCCTAGGATATGGCATGAATCCTAGGATGGAAAAACTAGTGGAATGTATAATACTGCAGTCTTGGAAAAATGGAAAGGAATATATGAAGCTGCCTGTAAATTGAATTCACAGCTGCCTGTTATGAATAAAGAAACATGATTGGGATCATGGTTTGTAAGAACGTGAAACTGGAAAGTAAGACATAAGATGTTCTGGAACCCTATGGGGAAGTAGGAGTAGAACTCCTGGAAAGCGAATGGAATAGACTTGGGGAAGTGAGCTGGCCCTTGAGTACGGAGTACCAAGGAGAGCGACTGTCCCCCTGTTTAGTGCAGAGCTGAGCTAGCCGCCCAGGGACCCGGGGGTTAGGACTGGCCACTCTGTACCGACTTGTTGGCCCTCGTGTACGTAGTACCGAGGAGAGCTAGTAGTGTTAGGAGAGTACTAGCTACCCCACGGGCCTCGGGGTTCTGCTAGCCTCCTTCACCGACTTGTTAGGCCCACTAGGGCAAACCAGGGTAGTCAGGCGAGGGTGCGCGGACTGTGGAGGGGCAAGGCCCCGGTTTGGTTACTGTGGAGGGGTTGGACCCCTGTTACTGAGAGGGCTCTGCCCTGGTTCCGTGCTGTGCTTTGGGCGCACCCGTTAACGGAAACGACTGACCACGTGCCAGTGCGGGCTAGCTACCTGTGCGTTTATCGCGCGTGCCGTAGTCACCGTTACGTCTGTCAGTGACCTTGGGGTGGTTGACTGAGGGTAGGATCACCACGGGGGACTCTCCCGGCCAGGAGAGCACCACGTGCTACTTCTACTTTTGGAAAAGACTGCAATCAAGATCGTTCCCACGAGGACATTCGAGATCAAGTAAAGGATCTGAGAAATAAATGAAATAGTGAGAAAAATTGAAAGATGTGAATAAAGGAAGTAATAGAACATAACAGCTACTGTACACTCTACTGTTGCCTTTAGTTAGTTTGCCACTCTACTCAGCGTTTTGCTGACGTGTTACACTCGTTACCTTTTTCAGGACCAGGTGTTGAGCAGCCAGGGTCGGCGGCTGCAGAGGACGCTGGGCCAAGTAGGGTCCAGTAGAGTTTACCACAGTCCTTGTACCTCTTTTGTTTCTGTTTTAGTGAGTAGTTTTTTTTTGTTTCCGCTGTACTTTCTTTACCTGCAGTTCTTGTTATATGATAAATGTTGTTTTACTGTTGTGGTGGTACCTACTGTAGTAGTTTCTTTCCTTACTGCTGTACTTTCTTACTGTTAGTTATATTCATGCTGAATGTGGTTTATTTTACTGTCCTTTGGTTACTTCCTCGTTGGACGACTAGGTCTTGGGATTAGTCGAGTCGGTCCGGTTCTCGTGTCTCGTAGGGACTCGGGAACCGGGTCGTTACATTTCCCCTCTGTCAATTTATATCTTTGCACCCCCGTACACAACTTCCACCACCGCCTGCTCCGTCTCCGACCAACCTCTTCGGCGAGCCCATTCTGTTGGTGCTAGAGCACCGCGATCGTTTGTTTTGATGATAACAAAACACGTGTTATTTAACATTTTCACTTGGAGTCTTAGATTTCAGGTCAATTGCAAATGTAGACATGACCAGACGGAGTTCGAGCTCGCATCCAGGATGGATTGGAGGAGCTTGATGGAAAACAGAGGAAATTCACGAGGAGCGATAGATTGAAGATGGAAGGACAATAAGAATAGGATAGAATTCCTTTTTATTCCTTTCATGTACTTTTGTCGTTATTTTGTTGCTCTTTATTTTTTTACTTAGATTCATGTTAAAGAGCCTCAAAGTACCCTAACAGTAGTCCTAGGAACACCTGCACAACCCTAGGATACTTAGGTTTTCTGTAGAAAACTTAGAAAACCAATATAGGATTCAAACAGCACTTCTAGACGTCTAATTCACAAATCAGACATCTGATAATGTGTTTTAAGACGTTTGACTGTTGATTCAGACGTCTGATAACATTTAGGCTGGACATTGTTAGTTCTGCCTGATGAAATCAGACATCCAGACCTTAGACCAGACGTCTTAGGAGACGTCTGATGTCTTTGCCAGACGTCCAATTAGTGGACCGTTGGCTCTCTTAGCATACACTCAAGGATATAACCGTTAAAGCCTTATCAGACGTCCTTAAGCCCTTCCATACGTCTGATAATTGACCGTTTTGCCTCGACTGACCTGAAAATCTCTTCTCAAAGATTTTCTAACCGTTGCAAATCCATTCCCACGAAAAAGTAGGTTTCCAGACATCCAGACATAGTGCCAGACGTCCTGTATGTCGTCTGATGGACTTGCACTAGAACCCTGTTTAGATCTGATTCAAGTCAGGAAGGAACCCGCAGGAAATCAGACATCTGACCTTGAAATCAGACGTCTTAAAGTGGTCTTCCAGATGTCTGATGCCAGAATTAGACGTCTGATTACCCTGTCAGTGCAATGATTGTTCCTGATTTCGGGTTGATTCACTTGGGCTTTACACCCAACGGCTATGGAGCCTTTCCTAAGCCATCCAAAGCCTTCCTAAGGCCTCTATAAATAGAGGGGAACCTGTTGCACACCAACACACACCTAAGACACACCAAGACACACCTAGCTATACACTTTCACACTCTTTTGTGTCTAAAAAGACTCTCTTGCTCTCCAAGCTCCAATTCTTCATCTTGAGAGCATCAAGCTTTGCGCACCCGCTCTCCCACCGTAGTTTACGAGAGCAACGTAGCGCTGTCATGTTGTTCACGCATCCACGTCGCCGACGCACTCCTTTCAAAGGGGAGCTTCCTAATTCCTATAGAAGCTAGGTTTAAAATTACTTTGTTGGCTCTATAGGATTTTTGTTTTATCTTTGTTATTTGGTTGGGTATTCGCTTTGCGAATTCCCGTCTCTTTCGAGGGACAAAATCCTTCTCGTGAAGAGAAGGGGTTGAGGAACGCTACCCTCGCACTTGTAGCGTGGTTGTATTTGAGGTTGAATCACCCTCGTTTAAAGTGATTCGTTTAGTGGATTTTGATCAACTTGGTTGATCGGAAAATCCTAACTCGAGAGTGTTAGGTGGTGGTTTTCACTCGGTTTGGGTTTCCACCTAAAAATACTTGTGTACTTGTGTGATTGTCTATTTTGTGAGATTATTTATATTTATTTCCGCAATTATTACGTCACCCCCTCCTAGTAGGGATTCTTCACATTCCACCTCCACAAACCTCCTCGCCCCTCGCCGATCACCTCAAAAGCTTCCCCTCACTCTACTCCACAGCTTCCCCCTTTTTATTCCTTGCCACACGCCACCTAAAGACCCCCCGAATAGACCCATTTTCCCGACCACAGTCCAACCTAGGGCTGCCACCATACACCGCCTCAAGCCTCGCCACCACCCGCACTGGCTTCGCCGCACTCCGGCGAAGCCCCCTGCATCTTCTGACTGGGCCGACAGGCCGTATTCCTGCGTTCAGGTTACGCCCCTGTAACGACCCGGTTCCTGAGTCCCTACGAGACACGAGAACCAGACCGACTCGACTAATCCCAAGACCTAGTCGTCCAACGAGGAAGTAACCAAAAGACAGTAAAATAAACCACATTCAGCATGAATATAACTAACAGTAAGAAAGTACAGCAGTAAGGAAAGAAACTACTACAGTAGGTACCACCACAACAGTAGAACAACATTTATCATATAACAAGAACTGCAGGTAAAGAAAGTACAGCAGAAACAAAAACTACTCACTAGAACAGAAACAAAAGAGGTACAAAAGACTGTGGTAAACTCTACTGGACCCTACTCGGCCCAGCGTCCCCTGCAGCCGCTGACCCTGGCTGCTCAACACCTGGTCCTGAAAAAGGTAACGAGTGTAACACGTCAGCAAAACGCTGAGTAGAGTGGCAAACTAACTAAAGGCAACAGTAGAGTGTACAGTAGCTGTTATGTTCTATTACTTCCTTTATTCACATCTTTCAATTTTTCTCACTATTTCATTTATTTCTCAGATCCTTTACTTGATCTCGAATGTCCTCGTGGGAACGATCTTGATTGCAGTCTTTTCCAAAAGTAGAAGTAGCACGTGGTGCTCTCCTGGCCGGGAGAGTCCCCCGTGGTGATCCTACCCTCAGTCAACCACCCCAAGGTCACTGACAGACGTAACGGTGACTACGGCACGCGCGATAAACGCACAGGTAGCTAGCCCGCACTGGCACGCGGTCAGTCGTTTCCGTTAACGGGTGCGCCCAAAGCACAGCACGGAACCAGGGCAGAGCCCTCTCAGTAACAGGGGTCCAACCCCTCCACAGTAACCAAACCGGGGCCTTGCCCCTCCACAGTCCGCGCACCCGCCTGACTACCCTGGTTTGCCCTAGTGGGCCTAGCAAGTCGGTGAAGGAGGCTAGCAGAACCCCGGGGCCCGTGGGGTAGCTAGTACTCTCCTAACACTAGTAGCTCTCCTCGGTACTACGTACACGAGGGCCAACAAGTCGGTACAGAGCGGCCAATCCTAACCCCGGGTCCCTGGGGTGGCTGGCCCCACTCTGCACTAAACAGGTACAGGTACTTCCCTTGGTACTGCGTACCCAAGAGACAGTACAAACTACATCTCAGTTCCATTCCTTTTTCTTTCCAGGAGTTCCACTCCTAATTCCCCATAGGGTTCCAGCTCTTTATCTCAGAACATCATATGTTTCACTTTCCAGTTTCACGTTCTCACAATCCATGATCTCAATCATGTTTCTTTATTCATATCAGGCAACTGTTAATTTAATTTACAGGCAGCTTTATATTCCTTTCCATTTTTCCAAGACTGCAGTATTATACATTCCACTAGTTTTTCCATCCTAAGATTCATGCCACATCCTAGGATCTAGCATACAACTAATTTTCCAGCCCTAGGATTCATGCATCACCTAGGAGCTATCATTCCATACATTTCTCATTCCTAGGATTCATGCAATGTCCTAGATTCTAGTTATGGTTCCATACTTTAACAGATTTTAAAAATAAACTTAAGCCACTCTACCAGGTACAACGGGAGTAATAGGGGCGTGATCGGGAATCCCGCGTGCCTCCGTGACTCCCAAGACTGCAACTGAACAAGGTCCTATCACAAGGATCAAACACAAGGGGTGTCTCAAAACAGTGTATAGCTACTGTAGACGGGTAGAGGAATTAATTCTGAAAAGAACGCAACTCGAATCGCGGAAAACGGAGCCCGAACGGGCCCTAAACGGGCTGAAAAAGACGATACTGTGCAAAATCAGACGTCTGTAACTTCTTCCAGATGTCTTAAACAGTGGATCGGAGAATTACCTGTTCAGTGTGGTTTCCCAGACGTCCAGAAGTCTGCGGGGACGTCTGTCCTAGCTCCCAGACGTCCGATGGTCACCCCGGATGTCTGGAGGTCACTCCCGCCGTCTGGTACAACTTCCAGACGTCTGATTCGCAAAGGATGGCGGATCAGCGAACCTGCGCACAGCCAACTGCCTCCCTCAGTACGGTCGGTCGACAGGAAGGAAGAAGAAAGCGGAATACACACCTTTCAGACGTCTGTATGAGCTACCAGACGTCGTCCTCGCCGTCTGCCTATCAACCCAGACGTCTGATTCTGGAAATTTTTCCAGAATCAGGGCGCTACTCGGCCTCCGCTCGCAACGCCGCTCGCGTCGCACCTCGCGCGCCTGCTGCTCAGACTGCAGCAGGTCCCTCTCCGCGTCGTTCCGCGCCCCCTGCGCCCTCCGCCGGCCGGCCAAGCCGCTCCGGCGAGCTCGCCCGCACGGCAGAGCTCCGCTCTCGCACGCCGCACCTCCTCCGCGCTCACTGCGGCCGTCGCTGCCGCCCTCGCGCTCGCGCTCACGCTCTGGCTGAAGGAGAAGGGAAAGGAGACGGTGGTGACGGAGTGAGGGGAGGCGTGCCCTTTTAAGGCCACGCGAGGAGGAGGGAGAGACGCGGCAGAGCGTCTGCAGCCGCAGAGAATATCGGATATTCGCGGGCTTGCGCGCTAAGGCGCACAGACGAAGACTCGTGCCAGAATAACTGATTTCCAGACGTCTGGGGCACGTGCTCGTTACAGCCCCCTTCACCGCCATTGCTGAGCAGGTGAAGCTCTTTCACTTGCAGTTGCAGCTTCGATCTCGCCCAGGTGCTGGTCCTAGGTTGCGTGGAGTGTCTCCGCGAAGACTCCCAGGTCTGCAGCTAGGTTGAGAGTCTCACAGGCTGCCCCAATTAGCCGCGAGCTCCTCACCTGCGGGCGCCAGCCTGGGAGGTGGGACTTTAGTCCCACCTCGGAAGTTTTTGGCGCAGGTGAGTCATTTAAATTGTTTTTGTGTTTTTAGCTTATCGACTCAGAACACGGGGTGAGGTCCCCTCGCCCACTCACCCGCCTCGTCTGCGACCCACGCTACGCGGACCTGGTCGACCCGTTTACCCTGCACTCCTCTGGTCACGGGTACGCTATCCGACCAGTTAACCCGGCTCTGGGAGAACTTCCTGTGAGCGGTTTACAGAGAGAGAGACGTGCGGGTAGAGGGAAGGGCTAGGTTTTGCTGTGCCTTGTGTGCAGGAACAGAGGGCGAAGGAGAAGTACTTCGCCGCAGAAGAAAGAAGGAAGAAGCTCTGAAGAGAGGCTGAGAAGAGGAAAAGGCAAGGCAGAGAAGAAGTAGACGAAGAAGAAGGCTCGCCAAAGAAGAAGAAGCAGCGAAGGAAGGAAAAGAGGAGAAGCACTGTAGCAGACTGCAATTAAGTCGTCTGACCATTGTATCCGACGATGGTTGAGCAGCGGCCAGAGGAGATAAATCAAAGAAGAAGAAGAAGGAAAGAAGAAGGCTCTGCAGCTGAAGAGCAGAAGAAGAAGACAAGTAGCCAGGAAGAAGAAAAGAAGAAAGAAGAAGACTTGGCCGCCAGAGAAAGAGAGAAAGGCAAAGAAAGAAAAGAGCAGAAGAAGAAGATGAGCAGCCAGGAAGAAAAGAGAAGACTCTGCAGAGAAGAAGAAGAGCAGAAGAAGAAGCCAAGACAAAAATCTATCTCCCTCTCTCTCTCTTATTTTTGTAATTCAATAGAGAAACTTTGTACTTCTAGAATTCCAGTAGTTCCCTGAGTTCGACCTCGGGAAAACTATTTCCGAGTAAAAAAAAAAAAATTTTTTGGTAATGACAATCGTAGCTGTCTTATCTTATACTATAACGACTGTACTGTAATAAACATAAAAACGCAAAAGACGCGCCGCGGTTGGCCCCCTTTACCATTAAATATATATCCTCAATGATGCACTTATACCTGTACTCTAGATGAGTACTGGTACCAGTTGTATAGGCTAAGTATCGTTACTCATGGTCCTGGGCTCCATATGTACCAGTACTTACCGGTACTTGTGAGAAGTACCGGTACCATCCAAATACTGTCTACGTTGGGTTCAACTCCTCCAGGCACTCATGAGTACCGGTACCCATGACAAGTATCGGTATTCCTGAGTCATAGTTTTGTGAAACTGGTTCTCAGATGTACCAGTACTTGTCCTTATATACTGGTACCATAAATGATGTGTACCGGTACTACATTAGTACTGGAGGAGTTCTGAAATGGGAAAACAGTATGCCATTTGTATCGGTACTAAAGATTAGTACCGGTACCAGTATAACCCAGATTGCAGTCCAGGACCAAAATCTATATCTTAGATGTATTGGTACTAATGATTAGCATCGGTATCTGGACGATAAAGATGGTGTTTTGGAACATGTCCACTGGAATTCGATACTCAACGAGTACCAATACCGTACGAGTTTTGAGTACGATTCTAGGGCGGAAGATCAGATCGTGGATCGCTTATAAATATCCCAAAATCAATGTGGATCAAAAAATGTTGTTATAGAAGCCATAGAGGGGATTAAAACTAACATGAATCACCCTTTGAAACATTGATTCAACTAAGATGAGCTTAAAACATTGAATCAAATGTGATTTGTGGGATTGTTCTTATCCTAAGGAAAAATCCCAAAAAAATCAAAACTTTGAATTACAATGCAACGGAAATTAAATTGCTCTGATACCACTTGATGGATTAAAATCTAATGAAAACCTTTATTCACATATAAACAAATCATTGGAAATGTTTTCACTAATCCGAGAGTCACCGATTCTCATATGTGTTGATAATTCAAACGAAAGAGAGAAGGAAATGGATACCTAAATTCATCGCTTAGGCTTCTCAAGAAAGATATGTGCGACGATCCTTCGATTCCTGCGGAGGTACTCAACAGGTTTGGCAATGGTGCTTTCAGGGATCCAGAGAAAATAAGCATGGAAGAAAGAAATATACCTTATGACATAGTGCCCCTTCAGTTCCCACCTAGAGCCCTTATATTTCCCAAGATGGGGTGTGAGAAACCAAAACCATCCATTACTCGCATATCCCTGTGGAACATAACCACTAAAATGGAATTGATGGTTCTACCCATCAACAAATCGTAATTCCTCAAAGAGTTTCTATGTAATTAATCCCATATTATTGGAAGTGCAATTTGCCCAATTTACATTGGATCATATTGATGGTTCCCATTTTTCTCGTTTAATGCAAGTGGGCTCAGGTCAGATTTGAGTCTATTAATCAGGTTAGGTTAGACAAGTTCAATTTTTTTTTTATGCAATGACTGAACTCAATAGCCCCCAACTAAGAACCATAGAAGGGGGAGACAACAGGAGCATCCTGCAACAAGTTGAACGTCGAAGAGGAGCCTACTCGAGCATCCCAATGCGAAGATGCGACCATGGTACAGCCAACTATAGGGACGTTGGGTGGGTGGGGTGGGGACGAAGGGCGGGGGGTCCCGACCATCACAAGATCTGCCGAGGTCGAGGCCCCACCCGACGAGAGGATTTGCTCAGGGATGGAGGTTACGGATTTGCTCTCGAAAGGGGCCACCCTCCTTCGTGGATTTGAGTCAGACGATTGTTTTACCTAGTAAAAACTCGAGCTAACTCTACCATTTAAAAAATCGATCGAACTGATTGGTTTGACCAATTGAATTTATCATTCTTATATTGATTGATTCGAATGGTTTGCAATTCAGAATGACAGTGTTGGTTGGATACTGATTTGATTTTATCAAATTAGATCTTTTGGTCAAATCATGTTAACAGTTTTACTCAAATTAAATGTATATCATGACAAATGAAAATCACTCATTCTTATTCTCCATCGTACTATTAAAGTTTGAAACTCAAACTTGAAAATGGAATATTTTTATTGTAAAGTTGCTTTAAATATTTTATATCATTATTTATACTTGTACATTGGTTATACTACTTACATGTCAATTTATTATAGTTTATGTTTTCATAAATGTATGATTTTTGAATGTTATATATATATTATATATTACAGAATTTACTTTTATTTAGTTCAAAATTCTGATTTAACCAACTCAACCACTTAAAAACAAAAGGCCTAATTTTTTCACAATCTATGTGAATGATGATGTCCATGGTCACCTATGGGTGCAACATTTCGTGCCCTCCTAGCATTGGCTGGACCACTGTAACCAATTGGGAACTCAATGACCAATGGGAGGGCCATCTTAACCACTGCAAGCTCATTGTCAGAGTTATTGGCGGATGATGTTGTTGAGTTAGAGTTAGTTGATTCAATATCTTCCATCTGTTACGAAAATCATGAATGGAATTCTAAATGGTATGAAGCTAACAAAAAAATGGCAACAAAGGTGTGATAATATGGAACACAAGTTAGCATAATGATACTTGCCATAGGAGTCCAAAGATAAGCAATTTATACGTTACATGTCTAAAGATAGCTAAAAATGAACACACGAAAGTAGAAGTTTTAAAATGGTACATGCCGTGCTAAACTAAGGCATTACTAAGGAAGCCAAGCTACAAATATGAGAAGGTTTGCAATCAAAGCTAGAGTCCCAGGAGATGTTGAGCTAGCTAAGCATGCAATGCAATCAGGTCATCTTTCACGAACCGAAAAACAACCTAATTAGATGAGTTCCCCAATAAGTCAAACAACATAACCATAGGAGGAGTTGACGGATTAAGAAGAATACACCAAGCCTCTATGATGCATTCACATTGATCCACTCGTTTGTCGTACTTTGGGGGTTTTGCACAATTTATCAATGTAAGTTCCTTCATCATGCTTGGGATCGCCTCAAAAGCTTCAATCAGCAGTGATGAAGCTACTACGGTCGCACTCTTCCTTCTTTTGCTACCACTACTAGTAGACAATGTGACATCCTGTGTCCTCTCAATTGGGATTGTGTTTTACTTCAATGAGGAGGTGGTTGAGAGGCATGCGAACCCAATGGCCCTCCCTCACTATACATTGCAAAAGCAGTAGGGGGCATAGTAGCATGGTCAAGTGGACCATTGGGTACATAGATAAGTGGAAGATCAAAGAAGGGGTTCCAATTGGCCTAGCCGACAGGTGATACTTGACTAAAGTAGTGTGGCTGACTCAAAGGGGTCTCTGGACAATGGAAATGTGTATTTGGTTCATCCCTAATTTCACTAGGATCAACATCAAGTTCTTCCACATTATTCTTAGAGTTGACCTCTTCATGGAATGATGAGTTGATGCATTCTCCATTAGCAACGTCCTTCCTGACGTTAGAGTGGACATCCTCAAACCAAGGGAAGGTGTTATCTTGATATTTCCGATAATCTAGTGGCAACTACAAGTAGAAATAAGAGAGACAATTAAGAGATTGAAATAAGGGATTGTATGCATACAAGTTGAACTACGATGTGTGAAATGTTTGGAATTACCACTTCATCAAATCATTTTAATTCAACTCATGAATTACATCCAGAGTTTCATTGACAATAGTGGCCAAAGCTAAATGAAAACCATAGAGTTGTTGTTCTATTGCCAATAAATTCCTTAGATATTGCACTTGTTGCATCACCTCCATCATGTTTCAAATTCTCTCCAAGATGCACTCGAAATGCTTAAGGACTTCAACCATATGCTACCTTGATACACCAAGAAATGCACACTAAAATGCAATTAGCTTATTCTCAGGGCACAACTTAACTATACTCCATCCAATTATATCCATGAAAATTTTCTTCTAAAATCACATGCTTCCCCCCGCCCCCCCCCCCCCCCCCCCCCCGCAACACACACACACACAGATCTCACCAATTGGAACATGGTGCATACGTGAGAAGGACATGCATGTATCCATACCGCAGTCATAGGAGACAAAAATATTGCACAACAACCAATAAATCATGATTTAAGCGATTCCATAGCAATGGCACACACTTGGAAATCATTCACAAGATGCAGCATATAAACTCATGGATAAAAATTATACCGGTAGCATTTGGCAAGTGGGATTGAAAAAATGGGATAAGTTCTATTGCATCGGGAGAGAAGTAAAACCTGTGGGATAAAGGCACTAATGTAGAAAATATCATTTAATGGGATAAGTTGAGGTTATCCCATGTAGTGTTTGTTAAAAATATAGGAAAAGTCAAGTGAGAGGATAGCGAGATAAATTATCCCACAATCCTAATTTTAGGCGGAAGGTGGGATTAGAAAATTGTGGGAGAAGTTAAGCAATTTAGGGATCATACAAACCCAGGATACATAATCTTAGTATTACACCCTCTCAAACGTGGGATTTCCCACCTTATCCCACGTATCAAACGATGTAATATGTTGTAGACATACTAGCTATGACAAAAAAAAAGAAGTAGTGGACGAATGTTATCTCCTTGACGTTTGCTGCTGCAGTGAGTCAAAGCGGTGGATGTTATAGAAGAGAATCCTGGACAACCACACAAACACAGCAAAGCACGAGCGCTAGCATCTTCACCTCCTCGTATGACCTCCTCCTTTAACAACAGATAGGGCATGGAGATATTGTTAGTGCCTTAGACTCTTAGGAAGATGTGGAAAAAGACAACACCATTGTTAGGATACAATCCCAAGTATATGAAATTAAGGAAGATAGAAAATGAAAGGTGAAACCCTCAACCCCATTGGATCTGAGACAACTAACGCAAGGGAGATGTTGGAACGAGGGAATAGCAAGTGTCACGACCCGTTCCTGGCTCCCTACAGAACCCAAGAACAGCTCGCTCGACAAACCTCAAGACCCAGTCGTCCAACGAAAAACACCAAATGCATATTCATTCCACAACTACACGAGTAATGTAACTAAGAAGAAAATATATAACTGACAGTAAAAGAAAGATAACAGCAAACCACTAGATTTTTACAAGATACTGTGGAAAAGTACTGTTACAAATATAGCCATCACAATAGGGAACTGATAGAAATATAACTGAATATAACCATAAGTTACAAATACTCACTACAACAAAACTCTTTACAGCGAAACAAAAGAAAGGAAACTATGGTTGGGCTCGATTGGACCTAGCTCCCTCAGCAACCAGTGGCTTTGGCTGCTCGAATCCCTGACCTGAACATAGTTACAAAATCTAGGGTTAGCTAACGCTGAGTAGAGTAGTGGTTAAGTCATTTACATGCAACATAATTAAACAGTAACTAGTTAAACATTCAATTGTCGGTTAATTATTTTCTTCTGTTTCCAATTCTTTGGTTTATCTGTTTCTGAGTCAAGTACGCTAATCAGGTTCCATTATATTACTCAATCTTCTTATTTCCTAAGAAAACGATCTTACTCGTAGTTTTCCCGCGATGCAGGATGTACACGTGGCACTCTCCTTGCCAGGAGAGTCCCCCGTGATAGTCCTACACCCGATCTACTATCCTGAGGTCACGGTCACGACGTAACGGTGACTACGGCAGGCGCTATAAGCACACGGGTAACTACCTCGCACTAGCATGCGGTCAGTCATTTCTGCTAGTGGGTTCACCCAAACGTATAGCACGGAACAACATAGGGCCTTGCCCTCTCAGAACAGGGGTCTCGTCCCTCAGAACAGAACAAGGGTCTCGTCCCTCCACAGTCTGCGTGCCCTCCTCCGACTATCCTGGTTTGTCCAGTGGGCCTAACAAGAGTCGACGTAGAATGACCAAACCTAACCCTGAGCCCTATGGGGTGGCTAGCTCCCTTCTATACTAAGTAGCTCACCCCGGTACTGCGTACGCGAGGGCCAAACAGGAGCCGTCGTAGAGTGGCCAATCCTAACCCCGGGTCTCAACCCAAGGGGTAGCTAGCTCCCCTCTACTCTAAAGGGATAGTTGCTCTTCTTGGTACCATATACACGAGGGCCAGCTCACTTCCCTGGACCAAGTCCGAACAGCCGCCCGTAGGTGACATGTTCCAAAACCATTAGGTTTTCCGTACTACAATATTCTTGGTTTCTTTCTAAATTCCCCATAGGGTTCGTATATGGACTTTCTTATTTCCATATCTGGTTCATTACATGTAGAACATGCAACTTAAATTTCACCATCAATTACTCAGTACAGGTATGTATTTCCATTTATGACATGGTTCATTACAGGTAGTATAGGTAGTTCATAATTTATCACGGTAACTCATTCATTCATTAACTACACATGCATTTCTTCCAACCCTAAAGTTCATTTCACAACCTAGGGTTCAATCGAATATATTCTAAGTAGCATGCATTTGTCTCTATCAGTCCTAGGGTTTATCTCACAACCTAAGGTTCAAATAATTTTATGCATGTAATTTAATTATTAACTTCATGATTAAGGTGACAACCACTCTATCAAGTTAACCGGGTGGAATGGAGGCTCGTACGACAGCTCCCGATGTCTTCGCAGGTCCCATATACTCTACGGACTGGAGACCTATAATATGGACCGCTAGGTAAAACGAGCTCAAAACTACATAGACACTATGTCATTACGTAGAGAAACTCGAATGGAATCCAACGACATTTCGTTTGCGAAAATCCGACTTCGTTTGGGCCCTGAATAGGCCCAAAACACCAACTCTGACCAAAATTAGACGTCTGGGAAGAGTCCCAGACGTCTTAAATGAACTCAGAGACTCATCTTACTCGGGGTGCCTTCTTTCGGACGTCTAGAGCTTTGTGCAAACGTCTGAGGATGTCTTCAGACGTTTAGAGACACTCCCTGTAACGACCCAGTTCCCGAGTCCCTACGAGACGGGAACCGGACCGACTCGACTAATCCCAAGACCTAGTCGTCCAACGAGGAAGTAACCAAAAGAGCAGTAAAAATAAACCACATTCAGCATGAATATAACTAACAGTAAGAAAGTACAGCAGTAAGGAAAGAAACTACTACAGTATAAACCACTACAACAGTAGAACAACATTTATCATATAACATGAACTGCAGGTAAAGAAAAGTACAGCGGAAACAAGAACTACTCACTATAACGGAAACAAAGAGGTACAAAAGACAGTGGTAACTCTACTGGACCCTACTCGGCCCAGTGTCCCCTGCAGCCGCTGACCCTGGCTACTCAACACCTGGTCCTGAAAAAGGTAACGAGTGTAACACGTCAGCAAAACGCTGAGTAGAGTGGCAACTAACTAAAGACAACAGTAGAGTGTACAGTAACTGTTATGTTCGATTACTTTCTTTATTCACATCTTTCAATTGTCTCACTATTTCATTTATTCCCCAGATCTTTTTCTTGATCTCGAATGTTCCTCGTGGGAACGATCTTGATTGCAGTCTTTTCCAAAAAGTAGAAGTAACACGTGGTGCTCTCCTAGCTGGGAGAGTCCCCCGTGGTGATCCTACCCTCAGTCAACCACCCCAAGGTCACTGACAGACGTAACAGTGACTACGGCACGCGCGATAAACGCACAGGTAGCTAACCCGTACTGGCACGTGGTCAGTCGTTTCCGTTAACGGGTGCGCTCAAAGCACAGCACGGAACCAGTCCAGGGCAGAGCCCTCTCAGTAACAGGGGTCCAACCCCTCCACAGTAACCAAACCGGGGCCTTGCCCCTCCACAGTCCGCGCACCCTCGCCTGACTACCCTAGTTTGCCCCAGCGGGCCTAACAAGTCGGTGTGGGAGGCTAGCAGAACCCCGGGGCCCGTGGGGTAGCTAGTACCTCCCTACACTAATAGCTCTCCTCGGTACTACGTACGCGAGGGCCAGCAAGTCGGTACAGAGTGGTCAGTCCTAACTCCGGGTCCTTGGGGCAGCTGGCTCCGCTCTGCACTAAACAGGGGGGACAGTAGCTCTCCTTGGTACTCCGTACTCAAGGGCCAGCTCACTTCCCCAATACTATTCCATTCACTTTCCAGGAGTTCAACTCCTACTTCCTCGTAGGGTTCCATCCTTTTTACTCAAACATCCAGGTTTCACTTTCCAGTTTCACATTCTTACAATCCCTGTTCTCAACCACGTTATTTATTCACAACAGGCAACTGTTAATTCAAATTACAGGCAGCTTTATATCTCTTTCCATTTTCCAAGACTGCAGTATTATACATTCCACTAGTTTTTCCCATCCTAGGATTCATGCCATATCCTAGGATCTATCATACAATCTAGTTTTCCAGCCCTAGGATTCATGCAACACCTAGGAGCTATCATATATTTCTCATTCCTAGGATTCATGCAACGTCCTAGGTTCTAGTTATGGTTCCATACTTTAACAAATTTTATTAATAACTTAAAACCACTCTACCAGGTACAACGGGAGTAATGGGGGCGTGATCGGGAATCCCGCGTGCCTCAGCGACTCCCAAGACTGCAACTGAAGGAGGTCCTATCACAAGGATCAAACACAAGGAGTGTCTCAAAACAGTGTATAGCTACTGTAGACGGGTAGAGGGATTAATTCTGAAAAGAACGCAACTCGAATCGCGGAAAACGGAACCCGAATGGGCCCTAAACTGGTCGAAAACAACGACACTGTGTAAAATCAGATGTCTGGAACTTCTTCCAGACGTCTTAAAAAGTGGATCAGAGAATTACCTGTTCAGCGTGGTTTCCCAGACGTCCAGAAGTCTGAGGGGACGTCTGGCCTAGCTCCCAGACGTCCGATGGTCACCCTAAACGTCTGGAGGTCGCTCCCGCCGTCTAGTACAACAGCCAGACGTCTGATTCGTGTTGGATGGCGAATCACCGAGCCTGCGCACACCCATCTCCCTCCCTCAGTACAGTCAGTCGACAGGAAGGAAGAAGAAGACGGAAAAACTCACCTTTCAGACGTCTGGAAGGTCTTCCAGAAGTCGCCCTCGCCGTCTGGCTATCAACTCAGACGTCTGATTCTGGAAATTCTTCCAGAATCAGGGCGCCACTCGGCCTCCGCTCGCGACGCCGCCCGCGTCGCACCTCGCGCGCCTGCTGCTCAGACCGCAGCAGTCCCCCCTCCGCGTCACTCCGCGCCCCTCGCGCCCTCCGCCGGCCGGCCCTAGCAGCCCCGGCGAGCTCGCCCTCACGGTAGAGCTCCGCTCTCGCACGTCGCACCTCCTCCGCGCTCACTGCGGCCGCCGCTGCTGCCCTCGCGCTCGCGCTCATGCTCACTGGCTGAAGGAGAAGAGGGAGGAGACGGTGGAGACGACGGGAGGGAGCGCGTGGCCTTTTAAGGCCGCGCGAGGAGGAGAGAGAGGACGCGGCAGGCGTCTGCAGCCGCAGAGAAAGAGGGAATAAGCGAATATCCGGTCTGCGCGCTCAGGCGCGCAGACGACCCGCGCGTGTCGAAATTAACGGATTTCCAGACATCTGGAAACGATCCCAGACGTCTGGATGTGATCACAGACGTCTGGTCCGACGTCTGGGCCACCTCCCAGACGTCTTAAAAGACGTCTGGGGCACGCGTTCGTTACACTCCCGGACATCTGAAAACCACCTCGGCTCTTCCCATACGTCTTAAATGAACTCAAAGACTCACCTTGCTCAGGGTGCCTTCTTTCGGACGTCTAGAACTTCGTGCAGATGTCTGAGGATGTCTTCAGATGTTTGGAGACACTCCCAAACATCTGAAACCACCTCGATCCTCGCACCGACGTGCCTCCCCAACCCTTGACATACATACACATGGTCAAACTTGTCAGGAAGAGAAATAAATGAAAACTACACGCTATCAGACATCTGATATTACCTCTAGATGTTTAGACAGATGTCTGATGGTCTCTACAGATGTTTGATTCTACAGAAAAATGACTCCGTAGAACCGTTTGCGAGCTCTCTCCCACAGAAGTTGCAGCAATTGCGACACCTCCTCGTCTCCCTGATGAGCCCTCTACTCTCAAGCCTCCGGTCTCCTCTGCTCTCCGCTTTCTCATTCTCTTGCTCCCCGCTCTCCCTCTTCTCTCGGCTACGGTGTGGGATGGATGGAGGAGGGGGGGTTTATATGGAGATGGAAGGTATTGGGGAGGGATGGTGTAAGGCGTGGAGGGTTAAGGGGGGAAATGGGGAAGGTGTATGGGAGAGGGGTGTAGTGGGTGAGGGATGGGGTGGCGTGAGGGGTGAGGGGGATGGTGTATGGTGGATTAAGGTGTGGGGATGGAAAAATTGCGGGAGCACCCCTGCAAGTTCTCTTTTCCCTTACATATCTACAATATAAACCTAGGGGGGTTAAAATTACACAAAAGTCCCTAAAAACTCCGAAAATGCCAAACGACCCTTGGGAAGGGTCATTTCAGCAAGGTATGAGACTTTCACACGATAAAGTAGGAGGGGGAAAAGGCAAAAGCGACTACATCTTAATTTTTAACTGATAAAACTCATGGCATGCAAAGATGGGCACACCGTGCCTCTCAAACAAGGTTGCCACTGAACACCAAACGTGCAACTATAGGAGGCCATGACTACCAAGGAAAAGTGGAAAAAGTGAGGACTAGTGAAGTGCTTTAAGAAGGTTTGGATCAATGATGGAGTGGTCTAGATGAGTGAATGAGGAGAAGAGGTGGCTAGTGCTTGCGAGTCGACAGAGGATGGGGGCAACAACATGTTTGATCACGAGTTAATAGTGCTCACCTTGAATAAAACCAATTATGAAATATCGGAGAGACATGATTGGACATCTCATAGCTGGTTGGATAGAAAAAGACGTGCCCACTTCTTTTATCTTAACTCCCTCTGACACATGTCTATGTTCACCTCTTACTGCCATTGTCAGCTAATCCACGTCTATAATTAGCAATCAAATGCAAGCTACGTGTCACACTGTCATACATGATCCAAGGTTGTCTATCCGAAAAAAGAAGCCAATAAGTAAACAAATGCACGCTGCAACGCATTTTGCAACATGTCGAGTAAGAGAATATGATGCACTGCTGTACATGATGATTGTAATTGATGTGCTTTGATTTTTCACCAGTAGTAATCACTTTCCACGGGCAAAAAATAACTTTTCAAGTGGAAAATTATTTTTCATAGATAAAAAATCTTTTTTTCACTAATGATATAATATGATTTTTAACCTATGAAAAATTATCTTCAACACATATTTTATTTTCAATTCAATATATTTAATTTTTAATTGATATATTTTAATTTTAAATCAATATATATTTTTTGTTAAGCGAAAACATAAGTAAAAATCATGCATTACAAATACATTGCGAGTACACTTTCCCCAATTTCAGGAAAGAAAAGTGAGGCACACAGAGATGCACACTGCAAATCCCCACTTCCTCCCCACCAACGCGCCAAAACCCTCTCTCTCTCTCCGTACTCGTTTCTCCCCCTTCCCCCTCAAGCGACTCCACTCCCACCCGCACCCGATGGATCCCCTCCACCGCCCAATTTCCACCGTCGATATCCCATCCGACGACGACGACGTAGCCACCGCCAACCCCTCCCCACCTCCCCTCCCGAACAAACCCCGACCCCCAGCACAAGTCCTCGTCTTGGACGACGACGACGACGACGATGGCGGCGGCCCCACCCCTCGCTCACCGCCGCGCCCTCCGTCGCCGCACTCCCCCGCCATCGTCCCCGAGACCCCCTTTCCTTACTCTCCGGCCTCCCGTCTCTCCATCGTCCGCTGCTCCTTCGCCCGCGAACCCTCCGGTGAGCCGCAGTTCCTACCTTTCCCTAAAATTCCCAACTTCAACTGCTGAGTGTTTTGTGGCCACGAGATTTTCGCCGCTTCGATTTCGTTAGAATCCCGTTTGTGAATGCAGCGGCTGAAATACTCGAACAAACAACAAACTTAATGGCTAAATTGTTGAGGTAAATAAGAAGGACTCGATTGGTATTTTGTTCGTCTCGGTACATTATAGGTGAAGGGGAGTTACGCCTTACGTGGCCGGATAATTTTCCATGAAATGGAGTTCTATTGTCAATTATGATGCTTTTTGGGAGGATTGTGAGTCGCACGGGCTCTGTGCGCGTCCTCTTGGTAGAGTCTCAAAAAAAAAGATCTCTTTTGGAAGGGTAAATATGGTGGCTACGAGATTTGATCGCATGACCTCTATATACAATAGGAAGACTTTACTTGAATGGCTGGTGGTTTAGTAGGTGGACTTTCTGAAGTTCAAATCTTACCTTACTCGAAAGAAAAGAAGAGAAGAAAATGATAAAAACAAAGAGATATAGCTTATGCATTATTTCTAAGCAAACAAGGTTTTGAGATAAATCCCATTTCTCCAATGCATCTTGAGTTTGGGCTTGAGGGATAAGCGTTGTCTAGGGATATGGTTGAGCCTTTGGCTCTATTTGCTTTGTTTCTTGGCAGGAAATGGGCTGATCTGCTTGGAGTCGGATGAGGAGGTTGAGGGCAGAGGTGCGGGCATATTTGCAAAGGATGGCAATTGCTTTGGCGGGTTGGGGATGGATGGGTTGGGAGCAGGGAGTTCTATGGACATGTCTGCACGAGTTGCGGTGATTGGTGAGGGAGATGGTGGTGTTGGATTTGGTGAAGAAGAAGCAGAAGAAGATAATGATATTGGCTTTCTCTGGAACAGGGGAGGGGTTGCTGGAAGTGTGGGTGGTCTTGTGGAAATGGTGAGAGAAGAGAAGGGGAAATATTGTTGTGCCTCCGATGAAGACAGTCCTCTGCAGGTATGATTTCATCATAATTTGTTGACTTGGGTCAAATGATGTCGGGAAAATGAAATTAAATAACCCTTGTTGTCTCATGTGAAATGAAGTTGCTTGAATAAAAAAAAGGATGAAAAAAGAACCAATTCACTATTAGGGAATTATTGATTCAAATCTTCAAGCTATATGTGTGCACTAGATCAAGTTCAAATTTTTGAATATTTATGTTTTTGACTTGGATCACATGACACTGCGAAAATGAAACTGAATAATCATTGTTACCTCATGTGAAACAAAAGTTATTTTGAAAATTAAAGGAAAAAAAGGAAAAAAGATCCAATTCATTGTTAGGGAGGTATAGGTTTGAATCTTCAAGTTTTCTGCACTAAGCTAATTCTAAATTTTGAATATTCAAGCTTTCTTGTATGGTAGGCAACTTTTAAAGAAAAAGGCAACAAAGGACAGCAAACCTAAAACATCTGACAGTAGGTTTAAACCAATTGGCAGCCAAAAAGGGGAAGCTGGCAATAACTTTAGAATTGAGTCATTTTTCTGGAAGACGCATACAGAATCTCAAGAAATGTTAGGGACTGAGTTCACAGACTGCAATATTGAGTCTCTTATCTCTCCAGATGATTGTGCAAGAAGCTAGTCTGAAAATGAAAAGCCTTGAATTATCGATTGAAATATACGATTTGATCAACCTTGTATTTGACCACCCATGAGTTTTGACTTGGATCCAATCCCAGGAATGGTTCAAGAAAGATTTGAGTGGAGGGAGAGGGTACATTGATGTTGGACGAAAATAGCTCTCGTGAGATAAAGCACAATTGGCCCTTGGATCCCTTGGATTTGGATCTGCCTACATCTAGGTAGATTCGGACAGGCACGGCCTGCCTGAGGACCTAATTTTATCGAAGTCCAAAAGACGGTGGAAATGCCCATGATGCCCACATCAATAGTAACTATGGCGTTACCGATGCTATTAATAGCCTGACAATGGACGTGCCCTGACAACGGATGTGTCTTGACAGCGGACGTGTGGGAGAGTTCGATAAGATTGCTGAAGATCTTACCTCACTAAGATACTTCCTTGTATTATAAATAGAGGAGGGAGACCTTTCGGGGCTCTCTTCAGCCAAGAGGATGCAAGGTAAGAACATGTAATTCGAGAAAGAGAAACTCTGAGAGATGGTAATATTGCTACTTCTAGTGGATTTACGGGAGCATTACCCTCCCCTTTGATGTACACTCTTGTGGTGGAACTGGGTCACCAATCTCCTTGTTTTCTTTGTGATTGCTTGTCAATTTTTATATTTTTGTGGCTACGTTACGTTTCCTACATCAAAAAATTCTTTGATGGCCTCCTGGGGCTCATTAAATGACGTCGTTTGTGGAAACATCAACAAAAATACCATGCTCTTCTGTGCATCCGGTTGCTGGAGGACAACACATCCATAGTGCCCCACCTTGGCCTCTCCGCCTACAAGAAGGCGCAACCGGCTCTTCTCGCCTACCATGGGTGCATCCTCCTTAAAAAAAAATAGGAGAGAAAAAATTTACTGCAAGGACAGCCCCTCCTTGTAGGCGGGTGTTCTATCACCATCAAATGCTCTTTGCAGGCGGGCTCCTCTCCTTATGTACTCTCTTAAGGGCACATCAAGAGGGTTGAGGAAGATTTAAAAAAATAAGAGCGAGAAAACAAGCAAGCAAATGGAGAAAGAAAAGTAAATGAGGGATTTTTCTCCTTTCCTCCTTCTGACTTTGCCGAGCATTGTGACCGAACGAGCTCAACTCCACGCTAGGCAACAACCAGCGGCAACATCACATGGCTCCTCTTGCTCCACACTCGGCAGCGAGCTTCTCCCGCTCCTTGCCTGGCTCCACTCCTGGTAGCGAGCTCCTCCTGCTCTTCGCTCAGCAACGAGCTTCGGCAACGCTACATGGCTCCTTCAGCTTCACACCTGACAGCGAGCTCCTCCCGTTGCTCGCCCAGCATTAAGCCCGGCAGCGAGCACCGGCAACGTTGCACGGCTCTTTCAGCTCCACGCTCGGCATTGAGCTCCTTTTGCTCCTCGCTCGACTCCACGCTTGACAGCGAGTACCGGCAACGCCGCATGGCTCCTCCAATTTGATGCCCAGTAGTGAGCTTGACACAATCCGCTTGCCTCCTATACGCTGCCTCGAGCTCTCTGTTGAAACGCTTCATGCACTTCGTAGCAGCCCCACACCCTCATCCTTGAGTAGCGTTGTGGGGTCCCTTGGGATGCTCTCTAGCACTCCACTCCACGTTGAGCCGTCCATGACCGGCTGCTTTCCCTTTTTTTAAAAAAAAAGGGGGGGGGGAGAGAAAATGGAAGGGTTGAACTGTTCATGTCTGACTGTATTGTTTAAAAAAAAGAAAAGAAAAGAGAGAGGTGGCCGACAAAGCAGGCGACCATTAGCCCCTACCACCATTTTTTTAAAAAAGGAAGAAAATAGTGTGATGGGAAATTGTCATCCACCCAATAGGAGCTTTGATGAAGGGCATTTCTTGGCTACTTACTTGGCAATGAAGGCTTCCGGCCAATACTTTTTTTCCCGCTGGGCTTCCTCCCGCTTGTGAGATCTCATTAACGCTCGGAGGATCCTCCTTTAAGGCCACCCTTTCGCCAAGATCTCAGGCAACGAGGACAACTAGACAACAACCGCCAACCTCCCGCCAAAAGAAAATTGTACAAGACTGGTGACCTCATCCACAACCAGGCACTGCTCCAACCAAAGGCCAGGACAATAAACACCCCCTCGCGTTCGCCATAAGCATGAGTTACCTGCACGGGACAGGTTGCTAGCGGGTACCTAAGCCAAAGCAGACCCCAGGCCTCTTGCAAGCGTCAGCTTCGTGCGAGGAACCTTAACAGGAAAGTCCAGTATTCAAGTCTCGTCAGCACAGATAATGGGTTGAGACCAAGTTAAAGTCGGGAAATGAATCCTTGCTTGTTGTAGCCGCCTGACCATGCTCAACTGGGTGGTTTACTTTCAAACAAGAAAAAAGAAGATTTGCTTGCTAAGATCTCTCCGCTTGATCATGACAGCCTGACTAAAAGATTGGCTAATGATAGAAATGATTCTCCACTCATCTTATGTAAAGATAAGTAAAATTTTTCTATTTCATAAAATAAATGCTTATTTTTACAAAAAATTTATGCAACTTATCTCCCCACCTGCTTGCAGATTAGTCTCAACAAGCGCATGCCCCTTGCACGGGACAAGCTGCCAATAGGTACCCCAACTAGAGCAGATCCCAGCTCCCCTGCGAGCGTCAGCAACATGAGAGGAACCTTGGCATCCTACTGTAGGCTACCTCTTAAAGACTCGGGGAGCACCCGGGTACTCCAATTCTGCGAGCACGAATAATGGGTCGAGATCTTGTTTGAAGTCGGAAATTAAATTCCCGCACTTCTATTGTGATTCATATTTTACTAATCATATGTTTTTTCAGGAGACGATTCCTGAACGGCCTCCCCCTCCCTCCCTCCCTCAGGAGGCGAGCGGGCGAGCGAGGGCATTGAAGCGCCTACCCTCCTCTCCCCATGAGGCGAGCGGGGGCATTGAAACACCTATCCCTCGGCACTATCAAGTGATAACTGCTGGGGTAAGGGTGACCTCGACACAAGGGCAAAAAAGAAGTATACTCTTGCAGTCGACAACTAAAACTACGAGAGTCGGGGCTTATGATGTGGGACAAAAATAACCTTGCAGGATAAAGTACAATTGGCCCTTGGATCTGGATCTGCCTGCATCTAGGCAGATCTGGATAGGTTCAAGCTGTCCAAGGACCCGATTTTATCAAAGTCAGAGTGGCAGTGGATATGCCCATGACGCTCACGTTAGCAGTAACCATGACGTTACTGATGTTATTAATTGCTTGACAACGGACATGCCCTTACAATGGACGTGTCGAAGAGTCTGATAAGACTGCTGAAGAAGATCTTACATCGCTAAGATACTTCCTTGTATTATAAATAGATGAGGGAGACACTTCGGTGCTCTCTTCAGGCAAGAGGATGCAAGGTAAGAATATGCAATC
This sequence comes from Thalassia testudinum, assembly GCA_037157565.1. Classification (NCBI taxonomy): domain Eukaryota; kingdom Viridiplantae; phylum Streptophyta; class Magnoliopsida; order Alismatales; family Hydrocharitaceae; genus Thalassia; species Thalassia testudinum. Next base: position 195,055,443 of record JAZHRO010000036.1, read on the forward strand.
CGAGAGAGAGAAACTCAGAGTGATGGTAATACCATTACTTCTAGTGGATTTATGAGAGTCTTGCCCTCCCCTTAGACGTATATCCCTTGCGGTGGAATTGTGTCACCAATCTTCCTATTTTTCTTGTGATTGCTTGTCAAATTTTATATTCTTATGACTATATTACGTTTCTTACGTCAACAAATTCTTTGATGATCTTTCAAGGCTCATCATACATGTAACTGGCTTTCTGTGGGAAAAGGCATTGATTTTGTACTTCTGTAACCATTGACTCTTAATGACAGACGTGTAATTATAAAGTGTCTCAGAAAATATTGGAGTGGAGGGAAATGATATATGGAGCTAACCCCACTGATTTTAGGAAAGGGCATTCTTTCTTTCTTTCATACTTTCTTTCTTTTGTTCATTCATTGTTTTAATATTTCTGTCACAATTAACTGTTATGACACATGTGCAACTACAAATTTATTGATTTCAGGATCTTACTAATTTTGACTGTCACCAACTGGAGCAGCAAGGTGATGCTACAAAGAAAAGACGTAGACACAAAAAAATCAACAATGGTGCAGCACTAGACAGAGAGGAGGATATAACCAGAAAGAAGCACAGCAAAGAAGAAAAACAACAGTTAAATGAAGAAAGAAGACGGAAGAGACAGGTACGCTACCGGTGCCTACCTTTTTAGTTTCTGAGTTCAGCCTTAGGCTGCCTTTGAATTCGTTGCTTATCTTTTTTGTCAGTATGTCCTGCAAATATTTTGTGATATTTGGCTATATGCCACTCCAGTACCACTATGATTTAATTTTCAGAGCAGAAGGGTAGGGACTGCAAGCATGCTCCTTACCCTCATTCTTACCAGTGTATTTTTCTTATCAAAGTACCTTATGGCAAAGTCTATCTAGGTGAGAGTTCCTTTTTCTATTTAAGGTCAAAATCCTGTTCCCAGAGGATGAATAATTGGGCTCAATATTTTGAAAACAAATCTCTTGCACTGCTTTGGATGCTATTTTGTTTGATAGATCATGTATTTTCAAAATCTCAGGAAGAGAGGATGAAAAAGGAAGCGTTGAAAGCTGAAGCTGCAGAGGCTAAGAAATTCCAGAAGGAAAAGGAAAAATGGGAGAAGGGAAAATTTGCTCTAAAATCCATAGTGGCGGAGATTGACAATAAAGTTGTTGAAAGTGGGACTATTGGAGGTCTATTTTATCAAATCCTTTGAAGTTTGTAGATTTTGATCAATATGGACTTTTCAATCACCTGTCTGCATTTAGGCATGATTCTATTAGTGAAGAGGAAAAGTTAGGTGTGTTTCATACAACACCACTTGACTTTTGTTCAGGGTATTTTGCACTTGAAGATAATTTACTTAACTAGTTCTTCCTTTTTTTATCTGATAACATTTAATGTACGAAAAGTTTCAGCTTTTAGCTTAGTTCTTCCCTTTTTGGGTGTAGGTGGCATCAGGCATTTTGATTTAGCCATTTGTGCCTCATTTTTCTGAGCAAAATTTGAAATCTGCGTTAACATGCTTTATAGGGCACCTTCTCAGCAGATTTCCTGAAAAAGGTTTAACTTTTCGGATAACTAAAAATCCAATGGAAAGCTCAATACAATGGAAGATGAGCATCCCTGAGCAATTTTCTCAGGTATTGTCTGTTAATTTCAAGACTAATATCTAGCTGTTATACTATTTCCGTTATCATCATGTCGTATATTCTCAAAGAATCATTATGTCGTATAGCTTTGGCAGTGTTTATTTGTTGCTTCCATGATGTGTAGATGTCCCCTGAAATTGGAGCTAGACGTGGTAGCCTGAGAAATGTTGTGTAGTGATTGCGATATTTTTCATGAGACAATGTTGGAGCCTTGGATGTATCATTCTTCATTAAGACGAACTTGGCTACTTAGCTCTCTTTGTCATTTCCCCTATATCTTAAGAGGGGGCTGATAAACATTAATACCCCAGTTATTTTTTCAGACAACTTTTCTATCCTTATGTAGTCTGATGTTATGGTTGAAAAGCTATTTTAGTGGTTATGACTCCTAGTGGCATTGGTCTTGCAAGAGTACCTTTGGAGGCCTTTTCTCCTTAGCTTTAAGTGATAGACCAGCTCATCACTAATGCTAATACATGGTTTCTTGCTATTGCTGAGCTGTGATATCCCATGACTGCTATAAATGTAGTCCTTCTTTCATGCATCATTTATTTCATATTATCTTTGCATGCTTTGCTATAAAAGATAAAGATATATCCTTCTTAACAATAGTCTTAACAAGCATAGTGAAGCTTTGTCTCTTTGGATGGTGGAAATGAGTTTTGGAATTATACCAGCAGTTGCTTCTTACACTTACCAATCCATTTTGCTTGCTCAATACAAACCAAGTGTTCTGTAAAGTATGTTTGCCTCTGTGGGATGATTTAGTGTCTAAAAGGAATTTGGGGGTTTTATTTGGGATCAGGATGGGGGTTTTGTGTTGAAACGGTGGTGTTGGGGCTAATGCTCTTCGCCTTTTCATAGATGTTGAACACTTGGGGGGATCTCAAGATGACTCAAGTTTTTAATTGCTTCATTTGCAACCCTTCCGATACTGTTTCCATTATGCTCTTTTAGTATATCCCGTCATGAAACAAGGCCCATTATGAAGGTTGCTTTTCTCATGCCCATAGTTGAACTATTTTTTGTATGCCACCCTCTTCTAAACTCTAACAGAAAGTGGGCATCATTATCATCATATCTCTATTGTGGTCTCCCCGCTCTCCCTCCCTCTCTTCTTTCTTTCTTTCTGTATTTTTTTCCTGAGGCTAAACTATTGTGTCGTAATAGGAATAAGCAACAGTGAATTTTGTCTGAATTGAACAAGAGTGGTAAAAAACGAAAAAAAACAGCATGTGAAGGGAGTTGGGGAACATCAGCAGTTGATTAGTGGCAGGCTGTATTGAAAATTTGAAATCAAAGCAACACAACTGTTTGCTTGATCGAGATCTATGGGCTTCTGTAGTAAAGTTTAGGGGACATTGAAAATTGGTAATAGTTCCATCGTTTTCCATGATTTAAGCACGTTTTTCAAAAATCTTTGTGGAAAAGTGTAAGACATGAGGAGAAGCTGTGTGGCATTGTTCCTCAACGGAGCTAAAGAATCTGCTCATATTGAAGTCTCCTTGTAGCTTTATCTACAGGTATTTAAGTAGAAAACCAATGCTTGTTATAGTGCATTAGCAACTTCATAATGCATTTTAACTGCCAGCCTTTGAAGAGTTGTACATGTAAATATCTATGTCTATTAGTGGTATGTGTGCTGCTTCGCTCGGGTGAAATGCTTTATTTTTGCTGGAACCTTGATCAGAAATGGGATATTATGTTCCTGAATGTTTGGCAGATTGGATACATTCCCTTGTGCATGCTTTGTAATTGTACATACATTTCCATAATCTGTACAGATACAATGCATGTAATGCATTCTGACATTGAACATGCATGAATATACATAATTAGCAACATATATACATATCAATGTAGGCATTTTTATGCATACACATACGTCGCATATGGATGTGCATATATATGTATGCGTTGAGGATAGGCACAGTTATTTGCATTTTTTTTCCAAAATTTGGAGCAATGCTTCTTTTATGCCTCACCTGACATCTTTTCGTTAATGCAGCTATCATCAATGCGACCTGAAGTTCTCTACATACTATTTGTATACGAGGCAGAAGAATTTTGTAATATGGTCCTGACTGGATCGCTTCTGGACCATGTAGTCAGTGTTCAGAAAAAATTCCCATCGTACACCATCTGTTACCTTACTAATAAATTAATGAGTTATATAAACAGAAGGTTGTCTCTGTTGTCACTCTTTTTTTCCTATTGAAAACAAGTTAGAGTCTCCTTTTTGACACAAATCAAATCTCATAGGGAGCAAAGCCAGTACAAGAATCCATCAAATGTGAATTGCTGGAAAAGGCCACCAGTTGAAGAGGTTTTCATGCTGACGTAGATTTACTTTGCTTTCTATCTATACTCATAGTCAATACTGCAAGGTTTGTAAATTATTTCCCGTTTTCAGGTTCTATCAAAATTAACTACGCATTTCACTGGAGTTCACTCAAGGCATTGCATGGACGAGGCAGAGTTGTCTGAGCATGTTGTGGGTTTAACATCCAGTCTTGCAAACTGCCAGTATAGGTGAGTGGCCTATGAATTTTGGTTCTTATCACTTTAGATTGACATAAATGTTCAAGGTTACTTATAAACATCAACTTGATTATCTGGTGATGATATCTTTCTTTTAGTTCAGTTGATTTAATAGGGAGAAACAAAAGATAACGACAGAGTTTTCTTATGGTTATAAAAAAATCAGCTGCCCTGAATTTTTAAAGCACATTGGATGGTGTCTCTTATCAAACATTTATGGATAAGATCTCAATTGCTCTTTGTTCACTGGTTGAAACATCAGCGATTTGGCCCTTTTTTCCATTAGGTACTGGTAGCTGCAACTGGATAAATTAGTTGTTGAATTAATAGCATGTTTACCTTTTTCCGATTCCTTTCTGCCAATGTGTGTAGGACCTTCGTCGCCAAATCCTCTATTTCAGGCTCATGCATTGGCAAATTTCTAGCTGCATATATTATAGCCTGGAACCTTATTTGGTGGTTAGCATTGTTTATTACTTAACTGAAGTAGCCTTTGTTTCATTTTCTGACTTCGATTCTGCTCTTTGAAAGCGATTGCTTTCTGATGTAATATAATTAGTTTTCTGGTAGAATTTTTAGTGAGGTACTTTGTAAAGCTAATGATCCATCCTTACAAATAAATAAGTAAATCAATAAATAAAGCTTATTGTTCAGACTTTAGGTTTGAATGGCTTTGATCCTCATGCTACTTGGTTGACTTAATGAGTCTCATGTTCTTTCTTTGAGTATAAGTTTTGCATACCTAATTGTTATGTTTGGCAATTTAAAGTGTAGTGATCTTTATCATGTCAGATCGGTTTTGAAAGAATCACAGCACCGGTCAAGTATTAGTTTGTTTTTGAATTTGTAATTCCTTTATTATTAATGTGATAAGTAGAAGCACATGTTATTTGTTTTTGAAGAGAAGTACATGTAGGTTATTAAATGACAATTGACATTCTGGGCCAATAGAATGAACTTAATGCATGTATACACTGCTTTATTTTTATTGCAGGACTAAGTTGACATGGTTGTCTATCAATGCAAATGGATCCCTTGTCCCCAAGGGTTTCATAGATAAACATCTGATAAAGAAGAATGCTTGGTAAGTTGTCAATTTTTAATTACCCATTCTTCCCTGCAATGGGCCATTACATGCACGTGGGGGAGTCATGGCCCCAACGTGAGTTTTCTTGAATAAATGGTGAATTGAAATTTGATTTTTATGTTTGTATGCTATTGTTGTTAGTGTACTAAGACTGACCCCTTAATTTTTGAATTTGTCATGCAATTCCAGCACCCTAATAATTCACATCAAAAGCAATTATAGATTCGAATTTTCAAATCCCTGTAACTTCTAAAGGAACAATAGTTGTAATGTGGTTGCCGTAGAAATACTTGCTTGTAACCATTGCAAAAATCACAATGTTGTTAGCAATCAGAAAGTAACTAATTTGATGTGAGTTTTGTTATGCATTGTTAATGTTTGTTGACAAAACCCTGTACTTAGCCCAAACAGGTTGGGCTTAACCGCTATTTTGCTTGATGATTATGTGCCCAACTAGCAAGGATCCCAGTATTTTCCCTGAAGGAGATAAGAAAGGAGCATGGGTCCAGTTCCAGTTTTTCTGTCTACACTGCTTGCCTCTTGGTTTTTTTTTTTTTTGTAACACGACAATTGCAGCTATTTGCCGTCCTATTTGTAACTTGAACATAAGAGTAGCCATCAGAAGGTAATGGTATCATGAAGGTTGGATTTATTTGATGTTCTTGTTTTCGTTCACCAACCTATAGTGGGGATATTAATGAAACTATTAACTATATAAAACAGGTTTGAAGCTCTATATGAAACCTTTATAAAACATGTCTGAAGATCTTATTTTAGGCCTTTCTAATGTTGATCCATACCCTTTTGTTTATAATTTTTGCTATGAAAGTTCATATTTTCGGTCCTTTATTTTTCAACTAGTTGTGTACCGCATACTTTCTGAGATCTCTCAATGTCCTCGCTTTATAATGGCTCTTATCTTTGGGTTGTTCACCATTGGGAGATGGTTTCTTCCATGCAGGTTGAAAGCATTGACAGCAATCCCCAAAGTGCAGCCAAGATTTGCAATTGCCATATGGAAGAAGTACCCCACCATGAGATCCCTTCTAAACGTGTACCTAGATCCAAGTAAATCGGTATGTGGAAATGGTACATGATATAGATGTTAAATGAGGTCTCTTTCTGATCATTTTTGAATTCCCAGGTACATGAGAAGGAATTTCTCCTTAAAGACATTTTGGTCGAGGGAGCTTTGGGAAAGGAAGACAGGAGGCTGGGAGACGTCTGCTCCAAGAGAGTCTACCGTATACTCATGGCGCAGAATGGGGGCAGCACAACTGATGATGTTGAAAACGGTGCAGATTTCTTCTCGTCTCCATCATGATAGAAGCTTTTAGCTGACTGATCTGCATGAGTATTGGATTGTATATTTTTACAATATCAGGGAAATCTTCTCCTTTTTGTAGAGCGTGCAAGGCTTGATTGTTGTTTCCACGTATATTATTTTCGCCGGGGAAAAGCTTGCAATTTGTGTTTCCTCGATTTCCTTGTAAGTACCGTACATTTTCATCATTATCATGTATTTGGGTCTTTCAATCTTAAGTTACAACAATTTCAGGATAAAGTGTTCAATCTCAGGATTATTCAATTTCGTGGGATAGAGTAGGATGAATTTATCTCGAGATTATGTAGGAGGACATCCACATCTATACTCTGTGATGTAATCCATATTTCCTTTAAATATAAAAATTTTACAATTTCATATTTTTCTTACAATTTCATCCCTCAAAATTAATACTTAAAGATAAATGGTACCCAGGAGAATGTTGACCAACGTGAAATTTGATTGAAATTTCCATTTGCCTATCCATTGAGGTACTTGAATAATTGCATTTACGGGTTGAAATTGACATTGCTTAACTTAAGTGGAGTCACGAACTTTCCATGTTATTCTGAAGCAAAAGCTCAATTGCTGCAAAAGTTGTGCATATATTTATTGATCAAGTAAGGCACGACATGGGATGTAGTTGTGCAACCTATATATCGTTACAATTTACATGTTTATCTAACCATTGAGGGTCTGGTGAAACTGTAGTGATACATACATACCTGAATTCTGATCCTCGGACTGGTCCAAGGATCCCGAGGGCTAATGTGTCCGTGAGTCTTTAAAATAATGCCAAGACTGGTCCAAGAGAATCCGGGATTGCAAAACGAGGAGTATGCTTTATGGGTGAGCACCATGAAGTGATGCGAAGAAAAGATAAAATATCACTGACATCTCCGGAGGGGAATTCAAAATTTTGACCTAAGTTTAAAAAAAAAAATAAAAAAGCATCGTGAACATAGAATTTAAGTCGTAATTGGAGAACAATCGTTGTAACATACTAATAGATACGACAGTGTTACCGGAAGAATTCTTAACCATCAACGTTGACAAAATATCCAACAAAAATCATGTGTAGAGACAAATTCGACACTTCTCGATCGTAAGAAGTTGCATGATCCCCCCACAATCTCCCGAAGGGAACAAGTGCATCCCCAAAGGGGAAAACTAAACCAACAATAACAAAACTAAAATCAAACAAAAATTGCCGAACCAACGTAGTAATAGGATAACAACTACAAGGCACGACCAAAGCATGGAACAACAAACCCTAGGGACCAAAAGGGAAGCCAACCGATGGTAACACGACCACATCACTCCGGCCACGTCACCGGCGGAGTCCCGCCGACCTCACCATGCTGGACATTGCCTCGAGGGAGGGCACACCGCTGATCTCGTAACCAACGAAACCACGATGAAGCTCCACCCCAAGTCTTGAACGAGGAGCATCAGCCATTGCCACCCGCACCGCACAATGTTGGTCACTGGATCCAGACCTTTGCTCTCCGGGAAGAGAAAAAGACGTGGAGTTGAATCAAGAGAAAAGTTTCTTAGAGGAGTATGTTGTGTTCGTAAAAAAGTACCGTGTAGGAGGATTGGGCGAGGTGGTGGGCAAGTTGGCTTTGTTTTGGTGGGTGAAGGTGTGGCGTCCAAGACTATTTACTTAGAAAGGGGGTAAAGAGTGGAATAAATAGTAAAATGACTTCAATGCCACTACATTTGATGGTTATGTTTGTTGCTTGGATGTTATTTTTATACCGTAGAGAAAAGGATGGTAACATGCATGGAAGGTCCTATCAAATTAGAATAATGGCATTTTGGAAATTCTCACCTTAAATATGGTGCATCCCATGTTTTAGGATTAATTTACGACAAAGGTTAGCTAACTTCGGTTAGTATCTTTGTAACAAGGGATAATTTTTATTTGTATTTACTTAAGAATGGGGGTTAACTACTATTTGTATTTATTCAATGAGGGTCAGGAATTGAGGTTAACTTGTAATATGAAAGGAGGGTATTTACTTGGATAGAGTGGTTAGAATGGAGGATAAGATTGGAAGAGATGTGTTTGCCCTTAGGATAGCAAGTAAGTTAGTGTTTTTTTTGTTTATATTAGAATGGAGGGGCATGTTGGGCAAAATTACATGCGAGAGGACACAATAGATGAGAGATAAAATGAAAGTTAACTTGCAGTTTATTCTAACCCCTTGCTCAACACAGGTCGGGATAACATAGAGTAGTAAGACAAATAGCGGTTAGGTTATCTCCCCTCGTAAACATAGGATAACCTCCCAAAAACAAAGGTTATCCTTATTTGTAAACTAAGCCTTAAGGATTAATATGCAAACCTAACATAATTTTTTAATTTCACAAAAGGCTGCATTTTAATGTGCCAAACCTTTTGTTGCTTATTATAGCACCCTATTTCTTCTCACGAATTGAAAAATTGAAATGCTATGTTTTGAGAAGACATGTTTGGATAATATCCCAAAGTCACAAGGTTTGCATCTTACTACTTACGAGGCACCCAAAAGTAGCTTTTGCCCTCACCCATGCAACCATGGCTTTTCAGGCTTAATTGACATTTACCTACCTTAAGCTATTAACATAATTAATTATATGCCTCATGACCTCGGTAGGAGGTTTAGATGATGCTAAATCAGTACACTATTGATCCCAAGGCTTTCTCCCACACCAAAGCCATGATCTCAGCCCAAGCAAACTTTACCTTTTTCTTTCATCAGGAAACATTTTGGTAGTGGATCCCAATGAGACTAGAAGTTCTCCCACCACCACCAATATTCTTCCCCATCGGAAGGAAACAATACCCAAATCCAAATGTGACATTGCCTCCACTTACATGGACCAAAGCATGTGGACGGGGAACATTTCCCTTCCTCAAATGCACATTCTCACTCAATGAAAGGCATTCAGCTCCTCACATTGATGTGATGGAGAAGAGAAGGTCCTTCCCATGCCTATCCTCCTCTTCCTATATGGAATTTGGCTATGAAAATCGCCCGACACCATACACCTTCAACGGCCCGAACATGAAGGACATGGGGGCGTCCAAGCTCTCCATGCAGGCCGGCTTGAAGAGGAAGAAGAGGGTGGCAAGCTACAACATGTTCACCATGGAAGGTAAGTTGAAGGCAACCATGACGAGTGGGATCAAGTGGATCAAGGTCAAGTTTGCCAACATGTTTCGTAGTGGATGATCTCGAAGCATTAGTCTCTATGCCATTTGCTTCATGGGTATAACAATTCAAATACTTCTTAGAGGTCATGCATCCTCTCATCTAGTTGCCGTTTATGTTAAACCTTATACTTTCAAAGGATCTATGTTGATCTCATGCGACATTTATGTAAATATTGGTTTCCTCGAATGTTTCTGATAACATTTGTGGAAAAGTTCATTGGAAAATATTTTCTACCGCAAAGAGATGTAATGACCAATTAGAGAATAATTAGCTTCAAGATGTAATGCTTAGACTAATGGCAAAGTCCAAAGTCAAATCCTAAATCAATGGGAGTAGAATCATGGTTATTGTCAAAGGCATGATATTGATCATATTGTGCCTAGTTTGAATTTTTCTTTTTGGTGATCGAGACCCCCTTGCGGGTAAAGTGGAAGAATTGGCACTCCCGCAATATGGGATTAGGGTTTAAACTTGATTGAGTCTCCTCTACCATCATTAGTGATTACTACCGGCTAATTAAGTTGTACCTAGCGGAGTCTAGTTTGAAATCTCATACCTCTTGTTTTCTTTTTTTTCCCCTATCATTACATTCAAAAATTTAACGTGCGTTGGTGTATGTATCAGTAATTTAGTACCACGTGCTTCTTTTATATACACCCAACTAGTGGATCTGAAATTGAGGGCACTCAAAATAATTTTTGTTCGGAATTTTGACACACATAAAAACATATCTCTAAGATATGCATTGAAGCCAAATAATCTTGTATAAAATATCTTGGTGTAAGGGAATAGGGGCTTTTACATTTTTAACTCTTCCCTTCGTCCTGACTTCCCAAGGAGCAAGGAAAGTTGCTCTTAGAATCTCAACGTGTTATTTTTATAAGGGTGGTATTTATAATGGTCTCATTGCTTACTCTTCATAATTTATTGCTCCAAGTTCTCTTATCAAGATAGTATTTATGAAGTCACATGACCTCTCTCCATTGTGTAGTTGTTTGCAAAGATCTAGGAGGGTTTTGAATTATTGGATGGGTATACAACTATTGGAACCTATATGGTAATTAAGCTTCCTATGGTGCTCCATACAGATGATTGACCCTTTGTGGATTGGAATATTCTTAAAGGGGTACAACTTTTGTTGTTTTAGGAGGTCATACAATGGGATTGGAAGTTCTTGTATCCTCCTGGACTGCAATAATGACTTGACTGAAGTGCTTGTTTACACTTAGGTCTAAGCTACAAAACACCTTCTTAATTTCATTAAAGGAATCGATAATCTTTCCTTATTTTACATAGTTGCGATGTACTTAATATACTTCTTTCTAATACGGTTAGAAGCTCTTAAATGAAAGTACCTCATATTCCTATCCCCATCCATTAACCATTTACATTTCGTTCTCTGGGCCTAGTATATCTCTTCTAGTAATGATAAATAAACATGTCTTGCCATTAACTTAGCAAGCTGATCCTTTAATTGCTCCTGTGAAAAATTTTGAATGGCCTGAAGATCTTGAATTCTTTGCATCAACATCTCTCAGTTTTTTCTTCCTCCCATAAAGATCCTTATGACTCCATTGAGTTAGTTCTTTTTTTTGACCCTCTCACATTTCTTTTTTATCTGTTCATTACCATTCATAGCAATCCAGGCCTCTCTTACCTATTTTCTTAAAATCTTTATATGCTCAGACCAAAGCACTTCAAATCTCCATATCCTAACCATTGCTTCATCTTCCTAATTGATTTAACTAGAATAGGAGCATGATCACTCTCTATTTTGGAAAAGGTGCACAACACTACCTTGAGGAATTCTTGAGGCCGACTCAGGATTGGCTAAGGATTTTATCTTAGCCTGGTCAAATTTAAGTTATTCTTGTACCTCTTATTAGACAATGTGTAAGCTAAACCATCATAACCCCATATCAATCAATCCATTTTGGAAAACAAACTATCTAAGATGTGCAATTTTATATCTTTTGAAGTTACCCCTCTTTTCTCACTTTAACTCCATTAATGCATCAAAATCTCCAAAACAAAAAAATTCCCTATTAATATGAATGACCCTAGCCATCATCACCCTCCAAAATTCCTTCCTTGACTTGGTATAAGGTAACCCATATATCCCAACTAGGGACCATAAACACTAGCAATCTATACTAATTTTATCCACCATATAGTGCTTGCAACTATCTACAATCTTTCACTTAACAACAGACTTTTCCCAAGCTAAGATGAAACCATTAGATAATCCATTGGACCAACTAAAATAAAATTCATAATCAGAAAATTTAGCCAAAAATTCAAGGAAGAGGCACCTTGTAAATCTCTGTTCCTTGCAAAAAGACTACCTTCACCTTAGTTGAATTCTGGAGATTTTCAAGCCAAAAGCTCCTCAACCTCTAGCAGTTCCAAGTAAGTTTGGAAAATTTTCAAACACAACAATGTAGAACTTAAATGTGCCATTGGTCATCCCATGAACAACTACGAGATATGCGAGCTATGAAGGAAAATAGTTATGGTATGGGAAATCTTCCATCATTTTTCCAAAAAGTAATTAAATCATAGGGCATAACTATATCCAAAATTAACTTGATCTCATAATACATAACTCTAGGATGTGTCTTAACATAAAAGGATTTGTGCACGCGCACATTCGTACAAATTGATGGTATTTGTAAGTTGGGAGATCCATTCACTTTCTGGACCAACATTCCATGTGCCTCACCATATGCATGCTAAACTGTATATGGTCAACAACACCATGTTATGTGTGCCTTAAGACCAATGTGAAACAAAAAAAACCAAAGTGGCCAACGATGTTGCATCAATAGGTTCAAGGAAATAGATAAGCCCCCCAACACCATGTAATTCACCATGCAAAGTTAGTAATAGGTCTTGAAACACCAATTCAAAGAAATTTCAGAGTTTTTTCATAAGGAAAATATCTTTAATTCTAACCATTTCCAAATAATTCTAGATTTCATATTTAATTACTTGAAAAAAGGTTGTATTAATAATGAGTTAATTTATTTAAGATCTATAGAAAAAGCTAGAAGAGTGATTTTTTTTTTTTTTGAGATTTAAAAGAGGCATCATTCAATGGAAAGTAACAACTAGTTACAACTCACAGGGCAAGTATGGCTAGACCCATATTCTCTGAGCTCCCTCGTTACGACAAACATATGCTAATTTGTGGGTTTTTTGAACTTCAATTCTTTTAACATGACCCAAGAAAATACAAGGGGAGTCATGCAGTAGAGTTTTACAATCAAATACAATACATTGCACAATCTAGTTATGTTGTTGATATGTCATAATGGTTTTAATCGAGTTAAGAGTGTCGCTCTTAATTGAGTAGACCCAGTCAAATTAAGTTATCCAAAGCTAGTTGGATAACAAGCATGATAGCCTCACATTCTACTTCTTTAAACTAGGATGTAAATCTCTTGTAAGCTCTAGTGGAGATGATATTTTCTATCTCCACAACTACAATGAAGGAACAAGAGTTTCTAACAACACCATCAACTAGAATAGTATAGCTTAAAACAAGTGGACCTGAAATCTCCTCCTCCCTACCCAATATCAAACAAGTGGCTAAGGAGCTAATAGTGATGCTAAAATCCTAACGACAAAAAGCCTTCATGTTTCATGCATGCTGCCAAATATCTTCTACCTTCAGAAACTCCCTCTCATATTTGACTCCACATCTAGTGATCCAAAGTGAGTGAAGAATCTAGAAGGGTAAACAAGCCTAAATGACAAGGTTTTTAGAATCTGCAAGCCAACAACTAAGAAGTATGACCAGATCTACATCAAATTCCTCTAATCTCTTCCCGTTCTAATCCAAACCTCTTGTGTAATAGGAAAATAAGAATAAATGCTTGTTTGATTCAACATGGTCGCCCCATAACAGGCATGAATGAGTTGGGATGGTAGATTTACAAGTTGTTGGTGCAAAAGTATCACGATCGTTAATTTTGATGATAATAAAACACTTGTTATTTAACATCTGCATTGAGTTTTAAATTTCAGAAAAATGCAAATGGTTACAAGAGTGAAAGATGGAGCTCAAGCTCTCATCCATGGCGGATTGGAGGAGCTTGATGAAAGAAAAAGAGCCTTCGCTCAGAGCGAAAGATTGAAGAAGGATATGAAGAATATGATAGATACTTTATATCTTATTTTGTTATTTCTTTTACTCTTTCTTTCTGTCTAGATAATCATTAAAGAGCCTCAAAGTTATCTCTCAGTAGTCCTAGGAACATTTGTGCAACCCTATGATACTTAAGCATTTCATAGAGAACTTAGAAAATCAAAGTAGGCATCTAACAACTTGATCAGACGTCTAATCTAGAAATCAAATGTTTGATCTTGACTTTTAAGACGTCTAACTATTTTATCAGATGTCCAAAAACACTTAGGCTAGAAACCACTTACTGTTTGCCAGGTTTAGACATCCAACTCTTAATCTAGACGTCTTAGCAGACATCTGATGACATTGCTAGATGTCCAATTAGTGGAACGTTAGCTTAGAAATCTGATCATTGAGAAATGGCCTTTACTCTTCTATTAGACATCCATAGACGACCTCAGATGTCTGATAAGTGAACGTTAGCCTCGATCAAAGCCAAAATCACTTATCATCAGTATTCTAGCCATTTGTGCCTTGGGAAATTCATTTCTGCAGTAATTTAGGTTTCCAGGCATCTAGGCATAGTGGCAGACGTCTAACCTATCTTCTGACCGACTTACACTAGAACCCTGTTTAGGTCTGACTAAAATCAGGAAGGGAAACTATTTACTATTAGATGTCTAATCTTAGTTCCAGACATCTTATACTTGTTTACCAGACGTCTGATATTAGACCCAGACGTCTGATAACACTGTCAGAATCATTAATGACCCTGATTCCGGCTTGATTTGCCTTGGAATTATTCCCAACGGCTACCTAAGGCTTCCACAGCCTTCCTAAGCCTTCCTAAGCCATCTATAAATAGGAGAGGCCCCTTCCTTTGTTAGATACACTAAGCATTAGCATTTCTACATCAATTTGTGTCATAGAGAAGCTATTCTCAAGAAGAGAAGAGTTCTTGCTCTCCAGATCCATAGTCCTCACACTTGAGGGCATCATCTCAACTGTGTACCCGCTCTCCCGCCTACGTATACGAGAGCGTCGTCGTGCCATCGCGTGGGTCACGCACCCGTGTCACTAGCCGACGCACTTCCACAGAAGGGAAGTCTCATTTTCCTATAGTAGCTAGATTTACACTTCACTTTGTGGCTTTATAGGACAGTTGTTTTATTTTCTTTGGTTGGGTATTCGCTTTGCGAATTCCCATCTCCTTCACGAGACTAAATACTCCTTGTGAAGAGGTGGGGTTTTGAGGAACGCTACCCCCATACATAGTAGTGTAGTTGTATTGAGGTTGAGTCACCCTCATTTTAAGTGATTCGGTTAGTGGATTTGATCGACTTAGTCAATCGGGAAATCTTAAGTCGAGAGACTTAGGTGATGGTTTTTACTCGGGTTGGGTTTCCACCTAAAAATCATTGTGTATTTGTGTGATTGCAATTTTGTGAGATTGTTATATTTATTTCCGCTTATTTCTGCATCACGCATATCTCATCCCCTCCCGTAGGGAATTTACAATTGGTATCGGAGCAAGTTCTTACATTTTGGTGTAACAACTTGGCAAGGATCCGATGGAGGGAGGCAGCTTCGCAATAAGGATATCTGAGGAGCAGTCTACCACCCATCCACCATTTTTCGACAGGAGCAACTACCCATACTGGAAGCTCAGAATGAAGACGTGGCATCAAGCCAATGACTTCATAATTTGGGCCAGGTGCGAGACGCCATTTGACATCCTGGAGAGACCCGCAGGGGGCTACTCGCAGTAGCAAGTCCAGGAGCTCTCTCTCAATGCCAAGACGATGAATGCCTTCTATTGCGCATTGAGCTCGGAAGAGTTCAACCGAATCTCGTAATACGCCACCACATACGAGATTTGTCATACTCTTGAGGTAACTCATGAGGGTACCTCTAAGGTAAAGTCTTCTAAAATTAATTTATTTAGTCAAGAATTTGAAACTTTTTCTATGAAGACTAACAAAACTTTGAGTGAGATGAACACTTCACTCTCATAGTAAATATTTTGAAAGCTTTAGGAAAGACCTTTATCAAGGGGGAGCTTCAAGTGAAGCTTCTCCGTTCTCTTGGATCGGAATAGGAGCAGAAGGTCACCACTGTTATGAACGCGTGCCCCAGACGTATTTTAAGACGTCTGAGAGGTGGGCCAGACGTCGGACCAGACGTCTGGAATCACTTCCAGACGTCGTATCAGACGTCTGGGATCGTTGCCAGACGTCTGGAAATCTGTTATCTTTGACACGCGCGGGTCGTCTGCGTGCCTGAGCACGCAGACCTGCATATTCGCCTATTCCCTCTGCGGTTGCAGATTCCCCTGCCGCGCTTCTTCTCTCTCCTCCTCGCGCGGCCTTAAAAGGCCACACCTCCCCTTGCTTCCGTCACCACCGTCTCCTTCCTCTTCTCCTTCAGCTCCAGGTGCGCGAGAGTGAGCGCGAGGTTGCAGCGGCAGCGGCGACCGTAGTGAGCGCGGAGGAGGTGCTGCGTGCGAGAGAGGCGCTCAGCCGTGAGGGCGAGCTTGCCGGGGCTGCCAGGGCCGGCCGGCGGGGAGCGCAGCGGGCGCGAGGGGGACTGCTGCGGTCCGAGCAGCAGGCGCACGAGGTGCGACGAGGCGCGGCGTCGCGAGAGGAGGGCGAGTCGCGGCCTGATTCTGGAAACATTTCCAGATTCAGACGTCTGGGCTGATAGCCAGACGGCGGGGGCGACGTCTGGAAGACCATCCAGACGTCTGAAAGGTGAGTTCTTCCGTCTTCTTCCTTCCTGTCGACTGACCGTACTGAGAGAGAGAGTTGGGTGCGCGCAGGCTCGGTGATTCGCCATCCAACGCGAATCAGACGTCTGGCTGTAGTACCAGACGGCGGGAGCGACCTCCAGACGTCCGGGGTGACCATCGGACGTCTGGGAACTAGGCCAGACGTCCCCGCAGGCTTCTGAACGTCTGAGAAACCACGCAGAACAAGGTAATTCTCTGATCCACTTTTTAAGACGTCTGGAAGAAGTTCCAGACGTCTGATTTTGCACAATGTCGTCGTTTTCGACCCGTTGAGGGCCCGTTCAGGTTCCGTTTTCCGCATTTCGAGTTGCGTTCTTTCCGGAATTAAATCCTCTACCCGTCTACAGTAGCTATACACTATTTTGAGACACTCCTTGTGTTTGATCCTTGTGATAGGACCTCGTTCCATTGCAGTCTTGGGGGTCGCGGAGGCACGCGGGATTCCCGATCACGCCCCCATTACTCCCGTCGTACCTGGTAGAGTGGCTTTTAAGTATAACCTGTTAAATTGTGGAATCATAAATAGAACCTAGGACATTGCATGAATCCTAGGAATGAGAAATAGTTTGAATGGTAGATCCTAGGGTGTTGCATGAATCCTAGGGATGGAAAACTAGATTGTATGATAGATCCTAGGATATGGCATGAATCCTAGGATGGGAAAACTAGTGGAATGTATGAATACTGCAGTCTTGGAAAATGTGGAAAGGAAATAATAGCTGCCTGTAAATTCGTTTAAACAGCTGCCTGTTATGAATAAATGAACATGATTAAGAATATGGGTTGTATGAACGTGAACCTGGAATGGTGAAACGGGAATGTTCTGAGTTAAAGAGCTGGAACCCTACGGGGAATTAGGAGTAGAACTCCTGGAAAGGGAATGGAAAAGAATTGGGGAAGTGAGCTGGCCCTTGAGTACGGAGTACCAAGGAGAGCGACTGTCCCCCTGTTTAGTGCAGAGCGAAGCCAGCCGCCCCAGGGACCCGGGGTTAGGACTGGCCACTCTGTACCGACTTGCTGGCCCTCGCGTACGTAGTACCGAGGAGAGCTACTAGTATAGGGAGGTACTAGCTACCCCACGGGCCCCGGGGTTCTGCTAGCCTCCCACACCGACTTGTTAGGCCCACTAGGGCAAACCAGGGTAGTCAGGCGAGGGTGCGCGGACTGTGGAGGGGCAAGGCCCCTATTTGGTTACTGTGGAGGGGTTGGACCCCTGTTACTGAGAGGGCTCTGCCCTGTACTGGTTCTGTGCTGTGCTTTGGGCGCACCCGTTAACGGAAACGACTGACCGCGTGCCAGTGCGGGTTAGCTACCCATGCGTTTGCCGCGCGTGCCGTAGTCACCGTTACGTCTGTCAGTGACCTTGGGGTGGTTGACTGAGAGTAGGATCACCACGGGGGACTCTCCCGGCCAGGAGAGCACCACGTGCTACTTCTACTTTTCGGAAAAGACTGCAATCAAGATCGTTCCCACGAGGAACATTCGAGATCAAGTGAAAGATCTGAGAAATAGATAAATCGTGAGATAATTGAAAGACTTAAATAAAGAAAGTAACAGAACTTAACAGCTACTGTACACTCTACTGTTTCTTTAGTTTAGTTGCCACTCTACTCATCATTTTGCTGACGTGTTATACTCGTTACCTTTCAGGACCAGGTGTCGAGCAGCCAGGGTCAGCGGCTGCAGAGGACGCTGGGTCGAGTAGGGTCCAGTAGAGTTACCACTATTTCTTGTACCTCTTTTTATTCCGTTATAGTGAGTAGTTCTCACTTCCGCTGTACTTTTCTTTACCTGTAGTTCATATTTAGTTATGAATGTTGTTCTACTGTTGTGGAGGTATATACTGTAGTAGTTTCTTTCCTTGCTGCTGTATTTTCTTACTGTTAGTTATATTCATGTTGAATGTGATTTATTTTACTGCTCTTTTGGTTACTTCCTCGTTGGACGACTAGGTCTTGGGATTAGTTGAGTCGGTCCGGTTCTCGTGTCTCGTAGGGGCTCGGGAACCGGGTCGTTACAAGATGGTATCAGAGCAAGGTCGTCCCGAGAAGTGAATCAACTGACTGTAGAATAACCAATTCACATGTTTATAACTAGAGTAGCCACCAGTACATATCTCTTGACATGAGCTCTTAGAAGTTTCGTTAGGTACCGTTTGTTTGACGTTTTTCCGTTTTGTTTCGCGTCTCCTTACAGGAGATGCCTCGTCGCGGGATTGGTGAGGCGGGCCGCGGGTGCGGCCGAGGACGAGGTCGGCGAGGTGGGCATGCCGTTGCCGACACCCCAGTGGACTAGCCACTACTCCCGGGCGTCCAGGCCCAGGACCTCGCCCGGCTGATACGAGACATTGTACGAGAGGAGCTCCACCCACCGCCCCGAGCACCTCACCCTTGGGTTGCAGAGGGGGAGTCCTCTATGGGACCACTCGACGGACGCGGCGCTGGACACGGGGGAGGGGATGGGCCGCCGCAGCCCCCACCTTCCTCCGATACTTCCGTTCACGAGGCACCTTCGCCTGGAGGTGCACCAGCACCTCCCCTACAGCACCACTTCGAGCTTTTCGGGCAGTTCCGGAAGCTGAAGCCCCCCTCCTTCAAGGGGGATGAGGACCCGACCGAGGCAGAGGACTGGCTTGAGCAGCTGGAGAAGATCTTCGACACCCTTCGCCCCCCGGTGGAGTGCCGCGTGGCCTTTGACACATACCAGCTGGAGAGTGCGGCACACCGGTGGTGGAGGGCGGTCCGGGGATAGGAGAGGGACAAGCCGACGTGGGACCAGTTCGTCACCCTCTTCTGCGAGTAGTACTTTCCCCAGACGTGGCAGGACCATAGGAGGCAGGAGTTCCACACTCTCTGCCAGGGGACGATGACTGTGAGCGCGTACCGCACGCGTTTCTTGGAGCTGTCCCGCTTTGTAGCGACAGTGGTAGCCACTGAGGAGGAGCGCCTTTGGAGGTTCACCGAGGGGTTCCGACCTGTGATCCGGGGGTATGTCAAACCCCTGAAGTTGCCTACGTTTTCGAGGGTGGTAGAAGCAGCTATAACTTACGAGGAGACCAACCCGTCCGCGCGAGACACCGACGGCCGGCGGAAGAGGCCCTTCCAGCCAGACTTCTCACAGGGCCGGCGAGAACGGAGACACGTGGCGTCCGCAGGAGAGCCGTCACATTTTGCAGAGCCATCAGTGGCCTTTGGGGGCCCTCTACAGGGGCCAGTCGCCAGCACCGGACCCCCGTCTAGCTGACAGCAGGGACCCACTGAGGGCAGGAGTCGGGTTCCCCTCTGTTACCAGTGTGGTCAGTCGAGCCACATCAGGAGGGACTACCCGTCTAGGGCAGGAGGTCAGCAGATACTCCCCTCGCAGAGCACTGGAGGGCGCGCAGGAGGCCGCGGTTCCCAGGCGCAAGGAGGAGGACAGCAGTCGCGAGGAGGGTACCGGCCAGCACCTACCCGTCCGACGCAGAGTGTGGCTGCTTCGTCCGCACCTAGAGCTAAGGGGCGTATCAACGCCCTAACACACAGGGACACCAGAGCTTCGGGATCGGTGGTAGCAGGTATAGTTTCAGTTTCCGGTAGACTCGTTTACACGCTTTTCGATTCCGGCGCTACGCACTCGTTTGTCGCAGCCAGTTTCGCAGTTAGTTTGGACCAGGATTATACACTGTTAGAGAATCCGTTCGTAATCAGGGATCCGAGTGGTCAGTTGTTTGTAGCTGAGGAGGTGTACACGGATTGCGAGGTCAGCGTCGGGGGACATAACCTGCCAGCTGACCTGATTATGATACAGATGAAGGACTTTGGAGTGATTCTGGGGATGGATTGGCTGTCCGCTTACCACGCCTTGGTGGACTGTTTTGAGAGGAAGATCGCCTTCTCCATTCCGGAGTTGCCTTCTTTCGAGTTTCACGGACAGCTAGTGGACGGAGGTTTCAGGTGCATTTCGGCACTTCGGGCGGCGAGACTTTTGAGCCAGGGGTGTGAGGGCTTCCTAGCTTGTGTGGTGGCAGAGCCCAGCCCTGTGGCAGACTTCCAGAGCATCCCGGTGGTCAGAGAGTACCCTGACGTGTTTCCAGACGAGTTACCAGGACTACCGCCTGAGCGTGAGATCGAGTTTGAGATCTCACTAGTACCAGGGACCAGCCCCATCTCCACCGCGCCATACAGGATGGCATCGCTTGAGCTGCGAGAGCTCAAGTCTCAGTTGCAGGACCTTCTGGAGAAGGGTTTCGTGAGGTCCAGTGCGTCTCCCTGGGGAGCCCCGGTACTGTTTGTGAAGAAGAAGGATGGGACCTTACACCTTTGTGTGGACTACCGACAGCTGAATAGGGTCACCATCAAGAACAGATATCCGCTGCCGAGGATCGACGACTTGTTTGACCAGTTGCGGGGTGCCGCGGTGTTTTCCAAGATCGACTTGAGGTCTGGATACCACCAGTTGAGGATCAGGGAGACCGACGTCTCCAAGATAGCTTTTTGCACCCGGTACGGACACTACGAGTTTTTGGTGATGCCGTTTGGGCTGATCAATGCCCCCGCTGCTTTCATGGACCTAATGAACCGGGTGTTTAGACCGTACTTGGACCAGTTCGTGGTGGTTTTCATAGATGATGTACTCATCTATTCTAGAGATCGGACGCAGCACGGACAGCACTTGCGGATGGTTCTGGACACTCTGAGACGACGTCGGCTGTACGCCAAATACAGCAAGTGCGAGTTCTGGTTGAGGGAGGTGACCTTCCTAGGTCATGTGATCTCTGGAGACGGCTTGGCGGTGGACCCAGCCAAGGTCGAGGCAGTGCTCAGGTGGGAGAGACCGTGTTCAGTTACTGAGATTCGCAGTTTCCTGGGACTGGCAGGCTACTACAGACGATTCATCAGAGGATTTTCACAGATTGCACGTCCTATGACACAGTTGACCCGGAAGGACGTGCCCTTCGCTTGGACAGACGCCTGTGAGGAGTGTTTTCTGGAGCTGAAGGAGAGGTTGACCTCGGCCCCCGTGCTCACCATCCCTGACAGTAGTGGCAGGTTTGTTGTGTACACGGAGGCCTCCTTGCAGGGGTTAGGAGGTGTGCTCATGCAGAGGGGTCACGTTGTCGCTTACGCTTCGTGGCAACTGAAGCCCCATGAGCATACCTACCCTACCCATGACCTAGAGTTGGTAGCTGTTGTCTTCGCGCTGAAGACTTGGAGGCACTACTTGTACGGTGAGACCTTCGAGATTTTCATATATCACAAGAGCCTCAGATACCTTTTTGACCAGAAGGAGCTCAACATGAGACAGAGACGTTGGTTGGAGCTCCTGAAGGACTACGACTGCAGCATCTCCTACCACCCGGGAAAGGCCAATGTGGTGGCTGACGCCTTGAGCCGTAAGGCGCCCGCACTCTTGGCCAGTCTACAGTTACGGAGTTGGAGCCTTTTGGAGGAGGTGGGCAGTTGGCGACCCCTAGAGTTACGAGGGTACTGTGGGGCAGTGACGGTGACACGGCAGACTAGGCCAGAGCTGATAGATCGCATCATCACAGGACAGATGGCCGATCCGTACTTGCAGTCTTTGCGCGACAGAGTGCTGTCAGGAGACCCAGGGGACTTCTCTTTCATAGACCAGGTGCTACGCTTGAGGGGACGGTTGTGCGTTCCCAGAGACGAGGAGTTGTTGAGAGAGCTCCTGACTGAGGCACACGGTTCCAGATTCACCATACATCCCGGAAACACGAAAATGACCACGACTTGAGACGCAAGTTTTGGTGGAGAGGGATGAAGCGGGATGTGGGTGAGTTCGTGCAGCAGTGCTTAGTGTGCTAGCAGGTGAAAGCCGAGCATCAGAGGCCTGCAGGGCCGCTTCAGCCGCTTCCAGTGCCAGAGTGGAAGTGGGAGAGCATCACCATGGACTTGGTGGTGGGCTTACCTGTTACCCAGCAGGGACACGACGCAGTCTGGGTAATAGTGGATAGACTGACGAAGACGGCGCGATTCTTGCCAATCCGAGTCACTTTGGGACCAGCACAGTTGGCAGAGAGGTATATCCGGGATGTGGTACGACTACACGGAGTTCCGCGGGAGATCGTATCCGACCGAGATACCCGCTTTACGTCCCAGTTTTGGGATGAGTTTCAGCAGGCCTTGGGGACGCGGTTGAGGTTTAGTACGGCTTACCACCCCCAGACGGACGGACAATCTGAGCGCACGATACAGACACTTGAGGACCTTTTGCGTACCTGTGTACTGGACTGGAGGGGCTCTTGGGAGGAGCACCTGCCCCTGGCGGAGTTTGCATACAACAACAGTTATCACTCGAGCATCGGCATGGCTCCCTACGAGGCTCTGTACGGACGGAGGTGTACGGTACCCTTGAGGTGGGTTGAGGTGGGGACCAAGTGGGAGGTTGGCCCCAGGTTGATCACGCCGAGTTAGGAGGTAGTTGAGCAGATCCACAGACGACTTCGCACTGTCAGGAGCAGACAGAAGAGCTACGCGGATCGGAGACGTAGAGAGGTGCAGTTTAAGGTTGGGGACCACGTCTTCCTTCGTGTCTCGCCCATGAAGGGCTTACAGCGGTTTGGGGTGAGAGGGAAGCTCGCACCGAGGTTTGTGGGGCCCTTTTAGGTCCTAGAGCGGGTTGGACCTGTTGCTTACCGACTTGCCCTCCCCCCGTAGCTTTCTGGTGTGCACGGCGTGTTCCACGTGTCCAACCTCAGGAAGTACGTAGCCGATCCCAGTCACGTACTGAGTCACGAGAGCGTCGAGGTGGGCGACGACCTGACTAACCCCGAGCGGCCAGTGCAGATTCTAGACCGAGCTGTCCGCAGTTGAGACGGAAGCAAGTACCCCTGGTAAAGGTTTTGTGGAGGAGCCAGCGATACGAGGAGGCTACCTGGGAGCCTGAGGCGGTAATGCGGGAGCGGTACCCAGAGCTTTTCGCGGGTACGTCTTTTCGGACCGGCTTCGATCCTCTTTGAGTTTGTTATGGTTTTTTGGACGTCTTTTCCGCACCCTAGTTAACGCAAGTTTCGGGGACGAAACTTCCTTTGAGTTTGTTATATTATTATGAACGCGTGCCCTAGACGTATTTTAAGACGTCTGGGAGGTGGGCCAGACGTCGGACCAGACGTCTGGAAATCTGTTATCTTTGACACGTGCAGGTCGTCTGCGTGCCTGAGCGGGCAGACTTGCATATTCGCCTATTCCCTCTGCGGTTGCAGATTCCCCTGCCGCGCTTCTTCTCTCTCCTCCTCGTGAGGCCTTAAAAGGCCACGCCTCCCCTCGCTTCCATCACCACCGTCTCCTTCCTCTTCTCCTTCAGCTCCAGGTGTGCGAGAGTGAGTGCGAGAGCGAGCGCGAGGTTGCAGTGGCAGCGGCAGCCGCAGTGAGGGCGGAGGAGGTGCTGCGTGCGAGAGCGGCGCTCAGCCGTGTGGGCGAGCTCACCGGGGCTGCCAGTGCCGGTCGGCGGGGAGCACAGCGGGCGCGGGGGGGACTGCTGCGGTCCGAGCAGCAGGTGCACGAGGTGCGACGAGGCGCGGCGTCGCGAGCGGAGGGTGAGTCGCGGCCTGATTCTGGAAACATTTCCAGAATCAGACGTTTGGGTTGATAGCCAGACGGCGGGGGCGATGTCTGGAAGACCATCCAGACGTCTGAAAGGTGAGTTCTTCCGTCTTCTTCCTTCCTGTCGACTGACCGTACTGAGAGAGAGAGTTGGGTGTGCGCAGGCTCGGTGATTCGCCATCCAACGCGAATCAGACGTCTGGCTGTAGTACCAGACGACGGGAGCGACCTCTAGACGTCCGGGGTGACCATCGGACGTCTGGGAACTAGGCCAGACGTCCCCGCAGGCTTCTGGACGTCTGAGAAATCACGCAGAACAAAGTAATTCTCTGATCCACTTTTTAAGACGTCTGGAAGAAGTTCCAGACGTCTGATTTTGCACAGTGTCGTCGTTTTCAACCCGTTGAGGGCCCGTTCAGGTTCCGTTTTCTGCATTTCGAGTTGCGTTCTTTCCGGAATTAAATCCTCTACCCGTCTACAGTAGCTATACACTGTTTTGAGACACTCCTTGTGTTTGATCCTTGTGATAGGACCTCGTTCCGTTGCAGTCTTGGGGGTCGCGGAGGCACGTGGGATTCCCGATCACGCCCCCATTACTCCCGTCGTACCTGGTAGAGTGGCTTTTAAGTATAACTTGTTAAATTGTGGAATCATAAATAGAACCTAGGACATTGCATGAATCCTAGGAATGAGAAATAGCTTGAATGGTAGATCCTAGGGTGTTGCATGAATCCTAGGGCTGGAAAACTAGATTGTATGATAGATCCTTGGATATGGCATGAATCCTAGGACGGAAAAATTAGTGGAATGTATGAATACTGCAGTCTTGGAAAATGTGGAAAGGAAATAATAGCTGCCTGTAAATTCGTTTAAACAGCTGCCTGTTATGAATAAATGAACATGATTAAGAATATGGGTTGTATGAACGTGAACCTGGAATGGTGAAACGGGAATGTTCTGAGTTAAAGAGCTGGAACCCTACGGGGAATTAGGAGTAGAACTCCTTGAAAGGGATTGGAAAAGAATTGGGGAAGTGAGCTGGCCCTTGAGTACGGAGTACCAAGGAAAGCGACTGTCCCCCTGTTTAGTGCAGAGCGGAGCCAGCCGCCCCAGGGACCCGGGGTTAGGACTGGCCACTCTGTACCGACTTGCTGGCCCTCGCGTACGTAGTACCGAGGAGAGCTACTAGTGTAGAGAGGTACTAGCTACCCCACGGGCCCCGGGGTTCTGCTAGCCTCCCACACCGACTTGTTAGGCCCACTAGGGCAAACCAGGGTAGTCAGGCGAAGGTGCGTGGACTGTGGAGGGGCAAGGCCCCTGTTTGGTTATTGTGGAGGGGTTGGACCCCTGTTACTGAGAGGGCTCTGCCCTGTACTGGTTCCGTGCTGTGCTTTGGGCGCACCCGTTAATGGAAACGACTGACCGTGTGCCAGTGCGGGTTAGCTACCCGTGCGTTTGCCGCGCGTGCCGTAGTCACCGTTACGTCTGTCAATGACCTTGGGGTGGTTGACTGAGAGTAGGATCACCACGGGGGACTCTCCCGGCCAGGAGAGCACCACGTGCTACTTCTACTTTTCGGAAAAGACTGCAATCAAGATCGTTCCCACGAGGAACATTCGAGATCAAGTGAAAGATCTGAGAAATAGATAAATCGTGAGATAATTGAAAGACTTAAATAAAGAAAGTAACAGAACTTAACAGCTACTGTACACTCTACTGTTTCTTTAGTTTAGTTGCCACTCTATTCAGCGTTTTGCTGATGTGTTACACTCGTTACCTTTCAGGACCAGGTGTTGAGCAGCCAGGGTCAACGGCTGCAGAGGACGCTGGGCCGAGTAGGGTCCAGTAGAGTTACCATTGTTTCTTGTTCCTCTTTTTGTTCCGTTATAGTGAGTAGTTCTCGCTTCCGCTGTACTTTTCTTTACCTGCAGTTCATATTTAGTTATGAATGTTGTTTTACTATTGTGGTGGTATATACTGTAGTAGTTTCTTTCCTTGCTGCTGTATTTTCTTACTGTTAGTTATATTCATGTTGAATGTGATTTATTTTACTGCTCTTTTGGTTACTTCCTCGTTGGACGACTAGGTCTTGGGATTAGTTGAGTTGGTCCGGTTCTCGTGTCTCGTAGGGGCTCGGGAACCGGGTCATTACAACCACCATCAAGGAGGCAAATGACGTTGAAGAACTCAATATGGAAGACCTCTTAGGTTACCTCATGGCCTTTGAGACAAAGATGAAGAAGAAGGACACACCGGAACCGAAGTCAAAAAAGACCCTCGCCTTCAAAGCTGCATCGGATAGCGAGGTAAGTTTCGACGACGAAGACCTTCAAATTTTATTTAGAAAATTTTCCAAGTTTTGTAGGGATTCAAAGAAAGAAAAGAGAGAAAAGGAGAAAGAAAGCCCAAATCGTTGCTATCATTGCAACAAGAAGGGGCACATTCGACTCGAGTGCCCTCTTCTCAAGAAGGAGAAGAAGGAGAAGGACAAGAAGTACAGGAAGAAGGCGTTCCAAGCTACTTGGGACGACTCGAGCTCGGAAGAAGAAGAGGAAGATCCCGAGAAGAAGAATGAAACTACTTGCATGGGTTTTATGGCCATCGCAAGCGATATCGACGAACGCGACAATGAGGTAAATTCTGAATTACAAGATGCTCTTAATGAATTGTATGAGCTTAGTAAATCACTAAAAATAGAAAACAATAACATGAAAAAGAATCTTAGTTTTCTTAAATCTGAAAATGAAAGGTTAGAGATTAAACTTAAGGATCTAGAAACTAGTTCTAGTCCTAACATTTCTGAAAATGATAATTTATTGTTACAAAATCATAACCTAATCAATGAAAATAGTTTATTGATTAAGGAGACTACTAACTTAAAAATTAAAATTTCTAGTCTAAAAAGTAAGATGTATGTTGTAGAAAAAGAACTTGCATGTCTGAGGGAAAATTCTAATAACTTGATGAATAAATTAAAAAATTTCTCTAAAGTTACCATTAGTCATAAGGGTTAGAAAGGATCTCCTTCAAGGAGACCCGCTAACAAATACGGATCCAAATTGACTTGGATACTAAGGAGAGAATTAGAATCTTATTTTTCAGGTTGCAAAGATTTCAACATTAAGGATTGGAATTACAAGATGAAGAATGGTCAACTTGAATCGGGAGGACCAAGGAGTAGACCAAAGAAGAAGACGAGAAGATCGATGAGAAGACCAGCGGGTGATTGAACCGCCACATGTCAACCACCCAACTGGAGATCGACGCCGATGCCTGGATCTCCAAGCTTCGGATGGGAGCCCCATCCCTTTTATCAACCTCTATATGGGCCATTCTATTGGCCATGGTAGGTGAGGTACGCCCTTGGCCCTATTTTTTATCTATAGCTTTTAGATAGGGGGAGTTTAAAATTGATAAGCCATTTGTCCATCATTAAGGGGGAGAACTTGATAGTTAGCTATATTTCCTTTAGAAAGGGAGAGATGATCATATAGTTATCTTATTGTTACAAAAAGGGAAAAAATCATTCTTGTTGAAGGAAATTAACCCAAAACTAGAAGAGCATGTTTTAAGGTGGAGTTTAGGAGAATTAAAATTGATAAAACCTCTTTGATAATGACAAAAGTGGGGAGATTTTTATGAATTATTATTTATAGTTTTGTCATCATCAAAAAGGAGGAGATTGTTGGTGTAAGAGCACAATGATCGTTAATTTTGATGATAACAAAATACTTGTTATTTAACATTTGCATTGAGTTTTAGATTTCAAGAAAATGCAAATGGTTACAAGAGTGAAGGAGCTCAAGCTCGCATCCATGGCGAATTAGAGGAGCTTGACGGAAGAGAAGGGACTTCGCTCGGAGCGAAAGCTTAAAGAAGGAAGAAGATGAAGAATATGATAGATACTTTGTGTATTATTTTGTTGTTTCTTTTGCTCTTTCCTTGTGTCTAGATAATTGTTAAAGAGCCTCAAAGTTACCTTTCAGTAGTCTGATGAGAACCTCGTCACAAACCCTAAACCAGCACCATTTAACCCTAATTTGCAAGAAAAAGCTTCTACATAACCCTTGAAAAACTTAGCTCAGAGAAATTCTGAGTTTGCAAAGAAAACAGAAATTAAGGGGTAAAAATGCAATTTCACCAATCCAATCTGAAAATAGGGTAGCTCAGGGTCCAAACATAGGTAAAAACAACCTAATAAGAAGAAAAGTGGGATGAGATGACTCAACAAGGGCTACAACAATTCCGAAGAATTAAATGACATCCTGTAACCCTAAAAACAAACCTACTTAAATACACGAGGTTCGAGGTAGATAAAAATCAACTAAACCCTCTAAAATTCATAGAAAAATAATCTCTAGGGTTTAGAACCTTCAATTTGGCCTTAAGAACCCATTTTGACCTACATTGAGAACCATGCCCAATTAATAACTTAATTTGGATTTTTACGTAAATTGACCGGTCAAACAAGGTTTAACCTAGAAATAAAATTCACCATCAGAATCCTTAGGTCCTAATTAGTCATGTATAAAAACTTGAGCCTAAGAAGAAATATTCTTGACCAACTTTACACTTTGGTCCTCATATATTTACTTTTTGGCCCTCAACTTTTGAACCCTCACATTTTGGCCCCTAACTCTCCTTCATTCTTTGCGTTTAGGTCCCTCCTGCAAAACCTGAGCAGCACCATGCTCCGGCGACCTTGCGCGGAGCATGGCGCCGCGCAGGGTGAGGGAGGGAGCCTGCCAGGTCAAACGGGGGTACCCTACGTCATCAGCCGTCGTAGGAGCACCCCCATGAGTGCTGCAACCACCCATACCGGCCGTGCGAACGTACGGACGGTATGGGTCTCCTTCCTTCGACGAGGGAGACACGTCGTCTCCCTCCGCCCTCCTCTCTGGTTCTGCCCCTATAAATACCCCCGTCGCTCCGTCATTCTTCCCAGCTCGGATCTGACGGAGATACCCCCTCACTTCCTCTCTTCCCACTCCGACAGACGCCCCCTTGCTCCGACGGCTTCTCCTCCTCCTCCTCGTCGCTCTGCCGCACTACCAGCAGCAGGGTTGCCTTCCCTCGCCCTTCCTACGCCGCGCCGCACCCAGCGCGCGCTTCTCCGGCCCTCTCCTCGCCGCCGCCCCTCTCTCTGGGCAGCTTCTTCTCCGGCGGCATTCGATACGACTGTCGCCTGCTCCAGCCCCCCTCGTCCCGCTAGGTAGGTATAAGCTCTCCTCTTCCTCCCCTCTTTCTTTTTCTCACTGTAAATCTTTACTGTCGCCCTTGACCTCGCCCAAACACTCTCACCTTCCCCATCTCCGACCAAACTCCGGCGACTCGCTCCCGTCATTCCACCACCCCACACGGCTCGCCGACCCTCACAAAACCTCCGCCTCCTCACCCTGACCAACCTCCGCCCTTCCACTTCCCACCAATCGCCCTCTGCAGACCCACCGACCAAACCCATATCGCCACCTGCAGTTTGACCTAGGGCGGCCCTTAGGCTCCGCCCCGCCACGTGCAGACCCCCCGATCACCTTCGCCGTGCTACGGCGAAGGTCCTCCGCGTATCTGATTAGGCCAAGAGGCCGTTTCCCTGTGAGCAGGTACTTCGCTCGCCGTCGCCATTGCCGAGTGAAGCAGCTTCCTCAACCTGCTCCTCCAGGCGCGCCACGCCCAGGTCAGGCTCCCAGGCTGCGCGGGGCATCTTCGCAAAGAAGTCCCAGGCTGCAGTTGGGGCAAAGCCGTCGCGTGGAGCCTTGATTGGGCGCTGCCTCCTCCGCGCGGGCGTCCAATTGAGGTGGGACATTTAGTCCCACCTTGGAAACTCACCGAGGCAAGCAAGTGCTTAAAGGCAAAAAGTGCCTTAAGCTGTTTGCCTCAGATCACGGGGTGAGGTCCCCTTCACCCGCCCGATTACCCGGCCTCGTCCGCGTTCACGCCCCGCGGACCTGGCCCGACCCGACTAAGCCCGACCTGCACTCCTCGCCCACCACCGCACGCCGATGGGCCTGGACCCGGGCGCGACCCGCGTACCCGATTACCCGGTTGCTCTGGGGGAGCTTTCGTAAGAGCGAATTCTGAGAGAGAGAGACGCGGGGGGAGGGTAGAGTAGGTTTTGCCCTCTGACAAAAACCTTGAAGTGTGCAGGCACAGGTGAAGAAGAAGAAGAAGGACTGCGGAAGAAAAAGAAGAAGAAGAGAACACAAAGAAGAAGAAGACGGAAGCTAAGGGAGACACTGTAGCAGCAGCGGTTTAAGTCGTCTGATTGGAAAATCAGATGACGTCCTGAAGGCCAAGTGGAGAAGCAAAAATCAGAAGAATAAGATAAAAAGAAGAGAAGGACAGGATCGTCCAACCAAGAAGAAGAAGAAAGAAGAGAAGAAGCAAGAAAAGAAGAAGAAGAGCACGAGAAGAAGATCTGAAGAACGAAAAAGAAGAAACAAAGAAGAAGAACACAGGAAGAACAAAAGGAAGAAGATTCAAGAGCCAAAGAGAAGAGAAGACAAAGAGGAAGAAAGAAGAGAAGAAGAAGAAGCCAAATTTTCATCTCTCTCTCTCTCTCTTTATTTTTGTAATAAGAACTTTTGTACTTCTAGAATACGACTTGCTCCCTGAGTTCGACCTCGGGAACTCTTTTATTTTCCGAGTAAAAAATATCTGTAATGATGGCAATGACTAGCTATACTACAATGCTATTTCTACAACAAACCTAGTCACAACGCCACGATCATCACTTTGGCACCGTTGCCGGGGAGCAACGGCTATTCTAGAGGTAATTAAATTCCTATTTTTAAATTTCTAATAATCTCTCCCCTTTTGTGCAGCTACAGGAAATCAAGAAGACAAGCAACCGCACGACAACCACTCCGAGGACAGGTAATTTTCTATCCTCTCAACCCCTAAATTCTAAAGAGGAAGAAAAGAAAAGAACAAGCAATATAGGGCTAACCTGTCTTCTATACTTAGTAAACTATAAAAAGTTGCATGTTTTCAACCCATTATTCCTGCACACTATTAGGGGTATTTAAGGGCTAACACATTCTTGCTTGAGCCCTAATTACCCAACAAAGAACTAACTAGACCAAATAGAGCCAACATAAGATTCAATATTAGGGATTTAGAGACACACTTTTAAGCAAGAACTGAGAAACCCTAAAAGAAGTGTGCCCAAGCCATTGTCTGAAAATACCTATCCAAAGAAACCCTAAAACAAGTTGGCTCTCTAAAGACACTTGAACCTTAAAAAACAAGACCTAATAAGCTCTTAACAGAACTAGCAGGTAAAGTCGACCACTTGGGTCAACTAACCTTCAACTTAGGTCACTCTTTGCACTCAAAAAAGCCTAAAGTTCAAGTGAAACCTAAGCACCCTCTTGAATTAAAAGTGGTAGACTTAAGAGGTCAAGATCCCCATTCTGGTCTACCTGGAACCGCAGTGACAAGAGAGGTCGGGTGGGGGAAACCCTGTAACCCGTGGGGACGCTCTACCGTGTAGGGGTCTTCGCGGGACTCTCCCTCTCTGGCTGCCCAGGTAATTCTCAGGTGGACGATCTTTCTGATCAAGGGGTCCATCTGCCCCGCACCTCTATAGTCACCCAACACATTTTTTGGGTGCCTTGATTGGGTCCAGCACTTTCTAACCTCTTCCACTCCAACAGTGCATGAACGGTAGGAGATCCTTAAGACCACCCTTAAGATCTCCTTTAAGAATTCACTCTCGTCAAGGCCCAGCCTTGACTCCCGTGTTTGAACAGCAACCTAACCCCATCATTCTCTCTTCTGATTCTGAATCAAACCCTTCTTCTATCATGGCTCAGCCAGTTGAGGAAGAAAATAATTTGGAGCACCAGCTCCAGCGACTCAACGACCTCTTAAAAACTTTGTGCACCGACCGCAGCGCCCCATGATGCGGGACCATTATAATCCTGCTGCGGTGGCCATCGAGCCTCGAGTCAGAATCCCGACTGGAGGACCTGATTCTGAATTAAAGTCCAATATGATTCATGCTATACCTAAATTCCATGGGCTTAATTCTGAAGATCCCTTCCAGCACATCAAACAGCTAAAGCATCTGGCCCAAACTTTCGGGTCAGACGCACAAAATCGGGATATTCTTCTCATGAAGATGTTCTCCTTTTCTCTTATGGACAAGGCCGCCCATTGGTATCAAACTCAGACTCGGCCGATCAACAATTGGGAAGAACTTCAGTCCGAGTTCCTGAAAAAGTTCTTCCCTGTTGGACGGACCAACGCCTTGCGCCATCAGATTACACATTTAACCCAACAAACAGGGGAACCTCTCCATGAGGCATGGGATCGTTTTCAGGATCTCATGAGAAAGTGCCCCCATCACGGAGTTCCTAAATGGGAACAGGTCCAATCTTTTTACCAGGGACTCCGTGAGGACATCCGTCTTTTCGTCAATGCAACCTGCGGAGGAAATATCATGGGTCAACATGAAGACACCGTGTGGGAGATTCTCGAAAACATGTGCGAGAACTCCATCAACAATGACTCCATGGGATTATTCGACAGGACTTCCCCGTGCATCGATGAATCTTAGGGGAGCACATGAGACGCAGGGCCTGTCCGCATCAGTCGACCTGGAATTATTGGCCAGTCGATTGGACAAGGTCTCGATTATCGAAAAGAAGGTGGATGAGCTGACTCAGCATCTGTAGCGAGCCACCTCTGCGCATAACCCTTTCGCACAGCCTCCTTCCACAAGGGAAACTGTGCAAAACATTCTCCATCGATCTTCTCCTAGGATGGACCCATCATCCGAATCTTTGCCCGGAGGTCCTTCCGATTCCTTCTACACCTGCCAGGGGAATTCCATTCCCTCTTTCTCTAACCCTCTGGAGGTTCCTCAGACCTGCGAGGACCACAATGCCATCCAGAACGACCCGTTCTCCAACACCTATAATCCTGGATGGTGAAACCATCCTAACTTTCAGTGGGCGGGAAATTCCCAAACCCAAAGACCATCCTTCCAACCCCGCCCACAACCTCCTCGTCCTTACCAGCCGCCTCAGCCTCGGCCCAACCCTACTTACCCATCTGGGCCGAATCAAGATCAAATGTCCCTTATCCTTCAGACCCTGGCTGACATTCAAAGAACGAATGCGGCTATCCAAAAACAACACAAGGACGAACTTACAGAGGTCCGAAACCAATTGACCCAGTTGGCAAACTCTCGCCAGCCAGGTACTCTTCCTTCCCAACCTCTGCCTAATCCTAATAACGTGCCAACCCAGCGGCGCGTTATGAACCCAAACCCGGGCCATGCCCATATGATTTATCAGGCCCCCTCTGCTCCTTCACTCGACGGGATAGAGGCCTCCACTTCCTTTGCAGGTTACCAGCAGCAACCTATCTTACCCAATCCTAACCAAAACCAGGCAGGACTTAATTCCGTAACAACCTGTAGTGGTAAGGAAATCCAAGACCCACCTCATCCGAACCACTCCAAGCCTGGTAGTGATCCCAAGCCTAGGATAGTAATCCAGGACGTCCCCACCCCTATCCCAGATCCACAACCTGGACCTATCCTAGAAGAACCAACCAAGATCCTGTTTCCCGAGGCCTTGACCAAGGGAAAGAAGACTACCAAACCCGTGGCCCCTGAGGAGGACCTGGTCAAGCTCTTTGAGCAGGTCCACATCAACATCCCCTTGATGGATGCAATCCGCCACGTACCGGCTTACGCACGATTTCTAAAGAATGTATGTACACCCTAGCGTAAGCCGCGAACCAAGGGCGGGAGCCCAATTGTTCTGTCAGAGCAAGCCAGCTCTGTAATCCTCAGTAGGCTCCCACCCAAGGCAAAAGATCCTGGTACTCCCCTGATTTCCTGCAAGATAGGTGATACCCAATTTGATAGAGCTCTGCTAGACTTGGGTGCATCCATAAACCTGATACCCACATCCTTATTTGACCATCTAGAAGAATCTGAGCTAAAACCAACCGAGGTGACATTACAAGTAGCAGATCGATCTATAAAGTCACCAAAAGGGATTCTCGAGGATGTTATCGTAAGGGTGCGGGATTTCTATTTCCCAGTGGACTTTATAGTCTTAGATATGGACGCACCTGAGAACCCTAGGGATACACCAATCATCTTAGGGAGACCTTTCTTGGCTACTGCTAGAGCCAACATTAGCTGTGAGGAGGGCCAAATAGAGCTCAAATTTGGGGAGCAAACCTTAAAAATTGATATATTTAAGGCCCAACAAGGAATTAATTGCGGTGTCATCGAACAAATTTGTGATGTCAGGACTTTGGTTGATGAATCACACTTCCAGAATGACTCAATTATGCCTCATCAACCACAGAAGGATCTTGACCCGCAAACAGAGAAATCGAATCCAGACATACACAACCCAGTAACTCCTACCCTTGAACCTCACATCTACACTGAACCACCCGCTGCTGCTAATAACCCTATCCTCGAATTGAAGCATCTTCCTGCTCACCTGAAATACATCTTTTTGGGTTCTAATCAGACCCTTCCTGTGATTATCAATTCCAGCCTCAATCTCGAACAGGAATCCCGTCTGATTACTATTCTCCAGCAACATCGCAGAGCCATCGGGTGGACTCTCGATGATTTGACTGGAATAAGTCCCTCTTATTGTACTCATCATATCTATTCAGAAGAGGGCG
Organism: Thalassia testudinum; assembly: GCA_037157565.1. Classification (NCBI taxonomy): domain Eukaryota; kingdom Viridiplantae; phylum Streptophyta; class Magnoliopsida; order Alismatales; family Hydrocharitaceae; genus Thalassia; species Thalassia testudinum. The sequence goes on from JAZHRO010000036.1 coordinate 195,090,376, forward strand.
CACGACCTTCTCGTGAAATGCAGAGACGTTTAAACCCTAATCTGCAGGAGGTCGTGAAAAAGGAGATCATCAAGTGGTTAGATGCCGGGATCATCTACCCGATCTCCGATAGTCGTTGGGTGAGCCCAATTTAGGTTGTGCCTAAGAAGGCAGGACTCACCACCATAACGGCTGAAACCGGAGAAATCATTCCTACCCGATTAGGCAATGCGTGGAGAGTCTGTATAGATTACCGCCGACTCAATTCCTCCACGAAGAAGGATCATTTCCCACTACCCTTCATTGATCAAATTCTCGAGAAACTAGCGGAAAATAGGTTCTTCTACTTTCTTGACGGGTACTCCGGTTATAACCAGGTGGCAATCCATCCTGAGGACCAAGAAAAGACCACGTTCACCTGCCCCTTCGGAACGTACGCTTTCCGAAGGATGCCTTTCGGTCTTTGCAATGCACCTGCTACCTTTCAGCGGTGCATGCTTGCCATATTCTCAGATATGGTAGGTGATTTCCTGGAAGTCTTCATGGATGACTTTTCAGTCTTTGGAGAATATTTTGATGATTGCCTCCAACACTTGGTCCCGATACTCAGGCGATGCATTGAGGTGAACTTGGTTCTTTCCTGGGAAAAGAGCCATTTCATGGTGCCTGAGGGAATTGTCCTGGGACATCTAATTTCAGAAAAAGGCATCCAGGTGGATCGAGCTAAGGTGGATCTGATATCTCGCCTTCCTATGCCTGGCTCGATCAGGGACATTCGTTCTTTTTTAGGGCACGTCGGTTTTTACCGCTGTTTCATTCCATATTTCTCGAAAATCACGTGCCCCTTGACTTCTCTTCTCTCTAAGGATGTACCCTTTAAAATCTCCAAGGAATGCACGCTAGCCTTTGAAAACCTGCGTGACTGAGTCACCCAGGCACCTATCCTACAATCCCCTGATTGGTCTCAACCCTTTGAGATCATGTGCGATGCATCTGATTTCGCTGTAGGAGCGGTCCTGGGGCAGAAAGCTGACAGGAAACCTATGGTTATATACTACGCTAGCAAGACACTTGACGAGGCTCAGCGTAACTATACGGCTACGGAGAAAGAGCTGCTAGCCGTAGTATTTGCCCTTGAAAAATTCCGATCATATCTTCTGGGTTCCCATGTCATCATTTACTCGGATCACACGACTGTAAGGCATCTCCTTGCCAAGAAGGACGCGAAGCCCCGACTAATTCGTTGGATCTTGCTGTTGCAAGAATTCGATCTTGAGATTAGCGACAAGGCGGGAAGGCAGAATGTGGTAGCCGACCATCTGTCCCGTCTTCCTTCTGAGATCATCGACCCTTCCGGACCCATCACGGAACACTTTCCTGATGAGCACCTGCTTACTGTTGGTACTAGACTTCCATGGTTTGATGATATAGTGAACTACTTGGCATCTCATCAGACCCCGTCTGATTGGCCGAAGGCCAAGAAAGACAAATTGCGTTCTGATACCAAGTATTACATTTGGGAAGATCCGTACCTTTTCCGCATAGGTGCTGATCAAATTATTCGGAGATGTGTCCCGGAAGAGGAGGTCTGCAATATCCTCTCTTTCTGCCATGACTAGGCATGCGGTGGCCATTTCTCAGGGCATAAAACCGCATCAAAAGTCCTCCAGTGTGGCTTCTACTGGCCTACACTTTTTAAAGACGCATACAGTCACTACAAGGCATGCAGTCGTTGCCAGACTTTGGGCAACATGAACCGTCGCGACATGATGCCTTTGCAGCCAATTCTCGTATGCGAAATCTTTGATGTTTGGGGGATTGATTTTATGGGCCCCTTTCCTGTTTCGGATGGTTTCGAGTACATTTTGCTTGCTGTGGACTACGTGTCCAAATGGATCGAAGCCATACCGACCCGAACCTGCAATCACAAGATTGTCCTTAAGTTCATACATCAAAACATTTTCTCAAGGTTCGGGATTCCCCGTGCTATTATCTCTGATGGGGGGACCCATTTTACAAATGCTCAGTTTAGGTCACTGATGGCCAAATTTGGGGTGTCTCATCGAATCTCTACTCCTTACCACCCCTAAACAAATGGTCTAGCTAAGCTATCAAATCGGGAGATCAAGAAAATCCTGCAAGTCACTGTTCGGCCTGACAGGAAGGATTGGTCGTCCCGACTTCCGGAAGCATTGTGGGCCTATAGGATCGCCCACAAGACCCAATTAGGCATGTCTCCCTTTAGACTGGTGTGCGGAAAGGCGTGTCACCTTCCCGTAGAACTGGAGCATAAAGCCTATTGGGCAGTACGGAACTGTAATCTAGATCTTTCCAAGGCTAGAACCTACAGAAAACTCCAAATCAGCGAGATCGATGAATTACGCTTAGACGCGTATGAGAACTCGCGAATCTACAAGGAGCGGGTTAAAGCCTTCCATGACAAGCATATCTCAAGAAAGATCTTTCATCCTGGTCAAAAGGTCCTACTCTTTGATGTCCGACTAAAACTCTTCCCGGGAAAACTGCGATCTAAGTGGGTCGGACCATATCTAGTCCGACAGGTTTTTAGAAATGGAGCAATTGAAATCAGTCCACTCAGCCACGATTTCGAACCTTTCATCGTGAACGGTTGACTCAAACCATTCATTGATGTGACTTCTAGTGGTTTGGCTGATTCATCTCTCATCCTCCATTCTCCGTGAGCTTACTGCACCCGGCCGATGGCGTAAAACTCAGCGCTTAACGGGAGGCAGCCCGTCATTTTTCTTGAAATCTAAAACCCCTTTTTTTACACTTTTATGCACTTAAGTCACCCTTTAAGACAGCCGACTCCACCTCAGATGCTTGCATTTGAGATTAGAAATCTTTCGCAGAATTCATCCCGACCCATTCACTCACAAAAACATCTGTCTTAAGGAATAAACTAAGTAAATAAAAACCCCTAAATCACAATGAGGACATTGCAAACCTTTGGCATGGGGGGTATAAAAGTGCAAACTTATAAAAAAATAAAGGATTTTAAACAAAAAAATTCACATATGCCAAAAACACCATAAAAATTAAAAATTTTTCAAAATAAAAAAGAAGAATAAGAGGAGAAAGGAAATTTTGTGGAGAAGGAAAAGAAACAGAATGAAAAGGAGCACAAAAAGATGAAAGAAAAGAGTAATAGTCATTAGTAAGAAGCTAAGGAATTAACCTAAGCTCTAGACCATTTTTCAAGAAAAGAAATGAAAAGTGCATGGTAAGATTAGTAAGAACGCAAACCTTAGGCATTCTTGATAGACTCTTAGTACCCATTAAGATCTAGACAATCCTCAAGGGGTTGAGGAAAATGAAAAGCTTAAGTATTAGGTCCAAGGCTTAGGGAGTATTTGACCTCGCTAACTAACTTCTGATTTACGGGACTCAGTAACCTAAGCACCCCAACCCCACACATAGCCTGGTTCAGTAAGCATAAAAATTCAAAATCACGCGGAAGCGTCACAAAAATTCTGAAAATACACCTAGAATAGGAGCGGCCGATCAACACAAGTTGATTTGGACGAGTTCCCAGCGCGGAGAGGCGGGAAATCCCCTCAAAGATGAGTAACAAAATATCATCTCCTCGGTGCTTGTCTATTAGGATATTCATATATCCTACTGGGGGCATGTAAGCACCCTGCTGGTTCAGATTCCATGGATGGCATTATCACGAAATGTCAACTGCCAGGGTCTGAATTCGGCCACGGAACACCATGGATGGGATTATCTCGAAATCTCAATAGCCAGGGTTCTGGGGGTTGCCATGGGCGGTGCTATCCCGAAGCATCGATCGCCAGGAACCCTTGAGGATTGATGATGGGAGCAATGAATCTGATACAGACCGTGTTGAAAAGTCAATCCTAGGCTAGAACTAAAAAGAAAAGAGAGAGAAAAACTCTCCAAACAAAAATACTTTCTACTTCTCTCTCTCTTGCAAAACGCACTGCGAACTGAACCAGGGTAAAAATCATTTCAAGCACGGGGTGCTTTAACCACAAAGTCCAATAAACCTTAGGTTAGTTCTTGTGGGTCTTAAAAACCTCTGCCAAAGACTGAGGCTAAGGCTAGACAGATCTGGATCTTGGTTGGTACTAGAAGTACCTTTTAAGCCTATGGTCAGCATTCTAACCTAATCTAGGTTCAAATGAAAAGTCACTTATCTAAAGTTGTTAAGAATATCATGGTCTAGACCAAAGGTTAAAACCTTAGGTTTTTGCTAAGGGACTAGCAAAAGCTAAGCATGGGGGTGTGATGAGAACCTCGTCACAAACCCTAAACCAGCACCATTTAACCCTAATTTGCAAGAAAAAGCTCCTACATAACCCTACAAAGACTTGGCTCAGAGAAATTCTGAGTTTGCAAAGAAAACAGAAACTAAGGGGTAAAAATGTAATTTCACCAATCCAATCTGAAAACAGGGTAGCTCAGGGTCCAAACATAGGTCAGAATAACCTAATAAGAATAAAAGTGGGATGAGATGACTCAACAAGGGCTACAACAATTCCGAAGAATTAAATGACATCCTGTAACCCTAAAAACAAACCCACTTAAATACACGAGGTTCGAGGCATAGAAAAATTAACTAAATCCTCTAAAATTCATAGAAAAATAATCTCTAGGGTTTAGAACCTTCAATTTGGATTTAGGAACCCATTTTGACCTACATTGAGAACCATGCCCAATTAACAACTTAATTTAGGTTTTTACGTAAATTGATCGGTCAAACAAGGTTTAACCTAGAAATAAAATTCACCATCAGAATCCTTAGGTCCTAATTAGTCATGTATAAAAGCTTGAGCCTAAGAAGAAACATTCTTGACCAACTTTACACTTTGGTCCTCATATATTTACTTTTTGGCCCTCGACTTTTGAACCCTCACATTTTGACCCCTAACTCTCCTTCGTTCTTTGCATTTAGGTCCCTCCTGCAAAACCTGAGCAGCACCATGCTCCGGCGACCTTGCGCGGAGCATGGCGCCGCGCAGGGTGAGGGAGGGAGCCTGCCAGGTCAAACGGGGGTGCCCTGCGTCGTCAGCCGTCGTAGGAGCACCCCCATGAGCGCTGCAACCACCCATACCGACCGTGCGAATGCACGGACGGTATGGGTCTCCTTCCTCCGACGAGGGAGACACGTCATCTCCCTCCGCCCTCCTCTCTGGTTCTGCCCCTATAAATACCCCCGTCGCTCCGTCGTTCTTCCCAGCTCGGATCTGACGGAGATACCTCCTCACTTCCTCTCTTCCCACTCCGACAGACGCCCCCTTGCTCCGGCGGCTTCTCCTCCTCCTCCTCGTCGCTCTGCCGCACTACCAGCAGCAGGGCTGCCTTCCCTCGCCCTTCCTGCGCTGCGCCGCACCCAGCGCGCGCTTCTCCGGCCCTCTCCTCGCCGCCGCCCCTCTCTCTGGGCAGCTTCTTCTCCGGCGACAGTCGATACGACTGTCGCCTGCTCCAGTCCCCCCTCGTCCCTCTAGGTAGGTATAAGCTCTCCTCTTCCTCCCCTCTTTCTTTTTCTCACTGTAAATCTTTACTGTCGCCCTCGACCTCGCCCAAACACTCTCACCTTCCCCATCTCCGACCAAACTCCGCCCGCAAATTCCCATCTCCTGAGCGCGAACTCGCCGGGCGAATTCCCATCTCCTTCACGAGACTAAATACTCCTTGTGAAGAGGTGGGGTTTTGAGGAACGCTACCCTCATACATAGTAGTGTGATTGTATTGAGGTTGAGTCACCCTCGTTTTAAGTGATTTGGTTAGTGGATTTGATCGACTTAGTTTATCAGGAAATCCTAAGTCGAGAGACTTAGGTGGTGGTTTTTACCCGGGTTTGGGTTTCCATCTAAAAATCCTTGTGTATTTGTGTGATTGCAATTTTGTGAGATTGTTATATTTATTTCCACTTATTTCTGCATCACGCATATCTCATCCCCTCCCATAGGGAATTTACACAAGTTAGATAAGTTGCCATAAAAAGAGCTCTGTTCTTGGAGCAATTCCTATCTCAAATATAATGTTCTTGCATTTGGGAGAGGGGTAATATTTATTTTGTTCAATAGAAAGGATAAATAGGCAGATTTGACCGAGAAGCTTCATTTAGGATGTTTGGCCCAAATTAATTCATCCTCCTCATTTGAATTCCTAAGACATTGAATTCTTCCCCTAACCTCCTCACTGTATAGGAGGTTAAGAAGACTATGATTCCAAGCACCATTTGAAGATAATAAATTAACCGCAAAACATGAATTAGCGTCAACACTTAAGGAAGGTGTTCGGGGGAGAGGGAGGCATGGAATCCAAGAATCACGTCCTATGTTAATTTTCTTCCCATTATTGACAACCAAAAAGTTCCTTCAAAAAGCTAAGGATGCTCTTCAAGTAAACTAGCAAAAAGAGGAGAGATCTAAGCTAGACAAGAGTCCCAAAAGGAACCATTAGGAAAATATCTAGCCTCCAACAAGGAAACCCACAACTGACTCGAGTTTGAATCGAGTCACTAATCACTCTCTATCAAGAAAGCATAATTGTTTAGACTTGTACTCCTCATTCCTAGCCCACCATAATCAATAGGAAGGGTGATCTGATCCCAAGCCTTGAGATATAAATGCTTACCACCACCACTATACCCCCACCAAAAATCCCTTGCTAGTTTAATGATGACATTACAAAGAAACCTTAGGGAAAGATAAGTATCCATTAAATAAGTTGGGATAGCCAAAAGGGAGGATTTGAGTAAAATAATTCTTTTAGCCTAAGAAAGTACCCTTGACTTCCATCCTACATGTTTGGAATGGCACTTAGATAAAACCATATTTTGGAGAAGCGGGTGTCATTTTGTCTCGAAAAGAGGGCTTCCAGGATAGACTTCATCACTGTTCATTGGTTGGGCTTGAAATAAATTTAAAATGGAAGCACAAACATCTTTAAGGATGTAGGGGCTGAAATAGATTCTTGACTTGGCAAGGTCAACTCTTTGTCCTATGTAGGCTTCATAGGAAAAGAGAATATTCCTGAGCTCCAAAGCCTCCTAAATATTTTCCTATCCAAAATAGCAAATTGTCATCCACACCCATTGAGTGATAGGGCTCAGAGACCTAGTTAGTTTGTAGCAAAAGTAGGATAGAAGTTCGGTGATAAGCAAGAAGAGGTAGGGAGAGGGGGGCATCCTTATTTAAGACCTTTGGTGGGAAAGACAAGTTGGAAGGATAACCATTCACTAAGATTTGAAAAGAAGTTGACGTGCAACAACGAATGAGATTAATTAAATGAGGGAAATGCAATTGAAGAAGAGGATTAATGATAAAACCTCACTCTAACGTATCAAAAGCCTTCTCCATGTAAAGTTTAAGAGCCATAGAAACCTTTCTCCTCTTGGATGTCCTCATGAAATACAAGAGCTTTGTTGCCACAACAATATTAATTAAAATCTGCTTACCACTAAGAAAACTTGATTAATTAGCTGAAATGATCTTGGTGAGAGTTGGCTTTAATCTCCTAGCCACCAACTTCACAACCAACTTGTATAAAGTGTTTGCCAAACTAATCGACCTATAGTCCTTGGCCTCTAGAGGGTTCTCCTTCATTGGGATAAGTGGAATGTAAGTGTGGTTTATCAAGTGAGGTAGAGTACCATAGCAAAAACACTTTGTGACATATGATAATATCATTCTTTATGATATCCCATCACTTCTGATAAAAGAGAGCAAGAAAACCATCAGACCCTAGGCTCTAGCAAGAAGACATTTTGAAAAGAATATTACTCACTTTCCTCCTCCTATGGTATGGATTTAGTCAAACCTTTCTCTTCAAGTGATATGATTTGCCCTTCATTTATAAGAAAAGGGGTGTCAGGGTTTGAGGATTCAGAAGCATATAAATTTTGGAAATATGATTCAAAGCACTTCTCAATATCCTTTTGAGAATTTAGGACTCTTCCATCTTGGAGCTGTAGCCATTTGATAGCATTTCTCCTACCCCTATTCATAGCTTAGAGATGGTAGAAAGAAGTGTTTCTATCTTCTTGAGATATCCACATATGACGAGATCGCTAGAATGAGTGTATTTCCTCCTCTTTCAGATCCTCTTCATGTTCCTTCTTGCGATCGACCTCCCTTTGCACACTTTTATCTGAGACCTGGCCACTCTAAATTTGGAGGAGCTCTCTCTCATTATCCTTTTTCTTCTTTCTCCAATGTCACATGGTCTCCTTGTTCCAATTTTTTAAGGCTTCCACAACAACATTTGTTTTCCCTGTGATAGATAGGCTCTTGAGCTAACTTTTCTTTCCAAACATTCTCCACCACTTGTCAGTATGCTTCAAATCTCCAAGGCCTTGGTGGACACTTCACTTTGCTATCAAACTTTAATAGGATTGGACAATGGTCACTCTTAAAGGTAGGTGTTTACCTTGTCATCCTAAGTGTAATTTAAATTTGAACCTAACTTAACTATGTAGATAGGGTAAGTATGGGTTGATCCCATGAGGAGGGAATAAAGAATATACTTAAGGATTACTAGACTAATTACTATTGATTTAAAACCTAGGGATGCATGTAAATTGAATCTAATACTAGTCGCCTAGTAACAATGTGAACCAAAAAACCAAGATTACGTACCTGAATGTGAATGCAATGCATGCAACAAAATAAGGAGTGAATGCATTTGATGACAATATGATGGGGAACACACATAATAGGAAAAGCACAAAGATGAAAAAGGAACTAAAGGAATATATTTTTAAGGATGACGACGTAAGGGGGAAGGACAAGTGGGACATCCAACTGGATCTTGTGAGAATAAGATCTTTAAAGAGAAAATAACCTGAGAAGGGAGAAGACAAAATGAAGGGAAGCAACACCAAAGATGCATGACAAGGTAGGGGAAATAAGACCCAACTAGGGACTCAGGATACCATAACCTCTCCTTACTCAGAGGAGAACTTCAAGTGTTTAACACTAACATCTATTAAAGCATATGCTAGAAGAGTGATTCAACATTCAACATTATATGAAAATCTTTCGGTTATTAAAATCTTACTTATTCATATGTGTGTACATTGTGGCAAAGCCATGAATTTAGGCTGGGGAAGAAAATATTAAAAACCTAATTGTTGGGAGGGCAAACATGAAGATAAAGGAGTAAACTTAATAGTTTAAATCGATGTATAAGTTGTAAGGAAATTTCAAGGTTGGGGGAGGTGACCCCACCCACTAGTCCCACTAGCTTCACCCCTAAGTATAGGGTTTAGAACTCACATTAGAGATCCTACTATTAGATATATACTATATCACTTTATATGAACAACAAACTTTAGGATTATTGCTTTTTTTCCATCTAAATTCATAATTGGATCTTGCGTATGTCAATGAATTGGGTAGAAGGTGATGAGGTGTGGCTCATCATAGCTAACATGCTTTAGTTAAGCTAGAAACTAGGTTAAACACTACTGAATTAACACATGAAAAGGGTTAAGTGTGGAAAATAGTGAAAAAGACCTAAAACATCAAACCTATGTTAAAAATGAGAAATTAGGTCATTAAATGAGGTATTCTATTCATTATTGTAAAATGATGATCCAATTGCAAATTTAACAAACATTTGAGTCCAAAAGTTCAAATCAAAAATAAAATTAACTTCCTAAATGTTCAATTAAGCTTAAATAAAAACTTGGTTGCATTTAGACATCATTAAGACCTTGCATTTATTAGATTACATATAGGTCCTCAGGTCATATACATTTTCTTCATTTAAAAACCTTCCAAGGACATGTTGAAAGCTGTAGGGGCCTCTTTGCAAATCCTAAGGACTATTCTGAATTGCTTCTTCACCACTTATGGGCCTCACTGCAAAACTTCTACCCCTTCGCCCTTAGAGGGCTTCTCTGCAAATCCTCCAATACACCTGATGCCGCGAGTCCACTGTAGCCGCGAAGAACTCTCCCAATCTTGGCCATCGCTTCCTTGATCTCTTGATCAGACGGCCGTTCTCCAATCGAAGCTTCGCGCGCTTCGGCACATGTAGTCACCATCTTGTCCATATCTCATCCAACGACCAACTTTTGATTTAGACCTTGCGTGTGCTCTTCTTCTCATCCCCACTGCCCATGCCCTAACTGTGGTGCTTTGATTCACTGTCTTGGCTACTTAAGGAGCTCCCTGAGCTCACGTGCACGCAGATCGCCTCCTCTCCTACTTTCTTGAGGTGATCCCTTCATCCTCTCCAACTCTCCTAACATCTTCATTCGCCACATCAGTGACAGAGGTGTGATTTTTCACCTCCATTTCCTCCTGGCCGCTAGGGATGGCGTACGCCTAAGGATGACCCTGGAGCTCCTCTTGTGGGCTCTTCATTCCTTGGAGATCTCCCCTATTCTTCCTCCTTAGCTGCCAACTTTGGATCCAGGCAACCCCATTCCTCTTGTTAGATTAGGATTTCCTGCTTTTTATATTAATTGTAGTATTAGTTAGAGTAATTTAGGAGTAGATTAGATGTTAGAAATCGGAATTCAGTGATGGATTAGTGTAGAGTAGAAGTAGATTAGTTTAGATCCACTCTGCCCTCTCTGATCAATTCAGATCAGAGAGGTGTTTTCCACCTCCATTTCGACGCATACAGCTTTCTCTAAGCTTCACGAATCGCTTCTGATTTTCTCTCGCAATCTTTTTATCATCCACCCATCCATCAAGGTCAATTTTAGATATGAAGCTTTGGCTTCTAGATCTAAATTTGCCCCTAAAAACCCACTTGGGGGGTCTTCCACTCTAAAAATTCACAATGACCCCCCGATCTGGTTTTATTGTCTCAATTTGCTCGATTATTTTCAAAGTTGCTTTTAATGCTCAATCTTATGATTTGGTGATCATTTGGTTTTATCGAATTCAATCGAGCCTTTTGAGGTTTTTAATTGTTTAATTAAGTGTCATGCAATGAATCCAAGGTTTTGGATTTGGTTTCTAATGTGTGGATGGACATGCACTTAGTTTAAGTGTTATTTGGAGAGTTTGGCTAAGGATAATCAATATTACTGATTTGAGATCAAACGAGGACCCAATTGATTTTGAGTTAATCACTAGATCATCTTGAACACCAATCAATGGTGTTTAAGCAGATCAGATGATTTATTCAGATATCAAATCACATTAAAAGCCCAAATCATGACAAGATGGGTTTTTGATATATACAAAATTCAATCTAGAAATTATGTTCATCAGTGGATTTTCAGATCTTCAATTATGATTTTAAAAGGATTTTAGGCAGATTTGATCTGCCAGAAGTGTTTTTGTGGATTTCATGTGCCTTAGATCAGACCTTCTTAGGTTTGATCTGGGCAAATTTTAGTAATTAGATGTAGCAGCTGTTGCTGTTGAGATAGAAGCAAAAATTAAGACATCTAAACTATTGTTCTTGCACCAGATTTCAACTAAGAGCAGCAGCTGCAGATTAGCTGCCAATCTGTTGGTAGCAGTTCAAATTTTAGCAGCTGTTGCTGCTATGTTTATTGCAGCTGCAGTAGCCACTATTTTAGTTGGAATGGAGTTTGATCTAAGTGAATTTTGGTTGGGTTTTGGAGTGTTTGAGAGGCCGACTTGTGTTTAGTGTTAGAATTAATTGTATTAAGCATTCATGTATTGATATAACTTAGAAATTTGATTTGGATGCTTTGATTTCAAGTTTTAAATTCCTTTGTCAGCCATTTGAATTACATATCTGTCTAAATCTGCATTTTAATCAAAATTAAGATAAAAACTTGGTTTAATTGCTCATACATGTGTAATATAGTGTGTTGGATGTTTTGATGTATTTAAACTGAATTCCCAGCTGGTAGCGGCCGGTGAAGCGTGTTTCGTCGTTATGGTTATTTACAGTCGTTATAGTATATGACAAAACAGCTACCAGATTACTATATAATTTTTTTACTCGGAATACAAGTTTTCCCGAGGTCAAACTCAGGGAGCAACCATAATTCTAGAAGTATAAAAGTTCTCAATTATGTTACAAAAATAAGAGAGAGAGAGAGAGAGGGATAAAAAGTTCTCTTGGCTTCTTCTTCTTCTCTCTTCCTCTTCTTTCTTTTCTTCAGCTGATGTTTCTCTTCTTCTCTTTCTCTGTGGCTGCAGAGGCTTCTGCCTTCTTTCTTCTTCTTCTTCTTCTTCTTCTTCTTTCTTCTTTTCTTCCTGCCTTCTTTTTTCTTCTTTAACTTGCAACTGTGGTGATCTTCTTCTTTTTCTTCCTCAGCCTGCCTTGTTCTTTCTTCTTCTTCTTCTTCTTTCCTTGTGGCTGTGTCTTTCTTCTTCTTTCTCTTTTCTTCCTACCTTCTCTGCTTCTGCTTCTTTTCTTTTCCTCTTCTTTCTGCTCTGGCTGTTGACCTTCCTTCCTCTTTTCTTCTTCTTTTGGCTGTTGCCCTTCCGACGTCTGATGCAGTGCTCAGACGGCTTATCTGTGCATTTGCTACAGTGCTTTCCTTCCTTCTTCTTCAGCTACTCAGTGCGGCTAAGGCTTCGGCCGCTCCTCCTCTCTTCTTCCTTAGCTTGCTTGCTTCTTCTTCTTTCCTTCTTTCTTTCCTGCGCGCACACAGTGGTTAGTGCAAAACCTACCCCTACCCCTTCCCCGCGTCTCTCTCTTTCTCAGAATCTCTCTTAGGAATGCTCTCCCAGAGCCGGGTAATCGGGTTCGGGTAGCGTGCCCGGGACCAGGCCCACCGGCGTGCGGTGGAGGGCAAGGAGTGCTTGGTCGGGTAGTCGGATCTGGCTTAGACCCGTGGGGCATGAGCACGAGTGTTCGTACACTTTTGTGCGGGTTTTAAAGAGAATATCACGTTGTAGTATAACCGACAAAACGTTCAAACAAATATAGAGAATTTTATTACTCGAAAAATTAAAGTCTCCGAGGTCGAACACAGGGAGCAATCTCAGTACTTTCAAAACCAAAGAATACAACTTTTAAATGAAAGTAATTGATTAAAAGAGAGAGTTATATAAAAAAGAATTTTTAAAAGAAAACAGAATTGGACATCTGATTTCTATATCAGACATCTTAAATGTAATCTTCTTTCTCTCTTCTGCCTTCTTCTTCTTTGTCTTCTCTGCTTCTTTTTTTACGAAGGCTTCTTCCTCCTGCCTTTGTTCCTCTCTTGTCTTCCTTTTCTTTTTGGGCTTTTCTGCAGTCCTTCCTTCTCTCAGATCTCTGCCTTGCTCAGCTTCCTTTCTTCAGAGTTCCTTCTTCTTCTGCTCCTGTTCCTTCTTTGTGCTTTCCTTCGAAGTTTTCTCCTTCCTTGTCTTCTCTGCGAGGGCTTCTCCTTCTTTCTCTGCTACACTTAGCCTCTTCTTCCTTCTTTTCTTCCCTTGCTGCAGTGGCTAAGTGTTCGCTTCTTCCTCTGCTCCTTCTTTCCTGCGCAAACCACAGCCAATGCAAAACCTACCCCCGTCCCTCTACCCAAACGTCTCTCTCTTTCTCTGCAATTCGCTCAAGGACGCTCTCCTAGAGCCACACGGGTAATCGGGTCGGATTCGCACCCGGGACCAGGCGCACCTGCAGGTGGGTGATGCGCGAGGAGTGCGTAGGTTTGGGTCGGGTCGGATCCCTCCAGATCCGCGTGGTCAAGCCGCGGACGAGGCGAGTGGGTTAGGTGAGGGACCTCACCCCTGTGCTTTTGGAGGCAGTAAGCATAAAGCACAAAAACAATTTATACTATACCTGTGTTTTGCGATTCTACGATGTGGGACTATCTGATCTATCCCAATTTCGCGCGCGCCCGCAGAGCTCTCTTCGTGCTATGGCCAAGGCTGGGAGCTTCGCAGCGTGACTTGCTGGCCCCGAGGGCTTCGCAACACTCGCGTGAACCTACTGCGCCTGGAACCTGGGAGATCTGACACCTGGAGCTGCTGCGAAGCTGCTTGCTGCTTCAACCGTCAATCGTGGCAGGAGCTGCAACCTGTCATACACAAGCACGGCCTATTGGCCCAATCAGACTAGCTGGGCACCTTCGCCGTGGCACGGCGAAGATGATGCGCGGTGCTGCAAGCTGTAGGATGGCCTAGGCGTGCGTGCCTAGGTCAACCTGTGGCCGGAAGTGTGGGGTTGTTCGGGGGACTGTGGTGGAGGTGTAGAAGGATGATGGATGGGCGGAAGTTGCTCCTGGTGGTGAGGCGGAGCTTATGAGAGGGTTGGCGAGCCGTGTGGAGGGGCGGAGTGGTGGGAGTGGCTCGCCGGAGGTTGGTCGGAGGCGAGGAAGGTGGAGGTGGTCAGGCACTGTCGGGGGGGGGGGGGGGGGGGGGGGAAATTAACTAAAATAATAGGGGGAAAAGAGAGAGAGGAAGATGGAGAAGGTATCTGGAGTGGTTTGGAAGGAAGGGAGGCAGCAGAGTGAACGGTGCGTAACTGCCGTCGTCAGGGAAGAAGCACCCTGAGGGAGGGAGCGGCGACGAAGACGAGGTCTGGGGCATGCACGCCTGGTACTGCGCGACGCGGGAGGAAGAGGAGGAGTTGACTCTGCTGCTGGTATGGCAGCAGAGCGACGAGAAGGAGGGGAGGAGGTCGCCGGAGCTTGCGGGTCTCTTGGCCGGAGATGGGAGAGAGGGAAATTTGGGGGAATCTCCGTCAAAATCAAGCTGAGGATCTGCGGCCGGGTTTGGGGAGTATTTTATAGGTGTTGGCCGAACCTTCTAGCGCATGGAGATCGCGCAATCAATCTCTGTCGGCTCACCGGAGATGGAAAGAGGGTGGATACCCAAATCTCTCGTGCGTACGCACGAGAGATTGGGTTCACACCAGAGATTGTAATTGGCTTTAAAAGGAAGGGAATTCCTCAGAGAATCTCCCTTCCATTTCTGGGAGGGAATCTCTGAGGGATTAGAGAGGAATCCCTCTCTAAACCTCGCCGGAGATCGGTTCTACCCTAACAACGGAGGTAGGACCTGATTGCAAAGGTGGCGAGGAACTTAGGGGGCTTTCTGCAAAGATATTCAAAAGATAGGGACCAAATTATGATTTGGGTGTACTAAATTGCAAAGTAGGTTAAGATGACCTTACCTTGGGTCCAAATTTTGGTATAAACCTAATTTGGACCTAAGGAATCCAATGGTGAAGTTGAATTTTAGGTTTGACCTTGTTTGACTGGATATTTTGCGTAAAAACCTAAATTAGGTTAATTGAAGAGCTAGGACCCTCATCTAGGTCAAACTGGGTTCCAAAGGTCAAATTAAGTATTCTAAACCCTAGAGGATGTTTTTCCATGATTTTTAGAGGATTTAATTGATTTTTATCTTGACCGGAACCTTGTTAATTTAAGTGGGTCTGTTTTAGGGTTACCAAATGTTATTTAATTCCTAGATTGCACATAAACCCATTTCTGATTGACTCAACCCACTTTTTATCTTATTTAGACCATTTGACCAATGTTTTGCTTTTGATAAATCCCGTTTATGTACTGCAATGGTAAAATTACAGTTTTACACTTTAATTCATGTTTTCTTCTCAGAGCACTTATTCCTTCAGTTAAGCCTTCTTCTAGGTTATGTAGGAGCTTTTATCTTCTTTATTGGGTCAAAATGAGCTAGTTATGGCTCACGATGAGGCTCTCAACAACGAGCGAGGGCGGGCGAGCGCGTGGCGCGCTGCGTGCGGGTGAGAGGGACCTGACCCCTGTGTATCGAAGGCAACCAGCCCGATACACTTTTTCAATATAAGTGTGGGCGCGCAGCCGCACACTAGTCCCACCTCCAGATGTCGCACCCACGGACGAGGAAGTTGCTACCAATTGGGGCAGCTGCGAGGCTCGCGACCCAATTGCAGGCCTGAGTGTATTCGCAGAAGCAATCCACGCTGCCTGGGATGCGTGCCTGGACTGGAGAATGCCTGGAGTTGCGAGCGAAGGAGCTGCAGCAGCTTAACAATGGCGGCGAGGGGGCTCTGACCTGAAAGTACAATGACGGCCTCTCGGCCACATTAGAAAACGTGGGAAGCTTTACCGGAGTGCGGCGAAGGCAGTGCAGTGGTTGGCGAGGCGCGAGAGTGCCTGTGGAGGTGGACCTATGTCAGAATGTGTGCGCGGAAATGGGTCTGTTCGGGGAGTGGTCAGGTGGTGAGTGGCAGTGAATGGAAAGGGGGGAACAGTTGAGTGGAGTGAGGGGGAGCCTCTGGGCTGGTCGGCGAGGGAAGAGGTGGTATGTGGAAGTGGAATGGACTCGCCGGAGAAGGTGACCGGAGATGGGGAAGGTGGTGATGGACAGTGGCGGTCGGTGGGTAAAAAGAGTGAATCAGTAAGGGGAAAACGTAAGGGAGAGAGAGAGGAAGAGTTCTACCTATTTACTCGACGAAGGGGGAGAGGGAAGTGCCAGGCTCTTGCCTGCTGGAGCTGAGGACGAAGATGCCCAGGAGGAGGGTATCGGCGATGAGGAGGCTGTCTGAGGGTGCCAGCTGGTACGGCCTGGCGCGGGTGACAGGGTAGAGTAAACTCTGCTATAGGTAGGGCGGCAGTGCGACGAGGAGGAGAAGATCGTCGGAAGCTCGAGCGCTCTCACCGGAGAGGGAAGGGATGAAAAGTGGGGTATTTCTCTGCCAGAGGAAGCTTGAAGGAGTAGCCAGACCATGCCGCTCCTTATAAAGGCCTTGGCGCGGAGAGGGAACCGAGGAGGCGACCTGCCTGCCTTGCTGGAGAGTGGCCGGAAGGGATACCCATGCCTTTCGTGAGTTCGCACGAGAGGCATGGTCGATGGCAAAGGTCATGGGCGGGTCCCTGCGTCAGAGGACGTCGCAAGGAACTGAAGTTTCCCTTCGAAGAGGGGGTGACGTAATAAAATGCGGAATTGAAATATAATCTTATAAATAAGCAATCACACAAAGTACACAAGAATTTATAGGTGGAAACCCAAACCGGGTGAAAACCACCACTTAACCCTCTCGAGTTAGGATTTTCCGATCAACCTAGTTGATCAAATCCACTAACCGAATCACTTTAAAATGAGGGTGATTCAACCTCAGTACAACCACGCTACAAGTACGAGGGTAGCATTCCTCAACCCCTTCTCTCCATGAGAAGGATTTTGTCCCACGAAGGAGACGGGAATTCGCAAAGCGAATACCCAACCAAATGACAAAGATAAAATAAAACAAGTAATCCTATGGAGCCAACAAAGTAATTTAAACCTAGCTTCTATAGGAAATAGGAAACTCCCCTTTGCAAGGAGTACGTCGAGTTGATGACGCGATGCGTGTGCCACGCGACGGCGCAGCGTCGCTCTCATAGACAACAGCGGGAGAGCCGGTGCGCGAAGCTTGATGCTCTCAAGAGAATGGAGCTTGAGCATAGAGAGCAAGATCTTTTATGGACACAAAAGAGTGTGAAAGTGTGTAGCTAAGTGTATCCAAGTGTGTGTCTTGTGTGTCAAAGGCTCCCCTCTATTTATAGAGGCCTTAGGAAGGCTTTGGAAGGCTCAGGAAATGTTCTATAGCCGTTGGGAACAAAGCCCAAGAGAATCAGGCCGAAATCAGGACAATGATTATATTTGACATGGTAATCAGACGTCTAATTCTTGAATCAGACATCTGGAAGGCCACTTTAAGACGTCTGATTTCAAGGTCAGACGTCTGATTTTGGGCGGGTCTCTCCCTGACTTGAATCAGATCTAAACAGGTTCTTGTGCAAGTCAATCAGACGACATATAGGACGTCTGGCACTATGTCTGGACGTCTGGAAACCTACTTTTACTGTGGGAATTGATTTCCAAACGTTGTAACGGCTAGAAAATCTCTGAGAAGAGATTTTGTGTCAGCCGAGGCAAAACGGTCATTTATCAGACGTCTGGAAATGCCTAAGGACGTCTGATAAGGCTCTAACGGTCATAATCTTGAGTGCCTGCTAAGTTAGCCAACGGTCCACTATCTGGACGTCTGGCAAGTCCATCAGACGTCTCCTAAGACGTCTGGTATAAGGTATGGACGTCTGATTTCATCAGATAGAACTAGTTATGTCCAGCCTAACAGATATCAGACGTCTGAAACAAAAGTCAGACGTCTTAAAATACTTTATCAGACGTCTGATTTGGGAATTAGACGTCTGGAAGTGCTGTTTGAACCCTATATTGGTTTTCTAAGTATTCTACAGAAAACCTAAGTATCCTAGGGTTGTGCCGGTATTCCTAGGACTACTGTTAGGGTACTTTGAGGCACTTTAACATAATATTCTAAGGAAAATAAAAAGAGCAAGAAAATAAAGATAAGAGATACAAGAAAGGATTAAAAAGAATCTATCCTATTCTTCTTGTCTTCTATCTTCAATCTGTCGCTCCACGCGAACCTCCTCTGTTCTCCGTCAAGCTCCTCCAATCCGTCCTGGATGTGAGCTCGAACTCCGTCTAAACACGTCCACATTTGCAATTGACCTGAAATCTAGGACTCAAATTGCAAATGTTAAATAACACGTGTTTTGTTATCATCAAAACAAATGATCGTGGTGCTTTAGCACCAACAGGAACCCCCCGTCTGTTCTAGAGGACGGCCGCCCTGCCCTGCGCAGCGCCATCCTCCGCGCAAGGTCGTCGGAGGTATGGCGCTTTGTAAAAATGGCAGGGAGGACCATTTTGCAAAGAATGATGAGAATTTAGGGGGCTAAATGCAAGGGTTTCAAAAGATAAGGGTCAAAAAGTAAATTAAGAGGACCAATTTGTAAAATCGGTCAAGATGGTCTTTTCTTAGGCCCAAATTTTTATACCAGACTAATTTGAACCTAAGGATTTTAATGGTGAAATTTTATTTTTTGTTGGACCATGTTTGACCGATCAATTTACGCAAAAACCCAAATTAGGTCATTAATTGGGCATGGTTCTCATTTTATGTCAAAATAGGTTGCAAAGGTCAAATTGAAGGTTCTGAAACCTAGGGGATATTTTTATATGAATTTTAGAGGATTTAGTTGATTTTTATCCTACCTCGAACCTCGTGAATTAAAGTGATTTTGTTTTAGGATTACAGAATGTCATTTAATTCCTAGAAGTTGCTATAACCCTTTTCAGATCAGATCATACCACTTCCCTTCTTATTAAGCTCGTTTGACCTATTTTTGGACCCTTAATTACCTTGTTTTCATTCTGCATTAGTGAAATTACAGTTTTACCCCTGATGATTTGTTTTATTCTTTAACTCAGAATTCTCTGAGTTAAGCCTCTCTTTGGGTTTTGTAGGAGTTTTTTAACACTCATTTGGATTAAATTATGCTAGTTAGGGTTCGTGATGAGGTTCTCATCACCAGCCACTCCAACTAGTTTTTTGGCCTTAGGTTCTTTTTGAAAACCCTTTGAAGGCCTAAATTGTGTCAAATTTGTAAATAAATAAAAATTAGAAAAAAATTCCAAAAAAAATAAAATAAACCTATCTTGGTCAAGATTAGATATATTTTTAGGTGTGTGCCAAGTTTCAAGGCATTTTGAACCTCCAGCTTGGTAGAACATACGAGCTAACGATTTAGTATACCTTAAAATTTAATAAAAGAACTCAAGTTCAAAAACAACAAAAACAATTCTCTCTCTCTCATCTCTTTCTTTCTCTCTCATCCCTATCTCTACTATATACATAAAACCCATAAAAATCAAAAAATACCCAAAAATGCCAAAAAATACCATGTATACTATATATATACTTGTATACAGTAAATAAACCTAAGTTATATGTAAATATTGTATAATATATACAAAATATCTATAAATAACTTATATATGTATTCTATATAGTAAATTAAGTATTTAGAGTAATTTAATGTATATATAATCTTATTGTATTCTTAGATATTAATTTATATAACTTAAATGTATAATAACTAAGTAAATATACAAACATGTTTATATGTATATATTTGTACTTCATACTGTACGTATGTATTTATTTATATAGTGTAAATATTATAACACCTGTAATTTAATTTAATTATATATTTACAGTAAATAATTAGGTTATTAAGTAAAATAAGTAATTTACAAAGTTAAAATAAAATAAATTAGTAAATTTAGTTAATACTGAGATAATTTATAGTGTATACTTGTAATATATTATACTAATTATTTTCAACTTATTTAAACCATATTTATAGTGTATTATAGTATTTATAGCTTATTTATATGAAAAACCATCTAAAACATGTATTTAATTGTAAATAAATTACAATAAAGCTTATAAAATACAATACAAGTCTGTACTAATTAATTTATTATGTATATTAACTTTGTATAAAGCCAGTTTGATGATTAATTAACTAATTTATACTGTAATTAGAAAATTAAACTCTAATTTAACTTATATAAACTGTAAACTTTACCTAATTTAAATATATAATAAACTAGCTTATTTTGTAAAGTAACTACATAATTATGTAGCTCTATATAAGGGCTTTACAATTCCATAATTTATTTTTAATTTAAAATAAATTATGGCCCTCAAATCGAGGGCCAAATTCACTAAATTAGAACAGCACAGCATAGATGCAGTGCTCACGCGAGCATCCTATTTTACCGCCACATGGTAGATTGCGAGTGGGCGCAGCGCCATATATTGAATTTGTCTCCTGGCCTTACCGGTCGTCAGTCACTGGGCACCCTTATACACACATTGCTCTCCTCTCTGATACCGATATGGCATATGGGTGCGGTGCATGGGCCTGTGTGGGCCCATTAATGAGCATTAAACTGGATTGAAATACACCTAATTAACAATTAGCATGGCCCTAGTAGAGATCTGATCCCACCCAGAAATGGGTGCTGTGTATCTCTCGAAAAGGCCGCTCGCCCACTAAACTAATTTTTGAACCGGCTCAGAAGAGAGAACTGAATCAGCTAAGAGAGAAGAGGAGAGGAAAGGCTGAAATCGCCTAAGTGTTGAACCACCCCCCCTTGTGTCTGTGTGTATATTGTGTGCGTGTGTTGTGTGTATGCCTGTGTATGTGTGTGTCTATATATATTTATATGAGTATATAGTATATAAAGTATGTGTATATAAATAATATAATATAATGTAAATAAATAAGTATACTGTAATAGTATAGATATGTGTAGTGTAGGTAAGCTATTTGAACTCTTATATGTAAATATATAACATTGGAGCTTTAGTGATAGACTCATCCGTCACTGTAGATAGCTATATCTGTCAGTAAATGTCACGACCCAGTCTTAAACCCCTACAGGATCTGAGATTGGATCATTTCGGTTTATCCCAAGATCTAGTCATCCAACAAGAAATAACCAAGTAACATTCAATAACTACAATCACACAAGTACAACAACTAAGCAAAAAGAAAGTTTCAACAGGTGGAAAGCGAACAGTGATATTACAGCCATCATATCAAAGAGTACATGTAACAGAATACAACTATAAAACTCACTATCAGGTAGTAGAACTAAAGCTAGGCTCGACTAGGCCTAACGTCCTCAGTAGCCGGTGGCTCGGGCTACTCAAATCCCTGACCTGTACAGAATATATTTGACTGGAGTCAACTAAAGCTGAGTAGAGTGGTGGCTAAGAAGTAACATGCATTAACATAGAGTTTTCCATTTTTTAATTATATTATACATGTGGGTGCGTAGAGATCTCTAATTAGGATTTGTTAATTAATCTTCTAGTTCCTTATAGGAACGATTTTGCTCGCAGCTTCCCGTGATATAGGATGCCCACGTGGCACTCTCCTGGTCGGGGCAGTCCCACCGTGGTAGTCCTATACTCGGTCTACTACCACGAGGTCACGGTCGTGATGTAGCGGTGATTACGGCACACGTGATAAGCGCGCGGTAGCTACCTCGCACTGGCACGCGGTCAGTCGTTTCCGCTAGCAGGTACGCCTCAATGTACAATGCAGAACAATGTAAGGCCTTGCCCTCTCAGAACAGAACAGGGGTCTTGCCCCTCCTCAATCCGCGTACCCTCGTCCGACTACCCCGGTTTGCCCAACGGGCTGACGAGAGTCGGTGTAGGGTGGCCATACTTAGCCCCGGGCCCCTTGGGGCAGATAGCTCCCCCCTACACTAAGTAGCTCACCTCGGTATCATGTACACGAGGGCCAGTAAGTGTCGTCGTAGAGTGGCCAAACCCACCCCGGGACCCAACCCAAGGGTGGCAAGCTCCCCTCTACACTACAGGGGATAGTTGCTCTCTTCGGTACTACGTACATGAAGGTCAGCTTACCTCCCTTAACAGCTGTCCATAGGCAGCAAATTCCCAGAACCATCTAGTTCTTTGAGGTACGGTGTTCATGTTTACATTCCCCGTGGGGTTCGTACAGGAATTTCTTTATCACATCCGGGTTGGAATGTTCGGGACAACAACTCAATTTCCATTTTATTATAGTAGGGGTCCATTTTAGCTAAAAACAGGCAATTTTCGATTACTCAATTATTCACATGTAGTAGGGGTCCATTTTAGCTAAACACAGGCAACTCTTGATTACACAATTATTCACATGCAGTTTCTTCTAACCCTAGTGTTCATGCCAAGATCTAGGGTTCAAGAATTTATTCTCGAATATACGTTTATTCTTTTCTAGGGTTCATCTCAAGTCCTAGGATTACTTACTCGCATATATTGAATTAGAGGTTAAGGTTGTAACCACTCTACCTGGGTAACCGGGTGGAATGGGGGCTCGTATAGTGGCTCCCGACTTCTTTATAGGTCCCGTACACCCGACGGACTGGAGACCTAAAACATGGATTGATGGGCCAAAAGGCTCAGAAAGATATAAATGAGGTATCATTATACAGAGACACTCGTATGGAAAATAGAGACGGTTCGTTTGCGAAAAAGCGATAATGATAGGGCCTTACACGGCCCAAAATATGCTATCAGACGGAAATCAAACGTCTGGGAAAGGTCCCAGACGTCTTAAAATAGTTCTTCAGGGATGCCTCATTTGGTGTTCCGCTATCAGACGTCTGGAACTCAAAGCCGATGTCCAAGGACTTTGTCAAACATCTGGGGGTGCTCCCAGACGTTTGAAACTACCTCGGCTACGCTCCTGCCCTCTAACACATACGCGTACGCTGTCAGGACTTGTCAGAGAGGAAAAGTACGGAAAGTAGATCTCTACTAGGCGTCTTTCCATACCTTCGGACGTCTGGTGAGACGTCTGGGTGTCTCTCCAGCAGTCTGATTCCGCGGAAAAATGACTTCCGTGAAACCGCTCTGGGTCCCCTTGCCTGCAAGTGTTGTAGCAGAACGGCGCTGCAACCTTCGCCCTCGCGCTTCCTCTCGCTCGACTCTCTGCTCTTCACTCGTTCTTGCCTTCACTCTGCTCTCGGCTGTGGGTGGGCAACGAAGAGGAGGGGGAGAGGTTTATAAAGAGAGAGGAGGTGAGGGGGACGGAAAGGGCGGAGTATGGCGCAAAGTGGCGTCGCAGGAGAAGGCACGGTGAGGCGCGGTGAGGGAGGAAGTATGGCGCTCGTACATTCCGCGCTAAAAGCATTTCTAGGCGTCTAGTGAACATCCCAGACGTCCAGACAGACGTCTGGTGAACATCCCAGACGTCTTAAATGGCCAAAGGGGTGGTGGGTCGTTTCAATATAACAAACTTAAATGAAGTTTCGTCCCCGAAACTTGAACTGGCTAGGGTGCGAAAAAAAAAATATAACGTAGCAGTGTATAACAAACTTAAAGAGGACTGAAGTAGGTCGGAAGAGTCATACCTTCGAAGAGTTCCGGGTATTGTTCTCGCATCGCCTACTCAGGTTCCCAAGTTGCCTCGTCGTACCGCTGGCTTTTCGATAGAACTTTCACTAGGGGTAGTTCCTTCCGCCTCAACCTCCAAATGGCTCGGTTTAGTAGCTGTATTGGTCTCTTGGGGTAGGTTAGGCCATTTCCCACTTCGATGCTCTAGTGGCTAAGGACATGGCTGGTGTCGGCGATGTATTTCCTGAGGTTGGACACGTGAAATACGTTGTGCACTTCAGAAAGCTGGGGAGGAAGGGCAAGCTGGTAGGCAACAAGTCCTGCCCGCTCTATGACCTCAAAGGGTCCCACATATCTCGGTGCAAGCTTCCCTCTCATCCCAAACCGCTGCAAGCCTTTCATCAGTGAAACACGGAGAAAAGCGTGGTCTCCAACCTCAAATTGTACCTCCCACGCTTCAGATCGGCATAACTCTTTTGCCTGCTCCGGACAGTACGTAGTCGTCAATGGATCTGCTCGATCACCTCCTGACTCTGGTGTATCAGACAGGGGCCGACCTCCCATTTGGTCCCCACCTCTACCCAACTCAAGGGGGTCGTACACTTCCTCCCGTACAGAGCTTCATATGGTGCCATGCCGATGCTCGAGTGGTAACTGTTGTTGTATGCGAATTTTGATAGTGGCAAATGCTCCTCCCAGGAGCCTCTCCAGTCCAATGCGCAAGCGCGTAGAAGGTCCTCAAGGGTTTGAATGGTGCGCTCTGACTGTCCGTCTGTTTGGGGGTGATAGGCTGTACTGAACTTCAGACAAGTCCCCAAGGCTCGCTGAAATTCTGCCCAGAACTGGGAAGTGAAACGAGTGTCCCTGTCTGAAATAATTTCGCAGGGAACCCCGTGGAAGCGTACTATGTCTCTGATGTATCTCTCTGCCAACTGTGCTAGTCTAGAAGTGACTCGGATTGGCAGAAATTGTGCCGTCTTCGTTAATCTATCCACAACCATCCAGACTGCATCGTGCCCTCTCTGTGTCACAGGTAAGCCCACTACCAGATCCATAGTGACACTTTCCCACTTCCATTCTGGAATGGGAAGTGATTGCAATGGCCCTGCATGCCTCTGATGCTCGGCCTTCACCTACTGGCATGTCAGACACTGCTGGACGAAAAGGCCAACATCCTGCTTCATGCCTCTCCACCAAAAATCACGTCGTAGGTCGTGATACATTTTCGTGTTCTTGAGATGTATGGTAAATCTGGATCCATGGGCCTCAGTCAAGAACTCCCTCAACAACTCCTCATCTCTAGGAACGCACAAGCGTCCCCTCATATGCAGAACTCCGTCAATGAAAGAGAAATCTCCTGGGTTCCCTGCCAATACTTGGTCCCGCTGTGCCCGTAGATATGAGTCTGTCATTTGTTTAACCATGATGCGATCCACCAGCTCTGGTCGTGTCGGCCTCACGACTATCACTGCCCCGCAAAACCCCTGTGTCTCCTGGAGTCGCCAGCTGCTCAACTCCTCCATGAGACTCCAACTTCGTGCTTGTAAGCAAGCCAAGTGGGCGAGCACCTTTCGGCTCAGGGCGTCAGCCACCACATTGGCTTTTTTTGGGTGGTAGGAGATGCTACAATCGTAATCTTTCAGGAGTTCCAACCAGCGTCTCTACCTCATGTTGAGCTCCTTCTGGTCAAACGGATACCTGAGGCTCTTGTGGTCAGTGAAAATCTTGAATGTTTCTCCGTACAAATAGTGCCTCCATGTCTTCAATGCTAAAACGACTGCTACCAGTTCTAGGTCATGGGTGGGGTAGTTATGCTCGTGGGGCTTCAATTGTCGCGAAGCATATGCGACAACATGACCCCGCTGCATAAGTACACCCCCCCAATCCCTGCAATGAGGCGTCTGTGTAAACGACGAACCCGCTGTTGCTATCAGGGATGGTGAGTACAAGAGCTGTAATCAACCTCTCTTTCAGCTTCTGAAAGCAAGACTCACACTCATCTATCCTGGCGAAGGGTACGTCCTTTCGAGTCAAATGAGTCAGAGGACTAGCAATCTGCGAGAACCCTTGGATAAATCGTCTATAATAACCAGCCAGCCCTAGGAAACTGCGTATCTCAGTCACCGAATGCAGTCTCTCCCACTTGAGTACTGCCTCTACCTTGGTTGGATCCACAGCTAAACCGTCCTCTGAGTTCACATGGCCCAGGAAGGTGACTTGTCTCAACCAGAATTCACATTTACTGTATTTGGCATACAATCTATGCCGTCTCAAGGTGTCTAAGACCATGTGAAGGTGTTTCTTATGCTGCGTCTGGTCTCGTGAATAAATGAGCACGTCATCGATGAAAACAACCACGAACTGATCCAGATACAGCCGAAAAACGTGGTTCATCAAGTCCATGAAGGCGGCAGGGGCGTTGGTCAATCCAAACGGCATGACCAAGAACTCATAGTGGCCGTACCATGTACGGAAAGCTGTCTTGGAGGCGTCGGTCTCCCTAATCCTCAGCTGATGATATCCTGACCTCATATCTATCTTTGAAAATACCGTGGCATCCCTCAACTGGTCGAAGAGGTCATCTATACGTGGTAACGGGTACTTGTTCTTGATGGTGACCTGGTTCAGCTGTCTATAGTCAATGCACAGCCAAAGAGTACCATCCTTCTTTCTTACGAACAGGACGGGGGCTTCTGATGAGAACCTCATCATGAGCCATAACTAGCTCATTTTGACCTAATACAGAGAATAAAAGCACCTACATAACCTTAGAAAGGCTTGGCTCAGAGAGATTCTGAGTTTGCAAAGAAAACATAAACTGAGGGGTAAAAAGGTAATTTCACCAATCCGATCTGAAAATAGGGTAACTCAGGGTCCAAACATAGGTCAAAACAACCTAATAAGAAGAAAAGTGGGATGAAATGACTCAATAAGGGCTACAGCAACTCCAAGGAATTAAATAACAGCCTGTAACCCTAAAAACAAACCCACTTCAATTCACGTGGTTCAAGGTAAGGTAAAAATCAAATAAACCCTCTAAAATTTATATAAAAATAATGTCTAGGGTTTAGGACTTTCAATTTGACCTTAGGAACCCATTTTGACCTACATTGAGAACCATGCCCAATTAACAACTCAATTTGGGTTTTTACGTAAATTGACCGGTCAAACAAGGTTTAATCTAGAAATAAAATTCACCATCAGAATCCTTAGGTCCTAGTTAGTCATGTATAAAAACTTGGGCCTAAGAAGAAACCTTCTTGACCAACTTTTCATTTTGGTCCTCATCTATTACTTTTTGACCCTCAACTTTTGAAACCCTCGCATTTTGGCCCCTAATTCTTCATCATTTTTTTTGCATTTTGGTCCTCCCTGCAAAACCTTGCGCAGCGCCATACTCCGGCGAGGCATGGCGCCGCGCAGGGTGAGGGCGACCCCCTGCCAAGACAACAGGGAGTTCCCTGCGACGTCTGCTGTCGCAGGGACACCTCCACGATCTCTGCCATCGCCCACACCTTCCGTGCGAACGCGCGGAAGGTATGGGTCGCGATCCGGCCATCCTCCGACGAGGGAGGCACGTCGTCTCCCTCCGCCCTCCTCTCTGATTTCGCCTCTATAAAAGCCACCACCGTCTGCCGCTTTTGGTAGCTCGGATCTGACGGAGACACCCCCCTAAATTCCTCCCTTCCCACTCTGACAGACGCCCCCTTGCTCCGGTGGCCTCTCCTCCTCCTCCTCGTCGCCCTGCCGCACTACCAGCAGCAGGGTTACCTTCCCTCGATCTTTCCGCGTCACGCCGTACCCAGCTGGCGCCTCTCCGGTCCCTTCCTTGCCGCCGCTCCTTCCTCCGGGCAATTTCTTCTCCGGCGACAATCGATACGACTGTCGCCTGCGCCAACCCCTCCTCGTCCAGCTTAGCAGGTAGAACTTCTCCTCTTCCTCCCCTCTTTCTTTTCTATACTGAAAACCCTTACTGTCGCCACCTATTTCCCACCGATCACCCTCATCTTCTCCACCTCCGGCCAAACTCCGGCGAACCACTCCCATCGCTCCAGCACCCCACACGGCTCACCGACCGGTGCATAACCTCCGCCTCCTCACCCTGATCCTCCTCCGCCCTTCCACTACCCACCAAACGCCCTTTGCAGACCCACCGAACACACCCACTTCTTCGCCCGCAGTTTGACCTAGGGCGATCTGTTTGCTCCACCACGCCCCTTGCAGACCCTCTGACCACCTTCGCCGTGCCACGGCGAAGGTCCCCCGCCTGTCTGATTTGGCCGAAAGGCCGTTCTTCTGTGACCAGGTGACTCGCCCGCCGTCGCCATTACTGAGCAGGCAGAGCTCCTTCGCCTGCAGGTGCAGGCACACCTTCGCCCAGGTTCGACTCCCAGGTCGCGCGGGGCGTCTCCGCGAAAACGTCCCAGGTTCGCAGTTGGGGCGAAGGCCGCACGTGAAGCCACGATCGCCCGCTGCTCCCTCCGCGACGGGCGCTCAATTGAGGTGGGACATTTAGTCCCACCTCGGAACCTTTCAGAGACGCGCGGGCGCATAAAGGCAAAAAGTGCCTTATGCTGTCTGCCTCCTGACCACGGGGTGAGGTCCCTCTCACCCGACCCGGCCTCGTCCGTGATCACGCTCCGCGGACCTGGCCTGACCCGATTAACCCGACCTACACTCCTCGCCCACCACCGCACGCCGGTGGGCCTGGACCCGGGCGCGACTCGTACCCAATTACCCGGTTGCTCTGGGAGAGCTGTCCTAAGAGCGAACTTAGAGAGAAAGAGACGCGCGGGGGAGGGGGGTAGAGTAGGTTTTGCCCTCTGACTCTGAATTCCTGAGCGTGCAGGCACAGGTGAAGAAGGAAGCTAAGGGAGACACTGTAGCAACAAGCAGTTTAAGTCGTCTGATTTAGAAATCAGACGACGTCCTGAAGACAGGTGAAGGCAAAGAAGAAGAAGGAAGGCGAAGCAGAGGAAAGAGAGGAACACAGAGCCGCCAAGTGCAGAAACAGAAAGCAGAAGAAGAAGAGAAGCAAGAAGAAAAGAAGAAGAAGAGCACGGGAGGAAGATCTGAGGCAAGAAAAGAAGAAACAAAGAAAATAAAAAGAAGAAAAAGACAGGATCGTCCAACCAAGAAATAGGGGAAGAACACGAAGAACAAAAGCCAAAGAGGAGAGAAGACAAAGAGGAAGAAAGAAGAAAAGAAGAAGAGCCAAACTTTCATCTCTATCTCTCTTTATTTTTGTAATAGAACATGTATATCTCTAGAATACGACTTGCTCCCTGAGTTCGACCTCGGGAGAACTGTATTTTCCGAGTAACAAATATTAGCAAATGATGGCAATAACTATCTGTACTACAACGACTTAAGAAAAGCTAGTTGCTGCCACCGTTCTGCCAGCTTCCCACGGAGAGGCACTGGGCCTTATGAAGCCTTTCTCTAGCAGGTCCTGTAGCTGTGTCTTGAGCTCTCGCAGCTTAAGCGGGGCCATTCGATATGGTGGTGAAGAAATGGGGCCCGTCCCTGGTATCAGTGAGATCTCGAACTCGATCTCGCGCTCAGGTGGCAGTCCTGGCAACATCTCTGGGAAGACGTCGGGGTACTTACGGACCACTGGAATACTCTGTATACTGTCCACGGGGCCAGGCTCTGCTAGAACGCAAGCAAGGAAGCCCTCGCATCCTTCACTCAATAGCTTCACTGCTCGAAGTGCGGAGATGCATCTGAATCCTCTGTTTGCAGGCTGGCCGTGGAACTCGAAAGGAGGCAGTCGTGGTATGGAGAAAACGATCTTCCTCCCAAAACAGTCTACAAGGGCGTGATATGCGGCCAACCAGTTCATCCCTAAGATTACACCGAAGTCATTGATAACACTATACAAGGGGGTAATAATTATGTTGGATATGGCCCATCTTAAGAATAAAAGGCACAACATAAGTAGAATGGGAGCATTGCATGCATCATGTACCAAGATTGCTTATAAAACTGTATTAATGGCCATTTGTGTAAGCATTTGTCAAAGCAGGCGTCAGATGAGTAATCGGACTGCACGGATGGATTTAGAATGACGAATGGAGTCTAACGGACTCAAGATCGACCAAATCCGACATCCGCAGCTCCTACAATGGGCCCAAGAAGTTCTGACTGTTGATCTGGAGATCAACGTCCCATATTGCGCCACGTCAGCCCCCCGCTCCATCGCATGCTACCCTTCATCCAGCCGAGATCAGATCTCGGCAATCGATCTTCGATTGAACGGCCGAGACTCGCGCGCCCGCCCACAGTCGCCTTGACAAAGCGCCAGGGTGGCGCAACGATTAGCACGCATGTCCACACGCACGCGACGCGGGTTCAAGCCGTACGGAGCCGAAATTGAAGACGGAGGTAGCGCGCGGCGAAATTGGGCCGCCCGATCAGCAGCGCGCGGCCGAGATTTCACTACGCGGCGCAACTGTAGCTCACGGGCGCCCGCGCGCGTGCGCACGTCGGGAGATGACGCCCGCGCACACGCGCGCCCAAGGCGCGATCCCAGCGCCGCCGAGGAGGCATCTCAGCCGTCTGATCTTCGATCGGACAGCTCTCGCGCAGCAGCCGCAGATCGCACGAGAAGAAGAAACAAGGCGGGCGGCTGACCAACGGCTAGAGGGCTTCACTGACGTTTTTGGGAGTGGTTTTAGCGACGCTCTGGACGTCGCTAAAGCCCCTTCTTCTTTTAGGAAGCCCTTAACCCTATTTAAACCCCCTTCAACCACTCATTCAAGGCATTCACTCCCCTTGCAACTACTCCACCCCTCTCTTAGCTAGCTTTAGGCCTTCTTGTAATCGCTGGAGACGACGAGCCGCCGACGGAGCCTCCTCCACCGCCGTGGCTGCCTCGTCGCTCTCCACCCTCTCTCTCTCTCTCTCTCTCTTAAGCTTTCCATTACTTTTGTTTGAAGCATGTATTTAATGTTGTAAGCTATGAACTACAAGTGCATGATTAATGAAGTTATTTTCCGTTCAATTGTCACTTTAATTTCCATTCAAGTTGCATGATCAAACAAGGAACTTTCTAACCCTAAACCCTCTCTCTCTCTTTTAAGCTTTCCATTACTTTTATTTGAAGCATGTATTTAATGTTGTAAGCTATGAACTACAAGTGCATGATTAATGAAGTTATTTTCCGTTCAATTGTCACTTTAATTTCTGTTCAAGTTGCATGATCAAACAAGGAACTTTCTAACCCTAAACCCTCTCTCTCTCTATCTCTCTCTCGCTTTTCAAAACCTCATCTTTCACAAGTAAAACTCCGCACTTTCCGTGACAAGTGATAAGCAAAAATCCGATTTTCACGCCTCCTTGAGAGCGACACTCGGACTCACCTCTGTTTACTTATTTTAAAACCGACGTTGCAAGTGCGACTATAACGACACTTCTTAACACACACGCACAACACGTTAGTTTTTGGAGCCGTTGTCGGGGAGGAAACGGATTTATTTTATCACCTCCATTCCACATTCATCCTCACATCGTCTAATGCCCTATTTTCCTTTTTACTTGAAAGTTGCAGGAATTCGACGCGTGGACGGCGAAGCGACGCATCCCACGATGGTAGCAAGGAAGTAGGCGCTACGAGGACCAATAGTGAGTAATCTTTCTCTCATGATTGTTTGCTTGCGTGAAAAAACTAAAAAAATTGTAAAAACTGAAAAAAATTGGCATGGTGTATGATTGCTTGACCCACATCCTTAACACATCACCCCACAAAAAAATGTACACTCTAACATTCTGAATAAATTCTTGGAGTGTTCTTTTCTTTTTCTTGAGTGGTGTTTGCGAAGCCACCATGGGTTGACCTGGGCTGCACCACTCAACCCTAAAACCGACTCATCTAATAGAAGCTGCATGATCATTAGGATGAATACATTAGGGTTTTAGAGCCTCTACAGAATAAAAGGAAATCTACTTTCACCGAATTGCGTGCAGAACTTGACGTGCCTACTGAAACTTGTCTGAAAACATTAAGACACGTCAACCCTAAAAAGCACTAAAGTAAGGATGAAACACTAAAAGACACCACATCTTAACAAATCCTTGCTTGAAAACCATGTTTTGCTAGAAGCACATACCTTGAAAGTGGAAAATTAAGAGGCACCACCCCAATCAACTCCTCATCACATAACCCTAAGCACAAGCACTATCCTAGCTATTTAAAACTGAGTAGACGTGCCCTAGGCAGGACTGAGTTAAGTCTCAAAAGGCGAGGTTTTGTTCGCTAAGCACTTAGCTTTCATTCCCTTGGTAGAATCTGGTGACTAGGCTGCGGGGCAGTGTCAAACGACCGCGGTTGTGGGGTCTATGGAACCGGAGGTGCAAGCCAAAGGAAGAACCTTCCCTGCAATCCCCTCGTAATCAACCTGGCCAGATTAGCCTTGGGAAGGGGAGTTCAGTGCTTATGAACTTAATCACCCTTTGTGAGATTTCTAGGTCTCCTAAGGAATACACCATAAGGACTAGGCTTGTGTGCTTGATTGAAACACATTTCTCGCATCTGTCGCCCTTCGCATCCCCTCCTGTTCTTCTCTAGTGTATGCACGGGAGAAGCTCACTGCATCCCGAGTTGTGTGTTTTGGGGCAGGAATCTAGGCGACGTAATTCTGTTGGAAACATGGCTGAACCTAGGATAGATGAGATGAAGATCAACCCCCACCAGACGCAATGGCCATCATCCAAGCTCAAATCAATGCTAACCACCGGCTTCAGCAACAACAAATCCACACCATCATGCAAGCCATACAACGGTTACAGAACCCACAAGAACAACCACCACCATCTTTCCAAGACATACCAGAGCAACCACCACTTGATTTACCGCAATTTCAGGATCAGCCGAGGCCCCTCCGCGATTTCTATAATCCTTCTGCTATTAGAGTCGAGCCACACCTTAGGATCCCCGATGGGGGAGATGATTTTGAGCTAAAACTGAATGTTTTAAGTCTGATCCAGAGCCACTTTCATGGAAGCTCAAATGAGGACCCCTTTCAGCACCTAGAGGATCTCGACCGCATAGCACGAACTGTGAAACCTAGGAACATTAGCCATGACATTGTTCTAATCAAGATGTTCCCCTTCTCATTAGGAGACAAGGCTTCTCATTGGCTTAGAACCCTAAGTAGACCCATCACCACCTGGGAAGAAATGAGGCATGCATTTTTAAAGAAATTCTTCCCCATAGGAAAGATCAATGCCCTCAGAAGAGCTATCACTACCTTTACACTCCAGGGTGGGGAACAATTTCATGAGGCGTGGGAATGATTTAATGAACTTTTGAGGAAATACCCACACCACGAAGTACCAAGGTGGCAATTGGCCTAGATCTTCTACCGTGGTCTGGACAGCAACCTATGGAACTTCGTCGATGCCTCATGTGGGGGAAACTTCCCGAACAAAGACGAGGAGAGCGCGTTTGAGCTCTTTGAGTCTATGAGCGAGAATTCGCTCAACAATGCCTCCATGAACCAGTTTAACAGGTCCAGTCAACCCCGTGGCGGGATTTATGAGGTACAAGCAAATTCTGGAATGATTGACATGGACATCATTGCCAAGAAGTTGGATCGAGTGGAATTGGTGGACAAAAAGATTGATGAGCTACTGAACCAGACCAGGAACCCCTTGCAGACTTTCTCCCTAGCAAAGGGAGCACATAATGTTGACCTAGTCCAGCCCTTTACCCAACTGAACCTGGAACAACCCCTAACCACATTCCAGGGAGGGACCTTTGCTCCCTCGACCCTTGATTACTCCCTTCCCTCTTCATCAAAATCGGCTATCTTAGAAGATGTGCAAGCTGTCCAAGGTTATGCGAAACCTGACCCTTTCTCCAACACTTACAACACTGGCTGGTGTAACCACCCCAACTTTGGTTGGACAAATCAGAAACCACCGCAATTCCAAAACCAGCCTAGGCCAAACCAGCAGCCACACTTGCCCCCCTATCAGCAAGGACCACCAGTTAGACCCCAATATAATCAGAATAGGGCAGCTCCTCCCCCACAAAACCAAATGGATACCCTAATAAAGATGATGCTGACATGAACCAGGAACATTAGGAGGAAATGGCCTTGGTAAAGGGACAGTTAAGGCAACTCTTGGACTGTAAACAACAAGGATCCCTACCTTCACAACCACAACCGAACCCGCGAAACATAATTAACAGAGGCCCCAATTCGCAAGGGTTCCAAAGCAACCCCGGGCAGGCTCACATGGTCCAGCCAGCCCTGCAAACACCTCCTGGGTTTGGTGCTTCTTCGTCCTCGTCTTCTCAAGGATCAACCCATGGCCCCAATGCCTCTGCGAATGCGGTGACCTTGAGAAGCGGCACCAAAACCCAGGATCCCAAATGGCTGACTCTCCCCGAGACTTCACCCGCTGAAATACCCGACTCAGAAGAAGCACCAACCAAGGACCCAGACATGGAACCAATCCACATTCAGACACCCTACCTTGAGGCCTTGGAAACAATCAAGAAAAAGAAGAATGTTGTGGAAACTGAGCTGTTGGAAATTTTTAAGCAAGTACAGATTAATATTCCACTCCTTGAAGCCGTCAAACACATCCCTGCTTACGCCAAGTTTCTAAAGGATGCCTGTACACCCAAGCGTAGGCCGAGACCTCAAGCACCTAGGAAGGTTGTACTCTCTGAGCAAGCAAGTTCCGTAATATCAAGCAACCTTCCACTCAAGCGAACTGACCCAGGGGCGCCCCTGATTTCCTACAATATCAGGGACATGACGTTTGATAGAGCACTCCTGGACCTAGGTGCTTCTATCAATCTGATTCCAACAACCCTGTACCACCAATTTGGTTTTGGGGAGCTGACACCAACCCCTGTCACCATCCAGCTGGCTGATAGATCAGTGAAAACCCCGAAGGGGGTTGTCGAGGATGTGATTGTACGGGTCAAGGACTTCTATTTCCCTGTTGACTTTTTGGTGCTCGACATGGAAGTCCCTGAAAAATTACAGAACGCGCCCATAATCTTAGGCAGACCTTTCTTAGCTACGGCTAAAGCAAACATTGATTGCGACACGGGATGTATGGAAATCGCCTTCGGGGACAGGAAAATGAAATTGGATATCTTCCGGGCGACAAAGTCTTTTGATTGCGATTGCATTGAGGAACATGATCCCGTAGAAACTCTAATCGAGGAATGCCTCACCCTCAGTTCTGTATCAGACCACCAAACCTGTAGTGACTATTTTGACCCGTCACCATCATTACCCGTGGACCTCTGTAAGGCTGAGTACCATCACACAACACCATTTGAAGAGATCGATGTTGATCAACTCCCGCCCTTTCCCTTCCCATCGACTGTGGTTCCACCCGCACATGAACTTAAACCATTGCCCGAGAATCTCAAGTACGTCTTCTTGGGACCTGACCAGACATTCCCAGTGATTATTAATTCTCATCTAACCAAGGATCAGGAACTCAGGTTGACTGCGACCCTTTCAGAACATCGGGCCGCCATTGGTTGGACCATTTCGGATTTAAGAGGAATTAGCCCCACCTATTGCACCCATAAAATTTACCTGGAAGACGGGGCTCGACCTTCCCGCCAGATGCAGAGACGTTTAAACCCAAACATGCGGGAGGTCATTAAAAAAGAAATTATCAAGTGGCTTGACGCCGACATCATCTATCCTATCTCGGATAGCCCCTGGATGAGCCCCACTCAAGTAGTTCCAAAGAAAGCTAGGTTCACCGTTGTCACCAATGATCGTGGCGAATCCATCCCCACCCGCACCACCACCGCATGGCAGGTGTGTATTGATTATAGGAAGCTTAATGAAGCCACTAAGAAGGACCACTTCCCCTTGCCATTCATTGACCAAATCCTTGAAAGATTGGCAGGGCAGAAGTATTTTTGCTTCCTAGATGGATATTCAGGATATAACCAAGTCGCAATT
This sequence comes from Thalassia testudinum, assembly GCA_037157565.1. NCBI lineage: Eukaryota > Viridiplantae > Streptophyta > Magnoliopsida > Alismatales > Hydrocharitaceae > Thalassia > Thalassia testudinum. Next base: position 195,125,958 of record JAZHRO010000036.1, read on the forward strand.
GCTCTGGAAGATCAGGAAAAGACCACATTCACTTGTCCGTATGGCACATTTGCATTCTGTCGAATGCCGTTCGTGTTATGCAACGCACCTGCGACCTTCCAGCGTTGCATGCTAGCCATTTTTTCAAAAATGGTGGGTGAATACTTGGAGGTCTTTATGGATGATTTCTCTGTATTCGGGAATTCATTCAACCATTGTTTGAGCAACTTGGAGAAAATCTTGAAACGATGTATCGAGGTTAACCTGGTGTTAAGTTGGGAAAAGAGCCATTTTATGGTTCAAGAAGGAATTGTCCTCGGTCACATCGTATCGCATAAGGGCATTAAGGTAGATCGGGCTAAGGTTGATTTAATTTCCAAACTTCCTCCACCTAGTTCGGTCTGACAGATTCTCTCCTTCCTAGGACATGTTGGCTTCTACCGAAGGTTCACTAAAGACTTTTCCAAGCTTTCCAAACCCTTGACCGACCTTCTAGCCAATGACGTCATATTCCACATGTCTCCTGATTGCATCCAGGCTTATCACACCCTCCAGGACTTAGTCTCCACCGCACCTGTACTTCAACCCCCAGATTGGTCCCAGGACTTTGAGATTATGTGTGATGCATCAGATTTTGCCATAGGTGCTGTCCTGGGACAAAGGCAAGACAAAAAGCCCATGGTGATCTACTACGCGAGCAAAACGTTGGACAAGGCCCAACGTAATTATACAGTCACAGAGAAAGAGTTGCTCGCTGTAGTCTTTGGACTTGAAAAATTCCGATCATATTTGCTGGGATCCCACGTGACTATTTACACTGACCATTCAGCCATCCGACACCTGTTGGCCAAAAAGGACGCAAAGCCCAGGCTCATCAGATGGATCCTACTTTTGCATGAATTTGACCTGGAAATCCGAGACAAGGCCTGATCGAAGAATGTGGTGGCTGACCACTTGTCTAGACTTCATCCCGACCACATTGGACCCTCCCTACCTCTATCTGACACCTTCCCTGATGAACACATCCTAGCCGTGCAAGACAAGAAAATGCCATGGTATGCTGACTACGTCAATTACCTGGTTGTAGGACAAACCCCGCACAGCTGGTCCAGACAGCAACGGGACAGGTTCTTGGCTGAGGCCAAGCACTATTTCTGGGATGATCTCATGCTGTTTCGCCTCTGTGCTGATCAGATCATCATGAGGTGTATCCCCGAAGATGAAGTTCAGAGTGTGCTTTCCTTTTGTCATGACCAAGCGTGTGGCGGCCACTTCTCTGGAAAGAAAACAGCTGCAAAAGTTTTGCAGTCTAGATTTTACTGGCCGTCCCTATTTAAGGATGCACACATCTTTGCCAAGACTTGCTCACGCTGCCAAACGCTGGGGACCATGACCAAGAAGGATATGATGCCCCTTCAGCCCATTTTGATTGTCGAAATCTTCGACGTTTGGGGTATCGATTTTATGGGCCCCTTTCCACCATCCAACGGCTTCGAGTACATCCTGGTCTCGGTAGACTATGTTTCCAAATGGATTGAAGCCGTAGCCACCCGACGATGCGATCACAGGACTGTCATGGACTTTGTTAAGAACATCTTTTCCCAGTTTGGAATACCCAGAGCCATGATCAGTGATGGTGGAAGCCATTTTATCCATTCCCAATTCCGTGCCCTACTTAGAAAATACGGGGTAAACCACCTCATTGCCACCTCGTATCATCCACAAACAAATGGGCAGAGTGAGGTCTCCAATAGACAAATCATGAACATTTTACAGAAGATTGTGAGACCTGACAGGAAAGACTGGTCCACACGACTTGATGTTGCCCTGTGGGCATACAGGACCGCTTTCAAGACCCCGATAGGCATGTCGCCTTATTGCCTGGTCTTTGGCAAGGCCTGCCATCTTCCTGTCGAATTGGAATACCGGGCTTACTAGGCTGTCAAGCAATGTAACATGGATCCCCAGTTAGCCGGTGCGCAGAGGACACTTCAATTATCTGAGCTCGAAGAAATTCGTCGGGACGCCTTTGACAATAGTCGACTGTATAAGGAGAAAATGAAAGCCGTCCATGACCGACTCATTCATAGAAAAACCTTTGAGCCTAACCAACAAGTCTGGCTGTTTGACGCCCACCTAAAACTCTTCCTGGGGAAACTCAGGTCCAAATGGACAGGACCATTTCGGGTGGTTAAGCCCTACTCTAATGGGGTGGTTGAAATCGCTGATCTTGACACTGGGCACACTTTTACAGTTAATGGTCAAAGATTAAAGCATTTCCTGGCCCAGGTTCCCCCAAAGGAAAGTGTCACCCTCATTGAGGGCTGACACCGAGCACCGCCCAGCTGGAGGCATTAAACTCAGCGCTTCCTAGGAGGCAACCCAGAGGATTCAGACTAATCCGGTAGTTTACGTCACTCAGGTACTATCTTTTTGAATCCTTTTGCATCCATGTACTTGCCAATGAAGACATTGTCCAACTTAAGCATGGGGGGGTGATAAATTGCATAATCTTGAGCTCATTTAATCAGTCTGAATAAATAAATAAATTTTAAAAAAAATGAATTTAGGAATAAAACTTATGCATTAGAAACTTGTCAATAGTGGGAAATAATACAAAAAAAAATTAAACACTTAAACTTTTCAGGCCTTCAGGCTTAATCAGCCCTGGTGTCGGTTAAAATATGGATTTAGCTTCGAATCCTTGCAACCTTAAGCTATTCTAATCCACCTACTAAATAAGGTGATAAGTATACGACTTATCAACTTACCCTCTAACTTAGAAAAACCTTGAGTCTAAGCATCTGCACACATTTTTGCACAGACTCACTTCTCGGAGATTTTGACAGAAATTGGGTAGCTAATGAACTCTCTAGGGTGGTATGGCTGGCAAGTTGTCGTGGGTAACAGCCCAATGGCAGGTTGTCCAGAACCCAGCCACATGCCATTTCTTCTTCATTGCCTCTAGGTACATTTGAGATCAGGGAAGCCACATACGAAAAAAAAAAGGAAGAAGAAGAAAAGAAAGAAAAAAAGCCATACTTTACCGCACAAGTATGGCTGACAGGTGATCGCGGGTAACACCCCATTGGTCGGTTGTCCAGAGCCCAGCTCAATAACTACACAAAAAAAGACCAAAACACTTAAGGAAGAAGCGGGGAAGTAGTACAAGCCAGGGAGATATACACTGGAAAAATCCTTGTGTTGACCCCAATTAAAACAAACGTAGGGAGAAAGCTACCAATCGAACAAATACACCTTTAGGCAAATTTATTTCCTTTTCCGATCACTTAGTGGCGTAGAAACCCGAAGTCTGTCTCAATTACCGTTAAGTGAGTCTATCACAACATTCACACCAAGATGCTTAGCACTTAGGGTTTTGACCGAGTTTTGGGTGGGTTGGGTTGCCGTAAAAAGTTATCAACCCACACTGAATTCCAAAAAAATTCTAAAAAAATTATATATATACATATACATATGTATAGTTATATATATTAAAGCAAGGATTCGGGCGATTCGTATTTTGGCAGACACTCGGGCACTACTTAGTCTTTGTAGATTAAGATCTTCGTATATTTCCTCTTATTGACAAGTAACGAAGTGTCTAAGTAATTACTTCTTAAATTCTGAAAGGAAATAAAGGTTAGAATAAACCTTGCTAGGGACTAGCAAGGAGTAAGCATGGGAGTATGATAACACTATTCAAGGGGGTGATAATTATGTTGAATATGGCCCATCTTAAGAATAAAAGGCATAACATAAGTAGAATGGGAGCATTGCATGCATCATGTACCAAGATTGCTTATAAAACTGTATTAATGGCCATTTGTGTAAGCATTTGTCAAAGCAGGCCTCAGATGAGCAATCGGACCGCACGGATGAATTCAGAACGACGAATGGAGTCCAACGGACTCAAGATCGACCAAATCCGACATCCGGAGCTCCTACAATGGGCCCAAGAAGTTCTAACCGTTGATCTGGAGATCAACGGCCCATATTGCGCCACGTCAGCCCCCCGCTCCACTGCACGCCACCCTTCATCCAGCCGAGATCAGATCTCGGCCGTCGATCTTCGATTGAACGATCGAGACTCGCGTGCCTGCCCGCAGTTGCCGCGACAAAGCGCGGGCGTGGCGCAACTGTTAGCGCACACGCCCGCACGCACGCGACGCGGGTTCGAGCAGCGTGGAGCCGAAATTGAAGACGGAGGTAGCGCGCAGCGAAATTGGGCCGCTCGATCAACAGCAGGCGGCCGAGATTTTGCCATGCGGCGCAACCGCAGCTCACGGGCGTCCACGCGCGCGTGCGCGCCGGGCGATGACGCTCGCGCACACGCGCGCTCGAGGAGCGATCCCAGCGCAGCCGAGGAGAGATCTCAGCCGTCCTATCTTCGATCGGACGACTCTCGCGCAGCAGCCGCGGATCACACGAGAAGAAGAAACAAGGCGGGCGGCTGACCAACGGCTGGAGGGCTTCACTGACATTTTTGGGAGTGGTTTTAGAGATGCTCTGGACGTCGCTAAAGCCCCTTCTTCTTCTAGGAAGCCCTTAACCCTATTTAAACCCCCTCCAACCACTCATTCAAGGCATTCACTCCCCTTGCAACTACTCCACCCCTCTCTTAGCTAGCTTTAGGCCTTCTTGTAATCGCCGGAGATGACGAGCCGCCGACGGAGCCTCCTCCACCGCCGTGGCTGCCTCGTCGCTCTCCACCCTCTCTCTCCCTCTCTTTTAAGCTTTCCATTACTTTTGTTTGAAGCATGTATTTAATGTTGTAAGCTATGAACTACAAGTGCATGATTAATGAAGTTGTTTTCCGTTCAATTGTCACTTTAATTTCCGTTCAAGTTGCATGGTCAAACAAGGAACTTTCTAACCCTAAACCCTCTCTCTCTCTCTCTTTTAAGCTTTCCATTACTTTTATTTGAAGCATGTATTTAATGTTGTAAGCTATGAACTACAAGTGCATGATTAATGAAGTTATTTTCCATTCAATTGTCACTTTAATTTCCGTTCAAGTTGCATGATCAAACAAGGAACTTTCTAACCCTAAACCCCCCCTCTCTCTCTCTCTTTTAAGCTTTCCATTACTTTTGTTTGAAGCATGTATTTAATGTTGTAAGCTATGAACTACAAGTGCATGATTAATGAAGTTATTTTCCATTCAATTGTCACTTTAATTTCCATTCAAGTTGCATTATCAAACAAGGAACTTTCTAACCCTAAACCCTCTCTCTCTCTATCTCTCTCTCGCTTTTCAAAACCGCATCTTTCGCAAGCAAAACTCCACACTTTCCGTGACAACAAGTGATAAGCAAAAATCTGATTTTCACGCCTCCCTGAGTCCGACACTCGGACTCACCTCCGTTTACTTATTTTAAAATCGACGTTGCAAGTGCGACTATAACGACACTTCTTAACACACACGCACAACGACACGTCAGTCATCCATCGAGATTATGATCAGGTCTATCGGGAGATTGTATCCCCTTATCATGACCTCACAGTCAGCGAGAACCTCCTCGGCAACAAATACCTACCCACCTGGTCCTCTAATCAGGAAGGGCTCCTCTAAAAGCACACTGCCCACTCCCGTGCAGACAACGAAACTCGTAGAAACAAATGAATGCGTGGCTCCGGAATCGAAAAGAGTGTAGACGAGTCTGCCGAAAATAGGAACCATACCTGCCACTACAGAGCCTGAAGCTCTGGCATCTTTGTGAGTTAGGGTGTTAACACGCCCCTCAGTCCTTGGTGCAGAAGAAACAGCCGTGCTCTGGGTCGGCTGGAGGCAGCGGGCCGGTATCCTCCTCGTGACTGCTGTCCTCCTCGGGGCTAGTGTCCGCGGTCGCTAGATCGGCCTCCAGTGCTCGGAGCTGGGAGCGTCAGCTGTGCTCCAGTCCAAGATGTACAATTCCTCCGTGTGTGACCTGGCTGGCCACACTGATAGCAGAGGGGTACGCGACTTCCCTCTGTCTGTTGTCCCTGCTGGTGACTGGGCGGGGGTCCGCTGCAGTCGGCTGATCCCTGTCGGGGACCCCCATAGGTCCCTAGTGGACCCACAGAACGGAACGGTTCCCCTGCTGGTGTCTGGTGCCTCATCTCCCGACGACCCTGTGAGTGCTCTTGTGGGTAGGGCCTCTTCCGTCCTCCTCCATCAATATCTCGTGCGGACGGGTTGGTTTCCTCATAGGTCATGGCAGCCTCGACTACGCGGGAGAAGGTAGGAAGCTTCAAGGGCTTTACGTACCCCTGGATGGCGGGTCGAAGACCCTCGGTGAATCTCCACAGGCTCTCCTCCTCTGTAGATACAGCTGTCGGGGCAAAGTGTGACAGCTCCAGGAAATGCGTACGGTACGCGCTAACTGTCATTGCTCCTTGGCAGAGAGTGTGGAACTCCCGCCTCCTCTGATCCTTCCATGCTTGTGGGAAGTACTTCTCACTGAAGAGTGCCACAAACTGGTCCCACGTCAGTTCTCCCTCCTCCTGTCCTCTGACCGCCTTCCACCACCTGTGGGCTGCATTCTCCAGCTGATACGTGGCGAAGGCCATGTAGCATTCTGCAGGAGGACAGAGAGTGTCGAAGATCTTCTCCATTTGTTCCAGCCAATCTTCTGCCTCAGATGGGCTTTCCTCCCCCTTGAAAGAGGGGGGCTTTAGCTTCCTGAATTGGCTGAAGACCTCATGGTGTAGCTGCAGCGGAGGAAGGGGTGTACCTCCAGGTAAGGAAGACTCGTGCCCCAAAGTGTCTGAAAGGGGTGGTAAAGGATCACCCCCTCCCCCTACTGCTCGTCTAGCGCCGTGGCGTCTTACCTGCCCCACGGAGGATTCCCCCTCCGCATCCCCAGGAAGGGAAGGCTGAGGAGGAGGCTGATGGAGCTCCTCCCAAATAAGACTCCGGATCAGTTGGGTGAGGTCCGAGGCCTGGATGCCCGGGAGGAGAGGTGGAGCAGCTCTATCTTCAGCCATCGCTTGTCCTCCCTTGCGACCATGTCCGCAGCCATGACCACGTCTGTGGCCTGCCTCAATAGCTCCTTGGCGAGGCATTTCCTACTCAAAGATCGAGGAGGAACGTGATTATTGGTGCCTGTTTGACCAAAGAGGAGACGTGAGACTCAGATATAATAACCAAGAGAAAAAGTTGTGATGGCTATCTTAGTTACATGTACAAGTGTGGTGTTTTCCAGACTACTTGGTTCATTTCTCAGGACGACCTTACTCTGATACCATCTTGTCACAACCTGATCCCAAATCCCTACAGGATCTGAGACTAGTTCGCTTCGATTTATCCCAAGATCTAATCGTCCAACAAGAAATAACCAAGTAACATTTAACAACCACAATCACACAAGTACAGTAACTAAGCAAAAAGAAAGTCTCAACAGGTGGAAAGAGAACAGTGATATTACAGCCATCATATCAAAGAGTACATGTAACAGAATACAACTATAAAACTCACTATCAGGTAGTAGAACTAAAGCTAGGCTCAACTAGGCCCAGCATCCTTAGCAGCCGGTGGCTCAGGCTGCTCAAATCCCTGACCTGTACATAATATATTTGACTGGAGTCAGCCAAAGCTGAGTAGAGTGGTGGCTAAGAAGTAACATGCATTAACATAGAGTTTTCCATTTTTTAATTATATTATATATTTGGGTGCATAGAGATCTCTAATTAGGATTTGTTAATTAATCTTCTAGTTCCTTATAGGAACGATTTTGCTTGCAGCTTCCCAGGATATAGGATGCCCACATGGCACTCTCCTGGCTGGGGGAGTCCCACCGTGGTAGTCCTATACTCGGTCTACTACCTCGAGGTTACGGTCGTGACGTAGCGGTGACTACGGCACACGTGATAAGCGCGCAGGTAGCTACCCCGCACTGGCACGCGGTCAGTCGTTTCGCTAGTGAGTACGCCTCATGTACAGTGCGGAACAATATAGGGCCTTGCCCTCTCAGAACAGAACAGGGGTCTTGCCCCTCCTTAGTCTGCGTACCCTCGTCCGACTACCCCGGTTTGCCCAACGGGCTGACGAGAGTCAGTGTAGGGTGGCCATACCTAGCCCCGGACCCCCTGGGGCGGATAGCTCCCCCTTACACTAAGTAGGTCACCTCGGTATCACGTACACAAGGGCCAGTAAGTGTCGTCGTAGAGTGGCCAAACCCACCCCGGGTCCCAACCCAAGGGCGGCAAGCTCCCCTCTACACTACAAGGGATAGTTGCTCTCTTCGGTACTACGTACACGAAGGTCAGCTTACCTCCCTTTACAGCTGTCCATAGGCAGCAAATTCTCAGAACCATCTAGTTCTTCGAGATACAGTGTTCATGTTTACATTCCCCGTGGGGTTCGTACAAGAATTTCTTTATCACATCCGGGTTGGAATGTTCGGGACAACAACTCAATTTCCATTTTATTACAGTAGGGGTCCATTTTAGTTAAAAACATGCAGTTTTCCATTACTCAATTATTCACATGCAATAGGAGTCCATTTTAGCTAAACACAGGCAGCTCTTGATTACACAATCATTCACATGCAGTTTCTTCTGACCTTAGTGTTCATGCCAAGACCTAGGATTCAAGAATTTATTCTCGAATATACGTTTATTCTTTGCTAGGGTTCATCTCAAGTCCTAGGATTACTTACTCGCATATATTGAATTAGAGGTTAAGGTTGTAATCGCTCTACTTGGGTAACTGGGTGGAATGGGGGCTCGTACAGTGGCTCCCGACGTCTCCACAGGTCCCGTACACCCGACGGATTGGAGATCTAAAACATGGATTGATGGGCCAAAAGGCTCAGAAAGATATAAACGAGGTATCATTATACAGAGAAACTCATATGGAAAACAGAGATGGTTCGTTTGCGAAAAAGCGATAATGATAGGGCCTTACACGGCCCAAAATATGCTATCGGATGGAAATCAAACGTCTGGGAAAGGTCCCAGACGTCTTAAAATAGTTCTTCAGGGATACCTCTCTTGGTGTTTGCTATCAGACGTCTGGAACTCAAAGCCGACGTCCAAAGACTTTGTCAGACTTCTGAGGGTGCTCCCGGACGTCTAAAACTGCCTCGGCTATGCTCCCAACCTCTGACACATACGCATACGCTGTTAGGACTTGTCAGAGAGGAAAAGTACGGAAAGTAGATCTCTACCAGACGTCTTTCCATACCTTCGGACGTCTGGTGAGACGTCTGGGTGTCTCTCCGGCCGTCTGATTCCGCGGAAAAATGACTTTCGCAGAACCACTCTGGGTCCCGTTGCTTGCAGGTGCTGCAGCAAAATGGCATTGTAGCCTTCGCCCTCGCGCTTCCTCTCGCTCGACTCTCCGCTCTTCACTCGTTCTCGCCTTCGCTCTACTCTCGGCTGTGGGTAGGCAACAAAGAGGAGGGGGAGAGGTTTATAAAGAGAGAGGAGGTGAGGGGGACGGAAAGGCAGAGTATGGCGCGAAGTGGCATCGCAGGAGAAGGCGCGGTGAGGCGCAGTGAGGGAAGAAGTATGGCGCTCGTACGTTACGTGCTAAAAGCATTTCCAGATATCCGGTGAACATCCCAGACATCTTAAATGGCCAAAGGGGTGGTGGGTCATTTCAGTAAAGATAGGTATGTTACCTTATATTATATATATATTTTTACTAATGTTTTTGCAAGACTTATATATGTTACTATAGGAATTAGTATGTTATAATGAGTTAGTATAGTAAGTATTGTTAAATATTTTTGTACCTATACTTAGGTATTATTATATTAGTTGTAATTAATCAACATAAAGTAGTTGTACATAGCTTTTTATGTTTGTTTATATATATTTATTTTCAAGCATTATAATGTATTTCTATTCATTCTTTTGTACATAATTAACCAAATTCTTTTATTCTTTGATTCTTTAATTCATTTTTGTAAATAAAATCAATATTTTTGAAATAAAAGAATATTTTTGGACTTAGAGAATGATGTATATCAATAACTGTCTCCCAGTGAATGACCTGAAATAGACCAGTAAATAAGTATATAAATAAAATTGACGTAAAATCGATTTATATTTGTGATATATACTACAACAACAACATTTTAAAATCCTTTTTTAGTAAGAACCGATTGTTGATGATCATATTTTTTGCACCGTTGTCAAGGATAAAAATCGATCAATAGCACTTTATTATGATTATTTGACAAATGTTGCAAAAGTTTACAACAGAAAGTCATAGTTGGACATTGCAATAGGATTTCTTGCAATTCTCCCAACTTTATTTGTCTAGACATATGCCGATATTTTATAGTAGTCTTGCGAGCCTGTCTCCATGCTCTAGTGTGAGATGTGGAAAGGATAAACCATTTTCTTCTTGGGAATATTATCTTTGGGACCAAGAATGATGCTTCAAGGTGAGTTCATATGTGGTCACTGCTTAAAGAATCATGTACTTTACGAAAGGCACACCAATTTAATGGGAAAAATGTGACCTTTTGGGAAAGGGTTAAGGGGACACTATTGAAAAAAGTCCAACCAAATTATTACAAGCACAAATATACGTTAATATAAAAGTTTGTGTCTGAATAAAATTTCATCGATGGTGTATAGCTATAAATATGTGATATTTTAATTTTACATCAGATATCACTGACTATATTTGAATATTTTAATTTTAAATATTTAAAATATTATCAATAATTTTTTAATATTACCAATATAGCATATAACAAATATGACCGATTACGTTTATCTTTTTCAAGGGTGCATAAATTTTCACGTAAACTATTATATTTTTAAACGACAATCCTTTTTATGATAACCAAGTGGACATTTAAGCCTAACTTTAGCAATATTTTCTGTTTGTTCTTTCTATGGAGGAGGATAACTTCTTTGGTGAAGCGGCAAAGTTTCGACACTGATCATTTAATGGGGCTAGTTTTGAGCCCTCGGGGAATTATTTTAAACGAGTTAAAAGGGACTTTGTTTGCTTGTGAGAGTAATGCTGAACTGGTGAAAGGCTCAGAAACATTGATAGCCATATATATTATTGGTCTAGATCTCAATTTTCATACAGGATAAAAGCAAAATAAAAAAGGAACCATGCCCCACATGCACTTTTACGCACATAAATCTTCCTCCTTGGTAAACAACACTAACATAAATCCCATGCTCCAGACGAGTGTGAAGAGAGATAAAATAGTTATTTGTTAGTAAAAACGGTAAAGAGAAATCAACTAGTTATTTGTTATGATAGGTTTAAACGTCCCTTTTATGATGGGGATGTAAGTTGGGAAACGAAAGAGTTGATGTGTAACAGTGTAAATGTGATCTCAACCTGTATTTATCTTTTTTATGCAAAAAAAATGCTGATATATGATGGGATCTACCACTATTTAAACTAACAACAAATCACTTTCGTACGGGTATAAGCTATTCAAATCACTTTTGGAATAACTTTACACAGATGTAATCTTATTTTGCACCTATGCGAAATTACTTTGCACCTTCAAAATAATTTTACATTAATGCAAAGTAAGATTGCACTAATGCAATCTTATTTTGAACTTCTTTGCACCGGTGCAATATTATTTTGCATAAGTGCAAAGTAAGATTGTACCAGTGCAAAATTAAATTCCAAGTGTTTCTTCATATATGACAAGTAATTTTACACTTAAAAGATGATTTTTCCACCTTAGGGTTTAAGATTTAGTCTTTAGTATTTAGGACCTTAAATCTAAACCCTAAGGTAAAAAATTACCTTTCAAGTGAAAAATCACTTCTCATACGTGAAATCACTTTCCATAAACCTAAACCAAAAATCTTAAACTCATAGGTCAAAATCACTTTGTACTGGTGCAAAATCAATTTGAACAAGTGAAACTACCATTAAAATAATTTTACACTGATGTAAAATGAGATTGTATTGGTGTAAGGATACCTTAGAATAATTTATCACCGACGCAAAATCCTTTTGCACCAGTGTAAAATCACTTAGAATAATTTATGACCAATACAAAATAGTTTATCACCTGTGTATTTTAGGTTAAAGTGATGTGATAATTTTTTTAAATATGGTAAAAACCACCATGTAACAAACATTACGTTCTTTTATTTCTTTACATTAAATATTAATTATCTAATAAACCCATGCTCTTAACGCTATATAAAATATAAAAATAATACCCACATATTTTCATACGCACTTTTTACGTAAATACATATGTTTCCTTACTTTCTAACTTATAACAAATCCAATCAAGGCTAAGTTACAAGATGTTAAATTGGTAACTGAATATATGTTTTCAAAGCCTAGCACTATAGCTACCATACGATATCCATATGCCTCTCCATGTGTATTAAGATAATGCCGGTCGTTGAAGTCGCCAAAAATGTAATTAAGGGCAATGGGTTTATTAGTGTGTAATCAGGCAAGTGGCGTGATTGCAATATTCTTTTGACAAACACTTAGAATTCCATACCGTGGGGAAAAAAACACATCGGGCTCTTACCAATGTTGAATTCGGATCTATTTAAGATTGGTGGACGCAAAAATAGATTATCGTGTAAATTATATTTGATTGTCATCATCTTTTTCTTTGGGTGGATGTTAGTGCACGAGAGCAATGGCAAATGGGTCAAAAGACTCAAAATTAAAACACAATCCCTCAATTCAATTAGAATCTCTCGTATAGTCGTATGTGCGGAGGACTTCATAGGATAAACTTCAACCTTCTCCATGATTTTGCTGGAGTAGGACCTCAATATTAGTATGTGTTCTCCATGACTCTGTTGGAGTAGGGGCTCAATGATGGATGGTATATGTTTTGGTTTGACGTTTTTATATTCTCTTTTCTCCATCTTGAAATTCTTCTTCTCTCTACTTATGTAGGTCAAATTTTTAGATGGGGACTTCATATAAATATCTTCACAAACACTTTACATTATCCAAATACCTTGCATATCCAATGTTTACACAAATACCACTACAAAGTTTTGCCATATTGACACTTATGCCTCTTTTCCTATCTGTGCCAGCTGGCACTATTTAAGAGTAATGGCTTTGGAATTAGTAGAGGAAATGAATTTTCACAACCCGTTCCCTGTATTTCCCTTCATATTCTTTTCTTGCACTTCCTTCCTCTTCCACCTTCCATTTCACCCAACCTCCTCCCATCTCCATTTCTCCTACCTTCTCCTCCATTCCACCTCCTTCAGTTCCCCATCTCTACTCCTTGTAGCCCTCCCTCTAAACCGCTTCTCTTTACCCCAATCTCGGTTTATGTTTCATTTTCTTCACCCTTTTTGTCTCGTTGGTTTGCCCTCTCTTCTCTACATGACCCTCAAGTAACATGCGCATGAATTCAACCTCCCCTTCTAGCAAGTTGTTCAACATCCAAGGTCCATGAACACCTTTATGATGGGGAAGAAGAGTATCTACTAGCAAACACTTTGAAAGGAACACCTTGGAGATGGTCCCCACACGAACATTCTGAAAAATTGAATTGTGCATTGCAAAGATTGAGTGTTGATGTTTGCTAACTTAGGGGCTTAATCTTGGATCCATTAAGCTAATATACAAGTTATCAATGATATTTTTCTTAATTAAACTTAAATTTACGCTTAAGTCATTACACCCAAGGCTCGTAGGATTTGGAGTTGGATTGCATTCCCCAGAGGTTGGCCATGTTCCTAATAACCTCCACAATCTACACGACCGTGATTATGGTGGCTCGTAGAAGTTGTGCATTATAATTATGATGAAGCACCAAAGCAAGACCGATAGGAACCAAGTTGTTTACGTTGTATATGTTGCGTTGCTTAGGTTGTAAACATGGGGTACGGCTAAAGGAGACTTGCTGAGAAAAGTTCTTGGTGAATTCTATCCGGTAGGTGATAGAACAAACTTCGAGTCTCTTGATGATTGCAAAGATGATAAACCCAAAGCTACTAATGGAAGGGAAAGAGAATCGTAGGAGGACTCTAGTGGACATCGTAAGGACGAATTAGGACGATGGGATGTGAGATGACCATTACTTAATTAATTAAGGCCAAGCGTGGAGGTCTTTTGCTACTTAAGGTGCAGTACAATGTTGAAGATAGTAGATCCCCCGATTGAAAGAGATTAAAAAGATAAGAAAGATAAGTGTTGAAGCTTCCTTTCCTCCTTGATGATGTCCACGTTGATGTGGACGTTGATAATAATCTCACAGAAGAAGTAAATGGCTGCAATGGCAATGATCATGCGGAGGAGGAAGTATAAGAGAGAGATTCAATTAATATGGCCTTAAGAGTTGATGTTGGCAACTTGGATTAGTATGAGAGGTGGAAGAAAGGAACGATGCTTCAGGTTTACGTGGTTGTTGCTTTGTTTATGAGTTTGGTTATAAATAGGAACACTTGGATGGGTGCTACAACTGTCAAATGGGTCGGGTCAAGTTGAACTCGACTTGTTTAAATCAAACTCATTTATAAACGGTTTAGGTCGGGTCTAACATGTTTATTAAACGAATCTATATACTCCAATTTGAACTCGACCAATTTACACTCGCCAAATCCGACTCGTCTCATTTACCCCATTTTCTAACAAGTTAAGAGGGTAAACATGACGGTTAAATGGGGAAATTTTTTTCTCATTAATCGGGTTTATTAGGTTAAGCAGGTTCATAGAGGTAAACTCAAACCCGACCTATTTAATAAATTGGTTTAAACTCGTTTAATGTAAGCAAATTCAGGTCAGATTTGGATCCATTAATCAGGTTGGGTTCGCATTGAATTAGACAGGTTCGATTTTTTTTGACATTCTTAATGGGTGCTACAAGGGGCTATGCTTGTAATTTGGGCATGATAGTTAGATGTTCCCTTAGAACCAAGTTTGACTATCACATCCATCACTTGCTTTTCTTTTCCCTCCCCTCCTCCAATCGAATCTACTTCGCTTCCTTCGCTTAATCATCTTTATGGGATTAGGAGGGAGGAACATTGCAATTACATTTTGCACTGGTGCAATTTAACATTGCAGTTATTTAACTCATCTATGTTGCTTTGGCATGCTTTTAAGTGAACAAAATATTAAAGTTTGGATGGAATTTGATTCTTTTAAGGGTGTTATTTCTTTTTGTCAAGATTTTGTTCATTGTAATTGCTTTGAGTATTATTTAAAGAGTACAAATTATGATGAGGTTGATAAGAATTATGTACGTAGAGTGAAACTTATTTGTTCAAGATGAGATGAACCTTCTAAGAAGTCATGCAATCCTTACTATTCAAAGATATTGACATCTAAAGTTGGATGCAAGACTCATGTTCGCTTTTGATTTTGTAATGGCTCTAGGAAGTATATCATTGTTTCTTATTACAATGACCATAATCATGACTTTTACGATTCAACTATGATGAAGTACCATTGATCAAAAAAGAAAATGCCATTGAGAAGGAAATGTTGGATGGTGTTAAATGATCAAGCAGGCATTAGTTTATCAAAATTAGTTACTTTCTTTGCTATTGAGGATAATGGATTTGAGAACTTGATATTTACCACCCAAGATGTGAGGAATGCAATACATAAAACAAGGAATTTGAAGCTTAGAGTAGGTGATGCAAAGGTTGTTCAAAGGTATTTCGTTAGGATGCAATCAAAGAACAGCAACTTCTTTTATTCTATAGATTTTGAAGATGATGGTTGCATCCGTAACATTTTTTGATTTGATTTTAATGGTCAGTTGGCCTACAAGTTTTTTGGTGATGTAGTTTCATTTGACACTATATACTTGATTAATCGATATGACATGCCTTTTGCTTCTTTTTTTGGAGCAAATAATCATGGTCACATAATTTTATTTGGTTGCGCACTATTGAGAGATGAGACAACAGGAAATTTTTCATAGTTATTTCAAACATTTTTATCTCGCATGTGGGGTATACATCCCAAAGGTATCATTATAGACTAATGTCAAACTATTATTAATGTTGTATCAGCAATGTTCCATGATATTCATCATCGGCTTTGTATTTGGCACATCAAAGATAAGCTTCCTCAGAAGTTTCCTAGAGATGTGCATACTAGGAAAGCTTTTAATCAAGTTGTTCATAATTCAAGATTAAAGGAAGATTTTGAGGAGAAGTGAGCTGCAATAGTTAGAGACAGACATTTGAAGGGCAATAAATAACATCATGATTTGTTTGAGATTTGACATATGTGGATCCCTTGTATTTTCAATGACATGTTTTAGGCTGGCATGTCTAGCACTCAAAGAAGTGAAGGGATCAATGCATTTTTTTATGGATATGTTAATTCGAAAACTACTTTGAAGTAATTTGTGAGGCAATATGAGCTTGGTCTTTAAGCAAAACAAGACCAAGAAACTTAAGAATCGTAAAGCTAATTTTGATTTTCAATGCAACTCTACTATTTTATATTCTAAGTTTCCTATGGAGGCTTAAGTAAGGGATGCTTATACTGCTACAAAGTTTTTTCAATTTCAGAAAGAGTTGCAGAACATTATCGATTGCAAAAAAACTTTAGCTTTTGAGCATGGAATTTGTGATAATTATTCCATTGTTGTTGAGGAGTTTGATTCACCAAACTCTTTGCCTTTTTCTGTCCTACTTGAAAAGTCTTCAATATCAGTATCATGTTCATGTTGTCTGTTTGAGATTGAAGGGATCCTCTGAATGCATTGCATTTTTGTTTTAATGGAATTTGGCATATATGATCTTCCATCTAAATACATTATTAATCGTTGGAGAAAAGATGTCAAGCTTCCCTCTGTGACAAACAATTTTTAGGCTATCCTCTCTCTTGATGATCCTACAGATAGATATGAGAATATATGCTCAAGGATGGTGAAATTTGTTAATGTTGGTGCCACATCCTCTTCCAACCATGATATATGCTTAAAGATGCTTGATGATACATTCAAGCAATTAGTGTCTTTGACAGGTTTCGACGAGTAGGTATAGTTGTTTCTTATGTCTTCTTTAGTATTTTTATGCTTTTTTGTAAGAGATGTTTTTTAATTTTTTATTTTTTTAGGGTGCATCAAATTTTCCAACCATTCATGATTCAAAGCAAATAAGACGTCGTGGTAGGCCTTGTAAGAAAATATTCAAGAAAACATACGAGGTTTCACTTGTAAAGAGAAGGAAGAAAAAGAACACGACAAATGGTTACCCATCTTCATCCTTGGGGGCTTCTGCATTGTAGTTTTAGCTTTCATTATATAGTAGGATACATCAAAAATTTTTCATTGTAATACATTGATTTTTTCTATATGTGTTGGTTTTTAGGATATTTAGTTGATAAAAGACTTTGCAAAGGTGATAATACCAATTTATACGTATATTGCACCGATGATAACATAAATTTCACCGATGATATTAAATATTGCATCAGGGATCAAAGGTGATTTTGGGTTTACAACGGTGATAGCATAAATTGCACCGATGATATTTAAATGTCGATCCAGTGATGGGAACACCATCATGAGCCATAACTAGCTCAATGTGATCTGATTAAGTCATTAAATGTTCCTACATAACCATCAGAAGACTACAATTCATTGCAAATCCTTTCAGAGAGAAATACAAGAAACTAGGGTTTAAACTACAATTTTACCATCATATCTTGAATGCAAAATAACCACGGATTTTCTTAGGGGTTAATTAAGGGTCAAATGATCTTAAGAGTCTAATAAGTGGGTTAATACAGACAGAAATGGGTTTTCGAGCATTTTAGGAATTAAATGATTTCTGAAACCTTAAAAACAAACCTGCTTAATTAAATGAGGTTATGGTCAGGATAAAATTCACCTAAATCCTCTAAAATTCATAGAAAAATATTCTCTAGGGTTTGGTATGCTTGATTTGACCATCGGAACCCCTCTTGACTTAAAATAGAGCCATAGGCAGACTTTTGCCTTAATTTAGATTTTTGCATAAATTACCCTGTCAAACTATGTCAAAACCAAAATCTGACTTTACCATTGAATTCCTTAGGTCTAAATTAGGTTTGTACCAAAATTTGAGCCTAATCTAAGATCATCTTAACCTAGTTTGCAATTTGGTCTTGTCTGACTCTTTTATCTCACACATACGCCCCTAACTTTTGAATCCTTTGCATTTAGGTTCCTACCACCATGAAATCCTAATCCGACAAACTCCAGCAACCTTAATATGGCAAGATCTTTGTGATTTCTTGACGAATCCCTCTCAAAATTGAAAAGGAAATAAGTCAAGTAATTGCCTTCAAAATGAACCCATCCAGGGATCCTAAATCTCTCTAGAATTCTCATGCGAATGGTTTGATTGATTGGGTATCCTACGTCGGTGAGGAGCTCGGAGTTTCTAAGCTTGTTTCAAAGCTTGGAACTTCATCTAGAGCACTATAAAAGGACCTCTGTGGCCTTGCGCATCCCCTCAACAAGTTTTTGTGAGTCAACCACCTCTCATTCTCCTCATCTGGCCACCAAAACCCTTGCTCCAGCGACCCTCTTCAATCCTCCTCCGGCCGTCCAGCGACCAAATTGGTCGGCTCTCTCGACTCCTTTCTTTATCGCGACCCTCCCCTGCAAAAGGGAGGGTGTATCTTCGCCAACTTCGTCATTGCCGTCTCGTCGTCTTTTTCCTCCTCCTTCGACGCCGGTCCACCACCACCGGCCATCTCCACTTCCCAACATCTCCCTAAGTTCCCTAAACTCTCTCTCCCTCTCCCACAATCATTTCTAGACCTTCGGGACTTCATTTCGACCGTCGATACGCCTTTGACCCTATCGTCATCCTTCGCTCCTCCCACATCTCCGGTGAAGAGTCTCCACCGCTCCACGACTCCATCCGCTTCGCCAAACGGTCCAAAAACTCTGCCACAACTCACCCTCCAAAAGCCCTAAAGAAATTTAGGGTTTAAGACTCTCTACCTCCCCGTCGAGCACCACCACTTACGCACCACCTTCCCAACGTCGTCAGGCCTCCACCGACCTCTACACGCCCTCGGACCACCACCGTTGCACCCGCCGTGGTTCGGTGAACCTTCTGAGCTGCTCTGACGTGGCCATCAGGCTATACTCCTTGTTTCAAGTCTCTCGCCATAGCTCCGTCGCCACCACCTCCTCCGCCGCCCTGTTCATCGTGTTCCAAGCCAAGCACCTCTCAGGTGCTACACCCTCGTGCGGGGATGCTCCAGGCCGATCTCCAAGTTTTATGACCCACGACATCAAATGTCTTTTAAGATGTCTAGGAGTTGGTCCAGACGTCTGGACGCCTTCCCAGACGTTTGGAATTAAATTTTTGCGGCGTACGATTGCGAGTCTGCGTGCATGCGCACGTAGACTGAACCCGCCGCCCTCTTTTCTTCTCTCTCTTCCCTCCTCGTCCTACAGGCGCCTTCTTTCTTCCTCTCTCTCTCCCCCGGCACCTTCAAATATCCCCTTCCCTCTCCCTCACCCATTCCCCCCACCGTCCCGTCCTTCCAGTGTTGGCGTGAGAGCGAGAGAGCGAGGGCAGCAGCTGCTGCCGGGTGCGCGCGGGGAGGAGAAGGTGTAATGAGAGGGAGAAGAGGTGGAGCACGTGAGGAAGAGAGGGCGAGCTCGTTGGAGCAGCCAGGGTCGGCTGACTGGCGCGCAGCGGGAGCGCGGTGTTGGGGAAGTTGCCTCGGTGTTACTGCAGCTCAGGCAGCAGGCGAGCGCGGTGCGGCACGGCCGTGCGCAGCAGGCGAAGGGCGAGGAGGTCCTGATTCTGGAAAATTTTCCCAGAAGCAGACATCTGGACCTATGTCCAGACGATGCGGGAGATGTCTGGAGGAAGATCTAGACGTCTGAAAGGTACAATATTTCTTTTCCTCTTCCTTTCGTGGGTACGGCCATGCAAGTCGTTCCGTTGAGGGTTCTGCCTCATTGCCGTGTTAAGGACGATTGCGTACGCATGCAGGTTTCATTCGGGAAGGCGCAAGGGCATGCCCTCCCACACAGATCGGACGTCTGGGCACAGCACCAGACGACGGAGAGATTCTCCAGACGTCCGGAGTGACAGTCGGACATCTGGAACTAAGTCCAGACGGTTCAGTGGGATCCTGGACATCTGAAGAACAGCGTGGGAGTGAGGTATGATCTGAACCATTGTTTAAGATGTCTGGAAGGTGTTCCAGACGTCTTATTTGGGGCAGTATTGTCGTTTTTGACGCGTTTAGGGTCCGCTCGAAGTCCGATTCCCACGTTTGAAATTCCGTTCTTCTCAGAAATTGTTCCTTTACTTGTTTAAAGTACTTGTATCCTGTTCTGAGTAGTTCCTTGTGTTTGATCCTTGTGATAGGACCTCGTTCTGTTGCGGCTCTAGGGGTTGCTGTGGCACGCGGACCTGCCGATCACGCCCCCAGTACTCCCGATTTTGCGGGTAGAGTAGCTTCCTTTGATTAGTTATCAACATTAATGCACTTGTAAGATAAATAATAGATCCTAGGGTATGGCATGAATCCTAGGACTGGAAAACTAGATTGAATGATAGATCCTAGGGTATGGCATAAATCCTAAGAACAGAAACACTGAAACGAATGTCGTGAATACATAAATTTGCAATCTTGGAAAAGTAAAAAGAATAATGATAATTGCCTGTAATTGGATAACAGCTACTTGTATATTAAATGTTGGAAACACGGGCTGTATGAGAATAAAACTGAATTGATGAAACTCAAAATGGCTTGGCCTGAGGAAACATGAGCACTAACCCTACGGGAATTAAGAGTAGAATTCCTGAAAATAAATGGAATGGAACTGGAAAAGTAGAACGGGAAAGTGTATTGTCTCTTGGGTACCTGGTGCCAAAGAGAGCACATATTACCTCTTAGTGTAGAGGGGAGCTTACCGCACTCAGGTCGAGACCGGGGTGAGTTTGGCCACTTTGCACCGACTTTCTAGCCCTCGCGTACACCGTACCGAGGAGAGCTACTAGTGTAGGGAGAGAGCTAGCCACCCCACGGGGCCCGGGGTTCAGCTAGCCGTCCTACACCGACTTGTTAGGCCCACTGGGCAAACCAGGGTAGTCAGGCGAGGGTGCGCGAACTTTGGAGGGGCAAGACCCCTGTTTGATTACTGTGGAGGGGCTAGACCCCTGTTACTGAGAAGGCTCTGCCCTTTACTGGTTCCATGCTATGCTTTGGGGCACACCCGTTAACGAAAACGACTGACCACGTGCCAGTGCGGGGTAGTTACCCGTGCGTTTATCGCGTGTGCCGTAGTCACCATTACGCCTGTTAGCAACCTTGGGGTGGTTGACTGAGGGTAGGACCACCACGGGGGACTCTCCCGGCCAGGAGAGCACCACGTGCTACTTCTACTTTTAGGAAAAGACTGCAATCAAGATCGTTCCCACGAGGAACATTCGAGATCAAGAGAAAGATCTGAGGAATTATTCAAGAATGAGTAAATAGAAAATAAAGAAAGAAGTTAAAAATAACAGCTACTTGTCCACCTTACTGTTTTCTTAGCTAGTTGGTTACCACTCTACTCAGCATTTCGCTGACGTGTCACCTTTGTCACCTTTTCAAGACCAGGTGTTGAGCAGCCAAAGCCTGCGGCTGCAGAGGGTGCTGGGCCTAGTAGAGCCCAGTAGTTTTACTTGTGTTGTACCTACTGTATCGTTTCTTCTGTTGTAGTGAGTATTTTCTGTTATAATTGTACTCTTTTATTGTAAGCATCATGTTTATGTACCTATTTAATTCTCTACTGTTGTGGTGGGGTGTATTGTAGAAGTTCTTTTCTTTACTGCTGTACTTTTGTTACTGTTAGTTACATGCATGATCAATGTGGTTTATTTTACTGTTATTTTGGTTACTTTCACGTTAGACGACTGGGTCTTGGGATCAATCGAGTCGGTCCGATTCTCGTGTCTCGTAGGGATTCGGGAATCGGGTCGTAACAAGATGGTATCAGAGCAAGGTCTTCCCGAGAAGTGAACCAACTGGCTGGAAAATAACCAATTCACATGCCTGTAACTAGAGTAGCCACCACAACGTATCTTTTGACATCTGTTCTTAGACTTCTCCGTTAGATATCATTTTGTATTGACGTTTTTCCGTTCTGTATTCGTGTCTCCTTGCAGGAGAAGCCTCGACGCAGGACTAGCAAGGTGGGCCGCGGACGTGGCCGAGGATGAGGTCGGAGGGGTGGGCGCGTTGAGCCCGACGCCTCAGTGGACCAGCCACTGCTTCCGGCCATTCAGGCCCAGGACCTCGCCCAGCTGATACGGGATATCGTGCGAGAGGAGCTCCACCCGCCTCCACGAGCGCCTCTCCCTGGGGCTGTGGAGGGGGAGTCCTCTGTGGGAGCACGCGACGGACATGGCACTGGACACGGCGGAGGGGATGGGCCTCCACCACCCCCACCTTCCTCCGGCACTTCTGAGCACGAGGCTTCTTTACCTGGAGGTGCAGCATCTCCACTTCAGCGCCACATTGAGCTTTTCGGACAGTTCCGGAAGCTGAAGCCCCCCTCCTTCAAGGGAGATGAGGACCCGACCGAGGCAGATGACTGGCTCGAGCAAACTGAGAAGGTTTTTGACACCCTTCGCCCCCTGTGGAGTGCCGCATGGCCTTTGCCACGTATCAGCTGGAGAGTGCGGCACACAGGTGGTGGAGGGCGGTCAGGGGTCAGGAGAGGGATGAGCCGACTTGGGACCGGTTCGTCACCCTCTTCTACAAGCAGTACTTTCCCCAGACGTGGCAGGACCAGAGGAGGCGGGAGTTCCATACTCTCCCCAGGGAACGATGACCATGAGCGCGTACCGTATGCGTTTCCTGGAGCTGTCTCATTTCGCAGCGACAGCCGTGGCTACTAAGGAGGAGGGCCTTTGGAGGTTCACTGAGGGGCTCCGACCTGCGATTCAGGGGTATGTCAAACCCCTGAAGCTGCCTACGTTCTCGAGGGTGGTGGAGGCAGCTATTACGTAGGAAGAGACTAACCGTCCGCGCAAGACACTGACAGCGGGCGGAAGAGGCCCTATCAGCCAGACTCCTCACAGGGCCGACGAGAGAGGAGACACGTGGCGCCCGCAGGAGAGCCGTCACATTTTGTGGGGCCATCAGTGGCCTTTGGGGGCCCTCGACAGGGGCTAGTTGCTAGCACCGGACCCCCGCCCAGCCGACAGCAGGAACTCACTGAGGGCGGGAGTCAAGTCCCCCTTTGCTACCAGTGTGGCCAGCCAGGTCACATCAGGAGGGACTGCCCATCTAGGGCAGGAGGCCGCGGGTTCCAGGCGCGAGGAGGAGGACAGTAGTCACGGGGAGGGTACCGGCCAGCGGCTACCCGAACGACGCAGAGTGTGGCTGCTTCGTCCGCACCTAGGGCTGAGGGGCGTATCAACGCCCTAACACACAGGGATGCCAGAGCTTCGAGATCAGTGGTGGCAGGTATGGTTTCAGTTTCCGGCAGACTTGTTCACACGCTTTTCGATTCCGGCGATACGCGCTTGTTCGTCGCGGCCAGTTTTGCGGTTAGCTTGGGGCAGGACTGTATGTTGTTAGAAGATCCGTTTGTGATCAGAGGTCTGAGTGGTCAGCTGTTTGTAGCTGAGGAGGTGTACACAGGTTGTGAGGTCAGTGTTGGGGGACACAGCCTTCCCGCTGACCTGATTATGATATAGATGGAGGACTTTGGCGTAATTCTGAGGATGGACTGGCTGTCCGCTTACCACGCCTTGGTGGACTGCTTTGAGAGGAAGATCGTCTTCTCCATACCGGAGTTGCCTTCTTTCGAGTTCCACGGGCAACTAGTGGACGAAGGCTTCAGGTGCATTTCTACACTTCGGGCGGCGAGACTTTTGAGCTAGGGGTGTGAGGGCTTCCTAGCTTGTGTGGTGGCGGAGCCCAACCCTGTAGTAGACTTCCAGAGTTTCCCGGTAGTCAGAGAGTACCCCGACGTGTTCCCAGATGAGCTGCTAGGACTATCACCCGAACGTGAGATCGAGTTTGAGATCTCACTAGTACTAGGGACCATCCCCATCTCCACAGCATCGTACAGGATGGCACCACTTGAGCTGTGAGAGCTCAAGTCTCAGTTGCAGGATCTTTTGGAGAAGGGCTTTGTGAGGCCCAGTGCGTCTCCCTGGGGAGCCCCGGTACTGTTTGTAAAGAAGAAAGATGGTACCCTATGCCTTTGTGTGGACTACAGATAGCTGAATAGGGTCACCATCAAGAACAGGTATCCGCTACCGAGGATTAATGACTTGTTTGATCAGTTGCGAGGTGCCACGGTATTCTCTAAGATCGACTTGAGGTCTGGATACCACCAGTTGAGGATCAAGGAGGCAAACGTCTCCAAGACAGCTTTCCGCATCCGGTACAGACACTACGAGTTTCTGGTCATGCCGTTTGGGCTGACCAATGCCCCTGTTGCCTTCATGGATTTGATGACCCGGGTGTTTAGACCGTACTTGGACCAGTTCGTGGTGGTATTCATTGATGATGTGCTCATCTATTCTCGAGATCAGACGCAGCACGGACAACACTTGCGGATGGTTCTGGACACACTGAGACGACGTAGGCTGTATGCCAAATATAGCAAGTGCGAGTTCTGGTTGAGGGAGGTGACCTTCTTAGGTCATGTGATCTCCGGGGATGGCTTGGCTGTGGACCCAGCCAAGGTCGAGGCAGTGCTCAGGTGGGAGAGACCGCGTACGGTTACTGAGATTCACAGTTTCTTGGGATTGCCAGGCCACTACAGGCGGTTTATCAGAGGCTTCTCGCAGATTGCACGTCCTATGACACAGTTGACCCGGAAGGACATGCCCTTTACTTGGACAGACGCCTGTAAGAAGTGTTTTCAAGAGCTGAAGGAGAGGCTGACTTCGGCTCCCGTGCTCACCATCCCAGACAGTAGTGGCGAGTTTTTTGTGTACACGGACGCCTCTTTGCAGGGGTTAGGGGGTGTGCTCATGCAGAGGGGTCACGTTGTCGCTTACGCTTCGCAGCAACTGAAGCCCCATGAGCATAGCTACCCTACCCACGACCTAGAGCTGGCAGTTGTCGTCTTCGCGCTGAAGACTTGGAGGCACTACTTGTACGGTGAGACCTTTGAGAATTTCACAGATCACAAGAGCCTCAGATACCTGTTTGATCAGAAGGAGCTCAACATGAGACAAAGACGTTGGTTGGAGCTCCTGAAGGACTATGACTGTAGCATTTCCTACCACCTGGGAAAGGCCAACATGGTGGCTGACGCCTTGAGCGGGAAGGCGCCCGCCCACTTGGCCAGTTTACAGGCGTAGAGTTGGAGCCTCTTAGAGGAGATGGGCAGTTGGCGACCCCTAGAGTTACGGGGGCACTATGGGGCTATGACTGTGATGCGACAAATGAGGCCAGAGCTGATAGACCGCATCATCACAGGGCAGATGGTCGACCCATACTTACAGTCATTGCGTGACAGAGTACTGTCAGGAGACCTGGGGACTTCTCTTTTACAGACCAGGTGCTGCGCATGAGGGGGCGTTTGTGCAGAGACGAGGAGCTGTTGAGAGAGCTCCTGACTGAGGCACACAGTTCTAGATTCACCATACATCCTGGAAACACAAAGATGTACCATGATTTGAGGCGCGACTTTTGGTGGAGGGGGATGAAGCGAGATGTGGGTGAATTCGTACAGCAGCGTTTAGTGTGCCAGCAGGTGAAGGCCGAGCATCAGAGGCCTGCAGTGCCGTTACAACCACTTCCAGTGCCAAAGTGGAAGTGGGAGAGCATCACCATGGACTTGGTAGTGGGTTTACCTGTTACCCAGCAAGGACACAACGCTGTCTGGGTGATCGTTGACAGATTGATGAAGACGGCGCGTTTCTTGCCGATCCAAGTCACCTTGGGACCAGCACAGTTGGCAAAGATGTATATCCGTGACGTGGTACGTCTACACGGAGTTCCGCGGGAGATCGTATCCGACCGGGATACCCGTTTTACGTCCCAGTTTTGGGCTGAGTTTCAGCAGACCTTGGAGACGCGTTGAGGTTCAGTACAGCTTACCACCCCTAGACAGACGGACAGTCTGAGCGCACGATACAGACACTTGAGGATCTTCTGCGTGCTTGTGTTCTGGACTGGAGGGGCTCTTGGGAGAAGCACTTGCCCTTGGCGGAGTTCGCATATAATAACAGTTATCACTCGAGCATCGGCATGGCACCCTACGAGGCTCTATACGGACGGAGGTATACGGCACCCTTGAGTTGGGTTGAGGTGGGGACCAAGTGGGAGGTTGGCCCCAAGCTGATCCGACAGAGTCAGGAGGCAGTCGAGCAGATCCACAAGCAACTCCGCACTGTTAGGAGCAGACAGAAGATCTATGCAGACCGGAAACGCAAAGAGGTACAGTTTGAGGTTGGGGATCACGTCTTCCTTCGTGTTTCGCCCATGAAGGGCCTGCAGCGGTTTGGGGTGAGAGGGAAGCTCACACTGAGGTTCGTGGGACCCTTTGAGGTCTTGGAGCGGGTTGGACCCGTTGCTTACAGGCTGGCCCCTCCTCCCCAGCTTTCTGGTGTGCACGACGTGTTCCATGTGTCCAACCTTAGGAGGTACGTCGCCGATCCCAGTCACGTCCTGAGCTACGAGAGTGTCGAGGTGGGTGACGACCTGACCTACCTCGAGCGGCCAGTGCAGATTCTCGACAGAGCCGTCCGGAGTCTGAGACGGGAGCAAGTACCACTGGTGAAGGTTTTGTGGAGGAGCCAGCGGTACGAGGAGGCCACCTGGGAGCCTGAGGCAGCGATGCGGGAGCGGTACCCGGAGCTCTTTAAGGGTACGTCTTTTCAGACCGGCTTCGGTCCTCTTTGAGTTTGTTATGCGTATATTGTTCTCTTTTCACACTCTACTTAGCGTAAGTTTCGGGGACGAAACTTCCTTTGAGTTTGTTATGTTGTTAAGACCCACGATATCAAACGTCTTTTAAGACGTCTGGGAGTTGGTCCAGATGTCTGGTAAGATGTCTAGACGCCTTCCCAGACGTCTGGAATTAAATTTTTGCGGCGTACGATTGCGAGTCTGCGTGCATGCACGCGCAGACTGAACCCGCCTCCCTCTTTTCTTCTCTCTCTACCCTCCCCGTCCTGCAGGCGCCTTATTTCTTCCTCTCTCTCTCCCCTGGCGCCTTCAAATATCCCCTTCCCTCTCCCTCACCCATTCCCCCACCGTCCCCTCCTTCTTCCAATGTTGGCGTAAGAGCGAGAGAGCGAGGGTAGCAGCTGCTACTGGGTGCGCGCGGGGAGGAGAAGGTGTAACGAGAGGGAGAAGAGGCGGAGTGCGTGAGGAAGAGAGGGCGAGCTCGCCGGAGCAGCCAGGGCCAGCCGGCTGGAGCGTAGCGGGAGCGCGGTGCTGGGGAAGTTGCCCCGGTGCTGCTGCAGCTCAGGCAGCAGGCGAGCGCGGCACGACACGGCCGTGCACAGCAGGCGGAGGGCGAGGAGGTCCTGATTCTGGGAAATTTTTCTAGAATCAGATGTTCGAACCTACGTCCAGACGACACGGGAGACGTCTAAAAGGTACAATATTTCTTTTCGTCTTCCTTTCGCGGGTACAACCATGCAGGTCGTCTCGCCGAGGGTTCTGCCTCATTGCCGTGTTAAGGACGGTTGCGTACGCGTGTAGGTTTCGTTCGGGAAAGCGCAAGGGCACGCCCTCCCACACAGATCAGACGTCTGGGCACAGCACCAGACGACGGAGAGAGTCTCCAGACGTCCGGAGTAACAGTCGGACGTCTGGAAGTAAGTCCAGATGGTTCAGCGGGATCCTGGACGTCTGAAGAACAGCGCGGGAGTGAGGTATGATGTGAACCATCGTTTAAGACTTCTAGAAGGTATTTCAGACGTCTGATTTAGGGCAGTATTGTCGTTTTTGACCCGTTTAGGGTCCGTTCGAAGTCCGATTCCCTCGTTTGAAATTCCGTTCTTCTCAGAAATTGTTCCTCTATTTGTTTAAAGTACTTGTATCCTGTTCTGAGTAGTTCCTTGTGTTTGATCCTTGTGATAGGACCTCGTTCTGTTGCGGCTCTGGGGGTTGCGGAGGCACGCGGACCTGTCGATCACGCCCCCAGTACTCCAGGTTTTGCCGGTAGAGTGGCTTCCCTTGATTAGTTATCAACATTAATGCACTTGTAAGATAAATAATAGATCCTAGGGAAGGGAAAAATACAAAGGAGATGGGGAGAGGGCGAGCGGAGGGTGATCGGCGATGGGCGGAGAGCGGCAGTGGGGCTGAACCATCCAGGGCTGGCGCAGAAGGTGAATGGAGGACGTGGAGATCGAGGGCCTGGAGGAGAAGGGAGTGGATTTGGCAGGAGAGGTTCTTTAGGTTGTCTGAAAATACTTGAAGACGTCCTTGGAGGGGGAAGAATGGAGATGTTCTCTGCTTCAGATGCAGACAAAGGGGGCATGTGGCAGTGATTTGTAAAAACCCCCTGATCTGCTTGGAGTGTAGGGGTGAAGGACACAAGCGTGAGTTGTGCCCTAGGAGGATCCCTTTGCGACCATGTCGGGCAGTCTCGCATCCTGTCTGGAGGGTCAAGAATGAACCTCGGCCGCCACCACTGCCGATTTTGGGTAGGCACACAATTGAAGTTGAGATCCCATCTTCAAAAGAGATCTCGACTGCAGAGATCACACAGAGAGGTGCTTTGATTGGGGAGATCATGACAGGTAGGCCATCGATCGAAATGCTTCAGAATCTGGTACATTCCTTAGATCTTCTATCTGCGGGCTGGAAAGTTGCCATGTTATCCCATTCTCGCTTCTTGGTGTATGGTTTGGGCATGCTGGATGTAGAACGATTGAGGTTTCGTTCAAGTATCTTCAAAGAATTCATTGTGATATGGAGAATGGTCTCTCCTTTTGATGGGGCACTATCTGAGCGGCCTCCACAAAGAGTGACCTCCAGGAGGATCCTCCTTAAGATCTCTGGACTGCCATTGCACCTGCGGGTAAAGGGAATTGTCTCTAAGATGCTAGCAGGCTTTGCATCAATCTGTGATGGTTCTGATGTTCTGATTGGAGAGGGGAACATTAGGTCTCTAAAAATTGAGGTGGAAGTTACCAATGCTGGTTCAATTCCAGATTCGATCACAATCAGATGTGGGGGCACCTCTTGGCTTGTTAGGCTAGCTATTCTTCGACAGGTTGAATGTGGTCAAGATAATTTGCCTGAGGAGAAGCTACAGTCTGGAACCAACAATGAGGCGAGAAAACAGAGTGACAGCTGTGGACGCACCCCTGCAGTTGAGGCTCCTGAACCCAAGAAGAGGAAGGATTGCCATTGTGTCATGGCTAAGAAAGAACAGATGGAAGATGTTGTTACAACTACTAAAAATAGACTAGCTATGATAGTCAAAGAGGATGACTGTCTGGAGGTTGTTGAGACTGAATTGGCAGATTCTGAGATGAACTACAGTATGGAATTGGGCAGTACAGAAAGGGAGTTGAGGCTTAAAGAGCCAATCCAGATGCAGCTTGCTATTCCAGATGATTTGCAGTATGGCAGTGGTTCCAATCAAAAAAGAGGTGTGGGTAGATCTCCATACATGTTGAGAAGGAGAAGGAAGGAGACCTTGCCCCCTATTGTGGAGCAAGATATTGCTAAATCCATTATGGTAGAATATGTGGGTTGCAAGGCCAATGGGATCTTTCTAATGAGAAACGAGAGTTTTGTCTTGGAATGTGCGTAGGCTACGCAACAAACAAAGAAGGGCTTCATTGTGTAGATATCTCTCTGAGTGGGAGATAGACTGTGCCCTTTTACAAGAGACTCACTTGGAGAGGGAGAATGGTCAAGAATGGGACTGTTTTAAGCAGTCTGGCAGTAGTGATATTGTGGCTAAGGGTGCTGCTGGTCGGTCTGGTGGACTAGCTTTTTGGTGGAGAAAATCTGCCATTTCAATAACTGAGATTATTCGTGATAGGTTCTTAATTTCCTGTAGATGTCACTCTCCCCAAGGTGATATGGAATGGTTTATATCATGTATTTATGGTCCTTGTGTGGCAGCAAATAGAGTTGGCTTGTGGGAGGAACTCCATGCAATGCATCAAAGAGTGCAAGAGACTCCATGGCTGTTAGGGGGTGATTTCAATTGTTATCTTTCTGGTGATGATAACCCAGATGGGAGAGTGGACAGTTCTACAGCTGGCTTCCAATTGGCTGTGCAGAACATGGGCTTGACTGAATATCCCATCAGTGGTGTGGAATATACTTGGAGGAATGGTAGTGGACAGATTTCCAAATTGGACAGATTCTTTGGCAGCCCTAGTTTGTTAGAGAGATTTCAGTTATTTGCTGTTTTGAGCCTTGATAGGCCGTTCTCTGACCACATGCCTTTGGTTTGGGACAGTGGGGTGAATGTAGACATGGGATCATACTTCAAACTCAAGAGATCTTGGTTTAGGGAAGAAGGCTTTGTGCAAATGGTTTCTCAGTGGTGGCAAAGCAAGGATGTTCAAGGCACTGCCACATAGCAGTTGGCTGCAAAATTGGTTGGTCTGCGTGAAATGTTGAAAGAATATGGGCAGGCTGTGAATCTGATCAGAGACCAGAAGAGGAAGGAAGCCTTGACAGTCATCAGGGATTTAGATATGAAAGAGTGCAGGCTGGATTTGGACCAACAGGAGCAGCAGCTGAGGCAGCAGATGCAAGCAATTGTGGGGGATGAAGACCTGAAATTAGAAATGGATTGGCATGAAAAATCCAGACAGCTTTGGCTTAAAGAGGGTGATGCGAACACAAAATTTTTCCATCTTGCAGCCAGTGCTAGAAGGAGATTCAACCTTATTTCATCTATTAAAGTTGAAGAAAGAAATATTACCTCGGTTAAGGAGATCAGATCTGAAGCAACTAAATTTTTTAAAGAAACTTCAAAGGCAGCTCCAAGAGGTTCTTGGAGGATGGCAGCAATGGATTCCCGTGTGTAACTAATGAACAGAGTGACATGCTTGTGACTCCTATTTCTGAACAGGAAGTGCTAAAGGCTATTAAAGAGTTAAATAATGAAGGGGCTCCAGGTCCAAATGGTTTTCAGGTGTTTTTCTACAGAGAGCTATGGAATGTTGTTAAGGTGGATGTGTTAAAGGTTATCCATGAGTTTGAATTGGGCAACTCTGGATTTGAGAGGCTGAACAAATCCTATCTGTTTTTGTTGCCCAAGAAATCAAGTGCAGAAAGTTTTTCTGATTACAGGCCCATTGCGTTATCTAATTCCATCTACCTTATTATTAGTAAGGTTATTGCTAACAGATTGCGGGAGGTTCTAAAGGACTTGATAATGCCTGTTCAGTCAGCTTTTCTTCCTGAGAGATCGTTACAAGAGTCATTCATTGTGACGCAGGAAATTGTAATGGGTTGGCAAAGGAGAAAATCAAAGGCTTTCTTATGGAAAGTAGATTTTTCCAAAGCCTACGATTCTGTCTCCTGGTCATACTTGTGGGAGATTCTTAGAAGGAGGAAATTTCCACCCTTATTGATTCAATGGGTGAAGAGATGCATTACGACAGCCTCTTCCCCATTGATAAATGGTAAACCGTGTCGTTCTTGGATTCAGCCCCAATGTGGAGTAAGGCAAGGTTGCCCTATTGCCCCTTTGATTTTTAACCTTGCGGTGGATACTTTGGCTAGATTTGCCTACAAATTGGCTGTGGATGGTTTTATAAGGGGGTATTCAATGTCAAATCATAAGGCTCTAGCTCCCATACTTCAGTATGCTGATGATACTATTTTTCTTGTAGAAGGGGGGAAGAGAGAAGCGCAGGCTCTGTTACATATGGTAAAAATGTTTGGAGAGGTTTCTGGTCTCAGATTGAATGGAAGTAAATCCTCCCTGGTCTGTTTTGGGATGAATAATGGTTTACAGAATGAGATCTCCGCCATTCTTGGTACACCTATGGTGCCATTGCCGATTAAATATCTGGGTCTGCCTTTGATATGTTCTAAGTTGAAGAAAGCAGATTGGTCTTTCCTCTTCGAAAAGGTAGCTACAAAATTGGAGGGCTGGAGCAGTAGATACCTATCAAAAGGGGGGAGGTATATATTACTGAATTCTGCTATCACATCGATTCATGTTTTCTTCTTCTCTGTCCTTAGAGCTCCGAATTCTATTTGGAAAAAGCTGGAGGTGATGCGGAAAAGATTCTTTTGGAAAGGGG
The DNA here is from genome assembly GCA_037157565.1 of Thalassia testudinum. Lineage (NCBI taxonomy): Eukaryota > Viridiplantae > Streptophyta > Magnoliopsida > Alismatales > Hydrocharitaceae > Thalassia > Thalassia testudinum. The sequence continues at coordinate 195,158,037 of JAZHRO010000036.1, forward strand.
CCTCTCATCAAGGGGCTTTCTTTCAACCTTTAAAGTGGGAATCAATTTGCAAACCAAAGAAGCTGGGAGGCATGGGTGTTAGATCTCTTAAGGAAATCAATGAAGCTTTACTATTGAAATGGGTTGTTCGGATGCTGCAGGGGGAAAAAAAATTTGGACAGAAATTATTCAGGACAGTTATGGGAGTACCAATGATGAGAAAAATCATCTTAACCCACGTAAACCATCCCCTTTTTGGTTTTCTGTGGTGCGAGCCTTGAAGGAAAATTGGAAAATTTTCAAATCTATTTTAGGTAATGGAAAAAGCTTCAAGTTTTGGCTGGATAATTGGGTACACGGAGGGACGTTTAAAGATAGGTTCCCCCTTGCTTATGCTGCGGCAGCAAATAAAAATGCGGTGGTAGCTGATTATTGGGATGCAGATTCGGAGCTATGGTTGTTAAATAATGGTGGGGGGAATAATCATGAAACAAGAACCCGAGTAGAGAATGAACGTCTCTTACAAGAGCTTGCTGCTTTCAAACCCATGCCTCTTGAATATGACACATACAAATGGGAAGGTAATTTCTCTACTACGGCTGCCTATGACAGATTGATAACGTCCTCCAGGATGGCGGAAGATGAAGAAATGAGGAAAAAGCTATGAAAGTTAAAAATACCACTAAAGTTACAAATTTTCTTATGGCTTTGCAGGAGGGATGATTTGATTACTGAAGATCTGAGACATAGAAGGATGGGGACCCCAACCCAGTTTTGTTATTTATGTGGGCTGCATAATGATTCTAGCGATCATATCTTCTCTTCATGTGCAATCACTGATTATGTTTGGAGGAGAGTATGCAATAAGTCCTTACCCACTTGGGGAAATTTGTGGAGCTGTCTAGTGGATGGGAATAAGCTTTATATACATATGGTGGCTGTGTTATGAGCTGTATGGAGGGCTAGAAATGAGTGTGTTTTTCAGGAGACCCCAGCTCATGTGGAAAAAATTATAAATTTATGCTGGAGTCTTATACAGTATTGGGAGTCGAACTTGTAAATTTATTTTTTTATTATCAATAATAGCTCTCCTGGTTTGCTATCGGTGATTCGATAGCATTCCTTTCTTCTTCTTCAAAAAAAAAATAATAGATCCTAGGGTATGTCATTAATCCTAGGATTGGAAAGCTAGATTGAATGATAGATCCTAGGGTATGGCATGAATCATAGGACTGGAAAACTATATTGAATGATAGATCCTACAGTATGGCATGAATCTTAGGAACAGAAACACTGAAAGGAATGTCGTGAATACATAAATTTGCAGTCTTGGAAAAGTAGAAAGAATAATGATAATTGCCTGTAATTGGATAACAGCTGCTTGTATATGAATGTATATTAAATGTTGGAAACACGGGCTATATGAGAATAAAACTGAATTGATGAAACTCAAAATGGCTTGGCTTGAGGAAACATGAGCACTAACCCTACGGTGAATTAAGAGTAGAACTCCTGAAAATAAATGGAATGGAACTGGAAAAGTAGAACGGGAAACTGTGTTGTCTCTTGGGTACGTGGTACCAAAGAGAGAACATATTACCTCTTAGTGCAGAGGGCAGCTTGCCGCCCTCAGGTCGAGACCGGGGTGAGTTTGGCCACTTTGCACCGACTTTCTGGCCCTCGCGTACACCTTACCGGGGAGAGCTGCTAGTGTAGGGAGAGAGCTAGCCACCCCATGGGACCCGGGGTTCAGCTAGCCGTCCTACACCGACTTGTTAGGCCCACTGGGCAAACAAGGGTAGTCAGGCGAGGGTACATGGACTGTGGAGGGGCAAGACCCCTGTTTAATTACTGTGGAGGGGCTAGACCCCTGTTACTGAGAGGGCTCTGCCCTATACTGGTTCCGTGCTGTGCTTTGGGGTGCACCCGTTAACGGAAACGACTGACCGCGTGCCAGTGTGGGGTAGCTACCCGTGCATTTATCGCGTGTGCCGTAGTCACCGTTACGCCTGTCAGCGACCTTGGGGTGGTTGACTGAGGGTAGGACCACCACGGTGGACTCTTCCGGCCAAGAGAGCACCACGTGCTACTTCTACTTTTCGGAAAAGACTGCAATCAAGATCGTTCCCACGATGAACATTCGAGATCAAGAGAAAGATCTGAGGAATAATTCAAGAATGAGTAAACAGAAAATAAAGAAAGAAGTTAAAAATAACAGCTACTTATCCACCTTACTGTTTTCTTAGTTAGTTGGTTGCCACTCTACTTAGCGTTTCGCTGACGTGTCACCTTTGTCACCTTTTCAAGACCAAGTGTTGAGCAGCCAGAGCCTACGGCTGCAGAGGGTGCTGGGCCTAGTAGAACCCATTAGTTTTACTTGTGTTGTACCTACTGTACCGTTTCTTCTGTTGTAGTTAGTATTTTCTATTATAATTGTACTCTTTTATTGTAAGCATCATGTTTATGTACCTGTTTAATTCTCTACTGTTGTGGTGGGGTGTACTGTAGTAGTTCTTTTCTTTACTGCTGTACTTTTGTTACTGTTAGTTACATGCATGATGAATGTGGTTTATTTTACTGTTATTTTGGTTACTTTCTCATTGGACGACTGGGTCTTGGGATCAGATGAGTCGGTCCGATTCTCGTGTCTCGTAGGGATTCGGGAATCGGGTCGTAACACCAAGCCTCTAGTTGGCATCAATACACGTTGCTGCTGCTCCAATTCGACGAGGAAAGTCGACTTGCCTACTACGCGAAGAAGCCTTGTGGGATTAGTCCCACCTCGTAGAAGACTGAAGCCCCCACAGAGGATCAATTGAATTCGTGCTGGTGGCTTATCGCCTTAGCATGCACAGGGGGTGAGGTCCTCACATGCACGTGCCTCATGCACACTGATGAGAACCTCATCATGAGCCATAACTAGCTCATTTTGACCTAATGCAGAGAATAATAGCTCCTACATAACCTTAGGAAGGCTTGGCTCAGAGAGATTCTGAGTTTGCAAAGAAAACATAAACTGAGGGTAAAAATACAATTTCACCAATCCGATCTGAAAATAGGGTAACTCACGGTCCAAACATAGGTCAAAACAACCTAATAAGAAGAAAGTGGGATGAAATGACTCAATAAGGGCTACAACAACTCCAAGGAATTAAATGACAGCCTGTAACCCTAAAAAAAATCCACTTCAATTCACGTGGTTCAAGGTAAGGTAAAAATAAAATAAACCCTCTAAAATTCATATAAAAATAATCTCTAGGGTTTAGGACTTTCAATTTGGCCTTAGGAACCCATTTTGACCTACATTGAGAACCATGCCCAATTAACAACTCAATTTGGGTTTTTAAGTAAATTGACCGGTCAAACAAGGTTTAATATAGAAATAAAATTCACCATCAGAATCCTTAGGTCCTAATTAGTCATGTATAAAAACTTGGGCCTAAGAAGAAACCTTCTTGACCAACTTTTCATTTTGGTCCTCATCCATTACTTTTTGACCCTCAACTTTTGAAACCCTCGCATTTTGGCCCCTAATTCTTCATCATTTTTTGCATTTGGGTCCTCCCTGCAAAACCCTACACAGCGCCATACTCCGGCGAGGCATGGCGCCGCGCAAGGTGAGGGCGACCCCCTGCCAAGACAACGGGGTGTTCCCTGCGACGTCTGCTGTCGTAGGGACACCTCCACGATCTCTGCCATCGCCCACACCTTCCGTGCGAACGCGCGGAAGGTATGGGTCGCGATCCGGCCATCCTCTGGCGAGGGAGGCACATCGTCTCCCTCCGCCCTCCTCTCTGATTTCGCCTCTATAAAAGCCACCACCGTCTGCCGCTTTCGGCAGCTCGGATCTGACGGAGACACCCCCCTAAATTCCTCCCTTCCCACTCCGACAGACGCCCCCTTGCTCCGGCGGCCTCTCCTCCTCCTCGTCGCCCTGCCGCACTACCAGCAGCAGGGTTACCTTCCCTCGATCTTTCCGCGTCACGCCGCACCCAGCTGGCGCCTCTCCGGTCCCTTACTCGCCACCGCTCCTTCCTCTGGGCAATTTCTTCTCCGGCGACAGTCGATACGACTGTCGCCTGCGCCAACCCCTCCTCGTCCAGCTTAGCAGGTAGAACTTCTCCTCTTCCTCCCCTCTTTCTTTTCTATACTGAAAACCCTTACTGTCGCCATCTATTTCCCACCGATCACCCTCACCTTCTCCACCTCCAGCCAAACTCCGGCGAACCACTCCCATCGCTCCAGCACCCCACACGGCTCGCCGACCGGTGCATAACCTCCGCCTCCTCACCCTGATCCTCCTCCTCCCTTCCACTGCCCACCAAACGCCCTCTGCAGACCCACCGAACACACCCACTTCTTCGCCTGCAGTTTGACCTAGGGCGATCTGTTTGCTCCACCACGCCCCCTGCAGACCCTCTGACCACCTTCGCCGTGCCACAGCGAAGGTCCCTCGCCTGTCTGATTTGGCCGAGAGGCCGTTCTTCTATGACCAGGTGACTCGCCCGCCGTCGCCATTACTGAGCAGGCAGAGCTCCTTCGCCTGCAGGTGCAGGCACACCTTCGCCCAGGTTCGACTCCCAAGTTGCGCGGGGCGTCTCCGCGAAGCGTCCCAAGCTCGCAGTTGGGGCGAAGGCCGCGCGTGAAGCCACGATTGCCCGCTGCTCCCTCCGCGGCGGGCGCTCAATTGGGGTGGGACATTTAGTCCCACCTCGGAACTTTTCAGAGGTGCGCGGGCGCATAAAGGCAAAAAGTGCCTTATGCTGTTTTCCTCCTGACCACGGGGTGAGGTCCCTCTCACCCGACCCGGCCTCGTCCGTGATCACGCTCCGCGGACCTGGCCCGACCCGATTAACCTGACCTGCACTCCTCGCCCACCACCGCACGTCGGTGAGCCTGGACCCGGGCGCGACTCGTACCCGATTACCCGGTTGCTCTGGGAGAGCTGTCCTAAGAGCGAACTTAGAGAGAAAGAGACGCGCGGGGGAGGGGGGTAGAGTAGGTTTTGCCCTCTGACTCTGAATTCTTGAGCGTGCAGGCACAGGTGAAGAAGAAGGAAGCTAAGGGAGACACTGTAGCAACAAGCGGTTTAAGTCGTCTGATTTACAAATCAGACGACGTCCTGAAGACAGGAGAAGGCAAAGAAGAAGAAGGAAGGCGAGGCAGAGGAAGGAAAGGAATACAGAGCAGCCAAGTGAAGAAACAGAAAGAAGAAGAAGAAGAAAAGAAGAAGAAGAGCACGGGAGGAAGATCTGAGGCAAGAAAAGAAGAAACAAAGAAAATCAAAAGAAGAAAAAGACAGGATCGTCCAACCAAGAAATAGAGGAAGAACACGAAGAACAAAAGCCAAAGAGGAGAGAAGACAAAGAGGAAGAAAGAAGAGAAGAAGAAGAGCCAAACTTTCATCTCTCTCTCTCTTTATTTTTGTAATAGAACATGTATATCTCTAGAATACGACTTGCTCCCTGAGTTCGACCTCGGGAGAATTGTATTTTCCGAGTAACAAATATTAGCAAATGATGGCAATAACTATCTGTACTACAACGACTTAAGAAAAGGTAGTTGCTGCCAACCCATCTGCCAGTTGGCGCTGTTGCCAGGGAGCAACAGCTATTCTAGAGGTAAACATTCTTTTTTTTTTTAGTTCTAATAATCTCCTCTCTTTTGTGCAGCTACAGGAAATCAAGAAGACAAGCAACCGCACGACAACCACTCCGAGGACAGGTAATTTTCTATCCTCTCAACCCCTAAATTCTAAAGAGGAAGAAAAGAAAAGGACAAGCAATATAGGACTAACCTGTCTTCTATACTTAGTAAACCATAAAAAGTTGCATGTTTTCAACCCATTATTCCTGCACACTATTAAGGGTATTTAAGGGCTAACACATTCTTGCTTGAGCCCTAATTACCCAACAAAGAACTAACTGGACCAAATAGAGCCAACATAAGATTCAACATTAGGGTTTTAAAGACACACTACTTAAATCAAGAATGGAGAAAATCCAAAAGAAGTGTGCCTAAACCATTGATTGAAAATACCTATCCAAAGAAACCCTAAAATAAGATTGGCTCTTTAAACACTTGAACCCTAAAAGACAAGACCTAATAAGCAAAACTAGCAGGTAAAGTTGACCATTTGGGTCAACTAACCTTCAAATTGGGTCACTCTTTGCACTTAAAAGACTAAAGTTCAAGTGGAACCCTAAGCACCTTGCTCTTGAACTAAAATTGGTAGATTTAAGAGGTCAAGATCCCCATTCTGGTCTACCTGGAACCGCAGTGACAAGAGAAGTCGGGTGGGGGAAACCCTGTAACCCGTGGGGACACTCTACCGTGTAGGGGTCTTCGCGGGACTCACCCTCTCTGGCTGCCCAGGTAATTCTCAGGTGGTCGATCTTTCTGATCAAGGGGTCCATCTACCCCGCACCTCTATAGTCACCCAACACATTTTTGGGTGTCTTGATTGGGTCCAGCACCTTCTAAACTCATCTCTTCCAACAGTGCATGTACGGTAGGAGGTCCTTAAGACCTCCTTTAGAAATTCACTCTCGTCAAGGCCAAGCCTCGACGCCCGTGTTTGTGCAACAACCCCCTCACATTATTCTCTCTTCTGATTCAGAACCAAGTTCTTCTTCTTCCCCCATCATGGCTCAGCCAGTTGAGGAAGAAAACAATCTGGAGCACCAGCTCCAACGACTCAACGACCTCTTCCAAAACTTTGTACACCCACCGCAGTGTCCCATGATGCGGGACCATTATAATCCTGCTCTGGTGGCCATCGAGCCTCGAGTCAGAATCCCGATTGGAGGACCTGATTCTGAATTGAAGCCCAATATGATTCATGCTATACCTAAATTCCATGGGCTTAATTCTGAAGATCCCTTCCAGCACATCAAACAACTAAAGCATCTGGCCCAAACTTTTGGGTCAGACGCACAAAATCGGGATATTCTTCTCATGAAGATGTTCTCCTTTTCTCTTATGGACAAGGCCGCCCATTGGTACCAAACTCAGACCCGACCAATCAACAATTGGGAAGAACTTCAGTCCGAGTTCCTAAAAAAGTTCTTCCCTGTTGGACGGACCAACGCCTTGCGCCATCAGATTACACACTTCACCCAACAAACAGGGGAACCTCTCCATGAGGCATGGGATCGTTTTCAGGATCTCATGAGAAAGTGCCCCCATCACGGAGTTCCTAAATGGGAACAAGTCCAATCTTTTTACCAGGGACTCCGTGAGGACATCCGTCTTTTCGTCAATGCAACCTGCGGAGGAAATATCATGGGTCAACATGAAGACACCGTGTGGGAGATTCTCGAAAACATGTGCGAGAACTCCATCAACAATGACTCCATGGGATTATTCGACATGACGAATACCCGCGCAGCGACGAATCTCAGGGGAGCACACGAGACGCAGGGCCTGTCCGCATCAGTTGACTTGGAGTTAATGGCCAGTCGATTGGACAATGTCTATTTATCGAAAAGAAGGTGGATGAGCTGACTCAACATCTGCAGCAAGCCACCTCTGCGCATAACCCTTTCGCACAGCCTCCTTCCACAAGGGAAACTGTGCAAAACATTCTCCATCGATCTTCTCCTAGGATGGACCCATCATCCGAATCTTTGCCCGAAGGTCCTTCCGATTCCTTCTACACCTGCCAGGGAAATTCCAATCCCTCTTTCTCTAACTCTCTGGAGGTTCCTCAGACCTACGAGGACCTCAACGCCATCCAGAACGACCCGTTCTCTAACACCTATAATCCTGGATGGCGTAACCATCCTAACTTTCAGTGGGTGGGAAATTCCCAAACCCAAAGACCATCCTACCAACCCCACCCATAACCTCCTCGTCCTTACCAGTCGCCTCAGCCTCGGCCCAACCCTACTTATCCATCTGGGCCAAATCAAGATCAAATGTCCCTTATCCTTCAGACCATGGCTGACATTCAAAGAACGAATGCGGCTATCCAGAAACAACACAAGGACGAACTTACAGAGGTCCGAAACCAATTGACCCAGTTGGCAAACTCTCGCCAGCCAGGTACTCTTCCTTCCCAACCTCTGCCTAATCCTAATAACGTGCCAACCCAGCAGCGTGTTATGAACCCAAACCCGGGCCATGCCCATATGATCTATCAGGCTCCCTCTGTTCCTTCACCTGACGGGATAGAGGCCTCCACTTCTTTTGCAGGTTACCAGCAGCAAGCTATCTTACCCAATCCCAACCAAAACCAGGCAGGACTTAATTCCGTAACGACCCGTAGTGGTAAGGAAACCCAAGACCCACCTCATCCGAACCACTCCAAGCCTGGTAGTGATCCCAAGCCTAGGACAGTAATCCAGGATGTCCCCACCCCTATCCCAGATCCACAACCAGGACCTATCCTAGAAGAACCAACCAAGATCCCGTTTCCCGAGGCCTTGACCAAGGGAAAGAAGACCACCAAGCCCGTGGCACCTGAGGAGGACCTGGTCAAGCTCTTTGAGCATGTCCACATAAACATCCCCTTGATGGATGCAATCCGCCACGTACCAGCTTACGCACGATTTTTAAAGAATGTGTGTACACCCCAGCGTAAGCCGCGAACCAAGGGTGGGAGCCCAATTGTTCTGTCAGAGCAAGCCAACTCTGTAATCCTCAGTAAACTCCCACCCAAAGCAAAAGATCCTGGTACTCCCCTGATTTCCTGCAAGATAGGTGCTACCCAATTTGATAGAGCTTTTCTAGACTTAGGTGCATCCATAAACCTGATACCCACATCCTTACTTGACCATCTAGAAGAATCTGAGCTAAAACCAACCGAGGTGACATTACAATTAGCAGATCGATCTATAAAGACACCAAAAGGGATTCTCGAGGATGTTATCGTAAGAGTGCGGGATTTCTATTTCCCAGTGGACTTTATAGTCTTAGATATGGACGCGCCTAAAAACCCTAGGGATACACCAATCATTCTAGGGAGACCTTTCTTGGCTACTGCTAGAGCCAACATCAGCTATGAGGAGGGCCAAATAGAGCTTAAATTTGGAGATCAAACCTTAAAAATTGATATATTTAAGGCCCAACAAGGAATTAATTGCGGTGTCATTGAACAGATTTGTGACGTCAGGACTTTGGTTGATGAATCACACTTCCAGAATGACTCGATTATGCCTCATCAATCACAGAAAGATCTTGACCCGCAAACAGAGGAGTCGAATCCAGACATACACAACCCAGTAACTCCTAACCTTGAACCTCACATCTACACTGAACCACCCGCTGCTGCTGATAACCCTATCCTCGAGTTAAAGCCTCTTCCTACTCACTTGAAATACATATTTTTGGGTTCCAATCAGACCCTCCCTGTGATTATCAATTCCAACCTCAATCCCGAACAGGAATCCCGTCTGATTGCTGTCCTCCAGCAACATCGCAGAGCCATCGGGTGGACTCTCGATGATTTGACTGGAATAAGCCCCTCTTATTGTACTCATCATATCTATTCAGAAGAGGGCGCGCGACCTTCTCGTGAAATGCAGAGACGTTTAAACCATAATCTGCAGGAGGTCGTGAAAAAGGAGATCATTAAGTGGTTAGATGCCGGGATCATCTACCCGATCTCCGATAGTCGTTGGGTGAGCCCAATTCAGGTTGTGCCTAAGAAAGCAGGACTCACCACCATAACGACTGAAACCGGAGAAATCATTCCTACCCGAGTAGCCAATGCGTGGAGAGTCTGTATAGATTACCGCCGACTCAATTCCTCCACGAAGAAGGATCATTTCCCACTACCCTTCATTGATCAAATTCTCGAGAAACTAGCGGGAAATAGGTTCTTCTGCTTTCGTGACGGGTACTCTGGTTATAACCAGGTGTCAATCCATCCTGAGGACCAAGAAAAGACCACATTCACCTACCCCTTCGGAACGTATGCTTTCCGAAGGATGCCTTTCGGTCTTTGCAATGCACCTGCTACCTTTCAACGGTGCATGCTTGCCATATTCTCCGATATGGTAGGTGATTTCCTGGAAGTCTTCATGGATGACTTTTCAGTCTTTGGAGAATCTTTTGATGATTGCCTCCAACACTTGCTCCAGATACTCAGGCGATGCATTGAGGTGAACTTGGTTCTTTCCTGGGAAAAGAGCCATTTCATGGTGCCTGAGGGAATTGTCCTGGGACACTCAATTTCGGAAAAATGCATCCAGGTGGATCGAGCTAAGGTTGATCTGATTTCTCGCCTTTCTGTACCTAGCTCGATCAGGGACATCCGTTCCTTTTTAGGGCACGTCGGTTTTTATCGCCGTTTCATTCCAGATTTCTCGAAAATCGCGCGCCCCTTGACTTCTCTTCTCTCTAAGGATGTACCTTTTGAAATCTCCAAGGAATGCACGCTAGCCTTTGAAAACCTGCGTGACCGAGTCACCCAGGCACCTATCCTACAATCCCCTGACTGGTCTCAACCCTTTGAGATCATGTGCGATGCGTCTGACTTCGCTGTAGGAGCAGTCCTCGGACAAAAAGCTGATGGGAAACCCGTGGTCATCCACTACGCTAGCAAGACACTTGACGAGGCTCAGCGTAACTATACGGTTACGGAGAAAGAGCTGCTAGCCGTAGTATTTGCCCTTGAAAAATTCCGATCGTATCTGCTGGGTTCCCATGTCATCATTTACTCGGATCACACGGCTGTAAGGCATCTCCTTGCCAAGAAGGACGCGAAGCCCCGACTAATCCGTTGGATCTTGCTGTTGCAAGAATTCGATCTTGAGATTCGCGACAAGGCGGGAAGGCAGAATGTGGTAGCCGACCATCTGTCCTGTCTTCCTTCTGAGATCATCAACCCTTCCGGACCCATCACGGAACATTTTCCTGATGAGCACCTGCTTTCTGTTGGTACTATACTTCCATGGTTTGCTGATATAGTAAACTACTTGGCATCTCATCAGACACCGTCTGATTGGCCAAAGGCCAAGAAAGACAAATTGCATTCTGATTCCAAGTATTACATTTGGGAAGACCCGTACCTTTTCCGCATAGGTGCTGATCAAATTATTCGGAGATGCATCCCGGAAGAGGAAATCAGCAATATCATATCTTTTTGCCATGACCAGGCATGCGGTGGCCATTTCTCAGGGCATAAAATCGCATCCAAAGTCCTCCAGTGTGGCTTCTACTGGCCTACACTTTTCAAAGACGCATACAATCACTGCAAGGCATGCAGTCGTTGCCAGACTTTGGGCAACATGAACCATCGTGACATGATGCCTTTGCAGCCGATTCTCGTATGCGAAATCTTCGATGTATGGGGGATTGATTTTATGGGCCCCTTTCCTGTTTCGAATGGTTTCGAGTACATTCTGCTTGCGGTGGACTACGTGTCCAAATGGATCGAAGCCATACCGACCCGAACCTGCAATCACAAGATTGTTCTTAAGTTCATACATCAAAACATTTTCTCAAGGTTCGGGATTCCCCGTGCTATTATCTCTGATGGGGGGACCCATTTTACAAATGCTCAGTTTAGGTCACTGATGGCCAAATTTGGGGTGTCTCACCGAATCTCTACTCCTTACCATCCCCAAACAAATGGTCTAGCTGAGCTATTAAATCGGGAGATCAAGAAAATCCTGCAAGTCACTATTCGGCCTGATAGGAAGGACTGGTCGTCCCGACTTCTGGAAGCATTGTGGGCCTATAGGACCGCCCACAAGACCCAATTGGGCATGTCTCCCTTTAGACTGGTGTACGGAAAGGCATGTCACCTTCCCGTAGAACTGGAGCATAAAGCCTATTGGGCAGTACGGAACTGTAATCTAGATCTTTCCAAGGCTGGAACCCACAGAAAACTCCAAATCAGCGAGATCGATGAATTACTCCTAGACGCGTACGAGAACTCGCGAATCTACAAGGAGCGGGTTAAAGCCGTCCATGACAAGCACATCTCGAGAAAGATCTTTCATCCTGGTCAAAAGGTCCTACTCTTTGATGCCCGACTCAAACTTTTCCCGGGGAAACTGAGGTCCAAGTGGGTCGGACCGTATTTAGTCCAACAGGTTTTTGGAAATAGAGCCATTGAAATCAGTCCACTCAGCCATAATTCCGAACCTTTCATCGTGAACGGTCAAAGACTCAAACCGTTCATTGATGTGACTTCTACTGATTCGGCTGAATCATCCCTCACCCTCCATTCCCCTTGAACTTACTGCGCCCGGCCGATGGCGTAAAACTCAGCGCTTAACGGGAGGCAGCCCGTCATTTCTTAAAAATCTAAAACCTTTTTTCTGACACCATTGTGCACTTAGGGTTCACCCTTTAAGACAGCCGACTCCACCTCAGATGCTTGCATCTGAGATTAGAAATCGTCCGCAGAATTCATCCTGACCCATTCACTCACAAAAATATCTGTCTTAAGGAATAAATTAACTGAATAAAAACCCCTAAATCACAATGAGGACATTGCAAGTCTTAGGCATGGGGGGGTATAAGTGCAAAACTTGTAAAAAAAAAAAAGAGAATAAGAGGAGAAAGGAAATTTTGTGGAGAAACAAAATGAAAAGGAGCACAAAAAGATGAAAGAAAAGAGTAATAGTCATTAGTAAGAAGCTAAGGAATTAACCTTAGTCTAGACCATTTTTCAAGAAAAGAAATGAAAAGTGTTTGGTAAGATTAGTAAGAACGCAAACCGTAGGCATTCTTCATAGACTCTTAGTACCTATTAAGATCTAGACAATCCTCAAGAGGTTGAGGAAAATGAAAAGCTTGAGTACTAGGTCCAAGGCTTAGGGAGTATTTGACCTCGCTAACTAACTTCTGGTTTATGGGACTCAGTAACCTAAGCACCCTAACCTCACACACAGCCTGGTTCAGCAAGCGTAAAAATCAAAATCACACAGAAGCGTCGAAAAAATTCTGAAAAGTACACCTAGAATAGGAGCGGCCGATTAACATAGGTTGATTTGGACGAGTTCCCAGCGCAGAGAGGGGGGAAATTCCCTCAAAGATGTGTAACAAAATATCATCTCCTTGGTGCTTGTCTCTTAGGATATTCACATATCCTACTGGGGGCATGTAAGCACCCTGCTGGTTCAGATTCCATGGATGGCATTATCACGAAGTGTCAACTGCCAGGGTCTGAACGCGGCCACGGAACACTATGGATGGGATTATCTCGAAATCTCAATAGCCAGGGTTCTGGGGGTTGCCATGGGAGGTGCTATCTCGAAGCATCGATCGCTAGGAACTCTTGAGGATTGATGATGGGGGCAAGGAATCTGATACAGACCGTGTTAAAAAGCCAATCCTAAGCTAGAATTAAAAAGAAAAAGAGAGAGAAAACTCTCCAAAACAGAAAAATTTTCTACCTCTCTCTCTTACAAAACGCACTGCAAACTGAACCAGGGCTAAGATCATTTCAAGCACGGGTGCTTTAACTACAAAGTCCAATAAACCTTGGGTTAGTTCTTGTGGGTCTTAAAAACCTTTGCTAAGGACTGAGGCTGAGGCTAAACAGATTTGGATCTTGATTGGTACTAGAGTACTTTTTAAGCCTATGGTCAGCATTCTAACCTAATCTAAGTTTAAATGAAAAGGCACTTATCTGAAGCTATTAAAGAACTTCTTGGCCTAGAACAAGGGTTGAAACCTTAAGTTTTTGCTAAGGGACTAGCAAAAGCTAGGCATGGGGGTATGATGAGAACCTCATCATGAGCCATAACTAGCTCATTTTGACCTAATGCAGAGAATAAAAGCTCCTACATAACCTTAGGAAGGCTTGGCTCAGAGATTCTGAGTTTGCAAAGAAAACATAAACTGAGGCGTAAAAATGCAATTTCACAAATCCGATCTGAAAATAGGGTAACTCAGGGTCCAAACATAGGTCAAAACAACCTAATAAGAATAAAAGTGGGATGAAATGACTCAATAAGGGCTACAACAACTCCAAGGAATTAAATGACAGCCTGTAACCCTAAAAACAAACCCACTTCAATTCACGTGGTTTGAGGTAAGGTAAAAATCAAATAAACCCTCTAAAATTCATAGAAAAATAATCTCTAGGGTTTAGGACTTTCAATTTGGCCTTAGGAACCCATTTTGACCTACATTGAGAACCATGCCCAATTAACAACTCAATTTGGGTTTTTGCGTAAATTGACTGGTCAAACAAGGTTTAATCTGGAAATAAAATTCACCATCAGAATCCTTAGGTCCTAATTAGTCATGTATAAAAACTTGGGCCTAAGAAGAAACCTTCTTGACCAACTTTTCATTTTGGTCCTCATCCATTACTTTTTGACCCTCAACTTTTGAAACCCTCGCATTTTGGCCCCTAATTCTTCATCATTTTTTGCATTTGGGTCCTCCCTGCAAAACCCTACGCAGCGCCATACTTCGGCGAGGCATGGCGCCTCGCAGGGTGAGGGCGACCCCCTGCCAAGACAACGGGGTGTTCCCTGCGACGTCTGCTGTCGTGGGGACACCTCAACGATCTCTGCCATCGCCCACACCTTCCGTGTGAACGCGCGGAAGCTATGGGTCGCGATCCGGCCATCCTCTGGCGAGGGAGGCACGTCGTCTCCCTCCGCCCTCCTCTCTGATTTCGCCTCTATAAAAGACACCACCGTCTGCCGCTTTCAGCAGCTCGGATCTGACAGAGACACCCCCCTAAATTCCTCCCTTCCCACTCCGACAGACGCCCCCTTGCTCCGGCGGCCTCTCCTCCTCCTCCTCGTCGCCCTGCCGCACTACCAGCAGCAGGGTTACCTTCCCTCGATCTTTCCACGTCACGCCGCACCCAGCTGGCGCCTCTCCGGTCCCTTCCTCGCCGCCGCTCCTTCCTCTGGGCAATTTCTTCTCCGGCGACAGTCAATACGACTGTCTCCTGCGCCAACCCCTCCTCGTCCAGCTTAGCAGGTAGAACTTCTCCTCTTCCTCCCCTCTTTCTTTTCTATACTGAAAACCCTTACTGTCACCACCTATTTCCCACCGATCACCCTCACCTTCTCCACCTCCGGCCAAACTCCGGCGAACCACTCCCATCGCTCTAGCACCCCACACGGCTCGCCGACCGGTGCATAACCTCCGCCTCCTCACCCTGATCCTCCTCCGCCCTTCCACTGCCCACCAAACGCCCTCTGCAGACCCACCGAACACACCCACTTCTTCGCCCGCAGTTTGACCTAGGGCGATCTGTTTGCTCCACCACGCCCCCTGCAGACCCTCTGACCACCTTCGCCGTGCCACGGCGAAGGTCCCCCGCCTGTCTGATTTGGCCGAGAGGCCGTTCTTCTGTGACCAGGTGACTCGCCCGCCGTCGCCATTACTGAGCAGGCAGAGCTCCTTCGCCTGCAGGTGCAGGCACACCTTCGCCCAGGTTCGACTCCCAAGTTGCGCGGGGCGTCTCCGCGAAGCGTCCCAAGCTCGCAGTTGGGGCGAAGGCCGCGCGTGAAGCCACGATTGCCCGCTGCTCCCTCCGCGGCGGGCGCTCAATTGGGGTGGGACATTTAGTCCCACCTCGGAACTTTTCAGAGGTGCGCGGGCGCATAAAGGCAAAAAGTGCCTTATGCTGTTTTCCTCCTGACCACGGGGTGAGGTCCCTCTCACCCGACCCGGCCTCGTCCGTGATCACGCTCCGCGGACCTGGCCCGACCCGATTAACCTGACCTGCACTCCTCGCCCACCACCGCACGTCGGTGAGCCTGGACCCGGGCGCGACTCGTACCCGATTACCCGGTTGCTCTGGGAGAGCTGTCCTAAGAGCGAACTTAGAGAGAAAGAGACGCGCGGGGGAGGGGGGTAGAGTAGGTTTTGCCCTCTGACTCTGAATTCTTGAGCGTGCAGGCACAGGTGAAGAAGAAGGAAGCTAAGGGAGACACTGTAGCAACAAGCGGTTTAAGTCGTCTGATTTACAAATCAGACGACGTCCTGAAGACAGGAGAAGGCAAAGAAGAAGAAGGAAGGCGAGGCAGAGGAAGGAAAGGAATACAGAGCAGCCAAGTGAAGAAACAGAAAGAAGAAGAAGAAAAGAAGAAGAAGAGCATGGGAGGAAGATCTGAGGCAAGAAAAGAAGAAACAAAGAAAATCAAAAGAAGAAAAAGACAGGATCGTCCAACCAAGAAATAGAGGAAGAACACGAAGAACAAAAGCCAAAGTGGAGAGAAGACAAAGAGGAAGAAAGAAGAGAAGAAGAAGAGCCAAACTTTCATCTCTCTCTCTCTTTATTTTTGTAATAGAACATGTATATCTCTAGAATACGACTTGCTCCCTGAGTTCGACCTCGGGAGAACTGTATTTTCCGAGTAACAAATATTAGCAAATGATGGCAATAACTATCTGTACTACAACGACTTAAGAAAAGATAGTTGCTGCCACCCTTCTGCCACACACCTTTGCCCGCGCTCACGCCTCGCGGGTTTGGGTCTCAGTCCATTTACCTGGATACCTAGGTTTGTTATGGTTTGCTTGGTTCTGAGAAAGGAAGAAGAGAAAGAGAGAGAGGAGGGTGGGGGAGGGCTTTTGCTCTACCACCCTCCTCTCAACACTTGTGATCTCTAAGGGAGGCCTTTGCCTCTGCTAGCACTGTTGAGCCCGGTGTTGTGCCTTCTCTGAAGCTTAAGGAGGCAGAAGAAAAGGGAAAGGGAAGGAAGAGGAAGAGTGCCCTCTTGGCACTTAGACTTCCATCGACTGATCTCTGAAGGGAGTGCATTGTGTACTCATCGTACGTGGAATTTAGACTGATTAGTATTATTGAGATATTTGATATAATTGTGAGGGGTAATTGGTGATTCAAATCACCATTTTACCCCATTCTTTTTGCACTATTTGACATTTGCTTTTATTTATATATCATTCATGTTTGGAGTTCTATTATACGTTGCTTATATTGCGATCTTGAGAACTATTTTTGCCAATTGCTCCCTGTGTTCGACCTCGGATTCCATTCAAGTTATAAATTTTATTTGTTTTCATGCAATTTTGACCTATACTACGATGCAGCTTTTATGACCTCAATTTCACTTGTTAACATCCAGTGATCTCAGGTTTTTTGGGTTTACACCGGTGATATTAAATATTGCACCGGTGATACATATATTGCACCGGTGATATTTAAATGTTGATCCAGTAATCGTAGATTTTCAGGTTTACACCGGTGATATTAAAATATTGCATCGGTGGAGGTGATTTTGGATTTGCACCGTTGATATTAAATATTGCATCGGTGATATTAGGTGTTGATCTAGTGATCCC
This sequence comes from Thalassia testudinum, assembly GCA_037157565.1. Taxonomy (NCBI): domain Eukaryota; kingdom Viridiplantae; phylum Streptophyta; class Magnoliopsida; order Alismatales; family Hydrocharitaceae; genus Thalassia; species Thalassia testudinum. Next base: position 195,175,251 of record JAZHRO010000036.1, read on the forward strand.
AGGTTTTTTGGGTTTGCAACAATGATAAAATAGATTACACCAGTGATATTTAAATATTACACAGGGGATCAGAGGTGATAATGGGTTTGCATCGATGATATTAAATATTGCACCGGTGATATTTAAATGTTGATCCAATGATTTCAGGTTTTTCAGATTTGCACCGATGATAAATATATTGCACCGATGATATTAAAACATTACATCGGGAGAGGTGATTTTAGATTTACACCGGTGATATTAAATATTGCACTGGTGATAACCTAAATTGTACCGATGATATTTAAATGTTGATCCAGTGATCTTAGGTTTTTTTTGTTTGCACCGGTAATATTTTTAATGGATCACGTGTTTTTTGGTTTGCTCTGGTTATAACATATATTGTATCGGTAATATTAAATATTACATTGGGGATATTTAAATTTGATCATAATTTTTTGATTTTGCACCGATGATAACATAAATTAGGTTTTGGGTTTTCACCGGTGATAAAATAAATTTCACCCGTGATATTTTTATTGGAACACCGATTTTTTTGTTTACACCGGTGATATTAAAAATTATATAAGGGACATTTAAATTTGATCATATTTTTTGATTTTACATCGGTGATAACATAGATTTCACTAGTGAAATTTACTTTCTGCAGTTGCTATGTTAATAAAGGGGTAAATTTAAGTAAATTTTGCACCAGTGATAACACAAATCATAAAGGAAAAAAACATAAAAGGAAGACATTATAGAGTAAAAGATTATTCATATTTACAGAACGTATATTTTCTCACAAAATATTTTACACAAAAGGGACATAGTTCCCTTAAACAAAAAAGGAATGTAGTTTCTAAAACTTATATCAGATCATATTATGCATTTCTATCAATTAGAATCATTGCTATGTAATATGCGTGGAACTTGTGAGCGTCTTTGTTTCTTGCGGTTTCAACTGAATCCAACCCACAAAGCAAGTACTCCATCCATCTTGTTACAAAGATGCCACGGTCATTGCTCGCCATTCCTTGTTGGGGTGCATCAAGTTTGAATTCTTCTTGCCACCCTTCTTTGTCAATAGAGAATCTATTGGATAGTTGTTGTTTCATCACTTTAAACTAATAGAGAAAAAAATATTTCCTTTAGTTAGTTTTTAAAAGGGCAAAAATATAGAGAGAAAAAGTTGAACTAATTGCAATCCGGTGCAATATTACTTTGCATCTCAACACTTGAACAAAATGGTTCTTAAATTAGCAGCGGTGATTAAAAATGGTCCTTACTAGTTTGTTAGCATCTCTGTTGATGCACTCTGGGTAGTATCCAATATAGCTGTCATATTTTATCAATATTTTTTCTTCAAGGTCAACAACCATAAGTGTCCAATGAGCAGCATCCTCAGTGTTTATTGGTACAATTATCTTTGTACAATTACTCAAAGATGCGATGGCTCTATCTAAGTATCCATTTACTTCTTTCATGTTATTGAACCCTATATATGCAAAACAAGTTTGTGTCAAATGCGAAGTTTGTTGAAAATACCCTTCACTCTTTATTTTATTATTGACCATTTCTACAATTGCATCAATAACCTGCAATTTTGTCACAAGTTAGTGGTATAAAATAAGTCAAATGTGTGATATATAAATTAGATTTGCTTTATAGCATACATGGCTCTCTGTAAATCCACCTATTTGTAACACTACTTGCATATGTATTCTTTCAACAAAATATTTTCCTTTTCTCCACAAATTTTGATATTTTTCCTTTTTCATCTCCATTAGTCTTGCAAAAAGTGTTCTTTGTGAGTCATCGACGTATTTGAAGAGAGTTTGATTCAAATTTTTTATTCTTATGAATATTACTCTTTTCACTGGAGGCCTTCCGAGTGTTTTTTTGTCCTCCTCTTTTTGTTTTAAATAAAAAAATAAATTAAGTATTTCTTTTAATTGATATGCATTGATGCAAAATATATTATCATCGGTGATAACCTATATTTGTACCGGTGATATTTATGTGAATAGCACCGGTGTCACTTATCACCGGTGATAAATATGTTATCACTGGTGATATTTAAGTGAAAAATAATACCGGTGATAAATATGTTATCACTGATGATAAGTGACATATCACTGATGATAACCTATAATTGCATTGGTGATATATAAATAGAACCTCGATTTGCTATTTTTGTTGCTGCTGGCCGTCTCCACCATAATGCTGCTACTCTTGCTCCTATTGCACTCTTCATCTTGCTTCTTCTTCTCAATTGCTACTGTTGCTCTTGCTGCTGCCTCTCTCATTTGCTTCTATTGCTACACCTATTGCACTGCTTCATCTTGCTTCTTCTTTTTTATTACTACTGTTGTTTCTACCTCTCTCATTTGCTACCACTTCTCCATTCAATAATCATTTTGGTGATGCTACTACGGATGTTGATGCTAATGCTGCTGCTGTTGATGCTTCTGTTGCCGCTGCTTCTCTTGGCCCTTAAGTCCCTCATCCATTTGATCATCATTTTGTTGATGATGGTGATGTTGCTGCTCATCCTCTTGCTACTGCTGCTGATGGTAATGTTTTTGTTGCTGCTCATCCTCTCGTTGCTGATGCTACTGCTGCCCATCCTCTTTTTCCACCATTATTTCTTCCCACATTACTCTCTCCACCTCTTCATGCTGCTGTTGTTGCTAAGTTTGTTGGGTTTTGAAACTTTGACTACTTTGTGTTTGATGAAGGAAAGCAGTCAAATTTTCCTTTAACTCTTTTATTTGATTATTCAAAGCATCATTTTCCTCATTTCTTCACTTTAATATTCTATTCATTTTTTTCATTTTCTTCTTCATTTCCTTGCTTTCTTTTTTCAAGTTGTTGAGGTAGATCTTTGCAACTTTAACCATTTTTTGTTTCTCTTCCTCCTCTTCTTCTCCTTTCTTTTTCTCTTCTTCTGCTCCTTTCTCCTCTTATTCATGCTTTCTTCTTTTTTTTGGAGTTTGTTCTCTCTTCCACCTCCTTTCTCTTCTTTTTGGCTTCTAGAAGATCAACTCCTCTAAATGGGTCTTTTCTCAAATCCTTTTCAGGTACTTTCCTAATTTTTACACCCATTGTTATTGCATGGCTTGTGATGGAGAATTCGTGGTTGTACCTTCAGCAACTGTCGTTGCCTTATTATTATTGGGTTCCAAGACATTAAACATCTCAACTGCCCATAGGTGCAGTGCAATGTTACAACCTTTGATATATGTTTGTTTCTCCTCCTTTTCCCTCAAGCCCTCATGAATGTAATCACACACCAATTCAGCCAAATTGTAATTGCTTAGAGACTCTAGATCTTCTACAGTATCAAATAATAAAGTTACAATTGCTTGATCTCCATATTGTAGAAGAAATGACCTTAGAGTTACAAAAACCAACATCTTTGTTTCTTCCTCTATTTGTTTTCTCCTTTCTTGAGCCCTGGATTTCTGGTGCTTCTTTTCTCCCTTTCCTTCTTTCTCGTTTTCTTCATTGTATTCCTGAATCTTCTTAACTATTTTTCATACCTTAGACTTTAGTGATATGAAATTCTCACTCCAAATCGCAGGTTTATCATTTGCATTTGTCTTTCCATTACTTATGAAGATTTTCTCTCCCTCATTCTTCAATCCAAGTATTCCCTCTATGTGATTTGGAGTGAGAGTCAATGTTAGGTCTCTCAGATGAAACTTCCTTGTTTTTTGATTATATGCATGCACTAATTCAAAAAATAGATCTTTGTCTTTGTAGTTGGGATACATTTTTCCACTACCAACTAGGATGCCAAAGGGAGTCTTTCGAAACTCCACATCTTCTTTGACTGTTTTCCAGACTTTTCGTATGATGTAGATCATGCATGTAGAGTCTATCTCATGTCTGCGAAAATAAAAAATAAAGGAAGTGTTGAACAATAACATATTGCACTGGTGCAATGTAATTTTGCACCGATAAGAATAAATTAATAAAGTGGCAACACAACTTTGTACCGGTGCAATGTAATTTTGCACAGTGAAACTAAATTAATAAAGTGGCAATACAACTTTGATTCACTGTAATGCAACTTTGCACTGGTGCAAAGTAAATTAATAAAGTGGAGAATGCAACTTTGCACATGTGAAATGTAACTTTGTACTGGTGCAAAATAAATTAATAAAGTGGGGAATGCAACTTTGCACCTGTGCAAGGAAACTTTACACCGGTGCAAAATAAATTAATAAAGTGGGAAACGTAACTTCGCACCTGTCCAATGAAACTTTGTACCTACGCAATGCAAGTTTGCACCGATGCAAAATAAATTAATAAAATGAGCAATGTAACTTTGCACCACAATGAAACTTTGCATCAATGCAAAATAAATTAATAAAGTGGGAATGCAACTTTACTCCTTTGTAATGAAACTTTCACCGGTGTAAAATAAATTAATAAAGTAGGGAATGCAACTTTGCACCTGTGCAATGTAACTTTACACCGGTGCAAAATAAATTAATAAAATTGGAAATGCAACTTTACACCAATGCAATGCAACTTTGCATCAATGCAAAATAAAATTTTGTAGTAGCATTTCTTATCTAATATTTTTACTTATATAAGGTGCAAAAGGGAAAATATTCATCTCAAGGAGATATCACCTTAGTGTATATATCACATAAACTCTAAATGCAATGATATTACTCGAAATATTTTCGATGATAAACACATGCTTTAATTTGGAAGAATATTACTTATGATAAAGGATATATGCAAAATGGAAAATCACTGGTTCCTTTTGTCATTTTCCGATGATATATCACAGGAGATTACATATATCATTGGAGTGAAATATCTCCGATGATATAAAATCATTTTCTTCGGAGGTTTTAGAGATGTACCTCTTTGATCCACTCCTTTTTCTCATTTTGCTTCCTTCTTCCATTGTGAAACTTTCTTAATGTTGATGGAGCTTCTTTGAGTGTAGTAAAACTTGATAATGCTGCTGTTGCAACGAAGGGTGTTCGAAGAAGTAAGAACATCACAAGGAAAAAATATGTTTAGAAGTTAAAGAGGTGCAAAGGTTACCTTTTTCATAGATATTCACGTGAATCATAATTATATTTAATAAATTTCAAATCAAAATTCGATCATTAACCCATCCGAGGTGCGCACGTCGTTTGCTGCGCCACAGTCCTTTTTTTATTTTATTGCAAATCCAAGTTTTTATAATCCTATACGTGCCATTCAAAGTAAGTATAGCATATAACTCATAAGATATAAAAATAATAGAATGCAGAGGATAAAAAGTAATAGATTGCAGGACTTTCTTTATGAAATTGAATGAATTATTATATTTTATTGAGCCTTTTCCAAGATATTTACCGTTTAGTTTATTTTATAGCATGGGATATTTAGTTCAAATAAAATAAGATAATATTAAAAAAAATTAGAACAATTTACATATGCTTGATTGGGCCGTGGTTGAAATTTCAAAGATGGAAGGTACAATGAGATTCTTTTATTTTGACTATTTATATTTGAAATCCCCATTCAAGAGACTCGCGTACACGTTATTTTCGTTGACGCAAAAATATTAAACAAAAGTTATAAAAACCTTAGTCAGGTTTTTCATTTTTGAAGCTGGATTGAATCAAAGCATACGTAACCAAATTCATATATGAAGCTAAAATGATTAAAGAAATATGCTAATAATAAAATTTCAATCGTTTTTTTGACACGATAGAGAAGCTGATTGTCAGCTAATGAATATCCAATTTTCACAAATACATCTACACATCCATCTAGAGCTTCAGCTTCTTTACAAGTTACAAATTTAGTGTCTTAAGTTCTTGGTCTTTTTAATTGAAATAACTCTGCATTTATTTGAGATGGAGGAAGTTTTCTGCATAGCTTTCTAGAAATAACAATGTCTCGCTTCTTGCCGTGTATCTTGTGCACTTTCATATATATACACTAGTTCTTTGCTTGCAGTATTATGATAAGGACTTTATGCAATAGGTTATCTAATGCATTTATTTAAATATAAAAACACATGGCAACTTCAAGTCAAAGTACCAATGCTTTCTCCATGACAATAAAAGTGATCTTCCCATAGTTTTATTAAAGTGAACTTATTAGCTTAAGTTGCACGATAGCTATAAATTTCAGTTTTTAATCCGAAGGATGCATAATTAAAGCTTGGATTTGATGAAACTCCATTGAGAAGATTTCCATCTTTTCTCATACTAAAAACTTTTGTTAGCTTCCAACACATCAAGATGTTTTATGGAATCCTTAAATCCAAATTTTTGAATCTTCAATAAAACCATCATCCACAATCTAGCCATACCAATACTAGGGGTGTCAATTGGGTTAGGTCGGATCCAAACATGATCCAATATGGAAACATGTATCAAACCCTAACTCCAATATCATACTTGTTAGAAACTAATGAAATTGACTGGATCCAAATATTGGTTCGATCATATGTACGTCTAGTACATCTAATAGGTATGTAAGTCCTACATAGGTCTAATGGATTTGTATGGATCTAGTGGGTCTTATATGAGTCTAATGGGTCCATTCAAGTCCATATGAGATTCCTTTATCGAGTCCACCAGGCCTATTGTTATGACCCGAACCTGGCTCCTCATGGAACTCGGGGATGACCCACCTTGACTAATCCCACACCTAGTCGTTCATTGAAAAATAAGCCAAATGCAAAAAGAAATACGACATTCCACACATGCAATATAGTTAGACATTAAATAAAAGGCAGTAACATAATAGAATAATAGATTCCAAAGGACAACATGCCACAGGCGAAAAGAAGAGTTTGCTAACTATGCCATCACAACATGAAAGAATAGACGTAAAGCAACAAACAGTTCCAAGTACACTAAAATATTCACTAACAATAAACAATGCCTCAGAAGCAGAACGAAAAGGAAACATACTACTGTTGGGCTCAACTCGGCCCAGCACCCTCTGCAGCTGGTGGTACTGGCTGCTAACTCCCTGACTTGAACATGTATACATATATAACAGTCGTCAGCTAAACACCAAGTAAAGTGGCAACATAAGAACATCAAATGTAATAAATAAAAGGAAAGCAGTAAACCAGTCATACATTTTTCAGTTATTTAGATAGCTATCATATGGTTCCATTCATAACCACTATGTGCTTAGTATTTGGTTATTCTAGTAAAGGTCCATATCATCACTTAATCCACATGTTCCCTAAGGGAACGATCTTGATGCAATTTTCCTACGTGCAGGACACACACGTGACACTCTTGACCGGGAGAGTACCCCGTGGTAGTCCTACACCCGATCTACCACCCCGGGGTCATGGTCGCGATGTAGTGGTAATTACGGCACGCGCGATAAGTGCACAAGTAGCTACCTCGCATTAGCATACGGTCAATCCTTTTCTCTAACAGGTACGCTCTAATGTACAGCACAAAACATAATAGGGGCCACACCCCTCAACAGTCTGCGTACCCTCGCTCGACTATCCCAATTTGCCCAGTGGGCTCCACAGGAGTCGATGTAGGGAGGTCATTCCTAACCCCGAGTCCCAACCCAAGGGGAGGCTAGCTTTCTCCCTATACAAAAGTGATGGTAGCTCTCCTCGGTATCACGTTCACGAGTGCCAGCTCACTTTCTGCACCCAAGTCCAACCAACCAACCGTCATGCCTATATAGGCGAGGTATTCCATCATACATCAAAGTATCCATGTCACGATACTTTAACTACTTTCCCAGTTCCCCGTAGGGTTTGTGCATAATATTCATTTTGTTCCTAACAAGTTACATGTATCCCCATTCGCATTCAGGTTTTTAATCATGGAAAACAGGCAGCTCCTAACAAGTTACATCTATCCAATTACATCAATTGAGTTACCATTTACTCACAATATGGAATTTATCAGCATGCATAATTATATCATGTCAAGCGAGGTTCATGCACTGAACATAAACATTCACATTCTCAATCCTAGGGTTCATTCCATGACCTAGGTTTCAAGCAGAGATCTATAATTTAACATCCACTTAACAAAAACAAACAACAAAAGTAGAGAGGACCACTCTACCAATGGGTACGAAAGATATGGGTGCACAAACGGTGGATCCAAGTGTCTCCACAGGTCCCATGCGCACTACAGACTGGAGACCTATTCCAAATAGTTGGTCAAACCAGACATTAATATTGTTAACCAACATTTCAACACATCAAACATGCTCAAAATAGTACGGAAATTACTCCAACACGTAGGAAATTCAGAAAGAAAATCAATGATACTTCGATTGCACAAATCCGATTTCGTTTGGGCCTCGAACTGGCCTAAACACTCCTCTCGGTTCACCTGAACTAGACCAGGCAAGCTGGTTTGGCTGGACCGATCGCTTGGAGGCCGCAGTAGTGCGTCCAGACCAAAATCAGACATCTGGGGTGAGTTCAAAATGTCTTAAATGTGAGCAGAATCTCACCTTGCTCTCCTGCTTCTGCTCCCATCGTCTGCTACCCCCTCACGGCCATCTGAGGGTGTTACCGGACATCCAACACTTCGCCCGGTCATCTAAAAGTGTAGTCGGACGTCTAACACCACCTACAGACGTCCAAAAGCACCTCGATGGCTATAGCAGTGTGCCTTCCCAATGTCCTTCGCCCCTACGCAGACCCACGCAGCTACACATCACACACTAGACAGCAAGGACAATGCATACGTGATGCAGGCTCCTCGAGCTAAGCTTACCTCGGCACTACGCATGTTTCCAGACGTTCGCGGAGCTCTCCAGCCATCTACAAGGCATCACAGATGTCTGATAACTGCAAGAATCGTGGCTAACCTCTACGTGAAGGACCTCCTCACAGTGCAACTCCTCCTTGGTTGCTACGCCGCTCCTCGGGCCTCGCACCGCAGCAGCTGCAACATGATCCTTCTCCTCACGCTCTTCCTCTCTCTCCCACACACCTCCCCCCCTCACACCCTTCCTCTCTCTCCCGCACACCTCTCTGCAGGCAAAGGAGCTACGGTGGATGGGGGGTGCACCGCTGTGAAGGGAGAAAAGAATGGAGGATGGTGCGGAAATCGAGGGAGGGTTTTAAGGGTTTTATAGGGTAACGGTAGGGTTTTGGGGGCATGTAGGGTGATGTGGGGCCAGGAAAAGTTGCACCTGGCCCCACAGAACAATTCCCAAGGGTGGTAAAATTGGGATAAATCCCTCCAAAAGCCAACATACTCCACACAGGTCTTCATGGTGTGCAAAAAATTACATCAAGGCCCCTATCATTTAAGAAAAGCCAAAATGACCCTTGGGAAGGGTCATTTCACCTATGCAAGTCCATATAGGTCCACTTGATTTGGGTTCACCGGGTCCATCTAGTCCAAGAATTATATCTGAGACTCAATCAAATAAAGAGGTGATCCGGTCTGGCTCAACCGAATTTGATTTTAGAAGCTATCGAGTTGGATTTGAGTTTAGTTATCAAGTCAAGTTCTAGTCGGGTCTATCAAGCACGAGTCAAGATTGAGTATTATCCTATTGCCTTCAACCACATTAGTATTGATTCAAGGTTAGGCTGGACCTTTGGACTGTGGAGTCCAGGTTCAGATATTGCCTACAAGAAAGGCCAAGGTTCAGCAAAGTAAGGGTTCAGACTTCCTGAGGTTTGGATGTTGAAGGATTTGGCTAGTCCCCCGTTACAATCGATGGCACAATGAATGAGATGGCATTATGGGGAAAATTGTGTCCTCATTGCTTGCCAATAGATTACGTGCATAGATTTGATAATTATTGACTATATGCAACTGTTTTGGCACCAATAATGAAGGTTTTGGTAGAACCATCTCAAAGGACCAACCACTGTGATGGCTTTACGGGTAATCTTGTGGTAATTTTCCATTTATGATGGCTAGTGGCCAAGATTAGTTGAGACTCCAAGAGGAAGGGTTATTCAACAACATTAAATTTGCTTGCTTTGAATTCGTATTTAATAGGCATTAGACTTGATCAAAAGCAACCCAAGCATTTGCATGTGATCCCCTTGTAACAATGTAAAATAGGTGAATCGAGAGATACTCATCTCTCCTAAGAAGTAGCACCTATCCTTAAGGACGTGAACTCAGTGGTTAATCTTGGTGTTCCATTGTGTGATTGATAAATTTTTTTGCTCCCTAGGCATCTTGATGCCAATCAAGCATGGGGGACCCTATTCTAGTAGTGGGCTGTGAGTTGAACTTAGCCAGACGGTCATTCTTCTGGGCTCCACCATCGAAGCAAACTATTTTATGAGGTTTTTACATAAATGATTTTATAATTTTTGATAATACATATATATTTCTAGATTCTTAGATATTATAAAATATTCTTAAAATCTTATCTTCGTTAACAAATATATCCTTTCATTAATTTTAACTTTAATAGATGTTAACTGTGAGTGAAATTTTTTACATAAACATCCTTGTAAACTTTTGATATTACAAATGCAACACTATTTGGAAAAATTTATAGAGTTTCTTACATCCATGCCTTTAAAATCTTCTCTAATTATATCTATACCCCTATAAACCTCATATATATCTTTATACCCTCATAAAGTTTTTAACTATTACAGGTTATGCCCTCAAGTTAACTATTTGTCAAAAACTACCGATTAAGATGGAACATTTTGTTAAGCCTAACAATAATAATTCTCAAAACTACATTCACGCTCCCAACATGTTTTTCTTTCTTTTTTTTTTCCTCTTCTTTCTCCCTCCTCCTCCTCCTGGCTACCCTCCTCCTTCAACCACCTCCTCCCCCACCCAACTCCCATGACCACCTCCTCCTCCCTTCTCCCCTAGGCACCACTTGCATCACCATTACCTCCTTCGCTCTCCTCCCTCAACCACCTCCTTCACCCTTTTCTTGTAACCACCTCCTCCTCCCTAGCCCTCAACACCTCCTCCACTCTCCTCCTACAACCACCTCCTTGTACCCTGTTAAGACCCGTGCCACCAAAACCCTTTTAAGACATCTGGGAGTTGGTCCATACATCTGGACACCTTCCCAGACGTCTGGAAATCAATTTTTGTGTGCATACGACCGCGAGTCTGCACACGTGCCACGCGTAAACTGAGCCCCAGCCGCCTCCCTCTCTTTCTTCTTCCCTCGCCGACTTGCAGAGCTGCCCCCCCATTGCCTACAAATACTCCTCTCCCCTCTCCCTCGTCCACCACCACACCCCATCCGTCTTCTCCTTCCTCCAGCGTGAGAGCGAGAGTGAGAGCGAGTGTGGCAGCTGCAGCCGAGTGCAGCGGCGGAGAGGAGAGGAGCAGCAAGAGTTAAGAGAAGAGAGCTCGTGAACCGTGAGAGAGAGAGCTCGTCGGAGCAGCTCAAGGCCGGTCGGCGTGCGCGAGGCGGAGAGTGCGCGTGCGGATGAGCTACTGCGCGGCGAGGTCGCGCACAGTAGGAAGAAGACAAAGGAGGTTCTAATTCTGGGATTTTTCCCAGAATCAGACGTCTGGACCTACATCCAGATGACGTCTGGAGGATGCTCGAGACGACTGTAAGGTATGCTTTTCCTCCTACGCTTCCTTTTGCGGACGTCTGTTGTGTGCCGTGTTGAGAGATTCTACGTACGCTTGCAGGTTTCTCATCGGGAAGGCGCGGGACACTCCCACGCGGTTCAGACGTCTGGGCGAGTCACCAGACGGCGGAGAGCGTCTCCAGATGCCCGGAGGGATAGTCGGACGTCTGGAATTAGGTCCAGATGGTTCAACACAATCCCTGGACGTCTGAAGAGAAGCACAGAGTGAGGTATGGATCTGGACTCCTTTTAAGACATTTGGAAGATATTCCAGACGTCTGATTTGAGTCAGAGTTATCGTTTTTGACCCGTTTAGGGTCCGTTCGAGGTCTGATTTCCGCGTTTAAGATTTCGTTCTTCTTCATATAAGTTCCTCTACTTGTTGGAATGCTTTTTATCATATTATGAGTGGTTTCTTGTGGTTGATCCTTGTGTTAGGACCTCGTTCCGTTGCGAATTTGGGGGTTGCGGAGGCACTCAGACCTGCCGATCGAGCTCCCATTACTCCTGGTTTTGCGGGTAGAGTTGCTTCCCTTAGTTAATTACAAACGTAAATGCATATCTGGAATAAATGATAGATCCTAGGGTATGGCATGAATCCTAGGACTAGAAACACTAGAACGATTGTATTAAATGCCTGAAATGCAGTCTTGAAATGAGTAGATGAAATAATAATTGCCTGTAACTGGAAAATAGCTGCCTGTGAAATGTAGAGTACTGTTGTTAGTAACTGCTACATGTAATTTCTGTTGGTTGAAATTAAATACGAGCTACTTGTATGTAAATTGGAAAAGAAGGATTGAATGATAGAAACACATGCTATATGCGAATAAACCTGAATGATGAAACCTAGTATGGCTTGGCCTGAGGAACATGAGCATGAACCCTACGGGAATCAGGAGTAGAACTCCTGGAAATAAATAGAATGGAACTAGAAAAGTGAATGGGAAAGTGTGTTGTCTCTTGGGTACGTGGTACCAAGGGAAGCACATGTTACCTCTTAGTATAGAGCGGAGTTAGCCGCCCTAGGGTTGAGACCCGGGGTTAGGTTTGGCCACTTTGTACTGACTTTTGGCCCTCGCGTACACAGTACCAGGGAGAGCTACCAGTGTAGGGAGAGAGCTAGTGGCGGACGCTCGTGTGTGTGTGTTAAGTGTCATTATAGTCGCACTTACAACGTCGATTTTAAAGTAAGGAAACAGAGGTGAGTCCGAGTGTCGGTCTCAGGAAGGCGTGAAAATCGGATTTTGCTTATCACTTGTTGTCACGAAAATCGTGGATCTTTGCTTGCGAAAGGGTGCGGTTGAAAAGAGAGAGAGAGAGATAGAGAGAGAGGGATTAGGGTTAGAGTCGTTTCTTTCTTTAACATGCAATTTGGATAGGAAATAAAGTAAATAATTGAGTAGAAAATAACTTCATTAATCATGCAGCTTTAATTCACAGATTACAACATTAGATACATGCTTAAACATAAGTAAAGGAAAGCTTAAAAGAGAGGAAGAGAGAGAGAGGGAGAGCGGCGAGGCAGCCACGGTGGTGGAGAAGGCTCCGTCGGTGGCTCGTCGTCTCCGACGATTACAAGAGGGCCTAAAGCTAGCTAAGAGAGGGGTAGAGTAGTTGCAAGGGAAGTGAATGCCTTGAATGAGTGGTTGGAGAGGGTTTAAATAGGGAGAAGGGCGTTCTAAAAGAAGGGGTTTTAGCGACGTCCGGGACGTCGCTAAAACCCTTCCAAAAGCGTCGATGAAGCACCCAGCCCTCCAGTCACACGCCCGCACCGTTCTTCTTCACGTCCGATTCGTGGTCGCTACATGAGAGTCATCCGATCTTCGATCCTCCCCCGGGCGTGCTTGGATCGCGCCTCGGGTGCGCATGCGCGCGCGCATCGACGCCCGACGTGCGCGCGCGCGTGGAAGCTCGCTGCCTAAGGGCGTGCCACATGGCGCTATCTCAGCCGCACGTTACTGATCGGGTGGCCCAATTTTGCCGCGCACCTCGCTGCCTTTACTTTCCCGCACCGCACGGCTCGAACCGGCGACGCGTGCGTGCAGGCGTGCGCGTTAACCGCTGCTTTGTCGCGGTGATCGCGGGCGGGCGCACGGTTCTCGGTCGTCCGATCGAAGATCAACGGCCGAGATTTGATCTCCAGCTGATGGTGGAAGTGGCTCGCTGTGAGCGGGTGCCACGTGGCGCAACGAGGGCCGTTGATCATCAAATCAACGGTCAGAACTTCTTGGGCCCATTGTAGGAGCTCCAAATGTCGGATTTGGCCGATTTTAAGTCTGTTGGACTCCGTTCGTCGTTCTGAATCCATCCGTGCGGTCTGATTACTCATCTGAGGCCTACTTTGACAAGTGCTTACACAAATGGCATTAATACAGTTTTATAAGCATTCTTGGTATATGATGCATGCAATGCTCCCACTCTACTTATGATGTACCTTTTATTCTTAAGATGGGCCCTATTTAACAGAATTATTACCCCCATATGCAGTGTTATCATACCCCTATGCTTACTACTTGCTAGTCCCTAGCAAGGTTTATTCTAGCATTTATTTTCTTTCAGAATTTAAGTAATTGCTTAGACACTTCGTCACTTGTCAATAGGAGGAAATATACTAAGATCTTAATATACAAAGACTAAGCAACACCCGGGTGTCTGCCAAAATATGAATCACTCGAATCCATACTTTAATGTATATAACTATACATATGTATATGTATATATTTTTTTTTTTTTAGAATTTTTTCGGAATTAAGCGTGGGTTGGTAACTTTTTACGGCTACCCAACCTACCTAAAACTCGGTCAAAATCCTAAGTGCTAAGTATCTTGGTGTGAAGATTGTGATAGACCCACTCAACGGTAATTTAGACAGACTTTGGATTTCTACGCCCCTAGGTGACCGGAAGAGGAAATATATTTGCCCGAAGGTGTATTTGTTCGATCGATAGCTTTCTCCCTACGTTTGTTTTAATTGGGGTCAACACAATGATTTTTCCAGTGTATATCTCCCCGGCTTGTACTACTTCCCCACTTCTTCCTTAAGTATTTTGGTTCTTTTTGTGCAATTATTGAGCTGGGCTCTGGACAACTGACCAATAGGCTGTTACCCACGATCACTTGCCAGCCATACTCGTGCGGTAAAGTGTGATTTTTTTTTTCATAGGTGGCTTCCCTGATCTCAAATGTACCTAGAGGCAATCAAGAAGAAATGATCTCGTGGCTGGGTTCTGGACAACCTGCCAATGGGCTATTACCCATGATAACTTGCCAGCCATACCACCCTAGAGAGTTCATTAGTTATCCAATTTCTGTCAAAATCTCCGAGGAGTGAGTCTGCGCAGAAAATGTGTGCAGATGCTTAGACTCAAAGTTTTTCTGAGTTAGAGGGTGAGTTGATAAGTCGTATACTTATCACCTTATTTAGTAAGTGGATTAGAATAGCTTAAGGTTGTAAGGATTCGAAGCTAAATCCATATTTTAACGGACACCAGGGCTGATTAAGCCTGAAGGCCTGAAAAGTCTAAGTGTTTAAGTTCTTTTTGTATTATTCCCACTATTGACAAGTTTATAATGCCTAAGCTTCTTCCTAAATTCAATTTTTTTTTAATTTTATTTTATTCAAACTAATTAAATGAGCTCAGGATCATGCAATTTACCACCCCCCCATGCTTAAGTTGGACAATGTCCTCATTGGCAAATACATGGATGCATAGGGGTTCAAAAAGATAGTACCTGAGTGACGTAAAATACCGGATCAGTCTGAATCCTCTGGCTTGCCTCCTAGGAAGCGCTAAGTTTAACGCCTCCAGCTAGGCGGTGCTTCGTGTCATCCCTCAATGAGGGTGACACTCTCCTTTGGGGGAATCTGGGCCAGGAAATGCTTCAATCTTTGACCATTAACTGTAAAAGTGTGCCCAGTGTTAGGATCAGCGATTTCAACCGCCCCATTAGAGTAAGGCTTAACCACCCGAAATGGTCATGTCCATTTGGACCTGAGTTTCCCTGGGAAGAGTTTTAGGCGGGCATCAAACAGCCAGACTTGCTGGTTGGACTCAATGGTTTTTCTATGAATGAGTCGGTCGTTGACGCCTTTCATTTTCTCCTTATACAGTAGACTATTTTCAAAAGCGTCCCGACGAATTTCTTCGAGCTCAGATAATTGGAGCGTCCTCTATGCATTGGCTAACTG
The DNA here is from genome assembly GCA_037157565.1 of Thalassia testudinum. Lineage (NCBI taxonomy): Eukaryota > Viridiplantae > Streptophyta > Magnoliopsida > Alismatales > Hydrocharitaceae > Thalassia > Thalassia testudinum. Next base: position 195,190,983 of record JAZHRO010000036.1, read on the forward strand.
GGAATCCATGTTACATTGCTTGACAGCCCAGTAAGCCCGGTGTTCCAATTCGACAGGAAGATGGCAGGCTTTGCCAAAGACCAAGCGATAAGGCAACATGCCTATCGGGGTCTTGAAAGCAGTCCTGTATGCCCACAAGGCATCATCTAGTCGTGTGGACCAGTCTTTCCTCTCAGGTCTCACAGTCTTCTGTAAAATGTTCTTGATTTGTCCATTTGAGACCTCGGTTTGCCCATTTGTTTGCGGATGATACGAGGTAGCAATGTGGTGGTTCACCCCGTATTTTCTAAGTAGGGCACGAAATTGGGAATGGATAAAATGGCTTCCACCATCACTGATCATGACCTTGGGTATTCCAAATCGGGAAAAGATGTTCTGCTTAACAAAGTCCATGACAGTCCTGTGATCGCATCGGCGAGTGCCGACGGCTTCAATCCATTTAGAAACATAGTCTACTGAGACTAGGATGTACTCGAAGCCGTTGGATGGTGGAAAGGGGCCCATAAAATCGATACCCCAAACGTCGAAGATTTCGACAATCAAAATGGGCTGGAGGGGCATCATATCTTTCTTGGTCATGGTCTCCAGCGTTTGGCAACGTGAGCAAGTCTTGGCAAAGTTGTGTGCATCCTTAAATAAGGACGTCCAGTAAAATCCAGACTGCAGAACCTTTGCAGCCGTTTTCTTTCCAGAGAAGTGGCCACCACAAGCCTGGTCATGACAGAAGGAAAGCATACTCTGGATGTCGTTCTCGGGGATACACCTCCTAATGATCTGGTCGGCACAAAGGCGAAACAACATGGGATCATCCCAGAAATAGTGCTTGGCCCCAGCCAAGAACCTGTCCCATTGCTGTTTGGACCAGCTGTGCGGGGTTTGTCCTACTACTAGGCAGATGTATGGACCAGCTATCGTTGACGTAGTCAGTATACCATGGCAGTCTCTTGTCTTACACAGCCAGAATGTGTTCATCGGGGAAGGCGTCAGATAGAGGTAGGGAGGGTCCAATGTGGTCTAGATGGAGTCTAGACAAGTGGTCAGCCACCACATTCTTCGATCCGGCCTTGTCACGGATTTCCAGGTCAAATTCCTGTAAAAGCAAGATCCATCTGATGAGCCTGCGCTCGTGCGTATGTGTTAAGAAGTGTCGTTATAGTTGCACTTGCAACGCTGGTTTTAAAGTAAGGAAACGAAGGTGAGTCCAAGTGTCGGTCTTAGGGAGGCGTGAAAATCGGATTTCGCTTATCACTTGTTGTCACGGAAATCGTAGAGTTTTGCTTGCGAAAGGGTGCGGTTGAAAAGCGAGAGAGAGATAGAGAGAGAGAGAGAGAGGGATTAGGGTTAGAGTCGTTTCTTTCTTTAACATGCAATTTGGATAGGAAATAAAGTAAACAACTGAGTAGAAAATAACTTCATTAATCGTGCAGCTTTAGTTCGTAGATTACAACATTAGATACATGCTTAAACATACGTAAAGGAAAGCTTAAAAGAGAGGAAGAGAGAGAGAGAGAGAGAGAGAGAGAGAGAGAGAGGGAGAGCGGCGAGGCAACCACGGTGGTGGAGAAGGCTCCGTCGACGGCTCGTCGTTGATGTAAACACATTTACACTACTTAAGATGTCTATTTATGCATGTTCTTAAGCATAGGATTGCATTTCATGATATAAATATTGCATAACATGCATCATCTTGCATTTAGAGTAGTTTGAATAAAATGGAGGTTAATTGTCTCCTTTTATGTGCTTGGACAGGGCAAACATTTTATCAGGGCCTCCGATCAAAGATCCAACCGTATGGATGTGATCAGGGCGACAATTGGAGTTCAACGACTCCAAGATCACCCTAATAAGGTATCCGTAGCATCAGATAGTGACCGGGGAACCCTAGAAGATCAAGGGCCAGGATGGTGTAAATCCACTCTTCAAATGACAAATCCGACCTCACGGATGGATTCGGATCGACGATCGCAGCCCAACGACACAAAAATCTAGTCAATCCGACATCCATGGCACCATCTACAACATCCAGAAGGTGAACGGCCAAGATGGTGCCACGTGGTGCCATCCCAAATGCCCAAACGGCCGCATACATTTTCTGAAGACCCCGCACCCGCTCCCTCTCCGCTATTGGATCTCGATCTAACGGCTGTGGTCAGCCACGCCTAAAAGCGCCCGCTCGACCATCCGCGCCTCGTAGCGCAGCGGTCGAGCGCGCATACGCGAGCTGCGGGCGCGGGTTCGAACCGCAGCGAAGGGGAGGAAGGTGCGGGCGAGCGAGCGTGGGCGGGCGTTGGATCTTGATCGGACGGCCGTCTGCGCTCAATTGAGATCACGCGCGATCATACGCGCGGCAAGGACGTGCGATCATACGCGTAGGGCGGGCGCGCAACAGCGGGCGGAGATGCATCTTAAGCCGTCCGATCGCGAGATCTGATGAACGTGCGTAGGCATTGAGAAAGGGCGCAGCTGAGGAGGTGTGCGTGGGCGTGGGTGCTACACCCACGTTGTGGCTTTAATGACAGTTTTATCCGTCACTAAAGACCCCTTATTTATTATTTTAAAGATGTAATGACCATTTTGTCCCCACTCCTTGCAACTATAAAAGGAGACCCCCTCCATACGAAATTCTCATCCCTTCCTTCTCTTCTCTACCTCTCCAAATCTCAAGAGAAGATTGTCTCACACCCGAGATGCTTCTCGTGAGATAAAGTCCAAATTTTCATCCCCCTTTGGGAGTGGATCCCGCAACGACGACGGCGTGCTGCTCCGTTCCTGTTCTTCTGCTTCGTCCTCCTTCGTCCAGGCGTCGTCCCGTCCGGCTCGTCCTCCAAGCGACCGTCGAGGAGGATTTCTCTCTCTATTCTTTTTACTGCTTTCTAGTATAGATTTACTGCTTTCTAGAATAGTTTTGCTCGTCCTCCAAGCGATCATCGAGGAGGACATTTCTCCCTCCATTCTTTTAATGCTTTCTAGAGTAAATTTATCGCTTTCTACTGCAATTATTTTATGCTTTCTAGTTGTAATGAACAATCTCCTTAATGATAAATTCTCTGTTTATTCTACATCTCATTTTGATTTCTATGTGTAATATTCTCTCTCTCTCTTACCCTCTCTCTCTCTTCTATTTATTGAATTACTTCGTGACAAATAAAAAAGAAACGCGTAGTTTTTAAATCAAACGTCCGCCTCCCTGTGTTCGACTCGAAATTTCAATTTCGGTATAAATTTTATTTGTTGAACACGAGTTCTTCGCTTTTAAACTACAACGACAGGTTTTCCAAAACCAAACACGTTAGCGTAGCAATTCGATAGTTCAACAATCGTCACCGACGATTACAAGAGGGCCAAAAGTTAGCTAAGAGGGGGGTAGAGTAGTTGCAAGGGAAGTGAATGCCTTGAATGAGTGGTTGAAGGGGGTTTAAATAAGGAGAAGGGATTCTAAAAGAAGAAGGGGTTTTAACGACGTCGCTAAAACCCTTCCAAAAGCGTCGATGAAGCACCCAGCCCTCCGGTCACACGCCCGCGCTGTTCTTCGTCGCGCCCGATCCGTGGCTGCTGCATGAGAGCCATCCGATATCCTCCCCCGGGTGCGCTGCGCGTGCGCGCAGGCATCGTCACCCGGCGTGCGTGCGCGCGTGGAAGCTCGCTACCTGAGGGCGCGCCGCATGGCGCTATCTCGGCCACCCGCTGCTAATCAAGCGGCCAAATTTTGCCGCGCGCCTCGCTGCCTTTAATTTCCTGCACCGCACAGCTCGAACCTGCGTCGTGTGCGTGCGGGCGTGCGCGTTAACCGCTGCGCCATGCCCGCTGCTTTGTTGCAGCGACCGCGGGCGGGCGCACGGTTCTCGGCCATCCGATCGAAGATCGACGGCCGAGATTTGATCTCCAGCTGAAGGTGGAAGCGGCGCATGGTAAGCGGGCGCCACGTGGTGCAACGAGGGCCGTTGATCACCAGATCAACGGTCAGAACTTCTTGGACCCATTTGATCAACGGTCAGAACTTCTTGGACCCATTGTAGGAGCTCTGGATGTTGGATTTGGTCGATTTTGAGTCCGTTGGACTTCGTTGGTTGTTATGAGTCCATCCGTGCGGTCCGATTACTCATTTGAGGCCTGCTTTGACAAGTGCTTATGCAAATGGCCATTAATACAGTTTTATAAGCAATCTTGGTATATGATGCATTCAATGCTCCCATTCTACTTATGTTGTGCCTTTTATTCTTAAGATGGGCCCTATTTAAAAGAATTATCACCCCCATATGCAGTGTTATCTGCTAGCCACCCCACGGGGCCTGAGGTTCAACTAGCCGTCCTACACCGACTTGCTAGGCCCACTGGGCAAACCAAGGTAGTCAAGCGAAGGTGCACGGACTGTGGAGGGGCGAGACCCCTGTTTGCTTACTGTGGAGGAGCTAGACCCCTGTTATTGAGAGGGTTCTGCCCTATACTGGTTTCGTGCTGTGGTTTGGGCACACCCGTTAACGAAAACGACTGACTGCATGCCAGTGCGGGGTAGCTACCCGTATGTTTATCGCGCGTGCCATAGTTACCGTTACGTCTATCAGTGACCTTGGGGTGGTTAACTGAGGGTAGGGCCACCACGGGGAACTCTCCCGACCAGGAGAGCACCACGTGCTACTTTTACTTTTCGGAAAAGACTACAATCAAGATCGTTCCCATGAGGAACAGTCGAGATCAAGAAAAAGACCTGATAAATAAACCAAGGGATGAAAGAAGGAATAACTAGTTGAATAAAGAAAGAAATTGAAAACAACAGCTACCTGTCCACCTTTACTGTTTCTCTTAGTTAGCTGGATGCCACTCTACTCAGCGTTCTCTAACATGTCGTACTTACCACCATTTTCAGGTCCAGGTGTTGAGCAGCCAGAGCCTACGGCTGCGGAGGGTGCTAGGCCTAGTAGAGCCCAATAGTTGTACTTTTGTTGTACCTGTTATCTGTAGTAGTGAGTATTTTGTTACACCTTTGCACTCTTTTATTGTAAACTTCATATTCCTATACCTATTTTTAATTCTATACTGTTGTGGTGGTGTCTTCTATAGTAGTTACCTCTTTACTGTTGTAGTTTGTTACTTTTAGTTGCTTGCATGATGAATGTGGTTTATTTTGCTGCTTTTTGGTTACTTTATCGTTGGACGATTGGGTCTTGGGATTAGTCGAGTCGGTCCGATTCTCGTGTCCTGTAGGGATTCGGGAACCGGGTCGTAACAAGATGGTATCAGAGCAAGGTCGTCCCGGGAAGTGAACCGACTAGCTGGAAAATAACCAATTCACGTGCTTGTAACTAGAGTAACCACCACAACGTATCTTTTGACAACTTTTCTGTTATGTGTTCGCGTCTCCTTGCAGGAGATGCCTCGACGTGGAGGTAGTGAGGCGAGGTCGGAGGGGCGAGAGCGTTGAACCTGACGCCTCAGTGGACCTACCACTACTCCTGGCCATTCAAGCCCAGGACCTCTCCCAACTGATACGGGAGATCGTGCGAGAGGAGCTCCACCCGCCGCCACGAGTGCCTCTCCCTCGGGCTGCGGAGGGGGAGTCCTCTGTGGGACCACGAGACGGACACGACGCTGGACATGGGGGAGGGGATGTCCCTCCACCGCCCCCACCTTCTTCCGGCACTTCAGAGCACGAGACCTCCTCATCAGGAGGCGTACCAGTGTCTCCCCTTCAGCGCCATTACGAGCTTTTCGGACAGTTCCGGAAGCTGAAGCCCCCCCTCCTTCAAGGGGGATGAGGACCCGACCGAGGTGGAGGACTGGCTCGAGCAGATCGAGAAGGTGTTTGACACCCTTCGCCCCCCTGTGGAGTGTCGCATGGCCTTTGCCACATACGAGCTGGAGAGCATGGCACACAGGTGGTGGAGGGTGGTCAGGGATCAGGAGAGGGACGAGCCGACTTGGGACTAGTTTGTCACCCTCTTCTGCAAGCAGTATTTCCCTCAGACGCGGCAGGACCAGAGGAGGTGGGAGTTCCACACTCTCCGCCAGGGGACGATGACCGTGAGCGAATACCGCACACATTTCCTGGAGCTGTCTCGTTTCGTAGCGACAGCTGTGGCTACCGAGGAGGAGCGCCTTTAGAGGTTCACCAAGGGGCTCTGGCCTATTATTCGGGGGTATGTCAAACCCCTGAAGCTGCCTACGTTCTCGAGGGTGGTGGAGGCAGCTATGACGTATGAAGAGACCAACCCGTCCGCACGTGACACTGACAGTGGGCGGAAGAGGCCCTACCAGCCAGACTTCTCACAGGGCCGATGAGAGAGGAGGCACGTGGCGCCCGCAGGAGAGTCGTCACGCTTTACGGGGCCGTCAGTGGCCTTTGGGGGCCCCTGTCTACTAGCACCAAACCCCTGCCCAGCCATCAGCAGGGACCCACTGAGGGCGGGAGTCGAGTCCCCCTTTCCTACCAGTGTGGCCAGCCGAGCCACATCAAGAGGGACTACCCGTCTTGGGCAGGAGGCCAGCAGATGCTCCCCACACCGTGCACTGGAGGGCGAGCAGGAGGCTACAGTTTCCAGGCGCGAGGAGGACACCAGTCGCGGGGAGGGTACCGGCCAATAGCTACCCGTCCAACGCAGAGTGTGGCTGCTTCGTCCGCACCTAAGGCTGAGGGGCGTATCAACGCCCTGACACACAGAGACGCCAGAGCTTCAGGATCAGTGGTGGAAGGTATGGTTACAGTTTCTGGCAGACTTGTTTGCACGCTTTTCGATTCCGGTGCCACGCACTCGTTTTTCGCTGCCAGTTTTGCTGTTAGTTTGGGGCAGGACAGTGTGTTGTTAGAGGATCCGTTTGTGATCAGAGGTCTGGGTGGTCAGCTGTTTGTAGCTGAGGAGCTTTACACAGGTTGTAAGGTCAGTGTTGGGGGACACAGCCTTCCCGCTGACCTGATTGTGATGCAGATGGAGGACTTTGGCGTGATTTTGGGGATGGACTGCCTGTCTGCTTACCACGCCTTGGTGGACTGCTTTGAGAGGAAGATCGTCTTCTCCATACCGGAGTTGCCTTCTTTCGAGTTCCACGAGCAGCCAGTGGACGGAGGCTTTAGGTGCATTTCTGTACTTCGGGCGACGAGACTTTTGGGCCATGGGTGTGAGGGCTTCCTAGCTTGTGTGGTGGCGGAGCCCAGCCCTATGGCAGACTTTCATAATCTCCCGGTGGTCAGAGAGTACCTCGACATGTTCCCAGATGAGTTGCCAGGACTACCGCTCGAGCATGAGATAGAGTTTGAGATCTCACTGGTACCGGGGACCAGCCCCATTTCTACAGCACCATACTGAATGGCACCACTTGAGCTGCGAGAGCTCAAGTCTCAGTTGCAGGACCTTCTGGAGAAGGGCTTTGTGAGGCCCAGTGCGTCTCCGTGGGGAGCCCCGGTATTGTTCGTGAAGAAGAAGAACGGTACCCTACGCCTTTATGTGGACTACAGACAGCTGAATAGAGTTACCATCAAGAACAGGTATCCGCTGCAGAGGATTGACGACTTGTTTGACCAGTTGCGAGGTGCCACGGTATTCTCCAAGATAGGCTTGAGGTCTGGGTACCACCAGTTGAGGATCAGGGAGGCAGACGTCTCCATGACAGCTTTCCGCACCTGGTATGGACACTACGAGTTTTTGGTCATGCCGTTTGCGCTGACCAATGCCCCCGCTGCCTTCATGGATTTGATAAATCGGGTGTCCAGACCGTACTTGGACCAGTTCGTGGTGGTATTTATTGATGATGTGTTCATCTATTCTTGAGATCAGACGCAGCACGGACAGCACTTGCGGATGGTTTTGGACACACTGAGACGACGTAGGCTGTACGCCAAACACAACAAGTGCGAGTTTTGGTTGAGGGAGGTGACCTTCTTGGGCCATGTGATCTCCGGGGATGGCTTGGCTGTGGACCCAGCCAAGGTTGAGGTAGTGCTCAGGTAGGAGAGACTGCGTACAGTTACTGAGATCCGCAGTTTCTTGGGACTAGCCGGCTACTACAGGCGGTTTATCAGGGGCTTCTCACAGATTGCACACCCTATGACACAGCTAACCTGGAAGGATGTGCCCTTTTATTGGACAGACGCTTGTGAGGCGTGTTTTCAAGAGCTGAAGGAGAGGCTGACTTCGGCTCCCGTACTCACCATCCCAGACAGTAGTGGCGGGTTCGTTGTGTACACGGATGCCTCTTTGCAGGGGTTAGGCGGTGTGCTCATGCCGAGGGGTCACATTGTCTCTTATGCTTCGCGACAACTGAAGCCCTATGAGCATAGCTACCCTACCCATGACCTGGAGCTGGCAGCTGTCGTCTTCGCGCTGAAGACTTGGAGGCACTACTTGTACGGTGAGACCTTTGAGATTTTCACAGATCATAAGAGCCTCAAATACTTGTTTGATCAGAAGGAGCTCAACATGAGACATAGACGTTGGTTGGAGCTCATGAAGGACTATGACTACAGCATTTCCTACCACCTGGGGAAGGACAACGTGGTGGCTGACGCCTTGAGCCGGAAGGAGCCCGCCCACTTGGCCAGTTTGTAGGCGCAGAGTTGGAGCCTTATGGAGGAGATGGGCAGTTGGCGGCCCCTAGAGTTACTGGGGCACTGTGAGGCAGTGACTGTGACACGACAAACGAGGCCAAAACTGATAGAGTGCATCATCACTGGGCAGATGACCGACCCGTACTTACAGTCATTGCGTGAAAGAGTACTGTCAGGAGACCCTGGGGATTTCTCTTTTACAGACCAGGTACTGCGCATGAGGGGAAGTTTGTGCATTCCCAAGGACGAGGAGCTATTGAGAGAGCTCCTGACTGAGGCACACGATTCCAGGTTCACCATACATCCCGGAAACACAAAGATGTACCAAGATTTGAGACGCGACTTTTGGTGGAGTGGAATGAAGCAGGATGTAGGTGAATTCGTACAGCAGTGTTTAATGTGCCAGCAGATGAAGGCCAAGCACCAGAGGCCTGCAGGGCTGTTGCAGCCACTTCCAGTGCCAGAGTGAAAGTGGGAGAGCATCACCATGGACTTGGTGGTGGGCTTGCCCGTTACCCAGCGAGGACACGACGCAGACTGGGTGATCGTTGACAGATTAATGAAGACGGTACGTTTCTTGCCGATCCAAGTCACCTTGGGACCAGCACAGTTGGTAGAGAGGTATATCCGCGACATGGTACGTCTACACGAAGTTCCGCAGGAGATCGTATCCGATCAGGATACCCGTTTTACGTCACAATTTTGGGCAGAGTTTCAGCAGGCCTTGGGGACACGATTGAGGTTCAGTACAGCATACCACCCCCAGACAGACAGATAGTCTGAGCGCACGATACAGACACTTGAGGACCTTTTGCGTGCTTGTGTACTGGACTGAAGGGGCTCTTAGGAGGAGCACTTACCCCTGGCGGAGTTTGCATATAATAACAGTTATCACTCGAGCATCGGCATGGCACCCTACGAGGCTCTGTACGGACGCAGGTGTACGGCACCCTTGAGTTGGGTTGAGGTAGGGACGAAGTGGGAGGTTGGCCCCAGGTTGATCCGGTAGAGTCAGGAGGTGATTGAGCAGATTCACAGGCGACTCCGCACTGTCAGGAGCAGACAGAAGAGCTATGCAAATCGAAAACGTAGAGAGGTGTAGTTTGAGGTTGGGGACTACGTCTTCCTTCGCGTCTCACCCATGAAGGGCCTGCAGCGGTTTAGGGTGAGAGGGAAGCTCGCGCTGAGGTTTTTGGGACCCTTTGAGGTCTTGGAGTAGGTTAGACCCGTTGCTTACAGGCTTGCCCTTCCTCCCCAGTTTTCTGGTGTGCACGACGTGTTCCACGTGTCCAACCTCAGGAAGTACGTCGCCGATCCCAGTCACGTTCTAAGCCACGAGAGCGTCGAGTAGGTGACGACCTGACCTACCCCGAGCGGCTAGTGCAGATTCTCGACAGGGCCGTCCGGAGTCTGAGACGGAAGCAGGTACCCCTGGTGAAAGTCTTGTGGAGGAGCCAGCGGTAGGAGGAGGCTACCTGGGAACCTAAGGCGGCAATGCAGGAGCGGTACCCAGAGCTCTTTGAGGGTACGTCTTTTCGGACCGGCTTCGGTCCTCTTTGAGTTTGTTATGAGTATATTGTTCTTTTTCCGCACCCTAGTTAGCTCAAGTTTCGGGGACGAAACTTCCTTTGAGGTTGTTATGTTGTTGAGACCCGTGCCACCAAAACCCTTTTAAGACTTCTAGGAGTTGGTCCAGACGTCTGGAAATCAATTTTTGTGTGCGTACGACCGCGAGTCTGCGCGCGTGTCGCAAGCAGACTAAGCCCAAGCCGCCTTCTTCTCTTTCTTCTTCCCTCGCCAACTTGCAGAGCTGCCACCCTGTGCCTACAAATACTCCTCTCCCCACTCCCTCGTCCACCACCCCACCCCATCCGTCCTCTCCTTCCTCCAGCGCGAGAGCGAGAGTGAGAGCGAGCGCGGCAGCTGCAGCCGAGTGCAGTGGCGGAGAGGAGAGGAGCAGCGAGAGGGAAGAGAAGAGAGCGCACGAGCCGTGAGAGAGAGAGCTCGCTGATAACGGCATTGTGACTAGCTTTTATTATAGAAATAGCGTTGTAGTACAGCTAGTTATTGCCATTATTACAGATATATTTTTTACTCGAAAAATAAAAGAGTTCCCGAGGTCGAACTCAGGGAACAAGTTGTATTCTAAGAGGTACAAAGTTTCTATTACAAAAATAAAGGGAAAAAGAGAGAGAGAGAGGGGAAAATTTTGCTTCTTCTTCGTCTCTTCTTTCTTCTTCTAGTCTTTTTGGTTGTTCTTCACCTGTGCTTTCTTCTCTTCTCTTTCTTTTTCTTCTTGGTCTTCTCTTCCTGTTCTGCAGATCTTCTTTTTCTTCTTTGTCCTCGTGTTCTTCTTTTCTTCTTGCTTCTCTGCTTCTTGTCTTCTCTTCCTGTTCTGCAGCTGCTAAGTGCTCGCTGCTTTCCTCTTCTTTTATTTTTTTTTTCTTGGTTGCGGTTCTGTCCTTCTTTTCTTCTTCTTCTCTTTGTCTTCAGGACGTCGTCTGATTTTTCAATCAGACGACTTAAACTGCTGCTGCTACAGTGTGTCTCCTTCTCCTTCTTCACCTGTGCCTGTACACTCACGGTTTAAGTCAGGTCAAAACCTACTCTACCCTCCCCCCGCGTCTCTCTCTCTCAGAATTCACTCTTAGGAAATCTCTCCCAGAGCAATCGGTTAATCGGGTACGCGGGTCGCGCCCGGGTCCAGGCCCACCGGTGTACGGTGGTGGGCGAGGGGTGCAGGTCGGGCTAATCGGGTCGGGCCAGGTCCGCGGGGCGTGAGCGCGGACGAGGCCGGGTAGTCGGGCGGGTGAGAGGGACCTCACCCCGTGATCAGGAGGCGAACAGCTTAAGGCACTTTTTGCCTTTAAGCGCCCGCGTGTCTCTCAACGTTTCCGAGGTGGGACTAAATGTCCCACCCCAATTGAGTGCCTGCAGCGGAGGAGGCAGCTGGCAATCGCGGCTTCACGTGAGGCCTTCGCCCTAGCTGCGAGCCTGGGACTCTTCGCGGAGATGCCCCGCGCAGCCTGGGAGTCGGACCTGGGCGAAGCGCACCTAGAGCTGCAGGTTGAAGGTGCTTCTTCAGCGCAACAATGGCGACGGCGGTCGAGATACCTGTCCACAGAGGAATGGCCTCTCGGCCTAATCAGATACGCGGAGAACCTTCGCCGTGGCACAGCGAAGGTGGTGGGGGGTCTAGCAGGCGGCGGGGCGGAGCATGAGGGCTGCCCTAGGTCAAACTGCAGCGCGGGAAATGGGTTTGTTCGGGGGCTCTGCAGAAGGCGAGTGGCGGGAAGTGGAAGGGCGGAGGTTGATCAGGGTGAGGAGGTGGAGGTTCTGTGAAGGTCGGCGAGCCGTGTGGGGTGGTGGAGTGATGGGGGCGTCTCGCCGGAGGGTAGCCGGAGACGAAGGGGGTGACGGTGGTCAGGATCGGACTCGAGGGCGACAGTAAAGGTTTAAAGTGAGGAAAAGGAAGAGGGGAGGAAAAGGAGAAGTTCTACCTGCTAAGCGGGACGAGGAGGGGTTGGCGCAGGCGACAGTCGTATCGACTGTCGCCGGAGAAGAAATTGCCCAGAGAAAGGGGTGGCGGCGAGGAGAGGGCCGGAGAGGCGCCAGCTGGGTGCGGCGTGGCACGGAAAGATCGAGGGAAGGTAACCCTGCTGCTGGTAGTGCGGCAGGGCGACGAGGAGGAGGAGGAGAAGCCGCCGGAGCAAGGGGGCATCTGTCGGAGTGGGAAGAGAGGAAGTGAGGGGGTATCTCCGTCAGATCCGAGCTGGGAAAAACGGCGGAGCGACGGGGGTATTTATAGGGGCAGAATCAGAGAGGAGGGCAGAGGGAGACGACGTGTCTCCCTCGCCGGAGGACGCCGGAGGAAGGAGACCCATACCGTCCGTGCGTTCGCACGGGCGGTATGGGCGGTCGCAGCACTCAGGCGGGTGCTCCTGCGGTGTCTGACGACGCAGGGCACCCCCATTTGACTTGGCAGGCTCCCTCCCTTACCCTGCGCGGCGCCATGCTCCGCGCAAGGTCGCCGGAGCATGGTGCTGCTCAGGTTTTGCAGGAGGGACCAAAATGCAAAGAACGAAGGAGAGTTAGGGGCCAAAATGTGAGGGTTCAAAAGTTGAGGGTCAGAAAGTAAATGTATGAGGACCAAAGTGTAAAGTTGGTCAAGAAGGTTTCTTCTTAGGCTCAAGTTTTTATACATGACTAATTAGGACATAAGGATTCTGATGGTGAATTTTATTTCTAGATTAAACCTTGTTTGACTGGTCAATTTACGTAAAAACCCAAATTAAGTTGTTAATTGGGCATGGTTCTCAATGTAGGTCAAAATGGGTTCCTAAGGCCAAATTGAAGGTTCTAAACCCTAGAGATTATTTTTCTATGAATTTTAGAGGGTTTATTCTATTTTTAATTTGCCTCGAACCTCGTGTATTTAAGTGGGTTTATTTTTAGGGTTACAGGATGTCATTTAATTCTTCGAAGTTGCTGTAGCCCTTATTGAGTCATTTCATCCCACTTTTCTTCTTTTTAGGTTGTTTTGACCTATGTTTGGATCCTGAGTTACCCTGTTTTCGGATTGGATTGGTGAAATTGCATTTTAACCCCTTATGACTTGTTTTCTCCTTAAACTCAAAATTCTCTGAGTTAAGCCTTTCTTTGAGTTATGTAGGAGCTTTTTTCTTGCAAATCAGGGTTAAATGGTGCTAGTTTAGGGCTCATGATGAGGTTCTCATCATACCCCCATGCCTAACTTTTGCTAGTCCCTTAGCAAAAACTTAAGGTTTCAACCCTTGTTCTAGACCATGAAGCTCTTAATAGCTTCAGATAAGTGCTTTTTCATTTAAACTTAGATTAGGTTAGAATGATGACCATAGGCTTAAAAGGTACTCTAGTACCAATCAAGATCCAAATCTGTCTAGCCTCAGCCTCAGTCCCTAGCAAAGGTTTTTAAGGCCCACAAGAACTAACCTAAGGTCTATTGGACTTTGTGGTTAAAGCACCCGTGCTTGAAATGATTTTAACCTTGGTTCAGTTCGCAGTGCGTTTTATAAGAGAGAGATAGAAAGTTTTTCTGTTTGGAGAGTTTTCTCTCTCTTTTTCTTTTTAGTTCTAGCCTAGGATTGGCTTTTCAACATGGTATGTATCAGATTCATTGCTCCCATCATCAATCTTCAAGGGTTCCTGGCGATCGATGCTTCGAGATAGCACCGCCCATGGCAACCCCCGGAACCCTGGCTATTGAGATTTCGAGATAATCCCATCCATGGTGTTCCGTGGCTGAATTCAGACCCTGGCAATTGACACTTCGAGATAATGCCATCCATGGAATCTGAACCAGCAGAGTGCTTACATGCCCCCAGTAGGATATGTAAATATCCTAAGAGACAAGCACCGAGGAGATGATATTTTCTTACGCATCTTTGAGGGGATTTCCCGCCTCTCTGCACTGGGAACTCGTCCAAATCAACTTGTGTTGATCGGCCGCTCCTATTCTAGGTGTACTTTTCAGAATTTTGCGACGCTTCTGCGTGATTTTGATTTTTACGCTTACTGAACCAGGCTGTGTGTGAGGTAGGGTGCTTAGGTTACTGAGTCCTGTAAACCAAAAATTAGTTAATGAGGCCAAATACTCCCTAAGCCTTAGACCTAATACTTCAGCTTTTCATTTTCCTCAACCTCTTGAGGAGTGTCCAGATCTTAATGGGTACTAAGAGTCTATTCAAGAATGCCTAAGGTTTGCGTTCTTACTAATCTTATTGTGCACTTTTCAATTTTTTTTTTTTTTTTATGAATGAGGTCTAGAACTTAGGTCAATTCCCTAGTTCCTTACTAATGACTATCACTTTTTCTTTCATATTTGTGCTCCTTTCATCCTTTTGTTTCTTTTTTCCTCCCACATCCCAAAATTTCCTTTCTCCTCTTATTCTCTTATTTTTTCAAAAAATTTTTAATTTTTATGGTGTTTTTGGCATATGTGAATTTTTTTTGTTTGAAACCTTTTCTTACACGTTTTGCACTTTCATACCCCCCATGCCTAAGGTTTGCAATGTCCTCATTGTGATTTTAGGGGTTTTTATTTACTTAGTTCATTCCTTAAGACAGTTGTTTTTGTGAGCGAATGGGTCGGGATGAATTTTGCGGACGATTTCTAATCTCAGATGCAAGCATCTGAGGTGGAGTCGGCTGTCTTGAAGGGTGAACCTTAAGTGCACCAAGGTGTCAGAAAAAAGGCTTTAGATTTTCAAAGGGAATGATGGGCTGCCTCCCGTTAAGCGCTGAGTTTTACGCCATCGACTGGGCGCAGTAAGGTCACGGAGAATGGAGGATGAGAGATGACTCAGCCAAATCAGTAGAAGTCACATCAATGAACGGCTTAAGTCTCTGAACGTTCACAATGAAAGGTTCGGAATCGTGGCTGAGTGGACTGATTTCAATTGCTCTATTTCCAAAAACCTGTCGGACTAGATATGGTCCGACCCACTTGGATCGCAGTTTTCCCGGGAAAAGTTTAAGTCGGGCATCAAAGAGTAGGACCTTTTGACCAGGATGAAAGATCTTTCTCAAGATATGCTTGTCATGGAAGGCTTTAACCCGCTCCTTGTAGATTCGCGAGTTTTCGTACGCGTCTAGGCGTAATTCATCGATCTCGCTGATTTGGAGTTTTCTGTGGGTTCCAGCCTTGGAAAGATCTAGATTACAATTCCGTACTGCCCAATAGGCTTTATGCTCCAGTTTTACGGGAAGGTGACACGCCTTTCCGTACACCAGTCTAAAGGGAGACATGCCTAATTGGGTCTTGTGGGCGGTCCTATAGGCCCACAATGTTTCCAGAAGTCGGGACGACCAGTCCTTCCTGTCAGGCCGAACAGTGACTTGCAGGATCTTCTTGATCTCCCGATTTGACAACTCAGCTAGACCATTTGTTTGGGGGTGGTAAGGAGTAGAGATTCGGTGAGACACCCCAAATTTGGCCATCAGTGACCTAAACTGAGCATTTGTAAAATGGGTCCCCCCATCAGAGATATAGCACGGGGAATCCCGAACCTCGAGAAAATGTTTTGATGTATGAACTTAAGAACAATCTTGTGATCGCAGGTTCGGGTCGGTATGGCTTCGATCCATTTGGACACGTAGTCCACCGCAAGCAGAATGTACTCGAAACCATCCGAAATAGGAAAGGGGCCCATAAAATCAATCCCCCAAACATCGAAGATTTCGCATACGAGAATCGGCTGCAAAGGCATCATGTCGCGATAGTTCATGTTGCCCAAAGTCTGGCAACGACTGCATGCCTTGCAGTGACTGTATGCGTCCTTGAAAAGTGTAGGCCAGTAGAAACCACACTGGAGGACTTTGGATGCGGTTTTATGCCCTGAGAAATGGCCACCGCATGCCTGGTCGTGGCAGAAAGAGAGGATATTGCTGATTTCCTCTTCCGGGACACATCTTCGAATAATCTGATCAGCACCTATGCAGAAAAGGTACGGATCTTCCCAAATGTAATACTTGGTATCAGAACGCAATTTGTCTTTCTTGGCCTTCGGCCAATCAGACGGGGTCTGATGAGATGCCAAGTAGTTCACTATATCAGCAAACCATGGAAGTCTAGTACCAACAGTAAGCAGGTGCTCATCAGGAAAGTGTTCCGTGATGGGTCCGGAAGGGTCGATGATCTCAGAAGGAAGACGGGACAGATGGTCGACTACCACATTCTGCCTTCCCGCCTTGTCGCGAATCTCAAGATCGAATTCTTGCAATAGCAAGATCCAACGGATTAGTCGGGGCTTCGCGTCCTTCTTGGCAAGGAGATGCCTTACAGCCGTGTGATCCGAGTAAATGATGACATGGGAACCCAGCAGATACGATCGGAATTTTTCAAGGGAAAATACTACGGCTAGCAGCTCTTTCTCCGTAACCGTATAGTTATGCTGAGCCTCGTCAAGTGTCTTGCTAGCGTAGTGGTTGACCACGGGTTTCCCGTCAGCTTTTTGTCCCAGGACTGCTCCTACAGCGAAGTCAAACACATCGCACATGATCTCAAAGGGTTGAGACCAGTCAGGGGATTGTAGGATAGGTGCCCGGGTGACTCGGTCACGCAGGTTTTCAAAGGCTAGCGTGCATTCCTTGGAGATTTCAAAAGGTACATCCTTAGAGAGAAGAGAAGTCAAGGGGCGTGCGATGTTCGAGAAATCTGGAATGAAACGGCGGTAAAAACCGACGTGCCCTAAAAAGGAACGAATGTCCCTGATCGAGCTAGGTACAGGAAGGCGAGAAATCAGATCAACCTTAGCTCGATCCACCTGGATGCCTTTTTCCGAAATTGAGTGTCCCAGGACAATTCCCTCAGGCACCATGAAATGGCTCTTTTCCCAGGAAAGAACCAAGTTCACCTCAATGCATCGCCTGAGTATCTGGACCAAGTGTTGGAGGCAATCATCAAAAGATTCTCCAAAGACTGAAAAGTCATCCATGAAGACTTCCAGGAAATCACCTACCATATCTGAGAATATGGCAAGCATGCACCGCTGAAATGTAGCAGGTGCATTGCAAAGATCGAAAGGCATCCTTCGGAAAGCGTACGTTCCGAAGGGGCAGGTGAACGTGGTCTTTTCTTGGTCCTCAGGATGGATTGCCACCTGGTTATAACCGGAGTACCCGTCAAGAAAGCAGAAGAACCTATTTCCCGCTAGTTTCTCGAGAATTTGATCAATGAAGGGTAGTGGGAAATGATCCTTCTTCGTGGAGGAATTGAGCCGGCGGTAATCTATACAGACTCTCCACGCATTGGCTAATCGGGTAGGAATGATTTCTCCGATTTTAGTTGTTATGGTGGTGAGTCCTGCCTTTTTAGGCACAACCTGAATTGGGCTCACCCAACGACTATCGGAGATCGGGTAGATGATCCCGGCATCTAACCACTTGATGATCTCCATTTTCACGACCTCCTGCAGATTAGGGTTTAAACGTCTCTGCACTTCACGAGAAGGTCGTGCGCCCTCTTCTGAATAGATATGATGAGTACAATAAGAGGGGCTTATTCCAGTCAAATCATCGAGAGTCCACCCGATGGCTCTGCGATGTTGCAGGAGGACAGCAATCAGACGGGATTCCTGTTCGGGATTGAGGTTGGAATTGATAATCACAGGGAGGTGGTGACGACCTTCCTCTATAGTTCTATTATTTCGTCGTAGTATAGTATAGAGAAGTGATTACTAGTTTAATACAATTTGTTACTCGGAAATAAAAGAGTTCCCGAGGTCGAACTAAGGGAGCAAGTTGTATTCTAGGGGTACAAGTTTCTTTTACAAAAATAAAGAAAGAGAGAGAGAGAATTTGTTGGCTTCTCTTCTTTTCTCTTTGCTTATCCTCTCCTCTTCTTCCTTCTCAGATCTTCTGCTCTCTTCCTTTGTTCTTCTTCTTTATCTGCAGTGGTGATGTTCTGCTTCTTCTTTCAGCTGTTTCTGCTCGTCTCTTCCTTTTTCTTCTGCAGAGCGGTCCTGTTCTTCTTCTTCCTCTTTCTTTCTTCTTTTCCTTTCGTCAGATCTTCTCGTGTTCTGTGTTCTCCTCTGCCTCGCCTTCCTTCTCCTTCTTTTCCTTCAGGACGTCGTCTGATTTTCCAATCAGACGACTTAAACCGCCGCTACTACAGTGCTGCTCGGTGCTCCTCCTTCCTTCAGCCTTCGTCTTCTTCCACGGTTCTTCTTCACCTGTGCCTGCACACTTACACAGCTTGATCAGAGGGGCAAAACCTAACTCTACCCTCCCCCGCGTCTCTCTCTCACAGAAGCCGCTCTTAGGAAAGCTCTCCCAGAGCTGCCGAGTAGCCGGGTACGGGTCGCACCCGGGTCCAGGCCCACCGGCGTGCGTGGTGGGCGAGGAGTGCAGGTCGGGTTTAGTCGGGTCGGGCCAGGTCCGCGAGGCGTGAGCGCGGACGAGACCGGGTAACCGGGCGGGTGAAGGGGACCTCACCCCGTGTGCTGAGGCGATAAGCCTCCAGCACTTTTTCACTTTATACCGCTGCGCTGCTTCGGAGTCTTCCGAGGTGGGACTAAATGTCCCACCCCAATTTGGCGCCTGCGCGGAGGAAGCAGCTGGTAATCGCGGCTTTACGCAAGGCCTTCGCGCGAGGGCTTCGCCTCAACTGCAGCCTGACGCTTTGCCGAAATGCCCCGCACAGCCTGGGAGCGTGACCTGGGCGCGACGCACCTGGAGCAGCAGGTCGAAGCAGCTCCTTCTGCACGGCAATGGCGGCGGAGGACGGGTGACCTGTTCACAGCAAAACGGCCTCTCGGCCTAATCAGAAGGTGCCGGGAGCTTCGCCAGAGTGCGGCGAAGCTCGTGCGGGTGGTGGCAAGGCGTGGGGCGGCGTGCAAGGGCTGCCCTAGGTCGGACTGTGGGTCGGAAAGTGGGTGTGTTCGGTGGATTTGCAGAGGTCGAGTGGCGGGAATTGGAAGGGCGGAAATGGATCAGGGTGAGGAGGCGGAGATTATGTGCAGGTCGGCGAGCCGTGTGGGATGCTGGAGTGATGGGAGCGGCTCGCCGGAGGATGGCCAGAGGCGGAGAAGGTGAGGGTGATTAGGCGTGGTCGAGGGGTAATTAGATAAAAATAGCAGGGGGAAAAGAGAGAGAGAATAGAGGGAAGTAGTTCTAACCTAACTAAAGTGACGAAGGGGACGAAGTGGCTGCCGGCTCGTACCTACCGGAGCTGGAGATGAAATGCCCAGAGGGAGAGAACGGCGGCGACGACGGGGTTGAAGCAGCGCGCGCCGATATTGGGCGACGCGGAGGAGAATCAGGAAGAAGTCTCTGCTGCTGGTATTGCGGCAGAGCGAAGAGGAGGAGGGGGAGAGGCCGCCGGAGCTGGAGGGCTTCCTGTCGGAGTGGGAAGAGAGGAAGTGGGGGTCTTTCTCCGTCAGGACCGAGCTGGGAAGAACGGTGGAGCGACGGGGGTATTTATAGGGGCCGAATCAGAGAGGAAGGCGGAGGGAGACGACGTGCCTCCCTCGCCGGAGGACGCCGGAGATGGAGACCCATACTGTCCGTGCGTTCGCACGGCCGGTATGGTGGGTTGCAGCGACCAGGGGGGTGTTCCTGCGACGGCTGACGACGCAGGGCACCCCCGATTGTCTTGCCAGACCCTCCCCCTTACCCTGCACGGCGCCATGCTCCGCACAAGGTCGCCGGAGCATGGTGCTGGTCAGGTTTTGGCAGGAGGGACCTGAATGCAAAGAACGAAGGAGAGTTAGGGGCAGAAATGTGAGGGTTCGAAAGTTGAGGGCCAACAAGTAAATATATGAGGACCAAAGTGTAAAGTTGGTCAAGAAGGTTTTTTCTTAGGCTCAAGTTTTTATACATGACTAATTAGGACCTAAGGAATCTGATGGTGGATTTTATTTCTAGATTAAACCTTGTTTGACCGGTCAATTTATGCAAAAACCTAAATTAAGTTATTAATTGGGCATGGTTCTCAATGTAGGTCAAAATGGGTTCTGAAGGCCAAATTGAAGGTTCTAAACCCTAGAGATTATTTTTATATGAATTTTAGAGGGTTTATTCTATTTTTACTTTGCCTCGAACCTCGTGAATTGAAGTGGGTTTGTTTTAAGGTTACAGATTATCATTTAGTTCCTTGGAATTGCTGTAGCCCTTGTCAGATCATCCCACTTTCCTTCTTATTTGGTTTGTTTGACCTATGTTTGGACCCTGAATTACCCTGTATGCAGATTATATTGGTAAAATTACATTTTTACCCCTTATGACTTATTTTCTCCTTAAACTCAGAATTCTCTGAGTTTAGCCCTTCCTTGAGTTATGTAGGAGCTTTTATCCTTTGTATTAGGTCAAAATGAGCTAGTTATGGCTCATGATGAGGTTCTCATCAGGAGGGTCTGATTGGAACCCAAAAAGATGTATTTCAAGTGAGCAGGAAGAGGCTTTAACTCGAGGATAGGATTATCAACAGCAGCGGGTGGTTCAGTATAGATGGGAGGTTCAAGGGTAGGAGTTACTGGGTTGTTTCTATCTGGATTCAACTCCTCTGTTTGTGGGTCAAGATCCTTCTGTGGTTGATGAGGCATAATCGAGTCATTCTGGAGGTGTGATTCATCAACCAAAATCCTAATGTCACAAATCTGTTCGATGACACCGCAATTAATTCCTTGTTGGACCTTAAATATATCAATTTTTAAGGTTTGATCCCCAAATTTAAGCTCTATTTGACCCTCCTCACAGCTGATGTTGGCTCTAGCAGTAGCCAAGAAAGGTCTCCCTAGAATGATTGGTGTATCCCTAGGGTTTTTAGGCACATCCATATCTAAGACTATAAAGTCCACTGGGAAATAGAAATCCCGCACCCTTACGATAACATCCTCGAGAATCCCTTTTGGTGACTTTATAGATCGATCTGCTAATTGTAATGTCACCTCGGTTGGTTTTAGCTCAGATTCTTCTAGATGGTCAAGTAAGGATGTGGGTATCAGGTTTATGGATGCACCCAAGTCTAACAGAGCTCTATCAAATTGGGTATCACCTATCTTGCAAGAAATCAGGGGAGTACCAGGATCTTTTGCCTTGGGTGGGAGTCTACTGAGGATTACAGAGCTAGCTTGCTCTGACAGAACAATTGGGCTCCCGCCCTTGGTTCGCGGCTTACTCTGGGATGTACAAATATTCTTTAGAAATCGTGCGTAAGCCGGTACATGGCGGATTGCATCCATCAAAGGGATGTTTATGTGGACCTGCTCAAAGAGCTTGACCAGGTCCTCCTCAGGAGCCACGGGTTTGGTAGTCTTCTTTCACTTGGTCAAGGCCTCGGGAAACGGGATCTTGGGTGGTTCTTCTAGGATAGGTCCAGGTTGTGGATCTAGGATAGGGGTGGGGACGTCCTGGATTACTGTCCTAGGCTTGGGATTACTACCAGGCTTGGAGTGGTTTGGATGAGGTGGGTCTTGGGTTTCCTTGCCACTACGAGTTGTTACAGAATTAAGTCCTGCCTGGTTTTGATTGGGATTGGGTAAGATAGCTTACTGCTGGTAACCTGCAAAGGAAGTGGAGGCCTCTATCCCGTCGGGTGAAGGAACAGAGGGGGCCTGATAAATCATATGGGCATGGCCCGGGTTTGGGTTCATAACGTGCCGCTGGGTTGGCACGTTATTAGGATTAGGCAGAGGTTGGGAGGGAAGAGTACCTGGCTGGCGAGAGTTTGCCAACTGGGTCAATTGGTTTCGGACCTCTGTAAGTTCGTCCTTATGTTATTTTTGGATAGCCGCATTCGTTCTTTAAATGTCGACCAGGGTCTGAAGGATAAGGGACATTTGATCTTGATTTGGTCCAGATGGGTAAGTAGGGTTGGGCCGAGGCTGAGGCGGCTGGTAAGGACGAGGAGGTTGTGGGCGGGGTTGGAAGGATGGTCTTTGGGTTTGGGAATTTCCCGCCCACTGAAAGTTAGGATGGTTTCGCCATCCAGGATTATAGGTGTTGGAGAATGGGTCGTTCTGGATGGCGTTGAGGTCCTCGCAAGTCTGAGGAACCTCCAGAGGGTTAGAGAAAGAAGGAATGGAATTCCCGTGGCAGGTGTAGAAGGAATCGGAAGGACCTCCGGGCAAAGATTCGGATGATGGGTCCATCCTAGGAGAAGATCGATGGAGAATGTTTTGCACAGTTTCCCTTGTAGAAGGAGGCTGTGCGAAAGGGTTATGTGCAGAGGTGGCTCGCTGCAGATGTTGAGTCAGCTCATCCACCTTCTTTTCGATAATCGAGACCTTATCCAATCGACTGGCCATTAACTCCAAGTCGACTGATGCGGACAGGCCCTGCGTCTCGTGTGCTCCCCTGAGATTCGTCGTTGCGCGGGTATTCGTCCTGTCGAATAATCCCATGGAGTCATTGTTGATGGAGTTCTCGCACATGTTTTCGAGAATCTCCCATACGGTGTCTTCATGTTGACCCATGATATTTCCTCCGCAGGCTGCATTGACGAAAAGACGGATGTCCTCACGGAGTCCCTGGTAAAAAGATTGGACCTATTCCCATTTAGGAACTCCGTGATGGGGGCACTTTCTCATGAGATCCTGAAAACGATCCCATGCCTCATGGAGAGGTTCCCCTGTTTGTTGGGTGAAATGTGTAATCTGATGGCGCAAGGCGTTGGTCTGTCCAACAGGGAAGAACTTTTTCAGGAACTCGGACTGAAGTTCTTCCCAATTGTTGATCGGTCGGGTCTGAGTTTGATACCAATGGGCTGCCTTGTCCATAAGAGAAAAGGAGAACATCTTCATGAGAAGAATATCCCGATTTTGCGCGTCTGACCCAAAAGTTTGGGCCAGATGCTTCAGCTGTTTAATGTGCTGGAAGGGATCTTCAGAATTAAGCCCATGGAATTTAGGTATAGCATGAATCATATTGGGCTTTAATTCAGAGTCAGGTCCCCCAGTCGGGATTCTGACTCGAGGCTCGATGGCCACCGCAACAGGATTATAATGGTCCCGCATCATGGGACGCTGCGGTGGGTGCACAAAGTTTTAGAAGAGATCGTTGAGTCGCTGGAGCTGGTGCTCCAGATTGTTTTCTTCCTCAACTGGCTGAGCCATGATAGAAGAAGAGTTTGATTCGGAATCGGAAGAGAGAATGATGGGGTTAGGTTGCTGCTCAAACACGAGAGTCAAGGCTGGGCCTTGACGAGAGTGAAATTTTAAAGGAGATCTTAAGGGTGGTCTTAAGGATCTCCTACCGTTCATGCACTGTTGGAGTGGAAGAGGTTAGAAGGTGCTGGACCCAATCGAGACACCCAAAAATGTGTTGGGTGACTATAGAGGTGCGGGGCAGATGGACCCCTTGATCAGAAAGATCGTCCACCTGAGAATTACCTGGGCAGCCAGAGAGGGTGAGTCCCGCGAAGACCCCTACACGGTAGAGCGTCCCCACGGGTTACAGGGTTTCCCCCACCCGACCTCTCTTGTCACTGCGGTTCCAGGTAGACCAGAATGGGGATCTTGACCTCTTAAGTCTACCACTTTTAATTCAAGAGGGTGCTTAGGTTTCACTTGAACTTTAGGCTTTTTTGAGTGCAAAGAGTGACCTAAGTCGAAGGTTAGTTGACCCAAGTGGTCGACTTTACCTGTTAGTTTTTCTTATTAGGTCTTGTCTTTTTGGGTTCAAGTGTTTAGAGAGCCAATCTTATTTTAGGGTTTCTTTGGATAGGTATTTTCAGACAATGGCTTAGGCACACTTCTTTTAGGGTTTCTCAGTTCTTGCTTAAAAGTGTGTCTCTAAATCCCCAATGTTGAATCTTATGTTGGCTCTATTTGGTCCAGTTAGTTCTTTGTTGGGTACTTAGGGCTCAAGCAAGAATGTGTTAGCCCTTAAATACCCCTAATAGTGTGCAAGAATAATGGGTTGAAAACATGCAACTTTTTATGATTTACTAAGTATAGAAGACAGGTTAGCCCTATATTGCTTGTTCTTTTCTTTTCTTCCTCTTTAAAATTTGGGGGTTGAGAGGATAGAAAATTACCTGTCCTCGAAGTGGTTGCTTGTCTTCTTGATTTCCTGTAGCTGCACAAAAGAGGAGAGATTATTAGAAATTTAACAACAGGAATTTAATTACCTCTAGAATAGCCGTTGCTCCCCGGCAACGATGCCAAAAAGTGATAACGGCGTTGTGACTAGCTTTTGTTATAGAAATAGCGTTGTAGTACAGCTAGTTATTGCCATTATTACAGATATATTTTTTACTCGGAAAATAAAAGAGTTCCCGAGATCGAACTCAGGGAGCAAGTTGTATTCTAAGAGGTACAAAGTTTCCATTACAAAAATAAAGGGAGAGAGAGAGAGAGGGGGGAAAATTTTGCTTCTTCTTCTTCTCTTCTTTCTTCTTCTAGTCTTTTTGGTTGTTCTTCACCTGTGCTTTCTTCTCTTCTCTTTCTTTTTCTTCTTGGTCTTCTCTTCCTGTTCTGCAGATCTTCTTTTTCTTCTTTGTCCTCGTGTTCTTTTCTTCTTGCTTCTCTGCTTCTTGTCTTCTCTTCCTGTTCTGCAGCTGCTAAGTGCTCGCTGCTTTCCTCTTCTTTTTTTTTTTTTCTTGGTTGCGGTTCTGTCCTTCTTTTCTACTTCTTCTCTTTGTCTTCAGGACGTCGTCTGATTTTTCAATCAGACAACTTAAACTGCTGCAGCTACAGTGTGTCTCCTCCTTCTTCACCTGTGCCTGCACACTCACGGTTTAAGTCAGGGCAAAACCTACTCTACCCTCCCCCCGCATCTCTCTCTCAGAATTCACTCTTAGGAAAGCTCTCCCAGAGCAACCGGTTAATCGGGTACGCGGGTCGCACCCGGGTCCAGGCCCACCGGCGTGCGGTGGTGGGCGAGGGGTGCAGGTCGGGCTAATCGGGTCGGGCCAGGTCCGCGGGGCGTGAGCGCGGACGAGGCCGGGTAGTCGGGCGGGTGAGAGGGACCTCACCCCGTGATCAGGAGGCGAACAGCTTAAGGCACTTTTTGCCTTTAAGCGCCCGCGTGTCTCTCAACGTTTCCGAGGTGGGACTAAATTTCCCACCCCAATTGAGCGCCTGCAACGGAGGAGGCAGCTGGAATCGCGACTTCACGTGAGGCCTTCGCCCCAGCTGCGAGCCTGGGACTCTTCGCGGAGATGCCCCGCGCAGCCTGGGAGTCGGACCTGGGCGAAGCGCACCTGGAGCTGCAGGTTGAAGGTGCTTCTTCAGCGCAACAATGGCAACGGCGGTCGAGATACCTGTCCACAGAGGAATGGCCTCTCGGCCTAATCAGATACGCGGAGAACCTTCGCTGTGGCACGGCGAAGGTGGTGGGGGGTCTAGCAGGCGGCGGGGCGGAGCATGAGGGTCGCCCTAGGTCAAACTGCAGCGCGGGAAATGGGTTTGTTCGGGGGCTCTGCAGAGGGCGAGTGGCGGGAAGTGGAAGGGCGGAGGTTGATCAGGGTGAGGAGGCGGAGGTTCTGTGAAGGTCGGCGAGCCGTGTGGGGTGGTGGAGTGATGGGGGCGTCTCGCCGGAGGGTAGCCGGAGACGAAGGGGGTGACGGTGGTCAGGATCGGACTCGAGGGTGACAGTAAAGGTTTAAAGTGAGGAAAAGGAAGAGGGGAGGAAAAGGAGAAGTTCTACCTGCTAAGCGGGACGAGGAGGGGTTGGCGCAGGTGACAGTCGTATCGACTGTCGCCGGAGAAGAAATTGCCCAGAGAAAGGGGCGGCGGCGAGGAGAGGGCCGAAGAGGCGCCAGCTGGGTGCGGCGTGGTGCGAAAAGATCGAGGGAAGGTAACCCTGCTGCTGGTAGTGCGGCAGGGCGACGAGGAGGAGGAGGAGAAGCCGCCGGAGCAAGGGGGCGTCTGTCGGAGTGGGAAGAGAGGAAGTGAGGGGGTATCTCCGTCAGATCCGAGCTGGGAAAAACGGCGGAGCGACGGGGGTATTTATAGGGGCAGAATCAGAGAGGAGGGCAGAGGGAGACGACGTGTCTCCCTCGCCGGAGGACGCCGGAGGAAGGAGACCCATACCGTCCGTGCGTTCGCACGGGCGGTATGGGCGGTCGCAGCACTCAGGCGGGTGCTCCTGCGGTGTCTGACGACGCAGGGCACCCCCATTTGACTTGGCAGGCTCGCTCCCTTACCCTGCGCGGCGCCATGCTCCGCGCAAGGTCGCCGGAGCATGGTGCTGCTCAGGTTTTGCAGGAGGGACCAAAATGCAAAGAACGAAGGAGAGTTAGGGGCCAAAATGTGAGGGTTCAAAAGTTGAGGGTCAGAAAGTAAATGTATGAGGACCAAAGTGTAAAGTTGGTCAAGAAGGTTTCTTCTTAGGCTCAAGTTTTTATACATGACTAATTAGGACCTAAGGATTCTGAAGGTGAATTTTATTTCTAGATTAAACCTTATTTGACCAGTCAATTTACGTAAAAACCTAAATTAAGTTGTTAATTGGGCATGGTTCTCAATGTAGGTCAAAATGGGTTCCTAAGGCCAAATTGAAGGTTCTAAACCCTAGAGATTATTTTTCTATAAATTTTAGAGGGTTTATTCTATTTTTACTTTGCCTCGAACCTCGTGTATTTAAGTGGGTTTGTTTTTAGGGTTACAGGATGTCATTTAATTCTTCGGAGTTGCTGTAGCCCTTGTTGAGTCATTTCATCCCACTTTTCTTCTTTTTAGGTTGTTTTGACCTATGTTTGGACCCTGAGTTACCCTGTTTTCATATTGGATTGGTGAAATTGCATTTTAACCCCTTATGACTTGTTTTCTCCTTAAACTCAGAATTCTCTGAGTTAAGCCTTTCTTTGAGTTATGTTGGAGCTTTTTTCTTGCAAATCAGGGTTAAATGGTGCTAGTTTAGGGATCATGATGAGGTTCTCATCACTCGCCGGAGCAGCCTGAGGGCGGTCGGCGTGCGCAAGGCGGAGTGTGTGTCAGGGAGGTTCCCCCGACACTGCTGCAGCTGGAGCAGCGGACGAGCGACTACACGGAGAGGTTGCACATAGTAGGAAGAAGACGAAGGAGATTCTGATTTTGGGATTTTTCCCAGAATCAGACGTCTGGACCTACATTCAAACGACGTGGACGACGTCTGGAGGAGGCTCCAAACGACTGTGAGGTACGTTTTGCCTCCTATGCTTCCTTTTGCAGACGTTTGTTGCGTGCCGTGTTGAGAGATTCTGCGTATGCGTGCAGGTTTCGCATCAGGAAGGTGCTGGACACGCCCTCCCACGCGGTTCAGACGTCTGGGCGAGTCACCAGACGGCGGAGAGCATCTCCAGACGTCTGGAGGGATAGTCGGACGTCTGGAACTAGGTCCAAACGGTTCAACACGATCCCTGGACGTCTGAGGAGCAACATAGAGTGAGGTATGGATCTGGACTCCTTTTAAGACGTTTGGAAGATGTTCCAAACGTCTGATTTGAGTCAGAGTTGTCATTTTTGACTCGTTTAGGGTCCGTTCGAGGTCCGATTTCCACGTTTAAGATTCTGTTCTTCTTCGTATAAGTTCCTCTACTTGTTGGAATGCTTTTTATCATATTATGAGTGGTTTCTTGTGGTTGATCCTTGTATTAGGACCTCGTTCCGTTGCGGAGGCACGTGGACCTGCCGATCGAGCTCCCATTACTTCCGATTTTGCGGGTAGAGTTGCTTCCCTTAGTTAATTACAAACGTAAATGCATATATGGAATAAATGATAGATCCTAGGGTATGGCATGAATCCTAGGACCAGAAAAACTAGATTGAATGATAGATCCTAGGGTATGGCATGAATTCTAGGACTAAAAACACTGGAACGATTGTATTAAATGCCTGAAATGCAGTCTTGAAATGAGTAGATGGAATAATAATTGCCTGTAATTGGAAAACAGCTGCCTTTGAAATGTAGAGTACTGTTGTTAGTAACTGCTACATATAATTTCTGTTGGTTGAAATTAAATACGAACTGCTTGTATATAAATTGGAAAAGAAGGATTAAATGTTAGAAACACATGCTATATGCGAATAAACCTGAATGATGAAACCTAGTATGGCTTGGCCTGAGGAACATGAGTATGAACCCTACGGGAATCAGGAGTAGAACTCCTGGAAATAAATAGAATGGAACTAGAAAAGTGAATGGGAAAGTGTGTTGTCTCTTGGGTACGTGGTACCAAGGGAAGCACATGTTACCTCTTAGTGCAGAGTGGAGCTAGCCGCCCTAGGGTTGAGACTCGGGGTTAGGTCTGGCCACTTTGTACTGACTTTAGCCCTCGCGTACACAGTACCGGGGAAAGCTACTAGTGTAGGGAGAGAGTTAGCCACCCCACGGGGCCCGGGGTTCAGCTAGCCGTCCTACAGCGACTTGTTAGGCCCACTAGGCAACCCAGGGTAGTCAAGCAAGGGTGCGCGGACTGTGGAGGGGTGAGACGCCTATTTGGTTATTGTGGAGGGGCTAGACCCCTGTTACTGAGAGGGCTCTGCCCTATACTGGTTCCGTGCTGTGGTTTGGGTGCACCCGTTAATGGAAACGACTGACCGCGTGCCAGTGCGGGGTAGCTACCCGTGCGTTTATCGCGCGTGCCGTAGTCACCGTTACGTCTGTCAGCGACCTTAGGGTGGTTGACTGAGGGTAGGATCACCACGGGGGACTCTCCCGGCCAGGAGAGCACCACGTGCTACTTCTACTTTTCGAAAAAGACTGCAATCAAGATCGTTCCCACGAGGAACAGTCGAGATCAAGAAGAAAACCTGATAAATAAACCAAGGGATGAAAGAATGAATAACTAGTTGAATAAAGAAAGAAATTGAAAACAACAGCTACCTGTCCACCTTTACTGTTTCTCTTAGTTAGCTGGTTGCCACTCTACTCAGCGTTCGCTGACGTTTCGTACTTACCACCTTTTTTAGGTCCAGGTGTTGAGCAGCCAGAGCCTACGGTTGCGGAGGGTATTGAGCCTAGTAGAGCCCAGTAGTTGTAGTTTTGTTGTACCCGTTTTCTATAGTAGTGAGTATTTTATTATACCTTTGTACTCTTTTATTGTAAACTTCATATTTATGTACCTGTTTTTAATTCTATACTGTTGTGGTGGTGTGTGCTGTAGTAGTTACCTCTTTACTGCTGTACTTTGTTACGTTTAGTTGCTTGCATGATGAATGTGATTTATTTTGCTGCTTTTTTGTTACTTTCTCGTTGGATGACTGGGTCTTGAGATCAGTCGAGTCGATCCGATTCTCATATCCTGTAGGGATTCGAGAATCGGATCGTAACACACCCCCACCACCTCCTTTCCCCTTGACAACCAGCACCCTCATTCCCACCACCTCCTCCACCCTCCTTAATTCCTCAATCGCTTCTCCACCTTAGCAGGAACAATGGTGAGAGGAAGCAACAATACCAAAAGGGAAGAGAAGAGAAGAGAAGGGCACCACTACCACGGAAGCAACTTTTCACTCTCTTTACCCTTTTTTTATTTTTTTTTAAAGATAACTATGGCATATGGATATATCTTAACCATTTTCGACTCATTTTATTGTTAAATAGTAATAATATGGTATATGTGATAAACGACACAAGTTTATAAGAGTATAGAAGTAAATAAAGGTTTTGTGGGGATATGAATGTAATTGAGAAAGATTTTAAGAGCATGAATGTAAAATATAAAAGTTATTTTATTTTGTAGGCAAAATTGAAGTGAAAATCTATTAAAGCTCTTGCTATCGGCACTTATAAAGGTTCAGGTTACTCGTAAATTATAAAGTTTACGAATCACCGCAAAGTTTTGTGGTTTTTATATGTTCGTGCCTCTAGTTTAACGATTAATTACTATATTGCATGAAGTCATGTTGTTTAACTTTCAGCTTTTAATCGTCATATATAAACGTTTCATCAACGCATACCCCACTCAAATCCCCATATTGGTAAGCATAAATTAGAATTTCTTTCTTTAAGACGCTATGGATACTTTTTAGCAAGAAACGGTGACTTGAAAAACATGTCACCATCAATTCTAATTTGAACATTGGGATGATTTAGGATGAGTATACAAATTTTCTGTATGAAAATCTTCACAAATAATTAAGTTGATGTGTCTTATATGCCATTTGTATGCTTCCTTTCCTGCTTTACAAAGGTGATTATTTGGTGTGTTTTCAAAGTCCTTTAAATAAAAAGGATGAAAATCAATTTTCAATGGTAATTTTGCAATCAATAATGACATTTAAACACTTCATACCAAAAATACTGCAGAGAGGAAAGTTCTAGAGTAACGGTCCATTGCTTTTCATGGTCTTGGCTTTTCCTAAGGAACTTCTTAAGGGGCAAACAATTGATTTCGATTTCAAATAAAAGAGAGTTGCACTGGATGATCTTCCTTCGTGGGAAGAGCCATACGAGCATAGATCAGCATTAAAGTAACTAGAGAATAGAGAGAGACAAATAATCAAAAACATGCATGGAAAGAGATAGGAAAATGATGGCAACGCCATCATCCGTCGTATCTAAACTAATTTTGCTGAGTTTCAAGTGTAATTCACCTAAATCTTACATAAAAAAGGTATAACTCAATCAGGAGGAAAAGAATCATTAAACGAACACAAAAGACATCTAAATGAGTCCAAAACAGTCAATCTAAAGTTTTTTCTGAAAATCAGGCTATAAAGATAATGATTAAACCTTAATTTTGGCTTAACTCAAATTGATAAGATTTTAATAAAAAAATCGTAAAGAAAACCTTCTAAAAATCATAGATAAATATTCTACAAGGTTTAAGATAATTAATTGGATAAAAAGAGCCAAGATGACCTAGAATAATAACCTAGGTAAGTAATTAGTGCCAATTGAATTTAAATATAAATTAACCAAATAAATGACTTCAAAATCCAAAATTGAGCTTCCATAAAAGTTGGACCTATTTTGGTAATATTCACACTTACTTTGCATTCAAGTCCTCAATTTCCTAAAACTTTGCAAATAGGTCCGAATCTACTACTTCCGGGTCCTTCCCTCTTGCACAAAAGTCCCTGGGTCATCTTCCTCCTCGCGTCGACCTTCAACCATTTGACCAAGCTTCTCATCGAACTTCGAGCTCGATTGGCGATCGCCTCGAACCTCGACCGCCATCGACTCCTGAAACAAAGTCATTCTACTCACCGATCCACATCCAATGCCAGTCGTTCCACCGCCATTGGTTGCCTCTGCCGCCCGCTATCAACAATCAAAGATGGCACTGTTGTTGCAAGATTGTCGCAAGCGAATCTCGCAACAATTGGCCACCAATGGCTCCTGTACACGACTATAAACCTTCGCACAGCCCTTTCGTCCTCAGTCGTCTGGAAATCAAGTGCAAAAACCCTCTCCTCCCCTTCCTCCGTGCACCGCCA
This sequence comes from Thalassia testudinum, assembly GCA_037157565.1. Classification (NCBI taxonomy): domain Eukaryota; kingdom Viridiplantae; phylum Streptophyta; class Magnoliopsida; order Alismatales; family Hydrocharitaceae; genus Thalassia; species Thalassia testudinum. The sequence goes on from JAZHRO010000036.1 coordinate 195,222,363, forward strand.
TTACCAGACCTTGAGGCCCTCTACGCCTCATCGTTCCGCCAGCTCTCGCCATCGAACGAGAGCGCGGCTGCCTTCATCTCTCTTCCGCCGTGCTTCCTAGCCAAGGAACCGGTTCTCCGACCCCTTCCTCAACCTCAATTTTGCCTCCGTTCGTCGCCGGCAAGCCCATCACCGCCACCGATCTCCTTGCCTCTTTCTCTCCAATAGACTTAGGGTTTCTACTCCCCCTATTCTCCTCTACCATCTCGACCTTCCACCTTGCTGAGTCAACCTCTCAAACCCTCCCCTCTACTTCATCTTCCTCGTTACCGATCAATCGCCGACCACCACTTCGGCAAACATGCCCGTGATGTCTTGCACTACCTCCTGAGTCACTGACACCTTCACAACCTCCGCCACATCACCACGAAAAGAACCCCTCAATCAATTTGAGGGATTTCATCGCCGGACACCTCACCTGACTCTTCCCGCCGTCCGCGCCTTCGTTGTGTCCGTCGAACCTCCGCCGACCTTCCTGCATCAAATTGTCGCCACCGCCACCTTTGCCTCACTTTGGCGTTAATCCAGACCAAAAGTCCGTGTTTCTGTTTTAGGTCCTCCACTGTCGCCACCTCCTTCTCAGACACTGTCCGACCATCCTCCAATGATCAGATAACTAAGGACCAACCTCAGTAGGTGCGGATTTCTTCGAGGACCATACATAGGTGGCCAATTTGGCCATTTGAGGCCAACTGTAGTTCCAACAAGCAAAGGTCCTCTACAGTGAAGCACTCTGACGTTGAAGAAGAAATGAGGAAGACAAGGGGCACATTTAGTGCCACCTCATGAGAGAAGGCGTCAGGTGTTGATGATATAAGGAATTCGACCCTTGTACTGCTTGCCCACGAACACAGGGGTCGGGTCCCTCATGCACGAGCTCACACACCCACTCACGTGCCCTCGCCTGCGAATACACCCGCCGGTCTGGGCTTTGGATCGGTTACGACCCAATTCCCAGATCCCTACAGGACCCGAGATCGGCTCGCCCTGACTAATCCCAAGACCCAGTTGTCCAACAAGAAATAACCAAAAGTAGGAAAGTAAACCACATTCACATATGCAATATAACTAAGCAGAAGAAACGTACAAGCAGTAAAGGAAAAATAAATCTGTTGTTTCAGTACATACCATCACAACAACAATAACAACTGAAAGCGGAAGTAAACAGTAGAAACAGAACAGTAACTAAAAGTCTATTACTTACTACAACAGTAGAGAAAAGAAAAGGAAGTGCTAAAGAAACTACGGCTAGGCTCGACTAGGCCCAGCATCCTCCGCAGCTGGAAGCTCAGGCTGCTCAACTCATGATCCTGAACAGTATTATGAAAAGACAGTTAGTGAACGCTGAGTAGAGTGGTATCTATATTATTTAAAAATAGTAAAGGCAACAGGTTCAATTCTCATTTCTATTTATCTGTTATATATATATTTCCATTTCACCCATTTCTCTCAAGTATCCAGATATTCTTGATCTTGTATGCTCCTCGTGGGAACGATCTTGTTTGCAGTCCTTTCCATAGAGTAGAAGGTACACGTGGTGCTCTCCTAGCCAGGAGAGTCCCCCGTGGTAGTCCTACACCCAGTCAACCACCCCGAGGTCACTGTCAAGACGTAGCGTTGACTACAGCACGTGATGACAACCTCATCATGAATCCTAACTGGAACATTTTAACTAAATAAAGTAAACAAAAGCTCCTACATAACCTAAGGAAAGACCTAATTCAAGGAATTATTAATCTGAGAATAAAACATGACACAAGGGGTAAAACTGTAATTTTACCATTGCAGTGCATCAACGAGAATTCCACGGGTCTAGAAATAGGTCAAGTAAACCTAATAAGAGAAAAAATGGGGTGATTTGGTCTGAAAATGATTATGGCGACATCCAGGAATTAAATGACATTCTACAAACTTAAAACATACCCACTTTAATTCATAAAGTTCCAGGTAAGATAAAAATCAACTAAACCCTCTAAAATTCATGGAAAAATATCCCTTAGGGTTTAGAACCTTCAATTTGGCCTTTGGAACATGATTTGACCTAGATTGAGGTCCATACCCAAATTTTGACCTAATTTAGGTTTTTGTGCAAAATGTCCAGTCAAACGAGGTAAAACCTAAAATCAAACTGCACCATTGAATTTCCTAGGCCCAAATTAGGTTTGTACCAAAATTTGGACCTAAGGGAAGGCTATTTTGACATACTTTACAAATTGGCCCTCAACAATTACTTTCTAACCCTTAACATTTTGAAGCCTTACGAATATCCCCTCAACTTTCCCTTCGTCTTCTGCGAATCGGTCCCTCTGCCACCTGCAGCAGTAGGCCATATCTCCGGCGACTTTGCGCGAAGGATGGCGCCGCGCAGGGCATGGGAGCTGGCCCCAGAAACGAGAGGAGGATCCCCTGCGTTGTCCTCTTCCGCATGGACCACCACCCATGCCCTGCCGGCACCCATACCTCTCATGTGAATGCGCGAGAGGTATGGGTCTCTTTCCCTGCCATGTCTCCGGCGACCAGCCTACGACTCCTCTTCGTGTTTCCCTCCCTGCCAGCGGCTATTTAAGGAACAGCAGGGGCTGCCACTTCGGTCAAGCTTGCCTTAGCCAGAGTTCCTCCCCAATTTCATCCTCTTCTCCTCCGGCCAAGTGGTCCAGCAAGCTCCGGCGAGCCTCCATCCTCCTTCTTGTCGCTCTGCCACAATACCAGTGGTAGAGCTGTCCTCACCATCTTCCTCAGCTTCGCGTAGCACCCGCGTGAGCATCTTTAGCCCCATCGTCGTCTCCCTCCACTGGACATCGTCTTCTCCGGCGACAGCAGGTACTGCTAGTCGCCATCTCGCCCCCTTCGTCTACTTAAACAGGTCAGACTCACTCCTCTCTATCCCATCTTCAATTCCCCTCAATTTATTTCACAAAGTACCCCTCGATTCCACTGTCCACCATCTCCATCTCCACCTCAGGCCAGACCTCCAGCAAGGCGTCCCTGCCGCTCCACACCTCCATCCACCTCGCCAACAGATCCCTAACCTTCACCACCTCCCACTGATCACCTCTCGCCCCTTTACTCACTGCGCCACCCACTAAAACCGTCCCCCGAACAAACCCATCTACACGCACACAGTGTGCCCTAGGCACACGCGCATAGGCATCTTCACACCCTGCTGACCCCCGAGCTACCTTCGCCGTGCTCCAGCAAAGCTGGTTGAGCATTCTGACGTGGCCACGAGGCTATTTCCTTGACTACAGGTTCAAAGGCTCGCCGCCATTACTGCAGAGCTTGGAGCAAGCTTGCTAGCAGCTCCAGGACTCTGCAGTCCCAGGTTGAAGTCCCAGGCCGCGTGGAAGAAACTCACGCACAGTCCCAGGTTCCCAATTGCAGACGTGAGCCTCGCGTATCGCTGCAATTGCAAGGACTTCTGCTGCGGACAAAGGCGCGGAAGCGGATAGGACTTTTAGTCCCACCTCGGAAGTGTGAGGGCAGGTGCCCGCACATAAATTGATTTTGTGTTTTAGGCTATTCACCTCGAAACACACAGGGGTGAGGTCCCTCGCACCCTCGCCACACCTAGTCTACGACACCTTCCCCGCGGACCTGGCACCCGGATCCGATTACTCCCCACCTATGCACACCTCGTGCACCACCCACGCCGGTGCGCTTAGTCCCGGGCGCATCACCCGACCCGCTTACCCGAATACGACTCTGGGAGAGCGAACCCTGTTGTGCATTTGAGAGAGAGAGACGTGGGGAGGGTAGGGGTTAGGTTTTGGCTAACCTTACACTGTGCAGGGAAGCAGGAGAAGAAGAAGAAGGAGAAAGGGAGAGGAGCGACTGAGGACTTAGCCGCACAGAGGAGCAAAAGCTGAAGAAGAAAGAGGAGGAGGGAGTGTAGCAAAGAGAGAAGAAGAAGAGACACGGCTGAAGAAAAGAAAGAAGAAGAAGAAACCAAGGAGGAGCTGCAACAGAAGAAGAAGCTGCCGACACAGCTCAAACCTAAGGCAAAGGAGAAGACAGAGAAGGCCTTGCACAGAAGAAGAAGAGAAAGAGAAGCCGCAGAGAAGAGGAGAAAGAGAAGCAGCAGAGAAGAAGAAAAGAAGAAGAACCAGCAGAAGAAGCATTGTAGCAAGTGGAGTTTAAGTCGTCTAACCCTGGAGTCAGATGTCTGAAGAGAGAAAGAAACGGGAAAAGAACAAATTTTCCTTTCTTATTTTTGTAAAACAGCTTATATCCATATTGTAAATTGTGATTTTGTACGCTTCTAAAATCAAGTGTTGCTCCCTGAGTTCAACCTCGGAAATTTTCTATTTTTCGAGTAATAAAAACAAATATATATACCGGTTGCCTAGCGTAGCCAGCAGCACACGTGATAAGCACACGGGTAACTACCTCGCACTGACACACGATCAGTCGTTTCCGCTAGCGGGTACGCCCAAAGTACAGTATGGAACAGCATAGGGTCTTGCCCTCTCAGAATAGGGGTCTCGCCCCTCAACAGTTCGCTCACCCTCATCTAACTACCCCGGTTTGCCCAGAGGGCCCACCAAGTCGGTGTAGGGTGGTTAGCTGAGCCCCGGACCCCATGGGGTGGCTAGCTCCCTCCCTACACTAGTAGCTCACCTCGGTACCACGTACACAAGGGCCAACAGGAGTCGGTGTAGAGTGTCCAATCCTAACCACAGGTCTCAACCCAAGAGAGGCTAGCTCCTTGGTACCACATACTAAAGGGCCAGCACACTTCTCATCTACATTCCATTTCCATCTATCCACCGGAGTTCTACTCCTATTTTCCCGGCGGATTCATGCTCATGTTCACCTAATTTATTCCGATCCAGATTTCACCTTTCATAATTCATTTCTCATCCATATACAGGCAGCTCGTGTTTCCATAATCTGATACATGTAACTGGTGATTTCATAGGTAATTGTTCATTAATTACAGGCAGCTCATATTCTAACAGGAAACTCACAATTATAATACAGGAAAGTGCTAGTAGTCTACCTCAATCATGCATGCAAGTACATCATACAGCATAAATGGTTCATTCATTTCTCTACCCTACAGTTTATGTCACATCCTAGGGTTCCATTCGGTTATTTCCACAAGCACATTCTTATTTAAATATTATTAACGGAATTAAACCACTCTACCAAGTAACACGTGAGTAATGGGGGCTTGATGAGAACCTCATCATAAACCCTAACTAGCACATTTTGACCTAAATAAGTGTACAAAAGCTCCTACAAAACCTAAGGGAAAGCCTAAATCAGAGAATTACAAATTTGAGTATAAAATAATTCACAAGAGGTAAAACTATAATTTTACCAATGCAGTACATAAACAAGATTTCCAAGGGCCTAGACACAGGTCAAATGGACTTAATAAGAGAGAAAGTGGGATGATTTGGCCTAAAAAGGGTTATAGTGACATCTAGGAATTAAATGACATTCTACAACCCTAAAACAAACTAACTTTAATTCACGAAGTTGCAGGAAAGATAAAAATCAACTAAATCCTTTAAAATTCATGGAAAAATATCCCCTAGGGTTTAGAACTTTCAATTTGGCCTTTGGAACCTGATTTGACTTAGATTGAGGTCAATACCCAATTTTTGACCAAATTTAGGTTTTTGTGCAAAATATCTAGTCAAACGAGGTCAAACCAAAAATCAAACTTCACCATTGGATTCCTTAGGTCCAAATTAGGTTTGTACCAAAATTTGGACCTAAGGGAAGGCCATTTTGACCTACTTTACAAATTGGTCATCAACAATTACTTTCTAACCCTTAACTTTTTGAAGCCTTGAGAAAATCCCTTCAGCTTTCTCGTCACTTTCTTCATTCAGGTCCCTCTGCCATTGCAGCAGAGACCCATACCGCCAGTAGCGTTACGAGGCGATTTTCTCCTTGCTTGCCTGGGGAGCTGCTCCCAGATTTAAAAGGGGAGCTCTCTGCGAACCCCCTTCCACATGAGCAGCTCCCCATACCCTGAATCGCCCCATACCTCTCATGCGAACACTCGAGAGATATGGGTATCCCCTCCGACTATGCCTCCGACGTCGACTTCTGGCCGCCTCCGTGCGAAGAACCTCCTGCCCGCTCCTATTTAAGCAAGCCCAGATCATTCCGCACTGGCCAAAACTTGATTTGGCCTAAGAACCCCCCTGAATTTCGTCCTCCCTCATCTCCGGCCATCTGCCCGCAAGCTCCAGCGACCTTCCTCCTCTGCTCTCGTCGCCCTACCACCATGCCAGTGGTAGGGTTACTCTCACCATCGTCCACTGTGCCTGGCTGCACCAGCAGGCACCCTCCTGTCCTCCTCTTCGTCGCCGTTATCTCCCCCTCAGGGCCTTCGTCTCTGGCGACGGCAGCACCGTCCACTCACCACTTCCGTACCTCCCCCTTCACTCTGGACTCGTAGCTAAGTTTCTCTTACTCTCTCCTTTATTTCCCCCTATTAATTTGTTGTTTCAACCCCTCGACATCCACTGTCCATCTCCACCTTCTCCACCTCCAGCCAGACCTTCGGCAAGGTGCTTCCGTCATTCCACTCACCCATCCACCTCTCCAAACACCTCAGAAGCTACACCACCACCCACTGATCACCCTACGACCCTCCACTGACCGTGCCAACCCCTGTTGCCTCCCCCCGAACAAACCCATCCTCACGGCCACAGAGTGACCTAGGCACGCACGCCTAAGCCGCCTCGTGGCCAGCCAACCCCTGCCTCACCTTCGCCATGATACGTGAAGGTTTTCCTCTGATCTGACAGGGCCGCAAGGCCGTATTGATGCATTTCAGGTTCCGATGTCCCTCCGCCATTGACGAGGAAGCTTGAAGCGAGCTTGCTGTGGCTGCAGGTCTCCCCACTCCAGGTGAAGTCCCCCAGGTTGTGCGGAAGCCCTCGCGCACAACCCCAGCCAAGTGATTGGCTGCGAGGACCCCTGCAACTTCGGCAATTGAACGCAGCTCCTGCTGCGAGCGTTCGTGAAATAAAGGTGGGACATTTAATCCCAGCTCGGATATCCTTGAAGCGTCGCAGTCAAATAAATTGAAAAAGTGCATTAGCCTCTTCGCCTCGAGATACACATGGGGTGAGGTCCCTCACCTATCACTCCTCGTCTGTGACATTCTATCCCGCGGATCTGGCAGCCCGACCCGACTAGCCTACCGATCACTCCTCGCGCACCACACCCACGCCGGTGCGCCTGGACCCAGGCACGCGACCTGACCCGATTACCCAACTCTGGGAGAGCATACCGAAGAGTGATACACAGAGAGAGAGACGTGGGTGTGGGTAGAGGGTTAGGTTTTGCCTATCCTTACACTATGCAGGGAAGCAAGAGGAGAAGAAAAGAGAAGGAGCGACTGAGGACTTAGCCGCACAGAGGAGCAGAAGGAGAAGAAGGAGGAGGAGATAGTGTAACAGCAGAGAAGAAGAGAAGGAAAGAAGAGGAAGCGGTGAAGGACTTAGCTGCATCAAAGAGCAGGAGCTGAGGAAGAAGGAAAGGAAGAAAAAGAAGAGACAGGAGCTAAAGCTGAAGAAGAAGGAGGAGGAGGGAGTGCAGCAGAGAAGAAGAAGAGACGTGGTTGAAGAAAAAGAAAGAAGAAGCCAAGGAGGAACAGAAGAAGCACTGTAGCAAGTGGAGTTTAAGCCGTCTGACCTTGGAGTCAGACGTCTGAAGGGAGAAAGAAAGAGGCAGAAGAAGAGATAATAAAAGAAGAGAAGAAAAATTTTTATTCCCTCACTCTTTTTGTAAAACAGTATATTGTAGTGAATTGTGAATTTTTATGCTTCTAGAACTAAGTTTGCTCCCTGAGTTCGACCTCGAAGATTCTCTATTTTCGAGAAATAAAAACACATATACATACTGGTAGTTAACCCAGCAGGGCTCGATCCGCAGACCCAAGCGTCTCTGGGAGCCCCAAACTCGCAGCAGGCTGAAATCCTATACTAGGGAATACATCACAAAAGGAGAGTTCAGAACAATGTACAAAAGACTCTAGTACATAAAGGAACTCACGAGGAAAGTACAGGTATTTCGTTTGCGTAAAACGGACCCCGATCGGACCCCAAACGGGTCAAAAACGTGCCTATTGTTCAAAATCAAATGTCTAGGAATAATCCCAGACGTCTTAAAAGGTGTCAGATTTTTACTTTAAGTCCCTATGGTATCCTCAGACGTCCAAACCTTCTCTACGAATGTCTGAAGGCAGTTCCAGACCTCAGACAATGCCTCTGGTCGTCTGGACGCACCTTCGAACGTCTGGTGATGTGTTCAAACGTCCAAAAGCGTGTGGGAAAGCGTTCTGTGCTCCTTCCCAAAGCTGCACCTACATACGACATCGTAGGCGTGGTCAGCCAACATATACCCCTACGCTGCAATAACCATGGCGCAGGGAGATACGTACCTTGCGATAAATGTGCTTTCAAACGTCTAGCCTTAGCTCCAGATATCCGTCCTTAGCTCCAGACGTCCAGGTTCCCCGTCAATCATCTGGACTCCACTCCAAACGTCTGATACTGAAAAACTTCCAATACCAGGAACTCTTCGCAGCTCTCTCCGCTTGCTCTGCCTTGTGCCGTAGCAACTCAGCCGCTGCAGAGGGCCGGGAGGCTGCCTCCCCAAGACCTCTCCTCCTCCCGTAGGCACCCGCGATGGCCGTACAAGCTCCGCCGAGCTTCCACCGAAGCTCCTCCGACCTCGGCCTCCTCCTCCTCCCGCACTCTCCTCCTTCCTCCCTCTCGCTCTCCCTCACTCGCCCCCTCTCGCCACTCCCGCACAGCACTGAAGGTGGTGGTGGCTGGTGTGTGGAGTGGAGAGGAGATAGGAGGGGGGGTTTAAATAAGAGATGTGGGGTTTAGGGTTTGGGGAAGAAAGAGGAAGGGAGAGAGAAGAAGACAGTTCTGCGCGCCGCCCGGGCGCAAAGCGTAGTGTGCAGTACAAAAATTTCATTTTCAGAAGTTCGGGAACGGGTCCAGATGTCTGGACAGACGTCTGACTGAGACTCCAGACGTCTTAAAAGGCTAAAAGTAGAACGAGTCATTACATGATCCGGTTACCTGTATTGGACTTGGTCTGAGAATGAAGAAAACTAAGGAGGGAGGAGGGTTTTGCACCTCGAGATTCATGCTTTCCCCCTTAGTACTTGGTCATAGTAAGGCCCTTGTGCTGCTGCCTTAGTAAGTTAAGGTGTCTGTGCCTTACACTCAACGTTTGAAAGTTGAAGCCTTACTTGGTTCTGTAAGCTCTACGTAAAAAAATTGAATTTCTGATACTATTTAAGCATTTGAGGTGCATGTACTTAGACATTAGGGTCAAATTTGATGATTTAAACCATCATTTTTTTTACTCTAATCTTTCTATATTTTTTCTATCTAAAGATATATCTGATATACATTAAGCATCAATTGCATTATTCTTATTGTGATAGTGATGTTTTACGTATTTTTTTACTCTCAGGGACAACCTCAGATATTTTGTTAATTTAAGTATTAAAAATTTAATCAACTATACAACAACATACAATTTTAAAATACGATCAAAACGAATCGATAACAAACATACATTGATCAGGATTGATTCAATGATAGAACACCTCACATAGGCCTATTTGTTTTTATATTTGAGTTACGGCCTCAACAAAAGAATATTTATACAAGCATCTAAAATAATGACCAAACTCTACTCTATTGTCGTAACAACTTCAATCACAGAAATAATTTCATGAGAACAAATGTCATGGCGGAACGCTGGTTCATCCAAGCCTCATCTACCACGTGGTACTGGTTCATCCAAACCTTATCTACGGTTGCATTATTTTCGTTGGCTTAAAGAAATGAAGTTTTATTTCAATAATTAAAAAAACCAAAAAAACGTACCCTGCCGCTGCACAAAACCTGCACTGCCGCTGAAAGTTTGTCTGCTTCCCTATTTTGTCACCTTTCGTCGCATCCTAACGCCTGAAGGTGATTTGGTGAGATGTTGGGTGCACTTTTTTGGTTCGCCTAACAATGCTCGTGGGATAACTCCTTCCTCTGGTCATCAGATTTGAAGGGGTCGTTCTTTACAATGTTGATGGGATGTGTGGTGAAAAAACTGGGGTTTGCAGTGTTTCTCCGACATACCCGCACAACTTTTTTCAACTTTTTATATTAAAAAATAGGATGCACGTTACATGAATGTTAAATGTAATGTAAAATATAACGTACCAAAAAAGAAAAAAAAAATGTAAATGTAATCTTTGATGTATTTTTTTTTTTATGTCAAAAAATATTATTACGGGTAGTATTCATTATTTTTCAAATAATAACTAATATATTTATATCGATATTGGTAATTTAAATCACATTCAAAATTATTTTATATATACGAGTATTAATCGAATTGAACATATTCAAATTTAGACATATTTGAGTTCAAATTTGATGTTTGGATACGATTCAAATTCATTAAGTGATCGATTAAGTACCCATATTTAAGTTTAACTTAATAATGAAATTGAATGTTCGGATTCTATTCGTTATTAGTTTGTTTATATTATTAGAATAAATATATTCAATTAAGTTCGATAATATATTTATTTGAAAGTAGTTTTTGAAAATAGTTAGTTCGATTAATATTTTAATTATATCTTTAAATAAGAACTTAGTGATAATTTTTTATTTTCTAATGGTGATTGAAATATTAGGAAGCGGTGGGATCATAGCTTCGAAGAGTATGGGGAGTGGAATTGGATGGCCTGTCATTGAATTTTGCTTTTAGGTTTCTTAATTTTTTTTCCTTTTTATTCTTTTGGAGATAGGATGGGATTGGAGGGGTCACTCTTTTTTCGTTTTTGAAAAATTAAATAGTTATTTTATATTTACATAGATATATAATTACACATACACACATATTTATGTTTGCATGTATTTTCAATTTCAAATATTTATTGAACAAGCATGCACAATGTTCATGTTCGATCTATTAAGTTAATGAATTTAATTTCAATATTTATATTCAGTTCTTTTTTTTTTAATGAACTTTTATCTAATATCTTATTGAACGGATTCGAGTTGAATTCGAATTATTCAGTTTGATTAGTAAAATCATTTTCTATAGGTGCAAAATTATTTTACACCTATGCAAAATCATCAGATCACTTTCGAAATCATTTTACACTGATATAAAATCATTTTACACCTATACAAAATCATTTATCACTGATACAAAATGATTTATTACGAGTGCAAACATGATTTATCACCTGTGTTTTAGTTCAAAGTATTGTGATGATTTTTTTCAATGTGATAGAGCCCATCACATAATAAGCCTACATTCTTTTATTTCTTTACATTAAATACTAATTGAGAAGTGAGGAACGCGTCACCGGTTGCATTTCCTACATTTTGGCTAAAGAATATTATAATCACCTTTACTATATGTCACGACCCACTCCCGGCTCCCTACAAGACCTGATAATGGCTCGCCTCGACGAATTCGAAGACCCATCGTCCAACGAGAAACAACCAAATATATATTCATTCCACAACCACACCAGTAATGTAACTAAGCAGAAAATATATAACTGATAATAAAGGAAAGAGAACATCAAACCATTAGATTTTTACGGTATACAGTGGAAAAGTACGAATACAAATGTAGCCATCACAACAGAGAACTAGTAGAAATATACTGAATATAACAACAAGCTACAGGTACTTACTACAACAAAACTCTTTGCAGCGAACTAAGAAAGCAAACTATGGCTGGGCTCGACTGGGCCCAACGACCTCAGCAGCCAGTGGCTTTGGCTGCTCGAATCCCTGACTTAAACATGGTTACAAAATCCGGAGTCAGCTAACGCTAAGTAGAGTGGTGGTAAAATTATTTTCATGTAACATAGTTAAAATAGTAATCAGCTAACATTCAATTGTCGGTTAATTATTTTCATCCGTTTATGTGTTTCCAGGTCGAGTACGCTAATCAGGCTCCACGATATTGCTCAATCTTCTTGTTCCCTAAGGGAATGATCTTTCTTGTAGTTTTCCGCAATGCAGGATGTACATGTGGCACTCTCCTATCCGGAAGAGTCCCCCGTGATAGTCCTTCACTCAGTCTACCACCCTGAGGTCACGATCGCGACATAGCGATGACTACGGCACGCGTGATAAGCGCATGAATAGCTACACCGCACTGGCACGCGGTTAGTTGTTTCCGCTAGTGGGTACGCCCAAACGTACAGCACGGAACAGCACAGGGCCTTGCCCTCTCAGAATAGGGGTCTCGCCCCTCCACAGTCTGCGTACCATCGTCTAACTATCCTGGTTTGCCCAACGAGCCTAACAAGAGTCGGTGTAGGGTGGCCAAACCTAACCCCAAGCCCCATGGGGCGGCAAGCTCCCCCTTACACTAAGTAGCTCACCTCGATACCACGTACGCGAGGGCTAAACATGAGTCGACGTAGAGTAGACAAACCCACCCCGAGTCTCAACCCAAGGGGCGGCAAGCTCCCCTCTACTCTAAAGGGATAGTTGCTCTCCTCAGTACCACATACACGAGAACCAGCTTACTTCCCTTAACCAAGTTCGAACAGCCACCCGTAAGCAACGTGTTCCAAAACCATCGGGTTTTTCGTACTACAGTATTCTTGGTTTCTTCCTAAATTCCCCATAGGATTTGTACATAGGCTTTCTCATTTCCACATCTGATTCATTAAATGCATAACAGGAAACTCAAGATTTCATAATCGATTATTCAGTACAAGCATGTATTACAGGTAGCACAGGAAGCACATGATTTATCATGGTAACTCATTCTTTTATTAGCTACACATGCATTTCTTTCAACCCTGGTGTTCATTGCATCACCTAGGGTTCAATCAAATATATCTAAAACAGTATGTGTTTATCTCTTTCAACCTTAAGGTTCATCTCGCAACCTAGGATTCAATCGAATAATTCTATAGCATGCAATTCAATTATTAATTCAGGAGTTAAAGAAAACCACTCTACCAGTTAACTGGGTGGAATGGGGCTTGTACAGTAGCTCCCGACGTCTCCGCAGGTCCCGTATATTCTATGGACTGGAGACCTTCAATATGAACCAACCAGTCAAATGAGCTCAAAACTGCATAGATACTACATCATTACGTAGAGAAACTCTAACGGAGTCCAACGATGTTTCGTTTGCGGAAATCCAACTCCGTTTGGGCCCTAGACAGGCCCAAAAACACCACACTGATCAAATCAGACATCTGGGAAGGATCCCAGACGCTTTAAACGAACTCAGATACTCACCTTGCTCGAGGTTCCTTCCTTCGGATGTCTGGAACTTCGTGCAAACGTTTGAGGGTGTCTTCAGACGTCTGGAGTTACTCCCGAACATCTGAAACTGCCTCGATCCTCACATCGATGCGCCTCCCCAACCTCGACACATGCACGTGAAGTCAGAATTCGACAGGGAGAAAAATAATTTAAAGAAAAGTGCTACCAGACGTCTGGTATTACCTCTGGATGTCTGGATAGACGTCTGGTGGTCTCTTCAGACATTTGATTCTACGAAAAAATAACTCCGCAGAATCGTTTGCGAGCTCTCTCTCTCTCCCGCAGAAGCTGCAGCAATTGCAGCACCTTCCCGTCTCCCTCCTCTTTCGGGCCTCTGGCCTCCTCTGCTCTCCGCCTTCTCCTCCTCTTGCTCCCTGCTCTTCCTCTCCTCTCGTCGGTGGCATGGAATGGATGGAGGAGGAGCGGGGCTTATATGGAGGTGGGAGGGATGGTGAGAGGTAAGGTGGAGGTGTGGAGGGGTGTCGCGGGTGAAGTAGGGGGAAGGCGTATGGTGGAGAGGGGGGAGTGTACGTGGGGTAGGGGAATGGTGTAAGAGAAATTGCGAGGGCACCCCCAGAAGTTTCCCTTTTCCCTCGTATACCCACAAAAAAACCTAGGGGGGTTAAAATTGCACAAAAACCCCTAAAAATTCTGGAAACGCCTAACGACCCTTGGGAATGGTCATTTCAACATAACAAACTTAAGGAAAGTTTCATCCCCGAAACTTGAGCTAACTAGGGTACGAAAAAATAAACGTAAAGGTGGATAACAAACTTAAAAAGGATCAAAGTAGCTCAGAAATGATGCACCCTCGAAAAGCTCCGGGTACTGTCCTCGCATCACCGCCTCAAGCTCCCAAGTGGCCTCCTTGTACCGCTGGCTCCTCCACAAGACCTTCACCGGGGGTATTTTTTTCCGCCTCAAACTCTGGACGGCTCTATCTAGTATCTGTACTAGCCTCTCGAGGTAGGTTAGGTCGTTCCCCATCTTGATGTTCTCATGGCTCATAACATGGCTAGGGTCGACAATGTATTTCCTGAGGTTGGACAAGTGGAACACGTGCACTCCCGAGAGCTGGGGAGGAAGGGCAAGCCGATAAGCAACGGGTCATACCCACTCCAAGACCTCAAAAGGCCATACAAACCTCAACGCGAGCTTCCCTCTCACCCCAAACCACTGCAAGCCCTTCATGGGCGAAACACGGAGGAAGACATATCTCCAACCTCAAACTGTACCTCCCTACCCTTCAAGTCAGCGTAGCTCTTCTACTTGTTCCTGACAGTACGGAGTCGTCTGTGGATTTTTTCAATCACCTTCTGACTCTGACATATCAGCCTGGGACCAACTTCCCACTTGGTCCCCACGTCAACCCAACTCAAAGGAGCAGTACACCTCCTCCCGTACAGAGTCTCATACGATGCCATGTCGATGCTCGAGTGGTAGCTGTTATTGTATGCAAACTCTATCAAAGGCAAATGCTCCTCCCAGGAGCCTCTCCAGTCCAGCACGCAAGCGCGTAGGAGATCCACAAGAGTCTGAATGGTGAGCTCGACTGTCCATCGGTCTGGGGTTGATAGGCTGTATTGAACCTCAGACGAGTCCCCAATGCCTACTGAAACTCTGCCCATAACTAGGAAGTGAAACGAGTGTCTCTGTCTAAAATAATCTCGCAAGGGACTCCGTGAAGGCGTACGACGTCTCGGAGGTAGCGCTCTGTCAATTATGCTGGTCCAAAAGTGACTTGGATCGACAGAAACCATGCTTTCTTCGCCAATTTGTCCACTATCACCCATACTGCATCGTGTCCTCGCTATGTCACAAGTAACCCCGCTACCAGATCCATAGTGACACTCTCCCACTTCCACTTTGGCACGGGAAGTGGCTGCAGTGGCCCTGTAGGCCTCTGGTGCTTGGCTTTCACCTGCTGGCATACCAAGCATTGCTAAACAAAACTACCAACATCCCGCTTCATTCCCCTCCACCAGAAATCATGTTGTAGGTCATGGTACATCTTCGTGTTCCCGGGATGTGTGGTGAATCTGAACCCGTGTACCTCAGTCAGGAGCTCTCAACAGCTCCTCGTCTCTAGGAACGCACAAGCGTCTCCTCATGCGCAGGACTCTGTCAGTGAGAGAGAACTCTCTTGGGTTCCCTGTTAATACCCGATCTCGCAGTGTCTGCAGGTATGGGTCTGTCATCTATCTAGTAATGATATGATCTATCAGCTCTGGTTGTACCTGCCTCACCACTGTCACTGCCCTGCAATATCCTCTTGACTCCTAGGGTCACCAACTACTCACCTCCTCCATGAGTCTCCAACTTTGTGCCTGTAGACAAGCCAAGTGGGAAGGCGCCTTCCGGCTTAAAGCATCTTCCACCACATTGGCCTTCCCTAGATGGTAAGAGATGCTGCAATCGTAGTCCTTCAGGAGTTCTAACCAGCGTCTCTATATCATGTTGAGCTCCACCTGCAGAGTACCGCATGGAGAGTGTAGCGCACAGGTGGAGTAGATAGAGAAAATCTTCAACACACTCCATCCTCCTGCAGAGTGCCGTGTGACTTTCACCACGTTCCAGCTAGAGAGTGCAGCCCACAAGTGGTGGAGAGCAATCAGAGGACAGGAGGAGGAAGAGTCGACATGGGGTAGGGGAATGGTGTGGGGGAAATTGTGAGGGCACCCCCGCAAGTTTTCCTTTCCCCTCGTATACCCACAACAAAACCAAGGGGTTAAAATTGCACAAAAACCCCTAAAAATTTTGAAAATGCCAAATGACCCTTGGGAAGGGTCATTTCACTATAATAATTAGGGATATTTATATCTATATCCTTGGAATCATTTTCAATTATAGCTATACCCCAATAAACTTCATATTTACTTCTATACCTCCACAAAGTTCTTAACCATTACAAGTCATACCCCTAGGTTACTTCTTCAATAGATTTTGAGGAATATCTGGAGAATATTAAAAAATGATCGTTAAAGATAATGGTAGAAAAAATGGAAGGTAGAAAAAATGAAAATTGCATTACTACCGCTATCGTTGTTTTTCCTTTTTTTTCCTTCTCTCCTCACCTTCTACCTCCTCAAGCCCTTGCTGCATCTCTTTGTCGGAGGCCTTTTCCCATGACCCCTTCTCCTCGTCACCAACCTCCTCCTCCTTCCTACTTATCAACCTCCCCTCCACCCACAGACCAGCTCTCCCTTCTCCTCACTGGCCTCCTCACTCCTCCTGCTCCTCCCCCAACCCCCTCTCCTCCTCCGCCCTCCTTGTCCCTCCTACTCACTAGCCTCCTCTCCTCCACCCATAGATCACCTCCGCCCTTTTGCTCCTCCCATGATCCCCTCTCCTCCTCTACCCTCCTACTCATCAGCCTTCCCTCATCCACCCATAGACCACCTCCTCCTCTTCCCCACTGACCTCTTCCCACTCCTTCCCCAACCCCTCCTCTTCCTCCATCAACCCCTGCTCCTCCCCCAATCCCTTCTCCTCCCCTACCCTCCTGCTTACCACCCTCCTCTCCTCCACCCATAGACCACCTCCCTCTCTTGCTTTGCCAACCCCTGTTCCTCCCCTAAACCCCTCTCCTCCACCCTTCTCCTCCCTCCTACTCATTGGCCTCCTCTCCTCCACCCACAAACCACCTCCCCCTCCTCCCTCGATCCCCTCTCCTCCTCCTCCCTTCTATTAATTGGCCTTCCCCCCCTTCACCCATAAACCTCCTCCCCCTCCTCCTCACCAACCTCCTTCCCCCTCACACTCCTCCCTCGACCCCTCTTCCTCCTCCACCAACCCCTTGTAACTATGGCTTCTAATTGCATCTCAATCATGGCTAGTATATTGTACCGTTAAATACTACCTGAAAGGTATATGTGATAAGTGACGCATGTTTGTAAGGGTATAAAAGTAAATATGAAATTTATGGAAATATAAATGTAATTAGAAAGATTTAAATGGCATGTATGTAAATATCCCAAATGATTATCATATTAACCCACCATTCTTCCTTTATGTAAGAAAACACCTCAATCCCATTTATCGCACCTACCAACTTATCCTAGTTATAACTTAATTTGTTGTCGAATGCAACTCGGATATGGCTAGTAAACTCTAAGGTTGCATTTAGTTAGAGGTTTAGGTATGCTTGGGTTAGGAATATTGGAGTGGGATAAGTTCAGAAAGATGTTTGTTTAGTGGATTTGTAATGACTGATATAGTGATATGATATTAGTTAGTGATATTTTAATATTATGATATGAGTGTTAATTGACTTTCTGCGACAATTGTCAAACAATCATAATCAAATGATGTTGATGGGTTTTTATCCTCGACAATGGCGCCAAAAAACTATGATCTTCGATGACCGGGCTACATTAAAAATGGTGTTTTAAAATATCGTTCTTATAGTATAAATGTCCCAAATGAAAACTGATGTCACATTAATTTTATTTATTTACAAATTTTACTGGTTTGTTTCCAGGTAATCCACCAAGAGGCAATTATTGATATAAATCACTCTCTAAGTCCAAAACATTCTTTTATTCCAAAAATTTTGATTTTATTTACAAAATGAACAAATGAATTAATGAATTAATGAATTGGGTTAATTATTTACAAAATAATCAGTTAATACACATTACAATGCCTGAAAACATATGTACACAAACAAGCATCAAAAACTATATATAATTACTCTATATTAGTTATATACAACTACTATAAGTAATACCTGAGTATAGGTACAAAAATAATTAATAATATTTACTATACTAAATCATAATAACATACAAATATCTATAGTAACATATATAAGTGTCGCTAAAGCATTAGTAAAATTATATATGTAACATAAGGCAAAATAATTATCTATACTGACATATATATACATAACAATGACAGATCTATTCGTTACTAAAGCTCTAAGTGTTATTTATATACATATATGAGCTCAAATATACTCACTCTACTTATGCTTATATATACTATATACATATATATTACAGTATATGTTATTTATTTATATACATATACTTGTTTAATTACATTATTTATATACATATATATTATATACTTATACATATATACATATGTACACAATGCACACACAACACTCTACACACCAAGTGTTCAACACTTAAATGTTTTCACAGCTTTCTCTTCTCTTCATAGTTTCTCAACACTCGATTCAGTTCACTTAGCAAAAATTAGGTTCTGTAGTTGGTGAATCGATTTTTCGTTGGATACACAGCACCCTTTCGGGTGGGACCAAACTACTATTAAACTCGATTCTAGTTCATTAATTGTACATTTTATCCATTTCAGGCCGACTATTTGGCCCACATGCCCACACACACTTGCGCACTTACACGCACGCTCACAGGCGCACGCGACACGCATCCCGAGAACCAGTAGCATGAGTTTCTTTGGTGTCGAGCACCTGACAATCGAAGAGGTGAGGAGAGAAAAACCATTTATACCACTGTGTGCAGTTGAATGCCCACGATGTGGGACTTTGTTAAGCGCCCTTCAGGCATTACACAACGTCAACCTGCGTCCTGATTTAAGGTTTTTTGTCCCCGATTTTATGGCCATAAATTAGTGTAAATTAAAATTAAATTATATCATTGTAAAGCCCTTATATAGGGTACATAATTATGTAACTAGTTTACATAAATAAGTTATCTAGATATATAATAAAATTAGCCAAAGTTTACCATTTATACATATTAACTTAGAGTTTAATTTGTTAATTAACGTATAAATTAGTGACTTAATTACAAATTGACTTTATATAGAATTAATATACATGATAAACTATTTATTACATATTTTTATTATATATTATAAACTTTATTTTGATTTATATACAATTAAATAAATGTTTTAGATAGTTTTACATATTAATAAACTATAAATGCTATAATACAGTGTAAATATAATATAAATGAGTTGAAAACATTTAATATAATATAATACAAGTTGTGGCCTTTTCGTCTTTATAGTTATTATAGTCGTTGTGGTATATAACAAAATGGTTACCAATCTAATATAATTTATTACTCGGAATGAAGAGTTTCCCGAGGTCGAACTCATGGAGCAAACTATAATTCTAGAAGCATATAAATTCACAATATATAAGGTTTTACAAAAAATTAAGAGAGAGAAATAGAGAAAGAAGGGGTGATTGGCTTCTTGACTCTCTTCTTTCTTCTTTTCTTCTTCTCTGCTTCTGTGGTTCCTCTTTCTCCTTTCTTCCTCTCTGATTTTCTTCTCTTTTTTTTTTCTTTTGGGTCTTCTTCTTCCTTGCGTCTTCTTTCTTCTTCTTCAGCCTTCCCTCTTCTTTGCTCTGGCTACTGAACCTCCGACATCTGATTCAGCGCTCAGACGGCTTATTTGGGCGGTTGCTACAGTGCGGCTCCTCTTCTTTTCCTTCAGCTCATTTCCTTCATTTCTTCTTCCTTCGCCTGCTTCTTCCTTCTATCCTGCGCACACATGCAAATGTCAGCGCAAAACCTACCCCTACCCCTTCCCCACGTCTCTCTCTCTCTCTCTCTGGATCTCTCTTTGGAAAGCTCTCCCAGAGCCGGGTAATCGGGTCGGGTCGCGCGCCCAGGTTCAGGCGCACCGGCGTGGGTGGTGCACGAGGAGTGCATAGGAGTGTCGGGTCGGATCGTGCCTTGTCCGTGTGGTAAGCTCACGGATGAGGGCGGTGATAGGTGGGGGACCTCACCCCGTGTGTATCGGAGGCAATCGGCTCATATCACAAAATCAATTTAAGTGTGGGCACGAGGCCACACACTTACGAGGTGGGACTAAAGTCCCACCTCCGATCTCGGGTGCCCGCGAGAGAAGGCTCCGTGCAATTGGGGCAGTAGCGAAGGCTTGCGACCCCAATTGAGAACCTGGGCGTCTCTGCGGAAGTGCCCCGCGCTGCTTGGGGCCTGCGCCTGGGGCCGAAGAAGTGTGGAGCTACCCACGAAGCAGCTCCAACCTGCTGTCAATGGCAGCGAGGGGGCTGAGACCTGAAATCATGAAGACAGCCTCACGGCCACATCAGACAACGCAGGGAGCTTCGCCAGAGGACGGCGAAGGCGGTGCGGGGGTCAGCGAGATGCAAGCGTGCCGATGGCCGTGCGCCTAGGGCACACTGTGTGCGTGAGAATGGGTGAGTTCGGGGGGTGGTCTGGAGGTGCTAAGAAGTGAATGAAGGGCGGCTTCGGTGTCAGTGAGATGTCGCGGAGCTTAATGGGTAGCTGGCGAGGCGGATGGAGGAGTGGAGTGGCGGGAATGCCTCGCCGGAGAGCGGCCGGAGATGGGGAAGGTGGTGATGGACAGTGGCGGTCGGTGGGTTAAAATGGTAAATTAAGAAGGGGGAAATATCAGGGAGAGAGAAGGGAAGGTTTCTACCTGCCTAATTGGCAAAGAGGGAGGGAGGTGGCGCTCAGTGCGTACCGGTCGGCGCTGGGGACGAAGGTGCCTAGGAGGGGGTTAACGGCGATGAGGAGGAGATCTGAGGACGCCAGCTGGTGCGGCCTGGCGTGGGAGGATGGGGCAGAGTGGGCTCTGCTGCAGGTATGGCAGCAGAGCGACGAGGAGGAGGAGGAGAGTTCGCCGAAAGCTTGGGCAGTCTGACCGGAGAGAGAGGAGACAAAGGAGAGGGAGTTTCTCGGCCAAAAGTAGCTTGCCTTGGACGGTAGCCCCTGCCACTTCTTATAAAGGCGCTGGTGAGAAGAGCGGCCCGAGGGAACGACGTGCAAAGCATGCCGGAGATGGCCGGAGAAGGAGACCCATGCCTTTCGTGAGTTCGTATGAGAGGCATGGGTGGTTGCAGGACACAAGGGAGGGTTCCCGCGACAGAGGACGACGCAGGGAACCTCCCGTTCGTTCTAGAGAACGGGCGCCATGCCCTGCGCAGCGTCATCCTCTGCGCAAGGTCGCCGAAGGTATGGCGCTACTCAGAATGGCAAGGAGGACCGTTCTGCAAAGAACGACGAGAAAGATAGGGGGCAATGTGTAAGGGTTTCAAAAGATAAGGGTCAAAAAGTAATTCAAGATGACCAATTTTTAAAGTCGGTCAAGATGGTCTTTTCTTAAGCCCAAATTTTTGTACCAGCCTAATTTTAACCTAAGGATTTTAATGGTGAAATTTTATTTTAGGTTTGACCATGTTTGATCAGTCAATTTGCGTAAAAACCCAAATTAGGTCATAAATTGGGCATGGTTCTCATTTTAGGTCAAAATAGGATGCAAAGATTAAATTGAAGGTTCTAAGCCCTAGGAAATATTTTTCCATGAATCTTAGAGGGTTTATTTGATTTTTATCCTGCCTCGAACTTCGTGAATTAAAGTGGATTTATTTTAGGGTTACAGAAGGTCATTTAATTCCTAGGAGTTGCTATAACCCTTTTCAAATCAGATCATCCCACTTCCCTCCTTACTAAGCTTATTTGACCTATGTTTAGACCTTTAATTACCATGTTTGCATACTGCATTGGTAAAATTACAGTTTTACCCCTTATGATTTGTCGTATTCTTTAATTCAGAATTCTCTGAGTCAAGCTTCTTTTTAGGTTTTGTAAGAGCTTCTTCACACTTATTTAGATTAAATTGTGCTAGTTAGGGTTCATAATGAGGCTCTCATCAACAAGTATACAATATAATTTATTTCAGTATTAACTTAAATTACTAATTTATTTTATTTTAACTTAATAAATTACCTAATTAATTTAATAACTTAATTATTTATTGTAAATATATAATTAAATTAAATTACAGGTATTATAATATTCACATTATATATATAAATATGTATGTATAATATTAGCTACAATTATGTACATTTGCATAAGTTAATATAATTACTTAGTTTATTATGCATTTAAGTTATTATAAATTAATAGATAATAATACAAAAAGATTATATATGCACTAGCTTATTCTAAATACTTAATTTAATATATATAATACATATATAATTTAAATATATGATTGTAACACCATCATTAGACATAACTAGCTTTAATTACTCAGAATCAAGTGACAAATGCTCCTACATAATCACTTGAAGACCATAATTCCATGCAAATTCATTCTAAGAAGAAAACACTAAAATAGGGTTAATTATGTAATTTTAACATCACATCAGGAATGCAAAGTAACCATAGGGTTTCCTAGGAGTTAAATGAAGGTCAATTGAGCATTAAACTCCTAAGAGTGGATCCACATGGACAAAACAGGGTTTCACGCATTTCGAGAACCACAACAGCACACAAAACCTAATTTCAAACCTGCTTAAATTAAAGAATGTTTGGTCAGGATAAAATTCATCTAAACCTCCTAAAAATCATAGAAAAATATACTGAGAGGTTTGGTATCCTTGGCTTGACCATCTGAACCCATTTTGACCTTGGACAGCATATTAGACGGGATTTTGCCCTAATTTGGGCTTCTGTTGAAATTACTCAGTCAAACTGGGTCAAATAGAAATCTGACTTCACCATTAATTTCCTTGGGTCCTGTAAAGACCCGTCACACTTTTAGCCTTTTAAGACATCTGGAGTCTCAGTCAGATGTCGATCCAAATGTCTAGACCATTTCCCGAACGTCTGAAAATGAAATTTTTGTATGCACACTGCACCCTACACGCAGGTGGCGCACAGGACCTCCTTCCTCTCTCTCCTTTCCCTACTTTCCCCGAACCCTAAAGCCCCCACGCCACCTATTTAAGCCCCTCCCCTCCTCTTCACTCCATACACCACCACCTTCACCTTTAGAGCTTGCGGGAGTGGCGAGAGGGAGAAGGAGGAGAGCGCTAGTGGAGGAGGAGGGGGCCGAGTTCGGAGAGCTTCGGTGGAAGCTCGGCGGAACTCGCACGGCCACCGCGGGCGCGTGCGGGAGGAGGGGAGAACTTGGGGAGGCAGCCTCCCGACCATCTACAGCGGCTGGAGCTACGATGGCGCGAGGCGGAGCGCAGCGGAAAGCGCTAGGAGGAGGTTCTAGTACTGGAAGTTTTCCAGTATCAGACGTCTGGAGTGGAGTCTAGACAGCTGACGGAGCACCTGAATGTTTGGAGTTAAAGCCAGACGTCTGAAAGCTCATTTATCGTGAAGGTATGTTCTTATTCGCAATTACGGCCATGTAGGCCTCACCGCAAATGAATGTTTGGTCTGATTTGGGGGCTGCGGCTGTCGTACGCAGGAGCAGCCTTGGGAAGGAGCACGGAACTCTTTCCCACGCACTTT
This sequence comes from Thalassia testudinum, assembly GCA_037157565.1. NCBI lineage: Eukaryota > Viridiplantae > Streptophyta > Magnoliopsida > Alismatales > Hydrocharitaceae > Thalassia > Thalassia testudinum. The sequence continues at coordinate 195,245,950 of JAZHRO010000036.1, forward strand.
TGGACGTCTGATCAAATCACCAGACATCCGGAGGTGCTTCCAGATGACTAGAGGCGTGGTCCGACATCTGGAACTGCCTTCAGACGATCACAGAGGAGGCCTGGACGTCTGAGGACACCGTAGGGACTTAAGATAAGGTTATGGTACCTTTTAAGATGTCTGGACTTATTCCCAGACATCTAATTTTGGACAGTAGGCACGTTTTTTACCCGTTTGGGGTCCGATCGGGGTCCGTTTTACGCAAACGAAGTACCTGTAGTTTCCTTGTGAGTTTCTCTACGTACTAGAGACCTTTGTACACTGTTCTGAACCCTCCTTTTATGATGTATTCCCTGGTATAGGGTTTCAGCCTGCTGCGTGTTTGGGGCTCGTAGAGACACCTGGGTCTGCAATTCGAGTCCCCATTACTCCCGAATTGCCTGGTAGAGTGGTTAATTCTGTTAATGATATTTAAATAAGAATGTGCTTGTTGAAATAGCCAATGGAATCCTAGGATGTGGCATGAACCCTAGGATAGAGAAATGAATCAACCGTTTGTGCTGTATAATGTACTTGCATGCATGATTGAGCTAAACTGTTAGCAATTGACTGTATTTTAATTATGAGCTGCCTGTAAATTATGAACAATTACCAGTGAAATCACTAGTTGCATGTATCGAATTATGGAAACATGAGCTGCCTGTTTATGGACGAGAAATGAATTGTGAATGGTGAAATCTGGATCGGAATAAATGGGGTGAACATGAGCATGAACCCTACGGGGAATTAAGAGTAGAACTCATGTGGTTAGATGAAAACCTGGAATGTAGGCGGGAAGTGTGCTGGCCCTTGAGTACATGGTACCAAGGAGAGCGACTGTCCCTTTTCGTGTAGAGCGGAGCTAACCGCCCTTGGGTTGAGACCCGGGATTAGGATTGGCCACTCTACACTGACTCCTGTTAGCCCTCGTGTACGTGGTACCGAGGTGAGCTATTAGTGTAGGGAGAGAGCTAGCCACCCCACGGGACCCGGGGTTCAGCTAGCCACCCTACACCGACTTGTTAGGCCCTCTGGGCAAACCGGCATAGTCAGACGAGGGTGCGCAGACTGTGGAGGAGCGAGATCCCTATTTGGTTCTGAGGGGCGAGACCCCTGTTTTGAGAAGGGTAAGGCCCTAAACTGTTCCGTGCTGTACTTTGGGCATACTCGCTAGCTGAAACTACTGACCGCGTGTCAGTGCGGGGTAGCTACTTGTGCGCTTATCACGCGTGCCGTAGTCACCGCTACGTCTGGACAGTGACTTCAGGGTGGTTGACTAGGTGTAGGACTACCACGGGAGACTCTCATGACCAGGAGAGCACCATGTGCAACTTTTATTCTTCGGAAAAGACTGCAATCAAAATCGTTCCCACAAGGAACATGCAAGATCAAGAATATCTGGATGTTTGAGAGAAATGGTGAAAAAGGAAATACACATAAAACAAATAAATAGAAAAGAGAATTAAACATGTTGCTTTTAATGTTTTAGATAGTATAGATACCACTCTACTTAGCGTTCACTGACTCTGTCTTTTCATAATACTGTTCAAGACTAGGAGTTGACTAGCCCGAGCTTTCAGCTGTGAAGGGTGCTGGGCCCAGTCGAGCCCAGTCGTAGTTTTCAGCACTTCCTTTTTGTTCCTTATTATTGTAGTGAGTATTAGACCTTTAGTTACTGTTTGTCTCTACTGTTTACTTCTGTTTCCGTTGTTTTTGTTGTTGTTGTGGTGGTATGTAATAGAACAGCAAATTTACTTTCCTTTATTACTTTGTACGTTTCTTCTACTTAGTTATATTGCACATGTGAATGTGGTTTACTTTCCTACTTTTTGGTTATTTCTTGTTGGACGACTGGGTCTTGGGATTAGTCGAAGCGAGCCGGTCTCAAGTCCTATAGGGATTCAGGAATCGGGTCGTAACAGGTCCAAATTAGGTTTGTACCAAAATTTGGGCCCAATTAGAGTCCATCTTGGCCTAGTTTGCATTTCAGTCCATTAAATCTCTATTCCTCTCAATCAAGGCCCTAACTTTCAAAATCTTTGCAAAAAGACCCCTGACTTTCTCATCTTCTTCATGGATAGGTCTCTTCCACCATTAGAGGTCAACCGACCTTCAAATGACCTCTGACCAATTCAAAACCCATTCAAATCAACACCAAATCCCACCAAATTTGGTGGGATTGATGTTCACACAATGAAGATTCATTTGGACATGATTTGAGCTTCAGATCTTGCACGAAAAGCTCGTGCAAACGCATGAAATCTATGGGTCTTCTTGATTCCTAAAAGAGACTTAATCAAGCATCTTCCCTTGTTTGGAGCTCGAACTTAAGCTCTATAAAAGCTCACCCTCACATGGCTATTCTTTTTATCTTGGTTTAGCCTCAGATTCTTCAGACCTCTCCTTCCTCAGCCATCTTCGACCGTAGCTCTGCAAAGCTCCTTCAACCTCCGTCATCACCCTCTGCCACATACCATAGGTAGAGGGAAATGTCTTCCCTCTGTCGTCCTCTTCTCGTAATACCAACAGGAGCCTCCCTATCCCTTCTTCCTCGTTGTTCTCCCCCACTCGAGTTTTCACCATCTCCGACGTAGGCCAATCACAATCGGTGCCTTTCCCTCCCTTTCATCCGTTAGTTAGGTTCTCAAACTCTCCCTCTCCTTCTCTAGATCCTCCTCAACTCTTTTATTTCCCAATTCAACCCACAACCACCTCACTTCCTCGTCATCTTCTCCACGTTCGGCATACCTCCGGCGTGGTCACACGCACTACACACGCCACCAAACGCCCTGCTACCGCCCCCAAAACTTCCATCGTGCTCTCGCCATCAAAAGCCCTCACCCAATTTTAACATCCACCCACGTGAACCCCCCACCGGCCGAACCCATCCTCCACTTGCTTCTTCGACTTTGGCTCGCTGACACACACCCCTAAACACCACGAGTGCATCACCATTGAATTCCTCGCTTCACGGCAATCCTACTGAAGGCTCTAATCGGGGTTCTTAACCCGTACTTGTGTTTTTGAGGTGTCGCCATACCCCCGTCGTAGCCCTCGTCTTCCTCGACGCCAACTACCCTTTTCCAGTCACCATCCAACCTACTACCACACTCAATCAAAGTAGCCTCATCTTCTGGAGGTGCTTACATCACCAACTGAGACACAGCAGCAGCGCCGGCAGCCAATTGCGAGAAGAGTATCCGCAGTTGCATGCGAAGAACAGTAGGGACATTAGTCCCACATCGTGAACTAAAGCGCTGGCTACGTAGTATAAAAGGAAATTGTGCTGATGCCTTTTCGCCCATGATCACGGGGGTTGGGTCCCCTTTGCATGCACCTCCTCGCGCTCACTTCTCGCCCATGCACACATGCACACGAGCCTGAACCCAATGCTCGGAACCATTTACCCGCTATAGACCCAATTAATGCCCTATTTTGAGAGAAGAAGAGAAATCTGTGAGGAGGAGGGGGGAGGGTTTCTAGAGGAGGGGGGAGGGTTTGCTACAGATTTATCTCCCTCGGGGTGCGTGCTGAAGAAAGGCTAACACTTAGCCTCTGAAAGGTTTACTCTATGCCCTGAAGCCTTGTGCCTTCTGAGGTTATGATAGTTAAGTCGTCTAATCTCCTTGGTGACGTCTGATGTGGCCTTGTGCTTGGTATTGTGGATGTATTTGGCCTCTGTGCTGATGTGGAATTAAGAGGATAAGTGGTTGAGGCACTGTTTGAGAATTTGAGTTAAATTGCTAATGGTGGGATGTGCTTTGATTGAAGGATTTAAGTGATGCTCTAAATCACCATTTTTTGAGCTTTTCTATTCTTTTTGCCCCTTTATTTCTTGAGATACTCTTGTTTATCATTGAATATCATCCAAAGTAATTTATTCATTGCATATCTTTATGATAATTAATTATTGTGCTCATCTATTTATATTGTGATTAGTACATGAATTCCATTTACTCCCTGCAAACAACCTCGGACTCACATTATTTGATTTCAAGCTTTACAAATTTAAGTGTTTGTCTCGTTTTCATTGACTATACTAAGACGCATACATATCTTATCGATGATTTTGCGTTAACAATGTATACACTTTGTACATATTATACATTACATACACTTAGCTTGGATTTAAATTATATATACAAGTATATACATAGTATATATGATATTTTTGGGTATTTTTAGGGTTTTTCCGATTTTTATGGTTTTTATAGGTTTAGTAGAGGGAGGGGATGAGAGAGAAAGAGTGAGATAAGAGAGAGAGAATTCTTTTTGTGATTTTTCATGTTTTGGTCTTTTATAAAGTTTCAAGGTATACTAAATAGTCAGTTGGTATGTTCTACCAAGCTAGGGATTCAGATTACCTTGAAACTTGACATACACTTAGAAAAATACATGATTTTACTCAAATTAGGTTTATTTTATTTTTTGTGATTTTTAAAGATTTTTATTTATTTACAAACCAACCTAATTCTAAGCCTTAAAAGGGTTTCAAAGTGGAACCTAAGGCTCTAAAATGGGTTTGAATGGATGGAATGGAAGTTTCAACATTAAAAATTGTCCATACATCTTCTCACAATAGATCTAAACATTAAAACATGCATTTATACTTCAATTTCACTAAAATCATCATTTGGATAGTTAATTCATGAACGTAGCTGACAAAAGACTTTCAAACTAAATTTACAAGCAATTTGGACAGAATTAAAGTCAAATCCAGGTACATGAATGCTTATACATGAAACCCTATCATTACAAAGCAAGTCAGCTTCAATTAATCCTCAAATCCTCCCAAAATCCACATGAATCAAATCCTTTTCCAGCCAAAACAGTGGCTGAACTGCTGTAGCAGCTGCTACTGCTGTTGTTCTTACTGCCAAAAAACAAAAGCTGCTGCCCTTTGAAAACCCAGCAACTGCTATTGCTGTTGTTGACTGAAATCAACCTAGATCAAACCTGAGAAGGTCTAATCTAAGGCACAAAATTCCCAAAAGCACTTCTAGCAGATCAAATCTGCCCAAAATCCTTTGAAACAAAAAATCTTCATATTGGAATAGTCACAACTAGCGATCAAAAGGTGTGAAATCCTCTTAAAACCACATCAAGGGTTTGATAACCCTTAAAACTATAATATGGTCTTTACTTCACACTATAGATAGTGTGTAAGTAAATGTCCATGATAGACATTAAAATGAAATCAAATTATTTTTAGACCTTCATTAAAATATTTCAAATCTCATTCAACTTCTACAAATCAAATTTAAGCCATTCTTGAATTCAGAAATCATTTTAAGTTGAAAATTAAATGTTGCCCTGATTGGGCTATTGCTATGGAACTCACACTGATCTGATCACCTGATCGTCTCGAACATCATTGATCAGTATTCAAGGTGATCTAGTAATCATCTCAGAATCCGTTGGGTCCTTGTTCAACCTCAAATCAGTATCATTGATTATCCTTGGTCAAACTATCCAAAATAAAGCTCAAATTGGGTGCATGCTCATCCACAAATTCAAAATCAAATCCAAAACCTTGGATTCATTGCATTGCACCCAATTAAGCAATTAAAAATCTCAAACAGCTCGATTGAATCCATTACAACTCAAATCAACACCAAATCTTATGATTGGGCTTACAACCCAAATACAAATACATCGAGCAAATTTGATACATTTGAATCCAGTTCAGGAGTCTTTATGAATTTATGATATGAATGGGAGACCCCCAGAGTGAATTTTGACCGCAAATTCAGATCTAGAAGCCAAGGCTTCAAATCTGAATTTGACCTTGATGGATGGGTGGATGATGAATAGAATGCGAGGGAAAATCAGAAACGAATTGCGATTCGTAGGGAAAGCTATATGCGTTGAAATGGAGGTGGAAAAAACACCTCTCTGATCTGAATCGATCAGAGAGGGTGAGATCGAATTGAGGCTAATATACTCCTAAGCTACACTAATCCATCATCAAATTTAATCTCTAACTATAGCTACTGACCTAAATTACACTAGCTACACTAAAACTAATCTAGAAAGTAGGAAAACTACTCTACGAAAGCACTAAAAATCCTAGCTAAATGGACGAATGGGATGCCTGGATTGACAACAGGTTGCTGTGGCCACGAAGGGGGATGCGAGGGTCTCCAGTGAAGAACGAGGTTCCTGGGCTGTAGCTGGTCACTACAACGATGAATTTGGGGAGGGAGAGCCACACTTCTGTAATAGGTGTAGCTGATGAAGGAGGAAGGAGAGCTACAGAGTAGAAGAAGGGATCGTCTCAGAGGGAGGGAGTCAATGGCACGCGCTGTGGAGCTGCTTAAGTAGGCAAATCAGTGAGTGTTATCACTGCAATGGTGAATTTAGGCGTGTAGGGTTTCAACGGTGAGATGGAGAGGAAAGAGTCACGTAAAGCTCCAATCCAAAAAGTAGACGTTGGATGAGATCTAGAGCAAGGGGTGATGCTACGCACAAAGGCGCGAGCAAATCAAATTGGGGTTGGCCATTGGATGTTGGATGCATGGGATCAACGGTCGAGATGGCACTTATTCTTGCCTGAACAGTGGACTTGTTGCAGCTCAGGTCTAATGGTGCAATTGCAAAGAGGCCCTTATGGGCGAAACGGTAGAAAGGTTGCAAGCAAACCCTTAAGTGGTGAGGAAATATTGCAGCACAGTCCTTGGAGTCTTCAGATAGGTCCTCGCCGATTTACAATCAGGTCCTTGAGGAGTTTTAAATGAATGGATTATATATGAACTAAGGGCCTAAATGTAATCTAATAAATGCAGGATCCTAGTGATGTCCAAATGCTACCAAGTTTTTATTGAAGCTTAATTGAACATTTAGGAAGTTGATTTTACTTTTGATTTGTACTTTTGAATTAAAATGTTTGTTCAATTTGTAATTGAATCATCAATTTACCTTAATGAATAGAATATCTTATTTTATGATCTAATTTCGCATTTTTAACACAAATTGGATGTTTTAGGTCATTTTTGTTATTTCCCGTGCTTAACCCATTTCTTGTGTTAATTCTATAGTGTTTAACATAGTTTATAGCTTAACTTGGGCATTTTAGTTATAATGAGCCACACCTCATCAGGTGTAAGTGGGTATGTTATGTTGGAGTAGGTATATTTGAATATATATTGATATTAATGTGATACAGGAGATAATAATGATTGATATAAAGTGAAAAAATATAAAATTCTTTGGATGAAATTTGAAATCCACCCTTAACTCCCCTCTAAGCCCTTAATCCACCTCTAAAGCTATTGCCAAATGTAGCCTAAACATCTGTAAAGATTGCATTGGGAGAAAAAGGACAAGTGACTTGGAACATTTTAATCAAGTAAGATCAATCAACAAATCCTTTAAAGCATTTGTTGGTGAGAGGAACCCTCTCTTCACTATTCAAGAGGATTTAAATTGGAACATGCAATATAGTAAAAAAAGAGATTTTTATGTGACTGCTACTAAAATCTTTTGTAATTACTTAAATGTCAATCATTTCAATATATTGTTAATTATGTCATTGAAAAAGTCATGTCGTTTTCATATTTACCACTCCATTAGTCAAAGCCGTTAAATTAAATAATTTTAAAATTTGGACCGAAATATAATAAAAAAAATTTTAGTCCTCAAAATTTATTTTTTAATCTTGAAATTTTAGTCTCCCCTCCCCCTCCCCCTTTAATCTTCCTCCTCCCCACTTCACCTTTCTTCCTCCACCTCCTCACCTTCGACCACATCCGGAGGTGGTTGGAGGTAAAGTGACCCAGTGAGATCGGGGGGGGGGGGGGGGGGCATGGGAGATGGGTGGAAATAAAAAATAAATAAAAATTGAGGACTTAGAAATAAATTTTTATTGTATTTTAGTTCAAAATTGTTAAATTTAATGGTTATGACTAACGGAGTGATAGATACATGACTTTTTTAATGGCATAACTAGCAATATAGTGAAGTGAATGACATTTAAGTAATTTCAAAAGATTTTAATGGTATTTAGGTAAAAATTCCTAAAAAAAACTCTTTTGGTAAACTTATTCTACCTTATCTCACGTAATTTTGACTTTACTTTTTTTAAAATTGAATTTCATTTGGAAGTGATGGCATCGCCATCATCCTTTATATCTAACTCAATTTAACTAGATTCCAGAGCTAAAATCACTTAATTAACACATTAGAGGGTATAATTAAATAAAGGCTAAATTAAGAGGAGTTAAGTTAAATTGGGTTAATTATGCTGTTTTAACAGATAATTATAAATGCAAAATAACTAACGGGTAAACTTATGATTAATTAAAGGTCAAATAAGCTTAAATTTTCAATAAGTGGGTTGATATTGAGTAATTTAGGATTTCCATTCAAATTGAATGTTAATTCTTAATTAAAAATGTTAAATTCAGCCCAACTTCAATTAAAAGGGTTCTGATGGAAATAAATGTAATCTAAACCTTCTAAAAATCATTTAAAAATATTCCATAAAGCTTAGAACAATCAATTTGACAAAAGGAACCCATTTTGACCTTAAATAGAGACCTAAGCAGGTATTTAATACATTTTGGGTCAAAATGCAAATTGACAATTCAAATTTCTTCAAAACCCAAAACTGAAGACACCATTAAATTCCTTAAGTCTAAATTAGGTTATCATGAAAATTTGAGCTAATTTGGACTTCATGTTGACCTAGTTTGTAATTTGCATCTTGAATTCTGATTTCCCTACAAAGACCTCCATAACTTTCGATTTTTCTTGCAAAAATGACCCTGCCAACATCTTCCTTCAGCAGCAGGAGAAGCTTCTCGCGAAGCTTTTGATCGCGACTTTGGGCACAATTTTCTCGTGACTCAATCGTCGGAACTCTTCTAACTTTGATCGAAGTCCTCGAATCATTCCTGAGTCAATTGGCACAAGAATCGATCGAGTTCGCAGCCAATCAAGGCCATTATCTACTGTCGAAGTACTTGCTAGAGCTCACTTTGACTCCATTTTTCATTTTGCGAAAAGGCCACGAACAACCCTTGATCCTTTGCATGCACCCTCTATAAAGCTCAGGTGGCCTCCTCCTATCCTCCTCGTTGAGTCTTTGGTGTGCTACACTCCTTCCTCCTCCCTTGAAATCCACCATTAACGTCGACCTTGGAGCTCCTCCATCCTCATTCATCGTTATGCCTCGCCGCCAACTGAGGCCACTGACCTTCCACCTTCGTCGTCGTTGAGCTTCTCATTAAAGAAGTCAGTTTCTTCATGCTCTTCCTCGCTCCAAACACCCTGTTGGACCCCCCTTTCTTCATTGTGTCCAGCTGGCCAACGCCGGGCGTCGTCCTCCCCTCTTCATCCAATCTTAGGTAGTACTCTCTCTTCTCCTTCCCCTCTAGAGTAGTTAAGAACCCTTAGACATAGGTTTCGACCATGAGCTCCTTTGTTCCCTCATCATCTTCTCCGCGTCAGGCCAAGCTCTGGCAACCACCAATCGCATCCGCCGGCCATCCTTGCTCGACGTCGACCACCTTATGACCTCCGAGACACCTCCACGAGAAAAACACCTCAACCAATTATGGGATTCGACACGTCAATACCTCTGTCGAACACCCACCACCGGAGACTCCTTCCTCGCGTTCGTCGAACTTCTTCAGGTCTCGTCATGCCAAATCGAGGCCACCTCCACCTTCAGTGAATCACGATGAAGCTTCTTGACCTATTGGAATCAAGCTTCGACTCAATCCTCTCCTCGTCGGATACTCACCACCTCCACCATATTCTTCGCCACCGGATGCCTTCTCCAACCATATGCGACCTTCCAAGCTTCGCAAGAAGCTTCGTGCTTGTGTGAGGGACGCACAACGACCTTCAGTAGGACCATACAAACTCCAAGAAGCTCCGGTAACCTCCTCCTTTCAACCTCCTCAATGCACGATGGAACTCAACTCCCCTGCTACTGGCAGGGGCTAAGTTGAAAAGAAAGAAGACTTGGCAGGGACCATTCCACAAGAAAAAAACTTAACAGGGATCTATTTGTAGGAGAAGTAATATTTTCTAAAGTTTCAGGGACTGAATTGTAATATCTTTTGATTAATATTTGACTTGCCTTAGTTATAGGGTATTTGGAGATTTTATAGTATCAACTTGTTCTTTCAACATTATTTGAATTATTAATGTTTGATCATAATAATTTCTAAATATTTCATTAACCATTAATTGATTAAAAAAGCCTCAATTATTTTAATTACGAAGTTAATTTCTCATTATTGAGTGTCCCTTATTTAGAATCATTTCTCTAGATTTTGAACTATATTTTATATTAGAAAATCTTAATTGATCACATCTAATTCCTGAGCTCAAAAATTTGAATAGTGGTAATTCGCATATTAGATTACTCCCAGAGACGACCTCGAATTGCTCTCATATTTCGAGCTTGTTACGACTCAGTTCCCGAATCCCTAGAAAACATAAGACCAGACCGACTCGACTGATCCCAAGACCCAGTCGTCCAACGAGAAAGTAACCAAAAAGTAGTAAAATAAACCACATTCACCATGCTAGCAATTAACAGTAACAAAAGTACAACAGTAAAAAAGTAAACTACTACAGTACACACCACCACAACAGTAGGAAAGTAAACAAATACAGAAATATAAAGTTCACAATGAAAGAGTACAGAAGTGTAATAAATTACTCAATACAACTGGAAACGGAGTACAACAGAAAGCTACAACTACTGGGCTCTACTGGACCCAGCACCCTCTGCAGCCGTAGACTCTAGTTGCTCAACACCTGGACCTGAAAAAGGCTATGAGTACACGAAATCAACGAATGCTGAGTAGAGTGGCAACCAACTAACTAAAGCAGTAAAGGTAGACATGTAGCTGTTGTTTTTCAATTTCTTTCTTTTCTTTAACTAATTATTCTTTCTTTCACCACTTGGTTTATTTATCAGGTCTCTTTCTTGATCTCGATGTTCCTCATGGGAACGATTTTGGTTGCAATCTTTTCCGAAGAGTAGAAGTCGCACGTGGTGCTCTCCTGGCCGGGAGAGTCCCCCGTGGTGGTCCTACACCCAATCAACCACCCCAAGGTCACGGACAGACGTAACGGTCACTACGGCATGTGCGATAAGCTCACGGGTAGCTACCCCGCACTGGCACACGGTCAGTCGTTTCCGTTAGTGCGTGTGCCCAATGCACAGCACAGAACCACTATAGGTTCTAGCCCTCTTAGTAACAGGGGTCTAACCCCTCTCAGTAACCAAATAGGGGTCTCACCCCTCCACAGTCCGCGCATCCTCGCTTAACTACCCTGGTTTGCCCAGTGGGCCTAACAAGTCGGTCTAGAGTGGCTAGCTCAACCCCGGGCCCCATGGGGTGGCTAACCCTCTTCCTACACTAGTAGCTCTCCCCGGTATAGTGTACATGAGGGCCACAGAGTCGGTGCAAAGTGGCCAAACCCACCCCGGGTCTCAACCCGAAGGCGGAAAGCACCCCTCTACACTAAGAGGTAACATGCATTCCCCTTGGTACCATGTACTCAAGAGATAGCACATTTCCCGTTACATTTCCATATCCATTCCATTTATTTCCAGGAGCTCAACTCCCAATTCCCCGTAGGGTTCATGCTCATATTCCTCAGGCCATGCCACACCAGGTTTCATCATTTCTATTTCCATTCTCATGTTATACCTAAGCAACTTGTATTTCTATCGTTCACATTCCGTACACAAATTATACACAGGTAGCTCGTACTTCCATCATTCACATTACCATTCTCAATTTATATACATGCAGCTCGCATTATCTCATTTAACGTATACAACAGGATTTTATATGCAACAGTTTGCTAGCACAAGTACTTTACATTTCACAGGCAGCTGTTATTTATTTATAGGCAATTGTTATCATTCTATCTACTCATTCAAGACTGCAATTCAATCATCCATTACAGACATTTCAAATGTTTCCCGTCCTAGGATTCATGTCATATCCTAGGTTCTAATCATTCATTCCACACATGCATTTAGGTTTTAATTAAATTAAGGGGAAGCCACTCTACCAGTAAACCCAGGAGTAATAGGGACTTGATCGGCAGGTCCACGTGCCTCAACAAACCCCAAACCCACTACGGAATGAGGTCCTATCACAAGGATCAAACACAAGAGACTACTCAGAACAATATAAAAAGTATTCCAACAAGTAGGAGAAAACATACGGGAAACAACGGTATCTTAATTGCGGAAATCAGACCTCAAACGGACCCTAAACGGGTCAAAAACAGTAATTCTGACTCAAATCAGACATCTGGAACACCTTCCAGACGTCCGACAACCTCTCTAGACATCTAGAAATGCTTCCCGTCATCTGGTATCTCGCCCAGACGTCCGAACTACGTGGGAGGGCATGTCCCGCGCCTTCTCGAAGCGAATCCTACACGCGTCAACAAAAATCTTCTCGATAAGGCACGAAACAGCGCCTCGGCAGAATGGTCTGCATGGCCGTATCCGCAAAGATGTACGTCGCGAAGCTTACCTCTCAATCATCTGGAACCTCCTCCAGACGTCGTCTACATCGTCTGGACGTCGATCTAAACGTCTGATTCTGGGAAAAACCCATAACCAGAACTTGCCTTCGCCTTCTCGCGCCACGCGTGGCTGTGCCGCGCCCACTCGCCTACTGCTCCGACTGCAGCAGTGTCGGGGAGGACCTCCCCGACGCACTCCTCTGCCTTGCACACGCGCAGATCGGCCGTGAGCTCACCAGTGAGCTCCCACACGAGCTTGCTCTCCTCTCCTCACGCCGCTCCTCCTCTCCGCCGCTCTCACTCTCTCTGGGAAGAAGAGGGAAAGGGGCTGGTGGCTAAGAAGTGAGGGGAAACGAGAGGTGAGGAGGGGGTTTTATAGATCGATGGGTTAGGGTTTTGATGGAGGCGGGAAGAGAGAAAAGAAGAGAAGAAAACGAGGGACGCGTACTGTCTGCACACAGCACGTGCGCAGACGCGAGCTCGTACACGAAAATTTCAATTTCCAGACATCTGTGAAGGTGTCCAGACGTCTGACCCAAGTTCCAGACGTCTTAAGGGGCTCAAACAGCACGGGTCTTAACAACATAACAAACTCAAAGGAAGTTTCGTCCCCGAAACTTGAGCTAGCTAGGGTGCGGAAAACGAACAACATACGCATAACAAACTTAAAGAGGATCAAAGTCGGTCCGAAAAAACATACCCCCAAAGAGCTCCGGGTACCGCTCTCGCATCACCGCCTCAGGCTCCCAGGTAGCCTCCTCGTACCTCTGGTTCCTCCACAAGACCTTCACGAGGGGTACTTGCTTCCGTCTCAAACTTCGAACTGCTCTATCTAATATCTGGACTAGTTGCTCAGGTAGGTCAAGTCGTCACCCACCTCGACACTCTTGTGGCTCAGAACGTGACTGGGATCGATGACGTACTTCCTGAGGTTGGACACATGGAACACGTCGTGCACACTAGAAAGCTGGGGAGGAAGGGCAAGCCTGTAAGCAACGGGTCTAACCCACTCCAGGACCTCAAAGGGCCCCACAAACCTCGGCGCTAGCTTCCCTTTCACCCCAAAACGTTGTAGGCCCTTCATGAGCGAAACACGAAGGAAGACGTGATTCCCAACCTCAAACTGCACCTCTCTGCGCGTCCGACCGGCATAGCTCTTCTGTCTACTCCTAACAGTGCAGAGCCGGCTGTGAATCTGCTCAACCACCTCCTGATGCTGCAGGATCTGCCTGGGGTCAACCTCCCACTTGGTTTCCACCTCAACCAAACTCAAGGGCACAGTACACCTCCGTCCGTACAGAGCATCGTAGGATGCCATACCGATGCTCGAGTGATAGCTATTATTATATGCAAACTCCGCCAGGGGCAACTGCTCCTCCCAAGAGCCCCTCCAGTCCAGTACACAGGCACGCAAAAGGCCCTCAGGCTTCTGTATCGTGCGCTCTGACTGTCCATCCGTCTGGGGATGGTATGATGTACTGAACCTCAATCGCGTCCCCAAGGCCTGCTGAAACTCAGCCCAAAACTGAGACTTAAAATGGGTATCCTAGTCGGATACAATCTCACGCGGAACTCCGTGCAGACGTACCACGTCACGGATATACCTCTCTGCCAACTGTACCGATCCCAAGGTAACTCGGATAGGCAAGAAACGTGCCATCTTTGTCAATCTGTTAACAATCACCCAGACTGCGTCGTGTCCTCACTGGGTAACGGGCAAGCCCACCACTAAGTCCATGGTGATGCTCTCCCACTTCCACTCTGGCACTGGAAGTGGCTGCAACGGCCCTGCAGGCCTCTGATGCTCGGCCTTCACTTGCTGGCACACCAAACACTGCTGTACGAACTCACCTACATCCCGCTTCATCCCCCCTCTGATTGCACAACAAAAATACACCAATAAATATGCCATCTTGTGTTATTTCCCAGCACTACCATTGCATCTTATGTAGCTATAGTTGCATTTGTAAATAAACACATGCATGCATTTATTGAGAGGGGAGGACAGTGCGAATAATTGACCATCTAATTAACATCTTCATCAAGGGTTGCATTAAAAATTCACCATTCTCAGTTTTTTTATTTTGACTTTGAAATTCTTCTCCCTCGCACGGCTCAGGGCATGGGGCATGCACCTCTTCGGCAACGCTCCTCTGCCAGTAGCATGGCACGAGGTCCTCTGCCAGCAGCATGGGTTGGCGTTCTTCTTCCTCTTTAAAACCCTTAGCCCTCTCCCTCGTGCAGGCAGACCCGGAGACACCACACTTCCACCATCCCCTGCTCACCACTCACTCCACTCTCTACTGGGCACTCGTTTCCCCTCTCCCTCTCCATACACAACACCTCTTCTCACCAGTTGAGAAGAGGAACGCTGAGTGCAGGAGAAGCTCACAGTGGTTCAGGACCCCACTGTGAGCTCCACCACCACCCAGCTCCATCGTGAGCAGGTGGGCGTGGTGGGTTCTTGTCTTATTTCCCTTTTATTTCTTCTTGTTTGGCTTTCTGTTCTCTGTTTGGTTATCGTTTGCAGGTTACTCTCCATCACCATTAGAGCAGCAGAGCTTCAAGCTCTGAAGCTCGCACACAGCTACAGTGCGCACTCCGCACGCCTTTGCGCGCCTCAGGAGCTTGTTCCGCGTGCTCTGCGCACACCAGCTGGTCGCTCTCGCCCCTCTCCGCGCGCCCTGTCGTAAACCCTCGCCCGCGGCCCAGCCGGTTTTCTCACGAATCAGCCGGTCATCTTTTTGCCCTTGCACTGTAGCCGCGACCTCACGCGGCTACAATGCGGTGACCGGTTTGTTTCTCACTTATCCGGTCACCGCGCCCTCTCTCTCCTCCTCGCGATCGCCTCCAGCCAGTCACGCGCGCGCTCCTGCGCTCTGCATTACGTGCCTGTGCTCCTGCGAAATCAGACGGCGGATGCAGCCCCCGGACGACTTAACTTCTTTCACTCTCTCACACTCCTCCAGCGTACTCTCCCACACTCAAACACACACACACACTCGTACACTCACACACTCACTTGTACACACTTACACATACATACATACATACATACATACATATATATATATATATATATATGTATGTATGTATATATTTAGGTATATAAGTGAGTGGATATATATATATATATATATACATATATACATATACATACATACACATCACCTACTCGTATCCATACGCCCTTGCACTAGTCACTCCACCACGCATTCTATCGCGGAAATATCTGCACCAATTGCTGATATTCCCTGATACCCGCGTAAAGCTAGCGCCTCTGCACACACTCCTACACATCCATCCTACACTCTACGCGGCACTTCGTCTTGATGGTTGCGTCTTATTAGACGTGAACCAACTCGACACTGTGCTACACTCCATTTCCACTTCCACCCCCACCCCTATATAATATATATATATAGACTATATTTATTTCTCTACAAGCAAGTTATCTTGTTTTTATTTCTCTTTGTTTCCTGCTATTAAAAAGATAAAAAAAAGAATAAAAGAGAAAAGATAACCCTTGTCTTGCAGGTACTCGATCTTGCAAATAGCAGGGCCAGTTCTTTTTGAAACCCTAAGTTGGCTCAAAGCCAAGGACTTGATTTTGAGGGTGTGCCTCAAGGACAATATTATCAACAAAAAAATCTTAAATATAAAAAAAAAATCAAAAACATAATAAACGCACGGAAAAGATACGTTTTAGGAAAGGCGTAGAAACTTCTTCACCTTTAATTCCCGCCTCCCTGAGATCGACCCTGGGCCTAAAAGTTACCAAGATAAAATTAAGTAGGCCAGGTAAAAAAAAATTTGTGAAAGATGGTTAGACTCGATTTAGGTTAACCACTATACTCATTTCAACGATAATTTCACCATATTAACACAACCTATTCGAGTTCAACCACCCTCCACCAAAAGTCACGTCTCAGATCATGATACATCCTCGTGTTCCCGGGATGCATGGTGAACTTGGAACCGTGTGCCTCAGTCAGGAGCCCTCTCAACAACTCCTCGTCCCTAGGAACGCACAAACGTCCCCTCATACATAGCACCTCGTCTGTAAAGGAGAAGTCTCCTAGATCTCTTGGCAATACTCCGTCGCTCAACAACTGCAAATACGGGTCTGTCATCTGTCCTGTGATTATGCAGTCTATCAGCTCCGGTCTCGTTTGTTGTGTCACAGTCACTGTCCCACAGTGCCCCAGTAACTCTGGGGGTCGCCAACTGCCCATCTCCTCCATGAGCCTCCAACTCTGTGCCTGTAAACTAGCCAAGTGGGCGGACACCTTCCGGCTCAAGGCGTTAGCCACCACATTGGCCTTCCCTGGATGGTAGGAGATGCTGCAGTCATAGTCCTTCAGGAGCTCTAACCAACAGCTCTATCTCATGTTAAGCTCCTTCTGATCAAACAAAAATCTTGAAGCTCTTATGATTCGTGAATATCTCAAAAGTCTCACCATACAGGTAGTGCCTCCAAGTCTTCAGCACGAAGACGACAGCTGCCAGCTCTAGGTCGTGGGTAGGGTAACTATGCCCATGGGGCTTCAGTTGCCGCGAAGCGTAAGCGACAACGTGACCCCGCTGCATGAGTACACCCCCTAACCCCTGCAAAGAAGAGTCCGTGTACACAACGAAAGCGCCGCTGCTATCTGAAATGGTAAGTACAGGAGCCGAAGTCAACCTCTCCTTCAACTCCTAAAAACACGCCTCACAAATGTCTGTCCAAGAAAGGACACGTCCTTCTAGGTCAACTGTGTCATAGGACATGCAATCTGCGAGAAACCCCTGATAAACAGCCGGTAGTAGCCCGCCAGTCCCAAGAAACTGCAGAACTTTATCACTGTACGTGGTCTCTCCCACCTAAGCACTGCCTCAACCTTGGCTGGGTCCACAGCCAAGCCATTCCCTGAAATCACATGACCTAAAAAGGTCACCTCCCTTAACCAGAACTTGCACTTACTGTACTTGGCATACAGCCTACATCGCTTCAATGTGTCCAAAACCATCCGCAAGTGATGTCCGTGCTGCGCCTGATCCCGCGAGTAGATGAGCACATCATCTATAAACACCACCACAAACTGATCCAGATACGGTCTGAACACCCGGTTCATCAAATCTGTGAAAGCAACAGGGGCGTTGGTCAGCCTAAACGGCATGACCAAAAACCCGTAGTGTCCATACCAGGTGTGGAAAGTTGTCTTGGAGACGTCGGTCTTCCTGATCCTCGACTAGTGGTAGCCAGACCTCAAGTCTGTCTTGGAGAAGACCGTGGCACCTCGCAACTGGTTAAACAAGTCGTCAATCCTCGGCAGCGGATACCTATTCTTGATGGTAACCCTATTCAGTTGTCCGTAGTCCACACAAAGGCGTAGGGTACCATTCTTCTTCACAAATAATACTGGGGCTCCCCACGGAGATGCATTGGGCCTCACAAAGCCCTCCTCCAGAAGGTCCTGCAACTGGGACTTGAGCTCTCGTAGCTCAAGTGGTGCCATCCTGTAAGGTGCTGTAGAAATGGGGCTGGTTCCCGGTACCAATGAGATCTCAAACTCGATCTCACGCTTGGGCAGTAGTCCTGGCAGCTCCTCTAGGAACACGTCGGGGTACTCTCTGACCACCGGAATACTCTGAACGTCTGTCACGGGCCTGGGCTCCACCACTACACAAGCCAGGAAGCCCTCGCAACCTTGGCCCAAAAGTCTCGCCGCTCGAAGTGCAGAAATGCACCTGAAGCCTCCGTCCACCGGCTGTCTGTGAAACTCGAATGAAAGCAACTCCGGTATGGAGAAGACGATCTTCCTCTCAAAACAGTTTATCAAAGCGTGGTAAGCGGAAAGCTAGTCCATCCCCAGAATCACGCCAAAGTCCTCCATCAGTATCACAATCAGATCAGCGGGGAGACTGTGTCCCCCAACATTAACCTCACAGCCTGTGCTAATCTTCCCAGCTACAAACAGCTGGCCACCTAGGTCTCTGATCACAATGGATCCCCTAATGGGGTGCTATCGGACCTCAAAGTAGCGATAAACTTGTGGAGTAAGAAAGTACGTCGTACTAGAAGCAAGAAATACATACTCCAAAAAGACCAAAAATTATAACCATACATGTCACCGCAGAGACTGAAGCTATGACGTCTCCGTGAGTCACGACGTCGCGACACCCCTCAATCCTGGGAGAGAACAAAACAACCAGGCCCAGGGCGGAGCTAGTGACAGCTGGCTAGTATCCTCCCTGTGACGGCTACCCTCCCTCATGCACCTAGAACCCACGACCACCCGATCAGCCTCCAGCGCTCGGTGCGGTGGGCGTCTACTGTACTCTAGCCCTAGACGGGCAATCCCTCCTGAAGTGGGCCAGTTGGCCACACTGGTAGCAAAGGGGGACTCAACTCCCGCCCTCGGTAGGTCCCTACTGACGGCTGGGCGGTGGCCAGTGCTGACGGCTGGGCTGTAGTCCAGTGTTGACAGCTGTCAGGGGCCCCCAAAGGCTACTGATGGCCCAGCAAAACGAGATGGCTCTCCTGCGAGCGCCACGTGCCTCCCTTGAGCTCTTCTGGCTCGCCTGGTGCTATGGTGACATTGTCGTCCCACAAAAAACTCCCCCTCCGTACCCTCGAAAGGAATGAGGGGGCGGCGGAGTAGGCAGAAGTTGAAATTCTTCTCGAACGACCTCTCGGATCAACTGGACAAGATCCTAAGACCGTATGCTTGGGAGGAGAGAAGGGGTAGCACGTACTCCAAGCTCGACACGTCTGCCCCTCCGGCCTCGTCCACAACCTGTCTCAATGGCTCCACGTCGAGGCATCTCCTACAAGGAGACGTGAACACAGAACAGGAAGACGTCAAATCTAACTGACATTCAGCAAAAGAACCTCAGAACAAATATCAAAAGGTACGTTGTGGTGATTACTCTAGTTACAAGCACATGAATTGGTTATTCTCAAGCTAGTTGGTTCACTTCTTGGGATGACCTTGCTCTGATACCATCTTGTTACGACCCGATTCCCGAATCCCTACAAGACACGAGACCGGACCGACTCGACTGATCCCAAGACCTAGTCATCCAATGAGAAAGTAACCAAAAAGTAGTAAAATAAACCACATTCACCATGCCAGCAACTAACAGTAACAAAAGTACAGCAATAAAGAAGTAAACTACTACAGTACACACCACCACAATAATAGGAAAGTAAACAAGTACAGGAATATAAAGTTCACAATGAAAGAGTACAAAAGTGTAATAAACTACTCACTACAACTAAAAACGGAGTACAACAGAAAGCTACAACTACTGAGCTCTACTGGGCCCAGCACTCTCTGCAGCCGTAGACTCTGGTTGCTCAACACCTGGACCTGAAAAGGGTTATGAGTACACGAAATCAGCGAACGCTGAGTAGAGTGGCAACCAACTTAACTAAAGCAATAAAGGTGGACAGGTAGCTGTTGTTTTCAATTTCTTTCTTTTCTTTAACTAATTATTCTTTCTTCACCACTTGGTTTATTTATCAGGTCTATTTCTTGATCTCGAATATTCCTCGTGGGAATGATCTTGATTGCAGTCTTTTCCGAAGAGTAGAAGTCGCATGTGGTGCTCTCTTGGCCGGGAGAATCCCCCGCGGTGGTCCTACACCCAGTTAACCACCCCAAGGTCACGGACAAACGTAACGGTGACTACGGCACGTGCGTAAGCGTACGGGTAGCTACCCCGCACTGGCACGCGATCAGTAGTTTCCGTTAGTGCGTGTGCCCAAAGCACAGCACGGAACCAGTATAGGGCCTAGCCCTCTCAGTAACAGGGGTCTAGCCCCTCTCAGTAACCAAACAGGGGTCTCGCCCCTCCACAGTCTGCGCACCCTCGCCTGACTACCCTGGTTTGCCCAGTGGGCCTAACAAGTCGATGTAGGGCGGCTAGCTCAACCCCGGGCCCCGTGGGGTGGCTAACCCTCTCCCTACACTAGTAGCTCTCCCCGGTACAGTGTACACGAGGGCCACAGAGTCGGTGCAAAGTGGCCAAACCCACCCCGGGTCTCAACCCGAAGGCAGAAAGCACCCCTCTACACTAAGAGGTAACATGCGTTCCCTTGGTACCACGTACTCAAGAGGTAGCACATTTACCGTTGCATTTCCATATCCATTCCATTTATTTCCAGGAGCTCAACTCCCAATTCCCCGTAGGGTTCATGCTCATATTCCTCAGGCCATGTCACACTAGGTTTCATCATTTCTATTTCCATTCTCATGTTATACCTAGGAAACTTGTATTTCTATCGTTCACATTCCGTACACAGATTATACACAGGTAGCTCGTACTTCCATCATTCACATTACCATTCTCAATTTATATACATGTAGCTCGCATTATCTCGTTTAACGTATACAACAGGATTTTATATGCAACAGTTTGCTAGCACAAGTACTTTACATTTCACAGGCAGCTGTTATTTATTTACAGGCAATTGTTATCATTCTATTTACTCACTCAAGACTGCAATTCAATCATCCATTACAGACATTTCAAATGTTTCCCGTCCTAGGATTCATGTCATATCCTAGGTTCTAACCATTCATTCCACACATGCATTTAGGTTTTAATTAAATTAAGGGGAAGCCACTCTACCAGTAAACCCAGGAGTAATAGGGACTTGATCGGCAGGTCCACGTGCCTTAACAAACCCCAAACCCACTACGGAACGAGGTCCTATCACAAGGATCAAACACAAGAGACTACTCAGAACAATATAAAAAGTATTCCAAGTAGGGGAAAACATATGGGAAACAACGGTATCTTAATTGCGGAAATCAGACCTCAAACGGACCATAAACGGGTCAAAAACAGTAATTCTAACTCAAATCAGACGTCTAAAACACCTTCCAGACGTCTTAAAAGAGTCCAGAGCCATACCTCAGTTCTGCACTACTCCTCAGACGTCCAGGAATTCCGCTGGATCGTCTGGACCCAGTTCCAGACGTCCGACAACCTCTCTGGACGTCTAGAAATGCTTCCTGTCGTCTGGTGTCTCGCCCAGACGTCCGAACTGCATGGGAGGGCATGTCCCGTGCCTTCCCAAGGTGAATCCTGCACGCGTCAACGAAAATCTTCTCAATAAGGCACAAAACAGCGCCTCGGCGGAACGGTCTGCATGGCCGTATCCGCAAAGATGTACGTCGCGAAGCTTACCTCTCAGTCGTCTTGAACCTCCTCTAGACGTCTACGTCGTCTGGACGTCGATCTAGACGTCTGATTCTGGGAAAAACCCATAACCAGAACTTGCCTTCGCCTTCTCGCGTCGCGCGTGGCCGCACCGCGCCCGCTCGCCTGCTGCTCCGGCTGCAGCAGTGTCGAGAAGGACCTCCTCAACGCACTCCTCTACCTTGCGCACGTGCCGATCGGCCGTGAGCTCACCAGCAAGCTCCCACACGAGCTCGCGAGCTTGCTCTCCTCTCCTCACGCGACTCCTCCTCTCCGTTGCTCTCGCTCGCTCTGGGAAGAAGAGGGGAAGGGGCTGGTGGCTGAGAAGTGAGGGGAAACGAGAGGTGAGGAGGGGGTTTTATAGATCGGCAGGTTAGGGTTTTGCTGGAAGCGGGAAGAGAGAGAAGAAGAGAAGAAAGCGAGGGACGCGTACTGTCTGTGCGCAGCACACGTGCAGACGTGAGCTCGTACACGAAAATTTCAATTTCCAGACGTCTAGGAAGGTGTCCAGACGTCTAGGAAGGTGTCCAGACGTCTGACCCAAGTTTCAGACATCTTAAGGGACTCAAACAGCACAGATCTTAACCGAGCCTATAAATTTAAATGTTGATTTTACTTTAATCACCTATATTATTATAAAATGATGCATATTTTTTAATTCAACTTTCACGATGTATATCTAATTTTCACTCATAATTCCCTTTGCATCAATTCAGTTCCTTCAAATTGATATTCTGGTGGTGTCACCATCTATTCACAAATAAAAAGTGTAATAAATGTTGCTTATGTCCTTTGTTCAAGCCAAATAGCGCCTTACTAAAGCCTCTATCATTCTCCCTGCTCCAAATGAAAGGCACCCGATTGTTTATAACAATGAATTTGGCTTTGTCATCAAGGTGTTGGGTAGATGCAGAAGTCTCTTCGTTATGATCTAGACGTCATTGAGTAAAATTCTATAGCTTTGGTATTTATAAAAAAGTGAATTGGGCTTACTAGGTTTTGTTTATCACTTAACCCCTCTTTACTCAAAGTAAATTTTTCCCTCTTAACATCAATTTAACTAACAGCAATTGTATGTTAGTCAAATCCTTAATAAAATCACAAGCAAACCTTTATCTTTTACATTAGTTGCCTCTCTCTAATTATCATGATCAAGTAAATATTACAAAGATCAACATCGTAATTTAATATTAATTTAAATAAATATAAATCGATATTAATATTCCTCCAAAAGTAAACACAATTTAGATTTAATATCAATTTTTTTAATATCACTTTACTAATTCCCCCGACAAGGGACAATTTGCTGACCACTCGTGATTCGATTTTTACTACTTGGGTTTGGTAAGATGCCAAACTAAGTAACATCACAAATGCAAAAACCGGTCTGCATTCAGAAACTAAAATCAATGCAACTGATTTGACTATAATATTTTGGGTTTGCTGACTTATTAATAAGGAATTGTTATGTCCTCGTTGAGGTGCCAATTCGATCGATAATGTCAAGGCCCCCACATGACACGATCGTGAATGCCCCAACCACTGAATGGTAGCATGTTGAGGATTGGCATCTTTTTCTTCTTTTGTTTCCACCATGACCTAAAGAGCGAAAAAAAAAAAAAAACACAAGGAAAAAGAAAAACTTACATTAATCTCGCGCTTACGAGGTGGCGTGTTCCACAACTCCATTGCATAGATCAAACAGAAGGAATCTATTAATATCTTACTCGTGACAAGTAGAATGGATGACACGATTTTGGGGGCAAGGGTGGAGTTGTCAACATAAACAACTTATGTATTGGTCAACAGTAAGGGATATTGATGGGGTTAAAATACTGAAAAATTCCCATCACTTTGTTTGGGAGTGGAGACTTTTGGCGGTATTAAAGGGAGAAGTGCCAAAAAAATTCTTTAATTTTTAAGTCATCTTTTCAGTTTAACCAACAAGAACGGGATGGTTACTGTCAGGGGAAAAAATACCTTCTTTTTTTTTTTTCCTCCAGGAAGAAGGGAAAATGACTGATGAAGGCATGAACCGATTTTTTCGAACTGCCCATAAGTAACAGTAGCTTGAAAGTTAGGCAAGAAAATATTCCTACCCAAAAACGTATGGTTATAGTTTGAAACAACAGCTTAACATATAAAATTCCTGTAAAAAGTTGAGATAATTAATCTCTGCAAGTGCCATCTACTTTCATGCAGTGTGGATGGTACTCACGTAATTAAATGAGTACATGTGTCAATTTTTTCTTTTTGGTTGTGTTTAATAGGTATAACAGTTATATTGGGATAAAATATTATAAGAATAAGTGGAGAGAGATGTATGGTTAATGTGTAAGAATAAGTGACAGGAGAAAATGATTAGTTTTGTGATGTGATGTTGATAGATAATTTTTTAATATTATGATATAGGTGTGAGTAGGTTGATGTGATAGAGTGATTGTAGTTTAATGTGTATATTATGTTGAAGTAAATATATTTTAATATATATTGATATTAATGTGATGCAGTGAAATAATTTAATATTAATATTTTTCGATAGAATGAAATAAATTATATTTTTTAATTTTAGAATTAATTTATTTGACATTCTTTTGATAATTATTTAATTGAGTGATATTCCTTGAGTTATCCCTCAATCAAATGAAGTAATAATATTGCTCCACAAATTAGAGTATCATGTCAGATCTTCAATTATACATGTGTTGAGAGACTTGATTTTTTCCACCCCCATCAAATTATCAATGCCCATTTCAAGAGAACCTCTCTTTTTCAGCTTATGAAATTTGATATTCACAAATAGGGTTTAACGGGAGGAGGTTGCAATTTGTGGTTGGGGGAGAAGCTTTGCCTTGGTCCACAAGGGTGTTGGTTGATCAACAAAGTAAGCAACATGCCTCGTCCATCTTGTTTTTCCTGATGCTTCCACTTTTTTTTTTTTTGAAAATAGATTTTTCATTAAATTGGAATGAATCGTTTAGAAGAACATCAATCCTTCAAGGGGAAGAGAGAAACACACCTGAACTCCTATCATCCCAAGGGTAGGGGGTACCATGCCTTGTCCCACAAGGGATGGGGAAACACTAGACAAGAAGACAAAATAAGTAGAAAATAAAATAAGGAAATAAAGTTTAAAGAAGACATCCTTGTAAATAAGATGTAGCAATCCAATACTTGTTCCATGTCATAAGATGACGATGATGCTCCTTAAGAAGTTGCTTCAGCAAATCGAACTAGCGAGATACGAAAAAAATCCATAGTTGAAGAAGATTCGATAAAGTCTCGGTCATGTGAAATCCTGAGCTTTGGCACGATCCCAACAAAAGGGTTGCGGTGGTGGTCAACAATAGCCAAGCATCTCACCCCAACGCACCCTCATCTCCTTCTTGCCACCCCCTCCCCTGCCCCATGGAGGTAGGAATGAAGAGGGAGAAGGAGCACAAGCTCCAAATGGAGAAGAAAGGCATGGAGAACTCCTCGTTGGAGCCATAGTAGAAAAGAGAAAGGAGGTTGGAGGTGAGATGTCGAAGGAATCTAAGAAAATGGTGAAACCACGACATAGAGGTGGTGGACGAGCCAACCCATACCTGAGGAGCACAGGAGGGACGAGATCAATGAGGAGGAAACCAAGGGAGCCCCCAATTAATAAATAGTGACCGATCGAGAACCCAACCACAACAAAGTTTCGAACGAATGAGAGGAAAAAGCCCATGTTGCCTTAAGGAGTTATAATGCGTCTATTTTTAAACCCATCCAATAATGGTGAAAATTAATATAACCCCACAGGGATCGTCACATGATAACAAGCATTCATCACATGATAACAAGCATCTTGTGGGTGCACACGTGAAAGGCAAAAATATTTGTCCAAATCCTATGGCTCAAAATCAACGTACAACTAATAAGAAAGGCCCTCCAATACCAAGAACATGAATGCACCACACCTAATTTCTTTCTTTCTTTCTTTTTTTCCAGAAAAATAAGAACAATAACCATAGGGTCAAACATGGAAGAGAGAGAAGTGGGGTTGGAAAAGGGAACATCCAAGGAGGGCCCTTTGGGTACCCCGGTACAGCTACTCCTTTGGAAGTAAAATCACCTAGAGAGAGAAATAGGGTTACTTACCTAGAGAGAGAGGGGGGGGGGGGGGGTGTGTGAGAGATGGGTAGGGGAAGGACCCAACCTAGAGAGAGAAAGAATGGGACTTTTTTTTCCCTTGGGGGTTTCCAGTATCTACCACCCACTTCTTGACATTACATGGGTTGGGTGGTGGCCTTTGGTGTGATGGGTGGGTGTCTGCATCTGGCCTAAAGGCCTTCTCTTTCCTTGGGGTTGATGTTCTCCTCGTGCCATCATCCACTCACTCCCCACAGCACCCCCCCCTCCCAATTAATATATGGCCCCCCTCCCCACAATTACCGGTGTAGGGTAAGTGGTGGGGAAAGTTTGGGAGCAAAAGAAGAAAGAGGTTGCGGATTTTTCACAAGATTTTCTCCTCTTCCCCTACCCACTTCCTTTTCCTCCATAATTTTCCCTTATTTCTCACGCTGCACCCACCTGTCCCTTAGCCCCCCCTCCCTCCCCTCACGCCGCTCAAGCCCTCCCCTTTCTCACCCATCGGGGAGCGTTTGCGCCTCTCCTGCGGATCTAAGCCTCTTGGGTTCGTGTCTTCTCATGGTCTGGGGGGTTAGGGAAGGGGAAAAGGTGGCGCCTTTGGACGGTGTTGTCCTCCATCTGAAGGGATTTTGATCATCCAGAGGTGCGGATGCGTTGTTGCCGCCTCAAAGGTCTCGCCTTTGGGCTTGTTTTGGTTGGATTTGCTTGTTAACTTTATTGGGTTCTTCTGGTTTTTGGGTCTTCCCTCTGCTTTCCTAATCAGAAGTTTGATTTTTTGAACAAAAGTTTAGGAAGACCGGTGATTCTTGTGTTGGGTGTTTGCTTGCTTTGTTGGATTCGTGGGGAGGAAAAAAAATGGTGGTAATTTGCTATATTCAATCCTGTGTTTTGAGCATCTGATCTTTGAAAATTTTGGACTTTTTTAGATTAGAGTCTTCTCTATGTTGGGAATCCTTGTATTGTACTCAGCATGGAACTTTGAACAGAGGCATTATTTTTTATCATAATTCCTAGCAGGGTTTGTGGTCTCCTATGCTGATTGTCTGTTGTTTCCAGTCGCATCGACTTGCTCAGATAGTGGTCGTGTAGATCGTGCTGCAAAGTCAATGCAAACTTCTCTTCTATGTTTTCCCTGACATAGGAGGATGCAGGTTCTTCTCTGAGAGGGGAATCTTTGAGAGATTATCTAAGATTACACTTTAAGATCTTCATCATAGGCTTTTCCTTTTGGTGCTTTGCCTTATTTTTGAGCATATGTGAAGCTATGATCTCCTGCTTTCCACTTAAAGCATATAGATTCTGGATTTACAGGTGAAGATTTGCTGTTCCAATCACAGGAAAATCTCCACTTCTTTGTGCTTACATGTTGATGCGAAGTCGGAAGGGAAGTGTGGAAGGTGTTATCCTGTTGATTGATTGCTGATTTTCTTGAATGGTGCTCTGCTTTTTCTACCTGTCTTGATGCATTGATCCTCATTCCGATGTGGCTTTTAGATAGGAAGCTTTCTTGATGCTTTGGACAATTCTCTAGCTTTCTTTGGAGTATTCTAACTTATTTGCAAGTCAAGGCTGCAAAAGGAAGAAGCAAAAGTAAAAATTGTTGGGAGAAAGTTCAGGGATTCCAACATACTAAATTTAAGCATATTGTAGTATATGGCATTATAGATAGGCATGTGGAATTGTGGAACGTTCATGTATGCATCATGTGCTCCTGTTTCCACATCCCATTTGATATTGAGACATAACCTTGAATTCAAGAAAACCGGTTTTTGAATTGTTGTATTTGGATACGCATTCTGTTTTAAACTTATGGAGTTTACTCTTTGTAATTTACATGATATGACTATTCAATTTGGACTGATATGATTGACGTTTATTATGTTAGCTGTTTCCCCACTTGTAGTTGCTCTTGCCTCTATATTGGACACTGAGAGAAATGCAGAGAAGTGACGATCTTTTGAATTATGGTTTTTGGGGAGATACAGAAGTACAAGAATAGTTTTGGATTCAAATGGGAATATTCAACTTGTGAATTCACTTGGAAAATATCCAGCAGATGGATTACAAAGAAAATTTTCCTAAGTAGGAAATTCTCATTGTTAGATAAAAGACCAGATTCATCTGTATCTTAAGTTTAAGGACCATCGAGAAATTGAAAATCATCAAATGGCTACATTGTATTTACATTCATAATTGGAACCATTTCAACTACTCCGATATCCATCTGCAGTGAAGTTTATTGCTTAATTTTTAACTAAAAAAATAGGGTTTTCTTCTGATATATGTGATTCATGATTAAAAGTGTTGCATTTAAGCTGTAAATCAAATGCTAGGCTTGTATTTTGAACAATCAGTCTAATTCTTTACCTGTTGTTGATGTGTATTATCAATTATGTCAGTATTAATTGGGGTTAAATGAAATTGAAGTGTTCTACAGGTTCCAAGCTGCATTTGCTGGAGGAGGTTCTTTTTAGGAGAGATTCATAATGCAAAGGCAAAGAACTACTGTTGAATCTATTCCTGAGGCATTTGAATTTGAATTAGGATCTACATCAAGCAACTCTGTCATAGTGGAACCTCAAGTTTACTGGAATGATATGCTGAACAATCAAAATGTGGTGGACTATTTCTTGTCCCCAACTGAAGTGGAGGCACCAAATGCAAATGCAGCGAATCCTGATACTGGGGGCATGGGCAGCTGGAACTTCTCTGGTCCTAGTTCTAGTGGGTATTCAATTGAAAGTCCAAATAGTCGAAGTGAAGCCAAAATGGACCATCCATGTACGTCGTCCCTTAGTCCAGGGTTACGTGAAGGTAGAATCGTAGATGGCAGCATGCCCCTTCCAGAGAATGTAGATATAAATCTTGGCGGCAATGGGAACACCTTGGAGCAGGTGCCTTCCAGCAATTTGGGGTCCAATATTTTGCAAAATTCTTATGCTAGCGGTGTCTTTCAGAATTCAAATCATAATGCAGGCTTCAATGGCAGCGATAGGCTCGCCTTAGGTGTTGGCATCTACAGTGAGTCAAGAGCTTCTGGCTCCGAAATTGGTCATCTTCCTCCAGGCAATAACTCTGAGATTTCCCATGGAAATTCTACTGGTGGGATTGTGACTGGAGATGCTGATGGTAGGCCATCTAGTTCATTCAACGGAAGGCGCTTATCTTGCAAGAGAAAAGACATTGGAGCTCCAGGGCGTTGTTCAGATGGTGCGAGTTCAAGTTATCACGAGCAGAGCGAGAGCAGTTCTATGCAAGTGCCATCTTCCCCTCCTCACTTGGCTACAGGATTAAGCATCTCGAGATCGTCTGATAATCTATTCATTGCCACCTGTAATAATGAAGCTATGAACCCAAGTGTTAGTACCCGAATGAATGGGGTTGGTTTGGAGTGCTACAATTCAAGGCTGACCGAAAATGCCGAAAGTTCACATAGAAATGTTAGGAGGAGAATAGATTCTGCAGGTCATCAAGATCTGTCCATTCCAAATTCACAGCAGGCCAGCAGTTCACTTAGGCACCGGAATGTTTGGCCTCAACCCCCATCTTTACCTACTTCATTTATTCAAACAGGGCCAGCAGCTGGAAATGCAAACTTTCAAGCCCAATCTCATGCACCGGTTATTCCTGGGCTTCCATGGTGTCCGTTCTCATGGAATGCCAGGTCTGCTGGCCCGTCTCCATCCCCTGTAATATTGGGGGAGAGATTCATCCCTCCAAGCGAGGAAACAAATTCGAGGAGTCTCACAAGGGCTGTTACACCCGAACCCACGGTGTTTATTCCTGCGAATCCTGTGCAGTTCGGCCAAGATCCAACAAATTGGAGTTTATCAAGTGGCAATGTAAGCTTACATGGAAGTGCTGCTTCTTCGCAAGCATCTGGCCCAAGCACTGATCCCCCATCCAATCTATTGCCTCCTCGAAACGCTTCTAGTCAGTATCAGCTTAACTTGGAACTTGTTCGCCGGTCTATCGCCTCAGCCGGCTCTAGTTATGCTGGTCAAGGAAGTTATAATCAATCACGTGGGGGGCATTCAGCTTCTGTACAGACAGTGGCTTCCTCTCGTGGAGTTCGCATCCGTAGTCAGCAACACCCACTTCTAAGGTCATTAGCTCTTCTGGACAGGCAGAATGATGCAATTACTGGGGATTCCCCTTCTCAAAGAATGACAGCTGTCAGGGAACGTAGAAGTAGGTTGATATCTGAGGTACATTACTACTGACACTCTATCTGATTGCTATTTCTTGGTTTACAATCTTCTAGATGTTCATAATTGTATGGGTGTGCATGCACTGTACATGCATGCATGTGCTGAGTGTATGTATGCATATGCAAGCACACACAGACATTCTGAGGGGATGATGCATCTGTTTTGTCTCTTTTATAAAACCTTGAAATTGTGATAAAGTTTATGGAGTTTAAGTTTTTATGTTATACTGTCCCTTATTAATTTGTTCCATATGAATTGCCCTTGTCTAAGAAACTCCTTGTGCGATGCATAAATCCTGAGAAGCTGCTGCTTTTTAAATGTAGAACATCTTTGCAGATTTTAGTTGAGCATCATCTTAACCCTTCTAAACAAATAAAGATGGTGGATTATTAGATTTGATGAAAATATGCCATTTATTTAGCACAAAATTAATAGCTTTTATATGCTAACAAAGAAGAGGAGAATTCAACTGGTCAATGAAATTACAAATAAAAAACATTCCATAGCTTTCACAAAATGGTTATATTTTTATATCACTATTGCTGTCTTTTGACAGTAAGATTGACAATAGGTTTTGCCTGGGCTGTAATTCTTTTAATTGAGCTTGCAATATTTCTGCAACGTCACACATGTTCTAATGTTTTGGTTGATTTTCTGTAAAAGAGCGTACGCAAGGTGTCAAATAATATTTGATAGGCCTTATATTTTTGCATTTGTATGTGCACAACAAAGGTTACAATATTTAAAGGCATGCTTGAACAGGACAATTTTCTGTCTACGCTGATCTAAGAATGAGCGTATAACGTATCAGTCGTTTTCTTCAGAAAAAAAGAAAGCAAAGAGAGATCATGTGATATCTTACAGGTTGTTCGAATCTGCTACTAAGTTTGCTGTTTCATGATTGCTATGCTTGAGGGATGCTCACTAAGCATAGGTGGATTTATTTGATTATGTCCTGGTTGTATGTAAACTACTGCTTCTCATAGCTAGCTAGTGTGGTGCGGTAGGGGGCAAAGTAACCATAGCTGGATTGATTTGATAGTATCCTAATCCTAGTTGCCCCTTCTCATTGGTAGCAACTGTAGAGCAGAAGGGTGACTTTGATTTCCTTTGATTTCTGTATTACCGGTCAGACGAAGAGGTTGATTATTTCATTGCATTTACAGAACTGATACCAAATGCATGATCCTTTTTTTGATGGTGTAATGGGATAATCACAGGAGTTAGGTGACTTGGTGACTCGTCCCATTAACCACATGCAGGACCCTGATGTACAATTATTATGTAGGAAATCGGTTGTAAAATTGATCTCATGCTATTTAATTTGCAGCTGCCAAGCATAATGTTGATCAGCCTTTTTTATCCATTGAGTAAGCTAAATACTTGCTTTACCTGATTGATTTAATTGGACCATGCATGAGTATCTAGTGATGGGGGAGAGCAAAGAATAGCCTGGTGGAAGCTCACAGCATTAATTGAAGTTATTTCACATGCCTTGCCTAGTTGATGTTTGCAGGGTTTAGCAGCCTGAGCTTCTCTTTACAGATAAAAATGCAGCTGCTACTACCGTGAAGGTTGAGAAGCTGAATATCAAAGGGAAAGCAGAGCTCAATAGGATTATGCGATGAATGGCATACTGTCTTCATAACATCAAAATCTTTGATTGGCTTCTTAGAAGGTTAATATTGAAGATCTTTAGGAGCAGAGGGGCAGAGGCATGGAAGTTTTGCATGTCTGTGCTGTGGGGCTGAGGATGAGGATATTGAGCATCTGTTTTTTATGTCTTTTTTTTTTATGTTGGTTCAGCAGCATGCATGCTTTTGGATGTCTCATTTTAGAGGGCATTTGGGTGGCTTTCAGGCAAAGGCAGAGTGATCTAGTTGGTTGTAAGGAGAAAGTTATTGCCTTGACGTGGCCTGCGTGGCTATAGGGAGAATAAGACCATGTTTAAGGGCAGAAGACTTTTTGTTGGAAAATGTAATTGTAGGTGAGGTGTTCTTTTGGATTGTGGCAGCGAGCCTTAAAAAATTATCTTAGTATGATTAATTGATACATTTGGATGCTTGCCAAATGCCACCAGTCATCCTCTTATTTCAAAGAAGAAGAGCCCTATGACGTGTACCTTTTTTAAATATAATGATTTATATACTCCATGCTACATCCATAAAGATTTAGGTTTTAGTCTTTCTAGACAAGCCTTTCAGGTCGAATGAGTAATAGTTACGTTATTGGAAAAATGCTATGCACTGCCAAATATATAATTCCTGAATGTTTTGACTGATCAAATAATTGTTGGCCTTGCATGTATTTTTAAGATGCTTGTACAGCAAAGTATGTGTGTAATCAGTTATGTACCTCATCTTCATAGCATCAAGCTAGTGTTGCCTTTGTTCACATGGAATGTTTATTCATTTGGCATGCTAACTTGAATTTTTTGTTTTTGGTCTGTGCTTTTCTGCTTATGTTAATGATGTGCACTTGCCTCCTATCATTTTTTTTTTCTTTTGTTTATAAATTTCTGAACAGTTGGTGGCACAAGCACTGCATTTGGTTCAGGATTTAATATTGACTTTATGCCTCAGCCACTCTTCTTTTCATAGCTTTTGTTAGTTTCTTGGGTATCTGGAAGCCATGTCTACTTAATGATTTCTATTTCTTTCTCTTGGTAAATATTTTTCATGTGTATATTTTGGCATTATTACGTTCATGTTTGTTTTACATGCTAAGAACTCCTCTTTATTATTCATTTGCCATGTCATTGTAGCAGATTCGCAATGTATTAGGCCTTCTTCGTAGGGGAGAGGATGTGAGATTTGAGGTGAGCTCCATATTACTGTCTCTATTCTCTTTTATATTGGCACTTTCTTGCACCTTTTTTTTTGAGAGGGTGGTAGATACTTGCCTTCATCTTTTGCAAATTGGCATGGCAATGGTGTTTAGACTAGGGCTGAACTTGTGGATAAAGTTAAAGACCTGAATCTACTTCCTTTGACTAGAATATTTAGGTTTCATTTGAATCATTTACCTAACTATGAAGGGGCTCTTTTATCTCAGTCTTCTACATGTAGCACAGTTGATGCTTCATTCACAAGCTCTTGTTTGTGAGTGAAAATTGCCACTCTTACAAAGAAGTTGGCACTCCCATTTATAGGATTTTATTCCCCAACAAAGATTTTTGCTTACAAGTTCTCCAAATGGAGGTTTTTCTTATCCTGCTCGAAAACTTATTCAGTTCTCTTCTTGAGAAATGTACTATGTTTTACAACAGGTGAGTGTGGTCAAGAGAACATCTAGATTCTTTTCTAGCTTATTTGATATGTTGGAATGAAGACTGCATAGGTGGGGATCACCTGCACATGGAGAGTAATGGACTAGTTTGCTGCTAATAATGGAGAATGGATAGGTGACTCCATCCCCTATAGAAAAAAATCCTTTCTTTCACTGATTTAAATAACTCAAAAATATATTCACCATGAATACATGAATGCCATTCATTTCTAATCTTCAAAAAGTCGCTGCCCTCCCTCGTCCTCCCTTGGCCCCCCTCACCTTTGCCATCTCTCACCGTCTGCCACTGTTTCCCGCCATCCCTTGCTGCCCCCCACCTTATCTTGCAGTCCTGATGCCTACATTGAAATGCTAAAAAATCCTGGCTAAGGCCAGGATTTCTCATAAAGAAACCTCTACCAACATTTCCCCAGAATGAAGGGAAATTTAAACAAAACCATTGCACACTCTACTTCCAACAAAGGAAAACTGTCATGTCTTTCATCAGATTATATATTCCTAGCATCCCCTAAAGCCTGCATCTCTTGTCTTGACAACTTCCAGAAAAATACATCTTCTATGTCCTGTACGACATGGATCCTTTTCCTCAATCCATCGTGGGATTATCAACAATTACCTCTTAAGAAGCAAAGTACTGATCCACTGGGGAAAAACCCAGCTTGTTCATTACCCAGTATAAGACAACATTATAAAAATGCCTTCCTTTCGAATCCTCCTCTGGCCACAGAAAATCAAGAATGCGATCAAAATTGGGATCAAACACACATTAACCTTTCCCCAAAAACTATCCCTACACGTAACTCCTCTCCTCTCTGGGATTGCAATGTTAGCAAATCCCTCTGCCAGTGCCAATTAAAAAAAATGATTACACCTTATGCAGACTTCAACACCTGTATTAAATTGTCTGCGTGCCTAGGGTAGGGCCCGGAAGGAAATCACGTCACCTGCCTCTTAAATTGATCCAACACGAACATCTGACTCAAACTCTGACATCATGCCCCTCGGAAAACAGATTAGGAAAGAAACCTTCCTCCCCACCATTTCTCGAGGCTATACTCTGACCCAAGAAATTACCTCCCTCCCCCCATCCGCAGCCAACGCCCCCGTAAACTCATCGTCAACTTCAAACCCAACCTCTGTCAACTATCCAAGATCAGATTGTATCTCGCCCTATCTCAACAACAGACATCTTTTCAAAAGTCTCCCCCCACCCGTGTTTTAACTGCAGTCATCTCTGGCATTGCAAAACAATGCAATGGCTCCACACTTTGCTATGTTTGCAGACTCTCTGGGCATAGCACCAAAGATTGCAAATACTGAGGTCGTTTTGCGAGGAAACAACCCCCTTGCCCTTATAACACTTCCACATTTCCTTCAAAGTTCAAACAAACCCTCCTCTTCCCTTCACCACCCCCCTCCTCACACTACATACTAATATGGCTGACTTCAAAGGGCAGATCCTGGACGTCGGGTGGAGGGCAGATCTTATTGCAGATATTGAGTCCATCCTTTGTGATCTCAAACAATGGATGGTTGTCACCCTGAACTCCTTGGATGTCTGCTCCAACTACCTCAGAATGATCCTCAACAACAGGTGGCCTGACAAGGTTTTCTCCCTGATCAACAAGCTATCCGAGAAGCAATGTCTAGTCGGTCGTCATTCGCTTCCAGACTTAGAAGTGATCTGCTTCATTTCCTTCAAATCCTTCTATGAGATACTTGTGATCACTGCAAAATGGGACCAAGACTTTGGGGCTCATGCACATGAGACTACTACTCCAACGTGGACCTGTGCAGTTGGAATTCCCCATCATCTACGAATAAACTATGTCTTTACAAAGGTCGTCCATATATTCGGATGCCTTCTTGAATATGAAGTCCCATCAATGGGCAAGGAAGCTACTGACCTATCATTGGCCCTTACTGGCCCTTACTCAGGTGAGGAATCTTAATCTCTCCCCAGCTCTGTGCCTACCAGCCCTTACTTAAACTCAAGGATCTTCCAAGAACTTACTCAAACCATCACCTGATCCTCCTTAAACTAGCAAAACTGAATGATTCCAGAAAGAGATTCCTTTTTAAAAACTTTTGGATTCATAGACCAGACTTCCTTCAAACTGTGAGAGAGACCTGGTGTTATGCATTCCTTATTTTGGATAGTCCTTTTCACACTTTTTCCAGACTGATCAAGCAGACAAAAGCTAATCTCATCAAATGGAAATTTGGTTCTGTACCTGACATCGCCAAGGAAAAGCTTAGATTGGAAAACCTTATTGAAATTTACCAACAAAGATTACATACTAATCCCTCTGCTCAAGCAACTCCACAGCTCAACAACCTGTTTCGCGATCATGCGAGCATTATCAAAGATGAATTCACCTTATGTAAGCAGAGAGCAAGGGAGAAACTTATCAAACACAAATTGTAATACTAGTTACCTCCAACAATTAGCCTCCTTAAAAAAAATCTAAGGCTTTTATTCTGTCCCTTAAAGATGAAAGAGACAACCCTATTGCTGATCCAAACTTGTTGGCGATTTTTTTTCCTCAAAAAGAAAAAAACACTCTTCTCTGAGGAAAGATCTCCTTCCCTCAACGATTCTTTCCAAGGAAATATTATCCCCACCTTCCAAGATCCACTATCACTCCCTCAACAGTTCGCTCATGATGAAATTACTTTGACGGCCAAAAACCTCAAGAATAGAAAGGCCCGTGGACCTGATGGTTTCCCTGTTGAATTCTGTAAGTCCACTTGGCTCATCATTAATGAAGAGGTTGCAAATATCTGTAACCATCTTGTTACACCAAACTTTGACCCACGAAACTTACATTTCATTAACATTTTTATCATTCTCGCTTATAAAAAGGGAGACTAAGAAAATATTGAAAATTACAGGTGGATTGGCCTTACAAACAACCCCCTCAAAATAATCACAAAGATCCTTGCCAAAAGATTGGTCACCCAACTCAACAAAATTCTTCCTCCTACCAGTGTACTTTCCTCCCTGATAGAGGTCCTCTTGACTGCTTTGGGATCACCCATGAAATTTTACGTCATTGGAGTAGGAATAAAACAAAAGCTGTGCTTCTCGAAATTGGTTTCAGAAAAGCCTTTGATACCATTAGGTGGGACTTTATTCTCTTCATGCTTGACAAAATGGGTGCTGATGGCAGTTTCAAAAATTGGATTAGGGTAATTCTAGAAACAACTTGAGTTTCCATCAAGATTAATGAGAACATCGGTGGGTATTTCCAACCCACTAGAGGGTGAGACAAGGTGACCCCCTATCCCCTCTCCTTTTTATTCTTGCTATAAATTTCCTTGATGTATTACTTCGGCAAGTGACCAAAAAAGGGCTTATTGAAGGCTACACTACAAAAAATCTAGATTATCACCTTACTAACATTCAATTTGCAGATGTTGTTCTTATTTTCATCAAAAGCAAAACCAACTACACCTCTAATATCTCTCTGATACTGAGAATTT
Source organism: Thalassia testudinum (assembly GCA_037157565.1). Taxonomy (NCBI): domain Eukaryota; kingdom Viridiplantae; phylum Streptophyta; class Magnoliopsida; order Alismatales; family Hydrocharitaceae; genus Thalassia; species Thalassia testudinum. The sequence continues at coordinate 195,282,771 of JAZHRO010000036.1, forward strand.
TTTCTGCCATTTCAGGCTTTTCAATAAATAACAACAAATCAAGCTTCTATCCTCTAAACCTTACACAACAAGAAATTGATGACCTCTCCAATAATCTTCACTTCACCCAAGGAAGTTTCCATTGCACTTAACCTTGGTTTTCCCCTCTCATGGGAAACTGAAAACCCAACACTGGAACTTTCTTCTGGACAAATTCCACAAAAAACTTGGGAGGTTGGAGAAAAGCTTACCCTTCTCTCCCAGCCAAAGTTGAACTCATTAACACCTCTTATAATTATCTGGCCTCCTTTCCTATGTTCACCCTTAGAATCCCCAAATCTCTAATCATGAAGATTGACTCCACCTGGAGAAATTTCCTTTGGAATGGAAATACCATGGAGGAAAAACTCTATCTCTTGCAAATTGGAAAACAATTTGCAGACCAATAAATAATGGCTGGGGAATACTCAATCTTTCAGATTTCAACATGGTGATACCGACACATACGCTAATTCACCTTCTTAATGACAAACCTAGTCTCCTAAAAAAAAATCATAAATGTGAAATATTACAAAGGGAAACCCCCACCCTTCCCAATTCAATTAAAAAACTGTTCTTCCCAACTTTGGAAGGACCTCACTCACACTTCAAACAACCTCTCCCCTCTGATGAGTTGTGACTTGTGAGATTGGCAACAGAGAAAACTCCCTCCTTTGGCATACATGTCAAAATGACAACTCACTTTGAAGCAAGCTTGCCCCTCACTTTACACTCTCACTTATAACAAATTTGACTATACGGAAAGCGAAGTTAAAGTCTCAACACAGGAACAATTGGGTGAGAAATCTCCTTGACCGTTCAGGCTCCCTTTTCAGAAATGAGAAACGGATGCTCTTAAACTTCCTACACAAGATAAACTTACGAGACAAACAAGATAATCTCACTTTATCCTTCAATTCAAATTCTAAAAACCTGGTCCATGACACTTCGAACTTTATTACAAATGGAGGCTTGATCTCCTAATTTCTCCTTGATCTGGAAATCAAACAAATCTTCCCCTAAGAGTTTCTTCTTGTGGCTTCTCAAAAACAACAAACTACCTACTAAGAAATTCCTTCAAAAATTGGGATGGCATCTACTGTCGATCTATTTCCTTTGTCGGGAAGATGAAGAAACCACCCATCATCTTTCCCATTCTTGCCCTTTCATAAAAAATGCCTTACAAATGATTAACATTAATACCTCACCCTTTACCTCAAACTTCAATGACAAACAAAAGAATCTTTTTCAGAATATTTTCCTACACTTGCATTCTCTGGAGGGCTGGAAAGAAAGATGTAATGGTATATTAAAAAATTCTTCTAAATCTTATACCACCCTAGCAAGGAATTCCGCAAGATTTATTTGCGATTATATACTTTTCAATAATCTCCTTCATTAGTTTATTTCTCACCAACATTTTCAAATCCTAGGTCTATCCTCAAAGGTGAATTTACTTGCAGTCTCCAAGAACTGAGGCTGCTTTCACCTCCCTTTTCCCCCTGTCGATGCTTATGGGGATTTTTTGCTTGCTTATGCTTCTTGATCCGCGACGATCTTATTGGTTTTTTGCCGGCCTGCATATCCAGCCCTTTTTGTTTGTTTGCTGCCCATAATGGGCTTATTTTGTAATTATGATGAACTCTGATAAGATGAATGGATATATGCTCTTTTGGCTTCTGCTCTAGAAAAAATAAGTAGCCAATTCCATCAGTTGAGGGGGTTGTGTTTCAACTTAAAAAATGAGCTTAATCCACATTGGACATTCGGTAATTGTGCTGATTCTAGATTGTTACAAAAAAGATATGGAATTCCTTTTTAAAAAAAGATATGGAATTGTCTTGCTTACTAGAAATGAAAGATGCTCTCAATGGAAAAAGAAACCACAACTGGTATTAGTGTTAGGCTGCATTTGGCAGGAGGATAAGACTTATATTGGGATAAAGTAGGATAATTTGAGAGGTGTTTGGTTGGTGGTATAAGAATAAATAGTGGGATAAAATGATTGGGAGTGTGATGTGACATTGGTGGATGATTTTTTAATATTTTGATATAGGTGTGAGTGAGTTGATATGATATAATAAATATATTTTAATGGATATATTATGTTGAAGCAGATATATTTTATTGTATAGTAATGCTAATGTGATGTAGTAGGATAGTTTGATATTAATGTTGATTAGTAGAGTGGAATAAGTTATATTCTTTGACTTCCGAATTAATTCCGTTGACTTCCTCTTATAATCCTTTGACCGGATCCTTATTCCATGCCAAAGCCTCTTGGCAAACGGAGTCTTAGAGGTACTTTAGGATTAGGTGAATTAGGCAAAAGTTGGTTTGATTTATCTCTTTCTATTTTATAGGGATTTCATTCGGATTTGATTTGTTATGAATTTGTTTCCAAAGTAAGATTAGGATTAGGATTTTGACTATAATCCCTTCTCTCTATATAAAGAGCAGTTAGTTTCTCGCTTTCAATTCAATCAAATCTATTTATAAAACTTCAACATGGGATCATAGTGTGTTTAACCTTGGGATCCACTCTCCTCTGCTACCTACCTAGAGGTGCTGTCGGCCATGGCAATCCCCTCTCTCCAAATAATGAGGGGTTAGTTTCTTTCTTTTCAATTCAATCAAATCTATTTCAAAAACTCCAACAATTAGTTTAAAGAATCCATAAAAAAAAGGATTAGTCAAAAAATTATATCCATATCTCAGGTGCCTATAAGTGGAAAAAGATGATATGAAGACAAATACGATAGGATCCAGATCTTCAAGATAAAAAAAAACTCAGGCAAAGAGATTTCATGTATATGTTGCTTGGAATGAGGCCAACCAACTTTGGTGTCTTATATATCAGAAAATCCCATACATCTGAAAATCCCACATCAAAAGAACCATGGTCGGATAACCGTTCTTTGACTTTTCAAAAAAGAACCATGGTCATTTTTGTACCATCATGAACTATGCTTTCATGCTACTCCAATTAAACATATGGTTTAGATTTTTGAGAGTGGATTCATAAGTGTTCTGGTGTGTTTAAGCTTCATTGAAGCATGGAGTATGCTCTCTTGTAAATGTGACGTTTATTTATATGCAACAGGAGTTGATCTTTTACTGACTAATCAACTTTACTACTTTACACATCTGAATCCCACATTGAAAGAACCATAGCCTTCTTGTGCTATCGTGAACCATGCTATTGTGCTACTTATGGTACACATTTTCAAGATTAAATTCAACGTTATTATGTAAACTATGGAGTTTTTGGTCTCATGTAAATGTGATATTACCTTGTAACTTCCTTAAGTTGTGCCACAGCAATTAAACTTACAATTTACATTTCTCGAACTATGAATTCTATGCACTTGTAAATGTGATGCGACAATCATTTATATGGGCAGGAGTTGATCCTTGATCAGGCAGTACTTCTCGGAGCTGCAGATTTGCATGACAGACACAGAGATATGCGACTTGATGTTGACAACATGTCTTATGAGGTGAACATGATAAATCTTCAGAAATGCCTCTTCTATTCTATGCCTTTGCTTAACATAGCTTTGCTTCAGGAACTGTTGGCACTGGAAGAAAGGATAGGCAATGTGAGCACTGGGTTGAGTGAGGAATCTATATCAAAGTGTTTAAAGCAGTGGAAATATTCACCCCCTCTCGCAGAATTATCCCCAGAAGTTGAACCTTGTTGTATTTGTCAGGTTTGTTCACACAAAATGTGATGCATGTATTCAACATGGCTTGACTTTCAAGCTTCTTTTGGAACTGCCTTTTGAAATGTTTTGGACCATCTATATCTATCATACTCTCGAGCCCGTTGGGTAGCTCAACTTGTGAGTAGGCTTATACCACTTAAGTGGGAATGGTAGGTTTGTGAGCTATTTACACACCCCCCCACCCCCCCCCCCCAAGGATGAGCGTCATCATATTTATCACTCTCCCATGAAAAAAAAAATCTTTATCCATCATATTTTGAAAACTCAATATTATGGATCAAATAATTTTCATATTTGTGATGGCATATACCCGGTGGCCATCGAGGCTAATGCTGCACTCTTCTTGAGTGGGTCATGAGACTTAAAACAGATATAAGAAAGTCATTTTTCCCCTTTTTCTGAGCTTTTGTAGTCATTCACTCAAAATGGCATGCTTTTTATCTGCCAAGAATGGCACTTAGATTGTAGCCATGCAATGTCACCTGTGAGCCACCTAGGCCATTTACTTATGGTAATTTTTTAAAGTTTCTACGGTGCTTAGAGCTGAACTGTTAAGTCTGTTCCATGATTTAGAACTAATTGCCAATTTTGCAGGAGGATTATGTTGAAGGTGAGGACATGGGGACGCTAGGCTGTGGGCATGAGTTCCACACCATGTGCGTCAAGCAATGGCTTCAGCAGAAGAACCTGTGCCCCATCTGTAAAGCCTCTGCACTGGTCACCTGAGATCACAAAAAAGACCAGTTACAGCAACGTGTGGATTCTTTGATTTAACTACCTGGTGGGTTAGATGTCAACAAACCTCTCCTTTCTTTTCATCTTTTTTTCTTTGTTTGTTTTTAAAGAAACTACTGTTAAGAGATTCCTCTTTTGTTCATGTTGATATCAGCTTGACTTGATAATGCTGCCATTTCATGCTCATCTTCCTCAACATGGTGATGCGAGGATTTTTTTCGTTACATATGTGTGTGGCCCTTTCTGTTGAAAGCAAGGTATTTCAAAAGTAGCTGGTAGTATTGCTGTCATTGTACATAGATCCTGGTCCACAAGTGGCTGGAAAATCCACTCGTGCGCTGTACATTCTACAGTTGTGTTCTTACAGTTCTCAGTAGCTTAAAATGTTGGCTTTGTCCTGGCTTCATGGGATTCCATTCGTTCCTGTCAAAATCATCATGCACCTGCTTCATTGTTGTAAGGTTCTTGAGAAGGCCCTCTTCTGGCAAATCTGCATATGACTTTCATTTTTGATGGGTATTAAACCACCTTGAAACATATCCTGCGGTCTTTCCTTTAGTTCTTGTCATTAGAGCTATGTATGGATTTCTTTTTACCAGTGAAACATAAATTCGATTAAGGAGTCAATTTGCTATATCCGCTTGCTTATCTCATAGTTTATTTGGAAATTCTCCAATAGATTGGTTGTGGGTTTCAGGGGAGCCTCGAAGTTTCATTATGATGAATGATGTGCCTTGTCGTGTGGTCAAACTTTCTTCATGTTCATCGATTATGGAGGATGTCTTTTGGTCAATGTGCCTAGTTCTATTGTATTAGGATACTACCACCAGATTGGTTTTGCAGAACTCAGATTGTGCCCTATTCTTGGTCACACTTGTTTCTGGCACTGCATCTTCACTCTCAAGTCTTTTGAGTGCTATGAAAAATGCAATGACTCTTTGGAGCATATGAATAAACACAATGCGAGTCTTTGAATAGCTCTATATATTTAGCTTGGGAGATTTTACTTCTGCTCAAGCACAATTGTGATTCTGGACATCTTTGCTTCCGATACCAAAGATGACACTATTCTATTTGCTCGAGCTACCAGACAGGAGGCGCTACAAGTAAAGAATATTATATATGCATGAGATCTGTTCAGGTTAAAAGGTCAATTATAGCAAATCAAGAGTTTATTTTGGACGTGGGATTAGGCAGGAGGACAAGAGAGCCATTACTGATGAGTTGTTCGTGGCAAAGGGCAGAAAGTCCTCTCTGATTTGGTGATTAATAAGTGCAAGAGGAAACTCACGGGATGGAAAGGAAGATGTCTTTTCCAAGCAGGAAGAGGGGTACTTCTCCAGTCATCTCTCCTATCCATTCCCAACCACCTCATGTTCACCCACCTATTTCCAAAGAAACTGTCTAAATATTGATAGAATGGCTAGAGATTTCTGGTGGGGTTTTGATGAAGTGGTTAAACACTTCTATCCTATGGCCTGGAATTCTATATGTATTCCTAAACGTTTGGGAGGTTTGGGCTCTTGGAGATACGGAACTCACCAATTTGGCTTTCCTTATGAAGATGGCCTGGAAATTACTTGCTCAATCTGATGGCCTATGTTAGTCTCAGTTGAGAGATAAATACTTTTATAATGGTTCCTCTTGGGATTATTCCCCAAAATCGAGCGATTCTCCCTTCATGAAAGCCCTTCACACGGTTCAGGGCTCTTCGATGGATCTTCTTGGCTGGTAGGAAATGGAGACAGCATAAATCTCTGGAGAGATAAATGGGTGAGGGATCTACAAGGCCCTCTTTTCCCAGCATATGGTAGCCCTTGCTTAGTAGCTTCGATCAAGGAGTTTATCCATGTTGGAGATTGGAGTTGGAAGTCTGAGGAGACAAATTCCATCTTCCCTGCATATGTTGCTTCCAATATACCTAATACTCCTATTCTTCATAGTGGGGATGATCAATTAATTTAGCATGGCCATCCGAAGGGGATTTTCTCCATCAGATCAGCCTATCAATCCCTTCTTCATCATTTTCAGAGGCCTTCACTAAACTTCGAGGGTTGCGCTCGTTGTAAATAGATTTAGAAATTAGATATTCCTCCAAAGATCAAATCTTTTCTATGGAAGGCTATCACTGGAAGCTTGAATGTCAGACATCCGTTGGCGGCAAGAATTTTGGGTATAGAGTACATATGTGAAATATGCAAGAATGAAAGAGGATGTGGATCGTGTATTATTGAAGTGTCCTTTCGTCAAAGTAGTTTAATTCTTCTTGGGCTATCGATTACAAGAGTCGGGGGGGGGGGGGGGAGGGACTGGTTTGAGGAATATGGTAGGATATGGCAGATGTTAGCTTATATAAATTTCATACTATATTTTCCATATTATGGTGCATATGCCGTTTGGATCCATCGTTGCAATGTTATTCATGGAAGGGTCAATTCTGATCCTGGTCTTATAGTTGAGCAGGTTATGTGAGTTGCACTTGAATATTCATCATATACTAAACTTCCTTTTTCAGATCCAACAACCCAAAGTCTAGAAAGGGACGTCCCCCTTATAGCTATAGAAAATTCCAACCAGATGTCAAAGTAAGATGGTATAATTATTATTGTTGATGCTGCGGTGGCCCCTCAATTATCTTATGCAGTAGCAATTTTGCTAAAATCGCCTGACACAATCATCACGGCTCAAGTCTCTAGACATAATACCAGCTGTAGCGAAGAAGTTGAGGCACAAGCAATTCTCCAAGGCTTCACCCTCGCTTTGAATTTGCAATATTTAAGGGGGGGGGGGGGGACGATCTTTAGTGATGCCATGTCTCCCATTTCCCAAATCTATAGAGTTAAGCGAACTTTCTGGAGATCACTTCACATCATCCAAAACTGTCAATCCCTTTTACAATCCTTTCACCAATTTTTTATCTCACATGTTAGAAGGAATGGGGTTCTCAAGGCACATAATCTTGCAAATTTTTGTAAGATATGGGATGTGTCTGGACTCTGGGATGGATCCTCCATTCCTTGTCTTGTTTTAATGAAATGAATCTTTTCCCTCAAAAAAAAAAAAAAAAAAAAAAAGGCTTTCTTGTGGCCACCCTTTTTCCCTATGCTTGATCCGCCCTATCTGTCTCATTCATTCCCTCTCACTTTGATTTCTTTTCTCTCCTATCCTTTGGATGGCAGCCTACCTAGCTTATGCTTGCCTCTTTCTACAATGGCCAAATTGAGGAAGATCTCTCGTGAAGCCTTTGAGATCGCCGCTTACCCTAGAGGCTTCCAGCCCTGTCTTAAAGCTTCCCCTACTAATGAGAATGCCAGATTCATTTTGAAAGGCATAGGGGTTCTAGAGTGATGGGTTTGATGGTACCTTATCATGTTATTTGGTTTTGCATGCATCTCTAGATCAAAGGGGGACTTTGGCCTTTGGTTGGATTGGGGGTGGTGAGATTTGTAAGCTTGTTAATTTTACTTGATCGGAAACCCGAATCGCAAACATCAATCTTCAAGCGCTAAGATGTGGATTTACTTGGATCCAAATTACACGATTCCTTTAAACAAAGTTGGAAATCATCAAGGTGGATGGAGATTATTATATGATATTGGAATGAGAATATTTTCAGGAGGGAAGAATCTTTCAGTATGTGGAACCTATTTTTCTTGTAAGCCAAAAATTGGAGCATAGCCCATGGTACCTCTGCTCTACAGCCTATGGAACTCCACAATAAGTCTGCTCACCACCAGAAACGCCGTTGGCAGATTTTTCGAACAATGGAATATAAAGTTCGGTCGCAGTTAGAGAGGAATCCGAAAGTTTTCAGTTCCTATGCACCAATACAACTCATACCTTTTTTGAATATGCCTATCTGAGGTCAAACAATTTCCATGGTTTGTATGATTTAAATGGGTTTTTGTTCGGCTAGATGGGTTCCATCCAATTGAATTTAAATTCTATCATTGCCAAAAAAAGAAAAAAAAAAAGAGGATCGATTCATTTTTAGGGCAATGTTTCATTGTTTATCCCATGAAACTAAAAAGGGAAAAAATGATTTTCAACAGCATCCTTCTCCATGTTAGATTGATCTCTATTATTGTCATCAAAATAGGAATGTTACAAAATACGTATTCATGAAGGGATGATGGGCTTAAGATGGGGGTAAAATTGGGCCTTACATGTCCTTCACGTATCTTAAGTTGCATCTTGCTGAGTCCGGGCAATATACTTAAAATATAGAGATATCTTGCTGGATACCTCTTCTACCGAGCGAAAGATGAGCTTACTCTGCAACTGCATGATGGAGTTTTGGTGGAGAATCTGTATTATAGCCACACAAATTCACTTCGAGAGATGATACATCATCTCGACAAAAGATTGGAATTTTCCTCAAAGAATAAAGGGTTGGTGGTTACAAAATTTTCAGTTTAAAGTAAGGATATGTCCGTTCAAAACAAATAAATAAATGCATTTCGTAGGAAGGTCAGAGATCTTGAAACTTGAGATCACATCTTTTCCTTATGTAAACAGAAGCTCAACGATGCGAAATTGCTACAGGAAAGGATTTTACATTGGAAGTTGGGAAGGTCCTCTTTCGTCGTCGGCATCTTGCATTGGAAAAACGGAAATGCCATAAATATAGGAATAAATAGGCATAGAGGATATTGATCATGAGAATGCAATCGTCGTGAAAGAAGGATGAAAAAGAAAGAAACGCCACTGTCCCTATCCATATATTTTTTCATTCCAATAAATATAGGAAATTAGGTGTTCAAATTCATAAATAAAACCGAATATCATATCCCCTACTTCATTAAAAGAGTGCTGCGGTACACTCAAATTGTCCAAAAATGAAAGGGTAACTTGGAAATTTCTTCCCCATTTGTGGAGGAAGAGACGAGGTGATTTTTGAAAAACCCAAAGACAAAGGTAACTCAAAACTAGGATAGGTGAGATATTAAGGGTTAGCTTGTGATGCTCTCGTTCCAGATGCCCATCGACCCTTATAGGTATTTTCCCCTCGACCTAGCACTCGATGAAATGGGTAACAATATATGGAAGAGTCCAATTACTCTATGCTGTTAATGAGGGAAGAAAAATCCTTCCAGTTATGAAATAAACTCCATGATTCAGATCCGCTTACAAGGTGATGTGATCGGATTCGGGTATCAATATTTGGGCAGGTCTGGCTATCTCAAGTTGGACCAGATGGATCTGACCTGTCTACTTGGCATCCCGTAGGATCCAATAGAACCACTGTTGTTTGCCTGGCAACTTATTAGATCCACCTACCTGGAAGAGGGTTCGATCATCTGAAGATGAAACACTGGATTGTTCCCACATCATTAGGCCAGTTGACATGGCGATTATGGGTCACCTCCCCCCTTTTGATTAGATCATGGGATTATGGCTGAGGGCTCATAGTGTCCACGATCGAGTACCATGCAACCTATATATACCTGGGTCACACGAAAGAGAGGGGTTATGCAATCCAAGTGAAGAGCAGAATAGAGGGTTTCCTTTGTATTACATATTCAACTAATGGAACTTGGGAGTTGTCATCTCCCCCAAGAAGTACACCTTTCAAGGTGAAACTGAGTCAACAATTCCTTGTGTTCTCGTACGTGATTGCATTTGAGTTGAGCGTCCTATTCTAAGGAGCTCGATCAGCGATATAAAGAGAAAAAATAAGAAAACCCCTTAATCGTTGTTAGCCTTACTCTTTTAGGATTAGTTTAATTAGTAGATTGGAAAACTTGTGTTAATTAGAAATATGAAATTGATATTAACCTTTATTTCTATTTGCTTGTGGGGTGATGTGTATACTAATTTCTATTTACTTGAACTAGTGTTAAATTACAGTAGTAATACCTATGATGTTTTCTTAAACTGTTGCCAACTCCAATTTCTGAGAAGCAGGGTTTAGATGTAAAAGAGTTACGAAATCAACATATGATTCGCTAACACCTCTCCGAACTAGTATTAGCAAAACTAATATTAAAGATACTTAACTTGAGTTTTCACCATACATGTTCACCCGCTCAAGTAAACGAAGATAAACCTCTCCAAAACTAACACCATGTATACTTCCAAAACTAACCCTCACGTATACTTCCTTCATTTTGTGTAGCTCACCGTTTAGGCCAAGGTGGCTACAAAAGATGAATTACTAACACCGGCTCCATAACCTCTCCTCAATAAAAGTATGTATTTTATCCAAAGCCATTTGCATCATTGGCCAGCCCAAGTTTTAATAATTGTTTTGGTGTACTTTAGGGGTGTAGAAATCATTGGAAGTAGGCCCTTGGAACAGAATGTGTGGGCGATTGACTAGTCCTCCCCTTTTTTTTGGTACCTCAGATTGATCTGATAGTGGGCCCCGCAGTGGGCCGAGCAAATTGGACCTGTCCACAATTCTTAAAAACGTCAATCTCAGGATACGGGCCCAGTGGTGGGCCTAATCGGATCAGAGATCGCTGTACATGGCTGGGCCATGTCTCATTAACGGGCAAGTGTCACGTCGAACCCACCTGAGTCTGACACGTCAAGGTCGAGGTCCCCATCATCAGGGATTAGGTACTATTAGAGAAATTTACATCTAAAACTCTCTACTTTGTGCTTTTGCAAGATCACCCTTAACGATACTTTCATCTCAAAGCACTTTCTCACCAAACCCGCTCAAAATTGGATGTTCATCCATTTTAACCATAATAATTTATCAAATTTGTTATCTGCTGGAATAGGTCACCATATTGTTGATACATAGGTTAGTATATCTGATGAATACGTGTACTTATTTTTAAACAAACATGCACTAAAATACATATTCATAAAATTCTTATTCCTAAATGTGTAGATGCACCGATGTCTTTGCAAACATGAATATGTTAATGTGTGTATAAGTACAAAAATGTGTATTTATACAAAGTTTTTATTTGTGTAAGTTTAAAAATGGGTGGATTTTAATTAACCCAGGTTGCCTTGCCTTAGATTGGGATTTTGGTAATTGACATGATATATCATCTAGTCGAGTTCAAATATAAATTTATAGAATATAGATTCAGATAGTGCAAATCGATCACTTTATTTAATAAGTTTGCACATTGGATCCCTACAGTATAGAATCTAGAGATCTAAGGACTCAACCCATGTTTATTTTATAGGTTAACACCGTAGGTTTTGCAAAACCTAATCAGTTTCAACTAATGTTAAGTTGGAAATGATGTTACTTTTCTTTGTGTGCATTTCTCTTTCTTAACATTATAGGTCGACACTTGTTTGAAACAAATAGAAATGGATGTTAACCCTTCCTGCAAAGCAAGTAAAAAAACTAAATTAACATCCATTACACATTTTGAAAATTTAAATTTTATAACACCTCAAATAAAAGTAGCTAGTTTACTTTTCCTTGACAAATTAACTTGGTGCAAAACTCATATTTAGATGGTTACCCATCGGTGCCTGACACCTCCTCATGTTGGAATTTTGTAGCTTTGATCTTGCATGTACAAATGGGAAGGGAGATGAACTTCCCCGATAACTTATGGTATTATAAGTTATAGAAAAATTATTTGTTTTCACCTTTAAAGACATCTTTTTGGATGGGAATCAGGATACAGATCTTAGGACAAGATTTCCTAGGATGTTATGTATTATGAATATGAATTTGATGTAAACACCCGTTCTTATTTATTTAACAATAGTGTTAGGCTGTAATGTCCCTAAAATTGCTTACGTAAAAGTGGTGTTATTTGGTAAAATAGGACATCATAACAAAATAAGTCCATTCACGTTACCTTGATGCCAGTTGAGACAACGTATTTGCAAAACCCAAGTTTTGACCAGATGCGAGGTCTTGGGTTGAGGGATAACGAATACAGTAAATTCAGGTCAATGGGCATTCGGGAATCTTATCATATTTTTATTTTAAAAATTGCGTAACATCAGCTACATTTTTTTTTTTTTTCCCCTGATTGACTGCTAATTTTTATAATCCTCGTGACTTGGTCTTTTATGTCCGGGAGTTAACCTTTGAAAATGAGATTAATTTTTATTTACTTAATTACTTAACCTTTTATTTAATATTATAAGATTTATCACTTGAACGTAGATTTATTTAATATCAAATTTAATTATATTAATTAAATTTATATTCGAATCTTACACCTCTCACATACCTGATAAATTTCATGTTTTATATTGTTAATATCACTATCAAATAAATGTTATAAAGGATAATGTTATAATTTAATATTAATTTAAACAAATACAAATCGATATTAACAATATTCTATAAGTAAATACAATTACAAGTTGACATTAGTTTCATATTTTTTAGTGTTACTTTTTTAATCCTTCAAATAAATTAGTTTTTACAGGCTAATTTACTAAGAGAATTAGGAAAGTAGTATTAAGAAATGTGAAATTAGTATTAACATGTAATTATGTTTAACTATAAAATTATGTTAACATCAATTTGTATTTATTTAAATTGATACTAAATTATGGTATTAACTCTCGTGACATTTAATTGATAGTGATGTTAGATATATAAAATATAAAGGTTGTTAGAGTTACGAGTATTATTTAATTTTAATATAAGTTTAGTTAAATCAATATTAAATAAATTCATATTAAAATAGATGAATTTAAATCAATAAATTAAAAATTAAATAATAAAATAAATAAAGATAAATCTGTCTTCGAAAAAATTAATCTTTCAAATAAATTATACCTACACATTTTACTTCAAACATGGAAGAGAGTAATAAACCCCCTTTCTCCCATGCGTGCGAACCTACCCATCCACCTACAGGCTACAGCCTTAGCCCCGCAACGCCCACACACCATAGCACCACCCCTGCCTCGAACACATCCAACGCAAAGGAAAAGGACCTCGGAAGCAGAGCAGATATGGGCCTCAATGGAAACAGAACACACATCCTCGAAGGCAAGCAAATCTCTCGAAAAATAGACGTAAACATAAATCAAAAAGTAATGATGGGGGAATCATGCAAAGAAAACAAAGAAACCATAAATTTGTTGACGTGGACTCAACACGTTCTTCCATTTAAATTTTTTTAAAAAAATATAAAATACTATATTTGAATCCTAAACATGTTACATTGAGAATCCACGAAAACATCTTTTCTTGACGTCAGAATTACTGCGTGGGAAAAGGCCACCGTTTTGGAACGTGGGGTGGGGGCGGGAGTATAGGAGAAGTAGAGGGTAGTTGCAAGTTGCAATCACAGGTGTCGTGTGCATCGTTGCATGAGGCTTTCCTCGACAAGTGCGTCCACGATACAATGCATCATTATTATTTTTATTTTCTTCCCATCACTCATCCCCAAGCCAATAACTGCTACCCTCCACACCCCACGCCTCATGGTATTAGTTTTCCTTTTTGGGGATTTTATCTAAATAACCCCGTAAATTCATCTACCTTACAGAAATGCTGTCTCGCATTCTATGTTCACGGAGGTCTGTTTGAAAGGGACTAACCTTCAAATTCTTTTATTCAGAGGATTCAATTTAGGAATTATTTTATTTCAGAATTTGGTGCTCAATTTTAAAAATCTTTGACGATATGGGTTGGCATACGTAAAGTTAACTTAAAAAAAGTAATGCATAGAGAGTTGAGCACGTAATTTTTATTTGATATATTATTTTTTTATATTAAAAAAATATTCATAAGATCTATCACGATTGAAATTAATAATAAATTATTTTTATATGAATATAAATAATCTAAATTATTTTTAAAATTATTTTATACCGATATAAAATCATCTTATATTTAAAATAAATTTGTATCATAGTAATCTTACTTTTTACATGTACAAAAAATTCACTATATCACCTTGAAAATAATTTTATACCGATATAAAATTATTTTCTAATTATTTTGTCACCTATGACAAATGATTTTTCTTATGGTTGAAGACTTAATCTTTAATGTTTAGGATTTAGGGTGATAATTAATTTTTCATCTTATAGTTTATGATTTAGTCTTTAGAGTTAAATATTTAGAAACCTAAACCTTAAACACTAAATATTAAATCCTAAATTATAAGGTGAAAAATCAATTCTCATACGTAAAATCATTTTCCATAAACTTAAATCCTAAACCCTAAATCTAAATTCTAAATCCCTAAACTTATATATCAAAATCACTTTACACGAGTATAAAATCACTTTGCACTGATATAAACCACCAGATCACCTTTTAAATAATTTTACACCGATGTAAAATGAGATTGCATCGGTGCAAAGTCACTTTAAAATAATGCCAAAAAGTAGAGAAATGCAAATAGTGACGTGAGAAAATTTGTGGGTTCTATTCTCATGCTTCAAACAACGTTGTGAATGTTGGCATACTTGATAATTGACATTTAATGTAAATAAACAAAAGAACGTAAAGTTTATTACGTGATGGACCGCACAATATTCAAAAAAATCACTACACCACTTTAACAAAAAACGAACATGTGATAAATAACTTTGCACCGATGATAAATACTTTACACAAGTGATAAATTATTCTGAGTGATTTTACACCGGTGCAAAATCTGATTTTATGTCGGTGATAAATTATTCCAAGGTGTCTTTGCATCGGTACAAAATTATTCCAATGATTATTTCATCCATGCAAAGTGATTTTGACCTATAAGTTTAGAGTTTAAGGTTTAGATTTATGGAAATTGGTTTCACGTATGAGACGTAATTTTTCACTTGGAAGGTAATCTTTTACCTTAGGATTTAGGGTTTAAAATTTAAAATTTAGAGTTTCTCCCTAAATCCTAAACCTTAAGATGAAAAATTACATTTCAATTGTAAAATTATTTCTCATAGGTGAAGAAACATTTGGAATTTAATTTTGCATCAGTGCAATCTTACTTTGAACTACTTTGCACCAATGTAAAATTATTTCAAAGGTGAAAAGTGGTTTTACATCACTGCAAAATAAGATTCCACCGATGCAAAGTGATTTCGAAGGTAATTTGAATGGTTTACATCCGTACAAAAGTGATTTGTTAGTTTCAGCAATGATGGAACCCACCATGTGTGGTACTTTTTTTGCATAAAAGGAGATATGTCAAATGGGGATCACACTTGCATAAAAATATGAGGGCCTTTTTGTAATAATGAAATGTTCACGAGTCCAAGGTAATATACGTCAGAAATATTTGACTTTTCATAAATTTGGTTAACAACATTTTTTTTAAAAAATAATGTAAATAACATAGTTGTGATTTCCACATATGCAATAAAAAAAAAAAAAGCCCTGTTTGAATGAGAAAATTAACCTAGTTGTCCCTAACATGTGATCTCGATTATAAAGGATAATGGTAAATGTGCACAACATCACACCTTCTATCATGCCCGCTTTCCTTGTAGATGTTGATTGGTAATTTTTAGAAGTTAGGAGCAATTAAATTAAAAATTTTCTAAGATTATTTCTTGGTTGGCACACTACAAACTTCGCATGAGATCTTTGACATT
Source organism: Thalassia testudinum (assembly GCA_037157565.1). NCBI lineage: Eukaryota > Viridiplantae > Streptophyta > Magnoliopsida > Alismatales > Hydrocharitaceae > Thalassia > Thalassia testudinum. Next base: position 195,298,745 of record JAZHRO010000036.1, read on the forward strand.
CATTAGATTGTGTGAAGTGTGAGGGAGGATGTGTAAACACTTTCTCATTTTACATTCTCATGCATAATAACATGGTCATATATATTTATGAATTGGAAAAGGCGTAAAGGAATGGATCACATATGTTGGTCCATAGATCATCACAACGAACAAAATTGGCTATGATGATGATGAGTTTAGAAGAAAAAAAAAGGAAAATTTTCATTATTCCAGATCAGGCAGAAACATAAATGTCTATAAATATTTGATAATATACATACATCTAAATTTATCATACCAACATTGATGTCATCAACGATTTACATGATTTTACACCTATAACCCCAATCACCGTAAACTTACAACAAATCAACCACATATGAGATAGTTTATTTAATTTAAATATTAGTCACTAATTAATGGTTGAGATATATAACGATGCGATTAAAAATATTTAATGCTTTCCGATCTAAATTGGAGTTTAAATTGAAATCAAAAATAAAATGGTCAAATCGAGCTGGTCAATGAAAATAACTTAATTGGACTGAATGATAACATTATTGAATGTTTAAATTGATTTAGACCAACCTAGTAAGAGTTGTACGATCAGATAATTTAGTCAAATTGATTTGGGCAATTGTATATATCTATGCTTACATTTTGTACATGCATGTAAGAACTCCACACTAATTTTTATAAGTAGCTAGACATGCACATGAGAAAATGTAAGAATTTATGATCGATGGCATTATCATATGCATACTTTGCTATGGTTCTACCTATATTTTATACACAATCAAATGATTATAATGAATGTTTTGATAAATGATTTTACTTGCCTGTGAACATCACTCAAATTTTCTTCATCCATATAATCACAAAATTATCTCATCATCTTTGTAACGATTCGATTTTTTAGTCCCTACGAGACACGAGAATCAGATCGATTCGACTAATTCCAAGACCTAGTCGTCCAATGAGGAAGTAACCAAAAGAGCAGTAAAATAAACCATATTCAGCATAAATATAACTAGTAGTAATAAAAAAATACAGCAGTAAGAAAAGAAACTACTACAGCATGTACCACTACAACAGTAGAACAACATTTATAACATAACATGAACTACAAATAAAGAAAAGTACAGAGAGTAACAAGAACTACTCACTACAGTGGAACAAAAAGGGATACAAAAGAACTGCGGTAACTCTACTGGACCCTACTCGGCCCAGCGTCCTCTGCAGCCGCTAACCCTGGCTGCTCAACACCTGGTCCTGAAAAGTAACAAGTGTAACACGTCAGCGAAACGCTGAGTAGAGTGGCAACTAAAACTAAAGAAGCAGTAGAGTGTACAGTAGCTATTATATTTTGTTACTTTCTTTATTTGCTCTTTCTATTATTTCACAATTTCCAATTTCTCAGATCCTTCACTTGATCTCGAATGTTCCTCGTGGGAACGATCTTGATTGCAGTCTTTTCCGAACAGTAGGAGTAACACGTGGTGCTCTCCTGGCCGGGAGAGTCCCCCGTGGTGATCCTACTCTCAGTCAACCACCCCAAGGTCGCTGACAGACGTAACGGTGACTACGGCACGCGCGATAAGCACACGGGTAGCTACCCCACACTGGCACGCGGTAAGTCGTTTCCGTTAACGGGTGTGCCCAAGCACAGCACAGAACCAGCATAGGGTAGAGCCCTCTCAGTAACAGGGGTCCAGCCTCTCCACAGTAACCAAATAGGGGTCTTGCCCCCCCCACAGTCCGCGCACCTTCGCCTGACTACCCTGGTTTGCCCAATGGGCCTAACAAGTCAGTGTAGGTGAGCTAGCAGCACCCCGGGACCCATGGGGTAGCTAGTACTCGCTCTACACTAGTAGCTCTCCTCGGTACTGTGTACACGAGGGCCAAAAGTCGGTACAAAGTGGCCAGACCTAACCCCGGGTCCCTGGGGTGGCTAGCTCCACTCTACATTAAACAGGTAACAGGTGCTTCTCCTGGCACTACATACCCAAAAGACAACACACTTCCACATCTTTCCTTCTCAGTTCTATTTCATTCTCTTTCCAGGAATTCTACTCCTAATTCCCCGTAGGGTTCCAGCTCTTTTAACTCAGCACATTCAGATTTCACCATTCCAGTTTCACGTTCATACAACTCATATTCTCAATCATGTTCATTTATTCATAACAGGCAGCTGTTAAATCAATTTACAGGCAGCTATTATTTCCTTTCCACATTTTCCAAGACTGCAATATCTATATTCATATCACTAGTTTTCCAGTCCAAGGATTCATGCCGTACCCTAGGATCTATCATTCAATCTAGTTTTCCAGCCCTAGGATTCATGCAATACCCTAGGATCTATCATTCAATCTGATTTCTCATTCCTAAGATTCATGCAATGCCCTGGGTTCTATTAATTGTTCCATAATTGTAACAAATTATGTTAATAATTTTAAAGCCACTCTACCAGCTACATCGGAAGTACTGGGGGCGTGGTCGGAAATCCTGCGCATCTCCGCAACCCCCGAGACTGCAATGGAACGGGATCCTAACACAAGGATCAAACACAAGGAGTTTCTCATAACAGTATATAATTACTGTAAACGGGTAGAAGATTTTATTCCGAAAAGAACGCCACTCGAAACGCGGAAAACGGACTCCGAACGGGCCCTAAACGGGTCGAAAACGACGAAACAGTCCAAAATCAGACGTCTGGAACCTCTTTCAGACGTCTTAAAAGGTGGTTCAGAGGATACCTTCGCTCTGTGTAGTCCCTCAGATGTCCAGAAGCTTGCGGGGGCGTCTGGCCTAGTTTTCAGACGTTCGATGGTCAACCAGGACGTTTAGAAGTCCTCTCCGTCGTCTGGCACTGCGGCCAGACGTCCGATTCGCGTTAGATGGCGAGTCTTGCACCCTCCCGAGTAGAACCTGCACGTATTCACTCCTCGCTCTCAGTACGATAGGTTGTAGACGAAGGCGCGGCGGACGGCTGCATGGCCATACGCGCGAAAAAGGAAGAAGGACGAAATAACTTACTTGCCAGACGTCTAGACAGTCTTCCAGACGTCTTCACCATCGTCTGGTTGGAATCCCAGACGTCTGATTCTGGAAAAACTTCCAGAATCAAAGCTCGACTCGCTCTCCGCCCGCGATGCACGGCCTCGCCGCGCCCCGTTCGCCTGCTGCTCGAGCTGCAGCACCCCTCTCGCGACACTCCACGCCCGCTGCTCCCCCGCCGGCAAGCTCGAGCCCTCAGGTCGAGCGTCTCCTCCCTCGCGCAACACCTCCTCCCGCACACTCGCCGCGGCTGCTGCTGCCGCCGCTCGCTTGCGCTCTCGCATCGGTTGGGAGAAGAAGAAGAGGGAAGTAGAGGAGATGAGAGTGAGGGAGAGGGTGAGGGCCTTATAAGGCCGCGCGGGGAGAGAGAGAGGGAGCACAGCACTACGCCCTACAGGAGGAGAGAGGGAAAAAGAGGAAAGAAGGTGGCGGTTGCAGGTCTGCGTGCGCATGCACGCAGGCGCAACCCCGTACGCCGCAAAATTTGAATCCCAGATGTCTGGAAGGGGTTCCAGACGTCTGGTCAGTCGTCTGGGCCACCTCCCAGACGTCTTAAAAAAACGTCTTAAAGCTGCGTTCGTAACAATCTTGTTGTGGAAATTTTAAACAAAGAACTAAAAGGGGGCAAATGCCAATTGTTGTGGACAACGTAAACCAATTCAATCTACATTAGCTAGTATTGCACTTGCATAAAAGTAAAAGAAAACATTTTTTGATTTGTTAGCATGATGAATCAAGAAATGTCGATTCAGCATTGATTTAATGAATAAAATTGGACCAATGATTAGACTAGTTTTTTTTTCATTGAAAAGAATAATTAGGTGAGTTAAACTAATTATTCGAACAAAAGGTGCACCAATTGAATTGAATCAACCTAAATCAAATGAACAGATCCCAACTATCATCTAATTCGATAGCCTGATTAGTAGATCTAGCCAATTTAATTTAATTCATAGAACACCCAAAATAATGAAAAAGGAGAATCTCATCTATGCATTGTATGAAAGTTGTGATTTCTTGTTCTTTTAGTGAAAGAAGGATATGAGCAATGTAAAAATACGTGCACACAAACACACAGGCATGCAACAGCCTACCACTAATCTCGTGAACACATCGAGATTTGATACAATCTATTAAATTTTCAATTCGATCTCCAAACTCTTTTGATGAATTCCTTCCATCTCAAAGTTGTCATTAGGATGCAATTCAACAAATAAACATGCTTTCAAGAACATTTAAAGATGTAATTTTATCATTTGATGCAAAATTACAAATTTAGGACAATCCCTATTTCTTACCATCAAAAGAGCCCAAGTTGTTATATAGTTCCAGTATAATCTAAATGCCCTTAATTTTTATAAAAGTGGATGCGTTGATTAGATGGCCAACCTCCATATTGTCCTACCCTAGTTAACCATATTAGCTTGCTCTCGACATCTAAACTACCTAGACCATTTCAACTCTAGGTTGTTGCCTCGGGATGGGCTTTCCTTTTAAGATTGGGCGAGTTGGCTATCCCATTGCCTATAGATCTTGTTTTATCTACTTTTAGGATAAATTAATACAACCATTGTTGTTCGTATGCACTAATTCAAACCAATCAAGGTGGGACTTAACTCCATGCTCCTTCTGCACAGTGGCTTTCCAACCCTACGTTCATCTAATCTGCTCTTACTCCTTTTTCTCTTATTGCTACTTCCATTGATTTTTTATTTTATTATTATTATTCTTATGACTTAGAATCCAATTTAGATAAATTAAGAAAAATTTTACCATTCCATATGGACTAATCCTCCATATGACATACTGACGATTCGAATTTAAATATCTTCTATTAAAATTAGGAGTCCTCACCTTCCAACTATATCCTTATAAGCTTTATTCAGAAATTTATTTTAAATGAGATAACAGATTGTGCTTGATAGTTACATAAACTCTAAGTACTAGTTAAAAATATCCTTACTTTTTCACTTTGATTTTTTGCTGCGACAAAATTAAGATATGATAGGAATCGATGTTTAGCTTGACTTTACAATGTTATTCTTTTGATGCCATGCATGATGCATATCATCAACAAAGAAATAAATAAATACAAGCTACCGATCCATGCTTCATGAAAAATACATATTTTTCCATCACGATGGAGTAATTAAATTAAAGTGAATAAGGCTAATTATCAATTTTATCCAACATAACAAGGGAGTTAATGTAGCTCTAGTAATGTTGCCAGTGCATTTGATTGGACTACAGAAGCTGACATTGAGGTGGATTTTTCTTTTGCTTTTTATTTTTCTTGAGAAGATAAATATTATTACAAGCTCAAACACAGACAAGGGCCATGAAGGTGAGGGATGCTTCTATATAAAGAACTTGGTGTGGAAGATTTATTGGGTTCTCTTGCAATTTATATCCAAGGCATGCTCTATCACACAAGTTGCATTCAACAAAATGGTAGCGTCTGGAATACCCCTTTGTACTTGTGTCGAGGTACATTCCCCATGAGTAAAGACATCCAATAGTGTTGCCAGCGTGTTGAAGAAAAAAACAGTTGATAGCAAAAAAAAAAAGTTGGTACAGTGTGAGCATGTATTGAGTATTGTATTGAAATATAGAATATATAAGGGTGATGTTTGTAATTGTCACAAGCCTATGTAAGGTGTTGTAACAAATTGTAGGGAGTAATCCATTTCAGTTCAGCTCATTTGATTTCATTCCTCTCTCTATTTTCTCTCTGTTCTCTACAGAGCCATATGGGAGAGTCTTTGTGATTGTCTTGTCATTCCCACCTCAACTGTTCAATTTCTGGATCTTGATCTGATCTGATATGATCAATGTTTTGCCTCCATTCATTAATTCCTTCTATTTTGTAGTAGTTCTACATGTAATCTAACATATTTGGAGATGTTTGAAGCTCTTCTTCAACGAGCAGCTTCTCGATTACAACAGATTGCTGCAGTTATTCATTAAATTATGCCTACTCTTCGTCGGATACTTAACTAACTTCGACAAGTCGGGCAATATCAGGAGGAAATCCACGGCAATCTACAAGTCCTGTTGCTGATTAACACATTAGAGTGAGTGGTTTCAATCTCGAGACACTATTCTTTCTTGATGCATGGATCATCAACTAGTTTCTTCAATCACTCCTTCAATGCTATCAACCTTTGTTTCTAGACCTCTCTTATCAATTCACCACAACCGTGGAAAGTTAAAGTTTGAACCTCTACTTTGCATGTATGATCTTTTGCGCACTGTTCATAGATCTATGTATTTTTTCCGGAAGATAACAAGAAAATATCCGATAATACTCCATCCTTACATTACATGATAAAAGATGGATGTATGTATTTCTCCATTGTTTCAGCAACATTTTCTTACTGCAATTAAGCAAAGCCCCGTAAAAGAATAGAAAATAAGGTTTTATACCACCAAATTTGTGAAGATGTAATTGCTAAGTCAACTTTTACATTTAGATGCCTGACTTGATTACTAAAGAGTAGGGAATTGAATACGTGTGACATGGACAAGAAATAAAACAAGGCTAATGCAATCGTAGTTTAGTGCTTTCACCTAAACGTGTGATAGGAATTAACATGAATTAATATATTATTATGAATTTACTATGGTGGTGTACAAGAAATAAAATAAGGGTAGCTCAGCAACATCATATTTAAGAAAATGCAATCGCAAGCCGGTGGCTTTCATCTAGACACGTATGACTTGAAGGAATTAGCATTGATTAATTTATTGCAAGGGAAATGAATATGGCGATGGATATGGAGAGCTGATGTTTTCCATTTTTGTTTGGTAAGAGCTATATATATCCACTTCATTTGGCTAAGGGAAATTTAAGTGTATAATTAACACAATGTCGTGCATAAGGGGATGAAATACATGAGAAACCTCAAATCCACGGCTTGCGAAGAGGATAATTGAAGCCCTTTGCTGACATTCAAGTTTTCCCGTGGATGACTGTGCGATGTCGATTCTTTTTCTTGCACGAGAGTGTGCGAAGCGATGGAATTAATTTTTTTCGTTAATTAATTTAAAATTATCACTGCTTGCGAGTGAATGCATGAGTGATTTTTTTTTTTTTGTTTTAAATCAAAATATAGTGGTGATTTTTTGAATTGCGTTGGTGTAGTTTAATTTCTACTCTAAAAAAAGAGATAATCATTGCTTAACGTGGTCATCTAAAATTTATTAAAAATTTAACTAATTATAAGTATGAGGATAAAAAATGTCTAATTTCAGACATCTCTAATTATATTTCTCGACCATGTTCTAAGTTGACGGAAGATAAGATTATCCTGTGTTAGCTCAATCCTCAACAACATAATTGTCATTTAATCCTATCACATCGGTTGTTAGTGTAATTTAATTTTATGAGATATATTTAATTATCTATTTTTATATATATTTGTTTTAAATTAAATATTATTATGATTTTTAATTATCAATTAAACATCATTGATAATATTTAAAATATAAGTATTCTTGATTTTTAGTTTGTGATGAATCCCATTATATGTTGATTGTAAGGGAGTATAATCTTTTACCTAACAGTGATAAATACAATTACTAATATTGTAAATCTACTGATACATTCTACTAACATATTCTACTCAAGTGGAGGAAGTGTCCTAATAAGAAAGACATATAGCATAGTCTCCACTTCCGGATTGCATTTTCCGTCGCAAAGTGAACGCCTAACTGGTAAATGGATTTGGGTATATATTTAAATTTAAGTATCTAACGGGTAGATTGATAAGATGTGGACATGAAATCTGAGAATTATTACGAATTTAATTTTGCATAAATCCTAATAAATCTAACCCGTTGGCGCCCTTATGTGTAAAAGATATGTAAATACAGCGTGATTGTTTGTAGGTAGAGAAACTAGTTGGTTTTCCATATTTCACGTGGGGTAAATCATAAGATTAGGATTTCTTAATTGGAATAAGGATGATTGTCTGGCATTTCTTATTAATTTCGTGTGATATAATCCACAATATTTAGAATTCGACGTAATATAAGGTACCCCTATCAATATAATAATTACCTTATTACATAAAATTACGTTTTCAACCTTATTCTTTGATTTAATAGTTCTACTCCATGACATGAAATTTATCACCATCAATTATGGGACGTTCCCAAGACTAATGCCGGTGGTTCTTACTTGCTCCGTATCCCTTCCACTTCCGACATCCGAATATATCCCGAGGAGCACTTGCATGCGATTTCAATTATAATGAGTTTTAAAAAGTAAAATTCTCCAAATTAGGTCCTAAAGGTGCAATGATTTATAGATTTGGTTGATTGGGATGTATATACTCGAGATATGTGTGTATACATTCCCTCCCAAACTCTGGTAAGCAGGATAGTTGAGTTTTTTGAGTTTACGGATTCAGCTTCACCTAAAATTAACTTAAGGTGAGTTTGCATAATATCCAACATTAACGTGTAGTTTACTTAAAAAATTAAGAAATTAATATTAAAAATATAAAATTAATGTTAATATTCATATTTGTCAATTTGCAAAGTGCGTTAATGTCAAATTCTATTTACTTAAAGAGATTTTTATATAAATATCTATGTAATATTTGAATATTATATATATATTTCTGTATTATTTGTTATTATAGAAATACCGTTCACATGTTCTTTTTGTTAACAAATATATCATTCTGTTAGTCCATCGTAAGCAAGTTAACTTGTCGGTTATTAACTAAGGGGTGCTTTTGTTAACAGAGAGAAGATGTGAGAGATAATTCTGTGATATTTAAAGATTACATGAACATATATGTAAAAATTTCTTTTTTTTTTATCAACCAAGGTTATTCGAAATGGCGTTCATGATAACGTGCAATATCGGAGCCTCATCGCAAGTACATGGACCTAGAGACTACCAAGAAGAAGTTGGAGGGTAGGTCCTCCTCCTACACCTCCATCGAGTTCTTTTGTGACATCTACCTCATCTATGCCAACACCACGGTGTTCTTCCCTAAGGACTCCCTCGAGCACAATGATGCCACCCACCTCAAGAACCTCGTCAACGTCGAGTTCATCCCTTTCAACCTGAAGTCCCCCTCACCCCTGCTGCAAATGCAGGCCATCGTGGCACTCGCCATCATGCCCCCTCCTCCCAACCTCTTGTCCCAACCCCCCGTGCCCTAGCGGTAGCCCATTGTGCCAAGCATCAAGAGTGTGACGGAGTCTCACACGTCCTTGCTCAACAAGGTGGTCCTAAACCCTCCCCTGAGCATTTGCTAGAAGCGTAACTCCCTCTCGGCCAAGGTCGTGACTGCCTTTGCGAAGGATGCCAAGGAGGAGTTTCACCTGCACTTGCATTGGCGCCCATGGACAAGAAACCAAAATTGGACTTCGAGGAGATGGTGAATGCAGAGAAGAAGGTAGTGAGGAAGGAGAAACCCGTTGTAACGACCCGATTCCCGAGTCCCTACGAGACACGAGAACCGAACCGACTCGACTAATCCCAAGACCTAGTCGTTCAACGATAAAGTAACCAAAAGAGCAGTAAAATAAACCACATTCAACATGAAATATAACTAGCAGTAAGAAAAAGAACTACTACAGCATGTACCACCACAACAGTAGAACAACATTTCATAACATGAACTACAAGTAAAGAAAAGTACAGAGAGTAACAAGAACTACTCACTACAGTGGAACAAAAAGGGCACAAAAGAATAGTGGTAACTCTACTGGACCCTACTCGGCCTAGCGTCCTCTACAGCCGCTGACCCTAGCTGCTCAACACCTGGTCCTGAAAAGTAACGAATGTAACACGTCAGCGAAATGCTGAGTAGAGTGGCAGCTAAACTAAAGAAGCAGTAAAGTGTACAGAAGCTGTTTTATTTTCTTTTTTCCTTTATTTACGTCTTTCTATTATTTCACCATCTATCTATTTCTCAGATCCTTCACTTGATCTCGAATGTTCCTCGTGGAAACGATCTTGATTGCAATATTTTCCGAACAGCAGAAGTAACACGTGGTGCTCTCCTGGCCGGGAGAGTCCCCCGTGGTGATCCTACTCTCAGTCAACCACCCCAAGGTCACTGACAGATGTAACGGTGACTACGGCACGCGCGGTAAACGCAAGGGTAGCTAACCCGCACTGGCACACGGTCAGTCGTTTCCGTTAACGGGTGCGCCCAAAGCACAGCACGGAACCAGTATAGGGCAGAGCCCTCTCAGTAACAGGGGTCCAACCCCTCCACAGTAACCAAACAGGGGCCTTGCCCCTTCACAGTCCGTGCACACTCGCCTGACTACTCTGGTTTGCCCAGTGGGCCTAACAAGTCGGTGTAGGTGAGCTAGCAGAACCCTGGGGCCCGTGGGGTAGCTAGTACTCGCCCTACACTAGTAACTCTCCTCGGTACTATATACACGAGGGCCAACAAGTCGGTACAAAGTGGCCAGACCTAACCCCGGGTCCCTGGGGCGGCTGGCTCCGCTCTGCACTAAGCAGGTAACAGGTGCTTCCCCTAGCATTACGTACCCAAGAGACAACGCACCTCCACATCTTTCCTTCTCATTTCCATTTCATTCTCTTTCCAGGAGTTCTACTCCTAATTCCCCGTAGGGTTCCAGCTCTTTTAACTCAGCACATTCAGGCTTCCCCCTTTTCGATTTCACGTTCATACAACCCATATTCTCAATCATGTTCATGTATTCATAACAGGCAGCTGTTAAAATCAATTTACATGCAGCTATTATTTCCTTTCCACAGTTTCCAAGACTGCAATATCTATATTCATTTCACTAGTTTTCCAGTCCTAGGATTCATGCCGTACCCTAGGATTTATCATTCAATCTAGTTTTCCAGCCCTAGGATTCATGCAATACCTAGGATCTACCATTCAATCTGGTTTCTCATTCTTAGGATTCATGCAATGCCCTAGGTTCTATTAATTGTTTCATAATTGTAACAAATTATGTTAATAATTTCTAAAGCCACTCTACCAGCTACAACGGAAGTACTGGGGGCGTGGTCGGAAATCCCGCGTGCCTCCGCAACCCCCGAGACTACAATGGAACGGGATCCTAACACAAGGATCAAACACAAGGAGTTCCTCAGAATAGTATATAATTACTGTAGACGGGTAGAGGATTTTATTCTGAAAAGAACGCAACTTGAAACGCGGAAAACGGACTCCGAACGGGCCCTAAACGGGTCGAAAACGATGAAACAGTCCAAAATTAGACATCTGGAACCTCTTCCAGACGTCTTAAAAAGTGGGTCAGATGGTACCTTTGTTCTGCGTAGTCTCTCAGACGTCCAGAAGCCTGCGGGGGCGTCTGGCCAAGTTCCCAGACGTCCGATGGTCACCCCGGACGTCTGGAAGTCCTTCCAATCGTCTGGCACTGCGGCCAGACGTCTGATTCGCATTGAATGCGAATCTCGGAGCCTGCACGTACCACTCATCGTTCTCAGAACAACGGGTCGCAGAAAAGGATGAAGGATGAAAATAACTTACTTGCCAGACGTTCCTCCAGACGTCTTCACCATCGTCTGGTTGGAAGCACAGACGTCTGATTCTGGAAAAATTTCCAGAATCATAGTTCGACTCGCCCTCCGCCCGCGACGCACGGCCGAGCCGCGCCTCGTCCACCTGCTGCTCGAGCTGCAGTAGTCCTCCCACGGCTCCCCCCCGCCGGCCGGCTCTAGCTGCCCCAGCAAGCTCGAGCCCTCACGGCCGAGCGTCTCCTCCCTCGCGCAACGCCTCCTCCCGCACACCCGCCGCGGCTGCCGCTGCCGCCGCTCGCTCACTCTCGCATCGGCTGGAAGGAGAAAAAGGAAATGGAGGAGATGAGAGTGAGGGAGAGGGCGAGGGCCCTTTATAAAGCCGCGCGGGGAGAGAGAGAGAGGGGGGCAGCGCCTGCGCCCGCAGGAGGAGAGGGAAAAAGAAGGGCATCTGCAGGTCGGTGCGCGCAGACGAAATCCACCGTGCCGCAGAAATCAAATCCCAGACGTCTGGAAGGGGTTCCATACGTCTGGTCAGACGTCTGGGCCACCTCCCAGACGTCTTAAAAGACGTCTTGAAGCCGCGTTCGTAACACCTGTGGTGAGGGGGTTGTAGACGATGAAGACCCGAGGGCAAGCAATAAAGAAGCCCACCTTGTCAGGGACAAACATGAACCCGAAGTCGAAGCTGGCGGCGAAGGAGGACAATGTAATGGAGCTGGTGAAGACTCTCGGAAAAGAGGGGCAGCGGCAGCAATGCAGATACAACATCGTTGCCGCCCATGGTGGTGGTGGTTGAGAAGAAGTGGAGAGCCGCTAGCTTCTTGAATTGGTTGACGGGGATCTCTGCTGCGGGCAATGGCTCACCCTCGGCCAACGGGGAAAAGGCGTAGGCAACAAAGAACATCAAGGCCAGTGGTACGAGGGTAGGTGTTATGACCCAACATCAAACGTCGTTTAAGACGTCTGGAAGCCTTCCCAGATGTCTGGAAATTAATTTTTTCGACGTACGGGTTCGCGTCTGCGAGCATGCGTGCGCAAACTGAACTGCCGCCCTCCTTCTTCTCTTCCTTCCTCCCTGCAAGCACAGACACCTTTTTCTCTCTCTCTCTCTCTCTCCCCCCACGATAGCCTTCAAAATACCCCCTCTCCTCTCCCTCACACTCACTCCACCGCCTTCTTCTTCCTGTTAGCGAGCGAGTGAGCGGGCGAGGGCAGCAGCAGCTGCTGTGAGTGCGTGGGGAGGAGGAGCTGCTGCGAGAGGGAGAGAGCTGGACCGCGAGGGTGCGAGCTCGCCGGAGCAGCCAGGGTCGACCGGCGGGTGCGCAGTGGAAACGTAGTGTTGGGGAGGAGCTGTTGCAGCTCAGACAGCAGGCGACGCGGCGCGACACGGCTGTGTGCTGCGGGCGGAGGGCGAGGAGGTCCTGATTCTAGGAAAATTTCCCAGAATCAGACGTCTGGACATACGTCCAGACGACGCAGGAGACGTCTAGAGGAAGGTCCAGACGTCTGAAAGGTACGATATTTCTTGATCCCTTCTATTTTCGCATGTACGGCCATGCAGCCGTCCCGCCAAAGAGTTCTGCCTCATTTCGTGTTGAGGACGATGGCGTGTGCTTGCAGGTCTCGTTCGGAAAGGTGCAAGGGCACGCCCTCCCACGCAGATCGGACGTTTGGGCACATCACTAGACGACGGAGAGGGTCTCCAGACGTCCGGAGTGACAATTGGACGTCTGAAAACTAAGTCCAGACGATTCAGCGGGAGTTTGGATGTCTGAAGGACCGCGCAAGATCAAGGTATGACCTGAGCCACCGTTTAAGACGTTTGGAAGATGTTCCAGATGTCTGATTTTGGGCAGACTTGTCATTTTTGACCCGTTTAGGGTCCGTTCGGAGTCCGTTTTCCGCGTTTCAAGTTTCGTTCTTCTCAGATTTAGTTCCTATACCTATTTACAGTATTTGTATCATGTTCTGAGTAGTTCCTTGTAATTAATCCTTGTGTTAGGACCTCATACCGTTGCGACTCTAGGGGTTGCGAAGGCGCGCAGGTTTGTCGATCACGCCCCCAGTACTCCCAATTTTGCGGGTAGAGTGGTTCTTTTAATTATTTGTCAAAAATTATGCACTTGTGAAATAATTAATAGGGTCTAGGGTGTTGCATGAATCCTAGGACTGAAAAACTAGATTGAATGATAGATCCTAGGGTATTGCATGAATCCTAGGACTGGAAAACTAGATTGAATGATAGATCCTAGGATATGGCATGAATCCTAGGACTGGAAAACTAGATTGAATATATATACATTGCAGTCTTTGAAATGCAGAAAGGAAACGATAACTACCTGTAATTGGTTAACAGCTGCCTGTTTATGAATGGATAATTACTGTTGAGAACATGGGCTATATGAATATAAAGCTGAAATGATAAAACCTAAATTGGCTTAGTTAAAAGAGCATGAACCCTACGGGGAATTAGGAGTAGAACTCTTGGAAAGAAATGGGATGGAACTGGAAAAGTGAAGGGGAAAGTTTGTTGTCTCCTGGGTACGTAGTACCAAAGGAAGCACATGTTACATCTTAATGTAGAGAGGAGCTTGCCGCCCTCAGGTCGAGACCGGGGTGGGTTTGGCTACTTTGCACCGACTTTCTGGCCCTCGCGTACACCGTACCGGGGAGAGCTGGTAGTGTAGGGGGAGTGCTAGCCACCCCACGGGGCCCGGGGTTCTACTAGCCTTCCTACACCAACTTGTTAGGCCCATTGGGCAAACCAGGGTAGTCAGGTGAGGGTGCGCGGACTGTGGAGGGGCTGGACCCCTATCACTGAGAGGGCTCTACCCTATACTGGTTCCGAGCTGTGCTTTGGGGCGCACCCGTTAATAGAAACAACTGACCGCGTGCCAGTGCGGGGTAGCTACCCATGCATTTATCGCGCGTGCCGTAGTCACCGTTACGTCTGTCAGTAACCTTGGTGGTTGAATGAAGGAAGGACCACCACGGGGGACTCTCCGGGCTAGGAGAGCACCACGTGTTACTTCTACTTTTCGGAAAAGACTGCAATCAAGATCGTTCCCACGAGTAACATTCAATATCAAGAGAAAGATCTGAGGAATAATTCAATAACTGAGTAAATGGAAAAATAAAGAAAGAGATTAAAAATATAATAGCTACTGACCACCTTACTGTTTTTCTTAGCTTTTGGTTGCCACTCTACTCAACGTTTCACTGACGTGTCACCTTTGTCACCTTTTCAGGATCAGGTGTTGGGCAGCCAGAGCCGGCGGCTGCAAAGGGTGCTGGGCCTGGTAGAGCCCAGTAGTTTTTACTTGTGTAGTACCCACTGTACCTTTCCTTCTGTTGTAGTGAGTAGTTTCTGTTACCACTGTACTCTTTTTTTACAAGCATCATGTTTATGTACCTGTTTATTTCTTTACTGTTGTGGTGGTGTATACTTTAGTAGTCCTTTTCTTTACTGCTGTATTTTGTTACTGCTAGTTATATACATGGTGAATGTGAGTTATTTTATTGCTCTTTTGGTTACTTTTTCGTTGGACGACTGGGTCTTGGGATCAGTCGAGTCAGTCCGATTCTCATGTCTTCTAGGGATTTTGGAATCGGGTCGTAACAGTAGGCGGAAAGCATAAGAAGGTAGTGTGAAGGAAGATAGGAGGAAGGAGAAGAGCTAGTGAAGAGGGGTGTGGGGAGGTCACTGATGAGAACCTCATCATAAGCCATAACTAGCTCATTTTGACCTAATACAGAGAATAAAAGCTCCTACATAACCTTAGAAAGGATTGGCTCAGAGAGATTCTGAGTTTGCAAAGAAAACATAAAATTGAGGGGTAAAAATGCAATTTCACCAATCCAATCTGAAAACAGGGTAACTCAGGGTCCAAACATAGGTCAAAACAACCTAATAAGAAGAAAAGTGGGATGAAATGACTCAACAAGGGCTACAGCAACTCCGAAGAATTAAATGACATCCTGTAACCCTAAAAACAAACCCACTTAAATACACGAGGTTCGAGGCAAAGTAAAAATAGAATAAACCCTCTAAAATTCATAGAAAAATAATCTCTAGGGTTTAGAACCTTCAATTTGGCCTTAGGAACCCATTTTGACCTACATTGAGAACCATGCCCAATTAACAACTTAATTTGGGTTTTTGCGTAAATTAACCGGTCAAACAGGATTTAATCTAGAAATAAAATTCACCATCAGAATCCTTAGGTCCTAATTAGTCATGTATAAAAACTTGAGCCTAAGAAGAAACCTTCTTGACCAACTTTACACTTTGGTCCTCATACATTTACTTTCTGGCCCTCAACTTTTGAACCCTCACATTTTGGCCCCTAACTCTCATTCGTTCTTTGCGTTTAGGTCCCTCCTGCAAAACTGAGCAGCACTATGCTCCGGCGACCTTGCGCGGAGCATGGCGCCGCGCAGGGTAAGGGAGGGAGCCTGCTAAGTCAAATGGGGGTGCCCTGCGTCGTCAGCCGTCGCAGGAACACCCCCCTAATGGCTGCAACCACCCATACCGGCCGTGCGAACGCACGGATGGTATGGGTATCCTTCCTCCGGCGTCCTCCAGCGAGGGAGACACGTCGTCTCCCTCCGCCCTCCTCTCTGGTTCTGCCCCTATAAATACCCCCGTCGCTCCGCCGTTCTTCCCAGCTCGGATCTGACGGAGATACCCCCTCACTTCCTCTCTTCCCACTCCGACAGACGCCCCCTTGCTCCGACGGCTTCTTCTCCTCCTCCTCGTCGCCCTACCGCACTACCAGCAGCAGGGTTGCCTTCCCTCGCTATTCCCGCGCCGCGCCGCACCCAGCCCGCGCTTCTCCGACCCTTTCCTCGTCGTCGCTCCTTCCCCTGGGCAGCTTCTTCTCCTGCGACATTCGATACGACTGTCGCCTGCTCCGGCCCCTCCTCGTCCTGCTAAGTAGGTATAACTTCTCCTCTTCCTTTTCCTTACTTTAAACCTTTACTGTCGCCCTCGATTCCGACCAATCACCCTCACCTTCTCCACCTCCAGCCACACTCCGGCGACCCGCTCCCATCACTCCAGCAACCCACACGGCTCGCCGAGCACCACAGAACCTCCGCCTCCTCACCCTGATCAACCTCCGTCCTTCCACTTCCCCCCAATCACCCTCTGCAGACCCACCGACCAAACCCATCTCGCCACCTGCAGTTTGACCCAGGGCGGCCCTTAGGCTCCGCCCCGCCACTTGTAGACCCCCCGACCACCTTCGCCGTGCCACGGTGAAGGTCCTCCGCGTATCTAATTAGGCCGAGAGGCCCTTTCTCCGTAAACAGGAACTTCACTCGCCGCCGCCATTGCTGAGGTGAAGAAGCTCCTTCGACCTGCTGCTCCAGGCGTGCCGCACCCAGGGCACGCTCCCAGGCTGTGCGAGGTATTTTCGCGAAGTGCCAGGCTGCAGTTGAGGCGAAGCCCTCGTGCGAAGCTTCGACTGCCGCTGCTTCCTTCGCACAGGCGTCCAATTGGGGTGGGACATTTAGTCCCACCTTGGAAACCCACTGAGGCGAGCAGGCGCTGAAAGGAAAAAAGTGCCTTAAGCTCTTTGCCTCAGATCACTGGGTGAGGTCCCCTTCACCCGCCCGATTACCCGGCCTCGTCCGCGCTCACGCCCGCGGACCTGGCTCCGACCCGATTAGCCCGACCTGCACTCCTCGCCCACCACCGCACGCCGGTGGGCCTTGACCCGGGAGCGACCCGCGTACCCGATTACCCGGTTGCTCTGGGAGAGCTTTCCTAAGAGCGAATTCTGAGAGAGAGAGACGCGGGGGGGGGGGGGGGGGGAGGGTAGAATAGGTTTTGCCCTCTGACGAAAACCTTGAAGTGTACAGGCACAGGTGAAGAAGAAGGACTGCGGAAGAAGAAGAAGAAGACGGAAGCTAAGGGAGATACTGTAGTAGCAGCGGTTTAAGTCGTCTGATTGCAAAATCAGACAACGTCTTGAAGGCAAGGAAGAAGAAGAAAAGAAGAAGCAGGACCGCGGCAAAGAAGAGAAAGAAGAAGAAGATTTGAAGAAAAAGAAAGAAGAAGAGAAAACAAGGAAGAACAGAAGACAGAAGAAGAAGAGCACGAGAGGAAGATCTGAAGAACAGAAGAGAGAAGACAAGAAGAACAGGAAGAGAAGAAAGAAGAGACAAAGAGGAAGAAAGAAGAGAAGAAGAAGAAGCCACCGAATTTTTCATCTCTCTCTCTCTCTCTTTATTTTTGTAATAAGAATTTGTACTTCTAGAATACAACTTGCTCCCTGAGTTCGACCTCGGGAACTCTTTTATTTCCGAGTAAAAAGATTATATATGTAATGATGGCAATAACTAGCTGTACTACAACGCTATTTCTATAACAAAACCTAGTTAACGCCTCGATCATCACTTTGGCACCGTTGCCGGGGAGCAACGACTATTCTAGAGGTAATTAAATTCCTGTTTTTAAATTTCTAATAATCTCCTCTTTTGTGCAGATACAGGAAAATCGAGAAGACAAGCAACCGCACGACAACCACTCCGAGGACAGGTAATTTTCTATCCTCTCAACCTTTAAATTCTAAAGACGAAGAAAAGAAAAGAACAAGTAATATAGGTCTAACCTGTCTTCTCTACTTAGTAAACCATAAAAAATTGCATGTTTTCAACCCATTATTCCTGCACACTATTAAGGGTATTCAAGGGCTAACACATTCTTGCTTGAGCCCTAATTACCCAACAAAGAACTAACTGGACCAAGTAGAGCCAACATAAGATTCAACATTAGGGTTTTAGAGACACACTACTTAAATCAAGAATGGAGAAAATCCAAAAGAAGTGTGCCTCAACCATTGATTGAACATACTTATTCAGAGAAACCCTAAACAATTGGCTCTCTAAACACTTGAACTCAAAAAGAAAGGACCCAAAAGCTCTCAAAGGAACAAGAGGTAAAGTTGACCCCTTGGGTCAACCAACCTTAAAATTAGGTCACTTTCTCACTCAAAATACCTAAGAGTTCAAGTGTAACTTTAAGTACCCTGATCTTAAACTAAAATTGGTAGACTTAAGAGGTCAAGATCCCCATTCTGGTATACCTGGAACCGCAGTGACAAGAGAGGTCGGGTGGGGGAAACCCTGTAACCCGTGGGGATGCTCTACCGTGTAGGGGTCTTCGCGGGACTCACCCTCTTTGGCTGCCCAGGTAATTCTCAGGTGGACGATCTTTCTGATCAAGGGGTCCATTTGCCCCGCACCTCTATAGTCACCCAACACATTTTTGGGTGTCTTGATTGGGTCCAGCACTTTCTAACCTCTTCCACTCCAACAGTGCATGAACGGTAGGAGATCCTTAAGACCACCCTTAAGATCTCCTTTAAAATTTCACTCTCGTCAAGGCCCAGCCTTGACTCCCGTGTTTGAGCAGCAACCTAACCCCATCATTCTCTCTTCCGATTCCGAATCAAACTCTTCTTCTATCATGGCTCAGCCAGTTGAGGAAGAAAATAATCTGGAGCACCAGCTCCAGTGACTCAACGACCTCTTCCAAAACTTTGTGCACCCACCACAGCGTCCCATGATGCGGGACCATTATAATCCTGCTGCGGTGGCCATCGAGCATCGAGTCAGAATCCCGATTGGAGGACCTGATTCTGAATTAAAGCCCAATATGATTCATGCTATACCTAAATTCCATGGGCTTAATTCTGAAGATCCCTTCCAGCACATCAAACAGCTAAAGCATCTGGCCCAAACATTCGGGACAGACGCACAAAATCGGGATATTCTTCTCATGAAGATGTTCTCCTTTTCTCTTATGGACAAGGCCGCCCATTGGTATCAAACTCAGACCCGGCCGATCAACAATTGGGAAGAACTTCAGTCCGAGTTCCTGAAAAAGTTCTTCCCTGTTGGACGGACCAACGCCTTGCGCCATCAGATTACACATTTCACCCAACAAACAAGGGAACCTCTCCATGAGGCATGGGATCGTTTCCAGGATCTCATGAGAAAGTGCCCCCATCACGGAGTTCCTAAATGGGAACATGTCCAATCTTTTTACCAGGGACTCCGTGAGGACATCCGTCTTTTCGTCAATGCAACCTGTGGAGGAAATATCATGGGTCAACATGAAGACACAGTGTGGGAGATTCTCGAAAACATGTGCGAGAACTCCATCAACAATAACTCCATGGGATTATTCGACAGGACGAATTCCTGTGCATCGACGAATCTTAGGGGAACACATGAGACGCAGGGCCTGTCCGCATCAGTCGACCTGGAATTAATGGCCAGTCGATTGGACAAGGTCTCGATTATCGAAAAGAAGGTGGATGAACTGACTCAGCATCTGCAGCAAGCCACCTCTACGCATAACCCTTTCGCACAGCCTCTTTCCACAAGGGAAACTGTGCAAAACATTCTCCATCGATCTTCTCCTAGGATGGACCCATCATCCGAATCTTTGCCCGGAGGTCCTTCCGATTCCTTCTACACCTGCCAGGGGAATTCCATTCCCTCTTTCTCTAACCCTCCGGAGGTTCCTCAGACCTGCGAGGACTTCAATGCCATCCAGAACGACCCATTCTCCAACACCTATAATACTGGATGGCGAAACCATCCTAACTTCCAGTTGTCGGGAAATTCCCAAACCCAAAGACCATCCTTCCAACCCCGCCCACAACCTCCTCGTCCTTACCAGCCGCCTCAGCCTCAGCCCAACCCTACTTACCCATCTGGGCCGAATCAAGATCAAATGTCCCTTATCCTTCAGACCCTGGCTGACATTCAAAGAACGAGTGCGGCTATCCAAAAACAACATAAGGACGAACTTACAGAGGTCCGAAACCAATTGACCCAGTTGGCAAACTCTCGCCAGCCAGGTACTCTTCCTTCCCAACCTCTGCCTAATCCTAATAACGTGTCAACCTAGCGGCGCGTTATGAACCCAAACCCGGGCCATGCCCACATGATTTATCAGGCCCCCTCTGTTCCTTCACCCGACGGGATAGAGGCCTCCACTTCCTTTGCAGGTTACCAGCAGCAAGCTATCTTACCCAATCCCAACCAAAACCAGGCAGGACTTAATTCCACAACAACCCGTAGTGGTAAGGAAACCCAAGACCCACCTCATCCGAACCACTCCAAGCCTGGTAGTGATCCCAAGCCTAGGACAGTAATCCAGGACGTCCCCACCCCTATCCCAGATCCACAACCTGGACCTATCCTAGAAGAACCAACCAAGATCCCGTTTCCCGAGGCCTTGACCAAGGGAAAGAAGACCACCAAGCCCGTGGCACCTGAGGAGGACCTGGTCAAGCTCTTTGAGCAGGTCCACATAAACATCCCCTTGATGGATGCAATCCGCCACGTACCATCTTACGCACGATTTTTAAAGAATGTGTGTACAACCCAGTGTAAGCCGCGAACCAAGGGTGGGAGCCCAATTGTTCTGTCAGAGCAAGCCAGCTCTGTAATCCTCAGTAAACTCCCACCCAAGGCAAAAGATCCTGGTACTCCCCTGATTTCCTGCAAGATAGGTGATACCATATTTGATAGAGCTTTGCTAGACTTAGGTGCATCCATAAACCTGATACCCACATCCTTACTTGACCATCTAGAAGAATCTGAGCTAAAACCAACCGAGGTGACATTACAATTAGCAGATCGATCTATAAAGTCACCAAAAGGGATTCTTGAGGATGTTATCGTAAGAGTGCGGGAT
Organism: Thalassia testudinum; assembly: GCA_037157565.1. Classification (NCBI taxonomy): domain Eukaryota; kingdom Viridiplantae; phylum Streptophyta; class Magnoliopsida; order Alismatales; family Hydrocharitaceae; genus Thalassia; species Thalassia testudinum. The sequence goes on from JAZHRO010000036.1 coordinate 195,319,993, forward strand.
TTTTATTTCCCAGTGGACTTTATAGTCTTAGATATGGATGCGCCTAAAAACCCTACGGATACACCAATCATTCTAGGGAGACCTTTCTTGGCTATTGCTAGAGCCAACATCAGCTGTGAGGAGGGCCAAATAGAGCTTAAATTTGGGGATCAAACCTTAAAAATTGATATATTTAAGGCCCAACAAGGAATTAATTGCGGTGTCATCAAACAGATTTGTGACGTTAGGATTTTGGTTGATGAATCACACCTCCAGAATGACTCGATTATGCCTCATCAACCACAGAAGGATCTTGACCCGCAAACGGAGGAGTTGAATCCAGATAGAAACAACCCAGTAACTCCTACCCTTGAACCTCACATCTATACTGAACCACCCGCTGCTGCTGATAACCCTATCCTCGAGTTAAAGCCTCTTCCTGCTCACTTGAAATACATCTTTTTGGGTTCCAATCAGACCCTTCCTGTGATTATCAATTCCAGCCTCAATCCCGAACAGGAATCCCGTCTGATTACTGTTCTCCAGCAACATCGCAGAGCCATCGGGTGGACTCTCGATGATTTGACTGGAATAAGTCCCTCTTATTGTACTCATCATATCTATTCAGAAGAGGGTGCACGACCTTCTCGTGAAATGCAGAGACGTTGAAACCCTAATCTGCAGGAGGTCATGAAAAAGGAGATCATCAAGTGGTTAGATGCTGGGATCATCTACCCGATCTCCAATAGTCGTTGGGTGAGCCCAATTCAGGTTGTGCCTAAGAAGGCAGGAATCACCACCATAACGACTGAAACCGGAGAAATCATTCCTACCCGATTAGCCAATGCGTGGAGAGTCTGTATAGATTACCGCCGACTCAATTCCTCCACGAAGAAGGATCATTTCCCACTACCCTTCATTGATCAAATTCTCGAGAAACTAGCGGGAAATAGGTTCTTCTGCATCTTGACGGGTACTCCGGTTATAACCAGGTGGCAATCCATCCTGAGGACCAAGAAAAGACCACGTTCACCTGCCCCTTCGGAACGTACGCTTTCCGAAGGATGCCTTTCGGTCTTTGCAATGCACCTGCTACCTTTCAGCGGTGCATGCTTGCCATATTCTCAGATATGGTAGGTGATTTCCTGGAAGTCTTCATGGATGACTTTTCAGTCTTTGGAGAATCTTTTGATGATTGCCTCCAACACTTGGTCCAGATACTCAGGCGATGCATTGAGGTGAACTTGGTACTTTCCTGGGAAAAGAGCCATTTCATGGTGCCTGAGGGAATTGTCCTGGACATCTAATTTCAGAAAAAGGCATCCAGGTGGATCGAGCTAAGGTGGATATGATATCTCGCCTTCCTATGCCTGGCTCGATCAGGGACATCCGTTCTTTTTTAGGGCACGTCGGTTTTTACCGCCGTTTCATTCCAGATTTCTCGAAAATCGCGCGCCCCTCGACTTCTCTTCTCTCTAAGGATGTACCCTTTGAAATCTCCAAGGAATGCACGCTAGCCTTTGAAAACCTGCGTGACCGAGTCACCCAGGTACCTATCCTACAATCCCCTGATTGGTCTCAACCCTTTGAGATCATGTGCGATGCATCTGATTTCGGTGTAGGAGCGGTCCTGGGGCAGAAAGTTGACGGGAAACCCGTGGTTATATACTACGCTAGCAAGACACTTGACGAGGCTCAGCGTAACTATACGGTTACGGAGAAAGAGCTGTTAGCCGTAGTATTTGCCCTTGAAAAATTCCGATCGTATCTTCTGGGTTCCCATGTCATCATTTACTCGGATCACACGGTTGTAAGGCATCTCCTTGCCAAGAAGGACGCGAAGCCCCGACTAATCCGTTGGATCTTGCTGTTACAAGAATTCGATCTTGAGATTCGCGACAAGGCGGGAAGGCAGAATGTGGTAGTCGACCATCTGTCCCGTCTTCCTTCTGAGATCATCGACCCTTCCGAACCCATCACGGAACACTTTCCTGATGAGCACCTGCTTACTGTTGGTACTAGACTTCCATGGTTTGCTGATATAGTGAACTACTTGGCATCTCATCAGACCTCGTCTGATTGGCCGAAGGCCAAGAAAGACAAATTGCGTTCTGATACCAAGTATTACATTTGGGAAGATCCGTACCTTTTCCGCATAGGTGCTGATTAAATTATTTGGAGATGTGTCCCGGAAGAGGAGGTCTGCAATATCTTCTCTTTCTGCCATGACCAGGCATGCGGTGGTCATTTCTCAGGGCATAAAACCGCATCAAAAGTCCTCCAGTGCTGCTTCTACTGGCCTACACTTTTCAAAGACGCATACAGTCACTGCAAGGCATGCAGTCGTTGCCATACTTTGGGCAACATGAACCGTCGCGACATGATGCCTTTGCAGCCAATTCTCGTATGCGAAATCTTTGATGTTTGGGGGATTGATTTTATGGGCCCCTTTCCTGTTTCGGATGGTTTCGAGTACATTTTGCTTGCTGTGGACTACGTGTCCAAATGGATCGAAGCCATATCAACCCGAACCTCTGATCACAAGATTGTTCTTAAGTTTATTCATCAAAACATTTTCTCAAGGTTCGGGATTCCCCATGCTATAATCTCTGATGGGGGGACCCATTTTACAAATGCTCAGTTTAGATCACTGATGGCCAAATTTGGGGTATCCCACCGAATCTCTACTCCTTACCACCCCCAAACAAATGGTCTAGCTGAGCTGTCAAATCGGGAGATCAAGAAAATCCTGCAAGTCACTGTTCGGCCTGACAGGAAGGACTGGTCGTCCCGACTTCCGGAAGCATTGTGGGCCTATAGGACCGCCCACAAGACCCAATTAGGCATGTCTCCCTTTAGACTGGTGTACGGAAAGGCGTGTCACCTTCCCGTAGAACTGGAGCATAAAGCCTATTGGGCAGTACGGAACTGTAATCTAGATCTTTCCAAGGTTGGAACCCACAGAAAACTCCAAATCAGCTAGATCGATGAATTACGCCTAGACGCGTATGAGAACTCGCGAATCTACAAGGAGCGGGTTAAAGCCTTCCATGACAAGCATATCTTGAGGAAGATCTTTCATCCTGGTCAAAAGGTCCTACTCTTTGATGCCCGACTTAAACTTTTCCCAGGAAAACTACGATCCAAGTGGGTCGGACCATATTTAGTCCGACAGGTTTTTGTTAATGGAGCAATTGAAATCAGTCCACTCAGCCACGATTCCGAACCTTTCATCGTGAACGGTCAGAGACTCAAACCGTTCATTGATGTGACTTCTACTGATTTGGCTGAGTCATCTCTCATCCTCCATTCTCCGTGAGCTTACTGCGCCCAGCCGATGGCGTAAAACTCAGCGCTTAACGGGAGGCAGCCCGTCATTCCCTCCGAAAATCTAAAACCTTTTTTCTGACACCTTGGCGCACTTAAGGTTCACCCTTCAAGACAGCCGACTCCACCTCAGATTCTTGCATCTGAGATTAGAAATCGTCTGCAAAATTCATCCCGACCCATTCACTCACAAAAACAATTGTCTTAAGGAATGAACTAAGTAAATAAAAACCCCTAAAATCACAATGAGGACATTGCAAACCTTAGGTATGGGGGGGTGTAAAAGTGCAAAACGTGTAAGAAAAGGTTTCAAAAAAAAAATTCACATATGCCAAAAACACCATAAAAATTAAAAATTTTTTCGAAAAAGAATAAGAGAATAAGAGGAGAAAGAAAATTTTGTGAAGGAGAAGGAAAAAAGAAACAAAAGGAAAAAAGGAGCACAAAATATGAGAAACAAGTGATAGTCATTAGTAAGGAACTAAGGAATTAACCTAAGTTCTAGACCTCATTCAAGAAAATAACTGAAAAGTACACAATGAGATTAGTAAGAACGCAAACCTTAGACATTCTTGAATACACTCTTAGTACCTATTAAGATCTGGACACTCTTCAAGAGGTTGAGGAAAATGAAAAGCTGAAGTATTAGGTCTAAGGCTTAGGGAGTATTTGGCCTCATTAACTAATTTTTTTGTTTACGGGACTTAGTAACCTAAGCACCCTAACCTCACACACAGCCTGGTTTAGTAAGCGTAAAAATCAAAATCACGCAGAAGCGTCGCAAAATTCTAAAAAGTATACCTAGAATAGGAGCGGCCGATCAACACAAGTTGATTTGGACGAGTTCCCAGCGCGGAGAGGCGGGAAATCCCCTCAAAGATGCGTAACAAAATATCATCTCCTCGATGCTTGTCTCTTAGGATATTCACATATCCTACTGGGGGCATGTAAGCACCCTGCTGGTTCAGATTCCATGGATGGCATTATCACGAAGTGTCAACTGCCAGGGTCTGAATTCGGCCACGGAACACCATGGATGGGATTATCTCGAAATCTCAATAGCCAGGGTTCTGGGGGTTGCCATGGGCGGTGCTATCTCGAAGCATCGATCGCCAGGAACCCTTGAGGATTGATGATGAGAGCAATGAATCTAATACAGACCGTGTTGAAAAGCCAATCCTAGGCTAGAACTAAAAAGTAAAAGAGAGAGAAAACTCTCCAAATAGAAAAACTTTCTATCTCTCTCTTATAAAACGCATTGTGAACTGAACCAATGCTAAAATCATTTCAAGCACGAGTGCTTTAACCACAAAGTCCAATAGACCTTAGGATAGTTCTTGTGGGCCTTAAAAACCTTTGCTAAGGACTGAGGCTGAGGCTAGATAGATTTGGATCTTGATTGGTACTAGAGTACCTTTTAAGCCTATGGTCAGCATTCTAACCTAATCTAAGTTTAAATGAAAAAACACTTATCTGAAGATATTAAGAACTTCATGTTCTAGAACAAGGGTTGAAACCTTAAGTTTTTGCTAAGGGACTAGCAAAAGCTAGGCATGGGGGTATGATGAGAACCTCATCATAAGCCATAACTAGCTCATTTTGACCTAATACAGAGAATAAAAGCTCCTACATAACCTTAGAAAGGCTTGGCTTAGAGAGATTCTGAGTTTGCAAAGAAAACATAAACTGAAGGGTAAAAATGTAATTTCACCAATCCAATCTGAAAATAGGGTAACTCAGGATCCAAACATAGGTCAAAAAAACCTAATAAGAAGAAAAGTGGGATGAAATGACTCAACAAGGGCTACAACAACTCCGAAGAATTAAATGACATCCTGTAACCCTAAAAACAAACCCACTTAAATACACGAGGTTCGAGGCAAAGTAAAAATAGAATAAACCCTCTAAAATTCATATAAAAATAATCTCTAGGGCTTAGAACCTTCAATTTGGCCGTAGGAACCCATTTTGACCTACATTGAGAACCATACCCAATAAACAACTTAATTTGGGTTTTTACGTAAATTAACCGGTCAAACAAGGTTTAATCTAGAAATAAAATTCACCATTAGAATCCTTAGGTCCTAATTAGTCATGTATAAAAACTTGAGCCTAAGAAGAAACCTTCTTGACCAACTTTACACTTTGGTCCTCATACATTTACTTTCTGGCCCTCAACTTTTGAACCCTCACATTTTGGCCCCTAACTCTCCTTCGTTCTTTTCATTTAGGTCCCTCCTGCAAAACCTGAGCAGCACCATGCTCCGGCGACCTTGCGCGGAGCATGGCGCCGCGCAGGGTAAGGGAGGGAGCCTGCCAAGTCAAATGGGGGTGCCCTGCGTCGTCAGTCGACGCAAGAACACCCCCCTGATTGCTGCAACCACCCATATCGGCCGTGCGAACGCACGGACGGTATGGGTATCCTTCCTCCGGCGTCCTCCGGCGAGGGAGACACATCGTCTCCCTCCGCCCTCCTCTCTGGTTCTGCCCCTATAAATACCACCGTCGCTCCGCCGTTCTTCCCAGCTCGGATCTGACGGAGATACCCCCTCACTTCCTCTCTTCCCACTCCGACAGACGCCCCCTTGCTCCTGCGGCTTCTCCTCCTCCTCCTCGTCGCCCTACCGCACTACCAGCAGCAGGGTTGCCTTCCCTCGCTCTTCCAGTGCCTCGCCGCACCCAGCGCGCGCTTCTCCGGCCCTTTCCTCGCCGTCGCTCCTTCCCCTGGGCAGCTTCTTCTCCGGCGACATTCGATACGACTGTTGCCTGCTCCGGCCCCTCCTCGTCCTGCTAAGTAGGTATAACTTCTCCTCTTCCTCCCCTCTTCCTTTTCCTCACTTTAAACCTTTACTGTCGCCCTCGATTCCAACCAATCACCCTCACCTCCTCCACCTCCGGCCACACTCCGGCAACCCGCTCCCATCACTCCAGCAACCCACACGGCTCGCCGACCACCACAGAACCTCCGCCTCCTCACCCTGATCAACCTCCGCCCTTCCACTTCCCACCAATCGGCCTCTGCAGACCCACCGACCAAACCCATCTCGCCACCTGTAGTTTGACCTAGGGCGGCCCTTAGGCTCCGTCCCACCACCTGCAGACCCCCCGACCACCTTGGCACGACGAAGGTCCTCCGCGTATCTAATTAGGCCGAGAGGCCCTTTCTCTGTAAACAGGAACTTCACTCACCGCCGCCATTGCTGAGGTGAAGAAGCTCCTTCGACCTGCTGCTCCAGGCGAGCCGCGCCCAGGGCACGCTCCCAGGCTGTGCGAGGTATTTTCGCGAAGTGCCAGGCTGCAGTTGAGGCGAAGCCCTCGAGCGAAGCTTCGACTGCCGCTGCTTCCTTCGCACAGGCGTCCAATTGGGGTGGGACATTTAGTCCCACCTTGGAAACCCACTGAGGCGAGCAGGCGCTGAAAGGCAAAAAGTGCCTTAAGCTCTTTGCCTCAGATCACAGGGTGAGGTCCCCTTCACCCGCCCGATTACCCGGCCTCGTCCGCGCTCACGCCCCGCGGACCTGGCTCCAACCCGATTAGCCTGACCTGCACTCCTCGCCCACCACCGCACGCCGGTGGGCCTGGACCCGGGCGCGACCCGCGTACCCGATTACTCGGTTGCTCTGGGAGAGCTTTCCTAAGAGCGAATTCTGAGAGAGAGAGACGCGGGGGGGGAGGGTAGAGTAGGTTTTGCCCTCTGACGAAAACCTTGAAGTGTGCAGGCACAGGTGAAGAAGAAGAAGAAGACGGAAGCTAAGGGAGACACTGTAGCAGCAGCGGTTTAAGTCGTCTGATTGCAAAATCAGACGACGTCTTGAAGGCAAGGAAGAAGAAGAAAAGAAGAAGCAGGACCGCGGCAAAGAAGAGGAAAGAAGAGAAAGAAGAAGAAGAAGATCTGAAGAAAAAGAAAGAAGAAGAGAAAACAAGGAAGAACAGAAGACAGAAGAAGAAGAGCATGAGAGGAAGATCTGAAGAACAGAAGAGAGAAGACAAGAAGAACAGGAAGAGAAGAAAGAAGAGACAAAGAGGAAGAAAGAAGAGAAGAAGAAGAAGCCACCAAATTTTTCATCTCTCTCTCTCTCTCTCTTTATTTTTGTAATAAGAATTTGTACTTCTAGAATACGACTTGCTCCCTGAGTTCGACCTCGGGAACTCTTTTATTTCCGAGTAAAAAAATTATATATGTAACGATGGCAATAACTAGCTGTACAACGCTATTTCTATAACAAAACCTAGTTAACGCCTCGATCATCAGTCACCGAAGTGTCCTTGCTAGCCTCGCCCTTGCAATTGCCAATGAAGAATGTGAGGGAGGCTGAGGCACCTCATCCCTCTGTGGGGAAGAAGAGGGATAGGAGGTGAAATTGTAGATGGTAGAAACTTAGGGGGAATCCTTTTTAGATTTTTGTATATTGTACGATAGGATCGGTTGTCGTGGGAGAGCCATTTGTTGTTGTTTTCTCACCGATTAAAACTCCCCATCATTTCCTTCTATTTTTTAGGAATTTTTACATATATGTTTGATGGGAACACCATCATGAGCCATAACTAGCTCAATATGATCTGATTAAGTCATTAAATAATCGCCAGAGGACTATAATTCATTACATAATCATTCTGAGAGAAAGATAAGAAACCAGGGTGAAAATTATAATTTTACCATTACATCATGAATTCAGTACAACCACGGATTTTCTCAGCGGTTAATTAAGGGTCAAATGGTCCTAAAAGGCTAACAAGTGGGTTAGAACAAACAAAAAAGGGTTTTCACGTGTTTTGAGAATTAAATGACTTCTGAAACCCTAAAAATAGATCCGCTTAATTAACTAAGGTTCTGGTCATGATAAATTCACCTAAACCCTCTAAAATTCATAGAAATATTTTCTAGGGTTTAGTATCTTCAATTTGACCATCAGAACCCATCTTGACCCAAAACAGAGTATCAAACTGTCATTTGCCTTAATTTGAATTTTTACATAAATTACTTAGTCAAACGTGCTTAAAACCAAAATCCAACTTCACCATTGGATTCCTTAGGTCCAAATTAGGTTTATACAAAAATTTGGACCCAATCTAAGATTGTCTTGACCTAGTTTGCAACTTGGTCCTGTCTGATCACACATATGCCCTTAACTTTTAAAATCCTTACAAAAAGTCCCCTAACTTTGTCATCATTTTCGTAAATAGGTCCCTGGTGCCATTAAAGGCAACTTTGAGCTTCACCGTTGAGATTGAGCGAGGATTTCTCGCTCGATTCTCAACCAATCAGTCCTAAAATAGATACCTAGATTCTTGACGAAGTTGCCTTCCATTTGAGCCACATCTTGGGCTCCAAGTCTTGCCCAAATCCTAATGTGAACTCATTAAAAATTGGTTTTCCAACTCCGACGACCTTCTAAGCTTGGGAATCTTGCTTCCCAAGCTCTAATCGCCCTCTGATGACCTATAAAATACTCCCCAGATCAAACCAAAGATCCCACGCTCGAATTAGACTAGAAATACCTCCAATTCCTCTCCTCTTTCTCGGTCGAAGTGCTCCTCGACGTCCGGGGACTCTCTCTGCCTCCGTTCTTCCTTCGTTTGCAATACCAGCGATGGAGCTATCTTCCTCACCTTCTTTCCCATCGAGTAATACCCGCTGGCGCCCCTATCCTCTTCATCCTTGTCGTTTCCTACCCACAGGAGCTCCTTCCTTCTCTGGCATCGGCCATACCGCAACCGACACCATCTCTGTCTCTCTTCATCTGCTACCTCTCTCAACTGACTCCTCAACTTCCCCTCATCACAATAGCAACTTCAACACTCCGATTCAACCCCGCCAATGCCCTTCGCAACTCCATCTTCCATCTCGCCGGCAGACCTCCGGCGAGCCCTAACAGCCACCACACGCCCAAACGAGTTGCTACCACCTCCCACACCTCCACTGTATCCAGGCGAGTAAAACCCCTCAAGAAATTGAGGGGATTACTTGCCCAAACCTCACCCCGAACAACCCACCTTTCCATCGTCGTTCCCGACCTCATCCGACCACTACACCTACTCCCACGCTACAAAACCACCACCACCGCATTCCTCATCCACCAACGATTTTCTAGAGTGTTTTAATTGGGGCTTAGCGCCCGTATTCTTGGATTTTAGGTATACCCCCCTGCCGCCATTAACGAAGAGCTTCAAGGAAGCTTCAAGCTCACTCTAGGTCTCGATAGCCCCAGGTGGAAGTCCCAGGTTGTGAGGATTCGCTTCAAGCACTGCCCTAGGTGGTCAATTGGAAGCCTTGACCTCGTGAGCTGCGGCAATTGAAGAAAGGACCTTGCTGTTGCGCTGCACGAACAAGGTGAAACTTTAGTCCCACCTCGGAAGCGAAGGAGAGACTGTGCCCACATAAATTGAAAAAGTGTTAACGGCTTATCACATCAACACTTAAGGGCTGAGGTCCCTCACACCCTTCACGCTCCTCGTCAGTGACATTGCCCCCGAGGACCTAGAGCAGACCCGATTACCTACCTAAGCCCTGTACACTCCTCGATCACTACACCACACCGGTGACCCTGGACCCGGGTGCGCTCTAGGTTCGAATGCCCAATAACCTAGTACTGTGCATGGCCTAGTGAAGGCAAAAGAAAGGAGGAAACCCAAGGAGAGAAAGAGAGAGAGCGTGGGGGCATGGGAGGGTTTTGTTCTTTGGTAAATTGGCTAACACTTAGCCAAATCTAAAGACCCTTTCCTTGTAGTTGAAGTAGAGAAGACGAGCAGAAGAAGAAGGCTTGAAGAGGAGAAGGAAGAGAAAGCAGAGAAAGAAGAAAAGAAGAGGAAGAGAAGAAGAGCTGCAGTAGTAGAAGAGTTTGTGAAGAAGAAGGAAAGCAAGAGAAGAAGAAATCAGAAAAAGAAGCGGAGCACTGCTCATTCAAAGCTTTAAGACGTCCGATCATTCAATCCGATGGCTGATTTGAGTTTATTTCATACATAATTATTGAGTTCTACTTACTATTTGTAAAGACCTGTTCCGTCCTGAATCCTTTAAGACGTCTGGACTGTCGGTCAGACGTCTAGACCCCTTCCCAGACGTCTGAAAATTGAAATTTTAGTACGTGACTTCTCGTTTGCGCGTGGGCTGCGCGCAGATAGTACCCTTCCTCTCTCTCTCTCTCTTTCCCTCTTCCCTCCTCCATCGGACCCTAACACACCCTTATATAAACTCCTCTCCCCCCTTCCTCTCCTCCCCACTTCACCCCAGCCACCTTCTTCCCCTCCTCTCCACCACAGCGAGAGCGCGAGAGAGAGCACGAGAGCGGTAACGAGGAGGAGAGGCAACGTGAGGAGAGTAGGAAGAGCTTGAGCTCGCGAAATCGTGGGGGCTCGCCTGAGGGTGCACGGCTGGAGCAACGCGTACAGGAGGAGGAGTGCGTCAGGAGAGTCGTCCCCAACACTTGCTGCAGCCGGAGCTGCAGGTGAGGAGGCGAGGCTGCGGCTGCGCGCAGCGAGGGAGAGCATGAAGTGGTTCTGGGATTTTCCTACAATCATACGTCTGGCGTGCCGTCCAGACGACATATTGGACGTCTGGTGACGATACCAGATGACTGAAAGTAGATCTTCGTGAAGTTACGTTCCTCTTGTGGTTATGGCCATGCAAGCCGCACGCAGCTACGATTTGCGTGGCTAAATATAGGCGATTCGGCTATCACGTGCAGGGATTGCTTTGGGAAGGCACAGGACATGCCCTCCCACGCATTTTAAACATTTGGACAGCTTACCAGATGATCGGAAGCACTCCCAGACGTCCGGAGGAGAGGTCAGACGTCTGGAGCTGGGTCCAAACGATCAAGAAGAGGTTCTGGACGTCTGAGGTCGACGCAGAACCTGAGGTGAGTTTCTGGTTACTTTTAAGACGTCTGGACCTTGTGCCAGCCGTCTGATTTGGGTCTGTATCTTTGCTTTTGACCCATTTAGGATCCGTTTGAGGTTCGTTTTACACAAACAAGATATCGGTGTTTTTCTTGTGAGTTCCTCTACTTGTTAGGAGGCCTTTTATACTGTTCTAAATGTTCCATTGTGGTATGTTTCTTGGTATAAGACTTCATTCTGTTGCAGGTTCAGGGCTTACTGAGGCACGTGAGCCTACCGTTTGAGCCCCCAATACTCCCGGGTTGTCTGGTAGAGTGGTTTCCCCCTTATTTTAATTATACGACCTGAATGCATATGTGAAATTGGATAACTAGAAATCTAGGATGTGGCATGAATCTTAGGACGAGAAGTACTTGCACTGTTTGTATACGTGTTTGAAATTGCAGTCTTAACTGAATGAGTAGAAATGTGAACAGCTGCCTGTTAATAAACAAGAGTTGTCTGTGAAATATGAAATACCTGTGTTTGTTAAATGGTTACATGTGACATTACCTATTGTATATGTTAAATGATGGAAATACGAGCTGCATGTGTATAACCTGAGAATGGAAATGTGAATGATGAAACCCACTGGGAGAGAGCTAGTCACCCCACGAGGCTCGGGGTTCAGCTAGCCACCCTACACTGGCTTGTTAGGCCCACTGGGCAAACCAGGGTAATCAGACGAGGGTGCGCGGACTGTAGAGGGGCGAGACCCCTATTTGGTTCTGAGGGGCTAGACCCCTGTTACTGAGAGGGCTAGGCCCTATACTGTTCCGTGCTGTACTTTGGGCGTACCCGTTAGCGGAAACGGCTGACCGCGTGCCAGTGCGGGGTAGCTACCCATGCGTTTATCGCGCATGCCGTAGTCACTGCTACGTCTGTCCGTGACCTTGAGGTGGTTGGCTGGGTGTAGGATCACCATGAGGGACTCTCCCGGTCAGGAGAGCACCACGTGTGCCTTCTACTCTTCGGAGAAGACTGCAATAAAGATCGTTCCCACGAGGAACATTCGAGATCAAGAAAGAGATCTGAAAAATAAACCAATGGGTGAAAATGATAACTTGTAAAATAAAATAATTGCAAAAGATAAATTACCTGTTAGCTTTTACTGCTTTAGTTAGTTGGTTACCACTCTACTCAACGTTCGCTGACTTTGTTCTTATAACCCTTTTTAGGTTCAGGTATTGAGCAGCCCGAGTCACCGGCTGTAGAGTGTGTTAGGCCCAGTAGAGCCCAATAGCAGTAGTCTTCCTGTTGTTGTACTTTCTTTTGTTAGTGAGTTCAGACTCTTGTTACCTTTATGTTTCTGCACTTTGTTTCCGCTTTACTGTTGTGGTGGTAATATGTACTGTTAGTAGCTTTGACTTCTTTACTGCTTGTACTCTTTTACTGTTAGTTACTTAGCATAGTGAATGTGGTTTACTTTCCTACTTTTTAGTTATTTCTTGTTGGACGACTAGGTCTTGAGATTAGTCGAGTCGAGCCGGTCTCGGGTCCTGTAGGGATTCGGGAACCGGGTCGTAATACTATTATTGTAGGGAGTAATTGGTGATTCAAATCACCATTTTACTCTATTCTTTTTACAGTCTGACACTTGACATTATTGTTATATTATTCTGAGTTAATTCCTAATTATAATTTCTTATCTCTATTGTTTAAAATTACAATCTTGATAATTGAATTCCTACTTACTCCCAGCGAACGACCTCGGACTTTTTCGAGTATAAATTTTATCTGTTTTTTGCGAGATTTCAACTATACTGCAATGCAACGATTTGAAACATCGATCTCGAATGACTAACAATGTTCGTGTAATCTTTGAATGTTACAGAAATATCCTTCACATCTTCTCTGTTAATATAAATGTCCCTCAGTTAATAGCCGTCGGATTAACTTGCTAACAGTGGACTAACGGAATGATATATTCATTAACGGAGAAAAAATGTGAGGGATATTTTTATAATAAGGTATACAAGTATATATATATATGTAATATTCAAAGATTACATGGACATATATGCAAAAACCCTTATTTAAATTGACGTTAAGCTGTGATGTTAATCCTTGTAGTATTTACTTAAATTGATGTTAATATCAATTTCTAGAAAGTAAAATTTAGATGTTAGAACATTATAAAGTTAACATCTATTTTATTAACACCTTTTACAACTAATGTTATCTAAACAAATCTATTACGTATCCATAATATCTATTATTTCTCATGTCGAATTGAGTTTGTACCGCACTGTTCATGTTACTGTAGTTGCCATTCACGATGGCATTCGATGTAAATAGGTTAAAGTTTGAGTCCGTTGTCGCAACCTTGGTTGTAGCATCGTCTGTTTCTCACTCTCTTTCACCTAGCATCTCTCTCTCTCTCTGTCTCCAGCTAAGCCCTAGACACCTCTGCCAGTGCTCTCTCTGCCTCTTCTTAACTCCTTGCTTCATCCCTCATCAACTGCACCTTCCTCCTTGACACTGTCCTCCACCTCTTCCTCCTCGACACCCTCGACCTCCCCCTCCTCAACTCCTTCCTTTACACCCTCTCCCTCTACTCCACCCACGCAGCCACCCCCACCACCTTACGACCCCTCCTCAGCATCCTCTTTCCTCTCTCGGCCACTGCGACCTTGCGACCCCTGCCCTCTCCCTCTCCTCTCCCCCCACCCTGCGACCACCGCTACCTCACCCTCCCACCTCGAGTCCCTCCACTATTTTCTCCTTGACAGCCTCAACTTATGGGTACGGCAGCAACATCTGCCTCCTCAAATCTCCACCATCAACTCCTTCCTTCACTCCCTCTCCCTCTACTCCCTCCACCGACGCAGCCACCCCCACCACCTCACGGCCCCTCCTAGGAACCCACGTGCCCCTCCCGTCTCTCAGCCACCGCCACCGCACCTTCCCACCTCCACTTCCCCTCCTCCCACCTCGACTCCCTCCTCCACCTGTTTCTCCTCGACAGCCTTAACCCATGGGTATGGCAGGCAACATCCACTTCCTCAAATCTCCACCATCACCCATGGGACCGACCTTCCACACCCCTGCGTTGCGCTTGCCCAGGCAATGCTCCTCGGTGTCAACCCCCTACAGTGACGCCCCCGCCTCCTCTGCTGTTAGTGTAACCTCTCCCACTTTGGTTTCTTTCAAGGTGTGTTTGCAGAAATTTGGGGATTTGATGTAGGTTTTGCTTAAAAAATGAGATTTTGATTGGTGATTTGTTGGCTTGGGATTTTGGATGATTTTTTGTTCGAAGGCCAACTACATTTGACTTTATACATTATGGACTATATTTGAGTTTATACATTATGGGTTCGGTGTTGGACTTCTCCTATTTGTTCCGCTTCCTCCTCTTCTTCTTTGCCATTGACAAAGGTTGGAAGGGTTTTTTTCTTTGCCATCGACCAGGTAGAGATCCTTCTCCAACTTATCAACAACGTCTGTTGTGCTGAGTGTTGTCTGCCAGTGTAGCAATTAATTGTGATCCTTACTACTAATTTCAACAATTCTAGAGGAATTTGGATCCACCCAAGCACCATATCCAGCAAAAGAACCTACCATTAATAAGATTATTGAATCCATTCACTCACGAGATTAAACATTACGTGTTCTGAGTATGGCTTTTTTATTTTTATTATTTAAATTGAATCAACACTACTAATCACTATCTTATTTCACAGGCATCTTAAGATCCATTTCAACAAACCAGGTGCCCCTAATTCAGAATTGCTTGAGCAACTACCTTTAGGAATGAATCAAAAAAGCATTGCGCAATTGTTCTATTCTCATTCCCTTAATGATTAATCCCATGGTATCTTTATTTTCCTTCTTTTGAGTGTAACTAATTAACCCCTAATTCAGAATTGCTTGAGCAACTACCTTTAGGAATGAATCAAAAAAGCATTGCGCAATTGTTCTATTCTCATTCCCTTAATGATTAATCCCATGGTATCTTTATTTTCCTTCTTTTGAGTGTAACTAATTAACATAACTTATACATACTTGTACATCCGTCTACGCATGCCCCTTAATTTGTTGTTGATATATATGGGATCGAGTTGGTACCTTCCTGCAATGAGTATACATCATAGCTTGGTTCTGGGAAGGGGATGAGGAGATTATGCGATGGACATGGAAGATGGTGTGGGCAAGTGGAGGAGGTGGTAGAGGAGAGGATGCTAAGGTTCCCAAAGCCTTTGTAGGTTATAGAAAAAAAGATGCACATTTTCTTTGTGTTGGTTTTCGGGGTTTTCCCTTTTTTCTTTTTTGGAATGTGGGTTTCAGGCCTGTTGTTGGTGCTGGCATGTGAGAGATAATTGATGGGTTGATGATGGGTCGGCAATTGTTTGGGCATTGTATGGGTTTGCTAAACATTTGATCTTTCTATTGGTTTTGTGATGCTTTTGTTTGTGTTGGTTTTCCTTTTCTTTTTTATAGTGGGTTTGAGGTCAGTTGGTGGTGGTTGACATGTGAGAGATAATTAATGGGTTGGTAATGGTTTGGGCTTTTGATGTGTAGGTGTGCCAAGATTTGATCTTTGTTGCTATTTTTGCTTTCGTCTTTGTTGGTTTTGTAGGCTTCTTTCTTTCTCTTTTTCCTTTTTCCTTTTTTTTACCTTGCATGTTGGTTGCGGGTGGTCAATTAAGATGTTTGTTGTTCCAATGTTGATTGGGATTGATTTTTCCGTTTTATTTGTGTTTTTCCTCCTCTTTTTTGATGTTCCTTATGGGAGGTTTATTTCAGTGTTTGTTGTTCTCAGGTTTGTGGGTTGATGTGTGTGGGGTTTTTAAAGTCGGTGGTGGTGACATGTGAAAGGTGATTGATGGATCAGGTGTTGGTATTTTTAGTCATGTTGTGGTGTTTGTTGGTTCACCATAAAAGCCATGATAATTGATCGATCAATTGTTTGTATTTGGTCATGTTGTGGTGTTTGTTGCTTCATCATAGAAGTCATGAAACAAGTTTTTTTTTTCTAAAGGTAATCACCAAGCAAGTTGAACTATACAAATAAATGAGGGTGTTTGATTTCTGTTCATTATTTCCCTTCTTTTATTTTTTATCCGAAGAATTTGTTAAGTTTCATCTTTCCTTTTTATGAAGTTATGAAAAGCCTATTTTGTCAGATTTGATAGGAAATGTGGTGATTTTCCTGGTAATTATTGGCCTCTAAGTAAGGGTTTGAATTGTATTTGGTTTAATATATGATTTCATGGAATGGAACTCATTCATTGTGCTCTTTTGTTGGAGAGACCAGTTTAGAGATGTAGCTAAATGCATTGAATGTGCAACTATAAATTAGATTATGATTATGCCTGAAGTAAATGTAAATAAATGGAGAGACCAAACCCATGATAAATGGAGGCATTATTGATAAACGCTAGTTTATCATTATTCTTATGTATAAAACAAATCTAGTTCTTAGGATTTTGCTCCGCAAACAGATTTTTAGGTTGCATTTAGGCATAAATTAGGTTAGGCATGCATTACATTTTTTATTGTGTTTTTGTGAGTATTAAGGATAAACAGATTGCCAGATCCCTAGAACCCTAGCACTCAAGAAGGCAACTGGTGAAGGAGAAGCTCTCACCAGCTGGAACTCAGCCTGATCCAGCTCACCATAGCTGGAATTCAGCTCACTTGAATTAGGGTCAGCTCATCTCAACTGAATGGCAGCTCAAGAGAGCTCATCTTAGCTCACCCTAACTCAGATTAGCTCAAATCCAGCTCAACCTAGCTGAGTCTAGCTCATCTCAACTCCCATTAGTCCACAGGGAGCTGAGAAAAGAAAAGCAAGAGATTTGAATTGCAAACTTACCTCGTTGGATGATCCTAGATACTCCCCTATCTAGGAATAGAAAATTGAAAGCGTATGCGATTTTGCGTGTTACAATGACTTTAAAATCCTTAATTACAAATCACGTGATTTTTCGCACCAATTATGTGTTAGGTTAGTTATACATCTGAGTGTACTCAAACTCGAGGGTCTTTTTTAAGTGTGGAAAGCAATCTTCACTTTGTTTCTTTAGCGAATGTACTAGATGGATACTTCTATAGAGTTTTTGCTTGGCTGATTGAGAGGGGGATTCATGTTGGTACAAAGGCACCACAATCATTTATTTTGATAATAACAAAACACTTGTTATTTAACATTTGCTTTTGAGTTTTAGATTTTAGGAAAATGCAAATAGTTATAAGTGTAAAGACAGAGTTCAAGCTCGCATCCATTGTGGATTGGAGGAGCTTGGCGGAGGAGAATGAGCTTTGTAAGGAGCGAAAGCTTGAAGAAAGAGATAAAGAATATGATAGATTTCCTTTCTTGTTTGTTGTACTTTGTTTTTGTTTCTTTTATTGCTGTTTATTTCTATCTTAGAATATTTGTTAAAGAGCCTCAAAGTTACTTAACAGTAGTCCTAGGAACACTTGCACAACCCTAAGATACTTCGATTTTCCATAGAGGACTTAGAAAACGTAAATAGGTTTCAGACAGCCTTTTAAGAAGTCTAACACAAAAATTAGCCGTCTGATATTGATCTCTAAGACATCTGAAAGTTAAATCAGACGTCCAATCACTTAGGCTGGAATTAGTAGATTCTGTATGTTGATTTCAGATGACCGACCCGTAGTCCAAACGTCTTAGAAGACGTCTGATGACTTTGCCAGACGTTTAACTAGAGGATCGTTGGCTTTAGAAGCTAGCCTTAGAGGTTTAACCTTAATCTGACCTATTATTAGCTTTCAGACGTCCAATTTGCTTCTAAGACGTCTGATAAATAGACGTTGAGCCTCGATTAACCCCAAATCACTTCTCTTGAGTAATATAGCTGTTATGTGTCTCGAGAAATCCATTCCCGCAGTATTCTAGGTTTCTAGACATCCAGATATTGTGCCAGACATCCAACCTATCGTCTGACCAAATTACATTATAACCCTGTTTAGGTCTGACTCAAGTTAGGAAGGAAACTCGTCTAGGATTAGACGTCTTAAGAGTGACTTTCAGACGTTTGATACTTTTCTAAGAGGTCTGATAATCCTGTCAGAATCATTAATGATTCTGATTGCGACTTGATTAGCCTTGGGATGATCCCCAACGGCTACCTAAGATTTTCAAAGCCTTCTAAAGCCTTCCTAGGCCCTCTATAAATAGAGGAGTACCCTTGTCTTGAGAACACATACCGAGGAACACCAAGACACCAAGCAATACTATTTCCACATACATTGTGTCACTTTGATCTTGAGAAGAAGCTCTAGCTCTCCAAGCTTTAGTTCTACACCTGAGAACTTCATCCAGCTGTGCACCCGCCCTCATTCCGCAATTATGAGAGCGACGTAGTGCCTACGCGTGGTTCATGCATCCGTGTCAAGTCTACGCACTTCCAGCAAAGGGAAGTATTCTTTACCTATAGTAGCTAGTTTATTTTGTAGCTCTATACGTTGTTGTAATTTTACTTTGTTAATTGGTTGTGTATTCGCTTTGCGAATTTTCATATTTTTCGTGAGACAAAAACCTTCTTGTGAAGAGAAGGGGTTTGAGGTTACGCTACCATTGTATTTGTAGCGTGCTTGTAAGAGCTTCAGTCACCCTCATTAAAGTGATTGGGATAGTGGATTTGATCGACTTAGTTGATCGGGAAATTCTAACTCGAGAGGGTTAGGTGATGGTTTTTACTCGGTTTGGGTTTTCACCTAAAAATACTTATGCAAATTGCGTGATTGTCATTTTTGTGAGATTGTTTATTTGATTCCGCACTTTATATTACTTTCCGGAAATCAACAATTCGTTTCTATTTGAAAGCCTAGAAGTTTGCTATAGCATGATGATAGGATAAGAGGTGATAAGTGCCTTTTCTTAAAATGAAGGAATAGACAGGCCATTTTTTTTTCCTCTTTCTTTTTTTATTATCTCACTATTGTACTTGATTTCTTTTTGTTTTCAGGTAATTTACATGTTCTTTGTTGAGGTTTCTTACATTTTGTTCTTCTCATGTTGAAGAAATAATGAGTTTTGGTTTCTTGATGTAGAGCTATACATGGGATCCTGCAACATGGGATGTTGTTTACTGCTTGTAGGGGTCCACTCTTAGTGGGTTTCTCATCTTTGAAGGGACCTTGATCTCTACTCTTACAAGCGGGTAAGGAATTATCCTTATATGTATACATAAAAATTCCTCGCAAGCCATCTTTCTTTAATGCTCATCCTGGTTTAAGTATGACCTGTTTGATGATGATATGCTTTTTGGTAATGGTTTCCTAGTGAAAAGATATGGAAATCTAAAAGTAGTAATGTAAGAATGGCTTGGGATAGCATATTAGAGTGGAGACAAAAGGTTCGAGTAGTTGATCCTAATTAATTTCGATATTTGTTTTGATTGCATGGTGACAACATGTTGATTGAATTCTACTATTTCCAACAATGCCACCCATTTAAAGTGTACAAAAATCAATGAAATAGTACAGGAATAATGAAGGGTTTTATAAGGTGAAAGTTTTATCATGTTTTCAAGTATAGCAGGCAACAAATTGCAGGTGTTGATAATTTGATAGAAGAAGATAACACAGAAATGAAACCCAACATACTAAGTTTTATCTGTGGATATATGTTTGTTACCCTTTCGTTCATTGCTGCAAAGAAGATTGAGTCCAAGAGGCATTTCTCATCACTTGCATTTATTCAGAGACAAATGAATTCGATGAATGCAAACCAAAGGTAACATCAAATTGTTTCTGGCTATCCTCTAAAGGTTATGTTTGTTATTTTATTAGTCATAGGAGTTACCATTGACACCTACTGTTCTGTCTTCCAGATTTCTGCATTACCTAAGTATCCATACTAAGGAGCAAATCAAAGCCTGGAAAAAAATGGCTAACATCTACTGTTTTTGTTCCTTTTGGGTCTATAATCTGTGAGTTTTCTAACGTGTGTCATACTGGTGTTTGGATTGATTTAACTTAAGATGATACGTAGTTGTGGCAAGCTTGAGCTTTTATTATGATTTTATTGGGAAGTGAGAATAAATCTATAGCCTTACATGTTGTAACTACTTTTGGAAGGAATTCAGGTAGATAGAATTGGCATATCATTGGACAGTGTTGGTTTAGAAATGAGGCAAAGTTGTGAACGCTTGAGGGAAGTCTTTTGTAATGAATTTGAAAGGAAGGAGGAATATTTGCATTTTGGATGTCAATCATATACCTTTGGAGATGTTTATTTGCTATATAAAATTGGATACAGGGAGGAACTTGGAGAAGGGGTTGCATGTTAGGGAATTCAAGGTTAGGAAGTTGACTTTTAGCTGAATAAGGCAGGGGGATGGTACTTGTTAGTAAGTGGAGTGTGCTGGTTTTGATTGTGGAGTTCGACTGTTATTATGATTTTTTTTCTTCCTTTTTGGTTATGAAAGGGAGTTGTCTTCTTTTGAATGGAACTTGGATGAAGTTGATAGGTGTTGTATGAATGAGACATGAATGGTTAAGATCTTTAGGTGCAACGTTTTCTAGATATTTTTGTTGTGGATTTGGTAGGAAGTAGAAATGTTCGACTTTTTGATGTCAATTGACTATCTTTGGAGAATTTGTTTAGTGTTAGAAATAAAAAATAAGATTAGGTGCTTTTATATTGTAAGCTATAGCTAGAAACTTGGAGAATCAATTGCATGTGAGGGAAGTTGGGGTTAAGACGTCTATTTTTACCTAAAAAAAACTAAGTAGGAGTGTTGGTTATCGCTACTTTCTAAAGAAATTTGGATGAAGTTGATAGGTATCACATGGGTGGGATTGTGATCGAGCGATTTTGGTTATATGCTGGGTAAATTTGTGAATAGCTAAGGACCTTTTGGTGTAATATTTTCTAGATATTTTGTACTGGATTTGAAATAACTAGAAATGTTTTTCTATGTGTCAATTGCTATGGATAAATTCATTCAGTGTCGGAAATGATCCTACTATAAGAACTTGAAGGAAGTGTTGGACATCACAAAAGTAGGGGTTTAGGAAATCTATTTTTAACTTAATGATCAAGGAGATGGTAGTGAAATATATCTTTTTTAGCCATAGAGGTAATTGTTGCACTTTTCTTCCTTTTAGGTTATATGAGTTATATATGATTTTTGAAGGAATCCGGCTGAAATCTAATGTGATTATCGTAAAGATTAAACCAAATGTCGACTCTCGCTGTGCTCCTGCTCTCACTTCTCTCTCAACCCACCGTGTGGACTTTGACAGCCGCACCCTCCGTCCCGCTCCCGACTTCTGCATTGCCCTCCTCTCCTTGGCGGTCGCTTCCTCCCGCTCCTCCTCCTCCTCTACCTCCACCCCCGCCTAATCGCTAGAGCCCCCATGCCTGTCTCCTCACTCCTCACCTTCCCTCTCTCTTTCCTCACGTCTTCCCTTTCCCCACCCCTGATTACCTCTTTATCTCCATCGAATCCAATGCCCAAACCCACTTCCACCTCCATCCAACCCCTCTCAATGCCACCCCACCCACGATCGACTCCATAGCACCACCCAACCACCTCCCCACTTGCACCACCTCATCTCCCATCAACCACCTTGCCAACCCCTTCGGCCTCCACTCCCTCCTCCCCGACATTGACCCACCCTCTGCAAGCTCCTCGTGCTCTCTTTCGGCTGCCTCTGCCTCGACCACCTTTGCATTAAACACCACGACATCACCCTCCTCGACGACCGAGCACCTCTGATTGTCCCTTGATGGCTCCTCCTTCCTCATGTCCTCCGATGACAATTCCCTCCCACCTCGACCACCTCTGCATCGCTCGCCACGACCTAGCCCTTCCCAAGGACTTGATTTTGACGGATTTGTAGGTGTTTGTTGGAAGAATCTTGCGAGGATGTCTGGGTGGTTGAGGCGATTTCCCTGAAGGAGGAAGTTGTTTGACCCGATCTTGATGCTAAGTGAGGGATTCAATTGCGGGATTTCAAACAGGGTTTGGGTTATTTTCTTCTTTTTGTTTTTTTTTTTTGTCTTTTCCCTTTTGGGTGGTTTGACTTTCAGGATTTCATATACAAATATTGGATTTTGTAGTTGAATTTGACTTTGTAGCTTTCTATCCATGCTCTTACAACAATGTGGGCTACAAGCTCATCATTTTGTCCTATTAATTTCTTTTTTGTTTCCCCTTGCAGATTATTTTGCCATCTTCATCCTCAACATGGGTTACAAGAACTATGTTTGTTGTATTTTGTTACAAGCTACATGAAGTTTCATTTTGAAAAAAGAGTTATACTTGCTTTTAGAAGTAACTTTGATGAACATTATAGATATTACAAACTTGTGAATACAATCATCTAACTGTATTTTGTACTTTCACATCTTGAAATGCATGATACTTAGCACTCATGATCATTATTTGATGTACATGTTTTATGTGACTTACATGTGAAAAAATATTAAACCTAATTTAACTATCGTCTTATCTTCATAAGTTGTACAATACTAAAAGTATATGTTAAATTTACAAGATCATTATTGTATTATATTACTTATATTTTACAAACTTTTTATATTCATATTTTTCAGATTTCTCAAACTTATATCAATGAAACTTTGACGAAATAAAAGATATTCTGCTAATATTTTTTAAAAATAATTACTTTAATGACTTGATTATCATTTCTAACACGCGCGCGCACACACACACATATATATATATATATATTTAACTTTTCTTTTCAATCAGCATCAATACAAGAACTTACAACTAGTGATACTTTATCTTCGATCTTTTTAATAAGTCAAGCTCAATATCGGCCCACAAAATCTTGATTTCTGTAACTGCCTCGACGTACCCATCCCGATTCATGATGCCTACGCTACGTGTAATATTTCTTATTTTCCCTAACCGAAAAAAAGGCCTTCACAGACTATACTTTTTTCAACCTTTTCATTACATATCTGGCAATTTTTATCCAATTCGCCAAGAACTAATTGAACTAAATAAAATCGTTTTTCCCGTCCGTTGCGTTGGGTTCCGTTAGGGTATAATGGGGAAAGCTTCGGTAAGTGCGACACTTTTTTTTAAAATCATAATTATGGATTTTTGCTGTGCTAATGATAAAATACAATTTTCTACACCCCAATGGGGACTTGTCGGTTTCGATCATCAAAGCTTGTGCAGGTTAATTGGAATCATCTTCTCTCGGAAATTCGGCAAATTTGGATGGGATAATTTGTAGAGTCAATTAATTACCCCCATTCTTCTTTAACTTTAGTTGAAGAAAAAAAAGCCACTCCATCATCCTTTTATTTATCAATGTGCCGTCACTCATTCCAAACGTCCACCTTGAAGATCTGAGTGATGGAAGATGAACCATTCCAAACGTCCATCTTGGTTTAGTGGGCATCATATCTTGGGAAATGTAAGAATTGATGTATATTGTTGTGGATGTGATTTTTATTTAATATATTTTTTTTTATGTAAATAATTTTTCATAAATGATGGAGTTTTTCATTATTAAAATCAAAATAAATTATTTTTATATAGATAAAAATAACTCAAATTACCTTTGAAATCATTTTCCACCTGTGTAAAATCATTTTATATCGATGTTAAGACTACACTGGTGTAAAATTAAATTTAAGTATTTATTCACCTATGACAAATGATTTTACATTTGAAAGTTGAATTTTCACCTTAAGATTTAGAGTTTAATATTTAATGTTTAGGATTTCGCGAAACCTTAAACACTAAAATCTAAATCCTAAGTTACTTTTAAGTAAATAATTACTTCTCATATGTGAAACTATTTTCCATAAATTTAAATCCTAAATCTTGAGTCATAAATTCATAAGTCTAAATCACCTTTTACGAGTGAAACCAACTTGAGAATAATTTTGAATCAGTGTAAAATGAGATTGCATTAATGTAAAAATACCTTAGAATAACTTATCACTGATGTAAAATCACTCAGAATATTTATCACCGGTATAAAATAATTTATCACCGATCCAAAATTATTTATCACCTTTACTTTTTAAATTAAAGTGATGTGATGATTTTTTTTAAGACGATGGAAGTCATCATGTAACAAATTTTATATTATTTTATTTATTTACATTAAATATCAATTATAAAGTGAAATTACCTTTACAATGGTACGAGAAATATAAAAGTAGAACCTATAAATTTTCCTACGTCAATATTTATATTTTCATAGTTTTTGACGTTTTATATGTATATATATATGAAAAATAGAAAATCATGCTGTTTTCGACCACGTAATCTACGCCTACCCCTTAGTCAAAACCGGCCACACAGCCGCAAGTCACTTCTGCTCCTAAGATTTTGTTAGATGTGTGAAATCTACGGAGGAGGTTTAAGGCTTGGATTAAGGCATGGAAATCGTCGTCAGCATAACATTGCTCTATATCTATTTGTGTCATCAGGACCTGGTGGCCATCGCAGATCATCACACCAAATGCAGCCACAACCTAATTTACTGTAATGCCACCGGATATTTCAGCTACAAATGAATGATCTAACAATATCTTGAATTAGACAAGAAATGAGAAGCTATTTCAGAATTATCATTCCTTCAATAAAATTAGGTCTAAGAATAGGTTTAGATCCTATATTGCCATCCTTGCTCCTTCCACACCGTAAAGAGAGAACCAATTGGTGACATTGGAGTAAGGTACTCATTTATCATTATGATTATCATCTCCTACGAAGGCAGGGATGGCAAACATGCTATTGAGATAGCCAGTAGCTTAGTGTAACTGGCCATGGGATATCTATGTATTGGCAGTTAAGAGTCGTTGCGATATGAACATAGTTATATTACCATTGTAAAATTGAGTAGCTAGAACATGGTTTGTAAGTTGAGAAGTTGAAATATTTGAATCAAATAACAGACTTAGCAAGTAAGCCTCCAAGCTGCGTCCATGCCAATCCAAACAATGGAACAGATGGTCCCAGAGAAGGGAGCCAGAAAGAAACCACCAAGGCCAAAAGCACGTTTGTCATCTTACAAGAAGTTAAAGAGGGCACGGATGGGAAGCAAAGAATTTACAGGACCACTCAGAGCAAATCTTCCTGTCTCCCCACAAATTACGAAACTTTCCATGCAGGTTGGCAGAAAAGGTCCCTTTTTAACCGTACGGGGGGAGCCATAAATTTGTGAGAGGTATATTTATGACAGAGGGGAGAGGGTGGGGAGGGGGGAATGGAGTTTGGAGAACAGAGCAGAGGGAGGTGTGCAGTAGTTGGTCAGCAGCAGGAGCAGCAGCAGAGAAAAAGGGAGAGAAACAAGGCTCGATTTGTCACGTACCTTGATGTTTACCCTCCCTTTTTCCCTCTTAAAACCACACCCCCTCCCCTCTTCTGAGCTCTGCCACCCACCACCATCCACTCACCGCTTAGCAGGTCACGTTGGAGGAAAAGAGAGAGGCAAAGAAAGGTGGGGGTCAGGGATGGAGGTAGCGCTAAAACTGTGAGTTTGCTTGCAGGGGACTGCAAGAGCCTGCCAACCCACTGCGAAGTAGAGGAGAGAAGGAGGGAAAAGGTGAGGCCTTTGGAGTAGAGCTTGCAGGGAGACTTCTTTGGTTGCTAGGAGGAGGAGGAGGAAGCAACAAAGATTCAAACTTGAGGGACTTGCTCCTCTCTATCTTTCTTGGTGTCTCCATTTCCTGATGTGTTTATCTGGAGGATCCAATCTCGGGGCAACAGAGGTTGGTGGTGGTGGTGGCGATCTTCCCACATCCCTTTCACGTCCCTAAATAGGGAGTCTTTTAGTCTCTGCGTGGCTTTGTGACACAAACTCTTCACAAGATTTCGTGTGTCAAAAAGGTTTTTTTGGTTGAATGAAAGTTTCCCATCTTTTTCCAATGTTTAGAATGGTTTTCTGAAGACCACCGACTTGAGGAAAGAATAGAGAGGAGGAGTTGCCCACCTCTATCTTCCCACCTTTCTCTGTGAGCCCAAAATCTCTTCGCCTCCTTTCTTCTGCATCAAGTAGTTGAGCCAAATAGTTGAGCTCTGATTACCCATATTTGAGGAAATAGAAAGAAGTGACCACTCCAATCTATCTCTCTAGAAAACTAAGCTTTAGAAATATAGGGAACTGACTGCCACCTCTCCATCTCTTTGTGAGCTGTCCTCTCCTTACCTTCTTTCTTCTGCACCAAGTAGTTAAGCTCTGCTAGAGACCCATACAGAAAAATTATCATTTGAAATAGAGGGACGTGACTGCCATTGCTCTACATCTGTGTGGAAATGCCTTTTTGCAGTGACCCATCTTGCTGAGGAGCAGAAAGAACTTACCTTTTCACACTCCTCTCTCCCAATCTCTCTATAGGATCACATGATGGACAGGAACAACACAAGAAGCACAACCACCACAACAACACTCACCACCGCTCCCGCAGCCACCTCTGTTCAGATCTACCCATTCCTCCTTGGCCACCACCTCTCTGCCTATTCCACTGCTCTCAGCTCCGAGGGAGCTCACCACAAGGCCAACCAACTCCCTTCCTCCACTCACCTCCTCTCTGGTGATACCCACATCCCTTTAGTCAACTCCTCCAGTGGAGAAGATGGCACCTTGCAACCAACTTTCGACCCGACGGCAGCTCTGGTCTATGCCAACAGAGGAAATTCACAGCAGCAGGAGCCAGAGCTTGATGGGTACGACTGCGAGAGCGAGGTGGTACTGATCTCATTTGTTTCTTAAGAATGTTGGTCTGTCTTAGTTCGAGAAATTGAGCTCATAATTTGGTCGGTTTCTCGGGTTTCAGGAGGGTGTCGAGGTTGCGGAGGAGCCTGCAAAGCCTGCCATACCACGCGGGTCGGGATCTAAGAGGAGCAGAGCTGCTGAAGTCCACAACCTCTCTGAGAAAGTCTGCTACTACTTGTTCCTTGATATTTTAAGTGATCTTCATTAGAGGAATTATGTTGGTTGTTTTTCCTGATTTGATTTGTGGATTAAAGGTGGTGCCTTTTTTGTTTTTGATGCCATTGGTTGCAGAGGAGGAGGAGCAGGATCAATGAGAAGATGAAGGCCCTGCAGAAGTTGATACCAAATTCAAACAAGGTGCTGATTTGTTGGTTTTGGATGATCCATGTTGCAATTTTTTTCATGTTGTCTTTTGTTGTTGGGAGTGCTGATTTAGTTTTTTTTAATGAGGGGCAGACGGATAAGGCTTCGATGCTTGATGAGGCGATTGATTACCTCAAGCAACTTCAGCTCCAAGTGCAGGTGAAGATTTATGCCATGCTTTGTTTTGTATAATTTCTAGTTTGTCTAGAAGCTGGGTTGAAGGATTACTGTCTTGATTGATTTGGATGTGATGCTCTGATTTGGTTCCAAGAAATTGTTTTGTGCAGTGGTGTTTCTTAATAACTTTGGTCATGGAGAGCTAGCTTTTACTTCATCTTATGCTTTTTTGTTTCTTTTTTTTGGGGGGGGGGGCTTTGTGGTTATATCTCCATTCACTTGGGAATTCTGTGATGTAATTGGATGTGTAAAATTGTAAGTTTATTTTATAGTTAAATGTCATTCTATCTTGCTTTCCATAAACATCGAAGGGAAAGATAGAATTTTTCTGGTTATTCTTTCTATATCTTGTATCTTATTGGTGCAATCTGTTTCGTGGGCACTTTGTGCTGTGGTGGACATGTATACACATTGGAATAATGGATATGATATGTAGTGTAGTTAAATAATAGTATGGAAGATCCTAGACCATATTGTTCATGTAGGTGTCCAAATCGGAAGGGGAAAGAAGCAAAGTGATGTTTGCTGGCAATATTTGTCAAAAAAAGAGATGAAATTGAGAGATTGATGTGAATGTGAATTTGGCATAGAAATGATACATTAGAACGAGGTTATAACTTGTTCTTTCAGTTTCCATTAAAGCCCACTTGGTTTCATGGTGGGCACCTCAGTGCCATGTCTGGTGAATTAAGCAAAGTTCTGAAATTTTATGCACTGCAAACTGTAACTCTGATAACAAGAAATGATCCCTGCTGAGAATCTAGTGCATTGATAACTTCTACTTGTGGTGATGTTACCTTCTTGGTGGATTTTTCACTTAGATTTTAACGTTGCCAATTAATTCAATCTAGTGAAATCTCCTAGGTTGGAAGTTCTTGTGAAAGTCTGTATTGCATCCCTTTTTATGTTTAAGCTTTTGGTTCACAAAAAGAAAGATGAATGAGTTGATAATAGGCAACTCCCTGTGGGTAGCTAGCTACATGACAACCTTCCAATATAGTTTATCCTCAATGCCCCACCACCCCACCTATTGCCGAGGAATAGGTTACGTTTCCATCACAGAATGTGAATTAGTGTTCTTCATGATTGTTTATAGGCTGATTGCTAATAGATGCGATGATTGTTGACATTGTAATTCTTGTTCCATCTCTCTATATTGGTGGTGCTTCTTTTGCCCAACAATTAGCTCCAAGTCGTGATGGCAAAGATTTGTTGGATGAGGGAAGACATGTAGAAGTTCTAACGTATTCTAAAGTACAGTGTTGGATGGGTAGATTTGCATTGGTAAAAGAGAATAGATACTGGCAGTAGGAAAAAATGAGCCAATTCATTATTCACTGAAATCCTACCTCTTTTTTTATATAGAGAGAGGTGAGAACAAAACATTATACAACCCCATACAGAAAAGAAAAGAGGAAACGACAATATCAAGTACATGAGCACACTCAACCAAATAACTAGCATTCTCCTTCAAGTTGGAGCATAGATGTCGATCATGATCATCAGTAGATACATGAGTAGTGTAAATTAAGCCTCTCTGAATAAGATCACCAGTGTAATGATAATCTGCCTCCACATGTTTAAGATGCTCATGAAACATGGGGTTGTTTGCTATGTAGGTAGCCACACGGTTGTCACATCGCATCTCCATAGGCCGATCAATTTGCACACGAAGATCTGCCAACAAGGATCTCACCTACATCAACTCTGCAGTTGTCTGTGCCATTGCCCTGTATTCGGACTCTGCACTCGATTTATGCACAACTGCTTGCTTTTCTCTTCTATGTAACTAGATTCCCAGCAACATAAGTGCAAAAATAAATGGTGGACTTCCTATCATTTAGACAACCTGCATAATCAGCATCAGAATATGCCACAACTGTCATGGACGTTCCCCTAGTAAATAAAAGTCTCTGTCTTGGTGCCTTCTTCAGGAATCTCAACACCATCATAGCAGCATCCCAGTGCTGCTTGCTTAGTCTATCCATGAACTGGCTTAACTTGCCAACTGCAAGTGAGATGTCAAGTTTGGTGATGGTCAAATATAACAACTTGCCAACTAACTGCCTGTGCCGTCTACCATGCATCGCCTCTGATTCTTTATCAGACAATCGTGCCCTGGGGTCCATGGGGATATTTGCTGGTTTGGCACCCAGCATACCAGTTTCTCTCAACACATCAAGTGCATACTTTTTCTTGGATAAGACAATGCCTTTCCTGCTTCGAGCTACCTCTAACCCGAGGAAGTAGTGTAAAGGGCTCAGATCTTTCATAACAAACTGCTCCGTGAGGCGTTGCTTTATCTCTGTAACCCCAGCAATGTCATCTCCTGTAATAATTAGATCATCAACATAGACCAATAGTGCCACCACCCCATTCCCTGTCTTCCTAACAAATAAGGAGTGATCAGTTGATGACCTTTGAAACCTAACAGACTCCACCACCTGAGAGAGTTTCTGGAACTAAGCTCTTGGGCTTTGCTTAAGGTTATAGATAGTCTTCTGCAACCTGCACACACTCCTCCTGAACCTCATAACTAGGTGGCTGTTGCATGTAGATTTCCTGCTACAGGTTTCTATATAAGAAAACATTTTTCGCATTTAGCTGATGGAGCTGCCAATCTTTCTGCATAGCAATTGAGATTAGATTCCTAACCATGGATAGGCACGCAACAGGGGAAAATGTGTTAAAGAAGTCCACCTCGTATGTCTGAGTGAACCTTTTAGCAACTAAGTGAGCCTTATACTTGGAAATTGACCCATCAGGATTTTATTTGAGTGTAAACACCCATCTACAATCAACCATTGTGGCACCTATCGATAACTAAGTAAGCTGCCAGATACCACGTGAGCGAAGTGCGTCCATCTCGTCGTCTATAGCTTGGCGTCACTTAGGATCCAACATGGTTTGTTGGTAACTTGAGGGAATCTCGGTGGTGGAAAGAGCTTGACAGAATTTACCAAATGTGGTACCAAGACTCTCTGTAGGGACTGCTCCTATATAAGGTATCTCGGGCAATGACGAGGTACCTTCCGAATAGCAATTGAAAGATCAAGGTCATCGGGTACATACTCATGGATAGTCTCTGAGGTAGATATATTTGCAGGTGGACCTCTAGACATCACTCGGGACAACAGTATCATTACCCAAAACATCTGTATTCTCCTGTGTGAAAGAAGAGGGTAATAGAGGAGGCATCTGCAATGTAGTGTGAGGCCTCCTGTATGCAGCAATGGGATCTTTAAATCGTTGAGGTGCCTCTATAGTAGTAGGAGGAGCAGTAGGACGTGACTCAGTAACAGGAATTGCCCTAAAAGGTATAGGAGGGATTGACATAGGAACCATGTCATCATCTGGAGTGCATGTTTGACCAGCTACAGAGAAAAATGGGATAGACTCATGGAATGTCACATTTGCATTAACGTAATGCTTCCTAGTATAGGGGTTATAACATCTGTATCCCTTGAGTCCTAGAGTATCCCAAAAACACGCATTTGACTGCTCTTGAAGCCAGTTTATCTTGACCTTGGGAATATAGATGCACAAAAGCAACACATCCAAATACTTGTGGTGAACCATGGAAGGGATCTCTATTTGGATGGAGAAGATGCCATGGAATCTGCTCATGAATCACTGAATTGGGCATTCTATTGATGAGATAGCATGCAGTCAAGATTGCATCTCCCCAATTCCGTTGAGACACGTTATGGTGAATCAGAAGTGTGCAGGACGCACCCCATAAATGCCTATGTTTCCTCTCAGTAACTCTACTTTGCTGAGAGTGTGAGGGCATTTGATCTGGTGAATAATACTCCAAGCCTTGTAGAACTTGGTTAATTTGGAGGCACAAAACTCAAGTACATTGTTTGTTCTTACCACCTTGACTGTGGCAGTATATTGTGTCTTTACTTCCAACAAGGTCTCAATGATGGTACCAACATTAGCCTTATTCTTCAGAGAAATACCGAGGATAAGCGGGAAAAATCATCAACAATCACAAGATAACACCTGTGGCCCAACGTATCTGGTACTTTGCTGGGACCCAAACATCCATATGAAGCAACTCAAACAAAACCTTAGATCTAGGTGATGAGCTAGCAGGAAAGGAAGAACGATGATGCTTACCATCACATGTAATAGTGATGGTAGGAGAGATGCGATGAATTACTCTCCTAAGACGATTTAGTGATAAATGGCCAAATCAAACGTGCCACTGCAAGGCACTCCCACTAGCATATCTATTTTGCCCATTACATGCACCAACAAAAATCACCTGTCCAAGATGATATACACCATTCTCCTCGGTTCCACCAGCAATGGTTTCCCCTGTAAGCTTATCTTGTAGAATACAACCAACTTCATCAAAGACGACCTTGCAGTTAAGATCCTTTGTAATTCTACTGACTGACAACAAACTAAATGGAAAATTTGGCACATGTAAGGCATTTAGTAATCGTAGAGTAGGGGTCACAAGCACCTCCCCCTGACCATCAATTTGGACAGTCTACCATCAACAACCTACACTGTCCTTCCTAGAGAAACAGGAATAAGATATTGAAAATGCCTATTATCTCCACAAAGAAGCTGGGATGCTCTTGAATCAACCAACCAACCCGCACTATTATGACTCATGTCGTGTTCATGATTAATCACTCCACCATGCTCCATTGTCCCTACCTTACTAGCGGTATCTAATGCCACCTCAAAATCTTCCAACGATGACATTTTGCCTTAACAAGGACCAAATAACCACAAGAACTGATCTGAAAATCAATTAGCTGATCTGAAATCAAGTCATTAGTCAAACGGTGATCTCTCAATCATGAAATCCAAGACAACGGAGTCCTAGACATCAAGGGAAGAGTCACCAAAGCCTCCTTTGATCAATCATAAGCGCACACTAGGGCATGGGGAGGTCGCTAGTGGCTCTACTTAGATCACAGGGGGTGCCTAGATCACCAAAGCAGCCTCTAGGGCATGGGAAGCAGCCCTAGTTGCCATTGGGCTACTGCTGCTGTGGCCTTGGCGGTGGCCCTAGTGACCGCTTGTGGCCACTGGGTTGCTGCTGCAACCACAAAGGGTGGTGTTCCGGTGAGGAGGGGCCTCGCAGCGGCCTTTAGGAGGATTGCAGAACCACCACAAAGGCAGAGCGGTGGTGCTCCAGTGAAAGGGGCCCCGCAGCGGTCTCTAGGAGGGTTGCAGCGTTGCCTCAGGTGTGTGGAGGCAGAGCTCCGGTGAGGAGAAGCCTCGCAACAACCTCTAGGAGTGGTGCAACACCTCCTCAAGCACTACAGCTTATTGACCTTTATGGCTAGGTCTATGCTTTAATGTCATTTGTAAAACCACAATTCTTATTCAATATCCCACAAAACCTAAATATCAGATGTAAGAAACACTTATTCATTGAATCTAGAAACATATTTATTTCTGCATATACTCCAGAATCTAAGGACTTCACTTTCTTGGATATCTACAGCCAGGAAACATGCATTTCTGACAGCTACAACAAACATAACATCTATCCAGAATTGCTTAACCTTACATTTTACATTGACACTCGCACAGATGGCATATGAGTATTTAGATATAAATAGATTTCCAACTTTTTTCACATTAGTACCCGATATTTTTGAATCATGAGGCTGTATCTTATTGACATTTATGGCTGGGTTGATGCTTTGATATCATTTGTAAAGCTCGAGCCTAAGTCAACATCTTGCAGAACAGCTGCTTGGTGCAGGCCTCTTAAGATGGCTTAACAAATGTATTGACTTGTAATTGGTTGGGTAAACGGGTCTGGGGTGTTGGTGCTACAAGGATCTTGATGGTCGCATTAACACTTTATTCCCTCACATCCCAATCAAAACAAGCACTCATACAAAATGCTATACAAGACCCTAATGGATTGCGTAAATTCATGATCACAAAACAAAGTTGATAAGGTTTTGTTCTCAAATACAAGAACATGATAGAGATTCTTCCACACAACAGATCTAGATTCATAAATTAAACAATAAGGGAGAGTTAGGGTTTAATGATCACCTCGCTCCATCATGTCCAAGAGAAAACGTTCATTATAGTGGATGCAGAAGTGTTCCAAAGCATCTCTCTCCTTTGCTACAAACTGTTCAAGACTTTGCCCCTCCTTCCTCTAATGGTTCTCCTTGATGATGAGGAGAAACACTTGTTTTCTATTAGGCTTTTCTTGTATACTCCTCTATCTCCTATATGGGCAGAGGTGGAGGGGTTGTTATACCCCACCGTACCATTCTATCCTAGCCACTATCAATGTGAGTCTTTAGTTGGCTTGGCTAACCCATTAATTGTGTTGGACCCAATTTTATGTTATCTTCATCTAAATCACATGAACCACTTAATGGATAAATTCTAAGAGGTTGATCTTTTCCCTCGTATATATTGTATTTGCACCTGTCTCACTCCCTAATTGTCTTAGAGAAAAAAAAACCCTAGTTGTTAGTCGGCAATAGGGTTGTGTGCGCCCATGGGTTTTTCCTTTTGTTGAGGAGGGTTTTTCCACGTAAATCTGATGTCTACATGTGTCTGATATAGTTCTGTTTTTCCACAAAATACAGAAAGGAGGAGACCCCGATACAGTTATCCCAAATGCTCAACTTCAAGTCTTCAGGCAGTAATCATCAAACCTTGCATGGTTGGTCTCCGTTAGGTAAAAGTTAGCTGTTAGCTCTACTACAAACATGTGATGGAACCAACTCGCCATTAGCAAAAAAGAGTGGATCTTGAACCCGAACCATCATACTTGTTGCTGCTGCTTTTTGCTCCCATTCGGTGATTAGATTCTAATGCTCCTTTCCAAGTCCAATTGACCAAAATATGAACCGTGACAATGCGGGACAATTTGACTTGAGATAAACCATCTTATTAGGTTGACTTTAGTTGATATGTAGTTCTTCCCCCCCAACCCACACACACCAAGCCTGACATTCTTTTTGTGAAGTCTCAGAGCAACTAACATGAACGATATATTCTGCACATCTAGTTTTGGTTTGTTACAACAGTAGGCCATTTATAACTGTAGAGATGTCTAGGTGGGTGCAGACGTCGTGTGGAGGCTTCTATGCATAGAGAGATCCAGAAATCTCACGCACAACACTGAGTTGTGTGTTTAAGACATCTGGAATGTCTATCAGACGTCTGCTCTGGGCGATCGGAGAGTCTGGGGAAGAGGCAGCGTGAGATGGAGTAAGGATGATCCTTATGGTCTGCAGGGAGCCGGCCTGGTGATGTAGACCACTTGTAGAGGTTGAAAGAGGGCCAGTTCAGACTTGAACCAGCCTGTTGGAACTCGTGTAGGCTGCACTTGAAGACCGACTACTATGAAGGCCTGTTGGCCTTGATGCACACGATGAGAGAGAAAGGAGAGGAGCTTTGATAGGAAATATTTGTATTGCTAAAAAAATAATGGTTTGGGAGACTCTTTTTATAGAGATGACATATCCACTAAAAATAGTAAAGACTTAATTCCTAAAATAATTTCTAAAGCATGTTTCCTAAAGAGAGAAAATCTTTTCTCATTTGGAAAGATTTTATCTCTTAACAAAGGAATTATTTTCACAACATTTATTCCTAAAACCCCTTTACTAAAAATAGGAAAGCACCATATTGGTGCACCAAATTTGGTTCAAAGGACCCTTGCCGCCATATCTGTTGGACATCCAGATGGCTACCATGTGGTCTGGTGATTGCCACGTGGCGTGTGCCACGTGGGATATTTTCTGAATCTCAACACTCCCCCTTAAGTCGAAGGTCGTAAGGCCGACAACTTGGCCTTTCATTGGTGAAGCTAGACGTTCCACCACTCATCTTCTTCTTCGAGGGCGAAGATATCGGTCTTCTTCTTGGACAAATTGATGGCAAGTCCTTTTGCGACTTCCAAAGTCGTTGCTTCTGTGGCAACCTGGGTGGTTGTCGTAATGGTTGCTGTAGACTTGTCTTCCAGTAGAAGTACTCGAAGTTTCTCCAAATATTTAGAAGGGAGTCAATATGCGAGGTGCTAGTAGTCCTATGTGGTGGTCTTCTGTACTTCACCCAACACTTGTCTTGTGGATGATTATTTCATCCACAGTGTTGGCACTTCGGGTGGACGTGGCCAGATCCACGTCCATGCCCTCGTCTTTGTCCTAACTTATGAGATAGCGAGTGCAGAACTCTCGCTCTTTGGCTCGCCTGTCTCCTCAGGAATCTCCATCTTGAGTAGACAGCAGAAGATGGTCTCCAGATCTATTTTTCCTTCTGAAGCAAGGATCTGGTCACGTGCCACTCAATAGTGGGAATTTAATCTCGACAAGAACTTTGTGGATTGCCACATCGCACGTGTCTCCTATTTATCGCAATAGTCTTGTAGATTTCCAACTCCTCGAACAACGCCTCCATCTTCTCGTGATACTTTGTCAAGGAGAGATCTCCTTGATTGGCCGTCTAGATACGGGTGTAAAGCTCGGTGATGAGGACGTTGCTTGAGGTTTAGGCATATTTCTTCTCGAGGGTCGCCTAGATCTTGAAGGTGCACTTTTTGTAGAGCATGTTTGATGCGATGGTTGGGTCCATCAAGCTCATGAGCTAATTCATGACGACATAGTTCTCCATCTCGTGCTTCTTTTCGTCCTTGAACTCTGGTGCCTTTTCCAAGAGAATACTAAGTTTCTCCTGTCCGCCAACGAAGATCTTGAAGGCTCGAGCCCACAAGATGTAATTAGCGGCGCTACTCAATTTGATGGTTGTCTGAGAGACAACTACCTTGCTCTCGCCAGGGCCAAGCATAGCATCTTCGACGGTCGTGGCAGATTTTGCCATCTCTTGGTCTTCTTTTCCGTGCAAGTCGCTGGATTTGTGTTAAGACCCGATTCCCGAATCCTTACAGGATACGAGATCGGATTGACTCGATTGATCCCAAGACCTAGTCGTCCAATGAGAAAGCAATCAAAAAGTAGGGAAGTAAACCACATTCACTATGCTAAGCAACTAACAGTAACAAAAGTACAACAGTAAAGAAGTAAAATTACTACAGTACACACCACCACAACAGTAGAAAAGTAAACAGGTATAGGAATATAATGTGCAGAACGAAAGAGTACAGAATATAAAGGTAAAAGAAGCTACTCACTACTACAAATGAGTACAAAAGGGGCTATAACTACTGGGCTCTACTGAATCCAGCACCCTCTGCAGCCGTAGGCTCTGGCTGCTCAACACCTGGACCTGAAAAGGGTTATGAGTACACGAAATCAGCGAACGCTGAGTAGAGTGGCAACCAACTAACTAAAGCAGTAAAAGTGGACAGGTAGCTGTTATTTTGCAATTACTTTCTTTAGCTGGTTATTCTTTTTCATCACTTGGTTTATTTATCAAGTCTCTTTCTTGATCTCGAATGTTCCACGCGAGCTCGCAAGCTAAGCTCCTCTCCCTCCCACGCTACTCTTCTCTTCGCGCCACTCTTGCGCTCTCACCGCTCTGCTGCTCTCGCTGGAGGGAAGGAGGAAGGTGGCTGGGAAGTGGGGTGGAACGAGGGAGAGGAGGGGGCTTTATATAAGAGTGTGGCTTTAGGGTTTCGTCGGGGCCAGAGGAAGAGAGAAGAAGAAAACGATGAGAGTGTACTGTTTGCGCGCAGCACATGCGCAGATGCAAGCTCGTACTCGAAATTTTTGATTTCCAGACGTCTGGGAAGGTGTCCAAACATCTGATCAGACGTCTGACCCATAGTCCAGACATCTTAAAAGGCTATAACAGCACGGGTCTTAACAATTTGAGGACTCCTTCGGATGCACGAATCTCTAATGAGTAGTTGGATCTTCTACGTGCGCAAAAGCCTAGAATGTAGGCTCTGACACCTTGTAGAGAGTTCTAGGTGGACGCAGACGAAGCGTGGAGGCTCCTGTGCGTAGAGAGATCTAGGTGATCAGAGAGTCTGGGGAAGAGGCAGCGTGAGATGGAGCGAGGATGCTCCTTGTGGTTTGCAGGGAGCCGATCTGGTGATGTAAACCACCTGCAGAGGTTGAAAGAGGGTCGGTTCAAACTTGAACTGACTTGTTGGAACTCGTGCAGGCTGCACTTGAAGACCAGCTGCTATGGAGGCCTGTTGGCCTTTATGCACACAGTGAGAGAAAGGAGAGGAGCTTTGATAGGAAATATTTCTATTGTTCAAAAAAATAATGGTTGGCGAGACTCTCTTTTTGTAGAGAGGAATTAGTAAAGACTTAATTTCTAAAATAATTTCTAAATCATGTTTCCTAAAGAGATAAAATCTTCTCATTTGGAAAGATTTTATCTCTTAACAAAGGAATGATTCTGACAACATTTATTCCTAAAATCTCTTTACTAAAAATAGGAAAACACAATATTGGTGCACCAAATTTGATCCAAAGGACCTTTGTCGCCAGATCTGTTGGACATCCATGTGGCTGCAATAAGAATATTTGTAAAATCCCAACAATAATCATGACCGAATTACAGATATGTCCCTCTATTTTACAAATATTCTTATTGCAGTAAGTACATCTTCATATTATGTTCACATCCCCCCTCAAATTGAAGATCGAATGTTGAGCTTCAATTTGGAACAGAGTTGTTGAAGTTGAATAGCCGTTAGTGGTTTTGTAAAACTATCAGCAAGTTCATGTTCTCCAGAGATACATTGAACTTGGCATTCCTTATTGGCCACTTTTTCTTGCACAAAATGAAAATCGATTTCAACATGTTTTGTGCGAGAATGAAAAATTGGGTTGACTGTGAGATATGTTGCTCCAATGTTATCACATAACAGTAGTGGGACAGAGGATAAACAAATGTCTAAATCTGAAAGTAAGGCAGTAAGCCAAGTCAATTCTGCCGTGCAATCAGCAAGTGCACAATATTCTGCCTCAATGGTGGAGTGAGCCACGGTATTTTGCTTTTTGGATGACCAGCTGATAGACGTTTGACCAAGAAATACAACCCAGCCAGTAGTAGAGCACCTATCATCAGTGCTTGATGCCCAATCAGCATCTGTAAATGCCACTAGCTCAAGACTAATAGATGGTTGTATTAGTAGACCAACATCAATTGTTCCTTTTAAGTATCGCAATAATCGTTTCAAAGCTTCATAATGCACATCAGTGGGAGAATGCATAAATTGCGACAACTTGCTGACAGAGAATCAGGTCTGGTAAAGGCTAAGTATTGAAGTGATCCTACTAATTGACGATAGAGTTGAGGATCTGATAGGGGCAGCCCATGCCCTTTAAGTAGCTGGTGCAAGTGGTGTTTGAACTGGTTTAGCACTAGCCAGATCACCCTTTGTTAGTAGTTCTGCTAGATAGCATCTTTGACAGAGATGTATGCCCCTTTAGTGAGTTGTAAATTCAATACCTAAGAAATAAGAGGGATATCCCAAATCCCTTACTGGAAATTCCTCTTTAATTTGTGAGAGTATATTCTCCATTGCAGACTGTGATGAACTAAGAATTAGTAAATCCATGTATACCAGAAAATAAAGCTGACAGCCATGAATGGTAGATATGAACAATGATGGATCCATTTTGGATCCTTGAAAATCATGTCCAAGAAGAAAATTACTAAGTCCATGAAACCAAGCATGAGGTGCTCACTTAAGACCATACAGAGATTTATGCAAGAGTCAAACATAGTTGGGATGGTCTTGATGAACAAGTCCTTGTGGTTGGGCCATATAGACTTCTTCTTCAAGATAGCCATGTAAGAAGGCGTTGCGGACATCTAATTGACGGAGAAACCCACCTCGAGAGATTGCAATGGTTAAGAGAAGATGAACAATGGTATGTTTGATTGTTGGACTAAATGTGTCAAAGTAATCAAAGACTCTTTTTGATGGAACCCTTTGGCAATCATTCGTGCTTTGTATCGGTCAATTGAACCATCAGGCTGCTGCTTAATTCTATAGAGTCATTTGTTGCCAACAATATTTATATTGGGCTTAGGAGGCACTAATGTCCATTTGCCATTTTTAATCAATGCATTGATTTCTTCTGACATTGCTTGGACCCATTGAGGATTTTTACTTGCAGCCGTATATGTTGTAGGTTCTAGCTCCTGTGTATGCAACTGCAGACATTGTGGAAGTGGAAAGAAAAGCCTTCTTTTTATATATACCATGCATTGACCTGGTTGTCATACCATGAGTGCGTATAGGAACAGCTTGAATAGGAGAATCTTGCAGCAATGGCTGATTGGGGGAATAATTTTCAGCAGAAGGTGGCAATTGTGTTGATAGATTGTCAGGTTCAGAAGAACAAGAATCTGAATTGTTAGCGGAGGAGATAGGTGTATTATTTTCTGGTGTAGTTGAGATAGGAATCATATCTGTAGGCATGGGCAATGTAAGTGAATTTGGGGTGGAGGACACTGGTTGATTAGTAGTAGTAGTTATTTTGGTGAAGGGGAGGAATTGTTCATCAAACGTAACATGTTGTGCTAGAAGAATTTTCTCAGTAAGTGGATTTTAACAAAAATAGGCACAATGAAATTGAGAATATACAAGAAAAATATGTAGTAGAATGAGGTTCCAATTTATGGTGATTTTGAGCTCGCAAGTGGGGATAGGCTGCACAGCCAAATATTTTGAAGAAAGAGCAATCAGGTTGTTGGCTAAAAAGGACTTCGTAAGGTGTCATGCCATGAAGAACAGGAGAGCACAGGACATTGATAATACATGAAGTTGAAATGAAGGCATATGACCAGAAGCGCAAGGGAACATGACTTTGAGACATCATGGCTAGCACAACCTCAGTTAGATGACGATTTTTGCATTCAGCTGTGCCATTCTGTTGCAGAGTATACGGAGCTGGTATCCTGGGAAGAATGCCCTGTTGTCCAAGCCAAGAATGAAGTTTCCTATATTCACCACCCCAATCTGTCTGGAGGACCTTAATAGCAGAATTAAACTGTGTTTTGACATAATTATTGAACTTTAAGAAAATGCCATACAAATCAGACTTTTGAACCATTGTGAAAACCCGACTAAATTTGCTGAAATCATCATTAATGTGATCAAATACTTTTATCCATCATATGATAGAAGTGGCGCTGTCCAAACATCACCATGGATCAATTGAAATGGTTGTTGACTAACAGAATTTGAATATGACAGTGGTACACGATGAAGTTTAGCTCACATAAAAGCATCACATAGGGAGCTTTTATTTATTGGACCATTAACAGGTTGTTGAAAATGCGCAATGAGTTTATGTAATGTTTGGTAATTGACATGGCCAAGATGACTATGCCATATATCAGCAGGAACACGTTGTGCAGCATAGACTGAGGGAGAAACATCTCCAGCATTCTTCTTATTTTTGGGAAGCCAAAACTGATAGAGACTTTTACTGAGATGCCCGCGAAGAAGCACCTTGTGAGTGCTCTTGTCCTTGACAAGTAAATCAGAAGGATGAAGTTCAAAATAAGAATCATTATCTCTTGTGAAGTGTGGAACTGAAAGGAGATTACTACGTGCTTTGGGATAGCATAAAATATCTCGAAGATAAAGTGGCCGAAAAGAATGAGAAATAGTAGTAGTACAGTATGTGTTATAGGGGCTGTATTACCATTGGTCAATTTAACTTCATCTTGTCCAAGATACTCAGAATTAAGTTCCAAATTTGCAAGTTTACTGGTAACATGATGAGTCGCACCAGAATCTGCGCACCACAGCTGATGATCTGATGAAGCTTCAGCAAGTTGAACCTGAGGATCAAAACTATCATATCGATTATAACATGTTAGGGTTGTATGATTAAATCGGCCACAAATCTGACATTGGGTGCCAGCCAGTGATTTCCCTCGACCTGAATATTGAGAAACAAATGGAGGTGATTGTCTGCCATAAGACTCCTAATATTGGCCTTGACCAAATGAGCGAGCACGACCATTATTGTAAAATCAATGAAATGATCTACCAAGAAACTGTCCTTGACCACGAGAAGAATTTGAAGAAGCATGCCCATGAGTGGCTTGATTAAGCTGAGCATTAAGCTGAGTTTGATTCTTAAGAAGCCTTTATTCTTGAACTAAAAGTTAACCTATTGGTTCATCAAAGGAAATAGGTATTGTGCGATTATTAACTGAAGTAACAATAGCATCATAATTGGAGCCTAAGCCCCCAAGAATAGCCATAACTAAATCATCATCGGACACTGGTTGGATTAACTCCAATCATCTTTGCCTTTTTAGTGTATTCAGTTATAGACAAATCCGCTTTCTTAAGACTATTTAACTTTGTTTGATAATGTAGTTTTAGTGAGCGGGTATGAAAGGCAAAGAATTGCTCTAAAGATGCCCAAATTTGCCTAGCAGAAGGTAAGATAGAAAATTGAGCTCCAATATCTTATGAGATAGAGATGATCCAGCTTTTAACTAGTTGATCCTCGCGATACCACTGTGAATAGGCTTCATTTGTAGCTTTAGTGCCATCTGAGCGTGACATCACTCGCGCAGGTGGTGTTATGGAGTTGTCAATAACAATATGCGGATCATAAGCATGTAGTAACGCAAGAAATTGATCCTTCGACACTATATAATTGGAAGCAGTGAGTTTGAATGTAATATTATTATGCACTGAAGTGGGAAGGCTAATGTTAAGAAACGAAAAACCAAAGGTTTGTCCTGATGTAGCATTAGAAGATGAAGCATAAGCCATGACGAGCAAGTAGGAACAAATCCAAGTGCAGTAACTGTTGAGAGAATTAGGTTGTGGGTTTAGTGCCACATCGGAAGATGTGGACTTTATGAGTGGTGGCCTATAAATAGGCTTGTACTCCTCTCATATTTCTTTGAGAAGAAAAACTACAAATCAGTGCCCTATCGGGGCCTTCTCGAATTGTTTTCTCCCCACTCTTCATGAGTAGGGTTTCCACGTAAATCCAAGTGTTCCATGATTGTTTTATTGCTTTGATTTATCCTTTCGCTTGCTATATTTTTCAACTTGGTATCAGAGCCGATTTATTCTTAGGTGATTATCCAATTATTATTTGGTGTTTGGTTTATTTTTTCTCCAATTTCCGTTTCTTCTTCAACGTTTAGATCAATGCCTTCTTCATGGAGGCATTGAGATTGTGGCGAGGAGATTTGCTCCTCCGGTTGGTGGGGAGAGGAGATGATGACGGTGCCCAAGTCG
Organism: Thalassia testudinum; assembly: GCA_037157565.1. Classification (NCBI taxonomy): domain Eukaryota; kingdom Viridiplantae; phylum Streptophyta; class Magnoliopsida; order Alismatales; family Hydrocharitaceae; genus Thalassia; species Thalassia testudinum. The sequence continues at coordinate 195,362,567 of JAZHRO010000036.1, forward strand.
TTCGTTGCAGATCGTTCGATCTTGGCAACCCCTAGAGGCTAAAACCAATGGAGATTGAGCAAAGATGATGCCGGTGGCATGCATGTGCAAGTCATGGTGGGAGGCCTTGAGGGACCCCTCCCTCTACGAAAACCCTAAACCTTGATGCACCCTTCGATGCGGTAGCCAACAGGGCCCACTTTGACACTGCCACAAACCTTGATGTTGATGATGAGGAGGAAGAGCATCACCTCTGTCGGCTTCTTGGAGTCAAAGGCAAAGACGAAGGGGAAGCAGAGGCTGGACAAGTTCTACCACCTGGCCAAGGAGCATGGGTACTCGATGGATGGCTACAGGTGGCAGCCCGCCACGCCCACACTAGGTCCTTCCTCTTGGGGGTTGACCTCTACCTATCTGCCCCATCGGCGGTGCCCTCTCCGTCATCGAGGACATCACCTCCCCTTACTACCGCGCCTCCCCTTACTCCACCCCCCCAATGTCGACGGCGCCTGGGCCCAGGAGGCCACCACCTAGTCCTCCCTCGTCACCAACGACCTCTGCCTCGCCATCGACTTCCTTGCCCCTAAGGGCACCTTCATCACTAAGCTCGTTTGAGGGTCAGACCGGCAATGGCGGGACTTGAGGGAGAGAGAGATCTCCGAGCCGTGGGAGGAAGAAAAGGAAGAGGGCCTCTGCCTTCATCGGAAAGCATCTCGCCAGAGATCTTGCGCACAAATCTTGCTATGAGGAAGCTCATCGATGTCGTCGGGTTCGTGGAGGTCAATCAGTACGCCATGTAGAGCTCCTCCCAGGGTTCGACCTCGGCTCGACCTCGCGAGGGTTGTGTGTGATTGGGTTCATTGAACCTTAATAAAGAAAAAGAAAGGCAAGAAGAGTTAAAAAAAATAGAGAGGGAAGAGAAAAGAAAAAAAAGGGAGAGGACACAAGGAGAAGAAAATAAAAGAAAAAGGAGGAAAATTATCAAAAGAAAAACAAAAAAAAGGAAAAGAAAGAAAAAAAGAGGTAGAGAAGAGAAGAAAGAAAAAGAGAATAAAAAAAGGGGGTTGAATTGAAGAAAAGATGTGGAGAAGTCTTCTTTAGTTTCTCTTGCTTTTATGTTTTGATATTATTGCTTTCACTTATTATAGATCTTTCAAATTGGTATTAGGGTAAATCGCTCTTGGGTTTTATCTTATCCGTATACGATTCCACTTGTTATTAGGGTTCTTTTTGTGCCTTAGAGATAGAAGGCAAGATCAAGCTTTGGCGACGTGGGATTGTGCATCCTGACCGGTGTCGATGGAGATCGCTGCGGATGCCTTGAGGAAGGTAGATCGGGATCCCCAACCTCATCATGCGGATCGGCGGTTAGGGGGCAACGCTACGCGAGGAGAAGAGCAAGGTGGAGCCAATTGATGCCCTCCTGCAGTTGTTGCTGATGCAGATCAGACATTGCCAATTGGGAAATGTTCCTCACGCCTCCTCCCTCTTTGTCGATGCAATGAAGTGCTACCCAAAGGTGAGCCCTGAGTATGAGGTCATTGTCCAGAAGTGCAAGAGGAAGCTCCACGGCCTCATTGCGGAGAAGAACTATGCCTCCATCATGCTATGCATCGCGTGGCACTCGACAGGGACCTATGATGTAACGACGAAAATCTGTGAGCCCTTTGAGACGATGTAGCTAGAGGAGCTTGGACACGCGATGAACATGGGTTGGACATCGTGGTAAGGCGTGTGCAGCGGCGGTGTGGCGGTCTGCAAGGTCGCATCATGCGGCGTTGGTGGCCGGAGCGGATGAGGTTGGAGGTGGCAGTCGTGATTGGCAATGGGAGGAGCTGCCAACCTCTTCATTGTTGGGTTCTACGAACTCTAAGGTTTGATTTAGGTTTTTATCTCCCACTTCCTTTAAAAAAAAGGAGGGTGGAAAAGAAGAGGTAGTGGAAATAAGAAGAGGGTATAAAAAAAAAGGGAAAGAAAGAGAAGGAAAGAAAAAAAAAAGAGAAAACAAAAAAGGAAAGAAAAAAAAGAAGGTAGAGAAAAAAAAACAAAAAAAAATGATGAGGCTTATGTTAGAGAGAAGATGTGGAGAAGTCTACTCTAGTTTTATCATTTTATTTCTTCTCTTGTTATTTTTTCTATCATACGAATATGGGAGAAAGAGGGAGTGTGTAAGTCTATTGTAGTCATCCCTCATTTGGGAGTATCTTTTATTCTTAAATTACACATGAGAAATCTAACTCTGGGAAGTCCAGAGTTTTGAGATCTCTAGAGGAGTTTCAGTTTCGAGGTCCTTAGAGGAAGGGTCCATTTCAGGTTTTTATGTGGGAGATCCAGTTCCGTGGACTCCAGAGAGAGAGATCCACTTTCAAGGCCTTCAAAGGAAGACCCCTTTTATAGAGACACTAAATGGGAGCGACCAACACCAAGCCTCCAAAGGAGAGGCCATTATCAGAGATAGCCACAGTTCCTTCAGCAGCTCTAGCCTATGTTCCCCGCCTGTGTAGAGGGTTTTTTTGTGTTACAAGCTGAGCATTCCATGCTCCAGCTTGAGGGGGAGTGTTAAAAGAATTGGGCTGTGAGTTTAGTAACACATCGGAAGATGTGTCCTTTGTATGTGAGTGGTGGCTTATAAATAGGCCTGTACTCCTCTCATATTCCTCTGAGAAGAAGAAATACAAATTAGTGTCCTACCGGAGCCTTCTCCCTTAGTTTTCTTCCCACTCTTTGTGAGTGGGATTTCCACGAAATTTCGAGGGTTCCATGATTATTTTATTACTTTAATTTATGTTTCCGCTTGCTATATTTTTCAACCGTAACAAACTCCAAATCACAACAATTGCTTCAAGCGCTTTTAGAGGACCTGTGAAAATATCGATCAAATCAGTAAAGACAAGAATACACCTGATTGATCGAATCAATTCTGAGTGGTGATGATTCTAATCATCTAGATGAATCAGCAAAAGAACTTGAAGATCATCATTCATCTTCTCTTGCCTAGCCTCAATACGACAAAGAACAAAGAGAATCTTACGAAGATTGGACAAGATCTGACGCAGGTATGCAAGGATCTGCCGAAACCGTGTCCCAATTCGGCGAACTGGGATCGGGTTTGTTCGTGCTCTCATACCATGTGAAGTCTCAGAGCAACTAACATGCATGATATATTCTGCACATCTGGTTTTGGTTTGTTACAGCAGCAGGTCATTTATAACCATGACCAAATTACAGATATATCCCTCTATTTTACAAATATTCTTATTGCAGTAAGTACGTCTTCATATTATGTTGACACTATTCATCATTTGACATGTTAAAGAAAGATACCATGAGAAATCCTTAAATAGTTGATATTGAACTTATTATTAAACTGTCAGATTGACTTTATTCCGCTTTTTGAAGTTCTAAAAATTGATCTCAGCTATGTCATACTGGATGGTGGTTGCAATGGTTGAACAATATAGAGTTGTCAAAGTTATGATCATATTGTGGTATGTTTCGTTGCAGATGCTGTCGATGAGAAATGGGCTGACACTAAATCCTCCATACATGCAGCCTGCTTTGCAATCTCTGCAATCCCCTCAGATACGACATGGTTCTGACGGTGCATCACTCATGAACATAGGAATGGGGATGGTGTCTCTTGATCCTCCAAACTCGAGCTCATTCACGCCCCAAAATCGTGGTGCCACCTCTTCTCTTGGACCGGGCGGTTCAAATATCAGCGATCCAATTGCCTCTTTCACACTGTGCTCTTCGCAATCTCAGCAAGGTTTTTTTCGCTTGCCAACAGTTACAACTGGGGTACGTGACTTATTAAGAATACGAAATCTAAACTGCATTGTATTAACAATACGCAGTCTATTCCTAAATTGTATCCAGGGGATTTACGCCGAAGAGACAATGTCACGCCATCTAAACCCAAACGAGGTGATTAGATCAGGTGTGGTATCATACATCTTAATCAACACATTTGTTCAAAAAGACTTGGTAGCGCTATTGATAACTGTAATTGATCCTTTGGCTGCTGTTGCAGTGTCTCTTCATTTCGAAGGGCAACAGCAAATTCCGAATCCTAACCGCATAGACGAAGCACGCATTCTGAACAGCCTGAACTCACAAGAAGTACTCTCTTTGGATCAACCAAACGCTGTCAATCTACAACATTTGCAGCATGGGTGTGTGTTGCAATCTTCTTGTTCCGTTTTGATCTCTGTACCAAATTTACCCTTTATTTTCTGCTTCCAGCTTGGAGACACGACAAGATTATTCGACGGGTGATGCCAAAGCTGGAGAATCTGGACTGTTGAAGGGGTGATGGTATTTTAGGTTAGGCACGGCTGAACTCTGACCTTTCGCTACCTATAGATTTACACGCGGACTAAGTTATTGGTGGTCCTCTGTACATCAACTAATATGGTGATTAAATTGCGGCTGTCATGATTGTGAAAAAATGGCTAGAATGTAGTTATATAGTAAATCTACCACGAACATACGACATTGATGGTTATGAGTTTTCACTTTTTTGGCTCAAGCTCGTCCATAGTTGCATCTGTGATGGTTAAATTGTAAATTGTGATCTTGGGAATTTTTGGTAGAAAGGCATGCTTTGTCCAAATTGTAGGTATTTGACGTTCGTCTGTTTGGTTCTTGTCACCTGGGGCTGGCGTGTGCGTCCATCCAGTCGGGAACAGTTGCGGCTGGTTGTCGCATGTCGTGGTGGGTGTGAGTTTTACTTGATGTTGGTGATCTGATTCGTGTTTTTTTCTTGGTTTTTTTAGTTTAGGTTGCTTTGTAGAGGATCACATGTGATCTCGTGCATTTTACGGTTGAGTTTCATGATACGAGTTAGTGGTTGATTCATTCGGTCTCTTGTCGTTCTACGAATGTGAGTCGATCTCTCTCGAAAGTTAATCTGGTTTCAATCACGAGATATTTTCTTTTTCTTTTTCCTTTATTTCTCGACTTATTTTTTTGTATTTTGGCATTCTTCATTTTTACGGGATGTATTTTCTCCTCCTTTTGAGGGTAAGCTTCTCTTTTCTTTCCCTTACTCATGTGGGATGCATTCTTTTTTGTCGGGTTCTTCCCCCTTTTTAATGGAATGGTATTTTCGGAAAGGAAAAAAAAAAGAAAAAGAAAAGCAAGAATTAAATGGGAGCATTTATTTGCAAAATGCTATGTCCCTATGCGGTGGGAGATTTTCCATGCTTTCAGTTCAGAATACTCTTTGGTTTTAGGTTGATGATGTCTCTACGCATTGCAATACAAGGCTAATGTAGTTAGCCACTTTCATCCTTCTTCAGGTTAAGATGATGGACGTTTTATATGGCATGGTTGAATTAGAAAAATTAGAAGATGGTTGAGAAGTCACATGATACAACCAGAAACCCTTCAACGTAGACCCATATTCAAGTTAAATATTAAAACGGTTCGATTCATGTTGGAGGTCAAATTAAAGGGAAGGTAGAGCGATTCAATACTTAAGCTATTTATGAGATTCTCACTATCTTTGTACAAGGGTCTTGCTTATGTTGTTGTTGCTTGCTTTGGAGGGTAGCCCTCCATTTACCAGGGAGGAAATGATATTTTAGGCACTAGGTGACTGTTTGGACGTGAGATAAGTGAAGAGATAGAGGATTTTGAAACTACTCCACTTTAATAAACATTTAAATTAAATTATTTTATTACATTATTTTAATAATAATGTATATTAAAATATATCAATTTTAATATAATAAATTTATTAAAATATATTTATTATATCATATCAATCTACTGACACTTATATTTTAATGATAAATAAATACTTATCAATATCATATTAATATAATAATTATTTTATCTTATCACGTGTACGATCACCTAAAGAAATAATTTACTCTACTTATTCTATTTAGTTTATCCTGCGTTCAAACGCAACCTTACGCGAATATAAAAAAAAAGAATTAGAGATGCGGATACAATATCAATCGTTGCGAGGATTGTACATATAAAAAGAGGAAGAACTCATTTCTCGCGTTAACGTTGACACGGTCAACAACTCAAGTAGGCCACATAAGAAAATAAAAAAAATAGAAAGGAACTTTACATGATGTTTGTATATTACACAAATTTCTTGAATTTTCTTATTTCTACACATGCATCTCTAAAAAGTTGATGCTTTTTACATAAATACCCTTGAAGTTAAGATCCAATAAGAGAATCATCCCCATTTATAAAAATTGTGATTGCAAAAAATTCTAAGATTTTCATTATTTCTAGATGAGAAATTAAAATTTTTAATCTTAACATTTAGTGTTTTCCTTTGTGATTACATATTAATTTTAAAAGAAAAATTCAAACTTAAATCTACCTCCAATTGTTTCCAAGCTCACTTAATGCTCATCACTCCTTTCCATAAAAAAATAACAAATATTTCCTCACAATCTTTCTTATTACACATGTATGACGACTCCAGTTTCGCAATTCAACAAAACCCAAGTTGTTCTGTACTAATGATCAGAACATCCTAGCTATAAGATCGCAGTTACTCAGCACATAGTAATAGAACATCAATAGTCAAACATTTATTTATAATGTATTAAATTAAAATAAATAAAATGCTGATAAACATAATAAAATCCACCATGGAAAGTAGAAAGGTGAAGGGTGCTCAAGTGCTGGTACACTCACCAAAAGACAAGAATCAAAAGTTTAACAATGGAAAAGAAAAATGCTAAAGAGCTATTGGCTTAGAATGAATCGTCTCCTAAAGTGGGACCCAGTCCCGTAGTAGACGGACCAACAGCAGCTACTGCACTTGACTGCTTAGCAACACTTGAATACGGAACTCAAGAAAAACATGTCAGTAAAAATTGAGTTAAGTAGAACAACCACAACAAAATAACAACAGGGAATAGTAAAAGAAAGAGGGCACTGTATAAACAGTTATTTCCTTTATGAATTATTACTTATCCAAGTTCATTTATACATTTAAGCCTACTTTATTATAGTCTACAATTCGTCAGTTGACATCTTGGAGCACGGGATGATCTCGTGTAACTTCCTAAGGTACAAGACCAGTATAAGCCATCCTTTTGACTGAGAAAACAGCTTATACCCATCAAGTCACCACTCTTTATCATCCTGGCGTTATTGAGGAAAAGGATGTTAGCTACATCGTGTAGCTTGAATACGTACAAGCACTATATATGCTAAGTCATTGACATCCAATAACTCACCCATCGGCCGAGAAAGAAACCACTCCCAAACCTCTAGTCACACAGCCCACCATCCCAATTGGTCGTTAAGCCTAAGCAAAGAGTCATAGGGAGACTAGCAACCCCCTAAATTAGCCTAGAATCGGTATAATAGACCAAAGCTACAGCCAAATTCAATGATCAACGAGCTAAAACCAATTATCCATCCTGAAAGTCCCGACTAAACTGTCGTATTGATTATTTAATTAATTCCAGATAACTGCATCATTTATTGTCATCAAACCAAACTATACTAACACTTTCACTTATTAAGTCCAATATTACCAGAGATTCACATTATCTTCCAACTTATTAGTTTACAATTCGTTTACAAAATATTCATATTATTTATCAATTAGCGAACACAACGAAACTTGTTTCACGAAAGTAGAGTTCGTTTCACGCGTGCAATGATAGGGGTACATTAAGTCATTAATTTTTAACCATTCGTATAACATTCAATTATTTCTCATTAAAGCGCCCAAAAATTGGGGTAAACTTCATAAAGGTTCTGGACTCAGCAAAAGAGGATTACCATGCCAATCCACACGGTAACACATCATCACCTAAAATGGGCCCACGTTTACTTGGAAACAACACAGAAACAAGAGAAGAGGGGACTACTCTACCTAGCGTCACCGAAGGGCCATGATGACTCCAAATTGTGCGCACAGGATCAAGGGACAATTGCTATGCTCGCTTCGTAATTCGCACCTGCATCGGGGACAATTCCTGATTTACATGGACTAGAAAGAGGGTTGGAGACACTCAGGCAAGTTTCTAATTTTTCACTAGGAAACAATACTCAAAATTGAAAATAAACTAAACCAACATATAGTACATGTCGAAATGATTCCAATGGTACTTTCTTTGTTGAAATCCGAGGTTAGGAAAACCTTGAACAACTCGAAATAGCACGAGGGGGTCCTGAACTAGCCAAATCGGCCGGTTTGGTTAGACCGACGCTCACTCACTCGCTTGGGACATGTGTCGACTCTGATTTGACTGCACGCCCGCTCCTCGACCATCTGATCGCAACACACGTCGTGCATCCAGGCATTGCACGTGATTGCTCTCAGCGCCAACATGCGCATGTTGCACCACGCCTTGCCACATGTCGTGTGCCTGTGCCCCGCGGCCACCATGCATTGCACTGTTGTCGCGCCCGCCATCGCCATTACGATAATTATGTTGGGAAGCCCGAACTTTCTACTATTGCAAATAGGTCCTTAGGATTTTTAAAACCCTAATTTCCTATTCTAAACTCCCTCTCTCTATCTCCCTAATTCTTGGAGGCTTAGGAAGTAATGACGACCCAAGGATCCAAGAGGGTATATTTATAGACCCAAATTTGGTTTAGGGTTAGGATTAGTGGGGTGAAATACTGAAAATACCCCTTAGGTTAGGTTCACCTTATTGACTTGTTTTGGTCATAATTTAAGCTATATACTTGGGATACACACAAAACAAGAGTCGTTGAAAAGCTTGCGACGAGAGGAATGCCATGATATCATACATGGAACCCTTTTGATGAGGTTTGACCAGGGGTGATGATAATATCATTATCAGCCATATCTAACTTTAATTAGTCATAATCCATTAATAAATGCTCCTACATAACTGCCAAAGAATCGAATTCACTGCAAATCCATTCTGAGAGATAAACATGAAATAAGGGTAAATCTGTAGTTTTAACAGAATATCTTAATTGCAGAACAATCACGGGGTTTTCTAGGGGTTAAAGGTCAAATGGTCATAAAAGTCTAATAAGTGAGTTCGTGCAGACAGAAATGGATTTTCACGCATTTTGAGAATTAATGGACATTTGAAACCCTAAAAATAGATCCATTTAATTAACTGAGGTTATGGTCAGGATAAAATTCACCTAAACCTTCTAAAAATTATATAAAAATATTCCCTAAGGTTTGGTACCTTTGATTTTATCATTGGAACCCAATTTGACCTAAAATAGAGTCTTAGATAGACAGCCCTAATTTGGGTTTCTACGCAAATTGGAAGGAAGATTCAAGATGAGTTCCTCTTCAATTTGGACCTACTCCTACCTTCCAAATCCATTCATGGAGCTCATGCCAACTCCTTGAATCCGCATGTCCTACTTGCGAAAATCAAGGAGTTACAAGCTTGTTTTCAAGCTTGAAACTCTTCATTAGGGCCCATAAAAGGATGCCTAGGGCATGTCTTACCTCCTTAGCTTGGTTTGGAGGCCAGACATCCCCTCTTCCCTTCTCCCTGACCTCCATCTCCACCAACTCTGGCGATCCCCTCCGTCTACCTTCCTCATCTACTGTCACGGACAATAGCCGGCGGATTCCTTCTTCCTACGTTCTTCCGCGTCTCACAATACCGGTGAACGCTTCCTACCTCGTCTTCCTCGCCACTCCATCATTGGAGGCTACACCTTCCACGGCGCCAGCCATACCACAACTGGCGCCATCCTACCCCCTTTCGTCCAATTAGATTAGGTAGTTAGGTTAGTTAGATCTTTAGGTTAATTTCTATCACTCAAAACCCAAAAATACCCCTCGACACAGACACACGCCATCATCTTCCTTCGCTCCAGCCACTTCTTCCGCGACGTTATCCGCTTGCTACACTCGTCCACCCAGCTCGCTAACACCTCCACAACCTTTGCCACAACACCACGAACAAAACCCCTCTACCTATTCACCACTCCACCCACCCAAACCCTTCATCAACCAACCCATCTAAGCGCCTCCGTCTCCGACTCCGTCCAACCACCACGCACCCTCACATGGCACGCCATGACCACCAACACACTCGCTGTGGTCCGGTGATGCTCCTGAATGCTTTTGATTAGGCTGAGAGGTTGTGTTCTTGATTTTTAGGGTTCGCAGTCCTTCGCCGTCGCCACCGCTTCGTTCACAGTACTCCGACCGTGTTCTTCGTGGCTGCTACATCCAGGACACGCAATCGCATCCAGGGATCTCTCCTAGGTCCTTGATAGGGGACGCCAACCTCAGTAGTTGCCACAGCTTAAAGCCATTTCATCACTGTAGGCACACGCGAAGGAGTGGCTTTAGTGCCACATCATGAACAACCAAGCACTTGGCAATGCTTATTAAGTTTTTGTGCTAAGGCCTTGTTGCCTCATAACACTGGAGGGTGAGGTCCCCTTCACACCCGCACATACCCGACTCGACTAGCTTCTCACTCATCGGCTGCGACACTCACGCACATAGCCCTGGACCCGGTTACGCATACCTAAATACTCGATTACTTGGCTATCTGAGAGAAGAGGAGAGGAGGAAGGAAAGAAAGAGTGAGCGGGGAAGGAGATGGTTTTGCTCTCTGAAGTACCCAGTGCAACACTTAGCCGTGAGTTTCCCTTGTGTGGTGGGTAAAGAAAGAAGAGAAGGCTTGCGGAGAGGGAAGGTTTGAAAAGAAGGAGATGTCTCTGAGAAGAAGAAGGGAAGAAAGGAAGAGAAGGGGAAAGGCTACAGAGAAGGCAGAAGAAGAAAAGGCCACGGAAAGAAAGAAGGAAGAAGAGCAGAAGCTTGAAAGTACTGTAGCAGGCGACAGTTAAGTCGTCTGATTCTTAAATCTGACGTCTGATCACTGTTTATTTATTTAACATGATTGAGTAATTGAAATACATGTACTTAGGCTAATAATTGATGATCTAAACACCATTATTTTGTCTTAGATATCTTTTTATCCTCTTTCACTCTTGAAATACATTGAGTATCATTGAATATCTAATGTGACGAATTAATATTCATTGAATATCATTATTGTGCTTATTTCTGTGTTCATTTATATTTTGATTGAGATTAGTGTGTGAATTCCTATTTACTCATTGTGTTCAACCTCGGACTTCATTTAGATATTCGAGTTATAAATTTTATTTGTTGACAAGCGATTTCAACTATACTGCAATACAATGATTTTAAAACATCTATTTCACGCATTAACAAGGGGTTGACTCAAAATACATGTTTTTGTAATTTTTTTAAGATGTGCTTGTACATGCACTGAATCGCGATTGTGCCTACAAGTTTGAAGTAGCCCAAACCACTCTGAAATGGCTTGAACCACTCTGAAATGACTCAGGACCTGGATTTTAGGACATTACAACATATACCTTTGCGTTTTTACGTATTTACATAAAGAAAGATGAAATGTTTTTAGTTAAGCTTTATCAAAAAGTATTTTTATTGTAAATAGAAATCTCAAAAAGTAGAATATCTTTTTGTGGAATAGTGGATCATGAGGACTAGGTTAGGTTGATTCACACACTAATGGACTTACATGTGTGTGTTTGTGTGTGTGTGTCTATATATATATAATGAATGTCATTGTAAATGCCCATAATTTAAAGTGATGAACTATTAAGGTTAAATCTTTGGTATAGGCATAAAATGCAAAATGGTTAGTGTGGTGTTTAAAACTAATGTGAAGAGACCTATTGGTGATTTTCATTTTCTTAATGGACGGACATGTAAATCACCTAGGCAATCAGTGTGCATAATTACTGACTAATCTTGGGTTATGGTCTCCAAGAGACCTTTGAATATTTTCTCAAGAGGGACCCCCATTGTGACATAGAGAGAGGAGAGGAGAAGGTGTGGATGGCTAGAAGAAGAGGGTCTTCTTCTTCTTGGTGTTAATGTTAGACCTCTCTTATTGACTCAAAGGAACTCTTGAAAGATCAAACCGCAACCTTTGTTTACTTTAAACAATGATGAGCATCAGTAATGCATTTTGCTATCTTCATATATATGTGTTATCTTATTGATATAACCTATAGCATGTTGCCCCACATATATATGTTAATGTGTCTATTCAGTTTCTATGTCAAAAATTTTTTATATGTTGCTTATTTCTTTTTCTTGAGATAAATCTATAAACAAAATCCTAGGATCAGCATAAACTAGGATTATGTGGATACTTCACATTCTCTGAAAACCCAAAAACCATCTCCTAATTGTTGTATATACCAGTACTTCTCTATGAGTACTGGTACATAGACATTACAATTGGGGACTACAACTCACTAGTACTAATACTCAACATGAGTATCGGTATCTACAAGCTACAAATCAGTTTTAAGTCTTCAAAAATCTAAAATCTGTGACTGATCTAACCTCATTTTGTATTGCCCATGTTTATAATTTGTTAACTCCCCACTCATCTTAGTCTGATTTTATGAGCATATTACATGTATTAGCATAAATTGCATTTTAGATAGGCTTGCCTCATAATTTGCATAATTATGTGTTCTTGCATTGATTAATGATATTTGCTGATCACAGGATTGAAAGGCTGAGGAGAAAAGAGAAGAAGAAGGAACTAAAGAATTTGAGGTAAAGATTTGACCTTAGGAGATTTGCAAACCCCAAGAACCAGCTCAACTAAAACAATAAACAATCAGGCACCAACATTCAATGAGTTCTCCACTTCAATTAATGTGCTCAAGCTTTGTTACAAGCCCATCCATGCCCTCCACATGCTTTGAAGAAGTTTTATGGAAAATTGATGCACACATGCCCTCCCAGGCCTCTTTAAGAGCTCTCCACAATTCCAATGACCATCCCATTTACTCTCCCATAGGGGCTCTCCCATTCCAACACAACCATTAAAACCCAAATCACAATTCCAACACCCTCTTCAATAAAGCCTTCACACCACCCATTGTATCCTCCTATTTCCTAGGTCTAAAAAAACATATCCCATTATTGCAATCCCATTTTTTAGACCTAGGAACCCTCCACCAATAATACCTTCCTCCATTCAAATACATAGAAATCCCAATCCACAAACTCCATTTCCAAGGCTCCATTTCTCCCTCCACTTTTGGCTTCAAGAAAACCCTAAGTCACTTCTATATAAGAGTCTTTCATCGAACCATAGGGGACACCTTTGGTATTGGCTAAAATAGAAAGACACTTGGAAGGGATTAGAAGCCTTAGGTCATCCATTGGGTAGTTAGGCTTGAGAAAGAGCATTCCACCACCTTTCAAGTGCCTAACCTACCACCATATACCCATCACCTTTCACTTACTCACCTACTACTTAGAGGACATCTTGGGGTGCATTGCCAAAACTTGGAGGAGGGCTTTCATCCACGCCAAGGAGGAAGTAAAAGGGACGAAGAGGACGCGTACACAAGGAGGAGCATCATTATTCACTGAGCTTTATTCCATAAGCCACTCTTCATCTTTGTGTTTTATACTTTCCATTTTATGTTGTAGGAAACTTGTGTAAGTTTCCTTATGGGCATTCGATATTACTTTAGATTTCATCATAGTCTTTTGTGAGCTTTTCTTTGCCTACTTAGTTCATAGTTTGTATCTTTTGATTTTGGATAAATGAAAATGATGATGCATGTTGAGGGCTTTTACTTTTGAGTTTTACATTTGGGCATGTAATTGTGAGTAGGAAGTGATTACAAGTAGCTCGTCATAGCTTCTTGTGAGCTCACTTCCTATCTCGTTTATGGTTTTACTTGTAGGGAAAGAAATTGAACTCGTAGTACTCTTTTTTCGTGACAAAAGATTTTATCTTGCACTTTATTTCTTTCAAAAGCAAAAAGATAAAAAAAACAAAATTGAAAACAAAAAAAAGAAACAAAAGGCATTTTGGGACTTGATTTGTTACGCCTCGCCTCCTTGGACGACCCATTTACTTTTTGTAGTTACGGTTTATAAATTTTAAAAGTTGAACACTTGAGTTGCGCTACAATGATTTAAACTCCATCTTTTACGATAAGTGATTCGAGTGGTTCATGACTTATGTATACCGATATTTATCATGAGTATCTGTACTTATGGGGTACAGAATTGGTTAAGGTTTTGCAGTGACTAAGATCTGCATATCACTAGTATTAATACTGATTGTCAATATCGGTATATGTTGACTACAGGTTGAAATGATAGTATTCAATAAGTACCGGTACTTGTCATTAGTATTGGTACTCGTTGAGATCAGTAAGATTTTAGAGTAATATCAATATGTTAACGGTACCGATGCTTGTCACAAGTACTGGTACTTTATCAGTACTAGAAAAGTATATAGCTGGACTTGAATCCCAAACTGTAAGCCATAGATACCGGTACTTGACATCAATACCAGTACCTCTTTGGATATGGGATCTAAACCTATAAGTCAATAATACCGTTATTGGTACTCAGTATATGAGATAATGGTACTCATTAAGTAAGTTCAGTTATATTATGTTATAGTTTAGGTCTATCCTAAATTAGAAGTGAGACTTTTATGGTTTAACCCCAACAAGTAGAGTAAGGGAAAGCAGACACACAAAAAAGGAGCATATTTTGCCAGGTATCATTTACCTCTAAAAAAAAGTGTATACATTCAAGAAGGACCCAACCTCTAAATGTTCACAAAATCTAACTACAAGACTCTTGAACTCTCTAATTCTCTCCCAAAATGAAATGATGGTTTTGCACTCAATATTATATGCCCCTCGTTATACTCCTTTCCTTCCTTATATGCGTGAGAAGTAGGGGAAGCATTATAAGAGATTCAGTGTATTATTAAAAATGAGGGTGGTCATTCTACCTTTGCCTACTTGAATTTTCTCTCTTTCTGTGATGCTTTTACTTGAACTTTTGAGACGATTGTCCAACTTTTAGGACATCATTTGGTAATAAGATGCTTTGAAAGATGTTGTTGGACAGTATGTGGGAGTGTCAATTGTTAAAGTGAAATTCGTAGCACTTATTCATACCAATGCATTGAGAGTTGATCACTTGAGATGACTCGATGGTAGTCTAGGTCTATGAGTCTTAGCAAATGGAATTGGACCCTTATGTTGCATGTGATGGTAATATCATCATCTATCATAACTAGCTTAATTTATCCAAAATTAAGTATTAAATGCTCTTGAATAACTATCTAGAGCTTGTAATTATGTTTTAAGCTAAATGCGAGAAGATAGGAAATTGGGTTAATTCTGCTGTTTTAAAGAGAAATCACTAATGCAGATTAATCGAGGGGCTAATTGGTGTCTAATATATGTCAAATGAACTTAAATTTTGAAGAAGTGGGCTTAAACTGATTGAATCAAGATATTTTGGAATTTGAGAATTATTTTATTAATAAAAATCCTAAATACTGCCTCAGTTCAATTAAACAGGTTCTGGTAGAAATAAATGCAACCTAAACCTCCCAAAAATAATTTAAAAATATTCTAAAAGGTTGGGAACATTAACTTGGAACCCATTTTGACAAAAAATAGCGACTTAGGCGGGAATTTGTTCTATTTTGGACTTCTGTGTAATTTATCAAATCTAAAGCCACCATTAAATTCCTTAGGTTCAAATTAGGTTAACCTTAAATTTTAAGCCCAATCAAAGTTTATCTTGACTCAATTTGCAAGTTAGCCATTTACCTATGTTTATTACATCGAAGCCCCTAAGTTTAAATTTCCATTACAATTGTGTCCCTCCACCATCATCGTCTTCCTCATTTCAAAGAAGGAAACACAATAGCCTTGGACCCAAAATCAGCGAGATTGGGAAATTACCTAACCAAATCTTCTCCAAATCTCACCAAAATTTGTGAGAGTATCAATTAGAGCATGGCGATCCATTGAGCCATGTCTCAAGATCTGATTTGGACCAATTCTCGCTGGTGAGGTCTAGAATCATGAGCTCAAAGACATGCCAAAATTGCAAGTCTAACTTGCGTTTTTTGGCCCAATTGCATTGGAATTCATCTCTATAATAGCCCTCAACGTCGACATGTCCAACTCGTGTGGAATTGGCCCGGAAATCCCACTCCTTCCTTGTTGCCTACACCATGACCCACCTCAGAGCTTCTTCTTCCCACTTCCTCGCCCTCTGCCATGTACAATAAGTAGAGGGTTATCTTTCCTCTTCCTCCTATGAAGCTTCCCGCGAAGCTTCGAGCCCCAATTTTTCTTCTTCGGCTCCGACGACCTCCACCTTCTTCCTCAACCCTAGTGAGCTCCGGCGACGTCCTCCCCTCTCCTATCTCAAAATTAGGATAGGGCTTTTACTCCTCCCCCCTCCAATTAGGTTTTTGGAGCTTCTTAGCTCCATCTATCTACTCCTTCTCTGAGCTCTGCCACCGCCGTTACCTTCATCTTCATCGACCCATCGCCTTTGCCTTCCTTTGACCCAATTAACTTGGGAAAAAGGACCTCCACACCACCACAAACCTTTTGTCCAAGTTAATTTGACCTCATATCAACGCCTACACCCTCCACCATTGCCACCGGTGGAGCTTCTTCGAAGCTGCACCAACAGCCACGCACATGCATTGTGAGTGACCAGTGTGTGATTTGATTTTATTACTTGAATATTAAAATTCTTCGAGGTCGAACTCAGGGAGCAAGCTTGATTTTTAGAAGTATAGAAAATTACAATTTACAATAATACACTGTTTTACAAAAAGAACTAGATAGATAAAATGTTTCTTCTCTTTTTCTTCTCTCTTTCTCTTTGTTCTTCTTTCTCTTCTTCTTTCTGTCTTAAGACGTCTGATTCTAGGAATCAGATGTCTTAAGTAGCCACTTGCTACAGTGCACGGGTTCTTCTTCTTTCCTGCTGCTGCTCTTCTTCTCCTTGCCTTTTTCTTCTTCTCTTCTCTTCGGCTGCAGCTTCCTCCTTTGGCTTCAGCTCTTCTTTTTCTTCCTTCTTGAGCTGCGTCTCCTTCTTCAATTTGCTTCTCCTCTTCCTCTTTTCCTGCTTCAGCTCCTTGGTGCGGCTAAGTCCTCGGCCGCTCCTTCCTTGCTTCTTCTGCTTCCTCTTCTTCCTTCTTCAGTTCCATACACAGGCATATGGTTAGGCAAAACCTAACCCCTACCCTCCCCGCGTCTCTCTCTCTGTTTCACTCCAACGTTCGCTCTCCCAAAGCCTATTTGGGTATACGGGTCGGGTAACGCGCCCGGGACCAGGCCTACCAGCGTGCGATGGTGGGCAAGGTGTGCACAACTTAGGTAAATGGGTCGGGCCAGGTCCGCGGGGGGTGGTTGCAGACGAGGCTGGGTGAGCGAGTGAGAGGGACCTCACCTTGTGTGACTGAGGCGATAAGCCTTAGTCAGCTTTTCCCTTTATGTGTCGCGGGGCGCTTGAAAATGCCCAAGGTGGGACTATCTGCGCCCCTCCTTTCCCGCGTGCCCGCAGCAGGGAGTGCGAGCAATAGCCATTCCAGCCGAGGTCTTCGCTGCCAATTGAAGACTTGGAGTTGTGTTATGACACGATTCCCGAATCCCTACGAGACACGAGGATCAGACCGACTTGACTGATCCCAGGACCTAGTCGTCCAACGAAAAAGTAACCAAAAGAACAGTAAAATAAACCACATTCACCATGTATATAACTAGCAGTAACAAAATATAGCAGTAAAGAAAAGAACTACTACAATATACACCACCACAACAGTAAAGAAATAAACAGGTACATAAACATGATGCTTAAAATAAAAGAGTACAGTGGTAACAGAAACTACTCACTATAACAGAAAGAAAGGTACAGTGGGTACTACACAAGTAAAAACTACTGGACTCTATTAGGCCCAGCGCCCTCTATAGCCGCCAGCTCTGGCTGCTCAACACCTGGTCCTGAAAAGGTGACAAAGGTGACACGTCAGCGAAACGCTAAGTAGGGTGGCAACCAAAAGCTAAGAAAACAGTAAGGTGGATAGTAGTTGTTATATTTTTAATCTCTTTCTTTATTTTCCGTTTACTCGTTATTGAGTTATTCCTCAGATCTTTCTCTTCATTTCGAATGTTCCTCGTGGGAACGATCTTGATTACAGTATTTTCCGAAAAGTAGAAGTAACACGTGGTGCTCTCCTGGCCGAGAGAGTCCCCCGTGGTGGTCCTACCCTCAGTCAACCACCCCAAGGTCACTGACAAACGTAACGGTGACTATGGCACGCGTGATAAACGCACGGGTAGCTACCCCGCACTGGCACGCGGTCAGTCGTTTCCGTTAACGGGTGTGCCCTAAAGCACAACATGGAACCAGTATAGGGCAGAGCCCTCTCAGTAACAGGGGTTCAGCCCTTCCACAGTAACCAAACAGGGGTCTTACCCCTCCACAGTTCGCGCACCCTCACCTGACTACCCTAGTTTGTCCAGTGGGCCTGACAAGTCGGTGTAGGAGGACTAACAAATCCCTGGGGCCCGTGGGGTGGCTAGTGCTCTCCCTACACTAGTAGTTCTCCTCGGTACTATGTACACGAGGGCCAAAAGTTGGTACAAAGTGGCTAGACCTAACCCCGGGTACCTATGGTGGCTAGCTCCGCTCTGCACTAAACCGGGGGACAGTCGCTCTCCTTGGTACTCCGTACTCAAGAGCCAGCTCACTTCCCCAATTCTATTCCATTTACTTCTCAGGAGCTCTATTCCTAATTCTCCGTAGGGTTCATGCTCATTTTTCTTTAACTCAGCCAATTTAGGTTTCATCATTTCAGCTTTAATTTTCATATAGCCCATGTTCTCAACAGTAATTATCCATTCATAAACAGGCAACTGTTAACCAATTACAGGCAGTTATCATTTTCCTTTCTACTTTTCTAAGACTGCAATATATATATTCAATCTAGTTTTCCAGTCTTAGGATTCATGCCATATCATAGGATCTATCATTCAATTTAGTTTTTCAGTCCTAGGATTCATGCAATACCCTAAGATCTATCAATCAATCTAATTTTTTCAGTCTTAGGATTCATGCAATACCCTAGATTCTATTAATTATTTCACAAGTACATAATTTTGATAAATAATTAAAGGGGCCACTCTACCCACAAAATCGGGGGTATTGGGGGCGTGATCGGCTAGCCCGCACGCCTTCGCAACCTCCAGAGCCGCAACTGAATGGGGTCCTAACACAAGGATCAATTACAAGGAGCTACTCAGAACATGATACAAATAATGTAAATAGGTAGAGGAACTAAATCTGAGAAGAACGAAACTTGAAACGCGAAAAACGAACTTCGAACGGACCCTAAATGGGTCAAAAATGACAATTCTGCCCAAAATCAGACGTCTGGAACATCTTCCAGATGTCTTAAACGATGGCTTAGGTCATACCTTGATCCTGCACTGTCCTTCAGACGTCTAGAATCCCGCTGAACCGTCTGGACTTAGTTTCCAGACGTTCGACTGTCACTCCAGACGTCTGGAGACCCTCCATCGTCTGGTGCTGTGCCAAGACGTCCGATCTGTGTGGGAGGGCGTGCCCTTGCGCCTTCCCGAATGAGACCTGCACGCACACGCGATTGTCCTCAACACGAAATGAGGCAGAACTCCTTGGCGGGACGGTTGCATGGTCGTACATGCGAAAATAGAAGGGGTGGAAAAATATCGTACCTTTTAGACGTCTGGACCTTCCTCCAGACGTCTCCTGCGTCGTTTGGACGTATGTCCAGACGTCTGATTCTGGGAAATTTTCCCAGAATCAGGACCTCCTCGCCCTCTGCCTGCAGCGCACGGCCGTGCTGTGCTCGCCTGCTGCCTGAGCTGCAGCAGCTCCTTCCCAACACCACGCTTCCGCTGCGCATCCGCCGGCCGCCCTGGCTGCTCCGGCGAGCTCGCACCCTCGCGATCTAGCTCTCTCTCTCGCAGCAACCCCTCCTCCCTGCACACTCACAGCAGCAGCTGCTGCTGCCCTCGCCCGCTCACTCTCTCGCTGACAGGAAGAAGAAGAAGAGGGCGGTGGAGTGAGGGTGAGGGAGAGGAGAGGGGGGTATTTGAAGGCTGCCGTGGGGAGAGAGAGAGAGAGAAAAAGGTGGCTGCGCATGCAGGGAGGAAGGAAAGAGAAGGAGGGCGGCGGTTCAGTCTGCGCGCGTATGCTCGCAGACGCGAACCTGTACGCCGAAAAAATTAAATTCTAGACATCTGAGAAGGCTTCCAGATGTCTGACCAGACATCTGGACCAATTCCCAGACGTCTTAAATGATGTTTGATGCCAGGGTCATAACAAGTTGTGTACGAAAGTCTTCCGCGCAACCTGGGCACGTCTCCTGGAGCTGGAAGGGCCTGGAGCTGCTTGCGAGCTTGCTCTAAGCTCGACGTCAATGGCGGCAGAGGCAGGAGACCTGAAATCAGTAAAACGGCCTCTCGGCCATGTCAGAACGCTCGGCAAGCTCCGCCAGAGCATGGCAGAGTTACTGCAGTGGTCAGCATGGCTCAAAGCGACCTAAGCATGTGTGCCTAGGTCGGTCTGAGTCCATGTGAGTGGGTTTGTTTGGGGGGAGGCGACAGTGGTTGGCGCGGTGAATGAAGGGTCGCAAGATGATTAGTGGGTGGAGGTGAAGCTCAGGGACCGGTTGGTGAGGGGTGGAACTGTCTGTGGTGATGAAATGGCCTCGCCGGAGTTGGTGATCGGAGGTGGAGATGACGATGGTGGATAGTGTTGTCGAGGAGTCGAAATAACCAATTGACAGAGGGGAAATACAAGGGAGAGTAAGGAGAGCTTAACTATGAGTCCATAGTGAAGGGGGGGATGCGGAGGTGGCGAGCAGCCGGTGCTGTCGTCGCCAAAGACGAAGGTGCCCAGGGGGAGAGACGGCAATGAGGAAGAGGGGTTGGAAAGCGCTCGCTGGTACAGCGTGGCGCAACGGAAGACGGTGGAGGTAACCCTGCCACTGGTATGGTGGCAGGGCGGCGAGAAAGGAGAGGGAGTGTCGCTAGAAACTCTGGGTGAATGGCCGGAGTTGGGAGGAGAGGAATTGGATGGGATTCTCGGCCAAATGGAGCTTGGAGGATGCAGTGAGGAGTGTCGCTCCTTAAATAGGCGAGGGCTGGCCGGGAAATGCACTAGAGTGGCGGGAAAAGTCTTGCCGGAGTTGAGGCAGGCGGAGACCCATACCTCTCATGCATTCGCACGAGAGGTATGGCAGCTGATAGGGCATGGGAGCCGACCCATGCGGTAGGCGGAGCTCCCCTTTCAAATCTGGGGCTGGCTCCCCATGCATGCGTGGCGCCATCCTTCGCGTAAAGTCACCTGAGGTATGGCCTGCGCAGCGGGTGACAGAGGGACCAGATTGAAGAAAACGATGGGAAAGATAGGGGGTATTGTTGGTGCTAGAGCACCATGATCGTTTGTTTTGATGATAACAAACCATGTGTCATTTAACATTTGCACTTGGAGTCTTAGATTTCTGGTCAAATTGCAAATGGAGACGTGATTAGACGGAATTCGAGCTCGCATCCAGGATGGATTGGAGGAGCTTGATGGAGAACAGCGGAGATTCGCGAGGAGCGATAGATTGAAGATGGAAGGACAAGAAGAATATGATAGAATTCTGTTTATTTCTTTCATATATTTTTGTCTTTATTTCCTTGCTCTTTTTGTTCCTTAGAACATCATGTTAAAGAGCCTCAAAGTACCCTAATAATAGTCCTAGGAACACCTGCACAATCCTAGGACACTTAGGTTTTCTATGGAGAACTTAAAAAACCAATATAGGGTTCAAACAGCTTTTTCAGACGTCTGATAATATGTTTTAAGACGTCTGACTGTTGATTCGGACGTCTAATAACATTTAGGCTAGACTCAGTCAGCTCTATCTGATGAAATCAGACGTCCAGACGTCCAAATAGTGAACTGTTGGCTGGCTTAACAAACATCGAAGAATAAGACCGTTAGAGCCTTATCTAACATCCTTAAGCCTTTCCAAACGTCTGATAAATGATCGTTTTGCCTCGGCTGACCCGAAAATCTCTTCTCGGAGATTTTCTAGCCGTTGCACTCTCTTGGAATCCATTCCCACAGAAAAGTAGGTTTCCAGATGTCCAGACATTGTGCCAGACGTCCTGTATGTCATCTGATGAACATCCACTAAAACCCTGTTTAGATCTGATTCAAGTCAGGAAGAAACTGGCCTAAAATCAGACATCTGACTTTGTTCCCAGACGTCTTAAACTGATCTTCCAAACGTCTGATGCCAGGATTAGACGTCTGATTACCCTATCAGTGCAATCATTGTTCTTTATTTTGGCCTGATTCTCTTGGGCTTTGCTCCCAATGGCTATGGAAGCTTTCCAAAGCCTTCTAGAGCCTTCCTAAGGCCTCTATAAATAGAGGGGAGCCTTTGCCACTCTACACACACCTAGATACACCAAGACACACCCAAGCAACATATTTTCTACCATTCTGTGTCTCTTGATCCTAAGAAGAAAAGCTCTTGCTCTCCAAGCTCAAGTTCTTCATCTTGAGAGCATCAAGCCTTTGCGCACCCACTCTCCCGCAGTAGTTCACGAGAGCAACGTTGTGTCGTCGTGTAGCTCACATACCCACGTCATCGATTCGACGCACTCCTTGCAAAGGGAAGCATCTTAATTCCTATAGAAGATTAGGTTAAAAATTACTTTGTTGGCTCTATAGGATTGTTGTTATTTATCTTTGTTATTTGGTTGGGTATTCGCTTTGCGAATTCCCATCTCCTTTGTGGGACAAAATCCTTCTCGTGAAGAGAAGGGGTTTGAGGTACGCTACCCTTGTTAAAGTAGCGTGGTTGTAATTGAGGTTGAATCACCCTCGTTTAAGTGATTCGTTTAGTGGATTTGATCAACTTGGTTGATCAGAAAATCCTAACTCGAGAGGGTTAGGTGGTGGTTTTCACCCAATTTGGGTTTCCACCTAAAAATAATTGTGTACATTGTGTGATTGAATTTTTTGTGAGATTGTTTATATTCTATTCCGCAATTTATTACGGCACCCCCTCCTAGTAGGTAATCTACAGGTATTTGTAAGAGTTTCAAAAAGTTGAGGGTCAGAAAGTAATTTTGAGGATTAAATTGCAAACTGGGTCAAGACGACCTTTTCTTAGGTCCAAATTTTGGTACCAACCTAATTTGGACCTAAGGAATCCAATGGTGAAGTTGGATTTTAGGTCACGTTTGGATGGTCATTTTGCATAAAAATCCAATATTAGGTCAAAAATTGGGTATGGTCCTCAATCTAAGTCAAAACAGGTTCCAATGGCCAAATTGAAGGTTCTAAACCCTAGAGGATATTTTTTCATGAATTTTAGAGGGTTTAGTTGATTTTTATCTTACCTGGAACTTTGTAAATTAAAGTAGGTTTGTTTTAGGGTTACATTTAATTTTCAGATTTTATCATAATCCTTTTCTGACCAAACCATCCCACTTTTTCCTTTATTAGGTTCACTTGACCTATGTCTAGACCCTTAGAAATTCCGTTCATGTACTACAATGGTAAAATTACAGTTTTACCCCTTGTATAATATTTTATTCTATGATTAGCAATTCCCTGATTTAGGCCTTCCCTTAGGTTATGTAGGAGCTTTTGTTCAATTTATTAGGTCAAAATGTGCTAGTTAGGGTTCATGATGAGGTTCTCATCAATGCACATTCTCATATAGTTTTGTTAGGGCTTTGCTCTGGTGCTACTCCCTCCACCATTGCTGTTGGTGGAGCTTCTTTGAAGCTACACTGACAGCCACACACACACATTCCCATACAATTTTGTTGAGGCTTTGCTCTGGTGAGTAGTGCTGGAGCTTTTCGTGGTGTTAATTGGGGTCAAGGACCCGTGTTTTTGCTTGCAGGTGTTCGTCGGTCGTGCCTTCTTCTCTAGAGTCGACCACGTTCATCCACTGGCCATTCACGATGAAAACCCAACCCTGTTGCACGGAACTTCCTAAGGAACAAAGCTAGGCCATCAAATTGGTTAGCCATGGCAAATTGAGGGTCAATTGCCCTTGAAGTCTTTGGCATCTTCCACGACGAGGAAAAAAAGAAAATGAAGGAGAGGAGGGGGACTTTAGTCCTACCTCGTTTGTATAGGTGGTGGGGATTTCGTATAAAGGAGAACTCGCCCCCTTACTACTCACCCAAGTAACAGGGGGTTGGGTCCCCATACTCTTCACAAGCATACACACACGCCCGCGCATGTGCAAGTGCACCTGGGTGCGAGCCTACGCCAAGTTTGAGGGTTCTTGGGTTGGTTTAGTGAACCAGGTTTGAGTCGGTTTAAGCAAGGTTTTGAGACATATACTTGTGGCCCTTGATTGAGGGAAGGGTCTGGGTTTTGCCTCGGAATTTATGCCTGCCTTGGGTAGATTTTGAGCTTGGCTTGCGTTGAACTATAGACATTTGATTGGTTTGAAATAAGCCTAAGTGTTGTGGCTATTTGTGCTTAGTTAAAATTAAATTCTTTTAACCTAGCAATTTGTTTATTTTTTACTCTTTCAAACTTAAGTTTTTATCTATTTGAGGGTTGTATTTATTGCAAATTATATTTCTTTATATTAGATTATTGTGCTTCATTTTATATTCGATTAGTAGTTGAATTGCATATTATTTATTCCCTCAACTGATCTTGGACTCACAATTCGATATTATAAATTTTAAATGTTGATTCACTTTTGTTGATTATACTATGATGCGTATTTCTAAATTCGATGAAAGTGACCATAACAATTTGCTTGAGGGATATCTCATGGGATATCCCTCATCAAAGGGATATCTAATGAGACACTAAACAAATTTGGAGAGAATGCCAAATTTTCTAACTCAATTATATCAACATTATCCTACTACATCACATCAACACCAGCATAAATTAAAATATACTCACTTTAACATAATATATCTATTAATATATATTTACTATATTACATCAACCCATCTCATTCTCATATAATAATATTAAAATACTATCCACTAATATTATATCAACATACTAACCATTTTATTTGGCTACTTATTCTATTCCCCAAACGAATGTGGATCATTCTTGTTAAAGTACCTATGTCAAATGGATAAGGACTCCATCAAGGTGGTCATCATATCAATCATTGACTTTGCAAGGTAAAGCATCCTTATTGCCTAACGCTTCTTCTTACTAATAATCATACTCTACTTTGATCAAATCAAACACGTAGGACATAACACGCTCTATATATAATCTAACTTTCTCTTTTTATCACTTCCCCCTATCCCAATGATCCAACTTACAGTAGTTCCCACTTCCGTGACCTCAACCATGATCAGTTGCATAAATGCAACAAAGAAAAAGAGATGTATACGTGTAACATCAATAATTCAGAGAATTGTCCATACAAAAAAATGGGGGAGAATCCGTCTCTCTCATCGTCATCATCCCAATGAATATTCACAAGAAAATAGAAAAAAAAAAGAAACTTTTACATGTACATCTCTTTAAACCATCAATATCACACAAATTCCTAAATTTTCTTACATTTATACATGTATCCCAAAAAGTTGATACTCATTACATGAGCACCCCCTTAAAATTAAGCTTCAACGAAAGATTCATCATCTTCGATCGAAAAAAGTCGAAATAATAATAAGTACATTCCTTCCTCCGTTCCATCCTTATATTCAAGCAAATAAGAATCTTTCATCGGTCATCTCAACTGCAAACCGAAAGTGATCTTGAACTCTTTCCGTGTCCAGACCTCATCGACTAAATCCTCAACTCCCATGCTAATTTCCAATATCTCGGCTAGTTGTCAACATTCATATGAGTTAATTAACCCCGATCTCAACGTAAGCCAATCCTTCCAGAGTAAATGGAATTCCCAAACCACACGTGCGCAGATACCGTAAATCTAGTGGCACGTGCGTAACAGTGCAACATCGAACATTTCACAAGGGCATCTAAGCAAAAACTAAAAAAAAAAATCCAAACAAGCGAAAGAAGCAAAGATCCTCCGCCCCCTGACCCTCCACCACCACCACAGGCACCAAAGTCCACCACCGCCACCCCACTTGCCATGTAGACTATATAGTGACCATCCGTCGCTCCCTTCCTTCCCGCCTCCCGCCCCCGACGAAGAAACCCGACCAAACGCCACCGTCACCCCGCCTCCCCTATAAATAACGCCCAGCCGCAAACCCCTCTCCTCTCCTCTCCTCCAACAAATGGACCCCACCACCTCCTGCTCTCTCGCCGCCCTCCTCTCCTCCCTCCTCTCCCAAACCCTCCTCCTCCTTCTCCTCCTCTCCCCCTCTCCCTCCTCCCCTCTCTCCCTCCCCACCGCCACCCCCACCCCCACCCGCAAACGCAAACACCTCTCCTCCTCCCCTTCCCCCTCCCCTCCTTCGTCCTTCTCCTCCTCCCTCCTCTCACCGTCCCCTTCCCCTTCCCCTGACGACTTCCCCCTCCGCTTCCGCATGTCCTCCTCCTCCTTCCAGTGGCTCTCCGGCCTCCTCGAGCCCCTTCTCGAACCTTCCCCCTCCCCCTCCTCTTCCTCCCACCCCCACCTCCCCGCCTCCTCCCTCCTCGCCCTCGGCCTCTCCCGCCTCGCCCTCGGCGCCTCCTACCCCTCCCTCGCCCGCGCTTTCCGCGTACCCGAGCCCCTCGCTCGCTCCTCCTCCCGCCGCCTCTGCCGCGTCCTCTGCACCAACTTCCGCTTCTGGCTCTCCTTCCCCTCCCCGCCCTCTCCCCTCCCCACCCTCCCCTTCTGCTGCGGCGCCCTCGCCTCCTCCAAGCTCCCCTCCTCCGTCTCCCTCCTCCTCGCCTCCGACCCAACCTTCCGCATCCTCAGCCTCACCGCCACCAGCAAAAAGGCCAGATCTTGGACCGGTCTTAGGTCGTCCTCGCTCCGCCGCGACGTCGAGGACGGGAAGCTCCTCGGCCCGGGGCTCTACCTCGTCGCCGGGGATGGATTCCCGCTTCTCCCATGGGTTATGGTGCGGTTCCCGCACGCGGAGAAGGGATCAAGGGAGGAGGCGTTCAACGAGGCGCATGGGAGGATGATGCGGCCTGCGTGGAGGACGGTGAGGAGCCTGAAGGGGTGGGGGGTGCTCCGGAGGGAGGTGGCGGATGAGGAGAGGAGGATGGAGGTCGCGTGCGTCGGGACGTGCGCGATTCTGCATAATATGTTGCTGATGAGGGAGGATTATAATGCGCTCGTGAGTGAGGATGATGGGGAGTGTGATGAGGAGGGGAGTGGAGGTTGGTGTGGGGAGGATGAAAGGTTGGGGGAGGGGAAGGCTGCGGAGGAGGCGGTGGAGTTTAGGCGGGTTTTGGCAGAGAAGGCGAAGGAGTTGTGGGATTCGAGCCAGTCGGATGGTCGTCGTCAATAGCTTCTGAGCGGGCGGCATGATTTCAAGTATAGCTCTTTGTTATTTTGACTGTGGTTTTGTTCAAGTATTGGCTTTTTGATTTCTATAGAGCTAGCACTGTAAAGTTCTTGTACATCTGAAAAAAAAAACAATCTTTTTGCTGATGACTGGGTTGCATTTTATGTTTTTATGTTATAATGGGCTAATATGTCATCCTTGATTTATTGTTATTCCGATGGCCTTTAGTTTTTTTGTCTGTGTTATGCCAATTGCTGAAAGGGGAACTTACTTCATTCCGAAAAATTCTGTGGTGAAGTGGGTTATGGTATTTGGTGGATTCATATCAGGAAAATGTGGATTTATAGTGTGAATATGGAATGTAATGCCTTCATTAAGAGTGTTACTTAACGGGCTAGATCACCTATTGGGATGCTGGGGAGATTTTCCAAGTTTTGTGTCTTCCACATTTCTGGAATGATCATTCTTTCTGTCAAAAGAAGATATAAGGAAATGTAATGAGGGAAACTATTATATCACTAAGGGGGACTCCTCGCTATGTATTTTGGAATGCCAACTGGCACAACCTATTCTGGCATTTCAAAACCATGAATTTTTTACTGCTTGTCCCTGTCCCCACTGATTGGGGTTTAGAAAAGCCAAGAATGAAATATGCAAAAAGCTTAGGTCAAGAGGAGACCTAGAGGAAAATTTTCAGAGAGAAGTATCAATCCAAAAGGCCTGTATAATTTCCAAGCCTTATTCTGTACCATTCTGTCAGTCACCTGATCTTTCAGATTTATTTACCAGATAAGATGCCAAAGAAACTCATGAAATGCCAAACTTGGGGTCTACATATCTCCAAGATGTCCGATATTTAGGAATTTTTGATAATTGGATTAGGAATTTTTGATGTAGAATGATCAAGGTTTTAAATTTTGATGCATGCAGTTGTTTGCCCCCGGTCAGATTTGGTGTTTCAGTTACATTTGTTCTCTCATTTTTCAAGGACTAATGGGGTTTCTAGGCAAAATCTTCTGAAATGGGTGGCACCTTCAGAAATTGTGTATATTGTCATCTTGAGCTCTCCTCTCATACTCTTGTTTCTTCCATCCTCTTCTTCTCTTTCCTCTCTCCTGGAGTTTGGCTTGTCTACAATGTCTCCAAGGCCCTCACCAAACTTTTTAGCTAGTAGCTAGTAGGTAACACATCCACCTTGTCCATCTCTAGATTCTCTGCTTTTAGTTCTCAATCACCTGGAAGCTTATCTATGCTTGTATTAGGCTTAGCTCTGGTAGGTCTAAGCTTTATTTGGCTAAACTAAGCTTGAGTTTGGTTCGGACAAGGTAGAGTTAGATCTACCTGTAAATTTGTATTAGAGAATTGGGTTAGGTTCTCTGAAGACCTTAGCCATCCAGTGATGGTACATTGTAAATTTACTGTGAAGTATTTTATTATTGATGCTGTTAAAGTGTTGATTGTTGTTAAAGTGGTAAGGTTCAATGCTTATGTTTTCTTCATGTTAAAAGTTTGACATTATGTCTTGATAGATATTTAATATTTTCCATATTTGGGTGGTTATCAACTGGATGACCACCCTTTCCTTTTTCAAAAAAAATATTTTCTATATTCACTTTGCATTAGGCTAGTGTTTTTATATGTTCATTCACCAGAAATCATGAAAGCCGTTCCTAATTTTGCCACAAGAGGTAGATAAATATTTATGTATGCACTCATTAATATTTAAAACCTTCATTTAGTCGCCAAATAATTATTTTGAGCCATTTTACACCTTTTTTTAGGGTTTCTCTAGCATCACATTTCCATATTGGTGAAAAGGCATCAAAATTGGCACTGAAACCTTGGAACCAGGCTGACTAATGCACCAAGAAGATTGGCTACCTTTTTATACCAACTTGCAGGTAGAGTCCCCATTGTTATCTGGAGGTCATGGGATCAAAATCCCATGGCCACCATATTTACCCTTAAATAAAAAAAACTTGTAAGATAGGAATGTGATAACTTTATTTTTGTGTACTGTATGTTATTACATAGCAAGACATATCGGCCATAACATGATGTTGGTTTCCTTTAACTGTTATTGTCAGCATGATGCTCCTGTGATTAGATTGAAATGCTGGCAAAGAAATTATATTGCCACTCGTTTGGCATGGAAAAGGCTTGGTGTGTTTTGGTTTGGTTTAGTTTGATCTCCAGACAATCAGAACCATTGATTTGAATTTTGTTGGATGTTTTTGATTAGTTTATTGAATTGCAAATTAAAAATATGGCTTCTTTTTCTGATTGTTACAAATTATTGATGTAGTTTTCACTAGGTTTCAATTTTTTGATGGAATGAATTATTCGTGATGGGTGGTTTCCTTTTGCAGTGAAATCAAAGTAAATTGTGATGAACAGCCGATGAACATTCTCAGTATGCACGTTTGTACTCATGGCGTAGTGATTATATACTTCTATTTTGGCATACTGTGAAATGTGACCTTGATGAATTTGATATGTTACTTGCATCAGCTCTGAAATGAGATAAATGCTAGCTATCTTTGTTATGCATTGGCATTTGTGCTGCACTGTTTGGACAGATGTAAAAAATTTCTGCTCCTATTTGCACCTTTCAAGCTATCCTGGATCAAAGATGATACTGTGGTGTTATGGACATAGTATTCCATTGATGAAAAGATGCCTAAAACATAGTTTGAATTACCATCTATTAGTTACTTGATGGTTGATGATTTTGTCTTAAAGGTTTTTCGCAAATTATAGAGCTCTCCTTTAGACATGTATCATGTACTCCTTTCCTTAATTGGATCGGGATTTGTCTTGGATCTGAATTTTCTTGTGTGCAAGATTGTTGGCCGATATGCATTTTTTAAAGTTCATGTAGTTTCCTTTACGTACATTTCATATGAGGTAAGTTAGTTGCCACATAAGTTTTGATTCTTACTTGGGTATGAATTTATGATTCAAATTTCCTAGAGAACATGCTTGTATTGCAGAGTCTGCAAAGTATTATTTCATGAATCAAGTTTTTCCAAAAGAAGAAGATAATGCACTATTCGTGTAAAGTAATAACTGTGCATGAGCAATTGGAGATCTCATCCATAATATCTTGCTCCCTATTGCATTTGTGTATCCTTCCCTTATTGACTTCTTCACCCAATCCTCCCTGTCTATTGTAAGCCTTTTTCTCCCTAAGAGTCCTACTTGGTTAGGCCACTTGAGTGCAGCTATTCTTTTGCTTACTTGTTGCCTATGGCTAATAAGTTGCACATCATCGACTCTCTTCCAGTCCCTTCTCCCTATCTTTCTTTGGAGGCACCTCTGGGACAGGTTCATAGGCAAAAGGGAGGACTGACATGGGATGGGGAAAGAGGAGCTGCTTTAGGGGCATTGGGGCCAAGAAGTCAAATAGGTGATCAAAGAACTAAGATCTTTTTGTTTCCCTTTTTGTTCAGGAATAAAAAGGATATCTACAGGATATAAGTAGGATTAAAAAATAAAATGGCAAAAAAAAGATTAATCTTTGAAAGATTATTCCACAAGGAGAAGGAATGCAAAGCATCTTGACATGAATTGGCTACCTGCAAAAATGGTTGCGTTTCTGTGGATTGAAATAGCTGAGGGTGGCAAAAGTATGAGAGGTTTCCTTCAATGAGCGAAAAGTGATAGTACCCGATTATCTACTTCCTCTGTGAAAACTCTACCTAAAACCTCACAAACAATGAATCATCAATGCAGAAATTGTCTATTGCACTCCACACCTCCACAGCAAAGGGATGCCCAAAGAACAGATGCTAATGTCAGGTTGTTGTCCTCAAAGAGAATATGCGAAATCAGTTGTTGGAGCCACTCTTCATTTGTGCACGTGTTAATAGCTGTTTTCTTCTAAACTGCCAACTACAAATCTGAAATTCAAGAGGGACTTTTGCTATCCACAATAGTCTAAAATCACGAAGTAAATATGCACAGTCCTCATAGGGTTGGCCACTTAGATGTTAGGCTTGCAAGTTGATGGACGGTTGAATATGATTTTCATATTGTCTTAGTTGCTTGGTTTGGTGGCTTGAGAATAGGTTTGCACGTGTTTATCGCAATCAAAGTTAAAAAAGAGGTTACTGCGTAGCGAATATTGCCATATGCAAGCGAGTATGCAGTTTTGCATTAATTATTAAATATTTCTTCAATTTGATCAAACTTGTGTCATATCCCCCAAGATACGCAAAATCAAACATATGTGGGGGGATGCATTGCAGACTTACTTCAGCGGTATTTCGTATTAAGCCGCGAAGATGGCTTATATTACAGGGGTATCCATTTACCCAATAGCTTTATCTCAAAGTTGGGGATATACTTGGATGAGTATACCGATAGTTGGACCAATTGTGCACCCCTACCTGCATATGGGCCCGTCTGGTTATACTTGCTTCGGCAAATGGCATATGCGGTTAAATGGATACCCGTTTACCTGCATATGGCATGGTTGGTACCCAACTTCACAAATCTTGATCATATGAAGAGACGATTGTTTCTCGTAAAATATCACGGGATCATGTTGTCTTATAGAGTTATATAAAATTTCTGACCATTTTCTGCTTTGGAATTCTGAAAATGGACATTGATTGGATCGACTCCTGGTCTGAAGAGGCAATTTTTCGGACATTTAGGAAGGGCCGCTCTTCTTTGGAGACATTTATGTATGAGAGTGTAGTGAAGGATATCTTGCTGGTGGCTCTCTTTGGGCTACCTGACTATGGAGAAGTTGTTCCCTTTTTGGATGTACGTAATCTTACATTGACGATGTTGTCCGGGATGCTTAGTGTACAACTAATTTTATTGGGTATAATTCAAGCCAGGTATCTAATAATGTCATGTGGATGGCTTTTCTCCTTGGTAAGAAAAAATCTGAAGATGTATTCCTTTTATTGTTTTTTAGAAGTTTAGAAAAGGAATCAGGTACAGTATTGTAACATTTTAGCTGCGGATCTGGTGTCATCTTAAAAAGCACATTGAAGATGTACTTGCAATGCTAGTTGTCTGTCATTCATGTTGGTTAGTTTGACGTGAGATGTGATTTGGCATCATTAGTTTCTTGACATTTTTTGGAAACTTTTGTCCTTCTCAAGGCTGACAACAGAATACAGGCAGATATACTCTGTGCTTGTAACATGTGGATTCTTGTTTGAGAATATTATTTGCTTAGAACTTTGTCCTGTAAAAGAAATATGCTTATGCTAAAACTTAGAAGAATGGTTTCTGCAATTAAAGATTATTGCTAGCATAGCTGTCTTCATTACTTTAAATAGTACAGTCACTCATATTAATTTACTTGTTATGTTTTGTTTTCTGTCCTTTCCTTTTTCTGTGTCGTAACAATTCCACATTAGTAATTTTTTGTTGGTTGTTTTGATTATTTATTTATCAATGTTTCCCTTTACTGTATTGTTTTTTTTTCTAGGTACTCCTCTGGTTATGTCTCCTGTCAAGCAAATGAGATCCTGAAAAGGAAATCTTACTTATGGTAACATTTTTTTTCAAAGAAGTTCCTTAAGTGCCTTGCTGAAGTTATCAAATGAAATGGACTTGAAACTTTCACAGATTTTGTAATACAAGTTGCCACATGAACTGGAAACTTTCATTGAGCCTTGTGTGAAGTCGCTGCTTCCCACGGCATCTTCAATGAAGCTCAATAGACATCTTTGGTGGCCTTAAAGATGCCCCAAAGTGGGGATTCCAGTTAAAACATAAAACATCACTTGCTAATATACTTTCATGTACCTGCGATATATACCTGCAGTAAGTCCATATGCAAACCACGTCTAATACATACAATTACAAAAATAACATATTAGTAACAATCGAATGTTCAATGCATCACAGGATAATCTCCTTTCCCATAACTTAACGTCAATACAAGTGAATGAAAAGAGTCAAGAACCAAACGTGTATAAAGTCATTGTCTACACAAATACAAGGGCAAATGACATCCTTCTCCCTGGTCATGTTCCACCGGCTTTGGAAGTAATATTTGATTAGCCTTACTAATATATTTTTGATGAGATTGATCAGACTAATATTGGAGCTCACTCATCTTGTGGATGTCTGAAGGCAGATGCTGTAAGTGACATCAATGGAGCTTGATCAGCCTGTTGAAGTTGTCATCTTCAGCCACATCACTTTTAAGGTACTGATGATGTCAGTATTGGATCAATAGATGACTCCTGTATTTGGATAACAAACTGCAACTTTATCCATGCACTGTAGCTTCCGTAAAGTGGATATGCTGGTGGTGGTTGAGGGAAAGGTACTTGATCTGCAGGTGGGTGGAGGTGGTGGTAGAGGAGGATTTGTGGAGCTTCTCCAATAGGTTTGTGACCTCTTTAATTTTCGGCCTCGTTCTCCTTACTATCATTTCTTTTCTTTGTGACTATCCCTGTCCTTTGCCTTGTATGAGCTGTTGGGAAAACATCATCCCCTGGTTTAGGTTGCTTACCACCCCGAGGGCTTTTACCTCTTCCATTCAGGCAAAATGTCTTGTGTTTGTGTCAAAAAAAATTGCTTTGGTAGCTTTGAACCTATTCTGTGCCAGCTTAATAATTTGAGTCCATTGAACATCAAGATTCTGCTAACTAGGATAAACTTAGGCCATAAAATCTCAACATGAATGTTCCCACTCGGCCCCCCTCCCCTCCCAAAAGAAAAAAGACCAAATGTTTCTTGACACTGTAGTCTAGTGGACCATTGCGTTATTTGGAGGTATTGTGGCATGTGATCATGTAACAAGCTCTCGAGACTCAATTGGCATTATTTCTACCATTAGCCACCACATTTTACCCATAACTCCGGGCATGCATTGTGATGCATCCTCCTGTCAACATCTGGCTTTGCTTTTAAGGTTTATGTTATGCAAATATTGCTCTGTGTTACATCTATAGGGAGTCTAGAGTGGTCCATGTCTGCCACATTGATGCATAACTAAATCTTGAATGTAATATGCTCCCAACAAGAAGAAAGACTATCATTGGAAGCTCATCTTTCCAAATATGTTTTTCTTCTAAATAGTCTGCAGGAAAGACTTGAATATTTCTCCTGTATCTAGCTGTGACAGGGCCTGAGTTATAAATAAATTTAATAAACCTGACTTATTAAACAATTACGGAAGTAGTTCAAGAAAAGCTACAATATCTCTGATCTAGGGATTGCAAGTTGAAAGTGCCCCTGTATGTCCAGAACCATGTTTATCAGCTGGTTGACCATATTGAATGTGTCCCTTCAGTGGCATCTTTAGTAGATTCCTGAACCATTCAGGCTGGTGGTGTACAAGTGTAATTTGTCGGGACCTCTGTCAAGCCCATGGCCATGTAATAGTATCGCAGCCCTTTCACTGTAAGTAGGCAAATATGTCTATGCAAGTAGGCCATGCATGCAGACATCCAATTATATTGCCCTGATGCCTTAAAATCTTCCAAAAGAGCATTGGGATTAGCATTCAGATTTCATTGAATGACATTTTCGTAATTCGTTCATGTGCATGTTGCTTCCAATTGGTTGGAGGCTGTAGGCACAAGAAAGGCTCCTGATATGTTCTTACATTTGTATTGTTCTCTAGCTGCCTGAATTAGCCATGCCATTAGCACTCTTAAATCTTTGATTTCTCGGCCTTCTGGCATCACTTCCGGTGAATGTGCTTGTGGAATGGGATGTGCTCCAGCAGTGCATCAATAAATTTCATCAAGCTCTTAACTCATCATTATGAGTCGGATTCAATGAATCTGATGTGGGAGATTAGGAGTCGTAGTAAATCCCATCTTGACTGCACTAAAATGGTCTGCCGATGTTGAGGGCATGGGATGGAAAGGGGACTAAAGTTGATTGGCACATGTTTGAGCATGTTGTGGATGAGATTGGTTACCAGATTGGGGGAATTGAATAAGTGCCACTGTTGCAACTTATTGAGCACTGCCGATCCTTGGGACACTAGGAGAAGAAATGAAGAAGGATGTGATTTATAATTTTATTCACTTATTGGCTGTTGTTATTTAATGATTCTGGGTTGCAGTTGTCGATGTAGAGATATGTTTGTACTTGTATGTTTTGAGTAGTCTTTTGTGGTAGGTGATATATCTGTCGCAGTCAGGTTTTAATTGAACTTGCCACTTGGAGTTGCATTTCCTGTTTAGGTCTGTTGAATGAGCCAAACATGCACGCAGCATACAAGGTTACGTGGAAAACCCCTACAGGAAAAACCATGGGAGCACTTACACTACAGGGCCCCTAGTGCCCATTAGGGTTTTGTTTTCATTAATAACTGCAACAATAGGGGAGGGGATGTACTGCTATACCATATATAGGAGGTGGTGTACATGGACTTGCTTTTAAGATTCATATATATACAAATATTTAATACCACTCAACACTCCTTAAGTTGAGCGTGAATGTCAAACATGCCTAACTTGCCCACGTTCTTATATTGTGTCAGGATAAGCCCTTTTGTGAAAACTTCGGTCACTTGATATTTTGACCTCAAACAAGGGAGACAAAGATCTCCAGAATCGATCTTCTCATGGATAAAGTGTATGTTTGGTTCAACATGCTTGGTCTTATCATTCAAGATTGGATTGTTGCCTAGCCTGATGGTAACCTTATTGTCATAGTAGAGCGTCATGGGTGTAATAGGTTGAATCCCAATACTAGCAAGTAAGATTTTTACCCACAACATTTCAGTAGCCCCCATAGCCATAGTTCTGCACTTAGCTTTAGCACTAGATCTCGTATAGACAGTCTGCTTCTTGTTCTTCCATATGACAAGATTCCCAGTGAGATATATGCAAGACCCGGTAGTAAATTGCTTATCATCCCCACAACCTACCCAATTGACATTAGTGTTTCTTTCAATATCCAGTCTATCTCCCTTGGTGAACAAAAGGTCCTTTTTAGGATTCTTTAAATAGCAGAGAATATGGTTGATAGCAAGGAAATGAGCACTCGTTAGGACATGCTTGAATTGACTAACCATATTAACTACATAAGCAACATGGGGCTGAGTCAAAGTAAGATAAATCAATTTTCTCATAATTTTTTGATATATGTACTTCTCGAGCTCATCTAATTGCCCCCCATCTTTCAAACTCAAGCTATGATTTGCCTCATTAGGAATGGAAATTGGCCTACGTGTAAGTTTCCCAGTTTTTTTCAGTAAATCAAGAGCATATTTTCTTTGATACATGAGAAGACTATCTTTGAACCTTGCAACCTCTATCCTGAGGAAGTACTTTAACCTACTTAAATCTTTGATTTCAAACTCATTATCTACGGTGAGCAATGACAATCATGTCATCAATATACGCAATTAGTAAGGTAGTCTTACCAATGTTTTGCTTTACGAAGAGGGTGCGGTTACCATGCTCTTGCTTATACCCTTGATTTTTCATTGCAAGGTGAAGGCACTCAAACCATGCTCTTGGTGATTGTTTTAACCTATACAACACTTTAATTTCTAACACTTTCCTTCCTGCTAATATCATAAGGACATGCTCATATAGATGACTAACTTTAGGTCACCATTTAGGAAGGTATTTTTTACATCTAGTTGATGGAGTTGCTACGAACAATGAACAACAATAGCATGGATAATCTGCATAGAATTCATTTTAGTCACCGGAGAAAATGTCTCAAAATAGTCAATTTCACACTTCTACGTGAATCCCTTTGCTATCAAGCGAGCTTTATATCTATCAATTTGTCTATCTACTTTGTACTTGATGGTGTACACTCACTTTGAGCCAACTATATGAGCATCCTTGGGAGTATAAACAACACCCCAGGTTTGATTCTTCAATAAAGCAATCATCTCTTCCTACATGGCCTTTACCCAGTTAGGATTGAGTTGTGCCTTGGCAACACTCTTGGGAATGATAGAGGAGGCAAATGAGGACAAGAAATATTTGTAATTAGGACTCAATTTGGAGTAAGCCACATGTCTATTTATA
This sequence comes from Thalassia testudinum, assembly GCA_037157565.1. Classification (NCBI taxonomy): domain Eukaryota; kingdom Viridiplantae; phylum Streptophyta; class Magnoliopsida; order Alismatales; family Hydrocharitaceae; genus Thalassia; species Thalassia testudinum. The sequence goes on from JAZHRO010000036.1 coordinate 195,399,823, forward strand.
GGTTGTTTTGTACACTCTTTAATTCCTTTCCTGTAAGCAATAGGAATGTCTCCAACATTTGAAGCATTTGGAGTATCTTCCACCACACTGATATTCTTAGTCTCACTATGATCATCTATCTCAAGGTTAAGCAAAGGAGCATGCAGACTTGAGTCTTGACCCTCAAGGCCACCTCTTGGATTTGGTATGGGGACAGGAGAGGAATTGGGATTGGTCTGATGTTATCTTTTGTTGTAAATCCATCCATACCTTCTATCTGTGCAATTGTCATTTTCCTCCTATTGTCTATCATCCTTACCCACCTGATCTATATTAGTGATCTCAAGATCTCCAAAATCCTCTTTTTGAATGGTAGCACTCTCCCTTAAGAGGATTTTGGGAGGAAAAATAAGGCACAACTCCAAGGAAAGTGACATCACAAGTGACATATCTCTTGCTTGTGATGACATCAAGACATTTATATCCTTTATGTGTGGAGTACCCAAGGAAATACCTCTTATAAAACTTGGGACTAATTTGCTACTTCTAGGAGCAAAAGCATGAGTGAAGCAAACACAGCCGAGCATTCTAGGTGTAAGAGCAAGCAAGGAGGATTCAGGCCTCAACATTGAACAAGGAGTTTTCCCACTACATATTCTAGAGGGTATTCTAATAATTAAAAATGTGTTCATTAAAATGGCTTATGGCTAAAATTTCTTGGGAACATTTGTCTAAATGAGAAGTGCTCGAGTTGTATCTAGAAGGTGTCTATTCTCTCTTTGCAATTCCATTTTGCTATGGAGTATAGTTGCATGAAGTCTCGTGGATTATGCCTTTGCTACTTAAGAAATTTGTTGAGATACTCTCGAGCATTATTAGATTTGAATATTTTACTATCGTGTTAAATTGATTTTCCACCATGGCCACAAGCATTTACACAATTTTAGACACCTCAATGCTACTCTTCATCAAGTAAATGAATGTACAATGCAACCAATGGCCAATGAAAGAGATGAAATATAGGAAGGCATTAACATATTTAACACTAGTGACTTCAGAATGTAATAATGAGAAAGCAATGTTACTTTTACTTTAGGATTTAGAGAAAAAGAGTTCTACATTGTTTAGCAAGTTCAAACACTTCAAAATTCAAGGAGTGAACATTCATTCAATGAAATAGGGTAGGAAAAAATTTTGTAAGATAAAAAAACTAAGATGTCCCAATCTATAATGGCATATGAGAATTTGATCCACTCCTGTGTGTGGTTCATAGTTCAATAAAATTGTGACAAGAGCAACTATAACTTTAAAAGGAAGCTTGTAAAGATCATTACAGACTAGATCAATCCCAATCTTCCAACCCGTCACCAGATCTTCCAACACAACGATCAACATAAAATATAGGTCCTTCCTTTGTAATTTTTCTCACAAGCAATAGATTAAGAGGAACGTTATGAATATGAAGGGCATTACAAAGGTTGCGTTTGGCAACGGGATAAGAGTTATTCTAGGATAAAATACTATAAGGATAAAATGATTGGTGATATTGATGTGATGTTAGTGGGTATTTGTTTAATATTAAGATATGGATGTAAGTGGATTGATGTGATTATTTTTTTGAAAAGAGAAAGGGTGGTTGATTGATGTGATATTATCAATATATTTTAATGAATATGTTATATCAGAGTGGGTATATTGTAATATGTATTAATATTGATGTGATGTAATAAAATGATATATGGAAATATTGATTAAAGTGACCTATTCCTATCTCTTGTATTCCATTAGCAAATGGGGCCTAAGAAAAGTCTAAAATGGATGTGTCCTTTTCGTGCAACAATAATGTTAGATCCATTAGTCATAGCAACTTGGTTGTTACGACCCAAATTCAGCCCCTCTAGGAACTTGGGGATGGGTTGCTTCGACTAACCCTAAGACCCATTCGTTGAACCAAAGATTATTCCAAACGTATGAAACAAACCACAAATCACGCATGCAAGTAGCTAAGTAATTTAAAATAAAGTCAACAACGGAAATATAAATTAGATTCCTGAAAAATAGTATGCCACAGGTAGAAAACAGTCACTAGCCATCACAACTAAGGCAAAAAGGCATAATATAACAGTTCGCAACATAAAAGAGAAGTACTCACTAACAACAGAAAGTAGTGGAAACGGAAAGAAACAAGTAGAACTATGGCTGAGCTCGACTGGGCCCAGCATTCTCTGTAACCTGTGTTGCTGGCTACTTAACTCCCTGACCTGTACACGGTTATGTATGACGGTGGTTAGTTAACGCTGAGTAGAGTGGTATATTTAAAACAGTTATAGTATTTAAAGATAATAAATAAAAGTAATTTTATGCATGCATTTATCCAAATATCTAATCATACGGTTAATTTAACTACTAGAGTTCATGAGTTGATTTTCTAATAAGGATCCACAATGTCTCTTAATCTTCCTGTTCTCTAAGGGAACGATCTTGATTGCAGTTTTTTCCGCGATATAGGATGTACACGTGGCAGTCTCGTGGTCGGGAGAGCACCCCGTGATAGTCCTACACCCGATCTACCATCCCGAGGTCACGGTCGCGACGTAGAGGTGACTACGGCACGCGTGATAAGCGTACGGGTAGCTACCCTGCACTGACACACGATCAGTCGTTTTCGTTAGCAGGTACACCCAAACGTACAACACATAACAGAACAGAACAGGGGTCTCACCTCTTAACAGTCTACGTACCCTCGCACGACTATCCTGGTTTACCTAGTGCGCCTCAACAAAAGTTGGTGTAGGGGGATTAGTCCTAACCTCGAGTCCCATGGGACAGCTAGCTCTCCCTACACAAAAGCAACAATAGCTTTCCTCGGTACCACGTACACGAGGGTCAGCTCGCTTCCATACTAAGGGATAGTTGCTCTCCTCGGTACCATGTACACGAGGGTCAGCTCACTTTCTTTACTAAGTCTGAACAATTGTCCGTAGGCAACATGCTCCATCATTCCACAGATTTTCCACATCACGGTTTCAGTTTCCTTTTAAATTCCCTGTAGGGTTCATGCATAGATTTCCTTATTTCCGTAGCATCCATATATCTCAATTCATGTCATGATTAATTAAACACATAGCAGGTAGCTCATGGTTTCACAATCCGATAATTATCTCAGCAATCAATTATACATGATACAACATGTATTTCAGTTCAAGTCATGGTTCAATAATTGTAAACATGCAACTCATGATTTACCACATTCATGAAACATCACAATAGATTAAGCATTCAGATAATGCACATTACTCTATCTCAACCCAAAGGTTCATTGCACATCCTAAGGGTTCAATCAATAGTTCTAATGTAACATGCACTTTAATTATGTAATTCACAGAGCATAGCAAAACCACTCTACCAGGGTAACCGGGAGGTGTGGGAGCACAAAAAGCGGATCTTGCAGCTTCCGTAGGTCCTGTGCACACTACTAACGGATGACATATTTAACACAAATGGTCAACCCACACATGACTAACATCTCACATGATAGGAATGCGCTCAAAACAATTAAAACAAAGCTCCATCACATTGGAAAATTTGATGGAAAGCCAACGGTACTTCGTTTGAGAAAAATTGACCTCATTTGGGCCCTGAACCATCCTAAACACACTTCCCGGTTCACTTGAACTGTACCAGGTAGGCTGGTCCAGTTGGACCGGCCGGCTGATACCTAAAATATCCCAAATAGGTTGATATTAAATGTCTGGAATAACTTCCAGACGTCTTAAACGACACCAGAATGTTCACCTTATGTTCTGCGTTGAAACCGAACATCTGGAACCCCTCACGGTCGTCGGGGGTTCTTCTAGACGTCTGGCAGTGCACTCGGACATCTGGGACGGGTATTGGTCGTTTGAAGAGACGTTCAGACGTCCTAAAGTGTTTAGGGAGCTGCGCCTGCGCCTCTTCCCAACGGCCTTGCATGCGTACAGTGACGTACGGTCACTCGCAGACAACACGTACGAAATATACAGGCGGACAGGACCTTACCGTTTGAATCTGCTTTATCAAACATCTGATGTTACCTCCGAACGTCCGGTTAGACACCTGTTGAGAGATACAGATGTCTGATCTGCAGAGAAAATATCTCCCAGAGCCCTTCGCGAACCTTCCTCTCCTTGCGGGAAGCACCCACACCCTGTGCAGCACACATACATCGAGGCGCTCAGTCTGGGTAGAGAAGAATACATTGAAAATCACGTACAAGTCTTGAACAGGGCGTTACCTTAGGTTTTGTGTGGTATCAGACGTCTGGTGATCGCTTCGGACGTCCGATAAGACGTCTGTTGGACTCCCCAGACGTTTGGTTCTGCGGAAAAATGACTCTGCAGAATCGTTCGAGAGCCTTTTCTCCTCGCGAAATCACCCCCCCCCCCCCCCCCCCCCCCCCCCCCCCCCCACCCCCGCGCGACACGAGGAGTTGCAGCAACAATGGTGCTCCCTCAGCTTTGCATGTACGCCCTCTCTCCAAGCTCTGTCGTCAGCTCGCCCAAGCTTCTCCTTGTGCACTCAAGCTCCTATAGCGGGAGCTCCTTGTGCGGGCAGGGAGGACATGGAGAGGAAGGGGGGGGGGGGGGGGGGGGGGAATGGAGCTGATGGTGTGTGTCGCAAGGAGGAAACGGGAGAGGGTGGGTGGCTCAAAAATCGAGGTAAGGGGTTTAAATAGAGTAGGGGGGCTAACATTTAGGAGTGTGCATGAGTGTGGATGGAGCCGGAGCATTTTGCAAGAAATACCCCGCAAGGGCCTCTATCATCAATAGAACCCCCAAAACAAGAAATCCAAGGGGTTACAAATTGTAGCAACACCACCACCACCCCCCCCCCCCCCCCCCCCCCCCCCCCCCCCCCAAATTTCAGAAAATGGCCCAACGACCCTTGGGAAGGGTCATTTCATTGGTCATGTTTGGAATGAAGTTTGTATTGTTGGAAAAAAAGTAGCATTTCTAGTCATATAATTTGTTGCTTTTCTATCAATAATCCAAACATTCCTGCTGGAGCTGGAAGATACCAAGGGATCATGACCATTACGTAACTTTTCTTGAGCTATGAGAGCATGGTTGAGAGACCTAACATTGGAACTCTCCTATTTCGTTGATAGAGCTTTAGGCACCGTTTGTTTCGCGGAAACGAGCTAACACGTTTGGAACTTAACACACCTGGAAACGAGCTAACACATCTGGAACTTAACACACCTGGAACTTATTCCACTCCTCTCTGTGGAATAACTTTAACATGCTACTTAACACGCCTAACATCCAAACGGGTTAACTGACTTATTTCACCATTTATTCCATTTCTTCCCTATTCCTTTACTTATTCTCCTTACCAAACGGGGCCTTAGAGAGCATTCATTGTAATTCTCTGATTTGATCTGTAGTAAGGTCATAGAGAGTCAACCTTTCCCCTCCTTTAGATGCCTTTCTCGTGCTAGAACCTTAGAAGCAATGGTTGTAGTTAACTTCACATTTTGCACTTTGCTTGTAACTCTTTGATTGAATTTCCCTCTGGTCATCTTTTTTGGGTGCAAATCCCACAATAGTCCACATTACAATCGCTTTTATGTCAATGAGTACACTTCCTACTGGAGCTCATATCATCCTTTCTGTTGCCGGAACCATGACGCACAACCATGACCTTGTGTCTCTCTCCTTCTGCTTCCACCTCAAAGTAGAGTTGAGAAGTTTTGAAGAGTTGAGAATCTGACTCCTTACTCCAGACTCCAGATTGAGGCCTGTTAAGAAGGTAAATGTATGGTGTTTCCACTTGTTCCCAAAAAGGCTTCTGGTCATTCGTGCATTTCCAAGTCTCATTTGAGTAGTAATCCAAGTCCTCTCATTTGGATTTTAAGGCTCCATAGTAACTAGCAACAAACATTGCCTTAACAGTGATTGTAGATTTCCCTCGTGAGATATACCTGGACAACCTTTTTCTGCCTATACATGCTTTCAAGCATTTTGCACATTTCTCTTGCTATATTCTTCCTTAAAATTAGAGATTGAATCTTCATGTAGATCGAATTGACTATCCAAATCTTTATCTGGCTATACTCCAAGTACCATTTCTCCCATAATTTGGCAGTTGGATTGGGTTTGGGTTTGGTGCCATTAATTTATCCGATCCTGTCACTTCCTGTAGTGGCCATCTCAGTAGCAGCGAACCCAACTTAGTTAAAGTGAACTGAATATTCATGATATCTTAGCCTTTTGACATCCCACCATCCATCTTCTTGGTTACTGCCATTTAGAAGCAAGGAACAACACCCTCGATCAAGTGTTAATTGAAATAAGGTTCCAACAACCCAAAAACTTCAAATCTGGTGACACAGCTATGAAAGGCACAAGTAACCATATCTGAAAAATGAAGAAAAAGGCTCCCAAACCTCCACTGAAAGTCAAATGTCTTAAATGGAGTCCTAAACCAGACCTTCGGAAGATGTTGGAGTGTTGTTGGGAGCTGTTGGACTGCCATCGGCACTGGAAATGAACTGGGTGGCGGTGCCCCCCCTTTGGTGCATCTAGGACATAGGTAGAGCCCTAATCACGGTTTTAGGGTATGGTTCATGCCCAAATACAACTTTTGGGTGTGGAGCATCCCAAAAGATGGGAGAAGGGGAGAGGAGGCTGTTCGGATGTGCAATTGCCATCGATGCTGCCACCAGTGATTCACTGGACTGGTGTTGATCTCCCAGAGGGGCCCCCTAATCACGATCCACTTGCAAGCACAAGAAAGGAGCCTCAATGAGGACTGGAGGCCCTTTGATGTGCAACCTTTGTGTGAGAACTAAATAAAGTTCAACCACCAATGCAAGAGCCCGATCGACTAGGCTTTGATACCATGTTGAATGAGCCAAAGATGCACACAACACGAGATTATGTGAAAAGCCCTTGTGGAAAAAACCACAGGAGCACTTGCTACACAAGGTCCCTAGTGTCCACTAGCACTCACAGTCTTGTTTTCTCTAAGAACAACAAAAGGAGGGGGGGACGTGTTGCACTATTTATAAGTGGTGGTGTACGTAGACCACTTGAGGTGGTAACTTATCGAGGCTCAATGTAAATGCCACTTCAAGTGGTGACCTTTTATGAGGCTCAATGAAAGCACCAAGTCAAGTAAAGCTTCTTTATGGAACCGATGATAGCATCTATGATTACCGAATTTTTTTTAATGTCATGGTATGTAGGGAATTTCCTTTTATGTTTCTTCATTCTAGAACCGTTTTCAATTTTTCATGTAGACTCTTTCATTTCTCTTTTGTCAAGGACGTATATTTTCTGGGTGTTATCAAATTCAGTAATAGCTAGACCGGTTCCTTGCTTCTTCTGTGAGATTTCAAATCTACTTTGCCTAATTGGACTTCTTTCATGTTTTTTCCGTAATCATTATCTTTTGTGTTTTTACTTCCTGAATGTGGCGGTTATGTAATTTGAGACCATCTTTTGCCTCAGTAATGAAACTGCAGTGTGACCACGCACCATAATTTTTCCCCTAGGGTATAGGATTGATATCTCTATCATTCAGAGCTTGTATATCAATTTTGCTTTTTCCCCCTAATTTATAATGATGACTAGGTTTCTAGAACAGTTTTCGGGGACTTCCTGGCAATTTATCAAGTTTTTATGTCCATCAACTCAAGGGTCTGCAGAGTACAACTCGAAGGACCTTTCTGAGAAAATCCTATTGTGAGATGATCTCAGTTTAAGGTAGGGTTCACTTCACCTGTCTTTTTTCTATCATGGCTTTAGTTCTTTTTTATTGTACCCCAATTACTTTCTGATCATATTTGCTTTTTGAGGCCTCAAAGGTTACAGTTCTTGGGCCCAAGCTGAATGAGCATCAACAGATGGATGTGTTGATACTTCATCCGCCGAGCAAAGGATAGATGGTTCGTTGCCGAATTCACTGGAGTACTGGACCTTTTGCTAAGTGGAAGAGAGAATGGAATCCATGGTCTTGCAGGATGGTGTATTTCTAGAGATAAAGACTTCTACTCGTGGTACATTTTTTGTTGAGAACTAGTTTTGGTGACTTTACCTGGTAATCCAGGTTGGGACCATCTTTTGAGTAACTGGGAAGGTGCCACTGATCTCGAAATCTGAATTTCATGCCTAACACTTTTCTTGGACTGAATAATATTTGTGGCAGCTCAAAATGTGCTGGATGCATTTGTATTGTTTGGAGAAATGCATCATGGCTGTAGTTATATTGGTGAAACCAAAAAATTTTTGCGGACCATATCTGTTTTGAATCATTGAGGCTCAATATCATGGATCTATATGGAGGCCCTTTCTGTAAAACGGAATCTAAATGATCTTATGGTTTTGTATTTTGTACGAGTGTTGATTTATACGATTGTGGTGGTGGATTTGAAGAGCTTATGCAAGCTTCATTAATTCTACGAAACTTGGTTAGATTTACATCATTTCAAATAAAAAGGGCATGAAGTTAACTTCGTCTGAGTTCTATTTGATTGAGGGATGTCCGACCCTATTGCTAGCCTGTTCTTCTATTCGATTGAGCGAGCAGCGTCACGTTTCTCAATTTGATGATCGTGTGCTACTCTCAAATCTCAATGCCAAAGGCAAGGGGAGTGAGATGGAATCTAAGAATTCTTTCTTTAATTAAGAGGTTGGTGTTGCCCTTTCATGCTCAGCTTGCCTTTTTTTCTTTCAAGGGTTATTAGCGGAAATTCATAATTTAAGTTGTAACAATTCTATACCTACATGTGCCCAATCGCATTACAAATGAATTCAATACACTATAGAAGTAAATTTATTATCCTATACTTAATAGATTTCCATAAATTATTCGACAGCACCCTTAAATGCATAGGGAAAAAGTATTTCACAGCTTAATTACGTTCTTTCATGGGACAAGGCCTAATAGCGTCAAGGCTTGCACCTGAACCTAGAATCTACGCGTATATGGATGGTGGATGGTGGTGGATGGCAAGATTCGCACCTTAACTTGCTAACCTAATCACGCTAGCGAGGCCTAATCACATTGTTTACGTGCTGTGGTTGCGTGTGTTGCCATGTGTGGACGGTGTATTCTTTTTTTTTTTTTTTTTTTCCATTTTTGCTTGTTTTTCGTTTGAGGATCACCTAAGAATGTTAGGAGTCGTTATCAACCTTTGGTAGACCTCTATCGATTCATTCTTTGGCGTATTTTTTAAGATTCGTCTTGTTAGCGTCTTATCGTATCCTTGAGCATGAGGTCACCTTCCTTCCGGAGAATGTTCGGTGCCTGATATCGTGATGTCTTTCTTTTTTCTTTCTCATTTATTTCTTGTTTTCTTTTTGTGTTTTGCTTTCCCCTGTTTCTACAGGGAGTAACCTCCCCCTCGTCGAGGGCAATAGGATTTTCTATCTTTCTTTATCCTCTTGGATGTGCCTTCATGTATCAGGTTCTTCCTTTAATGGAAAGGTTTGTTTCAAAAAAAACCTAGCATCTATGCATAGGCAATAGACGTGCACCCCTACACAAGGTTGACTCGATGTTGCATGTATGCGAAACGATGGACTTGAATTCTCATGCACGAACCCTCCCCTTCCGCTCCTTCCCTTTCCCCTCCTCTGCAAAAAAAGGGCATTGCTATAGTGGGGCCTCGATTGGCCATTTGGGACTCATCAGGGCCCCTCCCCCTACATTAGGGATTCTTCTTTGTCGTGGGTGACATGCATGGCCCACGACGGTCGATCTAGGTGGGCGGCTGCGAGTGGTTGTAGATGGCGCATGCGGTGGTGGTGAGAGATCCTCGCTGATGTTTAGCCGGGCTGTTTCTCCGATCATCGATCAGTTGGCACTGGGGTGCTTCATCGAGGATCTTGTCAGTTGCAGGGCTTCATCGTCGTGCGAGCAGTGTGAGTTGGCAGTGGAGGAGTGCGGTGTTTGTCGTGGTGCTTAGTCGGCGGGCGTTCGGCCGACGTGCGGTTTGCCGGCATGCGTTGGCTGACATCTAGTTGATATGCGTCTACAGTGGTTGTGTTTTGTTGTTACGATGTTGGTTTGTTCCTTTCTTTTTCTTGTTTTTTTTAGTTTAGGTGTGTGTTGGGGGATCATGTGAAACATCGTGCCTCACACGACCGAGAGTTGTCTGGTTTTTTCCAATGCCCGGCTTAGTTGGATTCTCATTAGTGCTGATTGTTAGAAGTTTCTTCTAGTTACGTTATCGTATCTTCAAGCATGATGCAATGGTTGGGTTTCCAACTGTTGCATGAATCCATGTTTGTGGCATTTCTTTGTTGTTTTTAAGTTTCAGTTTGATGTTTTAGGTTGCTGGGTCCCCCTTTTTACAGGTTGCGTTTCATCTCTTTTAGAGGTAACAGATTCTCCTCTGTACCTTACGTCACGTGTATGATTTCATCCCCTTTTAATGAAGGTTCAATTTGCAAATAAAAAAAAAAGAATTCTCATGCACAAACACAGAAAACATTGACGTTTTATCCTTCTCTCCTACGCTATTTAGAATTCTTGACAACAGAGGGCAAAAACATTGCCTCCACTTGACAACGGAGAGCATGAGCACACAGTGAGCTGGGATAATCCTCTTTCATTAACACCATCTCTCATATTACTTACTAGGCTACTAATCTTCATCGTCCTCACCAAACATCTTCTAGATCTAAGTGAGGTAAAATATATTGAAATGTACTTTGCAATATAAAATGTAATATATAAGTAAGGAATATGCTATGCATCTCCTTCATGTGCACATTCCCTCCACCAGAATACATTTGTGCATTCAAATATCACTATTGATATTTGTCATTACCACACGAAAGATCACATATCCCTTGCAATACACATAAACATAATTAGGCCTATTATCCACCAAAGATTAAGAAATCATTAGTGATTTTAATTTATAACTAAAAATTAGAGCTAACATTTCAAATATCACCAGTAATATTTGATTTGAAACTAAAGATAATTGGTAACATTTGATTTAAATACAAAAAATTACTTGTGGTATTCAATTCAAATGCAAGAATCATCAGTAATATTTAGTTTAAAATTAAAAATCATCAATAATATTTTAAAATTCATCGATGATATTTTGTTTAAATATAAAAATCACCAGTGATATTTGTTTCGTTCAGATACAAAAATCACTGGTGATATTTGATGATGATGTAAAAATCATTAATAATATTTCAAAAATCACTAATGATATTTGATTCAAATATCAAAATTATAAATAATATTTAGTTTAAATATAAAAATCACCCAAATTTACTTTTAAGAGAGAGAATAAGGGGTGACATAGAATTCAACACACTAGTTAATAATATATGAGCATGTATCCTTTCTACAATACATATTACGAATCAAATTACAAAATACATTTTTTCTACCAACAATTATATGTAACTGTTGAATTTTTTTTTTGTATGGAAGAATCTCCATTATCAACTTTCAATAATACATTCACTCAATGTAGATATCCAAGTACCAAATAAATTACTTTTCATAAAGAACTTGGCTAAATTATGCGTATTAGCTACCATTCTCCTGGGTACCTTGCTCACCAAGAAATCTTCATGAGATTTCAGCAATTCAACACATTTCTAAGAGGTATGTCTTGATCTCCACGAAGGTTGCAAGTGGGCATTAACTTGATTGACTGGAACTACAGCATCAGATGGTACTGTCACATTCGACAATCTAACATAGATGGTTAACATCAAATATAATAAATTGCCCAAGTCTTTGCCTCAATGCTATTAGAAGCCTCAATAGCGTAGGCAGAAGAAGCAATAACTCTATTTTCTTTTTCATAACAAACTATTGCCACAACAAAGATGGATCCCATAGCTACATTAACCTGGATCTGGAAATCCTCATGCCTATCACACTATTGCAATTGTACAGAGGTCTATTGCAAGTTACCTGCTTGCTCCTTCAACACATTCTCATCCTAGGCATAAAACTTCTCCATCTTCAACATTGACTCAATCACAACCATATGGTTAGGCTTCACCCCTTCCATTACTGCCTCACACCTGTGAATCCAAAGAGCATAGAAAATATAAAACACCAAGTTTTGTTCACATCCAACACTTTCAAAATACTTCCCAAGCTCCATCATTAACTCCATCCAATTTGCATGATGTGAAAAAGCCAGGACCCCCTAAATAAACCACACCGCTCTCATAAAAGAGCATTTCTCAATCAGACATTCCCAACCTTCTTCATGAGCAAGACAGAGAGGACAAGAAGAATCATTCACATACATTCTTGTTTCGAAGATTCCTTTAAGAGGCAACACATTAGTTATAGCTTTCCATATGAGCATTTTGACCTTAGGCTCAACCTCCTTCACCTCCCATAATTCCTTGCAATGCCTTATTTGATCACCTGACAAATTAGCATTAGTTCCTTCCTCCTGTAATAAAGCCAAATAAGCAAACTTAACAAAGAAATCTCCCCTCAAACTCGGTTTCCAAATAAGCACATCCTCTCCCCTATGAATAGGCCTCTTCAGAATCCACTCCACCAGATCTGCATAGAAACCATCTAATAGCAATTCTACATTCCATGATCTGCCATCCTCATTCAAAAGTTTAATTAGCCACCTTAACAAACTGCAACATCTCTTTATCTCTGGGGAGCAGACTTACCTCTCCACTGTCTAGCCAAGGATTAGTCCACATATTCACTTTCCTTCCATCGCCAATCAACCAGAGTGCATTCTTGAAAAGGAAATCTTTTATACCAGCCAATGCCTTCATATAGGATGAATATGTTGGTTTGGTAATATACTCCCAAAAACTCTCATTAGGAAATTACTTCCCCCTAATCTACCTTTGCCACAACCCCTTCTCCTCGCAAAGTCTCCAACCCATTTTACACAAGAAGGCTAAATTAACCTGCCTCATGCTTCTAAAACCCAAGCCACCCAGCATCTTTGGTAAACGAATCTTTTTCCAAGCTTTAACATACAAACACCTCCCTCTATCTATTTTTCCCCACCAAAAATCTCTCAGCAAACCATGCAACTTGGCACAAAGCTTTTTCGAAAAGAGATTAGTTGCCATCAAGTGACATGGAATAGCTACTAATACTACCTGGATGAGTATATTCCTGCTAGCTTGAGATAGAAGCTTACCTTTCCAACTAGCAAGTTTCTTTGCAAACTTCCCAAGTATCACTTCATTCAGCCTCTCCTGATTTGGCCCATAAAAAATGGGACAACCCAAATACATCTCCTTCTTGTCACATTACCCAACTTTAGAATGTCAATAATAGCATTTTTCTTATCTAAGGTAATGTCTCCACTCAAGAAAACTTTGGATTTTTCATAATTCACTCTTTGCCCAATACAGAGCTCATAATCATCTACAATTTCTTTCATCTTCTTGACTTCCCTTTCCTCAGCTCTACCAAACAACATGGTATCATCCGCAAACATCAAGTGAATAAGAGGCTCCATGTTCCTGTGTAACTTATACCCAAATATTACATGGCTATGCAAGGTACACTCTATACTCCTCGATAGATACTCAGAGCATAGAAGAAAAATAAAGGGTGATAGTGGGCAACCTAGTTTGATTCGTCGTGTAGGCATGATGGTTTTTGAAGGTTCTCCATTCACCAAAAATCTAAAAGGAGGCCATTGTAATATAGGGCATTATCAAATTCACCAATTTATGTGGTATATGAATCTGCAACAAATAGAACTTTATAAACTCCCATTCCATTTTATCATACGCCTTCTCCATGTCCAATTTGATGATCATAGATACATGCTTACTCTTAGAGCTCTTCAAAGAATGTATAGCTTCTTTAACTGGCATAATGTTATCAGCTATCTACCTATCAAAGAGAAACCCTGCTTGCTTGGTAGAGATGACTCTCTTTAAAATAGGCATAATTCTCTTCACCACTAATTTTGCTACTAGCTTATACAAAGTATTGGTTAGACTAATCGGTCTGAAATCTTTTGGGTATAGGGGAGACTGAAATTTCGGAACCAATGTTATATATGTACTACTCATGGGCACTATCATCTTCTCCTCCACAAAATAATATTATATAGAATTAATTACTTCAACCTTAACAACTGCCTAGCTATTTTGAAAGAAAAAAGAAGGGAGGCTATCAGGTCCAAGGCTCTTATATGGATGCATTGAAAATAAGGCATTTTTAATCTCCTTTGCCTTTGGAACATGCATGCACCACCTCTCTTCAACACCTATAGGTATATCCTGTACTGAAAATAGTTCTTTAGGCGATTCTCCATTCCCTTGAGAAGCATATAGATTAGTAAAGAAATTATAAAACATCTCTTGAATCTTTTGAGAGTCTCTTGTTCCTGCACCGTTGGGTAAAGAAATCCAATCAATGGAATTCCTTCTCATTCTGTTGTGTGTGTATGTATGATAGTATCTGGTATTTCTATCTCCACTCGGCACCCAATTCTTTCTGGATCTTTGAAACCAATACACTTCCTCTTGCAATAGTACCTCATTATATTGTCTAATTAACTCCTTTTCAGTCACTTTATCAGCCTCATTATGTTCCCCTTTTTGAATCTTCGCCAATTGAGCTTCAATTCCGTTCTCCCTTTCTCTCCAATTAACATTAGGTTTTGCATTCCATTTCTTCAATTTACTAGCTAAATTTTCAGCTCTCTTCCACACTTGCGTGCCCCTCTTCTTGTCTCTCCAACCATTCTCAACAATACCCTTATAGTCCAATCTAAGAAGTACCATACTATGATCACTATTGATTGTAGGCAGATTCAACACTCCTGCAGAAGGGAAATTGGTGAACCATTCCGATGTAGCAAAAACCCTATCTAATCCTTCCCTGATCAAGAACTGAGCCTTTCTTTTGTTAGACCATGTATACACCTGGCCTAAGAAGCCCAAATCTATAAGTCCCAATGCATTGGTGAATGATCTCAAGAACTTAAATCGTCTCGAAGGTATTAACAACCCTGCACATTTATCCTCCTTTGATATCAACGCATTAAAATCACCTATACGTACCAATCTCTCATCAGAATTAGTGTAAAGACTCATTCTGTTCTGAGCCTTTAAGACGTCTGGACTGTCGGTCAGACGTCTGGACCCCTTTCCAGATGTTTGGAAATTGAAAATTTGCACGTAGCTTCGCATTTGCACGCTGGCTACGTGCAGGCTGCCCTTTTTCCTCTCTTCTCTCTCTTCTTTCTCCCCCGCAGAACCCTAGCCACTCCCTTATATAAGGCCCCTCTTCCCCCCCTTCCTCTCTTCCCCACAGCCACCTTCCTTCCTTCCTCTCCACTGCAGCGAGAGGGCACAAGAGCGAGCGACGAGGAGGAGAGGTGGCGTGAAGAGAGGAGAAAGAGATCGAGCTCGTGAGCTCGTGGGAGCTCGCCGGAGGACACACAGCTGGAGCGATGCGTGCGGGAGGAGCGCATCAGGGGAGACGTCCTCGACACTTTGCTGTAGTCGAAGCTCTAGGCGAGGAGGAGAGGCTGCGGCTGCGCGCGGCGAGGGGGAGAAGGAGGTCAGTTTGGTTCTGGGTTTTTCCCAGAATCAGACGTCTAGCGAGTCGTCCGGACGACGGGTTGGATGTCTGGTGACGACACCGGACGTCTGAAAGCAGAGCTTCGCGAAGGTACGACCCTCTTGCGGTTACGGCCATGCAGGCTGCATCGCCGCTACGATCTGCATAGCTAAATGTAGAAGGTATGGTTTGATGTGTGCAGGGATAGCTTTGGGAAGGCGTGGGGCATGCCCTCCCATGCGTTTCGGATGCCTGGACAGCTTACCAGACGACCGGAAGCACTCCCAAACGACTGGAGGATAGGTCGGACGTCTGGAGTTGGATCTAGAGGGTCAAGTAGGGGTTCAGACGTCTAAAGTTGACGCAAGAACCTGAGGTGAGACTCTGGTTACTTTTAAGACGTCTGGACCTTGTGCTAGACATCTGATTTAGGTCTGCAGCCTTGTTTTTGACCCATTTCGGGTCCGTTTGAGGTCCATTTTACTCAAACGAGATATCGGTGGTTTCCTTGTGAGTTCCTCTACATGTTAAAAATCTTTATATACTGTTCTGAATGTTCCATTGTGGTATGTTCCTTAGTATAGGACTTCGATCGGTTGCCGGTTCGGGGCTTGCTGAGGCACGTGAGCCTACCATTCGAGTCCCCAGTACTCCCGGATTGTCTGGTAGAGTGGTTTCCCCTTTATTTAATTATAAAACATGAATGCTTATGTGAAATTGGATAATTAGAAACCTAAGATGTGGCATGAATCTTAGGACGAGAGGTACTTGCATTGTTTGTATGCATGTTTGAGATTACAGTCTTAAATGAATGAATAGAAATGTAAACATCTACCTGTTAATAAACAACAGTTGCCTGTGAAATATGAAATGCCTATACTAGTTAAACAGTTACTTGTGACATTATTTGTTGTATATGTTAAATTGTGAAAATACGAGTTGCATGTGTATAATATGAGAATGGAAATGTGAATGATAAAACCTGGTATATAACAACACGATGAATACGAGCATGAACCCTATGGGGAATTAGAAGTAAAGCTCCTGTGGATAAATGGAATGGATCTGGAAATGTGAGTGGGAAGTACGCTGGCCCTTGAGCATGTGGTACCAAGGAGAGCGACTGTCCCTTGTTTAGTGTAGAGCGGAGCTAGCCACCCTTAGGTTGGGACTCGGGGTTAGGATTGACCACTCTACACTGACTTCTGTTGGTCGTTGCGTACACTATACCAGGGAGAGCTACTAGTGTAGGGAGAGAGGTAGCCACCCCACGGGGCTCGAGGTTCAGCTAACCGCCCTACACCAACTTGTTGGGCCCACTGGGCAAACCGGGGTAGTCAGACGAGGGTGCGCAGACTGTGGAGGGGTGAGACCCTTGTTTGGTTCTGAGGGGTGAGACCCCTGTTACTGAGAGGGCTAGGCCCTATATTGTTCCGTGCTGTACTTTGGGAGTACTTGCTAACGGAAATGACTGACTGCGTGCCAGTGCAGGGTAGCTACCCGTGTGCTTATCGTGCGTGCCGCAGTCACCGCTACGTCTGTCCGTGACCTCGGGGTGGTTGACTGGGTGTAGGATCACCACGAGGGACTCTCCCAGCCAAGAGAGCACCACGTGTGCCTTCTACTCTTCGGAAAAGACTGCAATCAAGATCGTTCCCACGAGGAACATTCGAGATCAAGAAAGAAATCTGAAAGTAAAACAATGGGTAAAAGGAACTGACTAGTAAAATAAAATAATTGGAAATGATAAATTTACCTGTTAGCTTTTACTACTTTAGTTAGTTTGGTTACCACTCTACTTAGCGTTCGCTGACTCTGTTTACCCATAACCCTTTTTAGGTTCAGGCGTTGAGCAGCTCGAGTCATCGGTTGTAGAGGGTGTTGGGTCCAGTCGAACCCAGCAGTAGTTTTCCTGTTGTTGTACTTCCTTTTTGTTAGTGAGTTCAGACTCTTGTTACCGTTATGTTTCTGTACTTTGTTTCCACTTTACTGTTATGGTGGTGATATGTACTGTTAGCAGCTTTTACTTCCTTTACTGCTGTACTCTTTTACTGTTAGTTACTTAGCATAGTAAATGTGGTTTACTTTACTGCTTTTTGGTTATTTCTTGTTGGATGACTGGATCTTGGGATTAGTCGAGTCGAGCCAGTCTCAGGTCCTGTAGGGATTCGGGAACCGGATCGTAACAATTAGATAGCAACCTCTCCATCCTGCACCGAAAATTTTTCCTGTTCCTTAGCTTTTGAGTACCATACACACAAGCAAGATACCAGGAAACATTGATGTTCATTACATCAACCAAAATACAATGCTTTTCAGCATATACCACATTTACATCAAGATTTTCCCCATACAAAAGACCCAGACCACCGACCCTCCCATCAACACTTACAGCAAAAGTCTCGTACCCTGAATTACCTTCTACTTTCTGAGCTCTCTAAACTTCTCCTTATTTACACGAGTTTCTGATATAAACATAATACCAGCTCTGGTTGCCTTCGAAAGAGACTTCAGATGCCAAATTACAGGGTAGGTAGATCCAAACCCTATGCAATTCCAAGAAAACATATCCATTCTTTAAGACTCAACTGCCTCCCTATTTTTCCCATCCTCATCCCCTTCCCTCCAGCGTCTCTATTTTTCCCATTAGATCCTCCCTCCTCACGCTGTTCAACCTCTTCCAACCCTCTCTTCATACCTCCAGGCCCCACCTCATCCTTCATTCTCATCGGACTACCGCACGGCGAACACGACCACATTGGACAGATCCATGTCCACATCCATGCATGAGTTGGCAAAGAAAATAGAAAAAGCAAACATGACGACTTTTTAGACTCCCTCACCACCCATCCTCCATCCCTCTAACCCCCCACCCTCATTAAAACCCCCCCACACCCCTCTCCTCACTCCCTCCACCTCGTCGGAGAACCACACTCTCCCTCCACCGTCCACCTCCTCCCTCTAGGGTTTCCTAAAGCGTTCCGGCGACCTCCGATCGATTCCCGCTCCTTCTTCGCGTTGGATCGATGGACGCGTTCGATCGACCTTGACGCTTCCGCCGCGCTCGATTCGCTTCAACCCGTTACGGTGAGC